>CM062295.1:474726865-476196954 GCA_031216915.1 Pictodentalium vernedei
TTAGGCTTTTCCATCTGGAAAAGACTATTGTTTTTCTACGGTTTATTATTTATTTATTTTATTTATTTATTTATTTATTTTTTTTTTTTTGGGGGGGGGGGGGGGGGGTTTCCACACATTTTGTCCACACGATTCCGAAGCCATTTTCGGACCGATTTTCACAAAATTTTGCACACGCATAGTGGGACACAAAATATAAAAATGTACCGAAGCGGAATTTTCGATTTAAACCTTCTTTCGTCACAATTGGCAAAAAACTGTCAAAATTGGGGTTTATCGGCACTTTCTCGAAACACGCCTTGTAGATTTTTTTTAAACCTTCATCATTGCTAGAACTGTCTGTGCTACGACCTTTGATACACACGATATATCGGGCGATGCATATGGTAACCCTCCACAGGCTGCCAAACATGGAAATTTAGATGAAATGGGCCGGTTCCAGACACCTAGAGCACCCAAACGATACAGGAGAGATAAACATAACTTCCTTTATTGGAGGTGGAATTCACCGGAGATCGTTTTTGTAAGTAATAAGGGGTGTTCAAAAAAACAAGCGTTAACCCGTTTTGGGCTGGATAAACAGCAATACCCCCATAAAGCTAAAAAAAAATCATGTTTTCCATGGATTTCTCTAAACGAGTCTTGTAGATTTTCAAGACAAAATTGTCACTCCCAGGCCTTGATGTGACAATAGAAGTTGCATGGACAAAATACTGCTGTGAGCATTTGTTAACTCTCCACGGGCTGCTAAAAGTCGAAATGTGATAAAATGGGCTGTTTTGGGCGCCAACAGCACCCAACGGGTACGCCACAAAGAAAAGTGCTTTCTTTTATCGAGCGCACAATCTATCAAAAACCCAAGCGTTAACCCCGTTTCGGGTGGTTAATCGTGATACCCATCAAAAGCTAAAAAAAACATGTTTTCCGTGGATTTCGTTACAAACATCTTTTAAGTTTTCAACAGAAAATGGCCATTGATAGGTCTTGGAGTCACATTACCGGGTTGCATGGATAAAATATTCCAGTAAGCATTTGTTAACCCTCCATGGGCTGCTAAATGTCAACATTTTGAAAAAATAGTCTGTTTTTGGACACCAACAACAACAAATGGGAATGCCACAGAGAAACATAACTTCTTTTACCGGATGGAAAACTGATAGGGAAAAATTTTAGTAAGTTGTAAGGGTATTCAAAAAATCGAAGTCTTAGCCCATTTTCACCTGGTTAAGATGTACCCCTTAAAATTCCAGTTTTCTGTGGATTTCTCCAAAGAATCTAGTAAATATTCAAGAAAAATTGACCATTTGCAGGCCTTGGAGTGACATTGCAAGCTGCATAGACAAAATATTCCGGTAAGCGTCCCTTAACCCACCAGAGGCTGCAAAGTATAGAAATTTTGAGAAAATGGGCTGTTCTTGGGGCACCCATTGCAGCGCAATGTGTACCTGCGAGATAAACATAGCCTCCCTCCTTGGAAGTGGAATTCCCCGAGGAACATTTTTGTAAGTAATGAAGGTATTCATCAAACCAAGCATTAACCTGTTTAGGGCTGGTTACAGATCCATACCCCTCAAAAGGTTAAAAATTCATATTATCCGAGGATTTCTCTAAAAACATCTTGAAGATTTTCACGAAAAAATGGCCATGCTCAGATCTTAGTGTGACATTACAAGTTGCATGCACAAAATATTCCTGTAAGTATTTGTTAACCCTATGCAGGTTCTCAAACATCAAAATGTTGATAAAATGGGCTCTGTTTGCGTACCAACAGCACCCGAAGTTGAGAGGAGAGATCACAATAAGAGGAAGTAGAATTCACTGAGAATTATTTTTGGAAGTAATAAGAGTATTCAAAAAACAACACTTAACCCGTTTTGGACTGGATAAACAATTATACCCATCAAAAGCTGAAAATTCATGTTCTCCCTGGATTTCTCTGAAAACATCTTGTAGATTTTAAAAAAAAAAATGACCATTCACAGTTCTTGGTGTGACATTACCAGTTGCATGAATAAATATTCCTGTTAGCACTTATTAACACTCTACAAGCTGCCAGACGTCAATATTTTGGATACATTTGAAATACAATGGACCATATTCAAATAGACACAGCACTCAGTGGGTATGTGTCAAAGAAACATAACTCCTTTTGTCGGTCATTGACTTGTTTAACGACGATACTGACATTAACCCACTCCCCCGTTAATGATGGTTTTTACCTAAACAATATTTTTATCAAACTGTGTCATTTGAGACTACTATACTCACCTTTCTCATAACATCAATGAAGGAACTTCAGTGAGACAGTTAAAAACAATTTATCAGACACTGTGGGGGCATGGCAAATCATGGAATCTCATCGGGAAAAGCCATGATTCTCCAGAATCATAAAGTCTAGTTTTTTCTTTTTTTTTTCTTTTTTTTTTCTCCACACATTTTTTCCGTACGATTCAGAAGCCATTTTCGAACCGATTTTCACGAAATTTTGCACACGCATAGAGGGGCACAAAATCTAAAAAGGTACCAAAGCGGAATTTTCGATTTAACCCTTATTTCGTCAGAATTGGCAAAAAACTGCCAAAATTGGGGTTTATCGGCACTTTCTCGAGACACGTCTTGTAAACGTTTTTAAAACATTCGTCTTTGCTAGACCTGTCTGTGACACACCCTTTGATACACACGACATATCAGACGATGCATAATGTAACCCTCCACAGGCTGCCAAACATCGAAATTTTGATGAAATAGGCCGGTTTAAGGCCCCCACTGCACCCACACAATACACGAGAGATAAACATAACTTCCTTTATTGGGAGTGGAATTCAACGAGGATCATTTTTATCTGTAATAAGGGTGTTCAAAAACCAAGCGTTAACCCGTTTTGAGCTGGTTAAACAGCAATACTCCCATAAAGCTAAAATATTCGTGTTTTCCGTGGATTTCTTTAAACGAGTCTTGTAGATTTTCAAGAAAAATTTCTCACTCCCAGGCCTTGGTGTGACAATAGAAGTTGCATGGACCAAATACTGCGGTGAGCATTTGTTAACACTCCACGGGCTGCTAAAAGTCAAAATTGTGATAAAATGGGCTGTTTTTGAACGCCAACAGCACCAATGGGTACACCACAAAGCAAAGTGCCATCTTTTATCAAGCGCACAATCTATATGGAAACATTCTGTGGATTTCTCTAAATACATCCTGTAGGTTTTCAAGAAAAATTAACTACTCGCAGGTCTTTGTGTGACATTATAAGTTGCATGGACAAACTCTTCTGGTGAGCATTTATTAACCCTCTACAGGCTGCCAGGCATCGTAATTTTGTTGAAATGGGCTGTTTTCAGACACGCACAGCACCCGACGTGTACCTGAGAAATAAGCATAATCTCCTTTGTTGGAAGTGGAATTCACCGATGACCATTTTTGTAAGTAATAAGGGTATTAAAAAAAACAAGCGTTAACCCGTTTTGTGGTTGTTAATAGTGATACCCATCAAAGGCTTAAAAATTTATGTTTTACCTGGATTTTCTTTACAAACATCTTGTAGGGTTTTCAAGAGAAAATGGCCATTGGTAGTCATGGTGTTACATTACCAGTTGATTGGATAAATTATTCCGGTAAGCATTTGTTAACCCTCCATGGGCTGCTAAATGTCAAAATTTAAAAAAAAAAATAGTCTGTCTTTGAACAACAGCAACAACAACAAATGGGAATGCAACAGAGAAACGTAACTTCTTTTACCGGACGCAAAACTGACAGGGAAACATTTTTGTAAGTGATAAATGTATTCAAAAATCGAGGTCATAACCCATTTTTGACTGGTTAAGGAGATATTCCCCTTAAAAGCTTGAAATTCCAGTTTTCTGTGGATTTCTCAAAAAAAATTCAAGAACAATTGACCATTCGCAGGTCTTCGAATGACATTACACGTTGCATGAACAACATGTTTCGGGAAGCATTTGTGTTAACCCTCGAGAGGTTGCCAAGGATAGACATTTGGAGAAAATGGGCTGTTCTCGGGCAACCATAACACCAAATGTGTACCTACGAGATAAACATAACCTCCTTCATTGGAAGTGGAATTCACCGTCGATCATTTTTGTAAGTAATGATGGTATTCACAAAACCAAGCATTAACCCTTTAGATCTGGTTACAGAGAGATAACCTTCAAAAGGTTAAAAATTCGTCTTATCTGAGGATTTCTTTAAAAACATCCCGTAGATTTTCAAGCAAAAATGGCCATTCTCAGATCTTAGTGTGACATTACAAGTTGCATGTATAAAATATTCCCGTAAGCATTTGTTAATCCTATGCAGGTTCTCAAACATCAAAATGTTGATAAAATGGGCTGTGTTTGCGTACCCTCAGCACCCGAAGTTGGGAGGAGAGATCAAAATAAGTGGAAGTAAAATTCACTGAGAATTATTTTTGGAAGTAATAAGAGTATTCATAAAACAACACTTAACCCGTTTGGGGCTGAATAAACAATGATACCCATCAAAAGCTTAAAATTCCTGTTCTCCCTGAATTTCTCTGAAAACATCTTTTGTTGATTTTAAAGAAAAAATGGCCAATCACAGTTCTTGGTGTGACATTACAAGCTGCATGAATAAATGTTCCTGTTAGCACTTGTTAACGCTCTACAATCTGCCAGACATCAATATTTTGGATACATTTGAGATGAAATGGACCATTTTTAGCACCCAGTGGGTATGTGTCAAACAAATATGACTCCTTTTGTCGACCATTGACTTGTTGGACGACGATATTGACATCTTGAAAATTCCCATTTTCTGTAGATTTCTCTTAAAACATACTGTAGGTTTTCAAGAAAAAATTACTACTCGCAGGTCTTTGAGTGCCATTACAAGTTGCATGTACAAAACATTGCGGTGAACGTTTTATTAACCCTCTACATGCTGCTAAGTATCGTAATTTTGTTGAAATGGGCTGTTTTCGGACACGCACAGCACCCAGCCTGTACCCGAGAAATAAACATAATCTCCTTTGTTGGAAGTGGAATTCACCGAGGACCATTTTTGTAAGTAATAAGGATATTCAAAAAACGTCTTTTACCGGACGCAAAACTGACAGGGAAACATTTTTGTAAGTAGTAAGTGTATTCAAAAATCGAGGTCTTAACCCATTTTTGACTAGTTAAGGAGATATACCCCTTAACGCTTGAAATTCCAGTTTTCTGTTGATTTCTCAATACAAATTGACCATTCGCAGGTCTTGGAGTGACATTACAAGTTGCATGGACAAAATATTTCGGTAAGCATTTGTTAACCATCCAGAGGCTGTCAAGCATAGACATTTGGAGAAAATGGGCTGTTCTTGGGCAATCATAACACCAAATGTGTACCTGCGAGATAAACATAACCTCCTTCATTGGAAGTGGAATTCACCGACGATCATTTTTGTAAGTAATGAAGGTATTCACAAAACCAAGCATTACCCCGTTTAGGATTGATTACAGAAAGAAACCCCTCAAAAGGTTAAAAATTCATGTTAACCGAGGATTTCTCTAAAAAACATGTCGTAGATTTTCAAGAAAAAATGCCCATTCTCATATCTTAGTGTAACATTACAAGTTGCATGTACAGAATATTCCTGTAAACATTTGTTAACTCTATGCAGGTTCTCAAACATCAAAATGTTGATAAAATGGGCTGTGTTTGTGTACTCACAGCACCCGACGTTGAGAGGAGAGATCAAAATAAGAGAAAGTAGAATTCACTGAGAATTATTTTGGAAGTAATAAAAGTATTCAAAAAACACCACTTAACCCGTTTTGGACTGGATAAGCAATGATACCCATGGAAAACCTTAAAATTCTTGTTCACCCGGGAATTCTCTGAAAACATTTCGTAGATTTTTAAAAAAAAATGGCCATTCGCAGTTCTTGGTGTAACATAACAAGTTGCATGAATAAATATTCCTGTTAGCACTTGTTAACCCTCTACAAGCTGCCAGACATCAGTATTTAAAAAAAAAACATTTGAGATAAAATGGACCATTTTCAAATAGACACAGCACTCAGTAGGTATGTGACAAACAAACATAACGTCTTTTGTCGGTCATTGACGTGTTGGACGACGATATTGACATTAACCAACTCCACCTTTAATGATGGTATCAGACACTGTGGGGTCATGAAAAATCATGGAATCTCATCGGGAAAAGCCATGATTCTCCAGAATCATAAAGTCAAGTTTTTGTTTTGTTTTGTTTTTTCCCACACATTTTGTCCGTACGATTCAGACGCCATTTTCGAACCGATTTTCACGAAATTTCGCACACGCATAGAGGGGCACAAAATATAAAAATATACGGAAGCGGAAGTTTCGATTTAACCCTTATTTCGTCAGAATTGGCAAAAAAATGCCAAAATTGGGGTTTATCGGCACTTTATCGAAACACGTCTCGTAGATTTTTTTCCAAACATTCGTCATTGCTAGACCTGCCTGTAGCACGAACCTTGATACACACGACATATCAGGCGATACATATGGTAACCCTCCACAGGCTGCCAAACATCGACATTTTGATGAAATAGGCCGGTTTCAGGCCCCCACTGCACCCACACAATACAAGAGAGATAAACATAACTTCCTTTATTGGCAGTGGAATTCACCGCGAATCATTTTTGTAAGTGATAAGGGTGTTAAAAAAACCAAGCGTTAACCCGTTTTGGGCTGGTTAAACAGCAATACCCCCATGAAGCTAAAACATCATGTTTTCCGTGGATTTCTCTAAACGAGTCTTGTAGGTTTTCAAGAAAAATTTGTCACTTCCAGGCCTTAGTGTGACGATAGAAGTTGCATTTACAAAAAACTGCGGTGAGCATTTGTTATCCCTTCACGGGCTGCTAAAAATCTAAATTGTGATAAAATTGGCTGTTTTTGAACGCCAACAGCACCCAAGGGGCACGCCACAAAGAAACGTGCCTTCTTTTTTTGAGCGCACAATCTATATGGAAACATTTTTGTAAGTAGTAACCCTGTTTGGGCCGGCTAAAGCGAGAGACCCCTTAAAATCTAAAAATTCCCATTTTCTGTGGATTTCTCTAAATATATCCTGTAGGTTTTCAAGAAAAATTGACTACTCGCAGGTCTTTGTGTGACATTACAAGTTGCATGGACAAAATATTCCGGTGAGCGTTTATTAACCCTCTACAGGCTGCGAAGCATCGTAATTGTGTTGAAATGGGCTGTTTTCAGAAACGCACAGCACCCACCGTATACCTGAGAAATAAACATAATTTCCTTTGTTGGAAGTTGAATCCACCGATGACCATTTTTGTAAGTAATAAGGGTATTCAAAAAACCAAGCGTTAACCCGTTGTGGGTGTTAATAGTGACACCCATCAAAAGCTTAAAAATTTATGTTTTCCCTGGATTTCTTTACAAACACCTGGTAGGTTTTCAAGAGAAAATGGCCATAGATAGGTCTTGGTGTCACATTACCAGTTGATTGGATAAATTATTTCTGTAAGCATTTATTAACCCTCCATGGGCTGTTAAATGTCAAAACTTTGAAAAAACAATAGTCTGTTTTTGAACACCAACAACATCAAATGAGAATGCAACAGAGGAACGTAACTTCTTTTACCGGACGCAAAACTGATAGGGAAACATTTTTGTAAGTAGTAAGTGTATTCAAAAATCGAGGTCTTAATCCATTTCTGACTAGTTAAGGAGATATACCTCTTAAAATCTTAAAATTCCAGTTTTCTGTGTTTTTCTCAAAAAAAAAATTCAAGAGCAATTGACCATCCGTAGGTCTTCGAGTGACATTACAAGATGCATGAACAAACTATTTCGGTAAGCATTTGTTAACCCGCCAGAGGCTACCAAACATAGACATTTGCAGAAAATGGGCTGTTCTTGGGTAACCGTAACACGAAATGTGTACCTGCGAGATAAACATAACCTCCTTCATTGGAAGTGGAATTCACCTTCAATCATTTTTGTAAGTAATGAAGGTATTCACAAAACCAAGCATTAACCCATTTAGGGCTGGTTACAGAGCGATACTCCTCAAAAGGTTAAAAATTTGTGTTATCTGAGGATTTCTCTAAAACATCTTGTAGATTTTCAAGAAAAAATGGCCATTCTCAGATCTTAGCGTGACATTACAAGTTGCATGTACAAAATATTCCTGTAAGCATTTGTTAACCCTATGCAGGTTCTCAAACACCAAAATGTTGATAAAAAGGACTGTGTTTGCGTACCCACAACACCCGAAGTTGGGAGGAGAGATCAAAATAAGTGGAAGTAGAATTCACTGAGAGTTATTTTTGGAAGTAATAAGACTATTCAAAAAACAACACTTAACCCGTTTTGGGCTGGATAAACAATGATACCCATCAACAGCTTAAAATTCACGTTCTCAGTGGATTTCTCTGAAAACATCTTGTAGATTTTAAAGAAAAAATGGCTATTCACAGTTCTTGGTGTGACATTACAAGTTGCTTGAATAAACATTCCTGTTAGCACTTGTTACTCCTCTACAAGATGCCAGACATCAATATTTTGGTTACATTTGAGATAAAATGGACCATTTTTAAATTGACACAGCACTCAGAGGGTATGTGTCAAACAAACATAACACCTTTTGTCGGTCATTGACTTGTTGGACGACTGTGTCATTGAGACTACTATCTTCACCTTTCTCATAACATCAATGAAGGAACTTCAGTGAGACAGTTAAAAACAATTCATCAGGTACTGTGGGGTCATGAAAAATAATGGAATCTCATCGGGAAAAGCCATGATTCTCCAGAATCATAAAGTCTAGTATTATTCTCATGTTGTTTCTAATCTATGTATTCTTTCTTCTCATGTATTTCAATATCTATATCCGAATAAATTGTCTAAACTAAAAATGTTTAAAAAATATAATGTAAATCTTTTCAAGTTTACGCTTACGGTAGTATTATGGGGAAGTGGGATGGATAAGTGAAGGATATGTGATTAGTGGGTGACAGAAAGGAGGGGGTTAGAATGGTTATCGGGGAGTTTGGAATGAACGGGATACGATATGTCATCAAGCAGAACAGGGGTGGTGGGGATAGGGGCATTTGGTAAAACAGAGTTAATCAAAGCCTTCTCATCTAAGAACCCCGACAAATCAGCGACCGGCCAAAGATTGACGCAAGTATATTGTTTCTCTTCACTGTCACTCTGATAATTGTTTTTCGGCACGATTTCTGCATCCATGAAGTAGAAGAATCAATGGCTTTGCGCGCAGGAGGCACGCATAGACGGTGTGGGGCAAGCCCCTTTCACCACTTTTTAACGGTAGAGTGAGGTATTCCGCAGCATGGCTAGACGCGTCCAAGGAGGAGAAGGGAGAGTTCTCAGCAGGTGTCCGGGATCTAGGTGTTCTTATTTGTCAGTCGAGTTGATGTGATATTTCTGTGATGTTCTTTGATATTTTCCCTCGGGTGAGGACCAGTGTGAGAGGGGGTCCTCTCGACAAAGGTGCTACCTCTCCCCGGGGGTGATATGTCAATGTTTTCAGGCAAGTATAGTATGCGACTTGTGAGTTTATCTTGTTGTGGGCTTTCATTGGCAAGTATATTCTGCCTCAGGCTTTTGTCGGGGGTTGAGCTGGCTCTTGCATGCGCAGTACGTAGAGAGTATATTGTCACTAAATCACCCACAGGGTGGACATTCCACCCAAGCAATAATTGCAAATTTGTTGCAAAGCATTACAAGCACAAGCAAAGTTCCAGCCAATGGCCCTCCGGGTTATACCCGGTCGTCCATTGGTTGAAACATTGCTTGTGTTTTTTGTCCACGTGTACAGAATTTGAAAATGATACATCGGGTGATAACGCCACTCTCCGGGTGATTTAGTTACAAACCACTCTCCACGTATTGTATGCTTCTTAATAGGAGCAGACTGAGTCAGGTAAAATAACCAATGGCCCCTTTCGGAGACCACCTAAAGAAAGACCCGAACTTCCCTGGTTCGGAAGCAGACCTGCACGTTAACATATTTGGCCGGAGCCTGAATGCGCACCAGTGGCGTTTACAAAAAGGCCGAAAGTGGGACGCAGGGCCAACGCTCGCCTCCCCGGAGGCGGTGGCCTCCTTTTTGGATGGAATGAAGGATGATCAGAAGCGGTTACTGAAAATCCACAGCGTTTAAAATATTCCGTAGCGGCTATTGGGGGAGAAAAGGTTCTGCGGGTACTGCTTAGATAGAAGAAAACTCGATTGGTAAGTTGTATACAAGTGAATGGATATGTCATGATTGTATCTAAGGTTATTGCGATTATAATTTATTATTAGTGATAGGTGGAGGCAGCCCAAGATTTCACTAAGTCCCACCGGAGTGCTATACTGCCTACCCTCGCCATCTGTTGTTTATTATTTATTATTAGTGATAGGGAAGAGGCAGGCCATAATTTCCCTTAGAACCGGAATGAAATAGTGCCTATTCTCGCCATCGATTATTTATTATTTGTTATAAATGATATGTGGAGGCAGCCCATGATTCATCTTAGGTGCATCGGAGTGCGTTTACTGCCTATTCTGCCATAAGTAACCTGTTACTATTTATTGGATTCCTGTTTAGTTGGGATTGAATGATGGGGGAGGTTTTGTGAGAAGAGAGCAATCTACAACCCTTTTATGCTGCACCCGAAGGCGTTAGCTGCTCATTTCCTCCGTGGGTTTGTTCCTAGTTGCGTGTCTAATGGTTAGGCTCTTTTGATCAAGTATGGACCTCGGGGCCATCCCGAACGGTAGCAGACCAGGAGCGGCAGTGCCATGCGGTCCTGAATCTACATTGGCTCAGGCCCGGTCCGCTCCCGGTCAGGCCTATTCCAGGGTAGTTGTATTCGACAGAAGCGATTATATTGTGGCATTTAGTGGTTTTTGTCGGCTGGCGCAGATGTTATGTAGTTCAGATATAAGTTTGTTGTCCTTGAGACGATCGCGGTTTTGGCTGCTAGAGTAGTTAGCCGGTCTTTTATAGTTGGAATACCGGCCCGCTCATGGAGTAATTTGATTGGAGTGGTCCATGGGGGTGTGGGGGGGGGGGAGCAACACTAAGTGCGTGGTTCTGGATTATCTGGAGATTGCCCATGTTAGATTTATTTGTTTCACTGAGGACGAGTTCCCCATACTCAATTACGGGGCGCACGAATGCTTTGTACAGTTTGAGAAGGCTTTCCTCAATGGAGGTATCGCGAAGCATTTTCAGTAGATTAATGCATTTTCTTGCTTTGTTGGAGATATTATTTGTGTGTTCATTGGAGGTCTTATATTGGTTAGTGGTTATTCCAAGGAAATGTGCAGCGGTGTATTCTGGGTGGACTTTATCCAGTAGTTTGAGGTCAAAGTCGCAGTTTCTCTTCTTACGGGTGAAGGTGATTCTTTGGGTTTTGTTTGTATTTAGCATAATTCTTCTCCACATCGTACTTCATAGCTCCAGTCATCCAGAGCGCGTTGAAGAGAATTTTGACTTGGCTGGCAGTGTTGTTAGAACCCCACAGTACCTTATAGTCCACAAATTGTAAAATTTGGACGCGCTTGTCGGTAATTTTAAGGTCGTTGTCATAGATGGTATAGAGGAGTGGATCCTTGAGGGGTGCCTGCGTCGAGGGGGACACTGTCGGACATTTCATTATTGACTCTGATTTTTGTTTTACGGCCGTAAAGAAAGGAGGAGAGAAGGCTAAACAGTTTCATTTGGGAGATTCATTTTGGAAAGTTTGAGACGTATTCCGTTGTGCCTTTTCTACATCAAGTAGGATTGCTGCGCCTACTTGTTGATTATTATTGGCAGTTTTTTTTTGTTCCACAAGGCGATGGGCGTGCTCCATACCTTCCTTACGATTCCTGTAGGCCCTTTGCTATTCGTTGAAGAAATCGGTGTCTTCAAAGTGCGCCCTCAGTCGATTGGTAAGGACTCTTTCGAAGACTTTGTCAATGTAGCTAAGAATGCTGATTAGGCGGTAGTTGGCCGGGTTAGGGGTGTCTTTTTTCTGGTTTAGGTATCATGACACCAATGGTTGATTTCCAGCATTTTGGAAAGTAACCATGGGTGAGGCATGTGTTGTGGAGAGTTATCAGCCTAGCTATTAGCGAGTTAGGACTTTGTTTTAGGTTTTTATAGCTGATCTCGTGCTCGGCGGGTGAGGAAGAGTTTTGCTCTTTTTTATGATGTTGATGATGTCATCGTTTGTGATTGTGGCTACGAGGTCATCCCCAATTTCGTGATCTATGTTGAATTTAGGGTCACGGTAGACCTCTGGGTATTCATTGCTGAAGCTATCCATCGCATCTTTGACTTCCTTGTCGTATCCGGGACCTTCCTGTGGGCAGTGGGTTTTCCCGAGGAGGTTGGTGAAAGTGTCGGCCTTCTCCTTGTCGTTATCGGAAGTGGAACCATCCTCTTTAGTAAAGGGTTTGGTTGCTGTATTTTTTCCTTCCCTTTTTGGTCTGTTAACACTTGAAAGGTGTCCCAAAATTTGTTGGTTTTTCTAGTTCCGTTGAGGTTGGCTGTGGCTTTTTCCCAGTTAGCTTGTTGTTCGGCCTGGTGGGCTTTTTTAACCTCGCCCTGAAAGCGGTTGTAAGTTTGTTTGAGATCTGCTTTTTTGTTTGAGTCACTTTCATATTTTAGTGCTCGGAGGGCTTTTCGTTTAATTTTTATTAGTGAGAGGGTGTCCTCTGAGAATGTTCTTCTCGAGGGGCGCATCATTTCTTTGGGACATATTTTCGTCTAGAGTCGAGTTGATTAATTTCTCTAGGCCCGCGCATTGGTCTTCGAGTTTAGTGGCGTTTGCGGGGGTGCTGCTGGGGAGTTTTACATCGAGAATTTTGTGGTAGAGATCCCAATTTATTTTTTTTTAAATTGGTGCGTAAATTTGGTTTTAGAAAACTGCGTGAAACGGCTCAGATTGCATTTATCCAACGCAAAATATGTCAAAATTTATTATTTCAATTATTGTTTATTTTTTAATTTCTAAAAAACATGTCAACAATACTATATCACGTGAGCCTCGGTGGAATGACGTCGATGGGCTCGTTCCAAAGAGGGGCAACATGATATAGTTTTGTTGACCATTTTTGAAAAATATATTTTGTTCATCAGATAATCGCATCTAAGTATTTGGGGCGCGGTGTCTCAGTAGGCAGAAGTGCAGGCTGCAAACCGAGAGGTCCTCGGTTCGAATCCCACCTGCGGCAACCGCGTTGTGTCCGTGGGCACTTCACCCCCATTTCCCACGTGGGGGCACGGTGGCGTTGTGTACTAAGACGCACTGCCAGTCGATGGTGCACTTGTTTTTAACCAATGCTAACCCTGATTGTGTGTAGTTAGTATGTTGGGGTGTTGACAGCTGTTCTCCGTTGCTCGGTGGTTATTTTCGGGTACTCCAGCTTCCTCTACCCGTAAAACTTCCGTGGTCACGATTAGCCGTTGTGCAGAAATATGTGACCTTAAAAACCAATAAATAAATACATATCTATGTACTTAATCTTACAATACAATACAATACAATAAACTTTATTCACTTTTTCTGAATAAATACACAGTGGGCTTTCGCCCATAAGTGGAAACAAAACAAAATATATATGAGTGGCGCATGCGCCGATATGCACGAAACCCTGAAATTCCTTTCATATTACACCACATCGGAAATCAGCGAGACTTTTTTTTCAAGTGTATAATTTTAAAATTACGCGGATGTGGCCAATTCGTTACGTAGAGAGTCAAGAATTTACTAGATCACTTCATGTAAAGTTAGTTTATAGCCCGCTTTTTGAGGAGATTGTTTTGATACAAATGCGGAACAGCATGCTGCACAGAAACGACCTGAAACAATGGAAAGGACCACTGAAGTCACTCGATGTTATCGTATACTAAACAGGTATCTCATGGTCGAACAAAGCCCTGAACAGGACAGACATTGATATTTGAAAGTTAGGAGTGGTAGTCCCTATTTGATATCTTGGGACTCGTTCGAAAACTGGTAATGCTAGTCCAGGAAATGTCAGTCAGTTATGGTGCCAATGCTACTAGCACTACGAAATCCAACTAATGAGAGTAAAATATCATTAGAAAAGCTATTATCCACACACACACACACTCCCCAATGGAACAACAAACTTTGCTTTGGAATATTCAACGCACGACAACAGATGTTGTTTATAACGCCCCAACTTTGGAATTTCAAAAATATCTGTAATTGTTTGTACGGAACCACTCACCACAGAAAACCCTGTCTGTAAATACCTTCACTGGGTTCAGTTAAAAAAACGTGACAATGCGAACTCGACGTATTCGCCCCTTTGCCGGAGAGACTAAGTGAAAAGAGCAGGTCTGAAAATAAGCAGTCTGACATTTGCCGAATGAGGGTCCCAGAGGGTGAATTTGATGATGCTATCCCATATAGTGGGCAAATTTATCCTCTGGGCACCTCTTTCTGTTTAGTTTTGAGATTTGAGATCCTGATTCAGATTGAGGTTTACAGAGGGTAAATTTAGTGATGCTACCCTGCTCTACAGGATAGCATCTCTAAATTCACCCTCTGGGGACCTCATTTTGCAGATGACAGTGTGCTTATTTTCTGGCTTGGAAACGAGTCGTTAGAGGCCATTAGACCAGTTCCCAATAAAAGCAGTGTGATCAGTTTATGCACAATCACAATAAAACCGCACGGTTGTTTTTTTGCTGGCTCTTGTGGTTCGGTTTGCCGTAATAACCGAAACCGAACCGGAAAACCGAACAACTTCATAGCTCTAGCCCCGACAGCCCGAATGTCATATTACAGATCTCCACCCATACGACCCACAGTGTGTGTGTGATATAAGTCTAACTATCAGATCTGGGATTGTAGTCATAAGAACGTATATAATTACCTGCAAGACCGAATTGACACCCATGAATCCAATCCAGAGAAAATGTCCAGACTTGAAACAAATATTGGGGCGAAAGTCAAACCCATGCAACCCCTTAGCTACATCCCTGTCGCGATCAAGGACGTACAGCGATCTTTGATTCATTTAAAAAAGTTTCTGAAGTTGGAAATCATTTGACTCATTAAGTTCCCCTTTTCCCACAGAATATAAAACCAATTGTTGTTTCCCCAGCTTGAACTGAGGCGACCAACGTCCGCCATCCATTGGTCTTCCATCTGGGATATTTGTGAAACTTGGTGTTTTATGTGAGTGGTTTAATGGACATTTCCGTTAGGAAATTTCGCATTTGTCTGATTTGAGAATCACAGTGCAAACACGTACCTACCATAATATGATCTAGTGCAACAGAAAGCGGGTTGAAATATTCGTCTTCTCGGCATCGTTTGGTGATACTTCATTTTTATTGCTCTTAAGGTCCTATTTATTGGTCTCCTATCTTGTTCTTGGTTTTTCCTCCACCCTTCCCTAAACCCTTGAGCAAATTCTAATTTGGGGTGTATTTTTTCTTTCCTCGCAACACGTAAAATCATATTTAAGGAGCTGCATAAGTACTGGAAAATTACTTTGGAATAAAGCAACAGGTCATTTTCGATGTCATCAAAACTGTTAACAAAATTAACAACTTTTTACTTTTTTTTATTCATGAACAGTTCTTCGCAATTTTGAATACCAACAAATGAAAAGGTGTCACATATTTTAGGTTAATGACGGCAACGAAAATAACACGTTACCCAATTTCAAGCTAGATTTCTCATTACGTATATAGCACCTTAAATGTAAGTTGCCATGCAGTTTACCTTTTATACCTTGATCCACTGATTGGAATCATCTTACACTGAAAACGACGTGATGGGAGAGTCTATTTTGCATTTGTGGGGAGGATCCGTAATCATTTAACAATACAGCCCCATAGGCTTTACGATTAAATTGTCACTGATTCTCAAGTCCAGTTATGAATTTTATGTAGTCACATAGAACACATTGGAACTCAAGGGACGACTTGGTATGATATTGAGAACATCTAGACTGTTCGAATTTCCGAACCAGTAGACTCGAATCGAATCGAATGATTGGAACGATTTCGAATTGAATTTCGAAGCTTCCCAAGGACCCATTTGAGAAACAAATTTTTCAGAAATACTCCTGACAACAGAAAAGGAATGTCAAAATCGTACGAGTACGTTTAGTTTGGAGAGATTTCAAATCAACCAATCTATTAGTGTTTAATCCGTTAACTGACGAATCGACCCAACCCTCCCGCGTAATTTACAAAGTGAACAGTTGAAAAAAGATTATTTGTTTTAAATATTTCAACAAAACAATATCATGTGATTCCTGGTTGGAACGAGCTGATCGAGCTCGTTCCAACGAGGGTCACGTGGTAGTTTTGTCAACAGTTTTAGCAAACATTGAAAACATAATATTAAAAATATTGAATCACTGATATCCTGTGCTATGAGTAAATGGTTAAGATAACAAGAATAAACCCCGATCAAGCGCGGGAATAAAAGGAAACGGTATAAGAGAGAAAAAAAAAACATTATTATTATTTACATTGTAATTTTTTCATTGAAAATAAAATTTACAAAAAGTCTTGTCAAAATTACTCAAGTGTTAAAATTAACAGTAATAAACACTAAATTTGTTTGGAAAATTTTCGGTGGAAACAGTGGAAACAATATTTAAAAAATGTTTAAATCCTGCAAATACTAACATTTTGCAAAGAGTGGGAATGATAGAAACAGTGGAAATAGTCAGTGGAAATGGTGAAAACAGTGGAAACTGTGGAAACGGAGGAAACAGTGGAAACGGTGCCATATTTACGGTGTGAAATTAGGTAGAGAAGCTGCCTTGTCAGCGTGTACAAATCCGGAAGGTTAAGGTTTGGTCAGAAAAATCTTCGAAAACACAGCGATACTTTCAGCAATTAGGCCAGATTCAAAATCGAGCCATAATTACGCATCTCATAATGTGATGTTGTTACCTCAGTGGTAAAGTACCTATATCATATTTTCTTGATTTTCTATGAGTTCAGTGGCGTCTGCTGCAGTCGATGATCAAAATGGAGGCCCAGTCGACCGCAGTACCCATCGTTATATACTCTACGGTTGCCACGGGAAGAAGCCGTTCTCATCTGTGTCGTTTTGGGAGAACCCAGCGAATATCGAGAGTGTACAGGCAATAGAGGGACGGGAGTGAGAAACAGTCGTAAAACGCGAGTGCTGTCGCAAGTGACACAGAGGATTCACCGTTTCGAATACCTACGGGAAATGATCGATTTCAACGAGGAATGAATCTAATACTTTTGCTAAAATGAAGCTATTAACATAAACATATGGATATTACACTCTCCATCCATCGCTTACAGTCATGGTAAATCCATAACTAGCTTTCGTCCGAATATGACAAGAAGTTCGAAAGTGTAAAACGACAGTCGAAGACATGCAGGTGAAAGTGAAATTACACAAACATGCACAACAAGCCGACGCTGAAATTTTCAAGTTTTCTTAAATAAATAGGAAAACAAAGACCAAAGTTCCGAATTATTTACAAAACTCAGCCTAAGATACAATGCCAAATGAATGAAAGGGTTACTTCCACCCCGTTTGGAGCTTTGGTTTTGAATAATTTCTTAACCCATACTTAGGCAAATAATGTCAATATTATAAAGACAGGCAATGAATAATAACAATAATAATGTACAACAGCATGGCCCCCAAATAATTTATATGTCAAAACTGATTATTTAACCCTTTACCCAACGTAACGATCAAAACCGGCCAGCGCTATTCTCAAAAATCGCCAATTAATTTTCACTATATTTTCATTTTTTGTCTCAAAAACATAGGTTATGACCCCTCTTTGGAACGAGCTCGTTGAGCTCGTTCCAAAGAGGGGTCATAACCTATGTTTTTGAGACAAAAAATGAAAAAAATTAGTTATTCAAGAATTTTGTTTGCAAGTGCCGTCTGCTTTTCATGTTAGGTAAAGGGTTAACCCTTTACCTAACATGAAAATCAGACGACACTTGCCAAAAAAAATCTTGAACAACTAATTTCTTTCATTTTTTGTCTAAAAAAACATAGGTTATGACCCCTCGTTGGAACGAGCTCGTTCCAATGAGGGGTCATAACCTATGTTTTTGAGATGAAAAATGAAAAACATAATAAAAATTACCTGCCGATTTTTGAGAATAGCGTTGGCCGGTTTTGACCGTTACTTTAGGTAAAGGGTTAATTTGCGGCTGCCCCAATTTATAGCATTAGGAAATTTTGAGGTCTTTTGTTCACCATTTGAACTACAACATACGTGCTTACACAGAATTTCTATTAATTAACCTATCCATGCTGCCAAAGGGGTGAGCAAGTCCCCCCCCCCCTCCCACACACACACCCCTTAACCCATTAATCCGTTCTGTGTATCAACGTAGAATAAAATTAGTTGCCCAGGCGAAACCTTTTGGGCTTACCCCCTCATACGTACACACTGTCGAAAAGCCATCTATACCCTTGTATTAATCATACAAGGGTATAGTATGATTAATACAAGGGTATAGATGGCTTTTATTATATAAAATTGCATTCTTTATATTTACTTTGCGTTATAAGTAGTATTGGGAAAATAAAGTAAAGAAAGTGAGCATGCACTTCTGAGCATCTGCAAAAAAAAACACCGCCAAATTGTTCGCACCTGTAAAATGGAAAATTCGAATAGGCAGGACGCAAATCAACTCACATTCTTATAAACTTATTATTAATTGCATTTATTTCTTTCACCATCTACCGATGGTTTAAAGGCTTTTACATTATTGCTTTAAAAGGTCATTTGTCACACATGTGTGGAGTCCAGGCATTAGGCACTCCAGTCAGCTACGCACAGAGTGTGTAATGAAATAACACTATGACCTCTACCCAAGGTAAGTGTCAAAACCGCCTAACACTGCTTAATAAAATTGCAGTTCGGGTTTTTTATTTGTTTGTTTTTTATTTTCCACTCGCTGCTCCCAAAACGCGGCACATGATCCCTCATTGGAGAGATCGCATCGTGCTCGCTCCAACCAGGGGCCATAGGCCACGAACCGGTGGCGACGGGCGATAATTTTCAATTCTACGAGCACCTTTCCACAGTTGACCTCAACTGTTCGGTTAGGTAGAGGCTCAAACCAGTTATTATTTTGATTCGTCATATTTTTCCCATGAGTTTAGTTTAGATCACCCATGTCTGCATATGACTGGAGAACCAATGCCTGCATTCTCTTAATGAGATCTGAGAAACAAAGCAAGGAGGAAAAAAGAAGAAAAGAGAAAGAAAAAGGAAAGCAACAGCAAACAAAATAATATATCGTTTTCAGCAGCGGACTGTGTGGCGAGTTAATTTACCCAGGAGAACAATCAATTTTCTTATTTAAGCATCGAATAAATCTACATACTTTTTTAACAACAGATATTTTGGGGCTGGATAAAAGAATCTTCAACTTTCTATTAGAAGGGTTGGTTCGATATGCTCTTGGAAGAAATGAATTTCTATCCTTGGAGAATTCTGGGCATTGGAAAATGTAGTGGAATTCATCGCCAATAACCCTGCGATCCACGCAAAATCGACATACTCGCTCTGCTAACGGAATGCCATTCCAGCGGCATTTTTCGACTGCCGTTCTTAATTTTACAAGTGTAAAAATGTTTCCCTCTATGGGACCCGATAGATATTTTTCAAAAGCGAAATCTTCCTTCAATAATTTATATGTTCTTCAGTTACTTGAGGTATTTACATTGTTATGCCAATCTTGTGTAAACTGATCTTTAAGTGACGTTTCAATTATTAACTTTGACACCTTAGGATTCAGTTCGGCGAATTTTTGCTGCCAGAAATATGAGACACCACAGTCGTTTAATATTTTTCTTATTTCACCGACCCAGGGGAAACTAAAATTTTCTTGATTTATCAATTTAAGGGCTAGCTGGTAAATTAACGATGATAGTTTATTGTTCTTATCATTTATTAGTTGGAACCAGAATTTAATCATCCGCATTTTAATAGTTATTGTGATCGGGTATCTGCCCAATTTACCATAAACCATAAAACTTGGAGTTGAGGCTTTTAGGTGCAGTAACAGTTTGCAAAATTTTAAATGTAGACTTTCAATTGCGGAGTTATCTCCCATCCACCAAACCTCGCACCCGTAAAGTAAAACAGGTACGACAACTTTATCAAACAAGTCAAGATGTGCTCTTATGGACAACGTATTGGTTCGACCTATTCTGAAAACCTCATACATAGCCTTTGTGACCTTGGCTATCAATTGCCGCTTCGATTCTACAAATGTACCAGTTCGACAAAGGGTAACACCGAGATAGCTAAAATGCTTTACAATTTCAAGCTCGCAGTTGTTGCATATGAATTTAAGATTCTTCGGATATGCATGTACGTGTTTATGGAATATAAAGTATCTAGAAGATATGGTTGTAAACCTAATTGTTTTGTACCCAGCCGAAAGTTTGTCCAAAAATATATTAGGTCGAATTTATGGAATCTACAGTAACACCGGTTGCCCGTCAACATTGTTCCCAGAATGTATTAACCCTAGCGGTATGCAAAAATGTTGTTTGTGGAGTTTAGTATCGTGCGATTATGTTATTCCTCATGCGTGTGGGTAATATGATACCATTACATATCCACTGGACTGAAAAAAACCCAGAATTCATGTTTGCAAATGGCTGTCATTGTTAGTGGAGGATTATGGGATAATGCTG
Source organism: Pictodentalium vernedei (assembly GCA_031216915.1). Classification (NCBI taxonomy): domain Eukaryota; kingdom Metazoa; phylum Mollusca; class Scaphopoda; order Dentaliida; family Dentaliidae; genus Pictodentalium; species Pictodentalium vernedei. The sequence goes on from CM062295.1 coordinate 474,747,556, forward strand.
ATCCAGGGTTCTCTTTTATCGAATCGATTCAAGTGTGGCTGATTCCGTATGAGGTTTAATTCTAATTTCCAAAGGAGGGGTATGCTTCTGGTTTCTGTGAAAAGAATCAACATTTTTAGGCCCTAAGATATATGAATACGCGGGTTTTGGTTTGCTAACCAATAGCATGGACACATATTGGAGAGGCAGTTTAGTCCCGCGCTCCTCAACTAGCATTGGATCTCTTGGCGACGTTCTAGATGCGTCCAGGCTAATTCGAATACCACTATAACGTATTGCATCAAATGCTTTGATGTATGTTTTCTCGCGGGATCGTAAGTAACACAACAGTAATCTAGTTTTGGTCTAACAGGAGATCTATATAGATGGGATAAACGTTGTTTTTCGGTCAGCACTCCAATCAATGTTGCCAAATACATTTACAAGATTTAATGCACCTTTGTTGTCTTATGTGAGAAGTGAAATTCAGTTTGTTGTCAAATAGTAAACCTTTGAATTTCCCTTCTTAAGATGGTACTGCCATCTATTTTGAATTCCGGATCAAGGTAGGGCAACCTGGATCTTGCAGGAATGAACACACTTTATTTTTGTCTTCAAAAACGTAAAACCGTTATCTCTTGCCCACTTCTGGATTCTGTTCAAACAAAGCTGAAGTTTAAACTCGATTGAATTCATGTTGTGACTGCTATAGCAAATTGAAATTCATGTACATATAGTGAAGAATCTACCATATTCTCAATTGCTTCGTGGGTGCTATTAATTGTCATAGGAAAAAAGAGTAACAGATAAAATACTATTCTAAAAAACACACAATTCTTGGTCGTGAGAATCAGATAACGCAAATCGAACACGAACTTGAAATTGACGATCCTTTAAAATACTTCCACGTTGTATCGTTTGCCTTTTTCAGGTAAATGAAGATGGTGACCACATGTTTTATCCTAGCAACTGCATTTCGAATAAACGCTTCAAGTCTATTACTTCTGAAACTACACAAGTCGATTCTCGATCACGAGACAAGTCGATCATTGATAATAGTTTTACACAGACAATAGCTATGTTATTACTTGGATTGCTGTGATTTATATCAGGCTTTGCACTGGGATTGTTGTTGCTTTTCTCCAAAAAGAAGGAAACTGGCCAGTCATCCATATATCATTTGAAACAAACTGATAGCATAAGTTCAAGTGAAGTTTGAGGCAGATGTTTTAGGGGCCCAATGGCAGTATATTTTACTTTATGCAAAGAGTTATTCAACTCCTTCATAGAGAAAGATCCATCGTAATCCTATAAATTGTCAGAGGTAAATTTGATTTTCTGTTTGTCGTTTTCAATTTTAACAAATTCTGGATTACAACCTCCAGACGACGAATGTTTAGAAAATGGTGAGGCCGAGTTATCTGATATTTCGTATTTCGAAGTAATTAGCCTGTTGTTATCTTCCAGGTGTTGTATATTTGATTCTCTTACTTTACCTCTAACTTTTGAAATCATCTTTCAAATTTTATTTGTGGGTGTATGTTGGTTAAATTTAAAACATTTTTAGTTATTGTGATGAATTGACGTTAACATGGTCTGGGGTTTGCGGCTCGGGTCTTATGTTGAAACGAGACGCGAAGCGTCGAGGTTGAGCATACGCTCCTGCCGCCATCCTCAGACCATGATACCGTCAATTTATCACAATAGCGTATATGTTCCAATACGACCCTAACGACGGCAAAAAACAAACATCATGAAACTTGTGATCGTTGAATGTTGCCTTGTTCAAGGCAACTTTTAATGATCACAAGTTTAGAAAATAAACCGTTTGTGTACCCCACGGCAGCAGTGAATACATAATCAGTAATTCAGATAAACTCATTCCATCTGAGTTCAAATCGTAAATTCATTTGTAATTTAAACAACACTTCATTCGGAACACTGTCTGCTACACGTGTGAAAAATCCCAAAAAATGAAGCGGCTTGCAAGTCATTCCGTTGATGAAACAATTTCGAAATGGGCGACTTCATTTCAAATATTTCGAGTTGTGACGTCAGGCGGTAACATTTGCCACTGGAGCCGTACACATAAAAGAAACTACGCCAGCTCTCATCCAATCAGAGGGCGAGGATTTTACTCTTATTGGAACATAAGTTTCCCAAGAAGTTTTCTTTTTGTTTTATAATTCGACCGATTGATACGTAGTTTGTCTAAATTATCTGTTGTTGGCGATTTATTACGTTTTGTTTTCTTGTGTTCCATTATAGCCTGCTTACAATCGTTATTAAACCATGGTTTTGCGAAACGGTTTGGATTTCTCTAGGATTTAGGAGTGGCTACGTTTGCAATGTCGAGCAATTCCCCAGTGAAATACTCTATTTACACGGAACTTTCTACGACTTTCTCCCGTCCAAGTCGTTCAGAACAAAGTGATACGAAAGTGTCCAGTTTGCCCTTTTAATGTTTAACTATACAAAATTGGAAAGTGGCCACTCCCGCACTAGTCATATTCAACATTCCAAGAAAAATCGAGGAAGATAGAAGGGAATGCAATTGTAAGATCAATGGATGTGTACAAACCAGGCGCGAGATGTATACAAGTGACAGACCCACCATTGAACAAACACAAATCACGTGAGATTTTCTAATGAACTCTTCCACTGGTTTACTCTTGACATCTTCGCAGCTGCAAGAGTCACACCAAAGTGGGCTATGCGCGTTGAAAACACCCAACAACATACATGTTGTATGGAGGTGATGAATCAATAGCTCAAGATCACTCAGCTGTAAGGTTTAACTTGCTGGGACGTAAATGAAACATAACGTAACTGTCTCCTCTAAAGTCAGGCGTGTCGCTGCAGTCTGTAACTCTGTAAAGAAATGGGACTACGAATAATGTCCTGTTTAAGCAGGATCAACGTTCCATGAACATGAAGACTATTATTATCTGTGATTATTACCACTTCACAGGGCGTCCTCTAGCGATTAAAACGATTTTGCCTTTACGGTAAAAGTGTATAAGGCGCAGTCTCAAACCGGAAGTTGTGTGTTGACCTGGTTAACGGCCCGCCTCCAGATAAATATTTCGAAAACGCCTCGACTCCGATTGAAGTTTCAAACGCGCGTATAAATGTAATGAATATCACACGTTTGTGAACATTCACCATTTGGTCATGAATTAATAGATTTGGAAGAGTTCAGGTGAGTGTATATAGCTCATTACAAGTTTTCGGTTGTAAAGTTTCCAGTCTTTCGTATCATATTTTCGAGGCGAACAAAATATATTCAAATGAGTATTTAAATGAATATGTAAATGAGCACGTGACGTTTTGTTTATAAAAAAAAACAGACGACACGCGTGTTTTGACTTTTGTCGTGTGCCAAGTTGTCGATAAATATCAGATTGAAAAACTCGAAAATGTCAAGTCAGTCAAGTGAACTCGATGAAGAATTGTTAGATTTTATAGAGAAAAGCTCCAAACCTGCATCTACGAATAGATCAATTGAATGGGGCGTTAGGAAGTGTCAGGACTGGCTGTTCAAAAGGAACAAACAGTGTGACTTTCAAACAATAACACCAGAAGAACTGGTCTCTCTGAGAAAATTTTATGCGGAAGTGAAATCTTCTAAACCAGGAACATCCCTTACTCCTAGCACACTTAAATGTTTAACGGCTGCTATTTATCGCCATGTAACGGCTCCACCTTTTAATCGTTCTTTCAACATAATTAATGATAAATAATTTCTGACTGCCAGTAATATGTTTACAGCAAGATGTAAGCTATATTTTAAGAGCAATAATGCTAAACCACGCCATAAGTCAAGCATTGAGGATGGTGATTTGAAAAAATTAGGGAGATATTTTCAAGCACACAAAACTTCTGCAGAAGTTCTTCTAGAGGCCACTTGGTTTTATATTTGCTTTAGATTTGGAAGGCGGGGTCGAGAATGGTGGAGTGCAATGCAGAAAGACACTTTCAATTTAGCCTCTGATTCTGAGGGTGTTGAATATGTTTTCATGGCCACCACTGAAACAACCAAAACCCACCAAGGCGGTCACAGGGAAAGTGACATGGACTATTCGGCACAAATAATGTATGGGGACGGTGTGTCCATCTACAAGTTATACATTTCAAAACTTTCTGAAAAGTTTTCTAAATTCTTCCATACACCAAGAGCTACATACAGTCCTCGTGGAATCTGGTATAAAAACTGTCATATAGGAAAAAACACACTTTCAAACATGATGTCGAGAATTTCGAAGAAAGCAGGCCTATCTGAAATTTCTACTAATCATTGTGTTCGGGCATCAACAATCACTACCCTGTATCAAGCGGGTGTAAACACCCAAAGCATAATTAATGTTACCAAACATAAAAGCACAGAGTCATTGAAGTACTACATTAATGATTTTTCAGTCGCACAAAAGAGGGAATATGCTAACATTTTGAATGCTACACTGAACACTTCGAATTTTCATGATGATGATTCTCTGTCTTCTTATGATGAACAAGGCAATTTTAATATCAATTTGTTCGAATTGTTCAAAGAAGGACGCCAGTGTAGTTGTAGAACCGATTGGCTGTGATAACAATGAGTCATCCGTTTGTATAATTGCTGAACCAATTGGTCATATCAACGAATCATCAGTTTTAAATATTGAGGCAGATTCTAGTGGTACCATTACCATACCACGTGATGCTCCCACAGGAACTGTGTATAGTGCAGATTTTCCCTGTGGAATTCAAGCAAGACCCCTTCGTCCGTTTCCAGTTACGGCCAGTCTGGGTTCATGTCAGGATGCACATTTAATAATTGCACAATTAACTATTATGGAAAATGACATTGACAATGTCCACTAACATTTCTCTCAAGAAGTCAGAAGCGTTCAAATTTGAAATTTTGAATATTAATAATTTAATTTATTAAGTTAATAAAATTGTTCTCCTTACATAAGAATTCTCCCCAATTTGATTATGAATGAATTGAGATTCATGGTGATGGAAGTGGCAATAATGATAATAACATGATTTTGTTGGGCGTTACGGTTTTTTAACGACAGGAATGGTTAACAGCCCTCGGGCCATTAACAGCCCTCGACTTCGTCTCGGGCTGTTAATGGACCCTCTGGCTGTTAACCATTCCTGTCGTTGATAAACCGTAACGCCCTCCAAAACCACGTCATTGTTATAGTAACGGTCTCTTTAACCAAGATCGTCGTTCCACGAACATGAAGATCATTATTATCTGTGAGTCTAACCAAGTTCGACGTCTCACGAACATGTAGATCATAATGTTCTACCAATGCATTATGCGATGTATAATGCGTATAACCTAGATGATCATGAGTATCATCTTTCTTTGAGAGTGTCGCCTGCAGACATGTTTGGGTTGTGCTTTAGATAGTGGGCAATGCCCCGCATTTTTCTTTGGTGATTTTTTTCCTGGGGATCTACCCTGAGAAGAATTCAGGCATAGTTCAGTCGAGAACGTGTCATCGACGCATTCATCGACTGACATGTCTCCAGTTTCGTCAAACAGGTCGCACGTCACAACATTTTGAAGGCTTTTAGCTATTATGGCTCCTTTTAGTTTCTGGTTTTTTTTCTTTTCTTTTTTCGTGTTTTCTTTTTCTTGCTGCCGTCTCTGACTCTGACTCAGATTTTGTTGGGATGTGTGTTGTGGAACTGTTTTCGGCTTGTTTGGCTAAATATCCTTTTCTAATTTAAGTTTTTTTTTGTGTTCTGATGTTGGTGTGTCTGTTGTTTGTTCTTGCCTTTGATCGGTATTTGGTATTTTCTCTGTTGTTTGGGCAGTTGAATTTGTTGGGATGGTCTATGGTTACATTTATTTTATTGTAAAGGCCTTTCACTTTTGATGACATGCTTCCTTTGGGCAAAGTGTATTGTGTCTGGCAATCCACTGAATGGTTGGTAGTTTCTGTGATACTTATTATAGCTTATTACTTTCCAAAGTAATAAGTGATTTCCGGGTTTGATTATAAACGTTAACTTCACAAGTGAATTATGCAATCAACATTTGTGTCATGTATCCGTGCGCGCAAACGAAGACGCTTTGCCGTGGGTGTAATGGGGACTTCATTGTTTTCTTTTTGTTTTGCCCTTTTTTAACCCTTTAACTACCATGAAAAGCAGATGACACTTGCAAGAAAAAAATCTTGAATAACTATTATTTTCATTTTTTGTCTCAAAAGCATAGGTTCCAATGAGGGGTCATAACCTATGTTTTAGAGACAAAAATGAAAAAAAATAATGAAAATTAATTGGCGAGTTTTGAGAATAGCGCTGGCCGTTACGTTTGGTAAAGGGTGAAATAATATAATTATCGTTAATAATGAAAAGTAATAAACATAGTAATCGCTTGACTGGACTGGTTACGTGAAATAATTCATTCGAGGCGAGGAACTATATTGTTTAACACTCGTGCACATTCGAGCACTCGTGCTTGTACAACGTCCCTCACCTCTCATGAATTATTTTACGTAACCGGTCCAATCAAGCGATTACTCTCTATATTTTATGGCAACGATGTATTCATGCCAGGCAATGATGTATCAATTTCCCCGCCCTCTTTGAAACTAACTTACTTGTTTTTCGCACTTCACTTTTTTAATTTAATTTCCTTTTCTTTCTTCCAAACAGGGCAATCCACTGACAAAGCTATCTGCAATTATTTTGGTCGTGACCATACTTTTGACCTGGACCTCAGGGGACGATTTGAAACATCGACTCACTTTTAGTTGAAGCCTGGAGAAACATTGCTTCATTTATTTATTTCCGAAACCAGGAGTAATAAGTTTCTGTTTATTTACTTAAATTTAATTATATTCTACTAAGTCAGAAAAACTGGAGGTTTTGCATATTATTCACTATTTATTTATTGCCTTAGTTCCTTTAATGAGAACCCCCCTCTCTTTTCCTTCCAGTAGTATGATTTCTACCAAATTATAGAAAACATAGAGCTTGAAGTAGTTATTATAAAACTAAAAAAGTTTTAACAGTGGGCGATCGAGAAGGCTTTACAATACGGGTACATTTTCATCTGGATTGGAGCTTCGATATCGATTATCTCTTGCTAGTGCATTCTTGCGGGCGGGACTAGATTTGTATCTTTGGCTTAAGTCATACGCGCAGTCGGTCTCATGCAAATGGGTGTCTGTGGCTTTTTGGGATGATGGGGTCCCAGCATGGAAGATCGTAGTGAAATTCGACAATCAGTACAAGAAAGAAATAAAAGGTGACGTCTGTCTTCTTAATGAGGTTTTCTCGACACTTTCGACAGCCAGAGTGGTCACCTTCTGTTCGACAGCCAAAGTACCTGGAAAGAACCACCGAGCAAAGGCGTGCAACTTCAGACTCCCCAACGTACTAACTCTGCACAAGCAGGGTTAGCATTGGTTAAAAACACGTGCACAGCGTCTGATACGTTGGCATTGTCTAGAGCAGACCTCTATAATGTTCACGAGTAACAACCTTTCACCCCAGCGTGATGAGTTTACCATTTTCTATCGAGTTGTGGAGTAGATCTCTAATAACCCTAAAATATAGCCAAATCGTCCCCTGAGTTCCAATGTGTTCTATGTGCCAGTAGGCACATAGGACACATTGGAACTCAGGGGACGAAAAATGGTTTTACCAGTGGAAAGACAAAAAATACAGCGGACTAACTGTGTAATGTTTTTATTCCTGAAGGAAGCATCTGTCACATTATAAAACAAATCATACCAGTGGGAGAGGATTATTGTTGCTATGGTGTTTGATTATCTTTAGTTGAGGGTCGTGTTCATGAAATGGCTATTTGCATCTGCTAAATAACAAAAGAGCTATAATACATGTCAGCTTTTTGTCTATTTATTGTGAAATTCTATCAGCCGATGTATAAAATTTCTAAGATTAATATCCACCATAAAAATAGGAAGCATTTTAAATCGTAAACAAAATGGTAAGATAAATGGCAGTGCATTATGTAGCTGGAAAATAAAACACACATTCTAAACCAAAACGTCACGAAAATGACTTTAACTGATTTTCACCTGACTGTGATGTCTCTCAAGTCCCGACTGATAAAGTATTCCAAATACATAATCAAGACGTGCCTTCGTCAAAAACTGAAGAGTTCTTGGAAATTTATTAGTGAACACATAAAATATACACGTAGCATTTGTAAGGCAAATTCTTATTTAATAATCACACATCGTACCGGTACTCTAAATTGCTCTTCCTGGATGCCCCCCCCCCCCCCCCCACCACCACCACCATCCCACCGACAGCACGAACAGGGTGTTACAGACTTCAGGTAGTATGACCGTCTGTGTGTGTGGTATAAATTCAAGTATCAAATTTAGTCTTGTTGGAAAGTATGTGATGACTAACAATACAAATTATATCAAATACTTTAATCAAGGCAAAAATGGCTCGACTGCAAAATGTATTGGGGTGGGCACGCTCCACGCCCTCCTTATTGACGCCTCTAATTCTAAACCTTACAGTTGGGAGATAGTTCAACTTACAGACATTCACAGTCATGTAAAAGTGAGATGACAGAAACTGAACGATTGAAACGGCAAGATGACGTTCAAAACCACTAATATAATTTCAACCCTTTACCTAATGTAATGGTCTGCTATTAGCTACGGCCATACCATGTCGGACAGTTTTAGGTGTGAAGGGAGCCGGAGTACCAGAAGAAACCAGTAGCAGCGCATGTACCTGAACGGACCTTATTACCCGGACTTTTGCCGGCCTTGACATGACACTCATTCTTTCCCCCCATCCAACTGGTTCCAGCAAGTTGCATCCTATTTAACTACCTCCGTTGCCCTAGATTATAGGTATCTAGCACGGCTCCCATCTCCTTCCCTTCTTGACCCTAGGCCAAAGTCCTATCCCAGACCTTCGAGATTTTAGCTCCCGGATTTCAAGTCGCCTAACTTCGACTCCTTGTCATAACTTTCTAGCTCATATATGTCTCCTAGCTCTTCTACAGAGATGTCTTTCGATTCATAGATCGCGCGTCTTTCTGGCAGGCTGATTTGAGTGACAGTAGATGCTTTTGGATACATCAAATCGAATAAGAAACATACCTAGCCACATTGGTCAACAAGCTAAACGGGTGTATACAATAGATAACAGAAGACTTTGGCGATATGCAACATATTATATTCCAAGAATATCTACATCATATTACAACAAATATACAATATATCTCCATCTAATAATACACGATCTAGTTGCATTTCTCCACGTGTACAAATATATAACAACAATCAATGAAGACATAACATGAGTCTATGAAATGTTATCACGTGTTCAAAATGTGTACACCAAGTTTGTCGTGACAAAATAGCTGATGGTCCAAGTATTATCACATCAGGTTTCTTGGACCTTTCTCTTCGGGCAAGAGTAAGAAAGACTACCTTTGAACATAGGTTATGACCCCTCATTGGAACGAGCTCGACGAGCTCGTTCCAATGAGGGGTCATAACCTATGTTTTGGAGACAAAAAATGAAAAACAATAATGTAAGATCTTACAAAAAATCAATCTATTCGGTGTGGCGATGAAGCTCAGGCGTGTGGGGATGTTGTTGGGTATGATACCAGCTCAGTTCCCTTATGGTGTTTGTGCAAGAGATGCCAACTAGATGCACATAAGAAGACGTAAAAACATATTGTAAAAACTGAACAGCAGTCTCATTATGGTAGGATGGCTCAGAGGTATATGGACTATAACGCCATGAAAGATCGTAGTGAAATTCGACATCAGTACAATAGCGAAGAGACAAAAAATGAAAGAAGTCTGTCCTTTTAATGAGGTTTTCTGGACATTTTCGACAGCCAGGGTGGTCACCGTCTGTCGCACAGCCGAAGTACACGGAGAGAACCACCGAGCGGAGGCGTGCAAACTTCAGACTCCCCAACATACTAACTCTGCACATGCAGGGTTAGCATTGATTGAAAACACGTGCACAGCGCCACCGTGCTCCCGCGACTTAATACCGGCTGCCAACTTCAGGACACAGTGGCGCGTACTGCGCATCGATGGTGCACCTGCTTTCAACAAATGCTAACCCTGCTTGTGCGGAGTTAGAGCGTGGTGGAGCCGAACAGTTGCTCGCCGTTATTCTGGGGTTCTTCTCGGGTACTCCAGCTGCCTCCACTCGTAAGACTGTCCGTCACGAGGCGACTCTTCTTGTCGAATGTGTTGTTAACCCTTTACCTAACTGGAAAGGCAGACGACACTTGCAAATAAAATTATTAAATAACTAATTTTTTACATTTTTGCGTCATGTTTTTGAGACAAAAAGTGAAAAAATAATGAAAATTGGATGATGATTTTTGTGAATAGCGCTGGCCAGTTTTGGCCGTTAAGTTGGGTAAAGGGTTAACCACTCACCAAACAATCGGGATTAAGTGCCTTGCCACCAAACAATCGGGATTAAGTGCCTTGCCTATGTGCACAACGCAGTAGCCCCTGGTGGGAATCGAACAGTGAACCTTTCGGTTTGAAAGTCAATGCCGTAACCATTGAGTCACCGCGCTCCATTCCGGTAAATGGTTGGTGCAAAGAAACACAGGCCGTCTACCAATTTTACTACTTCTGGCATGGACATAACTGTCAATAAAACACAAACAGAAATGAATAAGCGATTGGTGATACGGGTGTTTATATAATTCAGAAGTAGCAGTATGAAATGTGATTACAGACTGACTGATCTGAACTTGTGACCTGAGTTAGACTTGTAACGCATGCTGTCACAAACAGACCCTCTTAAATAGACCCCATGACACTTGTGACCTGGGGTAGACTTGTAACGCATGCTGGCATAAACAGCGCCCCTCAAATGGACCCCCTGACACTCATCCACGTGGCTAACAGAAATATCTCATTACTTCATCATTTCAATTGAAGAATGTTTTCAGGTTTTTTGTGACTCCACTATTTTAGTGGGTTTCCTTGTGCATCTTTTACAATACCTCGTGAAAACATTTAAACATTTATTATGCCTGTGCTGAGAAAGTCTGACGTAAATCAAAAACATATATTTTCTGAGTTTTCATTTTGATTTTATCATTATTTCTTATAGAATAACATTTATATCACAATTATTGATGTCACACGACTTATTATTTGAACGTAATAGAATTCCACCTGTGACAACCGCGTGGTGTCCTTGGGCAAGACACTTCACCCACATTGTCCACGTGGGGGCACGGTGGCGTTGTGTACTAAAGCGTGCTGCACGTCGATGGTGCACATGTTTGTTTGTTTGTTTGTTGGTGGTTAACGTCACATATTTATGCACCATGGCTAACCGTGACACAACATGGAGATGAAGTCAAGCTTAGTCAATCGTTGATCAACATGTTGCCCATTTTGGAGGACTTTCACCCCAAGCATTGGTGACTGGGTCCTATTTTACTAGTAAAGCGGAACTGGTTTACCACAGTAAACAAGTGCTGCTTACTTCGGGTTCCCACGGGGAGATGGTGCACATGTCTTCAAACAATGCTAACCCTGCTTGTGTGGAGTTAGTATGTTGGGGAGCTCACAGTTGCACTCCGTTGCTCGGTGGTTCTCTCCGGGTACTCCTGCTTCCCCCACCCGTAAAACTGTCGTGGTCATGATTAGCAATTGTGCAGATTTATGTGACCTTAATCACCAATAAATAATAATCATACTTGAACATAAAATATATATAGTCCCTCAGAATGTAGAGCTGTTGGTTTTTAAATTTCTTGTTCGGTTTCGGTTTTGGTTTTTCAGGTGGAGAAAAACCTCGGTTCGGTTCGGTTTTCGGTTTGTTCATGAGGCCAAGTAAAATTCAATAAAACTCATTCTTATGTCCAGAGTCATAACTGAATGGAAGTGAAATTGAGTGAAACTCAATGAATGTCCGAAATAAGCTATAATACATGAAGAATCAGGAAGGCCAATATAATAATTACCTAAATATACAGAACTTTTATTGTTCTTGGCCATTTCTCGAGGTCTGACACCTATACGCAACTTGAGGAAAGCTGCAAACACAACTAAACTGAAATGTCGGAATTTTACAGCATGTAGCCTTCCCAGAGTACACTGCAAAAAATATAGGGTTCTCTTTAGAACCAAAACTGGTTCTAATCTTGTCCCTGAGATGGAACCAGTTTAGTTTAAACAGTATTTATTTCAAATCAAATAAATTTACCAAGATTAGCATTCCATTTTAACAGAATAATACATGAACTGAAGTAGATTCAGCAGTGAACGTGGGGCTTATTAAACGCAGTCGCCAAACATTTTGAAACACAGCGAATATAAATACCTGGTATATTGGTTATATACAGAACCAAAACTTGTTCGATATGCCAACTGTCCATATCTCCTTTGCTTAATAATGATTTGAGACAACCTCGTATAAGCTCTAAACTTACGGCTGAAACCCCCCTCAATTTATGTTTAATTCTGTTAATATTTAATGTTAATCTTTATAAATGTATTTGATTTGAGATAAATACTGTTTAAACGGAACTGGTTCCATCTCAGGGACACGATTAGAACCAGTTTTGGTTCTAAAGAGAACCTATATTTTTTGCAGTGTAGTGAGAGTACCCAGACACTGCCATTGGTAGTGTCTGGGTACTCTCACTACACTGGGATGGCTACATTCTGTGAATTTCTGCAGCAAGAGCTGGCAAGAGAGTATTTAATAAAAAACGAAAAACCTTAGATTACGGGATGTCGACGGTTTCGGTTTCGTTTTTTTTAAAAACTAAAAACCTCGGTTCGGTTTCGGTTAACCTACAGCTCTATCAGAAAGTGCCCATATATGTTTGAACGCAAACCCAATTTTTTCAAGCATTTTTTGTCATGTAATCGTCATTTTAAATGAATATGATTGATGACAATTAACTCAAGGATTAATCGATGGGGTATTTGTCATCAGTATGATTATCAGCAATTGTTGTAGTCCCCACATGGCTTGCGGCTCAACTGAACTTGAATGAGTTGTCAAATTGAAAGAGTTTGCGGGACTTTCCTGATACATTTTCCTGATATATTTGCGTTGAGTTCTTGGACAAGACACTTAATCCAGATTACCCAAGTGTGGGCTTGGTTGCGCTTTGTAAAAAGTATAATCCCAGATTATCCGAATTGAGATAATTTCGTAACAGCAACACGCACATATAGAACTGAAAGTAACCATTATACAAGCGCGGGTGCGGTGGCTCAGTAGCTAGAGGTGCAGGCTGCAAGCCGAGAGGTCATCGGTTTGAATCCCACCTGCGGCAACCGCATTGTGTCCTTGGGCAAGACACTTCACCCCGTTGCCCACTAGGGGGCACAGATGCGTTGTGTATTAATGCGTACTGCACGTTGATGGTTCAGTTGTCTTCAACCAATGCAAACCCTGTTTGTGTGGAGTTAGTATGTTGGGTAGCCTGACAGTTGCACATCGTTGCTCGGCGGTTCTCTTCGGGCTCCCCGGCTTCCTCCATCCGTAAAACTGTTCGACACGAGGTGATCCTGGCTGTCGAAAGTGTTATTAATCCCCAATAAATAAATAAGCGTTATAAAAAAAAAATTGAGCTGAACCTAACTATTTTGCAGTGTATATACTTAGTTATACAGTTCTTTGGAAGAGTGGACATCCCCATATACTCTGTCAGAGTTTTACGTACTCTGGGCCACAGACGAGGGTACATGCACAGAACGACACACGTGTGTTAATGTGTTAATCGATATGGTACGAGTGACAGCGTGGAAAGATAAAACGAGAGGCCACAGACCTCGAGTTTTATCCTTCCACAATGGCACAAATGTCATACCGATTAACCCATTCACACGCATGTGTCATTCTGTGTTTATTACACGCCTTCACGTCTATAAAAGCAGTTATTAGAATGGCACTCACCAATTTATTTGACAACTGTTCGTCCCCTGAGTTACAATGTGTTCTGAGTGCCAGTAGGCACATAGAACACACTGGAACTCAGGGGACGATTACTATCAACCTATTTTATCGTCAAACAAATTTGCGAGAGGAACCCGTGTTACTATTTGTAGCTATCGCCAGCGATTCAAATTGTAATTGCGGTGTTCGATTAGTAGAAAATTCCAGCCAAATATTTCTTCGATTTGAAAATAGTCCGTCAATGATTTCCGTTCGGCACACGTGGGCGGAACTGGTTTTCATTTTCCGCATGGTTTAGTGTTGCTAGAGATGAGGATTTCATAGAACAGGCGTGTAATAAATAAAATTCTGACAGGGGACATGTGACTATGTACCCTCCCCAAAAGCCGGACAGCAAATTTGTAATAATGTAAAGCTAAAGTATATTCTAAATGCAGTGATTGTCTAAGCCCCTTCATGACATCCGAAATCAGAGGACAAAAAGGGCGCATTTATCACTTCGTTCTGTTGAAAAAACGTTCAAGGATGGTATCTGGCTTTGTATCACTCAAATATTAACGATATGTCTCAGCTGGCTAGTTACAATTATTCTTAATAGCAGCTAGTGCTTGTTTCGGGCTATATGATGAGCAAATCACTTCACGTTTTAATTGATTTTGTTCATTCTGAACCATATGCAACTTTATTCTTGGACGTCATCATCCAGAATTTTCAAGCAGGATTTATCTCCCTTGCCAAATAGAACGTTGCTGTTTTTTATTCACTCTGACAAAAAAAACAAACAAACATTGCTCCATGTACCCCGCGGCAATGCGGCAAATGACAGGTCTTTGTAGTATGATAAATTTAGTTTATACACTACAGAAGGTAAGTAATCATTAGCCGCAAATTTAATATCAAATAGGTACGATTTAAATGGCGACCACAGCTTCTTAAAGATAAAAACGTGCCAAAGGAACCAGAAGACGCATTTTGCATTTACAATTTTGATCTTACAACAAGAGCGTAACCAACATCACCCCAATGCCATACTTCAAGTGAAAATGTCTAGACAAATTACAAATGGGAACAATAGCATTCCATTCGGTTAAGAAATTTACCCAACGTAACGGCCAAAACCGGCCAGCGCTATTCTCAAAAATCGCCAATTAATTTTCATTATTTTTTTTCATTTTTTTGTCTCAAATCATAGGTTATTACCCCTCATTGGAACGAGCTCGACGAGCTCGTTCAAATGAGGGGTCATAACCTATGTTTTTGAGACAAAAAATGAAAAAAAATAAGTTGTTCAAGAATTTTTTTTGCAAGTGTCGTCTGCTTTTCATGCTAGGTAAAGGGTTTTACGTGCATTCATTGAACACTGATTACATGTCAAGGACTTAGTTTTTTATAACGGTAATTGAAATAACCAAATCAACGTAATAAATTAGACTAGATTATTTTTGCTATTGTGATATTTTTATATAAGACTAACATGCGTTAAACCTCAAAACATAAAAAAGACCCACACAGCTGAAACATTGCTATAAACTGCCCCCCTCCCCCCCCCCCCCCCCCCCCCCGTCTCACAACCTTCACTAATTTGTCGTCGACAGTAAACTTTTTATAGTGGTTTCAGCTGGAGAAAATACGGGTTTGTTGCTCCCAGTTCAAATCTCCAGCATTTTGTTTTGTGGATAGGGGGCATATAGCCGCTGGGGAAATTGTTAATAAATCGCCAACCTAACTGTATCTTTTAGATGGCATGTGACGGAAAACACATATTTAAAATATCCAACATAAATTAGTACATCTTCTCAAGTGCCCAGTGGGAACTAGCATGAACTTCTGTACAGCACTGCAGTACAGGTACCTTAAATTGTTGTTCTTCAATCAAAGTTCAAGGTAATTACGGCAGGTAATGAGTCAAAAGTTCTACAACTGAGTTTTGCCAATTGAACGTGCACCTAGAGAAGAACATTTGGTCTGGCAGTTGAATAATTGTATATTCATGTTACGAATTGCGGAATTTTGGGTTTTATTTGGCGTGGACAAATCAGGGAACAAAGACGTTACATGTGTGTGCGGTACTTTCATGAAAATGAGATAAAAAACGTGGCTCAAATTATAGAAAGAAACGCGATGATAGATGCTAAAAGAAACACACGACCAAACATTACAACAAACAATTTAGATATAACTTATGCTAGTGAAAATGATATGACCTTGAGCCCGGATTGAGGCACGCAAGTCAAACAATATTTTTTGTGTTTAAAGTACATCAAAGTTATTTGTTCCAATAAGACAAAAATCCTCCTCCTCTGATTGGATGAGAGCTGGCCTAGTATATTCCATGAGGAGGCTCAAGTGGCAAATTTTACCGTCTGACGTCACAACGCGAAATATTTGAAATGACGTCGCCCTTTTCGTAACTGCTTTATCATCAGAGTGACTAGCAAGCCGCTTCATTTTTCTGGATGTTTCACGTGGACAGCATACGGTGTTCCGGGTGAAGTGTTGTTTAAATTACAAACCGATTTACGATTTGAACTAAGATAGAATGAGTTTATCTGGTTATTGATTATTTATCCAGTGCCCTCGTGGATACACGAGAGGTTTATTTACTAAACCTGAGATCGTTGAAAGTTGCCTTGAACAAGGCAACTTTTAACTATCAGAAGTACAGTAAATAAGCCTCTCGTGTTTCACGGTGTACGTTTTAGGCTATGGGTAGTGTCTTATTGGAACATAAGCTCCGAGCCGTAAACCTCAAACCATGTTACCGTCAACTCATCACAATAATGTTCAAAGTTGTGAAGTTGATCTTTTGCCTCCAACCAAATGTTATTGTTACACTCTGAAATACTGTATGCTTCCTAAATTGACAAGATGTTGCCCATCCTTTATTGTACTCTTATGTTTACTGTCATCTAACTTTGTTTCAGAAGAGGCACGGCATATTGAAATGTCCTCCCCCCCCCCCCCCCTTAAGCAAGTTATCAAATAAAGGCACTCTCCAATAATTTGTAATAAAACAAATGTATATAAACAAAATATTATTTGTGTTTGACTGAATATGAAATATGAGCAAGGAAAGTGTTGGCTTTTGCTTTGGTATCCTCTTTTTTGAAAACCCCGATAGTGGCTTCTAGCACTCAACCAGTTAAGAAGTCTTGGCAGCAGGATTATATTAGTATTTTAAGCTGGATAACATTTGGCTCAATAGTTATCACTGAGCACTATTCCGGACAAAAAAGGCATTTGAGGTTAAAACTTTAAAAAATCGAAAAATAATAACAAAACAAATGACCCCAAAGTAACAACGTGCTGTTTGATTTCGTGTGCAATCACACTTACAAAAGTATCAAAGGGTTAAATTAAACAAAGCTTTCGTACGTCATAACACGTTCAAAAGTATTAAAGGGATAAGTTTTCACATCGCCATTTCGACTGACTGAACAAAGCCTTCCCCGTGCAGATATTGGTGAACAAAGCAGACATTCTGGTAACGTGACCACCAGCAATGCAGTTCAGATGTAATTTGCATACAATTAACAATCAAAATAAGATTTCTGCAGTTTCGTTGGTCTGTCGTCTGAAAGAACAGTGGAGGGTCAAATGAATGATAATTTAATGATTGGAAATATTCGGAGACCCTCAACTTCTTTCATTTTCAAATTTTAGTCTTGACATTTTGTGATTCGAATAGAGTTTATCGATAGTATGTTTTTTTTTGTTTGTTTTTGTTTTTGTTTTTTTTTTGGGGGGGGGGGGGAAATAAATTATCAATGGGGGATTCGAATGACAACTGTCTGTGATATTTGGAGGAATACCCAGCGGAGGATAAGAGGGTTGATAGGCATTACCTCAACGAGGTCGCCAAACTTTCGGCTATCTTGAAGCTAGGGGACATAAAGTAAATGAAATGGGATAGGACCTAGTCCTTTCCGGATCCCACTCGTCCTCAATGGTAGCTCCTACTCCCTAAACAACTGTTGTCCGGGAGATCCAGACACCAGATGATGACTCGAGGGGGGATATCTAATACATCAGAGAGATTTCCTCATGGCCTCAAATGACAAAACTGTAGGAGCTATAAAACCACCGCATATCTTGTTTGTTGAAGACATACATGTTATAGAATGGGCTAGGAGGCAATAACAGTAGTCCCCACCTGCCCCTTCGTTAAACACAATTCCATAACACTCTGATCTCCGGCAGTTCCAACATTAGTTTGCACAGGCAGTATCATCCAAATAGTCCACAACAGTCACAATACTGGTCCCAAAATGTAGCTGCTGGTCCCCAAAACACTGGTGCCCGGTAGTCCCAAAATATCTACAGTTAAAACTGAAAGTCCTGTCACGAACTATGCGCTTATCTAGGTTTAATTGCGCAAAAGAATTGAGCGCAATTGCCATATCGAATGGCATTCAAAGCACGGCAGGTTCTTCTGGTTACTCATCTCCGGAGGTCCATTGGCTGAAACATTTCTTGTGCACAGGCCATATGCACAGAGAATTGATAGCCTTACTATGATCATTTCATGACAGCACTTCCAGTTTTAACTGTAGATGTTGATTTGAGGGATGACAGATTATACGTCATTGAGGGATGACATCATGGCCTCAGACAACACAACATGTAGGGATCATGAAGGCGTCAAACGGACGTTGGGCAAACACTGCATGGGTAACGGCCCTATCCCAACTATACTATTGAACCCTTCCCTAGACCATTTCCTTTCTTCTTCACAACACATTTTTTAACATACATCACTCTTAACACCATTTATTAATTACATTTATTAATTGAATTTAATTTATTTACTAAATTTATATATTTATTTATTCATTTATTATGCAACCAACCAAATGATAATATCGTTTCCCTTCCACAGACATATTTTGTGTTAGTCACCGATATTCCAGTTATCGCTCTTACTGGACATATTCCTGGGGATGAATGTCCGCATGACCTCCTGGATCGACATCGTGCCTTCATTTCAGGGGATGTTTGTTGCATATAGTTTCAGGTTCGCAGTGCGATCACTAAATCTTAAAACTCCTTTAGTTTCGAGTCGTGTGGATGACGTGTTGTTGGTATTACACAATCATGTTTTGAGGACAGGATGGGGCAGGTTTACGTTTTCGTTCTTTCTCATGTGATATGCCTAATGATGGATAGACGTTTATCACATGACTTCTCCGTTTTCTCGGCATCTTATCGTTTCATAATATTCATATTAATAATAATTATTAATTAGTACTTCATAACACTTTCAGATTTGATTGGTCATTTTTAAACGAACGCTTTCTGATTGGTTATCACCGAAAAGATCAAATTAATGCGTTATGACCTATGACTGCGTGCAGCTGTGACGCGTCACAGTCAAAGGCATGACGTTCGAGGTGAAACTCCATTCATTTACCCTTCTTTTCTGTCAAAAATATGTGTTTTTGGTAACTGCGGTGTGTTATGATAAACAAAATATGAAATTCGTGTTTTGGTCTCTCGATATTTATGAAACGAGTCTGAGGATTTTCCGTTTGTGGAGCGTAGGCAAAACGGGAAATTCTTAGACTTGTTTTATAAATATCGTGTGACCAAAACACGAATTTCATATCCTCTATATCTTGGTCAGATATCGATTCTTAATATACAGGTCAACGAAATAGGTGAATATGGTAAGGGTATCACCCCAAGGATTTCTCAGGAGTCGAGTTGAAAGAGACATGTTTCGCTGTCTCAACGAAGAGAGTACATCATTGAGAAACCATCAAAGCATTCCCAGATAAGATTTTGTTATTCTGAACACGTATATTGTATTATATTTCTCATTCCACGTGAGTTGCGGCGCTAATGATAATGTATTTGACAATTTGGATCGATTGATGTGGTGCGTTAACACACCAATCTTAACTGTTTGTTTACTAAACAGTGGAAGATCCGGGCGAGGACTGGCGGAGACGGACTCGGAGCACAACGCTTCTAAAATTCTTCCATTTTAACGCATCCTCAGTTTTCCATACATTACAAGCATTAATGATCAGAGAAAAACTTACATTCGTTCAATTTGTCTCATGGAGAGAGCTCACATAAGCTTTTCATTCGAAGAACATAGAGCCAAACTTTTACTAACTGTAGGCGCGTAGCCAGGATTCTATAATAAGAGATGCCATTTTATTTTTGTTGTTGTTTTTGGGGGGGAGGGGGGGGGGAGAAGCGGGCGCAAAGATGATTTTCGAAAGGTCGTTGTGCGTGCTTCGAAGGTCTCCACCAGTCCTAACTAGGACCCTCCGGTTGTTGTCTCTCCTCAGTGGAAGGAGGGGGGGGGGGGGGGCAAGGACCAATGTCTCCTTTTTAGGATTAGCTCCCACACACCCACCCCGAAAGAAATTTGTAAACTTTAGTGCTCTAAGAGCGAATACGAGGAATTTGAAAAGTGTGTGGCCCCTATATTGGGAGCCATTTTGGGGTTTTCTGCTGTGGGAAAGTTACATTGTACGAATGTTTTGGGGGCCAAAACTTTAAGGGGGGGGGGGGGGAGGCGTTCCACTAATCCAGTTGTATCGAGATCAGTGCCCCCACATGCTTTCCTACAATACTTCGAAATTTTTATAGAAGTCAGATGAAACTCAAAAGTATTTAACCCTTTTCTTGGGGGAAGACCAATCAATACAATACATACAAGTTCACCGAGCAACTATCTACTTTATTAATTTAGGTCGTATCACGATCCTGGACCGCTGAGCGGTCTTACGGATTCAAACCGTTTACACCTTAACCCGACGTAACGGTCACAACCGGCCGGCGCTATTCAGAAAAATCGCCAATTAATATTAATTATTTTTTAATTTTTTGTCTCAAAAACATAGGTTATGACCCCCCCCCCCCCCCCCCCCTCCCCTCATTGGAACGAGCTCGACGAACTCGTTCCATTGAGGGGTCATAACCTATGCTTTTGAGACAAAAAATAAACAAAAATAGTCATTCAAGAATTTTGTTTGCAAGTGTCGTCTGCTTTTCTGGTTAGGTAAAGGGTTAAAATAAAAAAAAATAACTTGCTATCTTCTCAGTAGGCCCACATTGATCTGGTTCGCTTGGAAACACAGTGTAAGTTACCTACTCATTCGCCATTTCTACGCCATTTTCAAGTGGAGCAATACTTGAAGCAGTGATGTGCAAGTCAAAAGACCTCCAGCTCAAAGTCTATTATTATCCGTTAGATGAAACATTGCTTACGCTTGTTGTGTATTTCAAACAATTTGAGACAACTCATGGTAACTCTGTGCTTTTTGACCTAACATACATTATCGTTTGCATTTGATCGGGATTCTTACAGAAGTCAGATGAAGCTCCAAAAGCTTAGACATAGCGACTTTCTTTATAACTTGGATCGGGATCCCCCACCTAATTCAGTGTTAGATGCCAAGGCATTCGTCTTAAGTAGTTAAGGCAGTTTCAAGTGGAGCAATGCTGTTAGGAGTTTTTCTAAATAGCTCCCAAATGGCTCTCCTGAATGGTCGATTCCTGGATATATATATAGCTGGTCCTAACATGCAGTTGCTTAACAGTAGAATATATAACAACTGGTCAACGAGAATATTGGTGGGTATAACTGTTTGTCTGTTATACACGTTCCACAGTTTGAATGAAAACGATGGTGCCCATGCAATACAAGATGTTATAATTACCAAAAGAATAGTTATAGATTTTTGAGTTTCAGAGTTAAGTTCGCTGTTGATTTGTCGAAATGCTCCTAATGTCCGTTGCTGTTCCGCAATGGCACGAGAATGGTGGAATGCCACCCTAATTACATGTATATGAAATGCTAATCCCAGAAAGATTAGCCCAATAATGACGGCATTTCTAAAAGTTGCTTGCTCGGACGGCACAGCTTGTAAACAAGAGTGATGAACGTTCCAGCCTTCTAACACCTTGGCAATTACAGGAACAATCCATGTTCCTATAGTTAACCCGAGGCATATACCAATGTACGCGGCAATATGTTTACTGCTCAATTTCAAATACAAGAAAGGTTTTTCAATGCATATATATCGTTCTAGAGATAAACCAAAGTTGAAGAAAGTACCTAAGTACACGTTTGCGTTTTGTATGGATAATACCAACAAACAAAGGTATTTTTCATTAAAAGCTAATCGGGGAACGAACAAAAATATAACATAGATTGGCGTGCTCAGACACATGAAAACATTAAATGCAGCTAAACAAACTAACATCTTATCATAGATGCGTCGAATGTTCGTTCGCCTAATGAATGCCAGAATAATGATAATGTTAATAATAAGACATATGCCAGTAATTAATGTCATTACTGTACCCATTGTGTTCATTAAGATCCACGAAGAACCTATTAACTTTCTATGTTTCTGTAGAGGATTATCCAGGTTTAGTTTCGTTCTGTTCTTCTCTGCTTTATTCCCCCACATACTGTTGTTCCCGTCCATGCCCAACGTCCAAACTGAAAGAAATATTTGGAAAGAACACTTTTACCATTTTTCTTTGATGGATACGTTTTACGCGTTTCCAGTTATTATATAGACTCAATGACAATAACCCGACCCAGGAGTATTTTATGGCGGGAACACAGGGACTCCGCCCCAGGAATGAATGTTGAACTTTTAGGGGGAGTGGGGGAGGAGGATTTAGAATTAGTAACATCCAGTATAAAACTGCTGGAATCAAATGTGTACAAAGCAAGTGGAATGGGGAGTCATCTATAAGAGTGTCTCATTCCTCTTTTTTTGAATATTCGTCAAGAGAGGACGTGTGTGGTATCTAATGTTTTTCATACGAGTCACACAAGCCAGAAAATAAGCAGACTGTCATCTGCAAAATGAGGTCCCAGAGGGTGAATTTAGTGGTGCTACCCTGCACAGCAGGGTAGCATCACTACATTTACCCTCTGTGAACCTCAATATGAATCGGCGTCTCAAAACTAAATAGAAAGAGGTATCCAGAGGATACATTGGGCCACTGTGTGGGATAGTATCATCAAATTCTCCCTCTGGGGACCTCATTCTGCAAATGTCAGACTGTTTATTTTCAGACCTGGTGCCAGAATTATTTCATCGCGACTTCAAAGAGGGAGAGAGAATACAACGAGGGTGGTGTGCGGGGGACTAGAATCAATCATCGGAGTGTGGAGTTTTTCTGTATTTCACGAGCGCCAGAGACGAATAAATAAACCGTTTTTCTGTTCATGCATTTTCAAGCAAAATGATTGGGTAAAGTATTTCTTTTTCTTCTTTTCATACCACAATGATCTGAGAAAAAACGCACTTAGGCCTGCTCAAAACCCCGCCTCAATGTCAATCTTAAAAAATTGAAAAATTACGTTGCACAGTTTGATTGGAAAAGAAGAACCCCGGCACTCTCATATTGTTTCAAAATAAAATGTTATTAATATTTATCTCATCATGTTAAAAAAGTCAAAATAAAACTTAATAAGCAATGAAATCCTTATCATGCTTTCTTTTCCGTGTTCATTTTTTTTATACGCAAAAGATGGTCGTCTGCCAGTGCGTTCGTCGTTTTATCTAAATCAAACGTAAACAACCGCCAATCCATAAACGAAACTCACAGGCACAAAACTCACCAATTTCCAAATAGCCTGAATGAACTCATTCTGAGACAACGTTCAACCAACTTCATGTCATATGGGTTTAAATCATATTTACAAACTGTGTTATGAGTTTCTCGGTAAATGGTCAAAATCAGAATTAAATTTAACGCAGTGTTGCGTTGAATTACAGCACCATCCTGTCAAGTGACAAAATAGGCTGAAGTTTTGCGTGGGCGTGGCCTATGACGTTCATTTTAACTTACGCAATCCATTGGTCAATAAATTGTTTAATGACACAAGAACATGTTTCAGTGAAATGTATTATTATTTCAAACAGAATTTTAGAAAACTATGTTTTTTTAGTCGGTTATCACAAGGAAGCATGGCGCCACCTGAGTAGTAGTGTATGTTCCCCTACAGGTATAGGTTGCCGGACCTCGGTGCCGGACCTCGGAAGTGACGTCATGTCACGTGACCTAGTGCCGCCATGTTGTGTTGTCATGGTAACCCGCGTGAGCGGCCATGTTGTGACGTCATCTTCATAGTGATACGTGGTGTGAGTGCGCATGCGCAGCGCGTGTTGTTAGGGTGATACGTGTTTCCGTCGGCCATTTTGTATACTGGAAGCCGCCATCTTGGTTTCTATGGTAGCACGTGATTGCTATGTTACCTAAGGCCTACAATAGGACAGGGGTATGTTTTGGGGGTATGTTCCTTTGTAGAAGAGTAAATCTAATTACCACAAACAACCCGACAATCCCTCCAAATCACCAAAATCTATCCCAACTTGTATTATTTCGAATTCTTTCAGAATTCTCTGCTTCTATCTATATATGCAATAGTTTACATCTACCTAGGCATGTTCCTTTATTCTAGAGTATACTCCAGTAGCATAGAAGAGCCTTTTAGTTGGAACAGTTTACCTTATTATTACTATATTTAGCAATTTCTGGTCTATTCTTGTTAGTTCTGATCCAATTCCAAGTACTCTTGTTGTTTCATTTATATAACTAACCAATCAGATTGCTTAATTTCCCATAATCTGTATGCAGGGTTATCTCCCTTGTGTATAACAAAATCCTATATCCAATGGCACCCCAATTTTAGCACCCCTTTTTTCAAAACGCCTGTGGCTATGGAATCCCTTTTTTGTCATATGTGCTTATGTGAAAAGGCACAATGTGACACAATATGCCCTATCACATAGGCACATGCTTTATGTGCCGATATGTGCTTGTGTGACAAGGCACAATGTGACACAAAATGCCCTATCACACAGGCACATACGGGTATTTGAGGATACCTATGGCCTGGTATTGTATTATTTGAGGATACCTATCGAGGATACCTACTGGAGAATCCCTTTTTGTCATATGTGCTTGTGTGAAAAGTCACAATGTGACACAATATGCCCTATCACATAGACACATACGGGTATTTGA
The DNA here is from genome assembly GCA_031216915.1 of Pictodentalium vernedei. Lineage (NCBI taxonomy): Eukaryota > Metazoa > Mollusca > Scaphopoda > Dentaliida > Dentaliidae > Pictodentalium > Pictodentalium vernedei. The sequence goes on from CM062295.1 coordinate 474,772,462, forward strand.
GGATACCTATGGCCTGGTATTGTATTATTTGAGGGTACCTATTGAGGATACCTATCGAGGATACCTTTATAGGATACTTATCTGAGGATACTATATAGGCTGTACATATCCCTATAGGTCTCTTGCTGGCCCTTAGTACTATTAATCCACCTGATGCATTACGTTATCCTATGACTGGTATAGGTAGTATGCAATACTAGGCATAGGGGTATTGTGGGTAGGGGTACTGCCTGGTAGTTTAGAACGGTACTATAGTATGGCGGTATATACACCTATAGGCCCCTGTTAGTGCTTGGTACTATTAACCAACCGATTGCTTTGTTTTATTATATGGCTGCTATATGTAGTACGTTATGGTAGACCTAGTGATTTTGTGGGGGTGGGGGTAATGCTTGGTAGTTTAAAACGGTAGTATAGCATAGGCTGTACATATCCCTGTAGGCCTCTTGCTGGCCCTTGGTACTACTGATCCACCAGGTGCTTCATATTATTGAGCGGTATTCTGGGTGGGGGTCAATGCCTGGTAATACAGAACGGCAGCAGAGTATGATTGGTATATTCCCCTATAGATCCCATCCTAACCGTTGATAGTATTAACCTACCAAATGCTTTGTATCATCCTGTTACTGGTAAGGTGGTACGTAATACCAGTAGTTCCTACCTTATTCCAAGTACTCTTGTTGTTTCATTTATCTAGATCATTTATATAAATTATAATTAACCAATTAGATTGCTTGATTTCCCATAACCTGAACTTAATCATACAGAGTTATCTCCCTTCTGTATAATAAAAACCTATATCAATGGCAATATCCCCGGCACCCCAATTTCGGCACCCCTTTTTTGAAAAGCATATGGCATTCGGCACCCCTTTTTCTGAAATGAGGATAAGAGTCGTATTAAAAAAGGGGTGCCGAAGGCCATATGCTTTTCAAAAAAGGGGTGCCGAAATTGGGGTGCCGGAGATATTGCCATTGATATAGGTTTTTATTATACAGAAGGGAGATAACTCTGTACGATTAAGTACAGGTTATGGAAAATCAAGCAATCTAATTGGTTAATTATAATTTATATAAATGATCTAGATAAATGAAACAACAAGAGTACTCGGAATAAGGTAGGAACTACTGGTATTACGTACCACCTTACCAGTAACAGGATGATACAAAGCATTTGGAAGGTTAATACTATCAACGGTTAGGATGGGATCTATAGGGGAATATACCAACCATACTCTGCTGCCGTTCTGTATTACCAGGCATTGACCCCCACCCAGAATACCGCTCAATAATATGAAGCACCTGGTGGATCAGTAGTACCAAGGGCCAGCAAGAGGCCTACATGGATATGTACAGCCTATGCTATACTACCGTTTTAAACTACCAAGCATTACCCCCACCCCCACAAAATCACTAGGTCTACCATAACGTACTACATATACCAGCCATATAATAAAACAAAGCAATCGGTTGGTTAATAGTACCAAGCACTAACAGGGGCCTATAGGTGTATATACCGCCATACTATAGTACCGTTCTAAACTACCAGGCAGTACCCCTACCCACAATACCCCTATGCCTAGTATTGCATACTACCTATACCAGTCATAGGATAACATAATGCATCAGTTGGATTAATAGTACTAAGGGCCAGCAAGAGACCTATAGGGATATTTACAGCCTATATAGTATCCTCAGATAAGTATCCTATAAAGGTATCCTCGATAGGTATCCTCAATAGGTATCCTCAAATAATACAATACCAGGCCATAGGTATCCTCAAATACCCGTATGTGTCTATGTGATAGGGCATATTGTGTCAATTTGTGACTTTTCACATAAGCACATATGACAAAAAGCGATTCTCCAGTAGGTATCCTCGATAGGTATCCTCAAATAATACAATACCAGGCCATAGGTATCCTCAAATACCCGTATGTGTCTATGTGATAGGGCATATTGTGTCACATTGTGACTTTTCACATAAGCACATATGACAAAAAGGGATTCTCCAGTAGGTATCCTCGATAGGTATCCTCAGATAATACAATACCAGGCCATAGGTATCCTCAAATACCCGTATGTGCCTATGTGATAGGGCATTTTGTGTCACATTGTGCCTTGTCACATAAGCACATATCGGCACATAAAGCATGTGCCTTTGTGATAGGGCATATTGTGTCACATTGTGCCTTTTCACATAAGCACATATGACAAAAAGGGATTCCATAGCCACAGGTGTTTTCAAAAAAGGGGTGCTAAAATTGGGGTGCCATTAGATATAGGATTTTGTTATACACAAGGGAGATAACTCTGCATACAGATTATGGGAAATTAAGCAATCTGATTGGTTAGTTATATAAATGAAACAACAAGAGTACTTGGAATAGGGTCAGAACTAACAAGAATAGACCAGGAATTGCTAAATATAGTAATAATAAGGTAAACTGTTCCAACTAAAGGGCTCTTCTACGCTACTGGAGTATACTCTAGAATAAAGGAACATGCCTAGGTAGATGTAAACTATTGCATATATAGATAGAAGCAGAGAATTCTGAAAGAATTCGAAATAATACAAGTTGGGATAGATTTTGGTGATTTGGAGGGATTGTCGGGTTGCTTGTGGTAATTAGATTTACTCTTCTACAAAGGAACATACCCCCAAAACATACCCCCGTCCTATTGTAGGCCTTAGGTAACATAGCAATCACGTGCTACCATAGAAACCAAGATGGCGGCTTCCAGTATACAAAATGGCCGACGGAAACACGTATCACCCTAACAACACGCGCTGCGCATGCGCACTCACACCACGTATCACTATGGAGATGACGTCACAACATGGCCGATCACGCGGGTTACCATGACAACACCAACATGGCGGCACTAGGTCACGTGACATGACGTCACTTCCGAGGTCCGGCACCGAGGTCCGGCAACCTATACCTGTAGGGGAACATACACTACTACTCACCTGGTTGTTTATTTTTACTCCGCAAACTAGAGAGTATTTAATTTTACTACCCCTCAAGTTTAATTATAAGGAATGATCGTTTGTTTCTGACTATTTTTACGCTCATTTACACAGTTTGGCCTTTGTTTGTTTTGGTTCTTTACTCAAGAAATAAGCAGAAACAAACGTTCATTCCTTATTTAAACTTGAATTTAGTGGATGAAGGTGAACTTTTTAAAGAAAATATCACGCTGTTTTATGTCGAGCATTTCATTCACATAGGGAATGATCGTTTGTTGATCAGATGCGTCCTTACACGACGTTCTTACACGTAGGCAGGATTTCATGCGTGGTGTATCTAGCACCTTCCTGATTCTCTGTACAGTATCGGGTAACGCCGGACCTCAAACACAGTTGGTATTTTTTATGTTTTATACGGCGCGCGGTTTTAACTGAAGTGGAACAGTTTGCTTCCAGGCAAAGCAAAAGAATGTATAAAAGTCGCAGAGATAGTCGATTCACATTTGTACTGCACAACACGCGTAACGTTGAAATATTATCTAATAATATTGGTAAAGTCATTAACACTTCAGTAAAATTAAGTCTCGATTGAGAAACATTTCTCACGTTACATCAAAAGATAAGAATGCTTATGGTGGTTTTTAGATTCAATTTGATGGAATAGTTCACTTGGTCTGAAAACGGAACTGTAGGTAGCTGTAGGTTTGCTTTTCCAACTAACGGACATATTCCAATGATTTCCATCCGACTGAGTCATAATATAAGCGATGGACTGTTTAAGGGCTAGGCTAGTTTTATGTCACAGCAACGTAAGATTCCTTTAAGAATTTGACTAGTGGTTTGAGAACTTAATACTTTAGCTTTGTTTTGAAGTCATGTCCAGTTTAATTATATTCTTCTTTGGGCCCTGAGGAGGTTCGATTCGATTCGAATCGGCTGCACGATTCGTTGCCATTCGAATCTTTTCACTGGACTATATAGAGCGTGGCATCCATCATCGTCGTTGTCTCAGAATACGTGTAGTTCAGGTGGAAATTGTACAAATATAATATTGACAATAAAGTCTGAGTGAAGTTTCTACTATCAAAAAAGAAACAACATTTGTGCACATGTCACCGGTCGTGCTTATTCCAGTCTCACTAGACACTACCACTGTTGAATGAAAATTTAACGTTTCCAAGCAATATCAACGATGAGCTGTTGCTAGCTGCTAGCCCCGTGCAGTGCCGAGTACAAATGAATCTCCCACCGTTTCTGTTTTTGAACTGTAATCCTTAAGGGTAATATTCGAACTACAAGGCATGTCTTCTGAAAAGGCATGCCTTGGTCATGTAGTTGGGATATTTTATCAGTCTCAGTCGAGACTTGAGCCATCACTGTCGGAATACATCAAGTTACAGCAGCCCCAACACATCCAACAGCCCCTGTCGGTCATCTTCAAAACGCACCTAATTCGATTCGACATTCGATTCGAATTCGCATAATAGACCCGATTCGATTCGAGATTCTATCCGTAAATGGGTGATTCGCAGGGCCATAAAGTCTTCTGAATCGGATAGAGATGCAAGAGTAAAACGTTAATGTGACATGAATGCCGATTTGTGGCAATTAAAAATTTTAACTTGACGGTTCTTCAAGAGTTTGTTATTCCGAGAGATATGGTGTCCAGCAATCATGAATTCTTGAACATAAAAAGCTTACATCTGATTTTATTTATTCATTTATTTTCACAACATCCGCAAGCTGACATCACAACAATATGTGTACTTTATAAGTTTCTGTTAACTGCGACTGTCAACCCAAGGGTGAGCATTTCAGTTAGTTTTATTTATTGATTTCAGTGTGTTTGGGAAGTCAGAACAGTGTAATTATAGTACTGAAGTGTACTGATAGTATACATACAGATTTTCATGATAATGTGCATGTCCTGTGATTTGAATCAGATTCGAAGTGGTGTCCAGAATGGGATCTCAACGAGCCGGCTTTGCCGGCGAGTTGTGATCCCATTTTTGGACACCACCGAGAATCTGATACAAATCACAGGACATGCACATTATCATGATAATTCATTTATCTAACAATTCTGTCACATAAACAGATTAAATCTTAACCCTTCACCCAACGTAACGTGCAAAACCGGCCAATGCTATTCTCAAACAATCGCCAATTAATTTTCATTTTTTGTCTCAAAAATATAGAACGAGCTCGTTCCAACGAGGGGTCATAGCCAATGTTTTTGGGACAAAAAAATGAAAAAAAAAATAGTTATTTAAGAATTTGTTTTTGCAAGTGTCGTATGCTTTTCATGATAAGTAAAGAGTTAAATTATTTTCAAACATTTTTGGGACATAATGTTCGGTCGACCACTGACACGCACATATAATGTATCTATGTGCCTGTTATGATAGCACGTAGCGCTACCGGACACGAGTCGTCTATATGATACGGAATCAGAATGAGTCGTCTATTTGAAACGGAATCGGAACACAATATGTGATACGTACCGTTTCTCGTGTTTTTTAGGCCAAAATCTATATGATTGTTAGATAAAAAATTGTATTCTTAAAGAACAGCAAACATATCTAGATTATTTTGAAATCACAAGCTAATTTCCAAAAAGTCATTTAACGAAATGTGCTCTTCACTGAGGGGTCCAACAATGAAGAGAACATTTTTGCTGCCTTTTAACTCACTGAGGAGCTAAAGAACATGTTCCACGTAGCTTCCTGTCGCTTGGAGGGTGAGCGCATCTCAGGCCGAGTAACAGTACGTCAGTTGGCATGAAAGTGTGACCAAACTTGTTGAAGCACCTTCTTAAAATGTTTCGTGTTATCTGTATGAACACTGTTGAAATTGGTCATTCCATAAAATTAAACTTTTTTTTCTGTTCATGCATATTCAAGCAAAATGATTGGCTAGAGTATTTCCTTTTTTTTATAACACAATGAACCGAAAAAAAACGCATTTAGGTCCGCCGAAAACCACACACAATGTCAATCTTAAAAATTACATTGCCTAGTGTGTATGGAAAAGAACCCCTGCACGCTCATAATTTTTCAACATGAGAAGTAATTAATATATATCTCATCATATTAAACAGACTTTCAAAATAAATTTAATAAACGATGAAATCCTTCCTTGTCATGCATTTTTATTCCGTGTTCATTTTTTATACGCAATATATGAACGTCTGCGTTCATCGTTTTACCCAAATCAAACGTAAACAATGGCCGGTCCACATATGAAACTCACGCGAACACAACTTTCCAATTTCCAAATAACCTGAATGAACTCTTTCTGGAACAAAGTTCAACCTACTTCATGCCATGTAGGTTTATATCGAACTCTACATTTACAAACTGTGTTTTCAGTTTCTCAAGAAATGTTCAAAATCAGAATTAAATTTAATTCAGTGTTGTTTTGAACGACAGCACCCTCACGTCAAGTAGAAAAGGAGATTCAAGTTATGAGTGGGTGTGGCCTATGACGTTCCTTTTAACATACGCAATTCATTGGTCAATATTTTTTTTAATGACACAAGAACATCTTTCAGTGAAATGTGTCGGCATTTCAAACAGAATTTAAAAAAAAGTTAAAAAATTTATAGTAATTTATATATTTTTTATACTTACCAATGACCCAGACATAGCTGGTGCTAACTCTTAAAATATAGGGCCAAACACAAATTTTGCCCCCCAATCCCTAAAATTTGCATCTAAAACTAAAGAAAACATGTCCTGAAAGGCCCTCCACACTTCGCCCCTACTGCGCATGCGCAGTGTCAAGGACGTTCCGAAATTGGCGCCATTAATCATTCTAATAACCAGTGCCTGGTAAGCGCTATGTACTCAGCGGGGAGGCAAGAGTTCCCAACTCCTGGGAGGGCCATCTCCGTCTGGGTCATTGGTAAGTATAAAAAATATATAAATTACTATAAATTTTTTAACATTTTTATACTGTACCAATGACCCAGACATAGCTGAATAGTAAAAAGGCTGGAGGGCCAAGGACATAGAGCAAAATGGAATACGCTCAATAAAATAAAATAGAGTCATCCCCTGTAGGGAAAAGAAGTAATAGGCCTTACATGTATCTTTCTTATTTTATGTTAAATTAGAAAGATACAACACCTTCCAAAATTGAGCTTCATACATCCATGTACTCTATTAATATCCAATATAATCCTTATACTAATAATTTTTAAAGTAAGCCAATAAATAAAGTAAGTCTAGAGAATAGAGACTCTTATACTCCTAAAAGTGTCTGAGGATTGCATAATCATGTCCGTTGACATATGCAATATTCAAAAGCTACACTTTAAAAACTAAGACTTGAATGAATTTTAAAAACCTAAACTTCTCACTAAACAACCATCCCAATAACAGCTCAGAATTACTAACTCCGGAGGAGGAATCCCCTTGTTTTCATAGTAAAACAGGTGACCTAAGGGAACACCCTCCCCCCCCCCCCTTTTTTTCTTGCCCTGGGTCAAATAGCCCACAGCGAAGAGGGCAGCCGAACGGAGACACTGCCGAAACAGACAGCCTACCTAGCTATAGTAGCAACTGTTAAGTGAATGACATTCTGAGCAGTAGATAATAGACCTAACAATAGAGGCCTCCAGAAATGGACTCGATATTTCTGAGATAAAATTCATGAATGTGGATGGCTGAGCGCAATGAGCGGCCTTCAAAAATCTATAATAGCGACACTATTAATGTAAGCCCAAGAAGTAGAAGAACTCTTACTTCATGAGCCGAAATCTTAAGCACAACTGCTAAGTCAATGATATACTATAAGCAGTACCAATAGTTAATAGAATCCATTAACAATAAAATGGAGCGTAACGTCCTTCTACTAGACATCAAAGACAGAAGAAGCTTACGCCCATAGTAATAAACAGAAATCTGTTTATAAATACATAAACTGTACCCGGAAAGAGTAAAGGCCTATGCCCATACGAAGACGGAAGGACCTTAAAATAATAGGTTCCGGATAATAGGAGCCTAACTCTTATGCAACAATCCAACCTAAATAGTAACGGAAGTATTGATTCCGAAACTATGAAAGTGAAAATCATCCATCGATAGTGCATGAAACTCACTGACTCTACAGTAAAAGAGAAACCAACAGAATTACTGTCTAAAAGGTCAGAATTTGAAAACTACTGTTTCCAGAGGCTCAAATGATTACTTAGCTAAATAAGAACCGAAGTTAAAATCCGTATAGGAATTTAATCTAAAGATTCTAAGTCTATTTATCAAAAAGTTACTAACTGACTTAGATAAAGAGACAAAAGACTCAATTGTAAACTATCGTAGAGTGCATAGGTATGAGGTAACATAAACCTATAACCTAAATAATAACAGGCTGCAGTAGATCTTGTGAAACAAGTATACTAAAAAATAGCAATGAGTAGTATGGAGGGATCAACAATATGAACATAATGATCCCTACACCACGACGGAAGAGCCTCCACTTTAGCCGCATAGAATAGCGAAGAAGAGGATCTCCTATAGTAAGAAATCGCGTCCAAAGCTAGTCCAGTACAGTGCTTACAATGCAATACGGACCACACAACGGAATACATGAAGGTTGCGACCTTGCAGGTTGTGATAAAGATGACACGATTTACCCAGTGAAAAAGATCCTCACATAGAGGAAGATTTCACGTTAAAACCCACAGTAGACAAGAGAGAAAATTACTCATGATCTCTGTGAAGATAGAGATGCTATCAACAGAAATGTATTGTGGTTGTTTATCTTAGCAATACCTGCTGAAACAACAGCGCCGGAGGATACGCGTATCCTATCATTCCGTCCTATAGATCAATAGAGCGTTAAGAATATTAGCTCAGAGATCTGGACAAGCCAACACATACGTCTGCAATTGATTAGCAAGCTGTGTCATAAATAAATCATCATTGGGCGCTCCCATAGATAGCAAATCTGATTGAATACTTGTTTGTTGAGAGTCCATTCTGACAGCAACAAGCGACCCGTAAGAGAACGGGAGTCCGATAAAACAATCAGACGACCCGGAATATGACGGACCAAAACTGAACTTGGTGTACTATAACCAACAGACGGATTCTTTCCATTAAATTGAATAACGGAAACGAAAGAGTGCCTCCCTGGTTCCGGAGATACGCCACTACTGTCGAATTAAAGGACAGGAATTTGGGCATGCGTTTCTGAATAATGTTCATGCAATGACATAAAGCAAGCCTAAAAAACATTATTCCGCGGAAGAAAACTGATTGCTAAAAGACTGCGGAACCCAAAGACCCTGGCACTTCGAATCCGTAGGGATCAGTATTATATCCCAATCTGTATGACTGGCAACCGTCATAACAGCCACACTCGGGTCCGGCAACTGCGGCGGCACTCTCTGAGTCAACCACCGAATGTTTGCCCCAGTCTGAATCTCTTGTAACACTAGATAGACAAGAGAACGTGTAAATCGAGCAATTCATGGATTGCCGAAAAGTTGCCGTCGAAGAGAAGCTCCTCCGAGAACGAAGCGACTCTGAGAGAGTTCTTAACCTTACTATCCACGCGAGTGGATGTAGCTAGGGCTGCGTCACGTCTAACTAACTCCAATCAGCCACTGAAGGGCGGAGTTATACGTGAACAAACTACTGCCCTCAAAAGAAATTACATTGAGAACAATATCCCGTAAATCTTTTCTTGAAGACGTAATGATAACGTCTCAGTAAGGCGGATTACGTATAATAAAGCGTCTAAGTTAAGTCTACTATACATAATGTCGTTCCCAACATTGAAATTGGAAAAGACATAAACGGCGAAAAAGAATATATGCAGTTTTTAATCACACCGTCTAGACGCATATGAACTCTCGGTATGCCCTGCTCTGCCAAAATAAATTATTTGTATAAATGATAAAATGGCAGAAATGAGCAACGCGGACAAGAAACTAAACTATCATGCTTAGTAGCAGGCTTGTATATATATATATAGCGTCGAAAAATAAAACACATGTTGTAATGACAATATTGGACTACGTCGGTAAGTCAGGGACAATGTCCCCGAACCGATCGAAAAATCCGAGTCCAATGACGCTATAAGTCTCTTATCCAAGATCGCAGCAATGAAGTCCGAAATAATAATCACTGGAAGATAATGCCAAAAGATATGAAAGACATCTTCCGATACTACTAAAGGGAAAACTCGAAATCTTTCGAATCCCTTTCGCCATCCTGTCGGACCCTATAAAGCGTTCGGTCGTCCGTACCTGATGCAACCGCGGACCGCACCGACCCAGCGCCGTCGGATAATTCCTGATTCGACCGAGAAACTGTCAATTGCTGGGATGCTGCGAAACAACTGTGCTAACTCGGATAGCACGTCCGTCACTGAGGCCTGAGGAGAAGCGGTCTTACGATGCATTGCCGCTGGAAGCTCCGTGATCGCTACCCCGTGCGTACTACCAATATGCGAGCGAACGGAGTGTATAGGCCTCGTGTCCCTTGGCTACCGGATGGCACGACCTATTCGCCGAGGAATCACTGAATGCCGAAACTGATCGGATACTCGAGGTCACGTAGCCAATGTGCGGTCGTGTGCCCTGGTGTGAGGATGAGGAAGCATTAAAGACAGTCTCTCGGACTGTCAATATAACGGAGCGTCCCGACCAACGGACATATGCTCCGAATGTAAAATATCTGAACCACAACATGCGGTCCCCTATGTTGTTGGGCGAGAGAGGTACCTCTCTCGCTCACAGCCCGGACGGACCTGGACCAGCCAGGAACCGGACTTGAGGCTGTCCTCAATCTGCCGTCACTGGGTGAGTACTAAAGTAATTAAAGTGCTCGCATCACCCAAATCTCCTTCCTAGACCGCAACGGACGAACCCGGCAGCCGAACCATTCGATGAATGTACGCTACACCGGGTGAGCTAGCGAATGTCACTCCGTAGGCGATAGACATATTCCATGAGCACTTATTGCCGCTAACTCTTCATTAACTATGACGACAGAGGCACACTTTTGAAAGACATCTCCATAACTCTTCGAACAAGAAACCAGAAATGCTTGGTTAGCAAGCATAAAATAATAATATATATAGCGTCGTTCAATAATTCAAAAGTTTGTGTGACATTATTGGACTATGTCGGAACTGAGGGACGATGTCCCTGAACCGAACCAAAAATTTCTAAGTCCACCGACGCTATCAGTTTCTTATCCGGCATCGCAGCATTCTGGTCCGACGAAAGAAGCTGGAGAAGACCAAGTCAGATGACATACACAACAGCATATGTTGTTCCGAAAGGGAAAGCTCGAAATCCTCCGAATCCCTTTCGGTATCCCGTCGGACCGGATGAAACTTTCGGACGTCCGTACCCGCTTCCGCGGAGCGTCCCAACCCAGCATCGTCGGATAAAATATATGCGACAGATTCAGTTGATGCTGGGATGCTGCGATAAACTGTGCTATTAAGGAAAGCACGTCCGTTCCCGAGGCCTGTGCAGTAGCGGTCTTACGATGCATTGCCGCCGGAAGCTCCGTGTACGTTGACTCCCGCACACTTCCTATGCGAACGTCCGGAGTCTGCAGGCCTCGTGTCCCTGGCTACCGGATGGTGTGACCTGGTCGCCGAAGAATCCTTGATCGGCGAAGCTGGTAATATATCGGCGGTCACGCAGCCAAGGTGCGGTCGTGTGCGCTGACGAGAAGAGGAAGCCTTAGCAGTCTCAGCGGACTGCCTATACAACGGAGCGTCCCGAGCGACGGACGTATGCTCCGCTTACGACACATTTTGTACCACAACATCTGGGGCCAGATGTTGTTGAACGAGAGAGGGGCCTCTCTCGCTTGCTGTCCGGATGGACCGGAACGAGCTATGAACCGGACTAAAAGGCTTCCTGCGTTCTCCCTCCGATCCGCCGTCACTGGGTGTGCATTAGGTTAGTTTATAGTGCTCGCATTACCCCAAAATTCCTTCTAGACCGCAACGGACGAACCCGGCTGCCGAACCATTCGGTGAATGGACGCTACCCCGGGCGAGCTAGCGGACGTCAAAGGCCGTCGAACCTACTAGGGTCCTCTTAGGCAATTGGCGTATTTACATGAGCACTTTTCCGCTAGCCCTTCATTAATTGTGACGACGGAGGCATACTGTTGGAAGACATCACAGATACATCACCCTAATCTTGATCGTCTGAAATAGAAATTGATAAAGTAGAGTGACCCTGCGGGGAAAGGACCGGAGTGTCCAAATCCCCAACAACATACCGTGACATACGCTTCCCATATTGTCATCGAAATCATACGATACAGAACAGGAGTTAATGCGAGTACACTGACCACATATAGAATGATAATAAAGTCAGAGGAAGACTTCCTCTTAAAACAATTGATCAATATCCTTTCAATGTGAAAAGAAAACAAGTCCTGGTACTCGCACTAACCCCTGGCAATCAAAATACATAATAATAATATGATCCATTGATATAGAAAAAATAATTGAAATCAAAATATTTTGAAAAAATATTTTTTCAGAACAGCCCAAGTTTCTGAAAAGTAACGTTGAGCCCCAATGGATCCGAAGCCTAAGTGTGGACAAAAATTTTAAAAATATTTTAAACAATTTATTCAACACTTACGAACAATAATAATGTATCTAGTTATGATTAAAATAACATCAAGATATTATTTTTTAGAAACCCCCCCCCCCTCACACAGAGGGCTGTTGAAAATGTAAACAATGAGTGTAAAAACACTAAAATAAGACTCCAGGCACCCAGGCCCGAAATCAGTTACCAAAATACACTATCTGATGCAAAACAGAGACTTCCAGGGAAGAAACTGCAGAACATCAGATGGTAGATGCAGAACACAACGCCTAACCACCCCTAGGTGAAGACGTAAACATGGGGAAAGAACAGAATTCATTCTGTTATTCAGCTAAAACTCCCAAGAAAATTTAGTAATAATAATTACAAAAACTATGCCAAAAGCATGGGAGAATAGCAAGGGGGAACTTAAAGGACAGGGAGAGAGGAAAACACTTAAAAAAACAGTGTAACTAAATAATCAGAATGACAACAAAATGGCTGCTGCCTTGAAAATAGGTAACTTAACATAATTTCATTAAAAAATTTTAAGTTACAGCCCTGATAATATTTTGTCACACATTCTTTTCCTCTCCTCCTTCTCTATCCTCCTTAGAATCACCATTTCACTAATATTTATGTGTCCGGCATCATTTAAACTGAGATTTATAAGCACAAAGATCAGTCAGATGTTAACTGATGAAGGGCCAAACTTAGAATGATTAATGGCGCCAATTTCGGAACGTCCTTGACACTGCGCATGCGCAGTAGGGGCGAAGTGTGGAGGGCCTTTCAGGACATGTTTTCTTTAGTTTTAGATGCAAATTTTGGGGATTGGGGGGCAAAATTTGTGTTTGGCCTTATATTTTAAGAGTTAGCACCAGCTATGTCTGGGTCATTGGTACAGTATAAAAATATATGCTTTTGTATTCAATTCGCAATAGGAAGCATGATGCAACACGATTTTTATTATAATTCCACAAAGTAGAGAGGGTTTAAATTTATTGCTTAAAAACTGAACAATGATCGTTTGTTTCTGTCTATTTCTGAGTTATGGACCCCAAACAACAAAGGCCAGACTGTATAAATCAACGTATCAAGAAATAGACAGAAACAAACGAGTATTCCTTATTTGAACTCCTTAAAACATTCTAAATCCCTAAAAAGTTTAACGTTTCTACTGAATGTGCAATGGTTAAAACGTAAAAATGACGATAAATTGAAAAACAACTATCTCCTAATTTATTGAGCTGTACAACATACAAAAATCCCATGAAAATACCAGGCATTTTAATTCTTAACCATACGATCATGTGTGACATCACCTCGGCGTTCGGGTATAACGATTGATAATGTCCTATGTTCCAATAAGAGTAAACTCCTCGACCTCTGATTGGATGAGAGCTGGCGTAGTTTCTTGTATATTTACGCCTCCAGTAGCAAATGTTACCGTCTGACATCACAACGCGAAATATTTGAAATGACGTCATCCGTTTCATAATTGCTTCATCAACGGAGTGACAAGCAAGCCGCTTCATTTTCTGGATTTTTCACACGTGCAACAGACGGTGTTTCAGATGAAGTGTTGTTTAAATTACAAACCGGTTTACGATTTGAACTGAGATGAATGAGTTTATCTGGTTTATTGATTATTTATCCAGTGGTGGGATACACGAGAGGTTTATTTATGAAACCTGTGATCGTTAAAAGTTGCCGTGACTAAGGCAACTTTTAACGATCACAAGTTTAGTAAATAAGCCTCTCGTGTTTCACGACGTAGGTTTTGGGCTATGGGAAGTGTCTTATTGGAACATATAAGTTACTGTGATGAGTTAACGGTAACATGGGCTGAGGTTTGTGGCTCGGAGCGTATGTTCAACCTCGACGCTTCGCGTCTCGGTTGAACATAAGCTCCGAGCCGCAAACCTCAGACCATGTTATCGTCAATTCTCCACAATAACGTATTATGGCGGCAATATATTGTTAGATATGTTTTTGTGGAGATTACAGTCCCAGAATTTCGAACGACTGGAGCTGAAAATGACGTTGAAAATAAAAAAATATAGAATAAAACATAAAATTGGTATCGGCCGCATCGGGGACGTAAATTTAGAATGAATAGTAGTGAACAATATCAAATAAGTAGAAAACAGTGTATGAAGTTTGGTAGCTGTAACGTTTATAAATAAGGAGTTACATGAATTGGAAGACAGCATTTTTAATGAATTATATCAAATGTAGGTTCAATTTTGAAGTGACGTAAAAACGTCAAAATGGCGCTAAATTGAAAAACAAAAAACCCTAGCTATCTCTAAGTGTGTTGAGGGCTACAGCACACTAAAATTTCAAACAATGTCCGACTCATTTTGATTTTTACCATGTGACCCTCTATGGCGTCACCTCGGCGTCCGGGTAGAGAATTATTTCCAAGGACAGCACAACATTTTTAGATATCATTGTGTGTAGAGGTAATGTCCCCCCCACCCCACAAAAAAATTCGAAACACTAAGGCTTAAAATGAGGTTGAAAATAACCTCAGGTCTACGAATTTGAAATGAAAAAGTAATACTGTATAATAATGTTCTGACCCATCGTATTATGTAATGGTATTATGAAATTAGGATATTAGTTTGCAACAGGTGTTTAGTTTTGCAGCTATAACGATGGCTCGTCACACTGAGTCAGTTTTAAATCATATTAGACTACTACAGGAAATTATAAATTATCCACTTTCAAAAACAAATTTCATCAAATGCAAAATTATTTTCACAATTTACTTATGAAATCGTAAATTGAATATTTTCCGGATTATCACAACTCATTTGAATCAAAACTTCCTATTTTAACCACTCGACTTATTCTTGATTGGAAGGCTTTTCGGATTTTCTTACCATTTCCATAAATTAACACATTAACAACCTGTGGTGAGGCACCAAAATACTACTCTTAGTTTTATATCAACTCAATATGGGGTATTACCGCCATGCGGGATTCCGAGATGGTGTATTGCAGTCGAGATCTCGTCTCTGGGCACACATCGACGAGGTCTCGATTTCAATAAGCCAGATCGGAAACCCACTTCCTGGTAATAACCAATTTATCTTACAATATCCCGACCTTTCGTGACTTGTTCGCATATATTTTGACAATCGTCACTGAATTGATTTTTTATAACTGAAGATTGTGACGTCATGGTATAACGTTCTTGAGCTGTGTCTGACATATTCTCCATTCATTGTCCCACTTGTATAACCACCGAAGTTTATAATAGTGTTTCAGCTGTCTGTTTCTTTATTTTATTTTTCATGTTTTAATGTATGGTAGGCCTATACAAAAATATTATAATGTCCAAAAAAATGATCTAGTCTAATTTATTCCATGGAGTAACCAGTTTTCGATGAGTGCGGGTATAAAACGTAATCTCTTGTATCGAATGATCACACCTGTGGTTGCTACTCTCAATACAGATTTACATTCCAGACATCTTTATTTGTTTTGGGGAAATACGTTCTTGTTGTAAGATTAATAAGTGTTATATGTGCATTGTGTTTGTACATATAGAATGTACCCATAGTAGCTTGGTGTACCAAATGTTGGTACGCCAAGCTACTTAGGGTATATTTTATTTATACCACGACCGTCAGATTATTAATAGTCGCTATCATTTCAATCTTCGCGAGGCGACGTGCGGTAAATTTAGACAAGTTTGTATTCAGTCGACGTCACCAAAGGTCAACTTGGATGTAGTTCCACTGTAGGTGTAAATTTTAACTGTTGCAATTCCATTGGTTGGTGTGTAAAGCTAAAATTTATGTCATAGGCTTTTTACATCTAGTAGATTAGGTAATCGTAGTATAAAGAATCTTTTATCGCGACAAGACTCGTTTTGAGGAAAGTATAGCAAATAGTCACGGTTGGCACGCGAGGAAATTTCTTCAACGTGAACCGAAATTGTACATGGTCATAAAATATAATCAAACTGAGGTCAAGTATACATTTTCTGTTGCGCAATGATATTTTTAATCAAATTTAATTCAGTCCATAAGGCCAAGCAATGGATAGGTGCGTGGTTTGCGAAAACATCTAGGAAATTATATTTGTGTAGCGTGCAAGGATCTCTTTAAATACCTGACATCACTTCAGTCATAATTTTCAGACGCGTGCAAACCACAATGGGATTGAGCACGTTACGTTTCAAATTTTCTCACCGCCATTTAAAATTTTTGCGATTCTTCTTCATTTGTTTGTTTTGGCGCTGTGCATGGTGGATTGTTTATATACTGGCTTGTGCCATTCGTTGCAACCTGGAATATGTAGAGGCAACCTAGCTAGCTACATAATTCATTGCAGCATTATACAGTTTTGAAAGGAATGTATTGTATTCACCAGTACTACTGAAAAGGTGCGCCAGGCGCGCGAGCTGGAGCAACAACGGTTTACGGCTTTTTTGATCGATTAATCGATTAATCGCGTGGATTAACCCTGGTTAACCGATTAATCACTTGTCCAAATAGATATTTGAATAACTGCCATACCGTTGATAATTTACAGCACGAGCCCTTACCCATAAGCCATGTTTTTAAGACAGAAATTGGAAATTTTTAGTAATTCATGAATTTATTTTTCAAGTAACGTCTGCTACCCGCAATGGGTAAAGGGTTAAGAATGACCATTTCTACCTACTGATACAGTATGATGATCATGCAAGTAAACAAGTATGTCAGCAAGTAACTTGCATGCTTTACTCTGTCTCATATAATTGATGTGAGTCAGTATGACAATGTTTGCCTGTCTTGGACCAAGTTTGTTCCTTTGGTGACCCATACTTTTGGGATCGATCAAGATATTGATCATTGATTAATCGTTTAATCGGTTAACCGTTTCCGCTCTAGTGCGAGAGTTCGTTTCTCGCGACGACAAGCCTGGAAATAAGCATACTGCCATCTGCAGAATGAGGTACGCAGGGGATGAAATCGGCGATGCTACCCTACACAGCAGGGTTGCGTCACTAAATTTACACCTTGTGAACCTTTATTTGAATCAAGGACTCATGCCTAAACAGAAAAGGGTACCCAGGGGATAAATTGGCCCACTGTATGTGATAGCATTGGCAAATTCACCCACGGGGGACTTCATTCTGCAAACGACACATTGATCTTTTATCGTCGATTTTGTATCGCTACTGATACTGCGGTTTACGATTTCATTTTTACTTATATGGTGGATGAAGAAGTTTATTTGAGGTACGTTTGCTACCAAAAACTATCCCGAGTTCCACAAACACTTATTTTAGATATCTTGGAAGTGTGTCTAAGTTATCAGGCACGGCAAATGTTAAAAATAAGAGTTGAATTGTGGGCTTTAGTTCATTGATTTCATTGTGTAACGCTATTCTGTTTGTACTGGAAACAAAAACAAAATGTTCAATTGTTATATACCGCATGGCGATTACACAACTGAGTGTCCCAGGTTCCCGTATGACACCACGCTCATCATAAAATAGAAGACGTCTGAATTTCGATAATTTCACCAAAAATACAAAAATGAAACGTCTGATACTGGGAAGTTCACATCTTCAGTACAACTTCATGAAAAATGTTTTGGTGTATATGTCCCCAGAAAAGCTGTGAATTTTCTAGAAAAAAACGGTGTATCCTTTTAGCAGGGCATACCGATCTTTGTGGGGTGGGGTGGGTCTAAGGCCTTTAATGCGACAAATATATCCCGAAGGTCGATATCTTACGTTGGGAAAAGGCGTGGAAGTGTGTCCATCTCGTGTTGGTATGAATGGTGGGGAGAGGTTGCATTTTTCAAAACTTTCTCTTTGGGGAGAACTTCTGTAAAAATAACCGCCAAGTGACGCTTTTATGAGACATTTTGAAGCTAGAAAGAACGTCAGCTTCACCATGCGTGGTATGTTATCTATAATTGTATTAATTGACTTACCATGTATACATATAGAATATACCCAAAGTTGCTTGGTCAACCAAATGACACCACGAGTGGTGAAGTGGTGTTAACCGCGAGCCATTGGCGAGTGGTGACCATTTGGTACACCAAGCTACTTTGGGTATATTTTACTTATACCATTATCGTCAGATTGTTAAGAGTCGCTATTATTTTTCCCGATGTTACTGAGCAGCAGACGTACACAAATGCGAATCTGCTTTTGTTTACATCAACACGGATGGACAGTACTTCCGCTGTCGGTTTCATCGCCGAAACGACATGGAAAAAGAAAAGCCCAAATCACGGTCCTTATGCATTTTAATAACATAATAACATACTATTTTGAGTTATGGATACTTTATTACATGATACAACGCATGTTTGTTAATGTATTGTATCTTATCAAGTAAAGTCATTTAGAAACGTAATAAATAATTGCCGGTTTCATTTCACTCGTCGAGAGGCGACGAGAGATAGATTTAGACAAGCTTCATTCATGCGAGGTCACCAAAATTCAGCTTGGATCCCCTGTATGTGTAAATTTTATACTATTGAAATCCCACTGCTGGCCTGTTCGCCACAGACAAACGTGTTCATCACGGTTGGTGTGTAAAACTAAAATTTATGTCAAAGGCTTTTTATATATAGTAGAATAGGTAATCATGGTATAATGTATAGTTTCGGATTCTTATGGGGCCGTTGTGATTGGGGGATATGACTCCCCCTGACTACCCAGCAGTCTTTCATTATAAACAATTCAGTAGGACTGTCTGAATACAGTTTTATTGGTCTCCCTTAACTCACTCCAAACTGATATCAAATTATCGAAATTTTAACCTGCAATTTTTTTCATGATATGACTAGAAATTTAACTGATTCAATCTTGTTGGACAGAGATCATTGAACTCTGCCAAACAAGACTGAATCTTTGAAATGCCCAGTTAACCCTTTACCTAACCTGAAAAGCAGACGACACTTGCAAAAATAATTCTTGAATAACTAATTTTTTTCATTTTTTGTCTCAAAAACATAGGTTATGACCCCTCTTTGGAACGAGCTCGACGAGCTCGTTCCAACGAGAGGTCATAACCTATCTTTTTGAGACAAAAAAAATTGAAAAAATAATGAAAATTAATTGGCGATTTTTGAGAATAGGCTGGCCGGTTTTGGCCGTTACGTTAGGTAAAGGGTTAACGTTCAGTATGGGTAAACTTTACCACTTGATGTTTTGGTATTTTGATACCAGTGAACAGTGGGTTAATAATTTGTTGCTTATTTATTAAATTACTTGCACGTTCATCAACCACAATTATTTGTGAAAATTTCATTCATACCCGTTTAAAGGTGTTAAACACCGAGAAAAAAAAGACAGCCCCAGGTAAAGTCAGAGAAGTCACCACATAGGGCTACATTTTAAGTTTCAGATTTCACCGGGATGTGGGTGTGGTATACATCAACCTGTCCAAAGCGAATGCGGTACTATTGCATATAATATTTCATGCTTTCTTTCCTGAATATGCATTCGACGCCCTGCTACTTGAACAGGAGCCTAGATGAGCCAATGTATGATTTCTGTTCTTTATCTTTGAACCTGCGAGCTTCCTAACGCGTTCAAATTATTGTCATTTCAAAAAGCATATCACACAAAATCTCGGCAACGGGCCAACTCAATCTGCCTGAAACTGATAATATTTGAATGTATTGGCCGAAACTCTGAGCCCGGGAATATATTAATATGCATATTTTAATAGCATTTATTATTTATTTTTCCAAAGACTGCATTTTAATTAAAATAGAAAGGATTGATACACTCTAAAATCAGTTGGGTTAAAAATTAACCAGTCAACTAATTTTAGTGAATATGAACCCAATGCGTTCATATTCACTCAACCCACTTGATTTGTGTTCATTCTAAACCCAACTAATTTTAGCGTGCAGCATAAGACATTCATAGAAATCAGTTCATCTGCTTTTAATCATAGCGGCACCGATACTCCATGTTGTTGGAGCCTGGAAACAAATTCGGAGTTAGAAAACAATTAATAGGGTTATAGTTCATATAACCAGACTATATAGAATACATACAGACATGGGGTTATATTTTGAAAATCCAGCCTGAAGTTTTACAAAAAATTTGTAAATAAACATTTCCAAGCCTTTTCGGAAACAAGCGTAACAAACATTCACCTACCGTGATGGTAAAATTAAGACAAAGTTTCCTCGGTTTTTAACATTTTTGTTTCTTTTCTATTTCATCAGTCATAATCCCACAAAACAGCCTTTTAAACTGCTTTGCCATATGGCAGTGGTCCGATTACGATAAATTCGCAGCCCAGCCTTCGCACTCCCGCAATATTTCACAAAATGATATACATTACGTCTCTGCTGCAATTGATTTTGATGTAATAACTGACAGTTTCAGGAGAAGGAGGAGACTGCCAGACTACATCAGTGAAGAAACCACCCACAAAATAAATTATATAAATATAGAATAAACGTAAAGGGTTTTCAAGTAAAAAAAATATTCTACGAGTAGGATTAAGAATGAAACCGACGAGCCTCTGGCGAGTCGGTTTCATTCTTAATTCTACGAGTAGAATAATTTTTTTACTTGAAAACACTATACGTTTATTTTGTTTATCCCATAAATCTTCTACAGGGCAATCATGGCAAAATCGTGCTATAATGCGCCACAAAACACAGCGAGAAGTGAGGTGCACATTGGTCCAATTCGCTCGATCAGCAAAATTGTCAAAAATACACAAGGCGCAGTAATACATTTCTGTCTGAAAATAATTCCCCTACAAACTTGAGCTGCGCTTGCAAAAATACTTTATTATATGAGCAGTCGGAGGTGTTTTCCACTGGCATTGTGTAATACTTTCAAAAAAATTTAAAGAAATCAACAATCGAACTATTAATTATGCTAGACAAATGTGGTAGGGGCCAGAAGTCAACAAGTCCGTCGCTACTAGGGGAATATATTCTTTCAGCGTTAAACCTATTGGGAAAATTTATCTGAATAAAGCAAAAATTATCCAAGGCCTTTATTGTTCAAATATGAATACGATAAAGGATTCAATAGATATGGCCATTACATCTTGTGAACTATTCTGCTTGTTTTTGTCTGCTGTAAAAATTGTATTGAAAATAATATATATATATCGCCTATGTCAAGCTGGAATTCCACCAGGCATAGTTCTAGCACCGCGTCACTGGATTGAAAACTGTAAAGCGTTTTGGAAGGTGGCCTCGACGGGAGTCGATCCCGGGTCTACGACACCTAGTCGGCGGAAATAAATGCTCATTTGTCGTTGGCTCAGTTGGTATGGTGGCAGTTTTAAAAAGTATTCATAACTCGAAATAGTATGTTATTATGTTATTAAAACGAAAAAGGCTCCGTTTGTTTTTCCATTTCGTTTCGGCGATAAAATTGACAGCGGAAGTACTGCCCACCGATGCTCATGTAAACAAAAACAGACTCGCACGTATATACGTCTGCTGTTCAGTAAAATCGAGAAAAAATAATAGCGACTCTTAATCTGACGGTCATGGTATAAATAAAATACTCCCAAAGTAGCTTGGTGTACCAAATGTTCACCACTCGTGGTGAACAGTTTGGTACAGCAAGCTACTGTGTGCATATTCTATATGTATAAACACAATGCACACATAAGACTTATTAATCTTATAACAAGGACGTATTTCCCCAATACAAATAAAGACGTCTGGAATGTAAATCTATATTGAGAGTGGCAACCACACGTGTGATCATTCGATACAAAAGATAACTTTTTTATACCCGCATTCATCGCAAACTGGTTACTCCATGAAATATATTGGACTAGATCATTTGTTTGACATTGTGATATTTTTGTATAGGCCTACCAAACATTAAAACCTGAAAATGGAATTAAGAAACCGACAGCTGAAACACTAAAATAAATAAATAAATAAATAAATAAATAAATAAATAAATAAATAAATAATATATTATCTGCAAAGAACTCACCTGAGTCTTTATGTGATTCTGTCTGCAAAGAACTCACCTGAGTCTATGTGATTCGTACTTGATCAAACAAATCTATCCATTTATGCTGTTCAACTCAAATCTAGTGCTGCAAAAGAGATACAGGAAAGATCTGGTGATGAGCAGGAATCAAAAATAAAATATGAATATTACGTTATAACAATCGCCAGTCATTTCAAGTTAGGGAATTCTGACGTTCCTAAGAACAATGATGTCACAGTTCAACCAATGGGTTCGAACAGGAGGTGCTTTGAAACGACATTTCAGGACAAGTGGACGCGGCTATTATGGCGTATCAGCATTTATTAATAAAACATGGTCGAGTTCAGTTATTGAATCACTGGGTTTCGAAAAGAGGTAATTATTTCCTCTTTCCTGTTTAAGAATATTGTGAGATATAAGTCTCCTGTTTCGCATGAGCACAGATATATCTGCCTCACCAAGTTTGTTCTATTTGTGATTAGTATTATAAAGAATTGACAATAATTACCATCATTGATGATATCCTCTAAATATGGTCATTAGCACACAATATGTCTTGTATAATAACTTATGTAGAAATCTGTGTCCAGCAATTTATGATTTTCATTCACGCGGAGAGGTGGAATCATTAACCCTTTGAACACGAGCGATCAGTTTTTTCGAACCAGGAACATGAAACGTCATAACGTCATTAAACAGGATGGCTGTTCAGTAAATGTGTGGGGTAGACCAATCAATATGTTCAACGGTTCAACCCCGAGGCTGCACGTTGAAAATATTGATTGGTATACCCCAAATAATGAATATGGCCTCTTCTAACTGCTGCCATTGAACCGACATGGAAGATACCATACCATTAGAGGTCAGATAGTTAAAGGTTATTAGTCTTTGTCCAATGCATAGACTATTGTTTTACATGTTTTTTTCCTTCTTTCTTTTCTTTCTTCTTCTTTTTCTTTTTTGTCATACTGATAGACAGTCATAAGGACTCGTCCACCTACGTTTTTCAGATTCTCCATCAATTGGGATGTCCATAGGTGTGTTTTAAAAGTGAGTCACGCCAATATCACAGGCCTGGTATGACCTATGGACCTGGTACCAACACTAAATGAGTCGACATTCAATGGATGATCAAACTATGGGTCAAGGTAAAGGACATCATCCAGAGGTCATTGAGTGTATATTTCAGAATTGCTGCAAATCACATCGTTTGATCTCTTATTGATCTCGTTTGATCTCTTATTGCATTCCCGAAGTTCACAAATGGATTTTTACACTCAAAAAGTAAAAGTGGCCAAAAATATTGAAAATGGGTCACGTATGGTTCTGGGACCAACAATAAATGAGTTGAAACTGAATTGGGGTTAGAAATGTGGGTCAAATCAACCAGGAGTAATTTAGTGCATGTTTCAGAATTGCTGAAAATCACATTCTATTACCCCCAAATGTTTTCCCGTTGATCATACGTGAATTTGTATTCTCAAAAATTGGGCAGAGGCCAAAAGTTTGAAAGTTAGTCACACTCATATCTGAAGCATGATATGCCATATGGACCTCGGACCAACATCAAATGAGTTGAAACAAGGGTGGAATTTAATATTTTTTGTCCAGATCACTGGGGTTGCACAGGTCCCATTAAGTGCAGTTTTCAAAATTGCTTAAAATTGCATTTTATAACCCCAATACATTTCTGAATTTCATACATATATTTTTTAATAAGAGAGCAGAGTAAAAATTATCCATTACTGGTACTAGTAAGCTATACAAGTATGTCTAATGCCTTTCAGTACTGAGATTATGGCCTTGCTGTTACACCTCACTGAGATAATACTTCATAGATATCATGGCCTCATGCGACAAAATCAAAAACCCAATTGATTCCTGTAAACACCAAAAATGAACAGCGGCATATGTGTGAGAGGTAGAAATTTCGATAACACCTGGAACGAATTGAAAATAATCCGAATGAACCAGCAATGTACATGACATGAGACTATTATTATCCCTGATGTGTAAGATATTTCGACCGAACACGAGGCTTGCCGAGTACCGCGGCCAAATATCTTTGTCCCGACAAAGACTTCCCCGTTGGTGGTGGGTGGGAAATGGGGGAAATCTCACCCAAGGGCAAGATATTTGGGGCAGACACGAGGCTTGCCGAGTGTCTGGGACAAATATCTTGTCCAGAGGGTGAGATTTCACCATCTCACACCCGCCCCCATCAGGGATAATTTTTCTCCACTCACCAAAATATTTTGACATCACTAAAAGTAATTCAGTGGCACATACAGTTATATCGAACAATGTTGCTGTCCATTTCTGAAAAAAACTTATTTGCTTATCGGAAAGAGCGCACAAAAGTTATGTAGATACCGCAAGTTCATACCACGAAATTAAATCCTAACGCTGGCTAGACAGAGATTTGTTGCGAAATGAACAATGATACAATCCGATGACGTCAGTCGGGCGCGTGCATCAGACGTTTATTATCAATCAATTATTTCTATTTTCTTCGGCAAACGTTCGCCTGCTAATATTTCCGAAACGAGACGCCATGTTGTTTGTTTACAGAGGAATGTGCGATGATTAAATAGTTCGTTCGCTCATTAAATATGCTAATAATAATAAAATATACTAACGTTGGTCGTGTGTGATAGATGTCTATTCCACATGACCTTCTCACATGAGACACGCATAACTTGCATAGGAAGTGGGGGAGAAAAAAATGAGAACACAGCAGATGTTGCGGAAATCAAAAAGGCACAAAAACACAAAAACGTCATCACTTGCTCATCGAAAACACAAAAAGCAGCAACTGATGGAATAGATATAATACTTTTAACACACAAGCGACAGAGAATGTCGACCGGATCAAGACTACTAGTAACTAGTACTTCCATACTAGTCATCCATTACTATGTCTAGTATCACTAGCCTCTTGTATAGACACTCCTGACGTTGTGGTCCGAGCCCCATTGACCAAAATCGTCGCTATACAAAACAGTGTTGCTTGATACCCGAATGAGAGCTATGAGAAATATCTCACCGAGTTCCAACCTCGTAGACCTCATGTGATTATTGGAAAGTTATTGACCATAGTGGTATACATTACAAGAATCAGTTGAGTTTTGGGATTTTGTCGCATGAGGCCATGATGTCTATGAAGTATTATCTCAATGAGGTGTAACAACAAGGCCGTAATCTCAGTACTGAAAGGCATTGGACATACTTGTATAGCTTACTAGTACCAGTAATGGATATTTTTTACTCTGCCCACTTATTTAAAAATACATGTATGAACTTCAGAAATGCATTGGGGTTATAAAATGCAATTTCAAGCAATTTGGAAAACCGCACTTAATGAGCCATGTGCAACCCCAGTGATCTGGACAAAAATTATTAACTTCCTCCCTTGTTTCACTAATTTGATGTTAGTCCCAGGTCCATATGTCATATCATGATTCAGATATGAGTGTGACCAACTGTCAAACTTTTGGCCTCCGCCCAATTTTTGAGAATATAAATACACGTATGATCATCGGGAATACATTTGGGGGTCATAGAATGTGATTTTCAGCATACCAGGGCATGTTTGGACCGATATTGTGGGTGCCGAATTGGATAATCTCTCTTGGACGACAAAGAAAAAAGTATTCACAGATACCAGCTTCACCTGAACGGACGTCTCGATAAACACACTAGTTATCTACACATCTTGGTGGACATTCAGTTAATCACCTGAAGATCTTATTGAAGGTATATTGTTGTATTAACAAAATGTACCTTCAATAATTAACATTTTGCTCGCGTGAGTTTCGTTTGTTTCCAGTATGTTGTATTTGTTTGTTTGTGGATTATTGTGACCGGTCATTGTTTACGTTTGATTGTGTATAAATAAATTAAACATAGAGTAAAAAGCATGAAAATGATTTCATGTTCGTTAAATTTTATTTTGAAAGTCTTTTTAATATGATGAGATAAATATTAATTACTTTTCATGTTGGAACAATATAAGCATACAGGGGTTCTTTTCCATCCACACTGTGCATTATAATTTTTAATACAGATATTGGGGGCGTGGTTCACAGCGGGCCTAAATGTGTTTTTTTCCGTTCGTTGTGTTTTGAAAAAAAGAGAAATACTTTAGCCAATCATTTTGCCTGAAATGCATGAACAGAAAAAAATGTTTAATTATAGTTATTTGACGTTAAAGGTGGAGACATACATGTACACAATCGAAAGCACATATGAAAATGAGTTATTTTAATTTTTTCCCCAATTCTTAAAACAATTTCAACAAAACCATATCATGAGAACCCTCAATGGAACGAAATCGGAAAGCCTGTTCCAATGAGGTGTCTCGTGATATGGTTTTATTGAAATAATTGAATAATGTTTCTAGTGCACAATTTGTATAATACGTTTCGTGGGAAAGGGTTAATCACTCGCCAGGTGGAACCGAGATAGGCCGTTGTCTACACGCAAAAAAGTAAAAATTGAAGGTGCGATTGTTAACAAAAAATCGTAATATTCTCTGATTTATTTCATTCTGTCACTCATGCAGAGTCTGCGGAAAAGCCGTCAGAGAACGGACAGTCCAATTGCTAGTCGGACATTCCCCAACAGATTCTGTTGGGTAGTTCTCTACCCACAAAAATTGAAGTGAGTCCTGAGAGAGAATACCCTTCGATAAAATGATCTTTATTCTACACATTTCTTCCCCTTTCATCAATATTTTCCGGGGGCGTGGTGCGTTGCGGTAACCGGTTCTCGTCAGATCACCGAAGTTAAGCAACGTCGAGCCCGGTTAGTCCACGGATTGGTGACCGTCTGAGCGATCGATTCGGACACCCGCGTTGTGTCCTTGGGCAAGGCACTTAACCCGGATTGTCCACATGGGGGCACGATGACGCCATGTACCAAGACGTACTGCACGTCAATGGTGCGCATGTCTTCAACCAATCTAACCCTGCCTGTAATTCAGTGCGGAGCTACGATGTTGTGGAGCTGGCAGCTGCTCGTCGTTGCTCGGTGGTTCTCTCCGAGTACTCCGGCTTCCTCAACCCGTAAAACTGTCACGGGCATGATTAGCCCTTGTGCATAAGTATGTGACCTTAAACACTAATAAATAAATACTATATAAATCACAATTTTTCATTTGCACGTTCACTTATGGACTTGACTTTGAGCACAGTCTCCGACTGTTCGTTGGGGCGTTTAATGGTCGGAGAACAGGGGGTACACTTGAAAACTGGCCTGTAACATGCCAGTGGATTGCTATATCGTCCCATGAGTTCCAATGTGTTCTATGTGCCAGTAGCACATAGAACACATTAGAACTCAGGGGACGATATGGCAATGCCAGTGGTACGAGGATGTGGGTAAAGGCTACTTTTTCCTTCAGTGTGCAATTTGACAACCAGATGGAGACGGCAAGGTCCCTCCAAACATGAGTGACTAACAAGAGTTGTTCATACTTTTTCACAATGAAGAAACCAGAAACTCCTGATTCGTTAGATCACATCTGGAGATGTCCTGTCATTTTTATTTAGAAGCAAATATGTGCAGCACCTCTTTAACTGGTCTGCAGAGTTGTTGCAACAGTTAAAACGTTTGTAGTGGCAAACTCTTTGCCCAACCTTGAATAACTGATCTTTTGGGGAGGACGAGCATGTAGCAAGATGTTTCAATATTTGAATTTCTTCTCGGCCAACTTTTAAAACCAAATTCACCTCCATTCTCTTTTAGATTTTAGGCTCTGAATTCGTGATAAATATGGAAGTGCCGATCGTCATCGAAATATGTGTGGGAGTTACTGAGAAAGTGGTTCAAGAAATGTTCCGACTTTTGAGTCGATTATCCCCCTCGATTAGTCGATCTATGTAGCTAATTCTGATTTCACCCTAATGCTGAGTTCTGATTGGCTGAAAGGTCGTTTTTCACCAAAGTCTATTTGCGCATAGACTATCAAGAGTTGAATTACAACTTACGGTGATTGAGGGCTCATTGACTGGGGCAAAGACAATGCTGATGTTGGGTGACATTACCCACATACTGGAAACATCAGCTTGATACTGAAAGCCACCAATTATGCTTTACTCCGAACGCCCAGCTCATAAAATTCTTAGTTGAGACTGATTGATGAAAAATACACCAACACATGTTTAAAAGACCGATCGAGTGCCCACCTGACTTGATAAATACTAGTATATTCGTTTCTTTTTGAAAATATTGAAGTCTGAAATTTAGAATATCCAGTAATTAATTTATTTTGGAGTACTGGGCTTCTATATGGCAAGCCACTTTCGAAGCCCAAGATGAGCAAAAATAAATTAAGTATCTGAGGGAGACTAACTGGATATTTTATTTATCCTCCGACTTGACCCCAACCACAAATTGCCATCTACAAAAGAAAACTTGAATTTTGACATCTCTGTTATATAGAAGTGGCATCAATATTTGGGATTTCTCAAGACCTACTTCCGGCTTATCTGGTCAGTAGAGGTTAATAATTATGCAAGCCAAACAAATTATCCCTGCTCAAAATAATCCCCCTCTCTCCGTGCGATGAATCGATTTGGTAGTTAGACATTGCCCCATTTCGGACACGCGTCTCTAGAACTAGTTGTTTTGACCTTGCAGTAAATGGGAACGGACCGAGAACGAAAAGTCTTCTTCTCGAACTGGCATCTGTCATTGGAACTTCAAAACAGAACAAGTTGTCACTTCATATTTCCTCGATCACTTCGAAAACTATGAATTCAGTGTCATTCAAGTGCGTTTTACACTTAAATTTATTTATAATCACATTAAACCAGCACCCCAAAGCCAAATAGCTGAAGATGGCTATTTTCTAACGGGATTTCGTCAGTATGTTCAATTGTTCTCGTCAAGGGACCGAAATTGGAGGAAATCAGTTTGCGTGTCCAACTTTGTATTGTGGCAAGTGAGGTACGTTTCAGTGGGGATCCATGACATTCTCTCGGGCAATGACGTCAAATAGAAACCGCTGCAGGTCAAAGATGCCCTTGATTCAGAAGACCTCTGTCTATGGATTCATATCTTTATCTGATAAATAGGACGCATTATCTGGTCAGTGGGATGTTATTTGGTCAGTAGTATGTGAGAGGCGAGGTTTTTGTGACAACTGTTTGCGGTATACTAAGTGTGGGGAGGAGGAGGATAAAAAAAACTACACAAATAAATAAATAGATAAATAAATGAGACACGATGAGAACAGGTATATAATGAACTAACAACGTTACTAGTTGGGAAGATAATATGTTCTAGTGTGTGTCATCTATAAGTAGTCCTGTTCTGTATAAATTAGAAATTAAGACAACCTGAACAATGGATTACATTTTTTTCTGGTAAATTATTTTAGACAACCCTTTTCTGATTTTTGTTAGCTGGAGAAAGGGAAATGACTCCTACTGATATGCTTACCGTGCAATGTCTGAGTGGAAAGGGTGAGTTGGGCATCCAATAATACTACAGCTTTTTTCATGAAATACTTTGCATTGCGCCGATGATTTTCTGTCATGGAATACACTGTTGAAAGGGCTCTCAAAGCCCTTTCTAACAGTGTGTTACATCACACACCTCCATTCCAAAAGTCAAAATTTTCTCATCACTATAAAGTAAGAGATAGCACCTGAATACCAAAGACAGCTCGAGTTTATCTCTTTGTTATTTTTCTTCCCCCACTAGCCATTTAAGATACGCGTGTCTCGGATGAGATACCTGTGTATCACAGATCTGTCGCACCCACGTGATCATCATCATTTGAATATTTAATGAACAGCGGACTATTCCATCGAGGTCTGAATTTTGTAAACAAACATGGCATCTCGATTCGCATCAGTTGACACATCTACCCTTCAAACCACAAGAAGATGATTTTTCTCTAACCACACGGTATATGACGTCGCCGAAATCAATCATTTCAAAAGTGACGTTGATGAAAAAGTGCCCCGGTGCTAGCACCGTTACTGACGTTCGCCTGTCTGGTGCAAGGAATGCACCTGAAACTCCAAATCAACCAGACCCGTTCCAGATACAGAGTTGAACAGTTCTGTTGTTGTTGTTCTTCTGTTATCGATTTATATTTCATATTTTTCGGCTTCATCTTGGTGAGTACTTCTTCATATTACATACATGTTCATTCTTCTTTAATGATCTGATGCCAGTTTTGCATTAATTGGCGTCGTTTGTAAATATTTCGTATTTTTGTGGGTTACCCAATTTCCCATTGCACTTCGTTTCGGCCGCGGTGTGCTTTCACCGGTTAACCTATTTTGTGTCATTTTCTCGTGTAATATTATTATTTTATGTCTGTATCGTGAATTGCATTTCCATTGTTTCTCGGTGCATTTTGATTATGATTTTCTAAGCTTGCATTAGACTTGGAAATTGTTGTTTCAAAAACTTAACCCTTTTCCCGATAATTCATTTCTGGAGTGTACACGTTGTCCCCGTGTTAGCATCTGACACCATGCCTTGTGGCGACACTAAACTTTGCGTTCTCGATTGGTAGGGATTGCTCATTCCTAGGGTTCCCTCATCTTGTAACTGTCGTTTCCTTTTTCCTTTTTGACATTTTTTTTTTTTTTAAAAAAATTCGTCTCGTGGGGTCTCGTGGAAATATATCATACACCTTTTGTTTTGAAAAGGGGAAGATGACTCCTAGTAGAGGAAATCCTAGGGGAATATTCGTCCCATTTCAGAGAAGAATTCTGTATTCCAAAGGTGTCCGTTAATAAAACAAATGTCAACACATCTTCATTCGAAGAGTCGCAAATCATCCCCAAAGTTGGACCTAAACTTTCTTATCAAATCATCTAACGAAGGAAGGAGCTTGGACGCACCTGCAACGAGGACCTCGTCAAAATCCCTTGACAAAATAACAATGGGCAGTGAAAGATTTCACTCCCCCAAAGTAGGTGAAAAAGTGGACAACTGGACTCCAACAGATGATGTCATCGCACAAGGGCCGACATTCGGCCCAGGACCTCGTGATCTGCCAGAGTCGAAAGTTGAGCCTGCTGATACCTGGATTCAACATGCTCAACCACCTGGTGCTTTAACGCCACCTCCCACCAGGGAGAGTGACGAACTCCACAGGTTTTCAGAAAAAGGGGCATGTACAGTCCAGATCATTCAGCTACGATTTGTGGAGAGTTGATTGATAGTAATGGGGAGGAGGAGCAGTTTCCTGTTAGGTAGAGACTGGAGTCATCGTCCTTTGACAACCAGGGAATGAGATCAACGCGCCAATCTCCTAAATTTCCACCTATAGGAACTCGGTCGCCATCAGTGAAACTTGAGCGCGGATTGGAAAACCTGTGGGGATACGAACCTCCTGAACAGAACCCATAGGTAGTAATCACACACACAGTGAGCATCAAGAAGTAGGGAGACCGAGTTCGGGGGCAAACGTTCAGTGCTAAGAGTACATGGGATTCTTTGATGTATTATAAACCCGCGTCCGCTTTCGCGATTTCATCAACGGAAGTTAGAGGCACGCAATGAGCACAAATTTTCCACCAATGCCGCCCAGCACCCTAGTAGTGCGGTACCCAAGACAACTTTGAATCAGCGGACAGGTTTGGTGAATACTGTTCGTGAAATGATGACAAGCCACAAACAACAAGATGCACACTTAAAAATAAGAATCCAACAGAGGGGTCTCAAAGTCCACCGGGGGCATACGCCACCCAGGGAACTGTTGCCACACAACTTGGAATGGTCTCAAGTTCCGACGTCGGTATGTACTGCGGTACCAGTATTAAGGCAACAAATGATGGCACATCCTGAGGTTGGAGCATTTCTGGTGGTGTCTAATACGATGCCTGCACAAGCGTTTCCGCAGAATATCCCTGGTAACACAGCGACACCAATATCGTGTGCAGCGCAGTAGTATGTCTCGCACGTTTCACGTCACATTTGGATGGCCCCGGTGGATTACCCCAAAAGTGACGTCATGTCACGTGACCTAGTGGCGCCATGTTGTGTTGTCATGGTAACCCGCGTGAGCGGCCATGTTGTAACGTCATCTCCATAGTGATACGTGGTGTTAGTGCGCATGCACAGCGCGTGTTGTTTGGGCGATACGTGTTTTCATCGTCCATTTTGTATACTGGAGGCCGCCATCTTGGTTTCTATGGTAGCACGTGGTTGCTATGTTACCCAAAGGCTTACAATAGGATAGGGGTATGTTCGGAGGATGTGTTCGATTGAATCGGATTATCATGAATTACCACAAACAACCCGACAATCCCTCCAAATCACCAAAATTCACCCCAAATCACCGAAATTGACTTTATATGATACGGATTTTCCATTTTATCGGCTTAGCATGTAGTGCTATAGTACCGAGAGGATACGGGGATGTGTTCAGTTGAAGTGGAGTAATGTTCTGGATCGGATTTTTCCAGAATCCCTTTTTGGATCCCATGACGTTTTTTCCTCAATAAATTGTTTAAGAGTAGCACGTAGTACTATAGAACAAATTTACCCAGAATTTTCTGTTTTTTTTCTAACCATTATTTAAATTACAAGTAGGACCCACATGTATACATGAAGCCCATGAAGCTAACTTCAAGTTCCACCAGATGCTCATGTGAGGCTCTACCCATACGTTAAGCTAAGAGAATCCCTTTCTCTGTCGTATGAGGTTTAATTTACTGTACCTCTTAGCCTCATTTCGGTTTGTTCAGGATACCTTTTTTGGGTTTGTTAAAAAAATAACAAAACAATTTTTACAATTTAATTTCTTTTATTCAACAACAAAAATACATCTTTTGTGGTATGTAGATTGTCAGATATTCATAAACAGTCTTTCTGCAGAGTGGAATCTTCTTAGTGGTTTACAGCAGCCTTTGCACAGGCACAAATGGTTACATGGTCGCGGAGCGACATTGGCTTCAGCTAATAAACACACACTACGTTTTGTCCTCCGTGAATCTTCTTCTTGAAATGATGTGTCCATTTCTTCTTCTTTGATGGCCATTTCTTCTTCTTAAACTTCCATGAATTCGGGTGGTAAATTATGAATGTAATAACAGTCTGGAGAATATTATATGTGTTCTTCTATAACATCATCTTCTGTTTCCCAGAAACGAACAATAATACCACAATGAAAACATTGAGTTCTGCCTCCTGTCCCGAAATAAAAGAATCCAGCTTTTGTCAGTTCATTCGGGGTTTTCACACTTTCACTTTGCAACATGAATTGAAATGTCTTGAGACGATTTTCCTCCAATGCATACTTGATTTGTTTTGGTGGTCTTTGTTCTGTTGTCTTTCTTATTTTCTCCTCCCCACATAATAACTGCTCCAGTACTGGTGGTGGAACATCACGAAAATACGTTTCGAATGAAACGCTCATTCTCTCTGCTGTTTTTCCACGGCCCTGGCTGGAGATTTCAATAAAGGTAACACCATATTCTTCAGTCCTCCCAATATACTTTCCAAACCATATCCTCTCTGTATTTCAGCTAAAAAAACCGGTAGTCCGTTCCTTGCTTGTTTCGTGTAAAATTGTTCGTATGATTTGGACTTACAACAGTTAGACATGTTTATGTGAAATGAAGAGATCTACAATTTCTGAAATGAAGTGTCGCTGTCACTTTCCCGAACTCGAATGGTACTATGGCTCCTGTGTCACCCCTTAAATACACCTGGACGGTACTGAAATTTTTTCGTTCCACTGGTACATAATACACATTCTCAAAAGTTTTAGAGATGATATTCCCATATTTTCGACGCACGGGTACGATACGAAGAAGTGGTATTCTTGTATCTCCTACGACTTGGTTACGAACCAAGTAACAGTATACATAGAGTGAATCAAATCCTTGGTTGACATCTGCAATTCTGGGAGAATTGTAAGTTCCTGATTTAAAAACACACTCATTAAATCCCAAAATATTTTGAAGAGTAGGACTCAATGTGACTACGACTCCATCATGTACCGTGATACGAACTTTACTCAGCACGTCCGTCACTGAGGCCTGTGGAGAAGCGGTCCTACGATGCATTGCTGCTGGAAGCTCCGTGATCGTTACCCCGTGCATACTACTAATATGCGAGCGAACGGAGTGTATAGGCCTTGTGTCCCTTGGCTACCGGATGGCGTGACCTGTTCGCCGTGGGATCACTGAATGACGAAACTGATCGGATACTCGAGGTCACGTAGCCAATGTGCGGTCGTGTGCACTGCTGTGAGGAAGAGGAAGCATTATCGACAGTCTCTCGGACTGTCAATATAACGGAGCGTCCCGAGCGACGGACATATGCTCCGAATGTATAATATCTGAACCACAACATGCGGTCCCCTATGTTGTTGGACGAGAGAGGGACCTCTCTCGCTCACAGCCCGGACGGACCTGGACAAGCCAGGAACCGGACTAACAGGCTTCCTCCGATCTGTCCTCAATCCGCCGTCACTGGGTGAGTACTAAAGTAATTATAGTGCTCGCATCACCCAAATCTCCTTCCTAGACCGCAACGGACGAACCCGCAGCCGAACCATTCGATGAATGTACGCTACACCGGGTGAGCTAGCGAATGTCACTCCGTCGATCCTACAAGGGACCTCTTAGGCGATAGACATATTCCATGAGCACTTATTGCCGCCTAGCTCTTCATTGACTATGACGACAGAGGCCCACTTTTGAAAGACATCTCCGTAACTTTGCGAACAAGAAACCAGAAATGCTTGGTAAAAGCAAGCATATAATAATAAATATATAGCGTCGTTCAATAATTCGAAAGTTTGTATGACATTATTGGACTATGTCGGAACTGAGGGACGAAGTCCCTGAACCGAACCAAAAATTTCTAAGTCCACCGACGCTATCAGTTTCTTATCCGGCATCGCAGCATTCTGGTCCGACGAAAGAACCAGTAGAAGATCAAGTCAGATGACATACACAACAGCATATGTTGTTCCGAAAGGGAAAGCTCGAAATACTCCGAATCCCTTTCGGTATCCCGTCGGACCGGATGAAATTTTCGGACGTCCGTACCCGCTTCCGCGGAGCGTCCCGACCCAGCATCGTCGGATAAAACATATGCGACAGATTCAGTTGTTGCTGGGATGCTGCGATAAGCTGTGCTATTTAGGATAGCACGTCGGTCCCCGAGGCCTGTGCAGTAGCGGTCTTACGATGCATTGCCGCCGGAAGCTCCGTGTACGTTGACTCCCGCACACTTCCCTATGCGAACGTCCGGAGTCTGCAGGCCTCGTGTCCCTGGCTACCGGATGGTGTGACCTGGTCGCCGATGATTCTCTGACTGGCGAAGCTGACTAGATATCCGAGGTCACGTAGCCATGAGCGGTCGTGTGCGCTACCATGAGAATGAGGAAGCCTTATTGACAGTCTCTCCGGACTGACTATATGTCGGAGCGTCCCGAGCGACGGACGTATGCTCCGAATGCGAAACATTTTGTACCACAACATCTGGGGCCAGATGTTGTTGTACGAGAGAGGGGCCTCTCTCGCTCGCCGTCCGGATGGACCAGAACGAGCTATGAACCGGACTAAAAGGCTTCCTCCGTTCTCCCTCTAATCCGCCGTCACTGGGTGTGCATTTGGTTGATTTATAGTGCTCGCATCACCCCAAAACTCCTTCTAGACCGCAACGGACGAACCCGGCTGCCGAACCATTCGATGAATGGACGCTACACCGGGCGAGCTAGCGGACGTCAAAGGCCGTCGAACCTACTAGGGTCCTCTTAGGCAATTGGCGTATTTACATGAGCACTTTTCCGCTAGCCCTTCATTAATTGTGACGACGGAGGCACACTGTTGGAAGACATCACAGATACATCACCCTAATCTTGATCGTCTGAAATAGAAATTGATAAAGTAGAGTGACCCTGCGGGGAAAGGACCGGAGTGTCCAATTCCCCACTAACATACCGTGACATACGCTTCCCATGTTGTCATCGAAATCATCAGATACAGAACAGGAGTTAATGCGAGTACACTGACCACATATAGAATGATTATAAAAGTCAGAGGAAGACTTCCTCTTATTACAATTGATCAAAATCCTTTCAATGTGAAATGAAAACAAAGTCCTGGTACTCGCACCAACCCCTGACAATCAAATTACATAATAATAATATGATCCATTAACAAAGAAAAAATAATTGAAATCAAAATATTTTGAAAAAATATTTTTTCAGAACAGCCCAAGTTTCTGAAAAGTAACGTTGAGCCCCAATGGATCCCAAGCCTAAGTGTGGACAAACATTTTTAAGATATTTTAAACAATTTATGCAACATTGACGAACAATAATAATGTATCTAGTTATGATTAAATTAACATCAAGATATTATTTTCAAGAAATCCCCCCCTAACACAGAGGGCTGTTGTAAATGTAAACAATGAGTGTAAAAACACTAAAATAAGACTCCAGGCACTCAGGCCCGAAATCAGTTACCAAAAATACACTATCTGATGCAAAACAGAGACTTCCAGGGAAGAAACTGCAGAACATCAGATGGTAGATGCAGAACACAACGCCTAACCACCCGTAGGTGAAGACGTAAACATGGGGAAAAGAACAGAATTCATTCTGTTATTCAGCTAAAACTCCCAAGAAATTTTAGTAATAATAATTACAGAAACTATGCCAAAAGCATGGGAGAATAGCAAGAGGGGACTTAAAGGAAAGGGAGAGAGGAAAACATTGAAAAATCAGTGTAACTAAATAACAAGAATGACAACAAAATGGCTGCTGCCTCGAAAATAGGTAACTTAACATAATTTCATTAAAACATTTTAAGTTACAGCCCTGATAATATTCTGTCACACATTTTTCCTCTCCTCCTTCTCTATCCTCCTTAGAATCACCATTTCACTAATATTTATGTGTCTGGCATCATTTAAACTGAGATTTACAAGCACAAAGATCAGTCAGATGTTAACTGATGAAGGGCCAAACTTAGAATGATTAATGGCGCCAATTTCGGAAGGTCCTTGACACTGCGCATGCGCAGTAGAGGTGAAGTGTGGAGGGCCATTCAGGACATGTTTTCTTTGGTTTCAGATGCAAATTTTGGGGATTGGGGGGGCAAAATTTGTGTTTGGCCCTATATTTTAAGAGTTAGCACCAGCTATGTCTGGGTCATTGGTACAGTATAAAAATTTTCCAATTTCCAAAGTGCATCGGTACTATGTTATAGAAATTCTTTATTCTCCGTCTGAGGATTCTGATCCAAATAAACGTTCTGAAAAAGAAAGAAACATGTATTGCTTAAAAAAATGTATGTTTTTAAGGTTTTGTTACCTGTCATGTAGGTCTTCTGGTGGTTTGTTGATTTTTCAAGCAAGTATAGTATGCCACTTACTGTTCGCATTGTTGGAGCCATCCATGAGGAGTCGTCTCCTTTTTCTGTTATGATGGTTATGATGTATAAAGTGACTTCTTTGTTTTGATTGCAGCATCTGAAATGAAAGAGAGAGATATGCAATCATCAATGTCTTCAGCATAATTTATGACCTATTGTTTGTTCGAGATCAGTCTGAGCTACATATAGGACTGAAAGATGAACTTTAGCTTGAGTACAGGTATTAAGTGCACAGACTTTCTCTAAAAGTTTTATCATCACAATATGGCTTTTCTGGAAGAACGGAAAAGCCTAGAAAACGTAAATACACAAAACCACTGGGCCACATAATTATTTTATGACAATTTATTCATTAGCTGAATAAAAGAATGCCATTATTTAATGCTGGTAAAATGAGAAGGGTTAATTCTGGATCAACCTAGCTAGTCGTATTTGTTGGTATCGCTGAACTAAATACTTGATTTAGAATTACCTGTCTTGAAATGTAGCACTCGGAAATGATGCAATCTGTTAAAATAAATATATTGTTTCAATAAACGTTTGAAACATTCTATTGATATCTTGCATAACTGTTGAATATTCCTGATAAAAGAGGGGGTGATTTGATGACTTTTGGACCTAAAAAATACAATTTACTATTTCGTATGTTTGTTCTTGTTAATTCCCTGAAAAATATGTGCACATCACTGGAACTTCCCTTCAGGTCAATTTTTCTCTCTTGTGTGTTGCATGACGCCCCCCCCCCCCCCTTCCCGCTTCACCAGTCCCCTGTTCTCAGGGCAGAAAAAGTTGCCTGAAGGCTATACTTGACAGCCTATACTTGACAAAGATATAGCTGTCAGTATGACTCATTATGACCCTTCCTGGATTACACGGAACACCGTCAAAATTTCAAAATATCACTTAAATATATTCACCTGATTTTCGCATTTTGATTGCTTCAAATATTGTCAAAATTATCTCATTTTGGAGTTAAATTTTCAGTTTCCAAAGTGCATTGGTGGCGATAGTACTATGTTATAGTAATTCTTTATTCTCCGTCTGAAGATTCTGCAACAAATAAACATTCTGAAAAAGATAGAAAACATGTATTGGTTAAAAAAAATATATGTCTTTAAGGTTTTGTTACCTGTCATGTAGGTCTTCTGGAGGTTTGTTGAGTTTTCAGGCAAGCTTAGTATGCCACTTACTGTTTGCATTGTTGGAGCCATCCATGAGGAGTCATCTTCTTTTTCTGTTATGGTGGTTATGATGTATATTGTGACTTCTTTGTATCGATTGCAGCATCTGAAATGAAAGAGAGAGAGATGCAATCATCAATGTCTGCAGCATAATTTATGACCCATTGTTTGTTCGATATCAGGCTGAGCTACATATATGACTGAAAGATGAACTTTAGCTAGAGTACAGGTATTAAGTGCACAGACTTTCTCTAAAAGTTTTATCATAACACCATGGCTTTTCTGGAAGAACGGAAAAGGCTAAAAAGTTAAATACACCCAACCACCAGGCCGCATAATTATTTTGTAACAATTTATTTATTGGCTGAATAAAAGAATGCCATTGTTTAATGCTGGTAAAATGAGAAGAGTTAATTCTGGATCAACCTAGCAAGTCGTTGTTGTTGGTATCACTGAACTAAATACTTGATTTAGAATTACCTATCTTGAAATGTTGCACTCGGAAATGATGCAATCTCTTAAAATAAACAGCCCTGGGAAAATATATTGTTTCAATAAACGTTTGAAACATTCTATTGACATCTTGCATAATTGTTGAATGTTCCTGATAAAAGAGGGGGTGATTTGAAGACTTTTGGACCTAAAATATACAATTTACTATTTCGTATTTTTGTTGTTAATTCCCTGAAAAATATGTGCACATCACTGGAACTTCCCTTGAGGTCAATTTTTCTCTCTTGTTTGTTGCATGACGTCCCCCCCCCCCCCCCCCTTCCCGCTCCCCTGTTTTCAGGGCAGAAAAAGTTGTCTGAAGAGCTATACTTGACGGGCTATACTTGACAAACATATAGCACCCAGTATGACGCAGTATGACCCATCCTGGATTAAACGGCACACCATCAAAATTTCAAAATATCACTTAAATATATTCACCTGATTTTCGCAGTTGATTGCTTCAAATATGGTCAAAATTGTCTCATATTGGATAAAAGTTAAAAAATTTATAGTAATTTATATATTTTTTATACTTACCAATGACCCAGACACAGCTGGTGCTAACTCTTAAGATATAGGGCCAAACACAAATTTTGCCCCCAATCCCCAAAATTTGCATCTAAAACCAAAGAAAACATGTCCTGAATGGCCCTCCACACTTCACCTCTACTGCGCAACGCAGTGTCAAGGACGTTTCAAAATTGGCGCCATTAATCATTCTAATAACCCGTGCCTGGTAAGCGCTATGTACTCAGCGGGGAGGTAAGAGTTCCCAACTCCTGGGAGGGCCATCCCCGTCTGGGTCAATGGTAAGTATAAAAAATATATAAATTACTATAAATTTTTTAACATTTTTATACTGTACCAATGACCCAGACATAGCTGAATAGTAAAAAGGCTGGAGGGCCAAGGACATAGAGCAAGATGGAATACGCTCAAATATAAAATAGAGTCAACCCCTTCGGGAAAAAGAAGTATTAGGCCTTACATGTATCTTATTTATGATAAATTAGAAAGATACAACACCTTCCAAAATTGAGCATCATACATCCATGTACTCTATTAATATCTAGTATAATCCTTATACTAATAATTTTTAAAGTAAGCCAATAAATAAATAAGTCTAGAGAATAGAGACTCTTTATACTTCTTAAAAGTGTCTGAGGATTGTATAATAATGTCCGTTGACACGTGCTATATTCAAAAGCTATACTTTAAAAACTAAGACCTGAATGAATTTTTAAAACATAAACTTCTCACTAAACAACCATCCCAATAACAGCTCAGAATTACTAACTCCGGAGGAGGTATCCCCTTGTTTTCATAGTAAAACAGGTGACCCAAGGGAACCTCCCCCCCTTTTTTCTTGCCCTGGGTCAAATAGCCCAGAGCGAAGAGGGCAGCAGAACGGGGTCACTGCCGAAACAGACAGCCTACCTACCTATAGTAGCAACTGTTAAGTGAATGACATTCTGAGCAGTAGATAATAGACCTAACAATAGAGGCCTCCAGAAATGGACTCAATATTTCTGAGATAAAAATTCATGAATGTGGATGGCTGAGCGCAATGAGCAGCCTTCAAAAATCTATAATAGCGACACTATTAATGTAACCCCAAGATGTAGAAGAACTCTTACTTCATGAGCCGAAATCTCAAACACAACTGCTGAGTCAATGATATACCATAAGCAGTATCGATAGTTAATTGAATCCATTAGCAATAGAATGGAGCGTAACGTCCTTCTATTAAGCATCAAAGACAGAAGAAGCTTACGCCCGTAGTAATAAACATATATCTGTTTATAAATACATAAACTCTAACCGGACAGAGTAAAGGCCTAAGCCCGTACGAAGACGGAAGGACCTTAATAACAATAGGTTCCGGATAATAATTAGGAGCCTGACTCTTATGCAAAAATCCAACCTAAATAGTAAAGGAAGTAGTGATTCCGAAACTACGAAAGTGAAAATCATCCACCGATAGTGCATGAAACTCACTGACTCTTCAGTAAAAGAGAAGCCAACAGAATTACTGTCTAAAAGGTCAGAATTTGAAAACTACTGTTTCCAGAGGCTCAAATGATTACTTAGCTAAATAAGAACCGAAGTTAAATTCCATATAGGAATTTAATCTAATGATTCTAAGTCTATTTATCAAAAAGTTACTGACTTAGATAAAGAGACATAAGACTCAATTGTAAACTATCATAGAGTGCATAGGTATGAGGTAACATAAACCTATAACCTTAATAATAACAGGCTGCAGTAGCTTTTGTCAAACAAGTATACTAAAAAGTTGCAATGACTAGTATGGAGGGATCAAGAATATCAACATAATGATCCCTACACAAACGACGGAAGAGCCTCCACTTTAGCCGCATAGTATAGCGAAGAAGAGGTTCTCCTATAGTAAGAAATCGCGTCCAAAGCTCGTCCAGTACAATGCTTACAATGCAATAAGGACCACACAACGGAATACGTGAAGGTTGAGACCTTGCGGGTTGTGATAAAGATGACACGATTTTACCCAGCGAAAAAAGATCCTCTCATGGAGGAAGATTTCGCGTTAAGTCTCACAGTAGACATCAGAGTAAATTTACCCACGGTCTCTGTGAAGACAGAGATGCTATCAACAGAAATGTATTGTGGTTGTTTATCTTAGCAATACTTGCTGAAACAACAGCGCAGGAGGATACGCATATCCTATCATTCCGTCCTATTAGATCAATAGAGCGTTAACAACATAAGCTCAGAGATCCGGACAAGCAAACACATACGTCTGCAATTGACAAGCAAGTTGGTCGTAAATAAATTATCATTGGGCGCTCCCATTGATAGCAAATCTGATTGAATACTTGTTTGTTGACAGTCCATTCTGACGTCAACAAGCGACCCATAAGTGAACGGGAGTCCGGTAATACAATCAGACAACCCGGAATATGACGGACCGAAGCAGAACTTGGTGTACTATAACAAACAGAAGGATTCTTTCCATTAAATTGAATAACGGAAACGAATGAGTGCCTCCCTGGTTCCGGAGATACGCCACTACTGTCGAATTAACGGACAGGATTTGGACATGCGTTTCTGAATAATGTTCAT
The DNA here is from genome assembly GCA_031216915.1 of Pictodentalium vernedei. NCBI lineage: Eukaryota > Metazoa > Mollusca > Scaphopoda > Dentaliida > Dentaliidae > Pictodentalium > Pictodentalium vernedei. The sequence goes on from CM062295.1 coordinate 474,815,116, forward strand.
CCAATGACATAAAGCAAGCCTCAAAAAACATTATTCCGTGGAAGATAAGTGCTTGCTTAGAGACTGCGGAACCCAAAGACCCTGGCACTTCGAATCCGTGGGGATCAATATTATATCCCAACCTGTTTGACTGGCAACCGTCATAATTATAAAACTCGGATCCGGCAACTGCAGTGGCACTCTCTGAGTCAACCACCGAATGTTTGCCCCAGTCTGAATCTCTTGCTACACTAGATAGACAAGAGAACGTGTAAATCGAACAATTCATGGATTGCTGAAAAGTTGCCGTCGAAGAGAAGCTTCTCCGAGAAAGAAGCGACTCTGAGAGAGTTCTTTTCCTTACTATCCACGCGCGTGGATGTAGCTAGGGCTGCGTCACGACTAACCAACTCCAAGCAGCCACTGAAGGGCGGAGTTATACGTGAACAAACTACTGCCCTCACAAGAAAACACATTGAGGATTATATTCCGGAATTCGTTCTCTTGAAGACGTAATGATAACGCCTCAGTAAGGTGGATTACGTATGATAAAGTGTCTAAGTTAAGTCTATTAGACATCATTGTCGTTTCCAACATTGTGGTTGGAAAAGACATAGACGACGACGACGAAAAAGATTATTTCCAGTCTTTAACCACGCCGTCTAGACGCATATGAACTCTCGGTATGCTCTGTTCTGCCAAAATAAATTATTCGTATAAATGATAAAAGGCAGAAATGAGCATTGCGGACAAGAAACTAAACTATCATGCTTGGTAGCAGGCTTATATATATATATATATATAGCATCGATAAATAATACACATGTTCTAATGACATTATTGGACTGTGTCGGTAAGTCAGGGACAATGTCCCTGAACCGATCCAAAATTCCGTGTCCAATGACGCTATAAGTCTCTTATCCAACATCGCAGCAATGTAGTCCGAAATAACAATCACTGGAAGATAATGCCGGAAGATATGTATGGCAGCTTCCGATGCTACGAAAGGGAAAACTCGAAATCTTTCGAATCCCTTTCGCCATCCCGTCGGACCCTATAAAGCGTTCGGTCGTCCGTACCTGATGCAACAGCGGACCGCACCGACCCAGCGCCGTCGGATAATTCCTGACTCAACCAAGAAACTGTCGATTGCTGGGATGCTGCGAAAAAACTGTGCTAACTCGGATAGCACGTCCGTCACTGAGGCCTGTGGAGAAGCGGTCCTATGATGCCTTGCCGCTGGAAGCTCCGTGATCGTTACCCCGTGCATACTACTAATATGCGAGCGAACGGAGTGTATAGGCCTCGTGTCCCTTGGCTACCGGATGGCGTGACCTGTTCGCCGTGGAATCACTGAATGACGAAACTGATCGGATACTCGAGGTCACGTAGCCAATGTGTGGTCGTGTGCACTGCTGTGAGGATGAGGAAGCATTATCGACAGTCTCTCGGACTGTCAATATAACGGAGCGTCCCGAGCGACGGACATATGCTCCAAATGTATAATATCTGAACCACAACATGCGGTCCCCAATGTTGTTGGACGAGAGAGGGACCTCTCACGCTCACAGCCCGGACGGACCTGGACAAGCCAGGAACCGGACTAACAGGCTTCCTCCGATCTGTCCTCAATCTGCCGTCACTGGGTGAGTACTAAAGTAATTATAGTGCTCGCATCACCCAAATCTCCTTCCTAGACCGCAACGGACGAACCCGGCAGCCGAACCATTCGATGAATGTACGCTACACCGGGTGAGCTAGCGAATGTCACTCCGTCGATCCTACAAGGGACCTCTTAGGCGATAGACATATTCCATGAGCACTTATTGCCGCTAGCTCTTCATTAACTATGACGAGAGAGGCACACTTTTGAAAGACATCTACGTAACTTTGCGAACAAGAAACCAGAAATGCTTGGTAATAGCAAGCATATAATAATAAATATATAGCGTCGTTCAATAATTCGAAAGTTTGTGTGACATTATTGGACTATGTCGGAACTGAGGGACGAAGTCCCTGAACCGAACCAAAAATTTCTAAGTCCACCGACGCTATCAGTTTCTTGTCCGGCATCGCAGCATTCTGGTCCGATGAAAGAACCTGTAGAAGATCAAGTCAGATGACATACACCACAGCATATGTTGTTCCGAAAGGGAAAGCTCAAAATCCTCCGAATCCCTTTCGGTATCCCGTCGGACCGGATGAAATTTTCGGACGTCCGTACCCGCTTCCGCGGAGCGTCCCGAACCAGCATCGTCGGATAAAACATTATGCGACAGACTCAGTTGTTGCTGGGATGCTGCGATAAGCTGTGCTATTTAGGATAGCACGTCGGTCCCCGAGGCCTGTGCAGTAGCGGTCTTACGATACATTGCCACCGGAAGCTCCGTGTACGTTGACTCCCGCACACTTTCCTATGCGAACGTCCGGAGTCTGCAGGCCTCGTGTCCCTGGCTACCGGCGAAGATTCTCTGACTGGCGAAGCTGACTGGATATCCGAGGTCACGTAGCCAAGAGCGGTCGTGTGCGCTACCATGAGAATGAGGAAGCCTTATTGACAGTCTCTCCGGACTGACTATATGTCGGAGCGTCCCGAGCGGCGAACGTATGCTCCGAATGCGAAACATTTTGTACCACAACATCTGGGGCCAGATGTTGTTGTACGAGAGAGGGGCCTCTCTCGCTCGCCGTCCGGATGGACCAGAACGAGCTATGAACCGGACTAAAGGGCTTCCTCCGTTCTCCCTCTAATCCGCCGTCACTGGGTGTGCATTTAGTTGATTTATAGTGCTCGCATCACCCCAAAACTTCTTCTAGACCGCAACGGACGAACCCGGCTGCCGAACCATTCGATGAATGGACGCTACACCGGGCGAGCTAGCGGACGTCAAAGGCCGTCGAACCTACTAGGGTCCTCTTAGGCAATTGGCGTATTTACATGAGCACTTTTCCGCTAGCCCTTCATTAATTGTGACGACGGAGGCACACTGTTGGAAGACATCACAGATACATCACCCTAATCTTGATCGTCTGAAATAGAAATTGATAAAGTAGAGTGACCCTGCGGGGAAAGGACCGGAATGTCCAATTCCCCACTAACATACCGTGACATACGCTTCCCATGAAATCACCAGATACAGAACAGGAGTTAATGCTAGTACACTGACCACATATAGAATGATTATAAAAGTCAGAGGAAGACTTCCTCTTATTACAATTGATCAAAATCCTTTCAATGTGAAAAGAAAACAAAGTCCTGGTACTCGCACCAACCCCTGACAATCGAAATACATAATAATAATATGATCCATTAACATAGAAAAAATAATTGAAATCAAAATATTTTGAAAAAATATTTTTTCAGAACAGCCTAAGTTTCTGAAAAGTAACGTTGAGCCCCAATGGATCCCAAGCCTAAGTGTGGACAAAAAATTTAAAAATATTTTAAACAATTTATGCAACACTTACGAACAATAAAAATGTATCTAGTTATGATTAAATTAACATCAAGATATTATTTTCAAGAAATCCCCCCCCCCCTCACACAGAGGGCTGTTGTAAATGTAAACAATGAGTGTAAAAACACTAAAATAAGACTCCAGGCACCCAGGCCTGAAATCAGTTACCAAAAATACACTATCTGATGCAAAACAGAGACTTCCAGGGAAGAAACTGCAGAACATCAGATGGTAGATGCAGAACACAACGCCTAACCACCCATAGGTGAAGACGTAAACATGGGGAAAAGAACAGAATTCATTCTGTTATTCAGCTAAATCTCCCAAGAAATTTTAGTAATAATAATTACAGAAACTATGCCAAAAGCATGGGAGAATAGCAAGAGGGGACTTAAAGGAAAGGGAGAGAGGAAAACACTGAAAAATCAGTGTAACTAAATAACAAGAATGACAACAAAATGGCTGCTGCCTCGAAAATATGTAACTTAACATAATTTCATTAAAAAGTTAAAAAATTTATAGTAATTTATATATTTTTTATACTTACCAATGACCCAGACATAGCTGGTGCTAACTCTTAAAATATAGGCCCAAACACAAATTTTGCCCCCCAATCCCCAAAATTTGCATCTAAAACCAAAGAAAACATGTCCTGAATGGCCCTCCACACTTCACCTCTACTGCGCATGCGCAGTGTCAAGGACGTTCCGAAATTGGCGCCATTAATCATTCTAATAACCCGTGCCTGGTAAGCGCTATGTCCTCAGCGGGGAGGTAAGAGTTCCCAACTCCTGGGAGGGCCATCCCCGTCTGGGTCATTGGTAAGTATAAAAAATATATAAATTACTATAAATTTTTTAACATTTTTATACTGTACCAATGACCCAGACATAGCTGAAGAGTAAAAAGGCTGGAGGGCCAAGGACATAGAGCAAGATGGAATACGCTCAATTATATAAAATAGAGTCATCCCCTCTAGGGAAAAAGAAGTATTAGGCCTTACATCTATCTTTCTTATTTATGATAAATTAGAAAGATACAACAACTTCCAAAATTGAGCATCATACATCCATGTACTCTATTAATATCTAGTATAATCCTTATACTAATAATTTTTAAAGTAAGCCAATAAATAAAGTAAGTCTAGAGAATAGAGACTCTTTATACTCCTTAAAAGTGTCCGAGGATAGCATAATCATGTCCGTTGACACGTGCTATATTCAAAAGCTATACTTTAAAAACTAAGACTTGAATGAATTTTTAAAACATAAACTTCTCACTAAACAACCATCCCAATAACAGCTCAGAATTACTAACTCCGGAGGAGGTATCTCCTTGTTTTCATAGTAAAATAGGTGACCCAAGGGAACACCCTCCCCCCCCCCTTTTTTCTTGCCCTGGGTCAAATAGCCCAGAGCGAAGAGGGCAGCAGAACGGAGTCACTGCCGAAACAGACAGCCTACCTAGCTATAGTAGCAACTGTTAAGTGAATGACTTTCTGAGCAGTAGATAATAGACCTAACAATAGAGGCCTCCCGAAATGGACTCAATATTTCTGAGATAAAAAATTCATGAATGTGGATGGCTGAGCGCAATGAGCAGCCTTCAAAAATCTATATTAGCGACACGATTAATGTAAGCCCAAGATGTACAAGAACTATTACTTCATGAGCCGAAATCTCAAACACAACTGCTGAGTCAAAGATATACCATAAGCAGTATCGATAGTTAATTGAATCCATTAGCAATAGAATGGAGCGTAACGTCCTTCTAATAGGCATCAAAGACAGAAGAAGTTTATGCCCGAAGTAATAAACAGATATCTGTTTATAAATACATAAACTCTAACCGGACAGAGTAAAGGCCTATGCCCGTACGAAGACGGAAGGACCTTAATAACAATAGGTTCCGGATATTAGGAGCCTAACTCTTCTGCAAAAATCCAACCTAAATAGTAAAGGAAGTAGTGATTCCGAAACTACGAAAGTGAAAATCATCCACCGATAGTGCATGAAACTCACTGACTCTTCAGTAAAAGAGAAGCCAACAGAATTACTGTCTAAAAGGTCAGAATTTGAAAACTACTGTTTCCAGAGGCTCAAATGATTACTTATCTAAATAAGAACCGAAGTTAAATTCCATATAGGAATTTAATCTAATGATTCTAAGTCTATTTATCAAAAAGTTACTGACTGACTTAGATAAAGAGACATAAGACTCAATTGTAAACTATCATAGAGTGCATAGGTATGAGGTAACATAAACCTATAACCTAAATAATAACAGGCTGCAGTAGATCTTGTCAAACAAGTATACTAAAAAGTTGCAATGAGTAGTATGGAGGGATCAACAATATGAACATAGTGATCCCTACACCAACGACGGAAGAGCCTCCACTGTAGCCGCATAGAATAGCGAAGAAGAGGATCTCCTATAGTAAGAAATCACGTCCAAAGCTCGTCCAGTACAATGCTTACAATGCAATACGGACCACACAACGGAATACGTGAAGGTTGCGACCTTGCGGGTTATGATAAAGATGACACGATTTACCCAGTGAAAAAAGATCCACACATTGAGGAAGATTTCGCGTTAAGTCCCACAGTAGACATCAGAGTAAATTTACCCACGGTCTCTGTGAAGACAGAGATGCTATCAACAGAAATGTATTGTGGTTGTTTATCTTAGAAATACCTGCTGAAAAAACAGCGCCGGAGGATACGCATATCCTATCATTCCGTCCTATTATATCAATAGAGCGTTAACAACATAAGCTCAGAGATCTGGACAAGCAAACACATACGTCTGCAATTGATTAGCAAGCTGTGTCGTAAATAAATTATCATTGGGCGCTCCCATTCATAGCAAATCTGATTGAATACTTGTTTGTTGAGAGTCCATTCTGACGGCAACAAGCGACCCATAAGTGAACGGGAGTCCGGTAAAACAATCAGACGACACGGAATACGACGGACCGAAACAGAACTTGGTGTACTATAACAAACAGAAGGATTCTTTCCATTAAATTGAATAACGGAAACGAATGAGTGCCTCCCTGGTTCCGGAGATACGCCACTACTGTCGAATTAACGGACAGGATTTGGGCATGCGTTTCTGAATAATGTTCATCCAATGACATAAAGCAAGCCTAAAAAACATTATTCCGCGGAAGATAAGTGCATGCTTAAAGACTGCGGAACCCAAAGACCCTGGCACTTCGAATCCGTTGGGATCAATATTATATCCCAACCTGTTTGACTGGCAACCATCATAATTATAACACTCGGATCCGGCAACTGCCGTGGCACTCTCTGAGTCAACCACCGAATGTTTGCCCCAATCTGAATCTCTTGCAACACTAGATAGACAAGAGAACGTGTAAATCGAGCAATTCATGGATTGCTGAAAAGTTGCCGTCGAAGAGATGCTTCTCCGAGAACGAAGCGACTCTGAGAGAGTTCTTTTCCTTACTATCCACGCGCGTGGATGTAGCTAGGGCTGCGTCACGACTAACCAACTCCAAGCAGCCACTGAAGGGCGGAGTTATACGTGAACAAACTACTGCCCTCAAAAGAAATCACATTGAGGATAATATCCCGTAATTCTTATCTTGAAGACGTAATGATAACGCCTCAGTAAGGTGGATTACGTATGATAAAGCGTCTAAGTTAAGTCTACTAGACATCATTGTCGTTTCCAACATTGTGGTTGGAAAAGACCTAGACGGCGAAAAAGAATATTTCCAGTCTTTAACCACGCCGTCTAGACGCATATGAACTCTCGGTATGCCCTGCTCTGCCAAAATAAATTATTCGTATAAATGACAAAAAGGCAGAAATGAGAATTGCGGACAAGAAACTAAACTATCATGCTTGGTAGCAGGCCTATATGCATATATAGCGTCGATAAATAATACACATGTTCTAATGACATTATTGGACAGTGTCGGTAAGTCAGGGACAGTGTCCCTGAACCGATCCAAAATTCCGTGTCCAATGACGCTATAAGTCTCTTATCCAACATCGCAGCAATGTAGTCCGAAATAACAATCACTGGAAGATAATGCCAGAAGATTTGAATGGCAGCTTCCGATGATACGAAAGGGAAAACTCGAAATCTTTCGAATCCCTTTCGCCATCCTGTCGGACCCTATAAAGCGTTCGGTCGTGCGTACCTGATGCAACCGCGGACCGCACCGACCCAGCGCCGTCAGATAATTCCTGATTCGACTAAGAAACTGTCGATTGCTGGGATGCTGCGAAAAAACTGTGCTAACTCGGATAGCACGTCCGTCACTGAGGCCTGTGGAGAAGCGGTCCTACAATGCATTGCCGCTGGAAGCTCCGTGATCGTTACCGCGTGCATACTACTAATATGCGAGCGAACGGAGTGTATAGGCCTCGTGTCCCTTGGCTACCGGATGGCGTGACCTATTCGCCGTGGAATCACAGAATGACGAAACTGATCGGATACTCGAGGTCACGTAGCCAATGTGCGGTCGTGTGCCCTGCTGTGAGGATGAGGAAGCATTATCGACAGTCTCTCGGACTGTCAATATAACGGAGCGTCCCGACCGACAGACATATACTCCGAATGTAAAATATCTGAACCACAACATGCGGTCCCCTATGTTGTTGGACGAGAGAGGGACCTCTCTCGCTCACCGCCCGGACGGACCTGGACAAGCCAGGAACCGGACTAACAGGCTTCCTCCGATCTGTCCTCAATCCGCCGTCACTGGGTGAGTACTAAAGTAATTATAGTGCTCGCATCACCCAAATCTCCTTCCTAGACCGCAACGGACGAACCCGGCAGCCGAACCATTCGATGAATGTACGCTACACAGGGTAAGCTAGCGAATGTCACTCCGTCGATCCTACAAGGGACCTCTTAGGCGATAGACATATTCCATGAGCACTTATTGCCGCTAGCTCTTCATTAACTATGACGACAGAGGCACACTTTTGAAAGACATCTCCGTAACTTTGCGAACAAGAAACCAGAAATGCTTGGTAATAGCAAGCATATAATAATAATATATATAGCGTCGTTCAATAATTCGAAAGTTTGTGTGACATTATTGGACAATGTCGGAACTGAGGGACGATGTCCCTGAACCTAACCAAAAATTTCTAAGTCCACCGACGCTATCAGTTACTTATCCGGCATCGCAGCATTCTGGTCCGACGAAAGAAGCTGTAGAAGATCAAGTCAGATGACATACACAACAGCATATGTTGTTCAAAAGGGAAAGCTCGAAATCCTCCGAATCCCTTTCGGTATCCCGTCGGACCGGATGAAATTTTCGGACGTCCGTACCCGCTTCCGCGGAGCGTCCCGACCCAGCATCGTCGGATAAAAAATATGCGACAGATTCAGTTGATGCTGGGATGCTGCGATAAGCTGTGCTGTTTAGGAAAGCACGTCCGTTCCCGAGGCCTGTGCAGTAGCGGTCTTACGATGCATTGCCGCCGGAAGCTCCGTGTACGTTGACTCCCGCACACTTTCCTATGCGAACGTTCGGAGTCTGCAGGCCTCGTGTCCCTGGCTACCGGATGGTGTGACCTGGTCGCCGATGATTCTCTGACTGGCGAAGCTGACTGGATATCCGAGGTCACGTAGCCAAGAGCGGTCGTATGCGCTACCATGAGAATGAGGAAGCCTTATTGACAGTCTACTCCGTACTGACTATATGTCGGAGCGTCCCGAGCGACGGACGTATGCTCCGAATGCGAAACATTTTGTACCACAACATCTGGGGCCAGATGTTGTTGTACGAGAGAGGGGCCTCTCTCGCTCGCCGTCCGGAAGGACCAGAACGAGCTATGAACCGGACTAAAGGGCTTCCTCCGTTCTCCCTCTAATCCGCCGTCACTGGGTGTGCATTTAGTTGATTTATAGTGCTCGCATCACCCCAAAACTCCTTCTAGACCGCAACGGACGAACCCGGCTGCCGAACCATTCGATGAATGGACGCTACACCGGGCGAGCTAGCGGACGTCAAAGGCCGTCGAACCTACTAGGGTCCTCTTAGGCAATTGGCGTATTTACATGAGCACTTTTCCGCTAGCCCTTCATTAATTGTGATGACGGAGGCACACTGTTGGAAGACATCACAGATACATCACCCTAATCTTGATCGTCTGAAATAGAAATTGATAAAGTAGAGTGACCCTGCGGGAAAGGACCGGAGTGTCCTATTCCCCACTAACATACCGTGACATACGCTTCCCATGTTGTCATCGAAATCATACGATACAGAACAGGAGTTAATGCGAGTACACTGACCACATATAGAATGATTATAAAAGTCAGAGGAAGACTTCCTCTTATTACAATTGATCCAAATCCTTTCAATGTGAAAAGAAAACAAAGTCCTGGTACTCGCACCAACCCCTGGCAATCAAAATACATAATAATAATATGATCCATTAACATAGAAAAAATAACTGAAATCAAAATAATTTGAAAAAATATTTTTTCAGAACAGCCCAAGTTTCTGAAAAGTAACGTTGAGCCCCAATGGATCCCAAGCCTAAGTGTGGACAAAAAATTTTAAAAATATTTTAAACAATTTATTCAACACTTACGAACAATAATAATGTATCTAGTTATGATTAAAATAACATCAAGATATTATTTTCAAGAAATCCCCCCCCCCCCCCTCACACAGAGGGCTGTTGTAAATGTAAACAATGAGTGTAAGAACACTAAAATAAGACTCCAGGCACCCAGGCCCGGAATCAGTTACCAAAAATACACTATCTGATGCAAAACAGAGACTTCCAGGGAAGAAACTGCAGAACATCATATGGTAGATGCAGAACACAACGCCTAACCACCCGTAGGTGAAGACGTAAACATGGGGAAAAGAACAGAATTCATTCTGTTATTCAGCTAAAACTCCCAAAAAATTTTAGTAATAATAATTACAGAAACTATGCCAAAAGCATGGGAGAATAGCAAGAGGGGACTTAAAGGAAAGGGAGAGAGGAAAACACTGAACAATCAGTTTAACTAAATAACCAGAATGACAACAAAATGGCTGCTGCCTCGAAAATAGGTAACTTAACATAGTTTCATTAAAAAATTCTAAGTTACAGCCCTGATAATATTCTGTCACACATTTTTCCTCTCCTCCTTCTCTATCCTCCTTAGAATCACCATTTCACTAATATTTATGTGTCTGGCACCATTTAAACTGAGATTTACAAGCACAAAGATCAGTCAGATGTTAACTGATGAAGGGCCAATCTTAGAATGATTAATGGCGCCAATTTCGGAACGTCCTTGACACTGCGCATGCGCAGTAGAGGTGAAGTGTGGAGGGCCATTCAGGACATGTTTTCTTTGGTTTTAGATGCAAATTTTTGGGATTGGGGGGCAAAATTTGTGTTTGGCCCTATATTTTAAGAGTTAGCACCAGCTATGTCTGGGTCATTGGTACAGTATAGAAATATTTTAAGTTACAGCCCTGATAATATTCTGTCACACATTTTTCTTCTCCTCCTTCTCTATCATCCTTAGAATCACCATTTCACTAATATTTATGTGTCTGGCATCATTTAAACTGAGATTTACAAGCACAAAGATCAGTCAGATGTTAACTGATGAAGGGCCAAACTTTGAATGATTAATGGCGCCAATTTCGGAACGTCCTTGACACTGCGCATGCGCAGTAGAGGTGAAGTGTGGAGGGCCATTCAGGACATGTTTTCTTTGGTTTTAGATGCAAATTTTGGGAATTGGGGGGGGGGAAATTTGTGTTTGGCCCTATGTTTTAAGAGTTAGCACCAGCTATGTCTGGGTCTTTGGTACAGTATAAAAATATTTCCAATTTCCAAAGTGCATCGGTACTAAGAAATTCTTTATTCTCCGTCTGAGGATTCTGCAACAAATAAACGTTCTCAAAAAGAAAGAAACATGTATAGCTTAAAAAAATGTATGTTTTTTAAGGTTTTGTTACCTGTCATGTAGGTCTTCTGGTGGTCTGTTGAGTTTTCAGGCAAGTATAGTATGCCACTTACTGTTCGCATTGTTGGAGCCATCCATGAGGAGTCGTCTTCTTTTTCTGTTGTGATGGTTATGATGTATATTGTGACTTCTTTGTATCGATTGCAGCATCTGAAATGAAAGAGAGAGAGATGCAATCATCAATGTCTTCAGCATAATTTATGACCTATTGTTTGTTCGATATCAGGCTGAGTTACATATAGGACTGAAAGATGAACTTTAGCTAGAGTATAGGTATTAAGTGCACAGACTTTCTCTAAAAGTTGTATCATAACACCATGGCTTTTCTGGAAGAATGGAAAAGCCTAGAAAACTTAAATACACACAACCACTGGGCCACATAATTATTTTACAACAATTTATTCATTGGCTGAATAGAAGAATGCCATTATTTAATGCTGGTAAAATGAGAAGGGTTAATTCTGGAACAACCTAGGTAGTCGTAGTTGTTGGTATTGCTGAACTAAACACTTGATTTAGAATTACCTATCTTGAACTGTTGCACTCAGAAATGATGCAGTCTCTTAAAATAAACAGCCCCTGGAAAATAAATTGTTTCAATAAACGTATGAAACATTCTATTGATATCTTGCCTAATTGTTGAATATTCCTGATAAAATAGGGGGTGATTTGATGACTTTTGGACCTAAAAAATACAATTTTCTATTTCGTATTTTTGTTGTTGTTAATTCCCTGAAAAATATGTGCACATCACTGGAACTTCCCTTGAGGTCAATTTTTCTCTCTTGAGTGTTGCATGACGTCCCCCCTTTCCCCCTCCCCTGTGTTCAGGGCAGAAAAAGTTGTCTGAAGAGCTATACTTGACGGGCTATACTTGACAAAGATATAGCACCCAGTATGACGCAGTATGACCCTTCCTGGATTAAACGGCACACCATCAAAATTTCAAAATGTCACTTAAATATATTTACCTGATTTTCGCAGTTGATTGCTTCAAATATGGTCAAAATTGTCTCATTTTGGATAAAAATTTCCAATTTCCAAAGTGCATCGGTACTACTATGTTATAGAAATTCTTAATTCTCCGTCTGAGGATTCTGCAACAAATAAACGTTCTGAAAAAGAAAGAAACATGTATTGGTTAAAAAAATGTATGTTTTTAAGGTTTTGTTACCTGTCATGTATGTCTTCTGGTGGTCTGTTGAGTTTTCAGGCAAGTATAGTATGCCACTTACTGTTCGCATTGTTGGAGCCATCCATGAGGAGTCGTCTTCTTTTTCTGTTGTGATGGTTATGATGTATATTGTGACTTCTTTGTATCGATTGCAGCATCTGAAATGAAAGAGAGAGAGGTGCAATCATCAATGTCTTCAGCATAATTTATGACCTATTGTTTGTTCGATATCAGTCTGAGTTACATATAGGAGTGAAAGATGAACTTTAGCTAGAGTATAGGTATTAAGTGCACAGACTTTCTCTAAAAGTTGTATCCTCACACCATGGCTTTTCTGGAGTATGACGCAGTATGTCCCTTCTGGATTAAACGGCACACCATCAAAATTTCAAAATATCACTTAAATATATTCACCAGATTTTCGCAGTTGATTGCTTCAAATATGGTCAAAATTGTCTCATTTTAGATAAAAATTTCCAATTTCCAAAGTGCATCGGTACTATGTTATAGAAATTCTTTATTCTCCGTCTGAGGATTCTGCAACAAATAAACGTTCTGAAAAAGAAAGAAACATGTATTGGTTACAAAAATGTATGTTTTTAAGGTTTTGTTACCTGTCATGTAGGTCTTCTGGTGGTTTGTTGATTTTTCAGGCAAGTATAGTATGCCACTTACTGTTCGCATTGTTGGAGCCATCCATGAGGAGTCGTCTTCTTTTTCTGTTATGATGGTTATGATGTATAAAGTGACTTCTTTGTTTTGATTGCAGCATCTGAAATGAATGAGAGAGATATGCAATCATCAATGTCTTCAGCATAATTTATGACCTATTGTTTGTTCGATATCAGTCTGAGCTACATATAGGACTGAAAGATGAACTTTAGCTAGAGTACAGGTATTAAGTGCACAGACTTTCTCTAAAAGTTTTATCATCACAACATGGCTTTTCTGGAAGAACGGAAAAGCCTAGAAAACGTAAATACACAAAACCACTGGGCCACATAATTATTTTATAACAATTTAGTCATTAGCTGAATAAAAGAATGCCATTATTTAATGCTGGTAAAATGAGAAGTGTTAATTCTGGATCAACCTAGCTAGTCGTAGTTGTTGGTATTGCTGAACTAAATACTTGATTTAGAATTACCTATCTTGAAATGTTGCACTCGGAAATGATGCAATCTCTTAAAATAAACAGCCCTTGGAAAAGATATTGTTTCAATAAACGTTTGAAACATTCTATTGATATCTTGCATAATTGTTGAATATTCCTGATAAAAGAGGGGGTGATTTGATGACTTTTGGACCTAAAAAATACAATTTACTATTTCGTATTTTTGTTGTTGTTGATTCCCTGAAAAATATGTGCACATCACTGGAACTTCCCTTCAGGTCAATTTTTCTCTCTAGTGTGTTGCATGACGCCCCCCCCCCCCCCCCCCTTCCCCCTTCCCCAGTCCCCTGTTCTCAGGGCAGAAAAAGTTGTCTGAAGGCTATACTTGACGGCCTATACTTAACAAAGATATAGCAGTCAGTATGACTCATTATGACCCTTCCTGGATTACACGGAACACCGTCAAAATTTCAAAATATCACTTAAATATATTCACCTGATTTTCGCATTTTGATTGCTTCAAATATTGTCAAAATTATCTCATTTTGGAGTTAAATTTCCAATTTCCAAAGTGCATTGGTGGCGATAGTACTATGTTATAGTAATTCTTTATTCTCCGTCTGAAGATTCTGCAACAAATAAACATTCTGAAAAAGAAAGAAAACATGTATTGGTTAAAAAAAAATATGTTTTTAAGGTTTTGTTACCTGTCATGTAGGTCTTCTGGTGGTTTGTTGAGTTTTCAGGCAAGTATAGTATGCCACTTACTGTTTGCATTGTTGGAGCCATCCCTGGGGAGTCATCTTCTTTTTCTGTTATGGTGGTTATGATGTATATTGTGACTTCTTTGTATCGATTGCAGCATCTGAAATGAAAGAGAGAGAGATGCAATCATCAATGTCTTCAGCATAATTTATGACCTATTGTTTGTTCGATATCAGGCTGAGCTACATATAGGACTGAAAGATGAACTTTAGCTAGAGTACAGGTATTAAGTGCACAGACTTTCTCTAAAAGTTTTATCATAACACCATGGCTTTTCTGGAAGAACGGAAAAGGCTAAAAAAGTTAAATACACCCAACCACCAGGCCACATAATTATTTTGTAACAATTTATTCATTGGCTGAATAAAAGAATGCCATTGTTTAATGCTGGTAAAATGAGAAGAGTTAATTCTGGATCAACCTAGCTAGTCGTTGTTGTTGGTATCGCTGAACTAAATACTTGATTTAGAATTACCTATCTTGAAATGTTGTACTCGGAAATGATGAAATCTCTTAAAATAAACAGCCCTGGGAAAATATATTGTTTCAATAAACGTTTGAAACATTCGATTGACATCTTGCATAATTGTTGAATATTCCTGATAAAAGAGGGGGTGATTTTATGACTTTTGGACCTAAAATATACAATTTACTATTTCGTATTTTTGTTGTTAATTCCCTGAAAAATATGTGCACATCACTGGAACTTACCTTGAGGTCAATTTTTCTCTCTTGTTTGTTGCATGACATCTCCCCCCCCCCCCCTTACCCACTCCCCTGTTTTCAGGGCAGAAAAAGTTGTGATGCAGTATGCCCCCCCCCCCCCCTGGATTAAACGGCACGCCATCAAAATTTCAAAATATCGCTTAAATATATTCACCTGATTTCCGCAGTTGATTGCTTCAAATATGGTCAAAATTGTCTCATTTTGGATAAAAGTTAAAAAATTTATAGTAATTTATATATTTTTTATACTTACCAATGACCCAGACATAGCTGGTGCTAACTCTTAAAATATAGGGCCAAACACCAATTTTGCCCCCCCCCCCCAATCCCCAAAATTTGCATCTAAAACTAAAGAAAACATGTCCTGAAAGGCCCTCCACACTTCGCCCTACTGCGCATGTGCAGTGGCAAGGACGTTCCGAAATTGGCGCCATTAATGATTCTAATAACCAGTGCCTGGTAAGCGCTATGTACTCAGCGGGGAGGCAAGAGTTCCCAACTCCTGGGAGGGCCATCCCCGTCTGGGTCATTGGTAAGTATAAAAAATATATAAATTACTATACATTTTTTAACATTTTTATACTGTACCAATGACCCAGACATAGCTGAATAGTAAAAAGGCTGGAGGGCCAAGGACATAGAGCAAAATGGAATACGCTCAATAAAATAAAATAGAGTAATCCCCTGTAGGGAAAAAGAAGTAATAGGCCTTACATGTATCTTTCTTATTTATGATAAATTAGAAAGATACAACACCTTCCAAAATTGAGCTTCATACATCCATGTACTCTATTAATATCCAATATAATCCTTATAGTAATAATTTTTAAAGTAAGCCAATAAATAAAGCAAGTCTAGAGAATAGAGACTCTTATACTCCTAAAAGTGTCTGAGGATTGCATAATCATGTCCGTTGACATATGCAATATTCAAAAGCTATACTTTAAAAACTAAGACTTGAATGAATTTTAAAAACCTAAACTTCTCACTAAACAACCATCCCAATAACAGCTCAGAATTACTAACTCCGGAGGAGGTATCCCCTTGTTTTCATAGAAAAACAGGAGACCCAAGGGAACACCCTCCCCCCCCCCCCTTTTTTTCTTGCCCTGGGTCAAATAGCCCAGAGCGAAGAGGGCAGCCGAACGGAGACACTGCCGAAACAGACAGCCTACCTAGCTATAGTAGCAACTGTTAAGTGAATGACATTCTGAGCAGTAGATAATAGACCTAACAATAGAGGCCTCCAGAAATGGACTCGATATTTCTGAGATAAAATTCATGAATGTGGATGGCTGAGCGCAATGAGCGGCCTTCAAAAATCTATAATAGCGACACTATTAATGTAAGCCCAAGAAGTTGAAGAACTCTTACTTCATGAGCCGAAATCTTAAGCACAACTGCTAAGTCAATGATATACGATAAGCAGTACCGATAGTTAATAGAATCCATTAACAATAAAATGGAGCGTAACGTCCTTCTACTAGACATCAAAGACAGAAGAAGCTTACGCCCATAGTAATAAACAGATATCTGTTTATAAATACATAAACTGTACCCGGAAAGAGTAAAGGCCTATGCCCATACGAAGACGGAAGGACCTTAAAATAATAGGTTCCGGATAATAGGAGCCTAACTCTTATGCAACAATCCAACCTAAATAGTAACGGAAGTATTGATTCCGAAACTATGAAAGTGAAAATCATCCATCGATAGTGCATGAAACTCACTGACTCTACAGTAAAAGAGAAACCAACAGAATTACTGTCTAAAAGGTCAGAATTTGAAAACTACTGTTTCCAGAGGCTCAAATGATTACTTAGCTAAATAAGAACCGAAGTTAAAATCCGTATAGGAATTAAATCTAAAGATTCTAAGTCTATTTATCAAAAAGTTACTAACTGACTTAGATAAAGAGACAAAAGACTCAATTGTAAACTATCGTAGAGTGCATAGGTATGAGGTAACATAAACCTATAACCTAAATAATAGCAGGCTGCAGTAGATCTTGTGAAACAAGTATACTAAAAAATAGCAATGAGTAGTATGGAGGGATCAACAATATGAACATAATGATCCCTACACCACGACGGAAGAGCCTCCACTTTAGCCGCATAGAATAGCGAAGAGGATCTCCTATAGTAAGAAATCGCGTCCAAAGCTCGTCCAGTACAGTGCTTACAATGCAATAGGGACCACACAACAGAATACATGAAGGTTGCGACCTTGCTGGTTGTGATAAAGATGACACGATTTACCCAGTGAAAAAGATCCTCACATAGAGGAAGATTTCGCGTTAAGTCCCACAGTAGACATCAGAGTAAATTTACCCACGGTCTCTGTGAAGACAGAGATGCTATCAACAGAAATGTATTGTGGTTGTTTATCTTAGAAATACCTGCTGAAAAAACAGCGCCGGAGGATACGCATATCCTATCATTCCGTCCTATTAGATCAATAGAGCGTTAACAACATTAGCTCAGAGATCTGGACAAGCAAACACATACGTCTGCAATTGATTAGCAAGCTGTGTCGTAAATAAATTATCATTGGGCGCTCCCATTCATAGCAAATCTGATTGAATACTTGTTTGTTGAGAGTCCATTCTGACGGCAACAAGCGACCTATAAGTGAACGGGAGTCCGGTAAAACAATCAGACGACCCGGAATACGACGGACCGAAACAGAACTTGGTGTACTATAACAAACAGAAGGATTCTTTCCATTAAATTGAATAGCGGAAACGAATGAGTGCCTCCCTGGTTCCGGAGATACGCCACTACTGTCGAATTAACGGACAGGATTTGGGCATGCGTTTCTGAATAATGTTCATCCAATGACATAAAGCAAGCCTAAAAAACATTATTCCGCGGAAGATAAGTGCATGCTTAGAGACTGCGGAACCCAAAGACCCTGGCACTTCGAATCCGTTGGGATCAATATTATATCCCAACCTGTTTGACTGGCAACCATCATAATTATAACACTCGGATCCGGCAACTGCCGTGGCACTCTCTGAGTCAACCACCGAATGTTTGCCCCAATCTGAATCTCTTGCAACACTAGATAGACAAGAGAACGTGTAAATCGAGCAATTCATGGATTGCTGAAAAGTTCCCGTCGAAGAGATGCTTCTCCGAGAACGAAGCGACTCTGAGAGAGTTCTTCACCTTACTATCCACGCGCGTGGATGTAGCTACGGCTGCGTCACGTGTAACCAACTCCAATCAGCCACTGAAGGGCGGAGTTATACGTGAACAAACTACTGCCCTCAAAAGAAATCACATTGAGGATAATATCCCGTAATTCTTATCTTGAAGACGTAATGATAACGCCTCAGTAAGGTGGATTACGTATGATAAAGCGTCTAAGTTAAGTCTACTAGACATCATTGTCGTTTCCAACATTGTGGTTGGAAAAGACCTAGACGGCGAAAAAGAATATTTCCAGTCTTTAACCACGCCGTCTAGACGCATATGAACTCTCGGTATGCCCTGCTCTGCCAAAATAAATTATTCGTATAAATGACAAAAAGGCAGAAATGAGCACTGCGGACAAGAAACTAAACTATCATGCTTGGTAGCAGGCCTATATGCATATATAGCGTCGATAAATAATACACATGTTCTAATGACATTATTGGACTGTGTCGGTAAGTCAGGGACAGTGTCCCTGAACCGATCCAAAATTCCGTGTCCAATGACGCTATAAGTCTCTTATCCAACATCGCAGCAATGTAGTCCGAAATAACAATCACTGGAAGATAATGCCAGAAGATTTGAATGGCAGCTTCCGATGATACGAAAGGGAAAACTCGAAATCTTTCGAATCCCTTTCGCCATCCTGTCGGACCCTATAAAGCGTTCGGTCGTCCGTACCTGATGCAACCGCGGACCGCACCGACCCAGCGCCGTCAGATAATTCCTGATTCGACTAAGAAACTGTCGATTGCTGGGATGCTGCGAAAAAACTGTGCTAACTCGGATAGCACGTCCGTCACTGAGGCCTGTGGAGAAGCGGTCCTACAATGCATTGCCGCTGGAAGCTCCGTGATCGTTACCGCGTGCATACTACTAATATGCGAGCGAACGGAGTGTATAGGCCTCGTGTCCCTTGGCTACCGGATGGCGTGAACTATTCGCCGTGGAATCACAGAATGACGAAACTGATCGGATACTCGAGGTCACGTAGCCAATGTGCGGTCGTGTGCCCTGCTGTGATGATGAGGAAGCATTATCGACAGTCTCTCGGACTGTCAATATAACGGAGCGTCCCGACCGACAGACATATACTCCGAATGTAAAATATCTGAACCACAACATGCGGTCCCCTATGTTGTTGGACGAGAGAGGGACCTCTCTCGCTCACCGCCCGGACGGACCTTGACAAGCCAGGAACCGGACTAACAGGCTTCCTCCGATCTGTCCTCAATCTGCCGTCACTGGGTGAGTACTAAAGTAATTATAGTGCTCGCCTCACCCAAATCTCCTTCCTAGACCGCAACGGACGAACCCGGCAGCCGAACCATTCGATGAGTGTACGCTACACCGGGTAAGCTAGCGAATGTCACTCCGTCGATCCTACAAGGGACCTCTTAGGCGATAGACATATTCCATGAGCACTTATTGCCGCTAGCTCTTCATTAACTATGACGACAGAGGCACACTTTTGAAAGACATCTCCGTAACTTTGCGAACAAGAAACCAGAAATGCTTGGTAATAGCAAGCATATAATAATAATATATATAGCGTCGTTCAATAATTCGAAAGTTTGTGTGACATTATTGGACTATGTCGGAACTGAGGGACGATGTCCCTGAACCTAACCAAAAATTTCTAAGTCCACCGACGCTATCAGTTTCTTATCCGGCATCGCAGCATTCTGGTCCGACGAAAGAAGCTGTAGAAGATCAAGTCAGATGACATACACAACAGCATATGTTGTTCAAAAGGGAAAGCTCGAAATCCTCCGAATCCCTTTCGGTATCCCGTCGGACCGGATGAAATTTTCGGACGTCCGTACCCGCTTCCGCGGAGCGTCCCGACCCAGCATCGTCGGATAAAAAATATGCGACAGATTCAGTTGATGCTGGGATGCTGCGATAAGCTGTGCTGTTTAGGAAAGCACGTCCGTTCCCGAGGCCTGTGCAGTAGCGGTCTTACGATGCATTGCCGCCGGAAGCTCCGTGTACGTTGACTCCCGCACACTTTCCTATGCGAACGTCCGGAGTCTGCAGGCCTCGTGTCCCTGGCTACCGGATGGTGTGACCTGGTCGCCGATGATTCTCTGACTGGCGAAGCTGACTGGATATCCGAGGTCACGTAGCCAAGAGCGGTCGTATGCGCTACCATGAGAATGAGGAAGCCTTATTGACAGTCTACTCCGTACTGACTATATGTCGGAGCGTCCCGAGCGACGGACGTATGCTCCGAATGCGAAACATTTTGTACCACAACATCTGGGGCCAGATGTTGTTGTACGAGAGAGGGGCCTCTCTCGCTCGCCGTCCGGAAGGACCAGAACGAGCTATGAACCGGACTAAAGGGCTTCCTCCGTTCTCCCTCTAATCCGCCGTCACTGGGTGTGCATTTAGTTGATTTATAGTGCTCGCATCACCCCAAAACTCCTTCTAGACCGCAACGGACGAACCCGGCTGCCGAACCATTCGATGAATGGACGCTACACCGGGCGAGCTAGCGGACGTCAAAGGCCGTCGAACCTACTAGGGTCCTCTTAGGCAATTGGCGTATTTACATGAGCACTTTTCCGCTAGCCCTTCATTAATTGTGATGACGGAGGCACACTGTTGGAAGACATCACAGATACATCACCCTAATCTTGATCGTCTGAAATAGAAATTGATAAAGTAGAGTGACCCTGCGGGAAAGGACCGGAGTGTCCTATTCCCCACTAACATACCGTGACATACGCTTCCCATGTTGTCATCGAAATCATACGATACAGAACAGGAGTTAATGCGAGTACACTGACCACATATAGAATGATTATAAAAGTCAGAGGAAGACTTCCTCTTATTACAATTGATCCAAATCCTTTCAATGTGAAAAGAAAACAAAGTCCTGGTACTCGCACCAACCCCTGGCAATCAAAATACATAATAATAATATGATCCATTAACATAGAAAAAATAACTGAAATCAAAATAATTTGAAAAAATATTTTTTCAGAACAGCCCAAGTTTCTGAAAAGTAACGTTGAGCCCCAATGGATCCCAAGCCTAAGTGTGGACAAAAAATTTTAAAAATATTTTAAACAATTTATTCAACACTTACGAACAATAATAATGTATCTAGTTATGATTAAAATAACATCAAGATATTATTTTCAAGAAATCCCCCCCCCCCCTCACACAGAGGGCTGTTGTAAATGTAAACAATGAGTGTAAGAACACTAAAATAAGACTCCAGGCACCCAGGCCCGGAATCAGTTACCAAAAATACACTATCTGATGCAAAACAGAGACTTGCAGGGAAGAAACTGCAGAACATCATATGGTAGATGCAGAACACAACGCCTAACCACCCGTAGGTGAAGACGTAAACATGGGGAAAAGAACAGAATTCATTCTGTTATTCAGCTAAAACTCCCAAGAAATTTTAGTAATAATAATTACAGAAACTATGCCAAAAGCATGGGAGAATAGCAAGAGGGGACTTAAAGGAAAGGGAGAGAGGAAAACACTGAAAAATCAGTTTAACTAAATAACCAGAATGACAACAAAATGGCTGCTGCCTCGAAAATAGGTAACTTAACATAGTTTCATTAAAAAATTTTAAGTTACAGCCCTGATAATATTCTGTCACACATTTTTCCTCTCCTCCTTCTTTATCCTCCTTAGAATCACCATTTCACTAATATTTATGTGTCTGGCACCATTTAAACTGAGATTTACAAGCACAAAGATCAGTCAGATGTTAACTGATGAAGGGCCAAACTTAGAATGATTAATGGCGCCAATTTCGGAACGTCCTTGACACTGCGCATGCGCAGTAGAGGTGAAGTGTGGAAGGCCATTCAGGACATGTTTTCTTTGGTTTTAGATGCAAATTTTGGGATTGGGGGGCAAAATTTGTGTTTGGCCCTATATTTTAAGAGTTAGCACCAGCTATGTCTGGGTCATTGGTACAGTATAGAAATATTTTAAGTTACAGCCCTGATAATATTCTGTCACACATTTTTCTTCTCCTCCTTCTCTATCATCCTTAGAATCACCATTTCACTAATATTTATGTGTCTGGCATCATTTAAACTGAGATTTACAAGCACAAAGATCAGTCAGATGTTAACTGATGAAGGGCCAAACTTAGAATGATTAATGGCGCCAATTTCGGAACGTCCTTGACACTGCGCATGCGCAGTAGAGGTGAAGTGTGGAGGGCCATTCAGGACATGTTTTCTTTGGTTTTAGATGCAAATTTTGGGAATTGGGGGGGGGGAATTTGTGTTTGGCCCTATATTTTAAGAGTTAGCACCAGCTATGTCTGGGTCATTGGTACAGTATAAAAATATTTCCAATTTCCAAAGTGCATCGGTACTAAGAAATTCTTTATTCTCCGTCTGAGGATTCTGCAACAAATAAACGTTCTCAAAAAGAAAGAAACATGTATAGCTTAAAAAAATGTATGTTTTTTAGGGTTTTGTTACCTGTCATGTAGGTCTTCTGGTGGTCTGTTGAGTTTTCAGGCAAGTATAGTATGCCACTTACTGTTCGCATTGTTGGAGCCATCCATGAGGAGTCGTCTTCTTTTTCTGTTGTGATGGTTATGATGTATATTGTGACTTCTTTGTATCGATTGCAGCATGTGAAATGAAAGAGAGAGAGATGCAATCATCAATGTCTTTAGCAAAATTTATGACCTATTGTTTGTTCGATATCAGGCTGAGTTACATATAGGACTGAAAGATGAACTTTCGCTAGAGTATAGGTATTAAGTGCACAGACTTTCTCTAAAAGTTGGATCATCACACCATGGCTTTTCTGGAAGAACGGAAAAGCCTAGAAAACTTAAATACACACAACCACTGGGCCACATAATTATTTTACAACAATTTATTCATTGGCTAAATAGAAGAATGCCATTATTTAATGCTGGTAAAATGAGAAGGGTTAATTCTGAAACAACCTAGGTAGTCGTAGTTGTTGGTATTGCTGAACTAAATACTTGATTTAGAATTACCTATCTTGAAATGTTGCACTCAGAAATGATGCAGTCGCTTAAAATAAACAGCCCTGGGAAAATAAATTGTTTCAATAAACGTTTGAAACATTCTATTGATATCTTGCATAATTGTTGAATATTCCTGATAAAAGTGGGGGTGATTTGATGACTTTTGGACCTAAAAAAATACAATTTACTATTTCGTATTTTTGTTGTTGTTCATTCCCTGAAAAATATGTGCAAATCACTGGAAATTCCCTTGAGGTTAATTTTTCTGTCATGTTTGTTGCATGGCGTCCCCCCATTCCCCCCTCCCCTGTTTTCAGGGCAGAAAAAGTTGTCTGAAGAGCTATACTTGACAGGCTATACTTGACAAAGATATAGCACCCAGTATGATGCAGTATGACCCTTCCTGGATTAAACGGGACACCATCAAAATTTCAAAATATCACGTAAATATATTCATCTGATTTTCGCAGTTGATTGCTTCAAATATGGTCAAAATTGTCTCATTTTGGATAAAAATTTCCAATTTCCAAAGTGCATCGGTACTGTGTTATAGAAATTCTTTATTCTCCGTCTGAGGATTCTGCAACAAATAAACGTTCTGAAAAAGAAAGAAACATGTATTGGTTAAAAAAATGTATGCTTTTAAGGTTTTGTTACCTGTCATGTAGTTCTTCTGGTGGTTTGTTGATTTTTCAGGCAAGTATAGTATGCCACTTACTGTTCGCATTGTTGGAGTCATCCATGAGGAGACGTCTTCTTTTTCTGTTATTATGGTTATGATGTATAAACTGACTTCTTTGTTTTGATTGCAGCATCTGAAATGAAAGAGAGAGATATTCAATCATCAATGTCTTCAGCATAATTTATGACCTATTGTTTGTTCGATATCAGTCTGAGCTACATATAGGACTGAAAGATGAACTTTAGCTAGAGTACAGGTATTAAGTGCACAGACTTTCTCTAAAAGTTTTATCATCACAACATGGCTTTTCTGGAAGAACGGAAAAGCCTAGAAAACGTAAATACACAAAACCACTGGGCCACATAATTATTTTATAACAATTTATTCATTAGCTGAATAAAAGAATGCAATTATTTAATGCTGGTAAAATGAGAAGGGTTAATTCTGGATCAACCTAGCTAGTCGTATTTGTTCGTATTGCTGAACTAAATACTTGATTTAAAATTACCTATCTTGAAATGTTGCACTTGGAAATGATGCAATCTCTTAAAATAAACAGCCCTTGGAAAATATATTGTTTCAATAAACGTTTGAAACATTCTATTGATATCTTGCATAATTGTTGAATATTCCTGATAAAAGAGGGGGTGATTTGATGACTTTTGGACCTAAAAAATACAATTTACTATTTCGTATTTTTGTTGTTGTTAATTCCCTGAAAAGTTAAAAAATTTATAGTAATTTATATATTTTTTATACTTACCAATGACCCAGACTTAGCTGGTGCTAACTCTAACAAAACCAGGGCCAAACACAAATTTTGCCCCCCAATGCCCAAAATTTGCATCCAAAACAAAAAGAAATCATGTCCTAAAGGACCTCCATACTACGCCTCTACTGCGCATGCGCAGTGACGCAGACGTCCCGAAATTGGCGCCAATTATCATTCTTACTGGCAGTGCCTGGTCAGCGCTATGTACTCAGCGGGGAGGCAAGAGTTCCCAACTCCAGGGAGGGCCATCCCCGTCTGGGTCATTGGTAAGTATAAAAAATATATAAATTACTATAAATTTTTTAACATTTTTATACTGTACCAATGACCCAGACTTAGCTGAATAGTAAACAGGCTGGAGGGCCTAGGGCATAGAGGAAAATCCAATAAGCTCAACTATATAGTAAAGAGGTAACCCCTTAAGGAGAAAAGGAGTATTAGGCTTTACATGTATCTTTCTTATTTAATATTAAATTAGAAAGATACACTACCCTTAATAATTGAGCACAATAACATTCATGTTCTCTATTAACATCCAGTATATCCCTTATACTAATTATTTTTAAAGCAAGCCAATAAATAAAGTAGTCCAGAGAATTGAGACTCTTTATAGTCATTTAAAAGTGTCCGAGTATTGTATATTAAAGCCCGTTTGACACTTGACATATACAAATGCTTCACACCGAGCTACACTTTAAAAATAAGACATGAATGAATTTTAACATTAATATTACACTTTAAAACCATCCCAGAAGCGACTCAGAAATACTGACTTGGAGGAGGCATTCCCTTGCTTTTCACTATAAAGCAGGTGACCTAAGGGAACACCCGCCCCCTCCCCCCCCCCCTTCCCCTTGCCCTGGGTCAAATAGCCCAGAGCGAAGAGGGCAGCCGGACGGAGTCACTGCCGGAACAGAAAGCCTGCATAACTATAGTTGCAACTGTTTAGTGGACGACATTCTGAGCAACAGATAACGGACCTAAACAATGCAGGTCTCCAGAAATGGACTCAATATTTCTGAGATAAAAATTCGTAAATGTGGATGGCTGAGACCAATAAGCAGCCTTCATTAAATCTGTAATAGCAACACTATTAGCATAAGCCCAGGAAGTAGAAAGAGCTCTTACTTCATGAGCAGAAATCTTAAGCACAGACTGCTGAGAAGAAGATAAATCTTCATAAGCAGTACGGATAGTTAATTGAATCCATCTAGCAATAGAATGGACCGACATGTCCTTTCTATTAGGGATCAAAGACAGAAAGAAACGTTTCCGTCCCTTTCTGATAAACTGAGATCTCTGTTTATAGATACGTAACGCTCTAACAGGACAGAGTAAAGGCCTACGCCCGTCTGAAGACGGAAGAGCCTTAATAACAATAGGTTCCGGATATTTATTAGGAGCCTGATTCTTAGCTAAAAAACCCACATTAGTAGTGAAGGTGATAGTGTTCCCAACACTACGATAGTGAGAATCATCCACCGACAGTGCATGAAGCTCACTGACTCTTCTAGCAGAAGAGAAAGCTAAGAGAAAAGCTGTCTTATAAGATAAGAATTTGAAATCTACTGTCCCAAGAGGTTCAAATGGCTTTTCCTTCAATTTAAGAAGAACCCAAGCTAAATTCCACTTAGGAATTAATCTAAGAGTTCTGGGTCTATTTATCGAAAAGTTTCTAACCAACTTAGATAAAGAGACATTAGATCCAATTTGTAAACTATCATGATGTGCATAGGTATCAGATAACATAGATCTATAACCCTTTATAGTAACAGGCTGCAGTTTGATTTCGTCAAACAAGTATACTCGAAAGTTTGCAATGTCTGGTATAGAGGGATCGAATATATCTACAGAATGATCCCTACACCAACGACGAAAAACCTTCCACTTAGCCGCATAGTTTAGCGAAGAGGAGGTCCTCCTACAGTTAGAAATCGCGTCCACTGCTCGTCCTGTAAAGTGTTTGCCATGCAAGAAGGACTGCACAACGGAAAAACGTGAAGGTTGAGACCTTGCGGGTTGTGATGGAGTTGGCGCGATTTCCCCTGCGAAAGAAGATCCTCCCGTGGAGGAAGCTTTCGCGGTAGGTCCCACAACAGACACCTGAGTAGATTTATCCACGGTCTCTGTGGCGACAGAGATGCTACCAACAGAATCTTGCATTGAGATTGTTTTATCTTTAGCAATACTTGTTGAATTAACGGCGCTGGAGGATACGCATATCCTATCATTCCGTCCCAAGGGATCGACAGAGCGTCTACTGCAAGTGCTCTTGGATCCGGACACGGAGACACATACGTCTGCAACTGATAGTTGAGATGTGTCGCAAATAAGTCTATCATTGGCCGTTCCCATTGGTAGCAAATCTGATTGAATACTATTTTGTTGAGAGTCCACTCCGACGGCAACAAGCGACCCTTTCGTGAAAGGGAGTCTGCTAGCACATTCAGACGATCCGGTATGTGACGGACCGAAAGAAGAACCTGATGTTCTAGCGCAAACAGAAGGATTCTTTCCGTTAGATTGAACAACGGAACTGAATGAGTGCCTCCCTGATTCCGTATATACGCCACTACTGTCGTATTGTCGGATAGGATTTGGACATGAGCATTGTGAATAATGTCCATCCAGTGACGTAACGCAAGCCAAATTGACATCATTTCCTTGATGTTTATGTGCTTGCACAGGAATTGCGGATCCCAAAGACCCTGGCATCTCGAATCCGTTGGGATTAATGATGCACCCCAACCTGTTTGACTGGCATCCGTCATAATGGTAAAACTCGGATCCGGCAACTGCAGCGGAACTCCCTGAGTTAACCACTGAATGTTTGCCCAAGTCTGAATCTCTTGTTTCACTTGATCTGACAAGAGAACGTCTACATCGAGCGAATGAATTTTCACACTCCAATTCTGAGTCAAGAAAATTTGAAGAGGACGCGTGCGTAACCGCCCCATCGGAATGAGATCCGCGGCGGCTCCGCACAGACCTATCAGTCTCATAAATTCTCTCGCCGTGACTTTGTCTGCGTGCAGACAATAGCGAGCATAACAACTGACTAATTTCGCTCTGGTTAACGGCAGACGAACGAGATTGTTGTGCGTCTCGAAGCTCATTCCCAGATGAGTGAATGACTTGGACGGCACCAGATCCGACTTCTCGTTTACTATAAAACCGAGACGTCGGAGCAATAGAAGAAGATTCTGAACATCGTTCTGAAGCGTTAACTCGTTGCCGTACCTCTGAAGAATGTCGTCCAGGTAGGCCGACGTTACCGCAGACGAATGAGCTCGGAAATAGATCATTACCGAGTTCATTCCCCGAGTGAAAGCCCAGGGTGCTAGATTCAATCCGAAGCACATCGCCCGGAATTGATACACCACTCCTAGGACTGCGAAGCGTAGGTACTTTCGGAATGTCGGATGTACCATGACGTGAAAGTACGCATCTTTGAGATCTATGCTCGTTGCATAATCGTTCACCCGAATACTCGCTCTGACAGGTCGAATCGTCTCCATATAAAACTTCGGAGCGACGATCAGCTTGTTTATCCAGCTCAAATCTATGACTGGACGGAACGAGCCGTCTGGTTTCGGAACCAGAAACAGATGGCTGTAGAATCCCGGAGATTCCTGGTTTTCTACGACCTCTACCGCGTTCTTCATTAAAAGAGACTGCACCTCTGATAACAGAGCGTCTCTTTTCTGCGGATTTGACGGAAGATGAGTCCACTTTGGACTTCGAGTTAATGGAGGCTTTCGTTTGAAGGATATCTTTAGACCTTCCGAAGTCACTCCTCTCACCCAAGGGTCGTCCGTAATCGACGCCCATTCTTGTGAAAAGCTCGACAACCTTCCGCCAACCGGTACGCGATAGAGGTTTAAGCCATCACCTCCTGGACCTGCGAGGCCTGCGGTAGGAGAAACAACGTCCTCCACGGCCCGCACCTCGCCCCGTCGACCTCGGGGCGTCCGACGGATTGTCCCGGCCTGAAGGACGTCCCGAACGAGAGTCGCTACCCTGACGGTCTCTCGAATAAGACCAAGAGGACGCACAGGAACCTCTATAGGAACCTCTCTTGGGCGCATTAGACCCAGAAGTGCCTGTCTTATTCGTGTCTGCTGTATCCGACTTGTTAGGAGCAGATTTGAACAACAGAGAATCCGAAGCTTTCTTTGTAATTTTATCATAAATAGCAGAAAGCTTGCCGTCAAAGAGAAGTTCTCCTGAGACCGAAGCGACTCTAAGAGAGTTCTTCACCTTAGTATCCACTAGTGTGGATGTAGCTAGGGCTGCGTCACGTCTAACCAACTCCAGATTTGCCACTGAAAGGGCGGAGTTACACGTGGAATAAGCTACTGCCCTTGAAAGAAGTCTTAAAGAGGATTGTATATCCTGAAACTCTTTCCCCTGAAGGCGCAGTGATAACGCCTTAGTAAGGTGATCTGCGTAAGATAAGGCATCTAAATTGGCTCTGTTAGACGCAATAGCTGTTTCCAACACCGCGTTTGGAATAGAAGCCGACGACGGTAATGATAGCTCTAAGTCTTCCGCCTCGTCGTCCATACACAGAGGAACTCTCGGAATACCATGTCCTGCCGTATCGAATTTATTACTTGCATTAATGAAAGGCAGGTTAAGAGTATTAGCGGACAAGAAACCTGCTTTCCCCGTCCTGGAAGCAAGTTTAAATATAGCGTCGTTCAATAATTCAAATGTTCTTGCAACATTATTGGACTGCGACGGAAACTCGGGAGCGATGTCCCTGAACCGCTCAAAAAATTCAGAGTCCAATGACGCTATAATTCTCTTGTCCGGAACCACAGCAGTCTGGCCAGACGGAACAACTTGAGGGAGAAAGTGCCGGATGAAGTCCACGGCAGCTTTATGTTGTTCCGAAAGGGATAGCTCCAAGTCATCCGTATCCCTTTCACCATCCGGTCGGACCTCATGATGTTCCCGGTTGTCCGCCCCCGATGCTTCGGCGGAGCGTACCGACCCAGCGCCGTCGGATAATTCTCGATCCGACACCGTTTCTGTCGGCTGCTGGGATGCTGCGATAAGCTGTGCTATCTGCACAAGAATGTCCGGCGTCGAGACCTGCGGAGGCGCAGTCTTTCGCTGCTTCGCCGAGGGCAGCTCCGCATCAGATGGCTCCCGCATACTTTTCCTATGCGAACGTCCGGAGTCCATCGGTCTCGAATCCCTGGCTGCCGGATGGTGTGACCTGGTCGCCGAAGAATCCTTGATCGGCGAAGCTGGTAATATATCGGCGGTCACGCAGCCAAGGTGCGGTCGTGTGCGCTGACGAGAAGAGGAAGCCTTAACAGTCTCCGCGGACTGCTTATACAACGGAGCGTCCCGAGCGACGGACGTATGCTCCGCTAAAGACACATTTTGTACCACAACATCTGGACCCAGATGTTGTTGTACGAGAGAGGGGCCTCTCTCGCTCGCGGCCCGGCTGGACCTGGACGAGCTAGGAACCGGACTCAAAGGCTTCCTCCGATCTCGCTCACTATCCGCCGTCACTGGGTGTGCATCTATTATGTTTATAGTGCTCGCATCACCCAAAATTTCCTCCTGGACCGCATCGGACGTACCCGGCTGCCGAACCATTCGGTGAATGGACGCTACACCGGGCGAGCTAGCGGACGACATTTGTCTAATCTCCATGAGCACTTTTGCCGCTAGCTCTGAATTCATTTGTGACGACGGACGCACACTTGTGGAAGATAACATGGAAACATCACCCTGTTCTGGTTCCTCTGAAATAGAAACTGAGAGAGTAGAGTGACCTTGCGGAGAAAGAGCCGGCATAGCCCTTTCTCCAGAAACAACATATCGTGACACACGTTTCCAATGTTTCTCATCCCAATATTCACATATAGGACAGGGATTAATGCGAGAACACTGACTACAATTAATACAATGATCATGAAAGTCAGAGAAAGATTTCTTCCTATTACAATTTGAACAATGTCCCTTCATTGTGAAAGAACAACAATAAGTCCTAGTTACTCGCAAAAACCCCTGACACAAAGATACATAATAACATGATCCATTAATAAATGAAAAAACAATTGCAAATCAAAATAATTTTGAAAAAATATTTTTTCAGCGAAGCCCAAGTTGCTGAAAAGTAACGTTGAGCCCCGATGGATCCGATGGCAAAGTGTGGTCAAAAATTTTAAATTTATATTAGATAATTAATGAGACACTTACGGATAATATAGATGTATCTTATAGTGAGATAAACTACAGCAAAGGCAAACAGCCCCCCTCAAAAAAGGCTGTTGCCAATGTAAACAAACAGTGTAAAAACACCAGAAAACATGACTCCAGGCACTGAAAAAACTGGCCCGGAATCAGTCATCAAATTACACTCTATCTGATGCAAAACAGAGACTCCCAGGGGAGAATCTGCAGAACATCAGATGGAAGATGCAGAACACAAACGTTATACACCCATGGGTGAAAACGTAACTATGGGGAAAATAACGGAAAACATTCTGTAACAAAGCAACTCTCCCAGGAAATTTTAGAAATGAAATTTCTCAAAAATGTGCCAAAAGCATGGGAGAATTGCAAGGGGGAACTTTAGAAGGCTAGGGGAGAGGAAACACTGAATAAGCAGTGCAACATTTAGCAAGAATGACAACAAGAGGCCCATGCCTCGAAAATAGGTAACTTAACATAATTTCATCAAAAAATTTTAAGTACAGTCCTGATTATTTTTTGTCACTTCTTTTTCCTCTCCTCCTTCTATCCTCCTTAGAATCACATTTTCTACAAAAATTACGTGTCTGGCATCCTTTAAACTGAGATTTACAAGCACAAAGATCAGTGAGATGTTGACTGATGAAGGGCCAAACAGAGAATGATAATAGGCGCAAATTTCGGGACGTCTGCGTCACTGCGCATGCGCAGTAGAGGCGTAGTATGGAGGTCCTTTAGGACATGATTTCTTTTTGTTTTGGATGCAAATTTTGGGGATTGGGGGGCAAAATTTGTGTTTGGCCCTGGTTTTGTTAGAGTTAGCACCAGCTAAGTCTGGGTCATTGGTACAGTATAAAAATATAAGTGCACATCACTGGAACTTCCCTTCAGGTCAATTTTTCTCTCTTGTGTGTTGTATGACGCTCCCCCCCCCCCCCTTCCCCCTTCCCCAGTCCCCTGCTCTCAGGGCAGAAAAAGTTGTCTGAAGGCTATACGTGACGGCCTATACTTGACAAAGATATAGCTGTCAGTATGACTCATTATGACCCTTCCAGGATTACACGGAACACCGTCAAAATTCCAAAATATCACTTAAATATATTCACCTGATTATCGCATTTTGATTGCTTCAAATATTGTCAAAATTATCTCATTTTGGAGTTAAATTTCCAATTTCCAAAGTGCATTGGTGGCGATAATACTATGTTATAGAAATTCTTTATTCTCCGTCTGAAGATTCTGCAACAAATAAACATTCTGAAAAAGAAAGAAAACATGTACTGGTTAAAAAATATATATGTTTTTAAGGTTTTGTTACCTGTCATGTAGGTCTTCTGGTGGTTTGTTGAGTTTTCAGGCAAGTATAGTATGCCACTTACTGTTTGCATTTTTGGAGCCATCCATGAGGAGTCATCTTCTTTTTCTGTTATGGTGGTTATGATGTATATTGTGACTTCTTTGTATCGATTGCAGCATCGGAAATGAAGGAGAGAGAGATGCAATCATCAATGTCTTCAGCATAATTTATGACCTATTGTTTGTTCGATATCAGGCTGAGCTACATATAGGACTGAAAGATGAACTTTAGCTAGAGTACAGGTATTAAGTGCACAGACTTTCTCTAAAAGTTTTATCATAACACCATGGCTTTTCTGGAAGAACGGAAAAGGCTAAAAAAGTTAAATACACCCAACCACCAGGCCACATAATTATTTTGTAACAATTTATTCATTGGCTGAATAAAAGAATGCCATTGTTTAGGGCTGGTATGATGAGAAGAGTTAATTCTGGATCAACCTAGCTAGTCGTTGTTGTTGGTATTGCTGAACTAAATACTTGATTTAGAATTACCTATCTTGAAATGTTGCACTCGGAAATGATGCAATCTCTTAATATAAGCAGCCCTTGGAAAATATATTGTTTCAATAAACGTTTGAAACATTCTATTGATATCTTGCATAATTGTTGAATATTCCTGATAATAGAGGGGATGATTTGATGACTTTTGGACCTAAAAAATACAATTTACTACTTCGTATTTTTGTTGTTGTTAATTCCCTGAAAAGTTAAAAAATTTATAGTAATTTATATATTTTTTATACTTACCAATGACCCAGACATAGCTGGTGCTAACTCCTAAAATATAGGGCCAAACACAAATTTTGCCCCCCAATCCCCTAAATTTGCATCTAAAACCAAAGAAAACATGTCCTGAATGGCCCTACACACTTCACCTCTACTGCGCATGCGCAGTGTCAAGGACGTTCCGAAATTGGCGCCATTAATCATTCTAATAACCAGTGCCTGGTAAGCGCTATGTACTCAGCGGGGAGGTAAGAGTTCCCAACTCCTGGGAGGGCCATCCCCGTCTGGGTCATTGGTAAGTATAAAAAATATATAAATTACTATGAATTTTTTAACATTTTTATACTATACCAATGACCCAGACATAGCTGAATAGTAAAAAGGCTGGAGGGCCAAGGACATAGAGCAAGATGGAATACGCTCAATTATATAAAATAGAGTCATCCCCTCTAGGGAAAAAGAAGTATTAGGCCTTACATGTATCTTTCTTATTTATGATAAATTAGAAAGATACAACACCTTCCAAAATTGAGCATCATACATCCATGTACTCTATTAATATCTAGTATAATCCTTATACTAATAATTTTTAAGTAAGCCAATAAATAAAGTAAATCTAGAGAATAGGGACTCTTTATACTCCTTAAAAGTGTCTGAGGATTGTATAATAATGTCCGTTGACACGTGTTATATTCAAAAGCTATACTTTAAAAACTAAGACCTGAATGAATTTTTAAAACGTTAAAAATTTTTTAGTAATTTATATATTTTTTATACTTACCAATGACCCAGACTTAGCTGGTGCTAATTCTAACAAAACCAGGGCCAAACACAAATTTTGCCCCCCAATCCCCAAAATTTGCATCCAAAACCAAAAGAAATCATGTCCTATAGGACCTCCATACTACGCCCCCCCCCCCCCCCACTGCGCATGCGCAGTGTCAAGGACGTCCCGAAATTGGCGCCAATTATCATTCTTACTGGCAGTGCCTGGTCAGCGCTATGTACTCAGTGGGGAGGCAAGAGTTCCCAACTCCTAGGAGGGCCATCCCCGTCTGGGTCATTGGTAAATATAAAAAATATATAAATTACTATAAATTTTTTAACATTTTTATACTGTACCAATGACCCAGACTTAGCTGAATAGTAAACAGGCTGGAGGGCCTAGGACATAGAGGAAAATCCAATAAGCTCAACTATATAGTAAAGAGGTAACCCCTTAAGGAGAAAAGGAGTATTAGGCTTTACATGTATCTTTCTTATTTAATATTAAATTAGAAAGATACAATACCCTTAATAATTGAGCACAATAATATTCATGTTCTCTATTAACATCCAGTATAACCCTTATACTAATTATTTTTAAAGTAAGCCAATAAATAAAGTAGTCCAGAGAATTGAGACTCTTTATAGTCATTTAAAAGTGTCCGAGTATTGTATATTAAAGCCCGTTTGACACTTGACATATACAAATGCTTCACACCGAGCTACACTTTAAAAATAAGACATGAATGAATTTTAACATTAATATTACACTTTATAACCATCCCGGAAGCGACTCAGAAATACTGACTTGGAGGAGGCATTCCCTTGCTTTTCACTATAAAGCAGGTGACCTAAGGGAACACCCGACCCCACCCCCCCCCCCTTCCCCTGGGTCAAATAGCCCAGAGCGAAGAGGGCAGCCGGACGGAGTCACTGCCGGAACAGAAAGCCTGCTTAACTATAGTTGCAACTGTTTAGTGGACGACATTCTGAGCAACAGATAACGGACCTAAACAATGCCGGTCTCCAGAAATGGACTCAATATTTCTGAGATAAAAATTCATGAATGTGGATGGCTGAGACCAATAAGCAGCCTTCATTAAATCTGTAATAGCAACACTATTAGCATAAGCCCAAGAAGTAGCAAGAGCTCTTACTTCATGAGCGGAAATCTTAAGCACAGACTGCTGAGAGGAAGATAAACTCTCATAAGCAGTACGGATAGTTAATTAAATCCATCTAGCAATAGAATGGACGGAAATGTCCTTTCTATTAGGCATCAAAGACAGAAAAAAACGTTTCCGTCCCTTTCTGATAAACTGAGATCTCTGTTTATAGATACGTAACGCTCTAACAGGACAGAGTAAAGGCCTACGCCCGTCTGAAGACGGAAGAGCCTTAATAACAATAGGTTCTGGATATTTATTAGGAGCCTGATTCTTAGCTAAAAAACCCACATTAGTAGTGAAGGTGATAGTGTTCCCGACACTACGATAGTGAGAATCATCCACCGACAGTGCATGAAGCTCACTGACTCTTCTAGCAGAAGAGAAAGCTAAGAGAAAAGCTGTCTTATAAGATAAGAATTTGAAATCTACTGTCCCAAGAGGTTCAAATGGCTTTTCCTTCAATTTATGAAGAACCCAAGCTAAATTCCATTTAGGAATTAATCTAAGAGTTCTGGGTCTATTTATCGAGAAGTTTCTAACCAACTTAGATAAAGAGACATTAGATCCAATTTGTAAACTATCATGATGTGCATAGGTATCAGATAACATGGACCTATAACCCTTAATAGTAACAGGCTGCAGTTTGATTTCGTCAAACAAGTATACTAGAAAGTTTGCAATGTCTTGTATAGAGGGATCGAATATAATTACAGAATGATCCCTACACCAACGACGAAAAACCTTCCACTTAGCCGCATAGTTTAGCGAAGAGGAGGTCCTCCTACAGTTAGAAATCGCGTCCACGTCTCGTCCTGTAAAGTGCTTGCCATGCAAGAAGGACCGCACAACGGAAAAACGTGAAGGTTGAGACCTTGCGGGTTGTGATGGAGTTGGCGCGATTTCCCCTGCGAAAGAAGATCCTCCCGTGGAAGAAGCTTTCGCGGTAGGTCCCACAACAGACACCTGAGTAGATTTATCCACGGTCTCTGTGGCGACAGAGATGCTACCAACAGAATCTTGCATTGAGATTGTTTTATCTTTAGCAATACTTGTTGAATTAACGGCGCTGGAGGATACGCATATCCTATCATTCCGTCCCAAGGGATCGACAGAGCGCCTACTGCAA
This sequence comes from Pictodentalium vernedei, assembly GCA_031216915.1. Taxonomy (NCBI): domain Eukaryota; kingdom Metazoa; phylum Mollusca; class Scaphopoda; order Dentaliida; family Dentaliidae; genus Pictodentalium; species Pictodentalium vernedei. Next base: position 474,851,314 of record CM062295.1, read on the forward strand.
ATGCTCTTGGATCCGGACACGGAGACACATACGTCTGCAACTGATTGTTGAGATGTGTCGTAAATAAGTCTATCATTGGCCGTTCCCATTGGTAGCAAATCTGATTGAATACTTGTTTGTTGAGAGTCCACTCCGACGGCAACAAGCGACCCTTTCGTGAAAGGGAGTCTGCTAGCACATTCAGACGACCCGGTGTGTGACGGACCGAAAGAAGAACCTGATGTTCTAGCGCAAACAGAAGGATTCTTTCTGTTAGATTGAACAACGGAACTGAATGAGTGCCTCCCTGATTCTGTATATACGCCACTACTGTCGTATTGTCGGATAGGATTTGGACATGAGCATTGTGAATAATGTCCATCCAATGACGTAACGCAAGCCAAATTGACATCATTTCCTTGATGTTTATGTGCTTACACAGGAATTGTGGATCCCAAAGACCCTGGCATCTCGAATCCGTTGGGATTAATGATGCACCCCAACCTGTTTGACTGGCATCCGTCATAATGGTAAAACTCGGATCCGGCAACTGCAGCGGAACTCTCTGAGTTAACCACTGAATGTTTGCCCAAGTCTGAATCTCTTGTTTCACTTGATCTGACAAGAGAACGTCTACGTCGAGCGAATGAATTTTCACACTCCAATTCTGAGTCAAGAAAATTTGGAGAGGACGTGTGCGTAACCGCCCCATCGGAATGAGATCCGCAGCGGCTCCGCACAGACCTATCAGTCTCATACATTCTCTCGCTGTGACTTTGTCTGCGTGCAGACAATAGCGAGCGTAACAACTGACTAATTTCGCTCTGGTTAACGGCAGACGAACGAGATTGTTGTGCGTCTCGAAGCTCATTCCCAGATGAGTGAATGACTTGGACGGCACCAGATCCGACTTCTCCTCGTTTACTATAAAACCGAGACGTCGGAGCAATAGAAGTAGATTCTGAACATCGTTCTGAAGCGTTAACTCGTTGCCGTACCTCTGAAGAATGTCGTCCAGGTAGGCCGACGTTACCGCAGACGAATGAGCTCGGAAATAGATCATTACCGAGTTCATTACCCGAGTGAAAGCCCAGGGTGCTAGATTCAATCCGAAGCACATCGCCCGGAATTGATACACCACTCCTAGGACTGCGAAGCGTAGATACTTTCGGAATGTCGGATGTACCATGACGTGAAAGTACGCATCTTTGAGATCTATGCTTGTTGCATAATCGTTCACCCGAATACTCGCTCTGACCGACCGAATCGTCTCCATATAAAATTTCGGAGCGACGATCAGCTTGTTTATCCAGCTCAAATCTATGACTCGATGGAACGAGCCGTCTGGTTTCGGAACCAGAAACAGATGGCTGTAGAATCCCGGAGTCTCCTGGTTTTCTACGACCTCTACCGCGTTCTTCATTAAAAGAGACTGCACCTCTGATAACCGAGCGTCTCTTTTCTGCGGATTTGACGGAAGTTGAGTCCACTTTGGACTTCGAGTTAATGGAGGCTTTCGTTTGAAGGATATCTTTAGACCTTCCGAAGTCACTCCTCTCACCCAAGGGTCGTCCGTAATCGACGCCCATTCTTGTGAAAAGCTCGACAACCTTCCGCCAACCGGTACGCGATAGAGGTTTAAGCCATCACCTCCTGGACCTGCGAGGCCTGCGGTAGGAGAAACCACGTCCTCCACGACCCGCACCTCGTCCCGTCGACCTCGGGGCGTCCGACCGGTTGTCCCGGCCCGAAGGACGTCCCGAACGAGAGTCGCTACCCTGACGGTCTCTCGAATAAGACTAAGAGGACGCACCGGAACCTCTATAGGAACCTCTCTTGGGCGCATTAGACCCAGAAGTGTCTGTCTTATTCTTGTCTGCTGTATCCGACTTCTTAGAAGCAGATTTGAACAACAGAGAATCCGAAGCTTTCTTTGTAATTTTATCATAAATAGCAGAAAGCTTGCCGTCAAAGAGAAGTTCTCCGGAGACCGAAGCGACTCTAAGAGAGTTCTTCACCTTAGTATCCACGAGTGTGGATGTAGCTAGGGCTGCGTCACGTCTAACCAACTCCTGGTTTGCCACTGAAAGGGCGGAGTTACACGTGGAATAAGCTACTGCCCTTGAAAGAAGTCTTAAAGAGGATTGAATATCCTGAAACTCTTTCCCTTGAAGGCGCAGTGATAACGCCTTAGTAAGGTGATCTGCGTAAGATAAGGCATCTAAATTGGCTCTGTTAGACGAAATAGCTGTTTCCAACACCGCGGTTGGAATAGAAGCCGACGACGGTAATGATAGCTCTAAGTCTTCCGCCTCGTCGTCCATACGCAGAGGAACTCTCGGGATACCCTGTCCTGCCGTGTCGAATTTATTCCTTGCTTTAATGAAAGGCAGGTTGAGAGTATTGGCGGACAAGAAACCTGCTTTCCCCGTCTTGGAAGCAAGTTTAAATATAGCGTCGTTCAATAATTCAAATGTTCTTGCAACATTATTGGACTGCGACGGAAACACAAATTTTGCCCCCCAATCCTCAAAATTTGCATCTAAAACTAAAGAAAACATGTCCTGAAAGGCCCTCCACTCTTCGCCCCTACTGCGCATGCGCAGTGTCAAGGACGTTCCGAAAGTGGCGCCATTAATCATTCTAATAACCAGTGCCTGGTAAGCGCTATATACTCAGCGGGGAGGCAAGAGTTCCCAACTCCTGGGAGGGCCATCCCCGTCTGGGTCATTGGTAAGTATAAAAAATATATAAATTACTATAAATTTTTTAACATTTTTATACTGTACCAATGACCCAGACATAGCTGAATAGTAAAAAGGCTGGAGGGCCAAGGACATAGAGCAAAATGGAATACGCTCAATAAAATAAAATAGAGTCATCCCCTGTAGGGAAAAAGAAGTAATAGGCCTTACATGTATCTTTCTTATTTATGATAAATTAGAAAGATACAACACCTTCCAAAATTGAGCTTCAAACGTCCATGTACTCTATTAATATCCAATATAATCCTTATACTAATAATTTTTAAAGTAAGCCAATAAATAAAGTAAGTCTAGAGAATAGAGACTCTTATACTCCTAAAAGTGTCTGAGGATTGCATAATCATGTCCGTTGACATATGCAATATTCAAAAGCTATACTTTAAAAACTAAGACTTGAATGAATTTTAAAAACCTAAACTTCTCACTAAACAACCATCCAAATAACAGCTCAGAATTACTAACTCCGGAGGAGGTATCCCCTTGTTTTCATAGTAAAACAGGTGACCCAAGGGAACACCCTCCCCCCACCCTTTTTCTTGCCCTGGGTCAAATAGCCCAGAGCGAAGAGGGCAGCCGAACGGAGACACTGCCGAAACAGACAGCCTACCTAGCTATAGTAGCAACTGTTAAGTGAATGACATTCTGAGCAGTAGATAATAGACCTAACAATAGAGGCCTCCAGAAATGGACTCGATAGTTCCGAGATAAAATTCATGAATGTGGATGGCTGAGCGCAATGAGCGGCCTTCAAAAATCTATAATAGCGACACTATTAATGTAAGCCCAAGAAGTAGAAGAACTCTTACTTCATGAGCCGAAATCTTAAGCACAACTGCTAAGTCAATGATATACCATAAGCAGTACCGATAGTTAATAGAATCCATTAACAATAAAATGGAGCGTAACGTCCTTCTACTAGACATCAAAGACAGAAGAAGCTTACGCCCATAGTAATAAACAGATATCTGTTTATAAATACATAAACTGTACCCGGAAAGAGTAAAGGCCTATGCCCATACGAAGACGGAAGGACCTTAAAATAATAGGTTCCGGATAATAGGAGCCTAACTCTTATGCAACAATCCAACCTAAATAGTAACGGAAGTAGTGATTCCGAAACTACGAAAGTGAAAATCATCCATCGATAGTGCATGAAACTCACTGACTCTACAGTAAAAGAGAAACCAACAGAATTACTGTCTAAAAGGTCAGAATTTGAAAACTACTGTTTCCAGAGGCTCAAATGATTACTGAGCTAAATAAGAACCGAAGTTAAAATCCGTATAGGAATTGAATCTAAAGATTCTAAGTCTATTTATCAAAAAGTTACTAACTGACTTAGATAAAGAGACAAAAGACTCAATTGTAAACTATCGTAGAGTGCATAGGTATGAGGTAACATAAACCTATAACCTAAATAATAACAGGCTGCAGTAGATCTTGTGAAACAAGTATACTAAAAAATAGCAATGAGTAGTATGGAGGGATCAACAATATGAACATAATGATCCCCACACCACGACGGAAGAGCCTCCACTTTAACCGCATAGAATAGCGAAGAAGAGGATCTCCTATAGTAAGAAATCGCGTCCAAAGCTCGTCCAGTACAGTGCTTACAATGCAATACGGACCACACAACGGAATACATGAAGGTTGCGACCTTGCTGGTTGTGATAAAGATGACACGATTTACCCAGTGAAAAAAGATCCTCACATAGAGGAAGATTTCACGTTAAGACCCACAGTAGACAAGAGAGTAAATTACTCATGATCTCTGTGAAGATAGAGATGCTATCAACAGAAATGTATTGTGGTTGTTTATCTTAGCAATACCTGCTAAAACAACAGCGCCGGAGGATACGCGTATCCTATCATTCCGTCCTATAGATCAATAGAGCGTTAACAATATTAGCTCAGAGATCTGGACAAGCCAACACATACGTCTGCAATTGATTAGCAAGCTGTGTCATAAATAAATCATCATTGGGCGCTCCCATAGATAGCAAATCTGATTGAATACTTGTTTGTTGAGAGTCCATTCTGACAGCAACAAGCGACCCGTAAGAGAACGGGAGTCCGATAAAACAATCAGAAGACCCGGAATATGACGGACCAAAACTGAACTTGGTGTACTATAACCAACAGACGGATTCTTTCCATTAAATTGAATAACGGAAACGAAAGAGTGCCTCCCTGGTTCCGGAGATACGCCACTACTGTCGAATTAAAGGACAGAAATTTGGGCATGCGTTACTGAATAATGTTCATGCAATGACATAAAGCAAGCCTAAAAAACATTATTCCGCGGAAGAAAACTGATTGCTAAGAGACTGCAGAACCCAAAGACCCTGGCACTTCGAATCCGTAGGGATCAGTATTATATCCCAATCTGTTTGACTGGCAACCGTCATAACAGCCACACTCGGGTCCGGCAACTGCGGTGGCACTCTCTGAGTCAACCACCGAATGTTTGCCCCAGTCTGAATCTCTTGTAACACTAGATAGACAAGAGAACGTGTAAATCGAGCAATTCATGGATTGCCGAAAAGTTGCCGTCGAAGAGAAGCTCCTCCGAGAACGAAGCGACTCTGAGAGAGTTCTTAACCTTACTATCCACGTGTGTGGATGTAGCTAGGGCTGCGTCACGTCTAACTAACTCCAATCAGCCACTGAAGGGCGGAGTTATACGTGAACAAACTACTGCCCTCAAAAGAAATTACATTGAGAATAATATCCCGTAAATCTTTTCTTGAAGACGTAATGATAACGCCTCAGTAAGGCGGATTACGTATGATAAAGCGTCTAAGTTAAGTCTACTATACATAATGTCGTTCCCAACATTGAAATTGGAAAAGACATAAACGGCGAAAAAGAATATATACAGTCTTTAATCACACCGTCTAGACGCATATGAACTCTCGGTATGCCCTGCTCTGCCAAAATAAACTATTCGTATAAATGATAAAATGGCAGAAATGAGCAACGCGGACAAGAAACTAAACTATCATGCTTAGTAGCAGGCTTGTGTTGTAATGACAATATTGGACTGCGTCGGTAAGTCAGGGACAATGTCCCTGAACCGATCGAAAAATCCGAGTCCAATGACGCTATAAGTCTCTTATCCAAGATCGCAGCAATGAAGTCCGAAATAACAATCACTGGAAGATAATGCCAGAAGATATGAAAGGCATCTTCCGATACTACTAAAGGGAAAACTCGAAATCTTTCGAATCCCTTTCGCCATCCTGTCGGACCCTATAAAGCGTTCGGTCGTCCGTACCTGATGCAACCGCGGACCGCACCGACCCAGCGCCGTCGGATAATTCCTAATTCGACCGAGAAACTGTCAATTGCTGGGATGCTGCGAAACAACTGTGCTAACTCGGATAGCACGTCCGTCACTGAGGCCTGAGGAGAAGCGGTCTTACGATGCATTGCCGCTGGAAGCTCCGTGATCGTTACCCCGTGCATACTACCAATATGCGAGCGAACGGAGTGTATAGGCCTCGTGTCCCTTGGCTACCGGATGGCGCGACCTATTCGCCGTGGAATCACTGAATGCCGAAACTGATCGGATACTCGAGGTCACGTAGCCAATGTGCGGTCGTGTGCCCTGCTGTGAGGATGAGGAAGCATTAATGACAGTCTCTCGGACTGTCAATATAACGGAGCGTCCCGACCAACGGACATATGCTCCGAATGTAAAATATCTGAACCACAACATGCGGTCCCCTATGTTGTTGGACGAGAGGGGGAGCTCTCTCGCTCACAGCCCGGACGGACCTGGACAAGCCAGGAACCGGACTAACAGGCTTCCTCCGATCTGTCCTCAATCTGCCGTCACTGGGTGAGTACTAAAGTAATTGAAGTGCTCGCATCACCCAAATCTCCTTCCTAGACCGCAACGGACGAACCCGGCAGCCGAACCATTCGATGAATGTACGCTACACCGGGTGAGCTAGCGAATGTCACTCCGTAGGCGATAGACATATTCCATGAGCACTTATTGCCGCTAACTCTTCATTAACTATGACGACAGAGGCACGCTTTTGAAAGACATCTCCATAACTCTTCGAACAAGAAACCAGAAATGCTTGGTTAGCAAGCATAAAATAATATATATAGCGTCGTTCAATAATTCGAAAGTTGTGTAACATTATTGGACTATGTCGGAACTGAGGGACGATGTCCCTGAACCGAACCAAAAATTTCTAAGTCCACCGACGCTATCAGTTTCTTATCCGGCATCGCAGCATTCTGGTCCGACGAAAGAAGCTGTAGAAGACCAAGTCAGATGACATACACAACAGCATATGTTGTTCCGAAAGGGAAAGCTCGAAATCCTCCGAATCCCTTTCGGTATCCCGTCGGACCGGATGAAACTTTCGGACGTCCGTACCCGCTTCCGCGGAGCGTCCCGACCCAGCATCGTCGGATAAAATATATGCGACAGATTCAGTTGATGCTGGGATGCTGCGATAAACTGTGCTATTAAGGAAAGCACGTCCGTTCCCGAGGCCTGTGCAGTAGCGGTCTTACGATGCATTGCCGCCGGAAGCTCCGTGTACATTGACTCCCGCACACTTCCTATGCGAACGTCCGGAGTCTGCAGGCCTCGTGTCCCTGGCTACCGGAAGGTGTGACCTGGTCGCCGAAGAATCCTTGATCGGCGAAGCTGGTAATATATCGGCGGTCACGCTGCCAAGGTGCGGTCGTGTGCGCTGACGAGAAGAGGAAGCCTTAGCAGTCTCCGCGGACTGCCTATACAACGGAGCGTCCCGAGCGACGGACGTATGCTCCGCTTGCGACACATTTTGTACCACAACATCTGGGGCCAGATGTTGTTGAACGAGAGAGGGGCCTCTCTCGCTTGCCGTCCGGATGGACCGGAACGAGCTATGAACCGGACTAAAAGGCTTCCTCCGTTCTCCCTCCGATCCGCCGTCACTGGGTGTGCATTAGGTTAATTTATAGTGCTCGCATCACCCCAAAATTCCTTCTAGACCGCAACGGACGAACCCGGCTGCCGAACCATTCGGTGAATGGACGCTACACCGGGCGAGCTAGCGGACGTCAAAGGCCGTCGAACCTACTAGGGTCCTCTTAGGCAATTGGCGTATTTACATGAGCACTTTTCCGCTAGCCCTTCATTAATTGTGACGACGGAGGCACACTGTTGGAAGACATCACCCTAATCTTGATCGTCTGAAATAGAAATTGATAAAGTAGAGTGACCCTGCGGGGAAAGGACCGGAGTGTCCAAATCCCCAATAACATACCGTGACATACGCTTCCCATATTGTCATCAAAATCATACGATACAGAACAGGAGTTAATGCGAGTACACTGACCACATATAGAATGATAATAAAGTCAGAGGAAGACTTCCTCTTAAAACAATTGATCAATATCCTTTCAATGTGAAAAGAAAACAAGTCCTGGTACTCGCACTAACCCCTGGCAATCAAAATACATAATAATAATATGATCCATTAATATAGAAAAAATAATTGAAATCAAAATATTTTGAAAAAATATTTTTTCAGAACAGCCCAAGTTTCTGAAAAGTAACGTTGAGCCCCAATGGATCCCAAGCCTAAGTGTGGAAAAAAATTTTAAAAATATTTTAAACAATTTATTCAACACTTACGAACAATAATAATGTATCTAGTTATGATTAAAATAACATCAAGATATTATTTTTTAGAAATCCCCCCCTCACACAGAGGGCTGTTGTAAATGTAAACAATGAGTGTAAAAACACTAAAATAAGACTCCAGGCACCCAGGCCCGAAATCAGTTACCAAAAATACACTATCTGATGCAAAACAGAGACTTCCAGGGAAGAAACTGCAGAACATCAGATGGTAGATGCAGAACACAACGCCTAACCACCCGTAGGTGAAGACGTAAACATGGGGAAAAGAACAGAATTCATTCTGTTATTCAGCTAAAACTCCCAAGAAAATTTAGTAATAATAATTACAAAAACTATGCCAAAAGCATGGGAGAATAGCAAGGGGGAACTTAAAGGACAGGGAGAGAGGAAAAACACTTAAAAAACAGTGTAACTAAATAATCAGAATGACAACAAAATGGCTGCTGCCTTGAAAATAGGTAACTTAACATAATTTCATTAAAAAAATTTAAGTTACAGCCCTGATAATATTCTGTCACACATTTTTTTCCTCTCCTCCTTCTCTATCCTCCTTAGAATCACCATTTCACTAATATTTATGTGTCTGGCATCATTTAAACTGAGATTTATAAGCACAAAGATCAGTCAGATGTTAACTGATGAAGGGCCAAACTTAGAATGATTAATGGCGCCAATTTCGGAACGTCCTTGACACTGCGCATGCGCAGTAGGGGCGAAGTGTGGAGGGCCTTTCAGGACATGTTTCTTTAGTTTTAGATGCAAATTTTGGGGATTGGGGGGCAAAATTTGTGTTTGGCCCTATATTTTAAGAGTTAGCACCAGCTATGTCTGGGTCATTGGTACAGAATAAAAATATAGGCAAATTAAAATAATTTCATCAAAAAATTTTAAGTACAGCCCTGATTATTTTTTGTTACTTCTTTTTCCTCTCCTCCTTCTATATCCTCCTTAGAATCACCATTTCTCCAAAAATTACGTGTCTGGCATCCTTAAAACTGAGATTTACGAGTACAAAGATCAGTGAGATGTTGACTGATGAAGGGCCAAACAGAGAATGATAATTGGCGCCAATTTCGGGACGTCCTTGACACTCCGAATGCGCAGTGGGGGCGTAGTATGGAGGTCCTATAGGACATGATTTCTTTTGGCTTTGGATGCAAATTTTGGGGATTGGGGGGCAAAATTTGTGTTTGGCCCTGGTTTTGTTAGAGTTAGCACCGCTAAATCTCGGTCATTGGTACAGTATAAAAATATAAACTTCTCACTAAACAACCATCCCAATAACAGCTCAGAATCACTAACTCCGGTGGAGGTATTCCCTTGTTTTCATAGTAAAACAGGTGACCCAAGGGAACACTCCCCCCCCCCCCCTTTTTCTTGCCCTGGGTCAAATAGCCCAGAGCGAAGAGGGCAGCAGAACGGAGTCACTGCCGTAAGACAGCCTACCTAGCTATAGTAGCAACTGTTAAGTGAATGACATTCTGAGCAGTAGATAATAGACCTAACAATAGAGGCCTCCAGAAATGGACTCAATATTTCTGAGATAAAAATTCATGAATGTGGATGGCTGAGCGCAATGAGCAGCCTTCAAAAATCTATAATAGCGACACTATTAATGTAAGCCCAAGATGTAGAAGAACTCTTACTTCATGAGACGAAATCTCAAACACAACTGCTGAGTCAATGATATACCATAAGCAGTATCGATAGTTAATTGAATCCATTAGCAATAGAATGGAGCGTAACGTCCTTCTATTAGGCATCAAAGACAGAAGCTTACGCCCGTAGTAATAAACAGATATCTGTTTATAAATACATAAACTCTAACCGGACAGAGTAAAGGCCTATGCCGGTACGAAGACGGAAGGACCTTAATAACAATAGGTTCCAGATATTAATTAGGAGCCTAACTCTTATGCAAAAATCCAACCTAAATAGTAAAGGAAGTAGTGATTCCGAAATTACGAAAGTGAAAATCATCCACCGATAGTGCATGAAACTCACTGACTCTTCAGTAAAAGAAAAAGCCAACAGAATTACTGTCTAAAAGGTCAGAATTTGAAAACTACTGTTTCCAGAGGCTCAAATGATTACTTAGCTAAATAAGAACCGAAGTTAAATTCCATATAGGAATTTAATCTAATGATTCTAAGTCTATTTATCGAAAAGTTACTAACTGACATAGATAAAGAGACATAAGATTCAATTGTAAACTATCATAGAGTGCATAGGTATGAGGTAACATAAACCTATAACCTTAATAATAACAGGCTGCAGTAGATCTTGTCAAACAAGTATACTAAAAAGTTGCAATGACTAGTATGGAGGGATCAACAATATCAACATAGTGAACCCTACACCAACGACGGAAGAGCCTCCACTTTAGCCGCATAGTATAGCGAAGAAGAGGTTCTCCTATAGTAAGAAATCGCGTCCAAAGCTCGTCCAGTACAATGCTTACAATGCAATAAGGACCACACAACGGAATACGTGAAGGTTGAGACCTTGCGGGTTGTGATAAAGATTACACGATTTTACCCAGCGAAAAAAGATCCTCTCATGGAGGAAGATTTCGCGTTAAGTCCCATAGTAGACATCAGAGTAAATTTACCCACGGTCTCTGGGAAGACAGAGATGCTATCAACAAAAATGTATTGTGGTTGTTTATCTTAGCAATACTTGCTGAAACAACAGCGCAGGAGGATACGCATATCCTATCATTCCGTCCTATTAGATCAATAGAGCGTTAACAACATAAGCTCAGAGATCCGGACAAGCAAACACATACGTCTGCAATTGACAAGAAAGTTGTGTCGTAAATAAATTATCATTGGGCGCTCCCATTGATAGCAAATCTGATTGAATACTTGTTTGTTGAGAGTCCATTCTGACGGCAACAAGCGACCCATAAGTGAACGGTAGTCCGGTAATACCATCAGACGACCCGGAATATGACGGACCGAAGCAGAACTTGGTGCACTATAACAAACAGAAGGATTCTTTCCATTAAATTGAATAACGGAAACGAATGAGTGCCTCCCTGGTTCCGGAGATACGCCACTACTGTCGAATTAACGGACAGGATTTGGACATGCGTTTCTGAATAATGTTCATCCAATAAAGCAAGCCTAAAAAAACATTATTCCGTGGAAGATAAGTGCTTGCTTAGAGACTGCGGAACCTAAAGACCCTGGCACTTCGAATCCGTTGGGATCAATATTATATCCCAACCTGTTTGACTGGCAACCGTCATAATTATAAAACTCGGATCCGGCAACTGCAGTGGCACTCTCTGAGTCAACCACTGAATGTTTGCCCCAGTCTGAATCTCTTGCTACACTAGATAGACAAGAGAACGTGTAAATCGAGCAATTCATGGATTGCTGAAAAGTTGCCGTCGAAGAGAAGCTTCTCCGAGAACGAAGCGACTCTGAGAGAGTTCTTCACCTTACTATCCACGCGCGTGGATGTAGCTACGGCTGCGTCACGTCTAACCAACTCCAAGCAGCCACTGAAGGGCGAAGTTATACGTGAACAAACTACTGCCCTCAAAAGAAATCACATTGAGGATTATATCCCGGAATTCTTTCTGTTGAAGACGTAATGATAACGCCTCAGTAAGGTGGATTACGTATGATAAAGCGTCTAAGTTAAGTCTATTAGACATCATTGTCGTTTCCAACATTGTGGTTGGAAAAGACATAGACGGCGAAAAAGATTATTTCCTGTCTTTAACCACGCCGTCTAGACCCATATGAACTCTCGGTATGCCCTGTTCTGCCAAAATAAATTATTCGTATAAATGATAAAAGGCAGAAATGAGCATTGCGGACAAGAAACTAAACTATGCTTGGTAGCAGGCTTATATATATATATATAGCGTCGATAAATAAAACACATGTTCTAATGACATTATTGGACTGTGTCGGTAAGTCAGGGACAATGTCCCTGAACCGATCCAAAATTCCGTGTCCAATGACGCTATAAGTCTCTTATCCAACATCGCAGCAATGTAGTCCGAAAAAAACAATCACTGGAAGATAATGCCGGAAGATATGTATGGCAGCTTCCGATGCTATGAAAGGGAAAACTCGAAATCTTTCGAATCCCTTTCGCCATCCTGTCGGACCCTATAAAGCGTTCGGTCGTCCGTACCTGATGCAACCGCGGACCGCACCGACCCAGCGCCGTCAGATAATTCCTGATTCGACCAAGAAACTGTCGATTGCTGGGATGCTGCAAAAAAAGTGTGCTAACTCGGATAGCACATCCGTCACTGAGGCCTGTGGAGAAGCGGTCCTACGATGCATTGCCGCTGGAAGCTCCGTGATCGTTACCCCGTGCATACTACTAATATGCGAGCGAACGGAGTCTATAGGCCTCGTGTCCCTTGGCTACCGGATGGCGTGACCTGTTCGCCGTGGAATCACTGAATGACGAAACTGATCGGATACTCGAGGTCACGTAGCCAATGTGCGGTCGTGTGCCCTGCTGTGAGGATGAGGAAGCATTATCGACAGTCTCTCGGACTGTCAATATAACGGAGCGTCCCGAGCGACGGACATATGCTCCGAATGTAAAATATCTGAACCGTTGTTGGACCTCCCTCGCTCACAGCCCGGACGGACCTGGACAAGCCAGGAACCGGACTAACAGGCTTCCTCCGATCTGTCCTCAATCCGCCGTCACTGGGTGAGTACTCAAGTAATTATTGTGCTCGCATCACCGAAATCTCCTTCCTAGACCGCAACGGACGAACCCGGCAGCCGAACCATTCGATGAATGTACGCTACACCGGGTGAGCTAGCGAATGTCACTCCGTCGATCCTACAAGGGACCTCTTAGGCGATAGACATATTCCATGAGCACTTATTGCCGCTAGCTCTTCATTAACTATGACGACAGAGGCACACTTTTGAAAGACATCTCCGTAACTTTGCGAACAAGAAACCAGAAATGCTTGGTAATAGCAAGCATATAATAATGAATATATAGCGTCGTTCATTAATTCGAAAGTTTGTGTGACATTATAGGACTATGTCGGAACTGAGGGACGAAGTCCCTGAACCGAACCAAAAATTTCTAAGTCCACCGACGCTATCAGTTTCTTATCCGGCATCGCAGCATTCTGGTCCGACGAAAGAAGCTGTAGAAGATCAAGTCAGATGACATATACAACAGCATATGTTGTTCCGAAAGGGAAAGCTCGAAATCCTCCGAATTCCTTTCGGTATCCAGTCAGACCGGATGAAATTTTCGGACGTCCGTACCCGCTTCCGCGGAGCGTCCCGACCCAGCATCGTCGGATAAAACATTATGCGACCGATTCAGTTGTTGCTGGGATGCTGCGATAAGCTGTGCTATTTAGGATAGCACGTCCGTCCCCGGGGCCTGTGCAGTAGCGGTCTTACGATGCATTGCCACCGGAAGCTCCGTGTACGTTGACTCCCGCACACTTTCCTATGCGAACGTCCGGAGTCTGCAGGCCTCGTGTCCCTGGCTACCGGATGGAGTGACCTGGTCGCCGATGATTCTCTGACTGGCGAAGCTGACTGGATATCCGAGGTCACGTAGCCAAGAGCGGTCGTGTGCGCTACCATGAGAATGAGGAAGCCTTATTGACAGTCTCTCCGGACTGACTATATGTCGGAGCGTCCCTAGCGGCGGACGTATGCTCCGAATGCGAAACATTTTGTACCACAACATCTGGGGCCAAATGTTGTTGTACGAGAGAGGGGCCTCTCTCGCTCGCCGACCGGATGGACCAGAACGAGCTATGAACCGGACTAAAAGGCTTCCTCCGTTCTCCCTCTAATCCGCCGTCACTGGGTGTGCATTTGATTTATAGTGCTATCATCACCCCAAAACTCCTTCTAGACCGCAACGGACGAACCCGGCTGCCGAACCATTCGATGAATGGACGCTACACCGGGCGAGCTAGCGGACGTCAAAGGCCGTCGAACCTACTAGGGTCCTCTTAGACAATTGGCGTATTACATGAGCACTTTTCTGCTAGCCCTTCATTGATTGTGACGACGGAGGCACACTGTTGGAAGACATCACAGATACATCACCCTAATCTTGATCGTCTGAAATAGAAATTTATAAAGTAGTGTGACCCTGCGGGGAAAGGACCGGAATGTCCAATTCCCCACTAACATACCGTGACATACGCTTCCCATGTTGTCATCGAAATCATCAGATACAGAACAGGAGTAAATGCGAGTACACTGACCACATATAGAATGATTATAAAAGTCAGAGGAAGACTTCCTCTTATTACAATTGATCAAAATCCTTTCAATGTGAAAAGAAAACAAAGTCCTGGTACTCGCACCAACCCCTGACAATCAAAATACATAATAATAATATGATCCATTAACATAGAAAAAATAATTAAAATCAAAATATTTTGAAAAAATATTTTTTCAGAACAGCCCAAGTTTCTGAAAAGTAACGTTGAGCCCCAATGGATCCCAAGCCTAAGTGTGGACAAAAAATTTGAAAATATTTTAAACAATTTATGCAACACTTACGAACAATAATAAGGTATCTAGTTATGATTAAATTAACATCAAGATATTATTTTCCAGAAATCCCCCCCTCACACAGAGGGCTGTTGTAAATGTAAACAATGAGTGTAAAAACACTGAAATAAGACTCCAGGCACCCAGGCCCGAAATCAGTTACCAAAAATACACTATCTGATGCAAAACAGAGACTTCCAGGGAAGAAACTGCAGAACATCAGATGGTAGATGCAGAACACAACGCCTAACCACCCGTAGGTGAAGACATAAACATGGGAAAAAGAACAGAATTCATTCTGTTATTCAGCTAAAACTCCCAAGAAATTTTAGTAATAATAATTACAGAAACTATGCCAAAAGCATGGGAGAATAGCAAGAGGGGACTTAAAGGAAAGGGAGAGAGGAAAACACTGAAAATCAGTGTAACTAAATAACAAGAATGACAACAAAATGGCTGCTGCCTCGAAAATAGGTAACTAAACATAATTTCATTAAAAAAATTTAAGTTACAGCCCTGATAATATTCTGTCACACATTTTTCCTCTCCTCCTTCTCTATCCTCCTTAGAATCACCATTTCACTAATATTTATGTGTCTGGCATCATTTAAACTGAGATTTACAAGCACAAAGATCAGTCAGATGTTAACTGATGAAGGGCCAAACTTAGAATGAATAATGGCGCCAATTTCGGAACGTCCTTGACACTGTGCATGCGCAGTAGAGGTGAAGTGTGGAGGGCCATTCAGGACATGTTTTCTTTGGTTTTAGATGCAAATTTTGGGGATTGGGGGGCAAAATTTGTGTTTGGCCCTATATTTTAAGAGTTAGCACCAGCTATGTCTGGATCATTGGTACAGTATAAAAATATATGTGCACATCACTGGAACTTCCCTTCAGGTCAATTTATCTCTCTTGTGTGTTGCATGACGCCCCCCCCCCCTCTTCCCCCTTCCCCAGTCCCCTGTTCTCAGGGCAGAAAAAGTTGTCTGAAGGCTATACTTGACGCCCTATACTTGACAAAGATATAGCTGTCAGAATGACTCATTATGACCCTTCCTGGATTACACGGAACACCGTCAAAATTTTAAAATATCACTTAAATATATTCACTTGATGTTCACATTTTGATTGCTTCAAATATTGTCAAAATTATCTCATTTTGGAGTTAAATTTCCAATTTCCAAAGTGCATTGGTGGCGGTAGTACTATCTTATAGTAATTCTTTATTCTACATCTGAAGATTCTGCAACAAATAAACATTCTGAAAAAGAAAGAAAACATGTATTGGTTAAAAAAAAATATATGTTTTTAAGGTTTTGTTACCTGTCATGTAGGTCTTCTGGTGGTTTGTTGAGTTTTCAGGAAAGTATAGTATGCCACTTACTGTTTGCATTGTTGGAGCCATCCATGAGGAGTCATCTTCTTTTTCTGTTATGGTGGTTATGATGTATATTGTGACTTCTTTGTATCGATTGCAGCATCTGAAATGAGAGAGATGCAATCATCAACGTCTTCAGCATAATTTATGACCTATTGTTTGTTCGATATCAGGCTGAGCTACATATAGGACTGAAAGATCAACTTTAGCTAGAGTACAGGTATTAAGTGCACAGACTTTCTCTAAAAGTTTTATCATAACACCATGGCTTTTTTGGAAGAACGGAAAAGGCTAAAAAAGTTAAATACACCCAACCACCAGGCCACATAATTATTTTGTAACAATTTATTCATTGGCTGAATAAAAGAATGCTATTGTTTAATGCTGGTAAAATGAGAAGAGTTAATTCTGGATCAACCTAGCTAGTCGTTGTTGTTGGTATCGCTGAACTAAATACTTGATTTAGAATTACCTATCTTGAAATGTTGCACTCAGAAATGATGCAATCTCTTAAAATAAACAGCCCTGGGAAAATATATTGTTTCAATAAACGTTTGAAACATTCTATTGACGTCTTGCATAATTGTTGAATATTCCTGATAAAAGAGGGGGTGATTTGATGACTTTTGGACCTAAAATATACAATTTACTCTTTCGTATTTTTGTTGTTAATTTCCTGAAAAATATGTGCACATCACTGGAACTTCCCTGGAGGTCAATTGTTCACACTTCTTTGTTGCATGACGTCCCCCCCCCCCTTCCCCCCTCCCCTGTTTTCAGGGCAGAAAAAGTTGTCTGAAGAGCTATACTTGATGGGCTATACTTGACAAAGATATAGCACCCAGTATGACGCAGTATGACCCTTCCTGGATTAAACGGCACACCATCAAAATTTCAAAATATCCCTTAAATATATTCACCTGATTTTCGCAGTTGATTGCTTCAAATATGGTCAAAATTGTCTCATTTTGGATAAAAATTTCCAATTTCGAAAGTGCATCAGTACTATGTTATAGAAATTCTTTATTCTCCGTCTGAGGATTCTGCAACAAATAAACGTCCTGAAAAAGAAAGAAACATGCATTGGTTAAAAAAATGTATGTTTTTAAGGTTTTGTTACCTGTCATGTAGGTCTTCTGGTGGTTTCTTGATTTTTCAGGCAAGTATAGTATGCCACTTACTGTTCGCATTGTTGGAGCCATCCATGAGGAGTCGTCTTCTTTCTCTGTTATGATGGTTATGATGTATAAAGTGACTTCTTTGTTTTGATTGCAGCATCTGAAATGAAAGAGAGAGATATGCAATCATCAATGTCTTCAGCATAATTTGTGACCTATTGTTTGTTCGATATCAGTCTGAGCTACATATAGGACTGAAAGATGAACTTTAGCTAGAGTACAGGTATTAAGTGCACAGACTTTCTCTAAAAGTTTTATCATCACAACATGGCTTTTCTGGAAGAACGGAAAAGCATAGAAAACGTAAATACACAAAACCACTGGGCCACATAATTATTTTATAACAATTTATTCATTAGTTGAATAAAAGAATGCCATTATTTAATGCTGGTAAAATGAGAAGGGTTAATTCTGGATCAACCTAGCTAGTCGTTGTTGTTGGTATTGCTGAACTAAATACTTGATTTAGAATTACCTATCTTGAAATGTTGCACTCGTAAATGGTGCAATCTCTTAAAATAAACAGCCCTTGGAAAATATATTGTTTCAATAAACGTTTGAAACATTCTATTGATATCTTGTATAATTGTTGAATATTCCTGATAAAAGAGGGGGTGATTTGATGACTTTTGGACCTTAAAAATACAATTTACTATTTCGTATTTTTGTTGTTGTTAATTCCCTGAAAAATATGTGCACATCACTGTAACTTCCCTTCAAGTCAATTTTTCTCTCTTGTGTGTTGCATGACGCCCCCCCCCCTTCCCCCTTCCCCAGTCCCCTGTTCTCAGGGCAGAAAAAGTTGTCTGAATGCTATACTTGATGGCCTATACTTGACAAAGATATAGCTTTCAGTATGACTCATTATGACCCTTCCTGGATTACACGGAACACAGTCAAAATTTCAAAATATCACTTAAATATATTCACCTGATTTTCGCATTTTGATTGCTTCAAATATTGTCAAAATTATCTCATTTTGGAGTAAAATTTCCAATTTCCAAAGTGCATTGGTGGCGATAGTACTATGTTATAGTAATTCTTTATTCTCCGTCTGAAGATTCTGCAACGATTAAACATTCTGAAAAAAGAAAGAAAACATGTATTGGTTAAAAAAATATATGTTTTTTAAGGTTGTGTTACCTGTCATGCAGGTCTTCTGGTGGTTTGTTGAGTTTTCAGGCAAGTATATTATGCCACTTACTGTTTGCATTGTTGGAGCCATCCATGAGGAGTCGTCTTCTTTTTCTGTTATGGTGGTTATGATGTATATTGTGACTTCTTTGTATCGATTGCAGCATCTGAAATGAAAGAGAGAGAGATGCAATCATCAATGACTTCAGCATAATTTATGACCTATTGTTTGTTCGATATCAGGCTGAGCTACATATAGGACTGAAAGATGAACTTTAGCTAGAGTACAGGTATTAAGTGCACAGACTTTCTCTAAAAGTTTTATCATAACACCATGGCTTTTCTGGAAGAACGGAAAAAGGCTAAAAAAGTTAAATACACCCAACCACCAGGCCACATAATTATTTTGTAACAATTCATTCATTGGCTGAATAAAAGAATGCCATTATTTAATGCTGGTAAAATGAGAAGAGTTAATTCTGAATCAACCTAGCTAGTCGTTGTTGTTGGTATCGCTGAACTAAATACTTGATTTAGAATTACCTATCTTGAAATGTTGCACTCGGAAATGATGCAATCTCTTAAAATAAACAGCCCAGGGAAAATATATTGTATCAATAAACGTTTGAAACATTCTATTGGCATCTTGCATAATTGTTGAATATTCCTGATAAAAGAGGGGGTGATTTCATGACTTTTGGACCTAAAATATACAATTTGCTATTTCGTATTTTTGTTGTTAATTCCCTGAAAAATATGTGCACATCACTGGAACTTCCCTTGAGGTCAATTTTTCTCTTTTGTTTGTTGCATGACGTCCCACCCTTCCCCCGTCTCCTGTTTTCAGGGCAGAAAAAGTTGTCTGAAGAGCTATACTTGACGGGCTACACTTGACAAAGAAAAAAGCGCCCAGTATGACGCAGTATGACCCTTCCTGGATTAAACGGCACACCCCCAAAATTTCAAAATACCACTTAAATATATTCACCTGATTTTCGCAGTTGATTGCTTCAAGTATGGTCAAAATTGTCTCATTTTGGATAAAAGTTTCCAATTTCCAAAGTGCATCGGTACTATGTTATAGAAATTCTTTATTTTCCGTATGAGGATTCTGCAACAAATAAACGTTCTGAAAAAGAAAGAAACATGTATTGGTTAAAGAAATGTATGTTTTTAAGGTTTTGTTACCTGTCATGTAGGTCTTCTGGTGGTTTGTTGATTTTTCAGGCAAGTATAGTATGCTACTTACTGTTCGCATTGTTGGAGCCATCCATGAGGAGTCGTCTTCTTTTTCTGTTATGATGGTTATGATGTATAAAGTGACTTCTTTGTTTTGATTGCAGCACCTGAAAAGAAAGAGAGAGATATGCAATCATCAATGTCTTCAGCATAATTTATGACCTATTGTTTGCTCGATATCAGTCTGAGCTACATATAGGACTGAAAGATGAACTTTAGGTACAGTACAGGTATTGAGTGCACAGACTTTCTCTAAAAGTTTTATCATCACAACATGGCTTTTCTGGAAGAACGGAAAAGCCTAGACAACGTAAATACACAAAACCACTGGGCCACATAATTATTTTATAACAATTTATTCATTAGCTGAATAAAAGAATGCCATTATTTAGATCTGGATCAACTATCTAGTCGTAGTTGTTGGTATTGCTGAACTAAATACTTGATTTAGAATTACCTATCTTGAAACGTTGCACTCGGAAATGATGCAATCTCTTAAAATAAACAGCCCTAGGAAAATATATTGTTTCAATAAACGTTTGAAACATTCTATTGATATCTTGCATAATTGTTGAATATTCCTGATAAAAGAGGGGGTGATTTGATGACTTTTGGACCAAAAAAGTTACAAAATTTATAGTAATTTCTATATTTTTTATACTTACCAATGACCCAGACATAGCTGGTGCTAACTCTTAAAATATAGGGCCAAACACAAATTTTGCCCCCCAATCCCCAAAATTTGCATCTAAAACCAAAGAAAACATGTCATGAATGGCCCTCCACTCGTCACCTCTAGTGCGCATGCGCAGTGTCAAGGACGTTCCGAAATTGGCGCCATTAATCATTCTAATAACCAGTGCCTGGTAAGCGCTATGTACTCAGCGGGGAGGCAAGAGTTCCCAACTCCTGGAAGGGCCATCCCCGTCTGGGTCATTGGTAAGTATAAAAAATATAGAAATTACTATAAATTTTTTAACATTTTTATACTGTACCAATGACCCAGACATAGCTGAATAGTAAAAAGGCTGGAGGGCCAAGGACATAGAGCAAGATGGAATACGCTCAATAATATAAGATAGAGTCATCCCCTCTAGGGAAAAATAAGTAATAGGCCTTACATGTATCTTTCTTATTTATGATAAATTAGAAAGATACAACACGTTCCAAAATTGAGCATCATGCATCCATGTACTCAATTAATATCCAATATAATCCTTATACTAATAATTTTTAAAGTAAGCCAATAAATAAAGTAAGTCTAGAGAATAGAGACTCTTATACTCCTTAAAAGTGTCTGAGGATTGCATAATCATGTCCGTTGACACGTGCTATATTCAAAAGCTATACTTAAAAACTAAGACTTGAATGAATTTTTAAAACATAAACTTCTCACTAAACAACCATCCCAATAACAGCTCAGAATTACTAACTCCGGAGGAGGTATCCCCTTGTTTTCATAGTAAAACAGGTGACCCAAGGGAACACCCTCCCCCCCCCCCCCCCTTTTTCTTGCCCTGGGTCAAATAGCCCAGAGCGAAGAGGGCAGCAGAACGGAGTCACTGCCGAAACAGACAGCCTACCTAGCTATAGTAGCAACTGTTAAGTGAATGACATTCTGAGCAGTAGATAATAGACCTAACAATAGAGGCCTCCAGAAATGGACTCGATATTTCTGAGATAAAAATTCATGAATGTGGATGGCTGAGCGCAATGAGCAGCCTTCAAAAATCTATACTAGCGACACTATTAATGTAAGCCCAAGATGTAGAAGAACTCTTACTTCATGAGCCGAAATCTTAAGCACAACTGCTGAGTCAATGATATACCATAAGCAGTATCGATAGTTAATAGAATCCATTAGCAATAGAATGGAGCGTAACGTCCTTCTATTAGGCATCAAAGACAGAAGAAGCTTACGCCCTTAGAATAAACAGATATCTGTTTATAAATACATAAACTCTCACCGGAGAGAGTAAAGGCCTATGCCCGTACGAAGACGGAAGGACCTTAATAACAATAGGTTCCGGATATTAGGAGCCTAACTCTTATGCAAAAATCCAACCTAAATAGTAAAGGAAGTAGTGATTCCGAAACTACGAAAGTGAAAATCATCCATCGATAGTGCATGAAACTCACTGACTCTTCAGTAAAAGAGAAGCCAACAGAATTACTGTCTAAAAGGTCAGAATTTGAAAACTACTGTTTCCAGAGGCTCAAATGATTACTTAGCTAAATAAGAACCGAAGTTAAATTCCATATAGGAATTTAATCTAAAGATTCTAAGTCTATTTATCAAAAAGTTACTAACTGACTTAGATAAAGAGACATAAGACTCAATTGTAAACTATCCTAGAGTGCATAGGTATGAGGTAACATAAACCTATAACCTTAAGAATAACAGGCTGCAGTAGATCTTTTCAAACAAGTATACTAAAATGTTGCAATGAGTAGTATGGAGGGATCAACAATATGAACATAATGATCCCTACACCAACGACGGAAGAGCCTCCACTTTAGCCGCATAGAATAGCGAAGAAGAGGATCTCCTATAGTAAGAAATCGCGTCCAAAGCTCGTCCAGTACAATGCTTACAATGCAATACGGACCACACAACGGAATACATGAAGGTTGCGACCTTGCGGGTTGTGATGAAGATGACACGATTTACCCAGCGAAAAAAGATCCTCTCATTGAGGAAGATTTCACGTTAAGTCCCACAGTAGACAAAAGAGTAAATTATCCACGGTCTCTGTGAAGATAGAGATGCTATCAACAGAAATGTATTGTGGTTATTTATCTTAGCAATACCTGCTGAAACAACAGCGCCGGAGGATACGCGTATCCTATCATTCCGTCCTATTAGATCAATAGAGCGTTAACAACATTAGCTCAGAGATCCGGACAAGCCAACACATACGTCTGCAATTGATTAGCAAGCTGTGTCGTAAATAAATCATCATTGGGCACTCCCATAGATAGCAAATCTGATTGAATACTTCTTTGTTGAGAGTCCATTCTGACGGCAACAAGCGACCCCTAAGTGAACGGGAGTCCGGTAAAACAATCAGACGACCCGGAATATGACGGACCGAAACAGAACTTGGTGTACTATAACCAACAGACGGATTCTTTCCATTAAATTGAATAACGGAAACGAATGAGTGCCTCCCTGGTTCCGGAGATACGCCACTACTGTCGAATTAACGGACAGGATTTGGACATGCGTTACTGAATAATGTTCATGCAATGACATAAAGCAAGCCTAAAAAACATTATTCCGCGGAAGATAATTGGTTGCTTAGAGACTGCGGAACCCAAAGACCCTGGCACTTCGAATCCGATGGGATCAATTTTATATCCCAATCTGTTTGACTGGCAACCGTCATAACTGCAACACTCGGGTCCGGCAACTGCAGTGGCACTCTCCGAGTCAACCACCGAATGTTTGCCCCAGTCTGAATCTCTTGTAACACTAGATAGACAAGAGAACGTGTAAATCGAGCAATTCATGGATTGCTGAAAAGTTGCCGTCGAAGAGAAGCTTCTCCGAGAACGAAGCGACTCTGAGAGAGTTCTTAATCTTACTATCCACGCGCGTGGAAGCAGCTAGGGCTGCGTCACGTCTAACCAACTCGAATCAGCCACTGAAGGGCGGAGTAATACGTGAACAAACTACTGCCCTCAGAAGAAATCACATTGAGAATAATATCCCGTAAATCTTTTCTTGAAGACGTAATGATAACGCCTCAGTAAGGTGGATTACGTATGATAAAGCGTCTAAGTTAAGTCTACTAGACATCATTGTCGTTTCCAACATTGAGGTTGGAAAAGACATAGACGGCGAAAAAGAATATTTCCAGTCTTTAACCACGCCGTCTAGACGCATATGAACTCTCGGTATGCCCTGCTCTGCCAAAATAAACTATTCGTATAAATGATAAAACGACAGAAATGAGCAACGCGGACAAGAAACTAAACTATCATGCTTGGTAGCAGGCTTGTATGCATATATAGCGTCGAAAAATAAAACACATGTTGTAATGAAATTATTGGACTGCGTCGGTAAGTCAGGGACAATGTCCCTGAACCGATCCAAAATTCCGTGTCCAATGCCGCTATAAGTCTCTTATCCAACATCGCAGCAATGTAGTCCGAAATAACAATCACTGGAAGATAATGCCAGAAGATATGAATGGCAGCTTCCGATACTACGAAAGGGAAAACTCGAAATCTTCCGAATCCCTTTCGCCATCCTGTCGGACCCTATAAAGCGTTCGGTCGTCCGTACCTGATGCAACCGCGGACCGCACCGACCCAGCGCCGTCGGATAATTCCTGATTCGACCAAGAAACTGTCGATTGCTGGGATGCTGTGAAACAACTGTGCTAACTCGGATAGCACGTCCGTCACTGAGGCCTGAGGAGAAGCGGTCCTACAATGCATTGCCGCTGGAAGCTCCGTGATCGTTACCCCGTGCATACTACCAATATGCGAGCGAACAGAGTGTATAGGCCTCGTGTCCCTTGGCTACCGGATGGCGTGACCTATTCGCCGTGGAATAACTGAGTGACGAAACTGATCGGATACTCGAGGTCACGTAGCCAATGTGCGGTCGTGTGCCCTGCTGTGATGATGAGGAAGCATTATGGACAGTCTCTCGGACTGTCAATATAACGGAGCGTCCCGGCCGACAGACATATGCTCCGAATGTAAAATATCTGAACCACAACATGCGGTCCCCCATGTTGTTGGACGAGAGAGGGACCTCTCTCGCTCACAGCCCGGACGGACCTGGACAAGCCAGGAACCGGACTAACAGGCTTCCTCCGATCTGTCCTCAATCTGCCGTCAGTCTACTCCGGACTGACTATATGTAAAACAAGAAAATGTTGATAAGTATTCTCTCCAGCACTATTTTCACATGTTTTACATTTTCTTGAATTACACTATTTCCCAGAACCTCCCCTTGCTGGAATACTGCCACTGTTTCACCTTTTTTCAAGGACTGGGGTACCCCGGTGGTATTTACTAACCTCATTGGCACAACATCTCCATTTGAAGTACCCACAAAACTTCGCCCAACCATAATCCCATTATGTTTTTCTGAAAATTTTTGATCTACCTCACAAATTCCCTCTAAAAGAGAAACATTACTTACCTTACCATTAATTATAATCTCGGAAGATGGAGGTATAGTTACATTTTCAATAAGCATGACCTCATTACTATCGTTGTTATTGCCAAAATTTAGGGGAATTTCTTTTCCTGCTAATTTAACACAATTCCTCCCCAGATAAATGTCTAAGTCTAGGGCAGTCATCAGATCAACCCCCAATATTCCCTCAAATGATAACTCGGCAACATAAAACTCTTGATCAAAACTATTATTACCTATATTAATGGGAAGGTTGATAACTCCTGGCACCTGCAAGGGTTGTCCGCTAGCTCCACAAACCTCTCTAGGAGCTGCTTGTAATTCTGAAGAATCCTTTCCAAATACCTCTTCCAATACCTTAGTACTTAATATGCTAATGGCTGATCCAGTGTCCAGCAAAAATTTTACCTCTTTGTCACAAATGGTTAAGGGAAGAAAAAAATGACCAATCTTTTTCTCAGGGTGGGCCCCATTCTGTTGGAGCTGAGGTTTGACCCCAACCCCAGCTCTTATTCTTTTAAACCTTGCCTATTATTCCACCTTCCACCTCTTCGACCCCCATAATTCCGACGAACATTTCCTCGACCACGTCCACGAGAAAAATCTTCCCGAGTATTTTGTATTTCCGCTATTTTGTCAATTCCATCCTCCTTCCCCAATTGTTCTAAAAATTCGCGTCTCATTTCCCTTTGTTCTTTGCGCAAATCATCAATCTGAAACCGCAGATCAGTCAGCGTCTGAGTTAATAATTCCAATTGCTCGGAATTAACAGCTTCGTTGTCAGAAGGTTGGACAGTGGAAGCAACTTCCACTCTCCTATATGATTCTTCCTCTAATGCCAAACGAACCGCGGCATCCAACGTCTCGGGTTTTCCACGCAACACCTGCATCCGAACGTCTTTATCCGTTATGGCTTCAACAAAAGCTTCTTTTGCCAAATCGTCCCTTAAAATGGATGGGGCTGAAGGGTAAGCTTTCTTTACCAATCTACGTATACTACTAGCCAGCTCGGGGAGTGTTTCTCGAGCGGTTCGCCTTCTTGAACGCAATTGTGACCTATAAATTGCCGTACCTCTAAAGGGATCAAATCGATCTATCAAACTTTTTAATATTTGTTTTAGGCCAATCTTATCATTACTATCTAGATCTTCGTAAAATTGCAATGCGGCCCCTCTTAATGAAACTACCAAAAATCTACAAGCCACCACCTCTGACCATTCATTGATTTCTACACATTTTTCAAAATGCGTCACCCAATCAACCACATTGGTGGACCCATTAAATGTTTCTGGTGTAACCACCGGTTTTCTGGGCCCGTTATATTGTTCACCACTTTTGGATGGACGTTCCTTAAGAGCAGGAAGGTCCGCACCCGGTGCCACTAACGCCCGATCACCCTTATCTTGATAGCTGACCCTCGCAAGAGGAGTTTTAACTTTCTTAGGAATGGCACCCGAAGCTCTTCTTCTACAAAATTCACGCGCAGAACTTCCTACCTGTTTATGAATTCCATTGTCCAAACCATTATGTTTTGGAATTTCACTCACTTGAATTTCTACATTTTCATTAAAAGACGTAGGAGTGGCCTCTGGTGTTTCTTGAAAAAAATCTAGAGCCTCAGCCATGGGGTATCTCCTTGGTGTGCTAATATCTGGATTTGTAGCCAAATCAGTTAACTTTTTAGATGCCCCCAAGTATTCATCCAGCCCTTCCGAAATTCCCGTAGCCATATTAAATTTGAACCAATACTAAACAATTTACCTGTATTAAATTTCTATACATCAGTCTTATGGTATCATAAAATATCCTGTCGGCGACGCCAATAACTGTGACGAATCCACTATCCCCAACCCAACACGAGTCTAGATTCAATTTCTCCCTCCCAAAAACAGTTCGATCAGCCGAGGCGGTGCGGTTTCTAAAACCACATCACCCCAGATGGTCGAACTATTTTATAAGAGATATTTAACATTTGCGTTTCCGACCGGGCTTTAAAATAAGGAAAAGGGATCGCAGTTATAATGGGTAGGTCGGAGCCCCACATAAAGTTCTCGGGTAGATGACCCACCTTTAGACTGAAATTAAAAACTACAAACCATCAAGATGTAGCAAGGTAACAATAATTCAACACTAAGAAATGTTATGGTATAATTTATTGAATGAAATTAAACATTATTACATATCCAAAAAGCGTTTGTTTCACTATCTTAAATTGGGCTGAAATTCGAAGGCTAGAGAAAAAAAAATATCAAGAATCCGATAAACAAGGCCCTTTTTATTATGTCCAGGCCACCCAGATTTTCTAATATAATATTAGGAGACTACTATTCTCCCATAGAGGACGTACCAATGACCAAAGGGAACTGTCATAAGAAGCTTCCACCCTCGAAGAACCAGAGTTCGTCGAGTGTGAAGTCTTCCAAATATAAATGAGGAATCACCTACATTCCTCCATAGATGTCATCTCCCAATAGTAATGGTCAGGACTACACAGGTAAGAAGCTTTCACCCTCGAAGAGCCAAAGTTCGTCGAGTGTGAAGTCTTCCACATATAAATAAGGAGTCACCTCTGCTCCTCCATAGGTGTCATACCAAATATCAATAATCAGGCCTCAATCAAGTAAGAAGCTTTCACCCTCGAAGAACCAAAGTTCGTCGAGTGTGAAGTCTTCCAATATAAATGAGGAGTTACCGCTGCTCCTCCATAGGTGTCATACCAAATATCAATAATCAGGCCTCAATCAAGTAAGAAGCTTTCACTCTCGAAGAACCAGAGTTCGTCGAGTGTGAAGTCTTCCAAATATAAATGAGGAGTCACCTCTGCTCCTCCATAGGTGTCATACCAAATATCAATAATCAGGCCTCAATCAAGTAAGAAGCTTTCACCCTCGAAGAACCAAAGTTCGTCGAGTGTGAAGTCTTCCAATATAAATGAGGAGTTACCGCTGCTCCTCCATAGGTGTCATACCAAATATCAATAATCAGGCCTCAATCAAGTAAGAAGCTTTCACCCTCGAAGAGCCAAAGTTCGTCGAGTGTGAAGTCTTCCACATATAAATAAGGAGTCACCTCTGCTCCTCCATAGGTGTCATACCAAATATTAATAATCAGGCCTCAATCAAGTAAGAAGCTTTCACCCTCGAAGAACCAGAGTTCGTCGAGTGTGAAGTCTTCCAAATATAAATGAGGAGTCACCGCTGCTCCTCCATAGGTGTCATACCAAATATCAATAATCAGGCCTCAATCAAGTAAGAAGCTTTCACCCTCGAAGAACCAGAGTTCGTCGAGTGTGAAGTCTTCCAAATATAAATGAGGAATCACCTACATTCCTCCATAGATGTCATCTCCCAATAGTAATGGTCAGGACTACACAGGTAAGAAGCTTTCACCCTCGAAGAGCCAAAGTTCGTCGAGTGTGAAGTCTTCCACATATAAATAAGGAGTCACCTCCGCGCTGCCATCTCTGACACCCCGCACACTCGGTGACTACCCAACAAGAAGAACTCACACTCGACAAAAGTTTGTCGAAGGCGAAATTCTTCAAAAAAAATATTCCCGGAGTTCCAGAGAAAAAAAACTACTCTAAAACTTACTTAACTCTGATTCCATTGATCCGACAAACGGAGAAAAAAGAATACCAAATAAATTCCTAAATAACTATCCCAGTCTCACCAATGGCACAGAGAATTCGGTGTTTAGTTTCTCATTCCGGAACTCCAAGGAATTACTATTTAAACTCATGACCAGCCGGCTCTTCCCAAACCTTCCAGAGAAAAGCTAAACAACCTACCCCAGTGAAATCCTATCTCGAACTGACTTTTTCGACGGTCCAGATCACCCACTTCAATTCATACACAACACGAAAAAATCATGCAACCTCTGAAATCTTGTATCGATTCAGGAAATCGCTGGTGTGTGCATTTCCCTCAGTGAAACTTGAAAACAATTCAATCAACCGTTACTAGATCTCGTGCTACCTGACACTCTAATCACTGGTGGAGACAACCACCACAGAGAGAGCAAATAAGTAATATGGAATTAACCCCTGTTGGACGACAAACCCCCGACTCCATTTATCAAAAAACAGCACACTACCCCCACCCCAAGGTAAACGTCCTCGTTTTTGGATGGCTCAGATAGTGTTTTTGATTTCTTAATAAAAATAAAAATAAAAAAAAAATGATTAATGATTTATAATGACTATATTTACAAAAAAAAAAATGGGTCCGAAAAAAAAAATTGAGTACGATCTGTTCATACCTACTATCTAGATTAAATCTTTAGGCATGGGAAGTGCTACATCTGACGGAATAATCCGCCATCACATTTTATGTTTTATACAGCGGTAGGCAGGCCTGGGATACAGAAATCCAACCACCGACCAATTTCAATAAAAATTGAAACCGCTTACCGCCACGATCACTGACATGCGATAAGAGATGTTACCGCCTGGATTAGTTAAATCCCTGATCCGAAGAAAGCCACCACTATAACTTATATATTTATAAAACAATTAAACGGACCATACTTCATTGGAACACTACCCATAATTTACTACATATGAATTTTATCATCGTCCAGATGATGCTGCTCGCAGCGCCAAAAACTATCTTGGAAACCCTGCACACTACTGTATCCTTTTCATCACGACAACCCAGACAACAGCCATAAGATCCATTTATTGTTGGCGCGCTTGAATCATTCTAGATTAGAAAACAATTATCCAATATTTTTATGAATCCCGGAACTCTATTTCTCAATCGCCAACTCCATATTTCCAATTCAAAACAGTTGCAATTAATGCTTCGCTTGGGCAGCATAGTGAGCCCAACAAGGAATCACCATACCATGCCCAAT
Source organism: Pictodentalium vernedei (assembly GCA_031216915.1). Taxonomy (NCBI): domain Eukaryota; kingdom Metazoa; phylum Mollusca; class Scaphopoda; order Dentaliida; family Dentaliidae; genus Pictodentalium; species Pictodentalium vernedei. The sequence goes on from CM062295.1 coordinate 474,881,191, forward strand.
CGAACCATCAACAGAGCCAACAATTGCCATCAAGGTCAATGTGAAATATCTCCAACTTTCACATTAATCACTTCTTTCCCACTTAATAAACCATCAACACATTCCCAATCACCCTGACTAGGGGGTTTTAAATTACAACATCTGGTGAATTTTCCTTTTTATTCTATCCCAAAAATTCTTTTGTGCATTCGGCCGGAGATGTACACCATCTGACAGAAAATGATGAGGATAAACCTGTCGATGGTGAAAATATAAAATATCTTCATCACCTACAGCCTTAAAAGCATCATTGACAGCCATACGTCTAAACTCATAAATCTCATAAGATACATTTCGGGGCTTTACTCTAGGAAATATACTACCTAATGTTATTTTCTTCACCCCAGCAAGCTTCCATTTCTTTAGCAATTCTCGGAGGTCCCGCAGGAAACATTCAAAAGAGAATGTAACGCAATCAATATCATTACCCCCAATCTGAAGAACTATCCATCTAGCCCCTCTGACATTAATATTTTGCAAATGGCTAATCTTTCCCCCAGGTATCCCAACAAATTTCACGGAGGCAAACGGTATGGTACAATGCCATACTTCTGGGCACAATAATAAAAATCGGTACAATCTCGCCACAAAACTGTGTCCAATCACCAGACCCTCCATTTTAAGGAGTCAAAATTAAATCCTAAAAAGCAAAGTTAAATTAGGAAGGTTTACAAGAACCAATTCACATTCAAGAGTCAATGTTAATGGACAACTGTCAATATCGTCTGAACTCATAACCATCAAATACCATGATACACCTACACAACTTCACTGTCACTGGACAACCATCAATATCGTCTGGTTTCATCACCATCAAATACCATGATACACACACATAATTTCAATGTCAATGGACAAATATCAGTATCATCTGGATTCATCGCCATTAAATACCATGACTCACATACATAATTTCAATGTCAATGGACAACATCAGTACCGCCCGGACTCATCGCCATCAAATACCATGATACACATACATAATTTCACCGTCAATGGACAAACATCAGTATCATCTGGATTCATCGCCATCAAATACCATGATACACATACATAATTTCAATGTCAATGGATAACATCAGTATCGTCTGGATTCATCGCCATCAAATACCATGATACACATACATAATTTCACCGTCAATGGACAAACATCAGTATCATCTGGATTCACCGCCATCAAATACCATGATACACATACATAATTTCAATGTCAATGGATAACATCAGTATCGTCTGGATTCATCGCCATCAAATACCATGATACACATACATAATTTCACTGTCACTGGACAACTACCAGTATCGTCTGGATTCATCGCCATCAAATACCATGATACACATACATAATTTCAATGTCAATGGACAACATCAGTATCGTCTGGATTCATCGCCATCAAATACCATGATACACATACATAATTTCAATGTCAATGGACAACATCAGTATCGTCTGGATTCATCGCCATCAAATACCATGATACACATACATAATTTCACTGTCACTGGACAACTACCAGTATCGTCTGGATTCATCGCCATCAAATACCATGATACACATACATAATTTCACCGTCAATGGACAAACATCAGTATCATCTGGATTCATCGCCATCAAATACCATGATACACATACATAATTTCAATGTCAATGGATAACATCAGTATCGTCTGGATTCATCGCCATCAAATACCATGATACACATACATAATTTCAATGTCAATGGACAACATCAGTATCGTCTGGATTCATCGCCATCAAATACCATGATACACATACATAATTTCACTGTCACTGGACAACTACCAGTATCGTCTGGATTCATCGCCATCAAATACCATGATACACATACATAATTTCAATGTCAATGGACAACATCAGTATCGTCTGGATTCATCGCCACCAAATACCTCCCTCAACCTAAAACAAAAAAAAGGAACACCACAGCAGTATACAAAATTTCGCAATTTTCTGTTTCCAACAGCTGAAATTAATTTATGTAATTTATTAGTTACATTACATGAAAGGAATGACCTCCAGTATTAAAAAAAAAAAAAAAAAACAATCTTTCTGTGACTCAGTCAAACTGCAACCAATAGGTTTCCAAGCAATCCAAATTTTTAAGTCGTAAATTTCTGGTGGTCTTGCATATTTACCACGGACACATCACTTACGAAAAGTTACATACTGGCGACGCCATCATAAATTACTTACGAAACCCATTCTTACCCTAGCAACATCAACCACCACCCATCAGACACAATCATACCTAACCCCCACCCCAAATGCCCATCCCACATGCGCGCCATGCAAGTCACACCAAAATAAACGACGTATTTGGAATCACTCTTCTACTGGCTCAATTTCACTAGCGTATAATGCTCCCGCTCACGAGCATTCCCAAGTGTAATTCCCAGGGGTCACATTTACAAAACACAAATAGCGCTAGTATTTTTGAGATTACTAAGGTAATTTTTTTACATTTTTAGAATTGCGCTGAGTTAGGGTGTTCGTTTACACAATTTTTCCTAATGGAACACCTCCATTACGACACCCCGTAAGGGAAACCATGGAATCAATTGATTTCCATCCTTTCCCTACATTATGTGACCCATGAGAATACTATATCATTTATCAATCTTTACTTTATCCAATCCACTACCATAGGACATAACCACCGGTCCAATGACCCTACAACTTGTCCTATATATGACTGTTTGAAAGTCAAAATTAAACAATTCTGATTCAAAAGTTTCCAAATGAATCGAACAGCAAATTCAAATGAATTTGCAGTTTATTTTGTCTCCGCCCATTAACCCTTCCTTGGATCCCCAGCACCATTCCTCCTTGCCTATTAATTACAACTTCCAAATGGAAGACATAATTTAACCCTTGCATCGACATATAAGGCACACTCCGGGTAATTTAACAATTTTCCCATGATCACTGGGCACCACATCAAAAATTTAGCAAATCTTATCTTTGCTCGTGAGCTAGAGTTCTCGCCAAATGAATTCATTAAGCCAAATCTTAAATCATAAAATCACCGAATTTAGACCGGGGTCATTCCAGAATAATAAATACAAATCTTTTTTTTTTTTTTTTTAAGACAGATCGTACTCATTTGAGTTCAACCAGCGGGGACGACGGACCCTTCGCCCCCGGTGGGTGACAGGATCTCCGCTAGGGGCAGGATTGTTTAAGTTGCTGGAACTGCCCTGAGCCGACTGGTCAGAATCTTCCTCCCGATCAATGAGTTCCGAAAAAGGTAACCTACCAGAATCTCCTGAATTATCTACACTTGTTCCCATATTAGGTCGTTCAAAACATTTTTTTAATCTATTAAAGTGGACCACCTGCAGCCGACCACCATGCTCTCTACAAATAACATAATTTGCATCAGAGAGTCGCCTTTTAACCACAAATGGCCCAAACCAATATTTAGCAAATTTGGGGGTTTGACCTTGCTTTATTTTTGAAATATATAGCCACACTTTATCACCAACCTCATAAGGTCTTCCATGAACTCTACGGTCGTACAACCTTTTCCTATGTTTAATAGCAGTTTCACACTTACTGCTCACAAACTGGAAAATGGTTGCCATTCTATTTTCCAAATCCATCACATATTGAACTCGACTAAGATCCTTATCAGGAACTTTACCAGCCATAAATTCAATAGGTAATCGGATTTCTTTCCCAAAAAGGATCATATTTGGAGTAAGGCCCGTGGTCTCATGAACAGCACTACGATAAGCCATCATAACAAAAGGTAGATAGTATTCCCAGTCGTTATGATTATCTTCAACAAAACATGCTAGCATAGCTATCAATGTTCTGTTGAAGCGCTCAACCTGGCCATCAGACTGAGGGTGATATGGAGATGTTCTTGTCTTGGAAATCTCAAAATATTTACAGATTCCCAAAAACAATTCAGACTCAAAGTTGGCCCCTTGATCAGAATGGATAAACTTAGGCATACCAAAACGGGATATCCACTCTTTAACCAATATTTCTCCAATTGTACTTGCACGCTGATTAGGCATGGCATAGGCTTCAGTCCATTTAGAGAAATAGTCAGAAACAACCAGAATGTAAATGTTTCCACTCACAGATTCCGGTAGGGGACCCAATACATCAAGTGCAACCCTCTCCATCGGTTCCGAAACACGGTCGGTAACCAGGGAGGCCTTTAACGCTTTGTTGGGACTTTTCCGACGTTGACACACCTCACAAGTCTGCACCCACTGTTCTACATCCTTCTTTAGACCAATCCAAAAAAATCTTTGCCTAATTTTCAAATAGGTTTTCATCATACCTAAATGGCCTCCCACCACGGAATCATGGCAATGTTCTAAAATTTCAGGTTTTAGTTTCCCAGGAACAATCCACAAAAATTTATTTTCCTTTCCAAATTCCAACCATTCTCGATAAAGCATACCTTGCCTAACAACAATTTGTTCCCATTGGGCTACATATTTTTTAAATATTAATTCTTCACCCTTCATTTGCTCAGCCGACGGCTTAGAATCATTTGTTTTATTTTCAAACAATTTCTTTAATATTGGATCACTCATCTGATCATCAACCGAAATTACACCTCCTGGAGACAAATCAATAGCATTAGTCTCCAAAGATATCCTACTCAAGGCGTCGGCATTCTTATGTTGCTCTCCTCTACGATGGATGATAGAAAAGTCAAATCCACTCAAATATTCCAGCCAACGAGCCACTTGCCCCGTTGGTTCTTTAAAATTAAACAACCACCTCAAAGATCCATGATCGGTGCGCAGAGTAAAGTGTTTTCCTATCAAATAATGGCGAAAATTTTTAATGCTTTTAATAACTGCCAATAGCTCTTTCCGAGTGACACTATAATTACGTTCTGGAGGAGAATGCACTTTACTAAAATATGCAATTACCTTCTCCTGTCCGTTAACTAACTGAGACAACACAGCCCCACTAGCCTGATCACTCGCATCTGTGTCCAAAATAAACTCTTGCTCAAAATTTGGAAATCCCAAGATTGGACTCTCACATAGTTTATTCTTTAAAATTTCAAAAGATTCTTTTCTAGCCTTATTCCACTCAAATTTTACATTCTTTCTAGTTAATTCCAACAGGGGACCAGCCAAATCTGAGAAGTTCAAAATAAATTTTCTGTAATAAGAACACAAACCGACAAAACTGCGTATATCTCTGACACATCTTGGAATCGGCCAATCCTTAATCCTAGCTATCTTTTCTGGGTCAGCCCGTATCCCCTCTGAGGACACGATATGGCCCAAAAAAGATACCTGTTTTCTAAAAAGAGCACATTTAGAAGGCTTGAGTTTCAAACCAGCTTCCTTAATTTTTGTGAACACCTCTTCCAACCTTTCTACATGTTCTTGGAAAGTTTTAGCATAAATAATTATGTCATCCAGATATATCAGACAGGTCTTCCAATGAAGGCCCTTCAAAACGAGCTCCATAAGCCTCTGAAAGGAATGGGGAGCCCCAGAAAGCCCGAAAGGGAGTACCTTGAACTCATAAAGCCCTTTACCTGTACTAAAGGCAGTTTTTTCTTGAGCTGAGGAAGCCATCTCCACCTGCCAATACCCTGAAGCCAAATCTAATGTAGAGAACCAACTGGCCCCCTGCATTCCTTCAAGGCTGTCATCAATGCGTGGCAAGGGATATGCATCCTTCCGAGTTACAGCATTTAACTTACGATAGTCTACACAAAAGCGTAGACTACCGTCTTTTTTTTTAACCAGGACAATGGGGGCCGCCCACGGACTATCCGAGGGTTGTATTATCCCCTGTTCTAACATTTCTTGTAACTGCCTATCAACTTCCTGTCGCTTATGTACAGGAAGTCTATAGGCTCTTTGTTTTATGGGTGGATGTTTACCCGTGTCAATATCATGTTTTATAATACTTGTTCGACCTAAATCTTTATCATGGCGGATAAAAACCGACTCATTTCTATCAAGAAGCATTTTAACTTGAAATACCTGATCCGTAGTCAAAACAGTTTCATCAATTGTTTGCTGGAGAGAATACTTATCAACATTTTCTTGTTTTACATTTTCTTGAATTACACTATTTCCCAGAACCTCCCCTTGCTGGAATACTGCCACTGTTTCACCTTTTTTCAAGGACTGGGGTACCCCGGTGGTATTTACTAACCTCATTGGCACAACATCTCCATTTGAAGTACCCACAAAACTTCGCCCAACCATAATCCCATTATGTTTTTCTGAAAATTTTTGATCTACCTCACAAATTCCCTCTAAAAGAGAAACATTACTTACCTTACCATTAATTATAATCTCGGAAGATGGAAGTATAGTTACATTTTCAATAAGCATGACCTCATTACTATCGTTGTTATTGCCAAAATTTAGGGGAATTTCTTTTCCTGCTAATTTAACACAATTCCTCCCCAGATAAATGTCTAAGTCTAGGGCAGTCATCAGATCAACCCCCAATATTCCCTCAAATGATAACTCGGCAACATAAAACTCTTGATCAAAACTATTATTACCTATATTAATGGGAAGGTTGATAACTCCTGGCACCTGCAAGGGTTGTCCGCTAGCTCCACAAACCTCTCTAGGAGCTGCTTGTAATTCTGAAGAATCCTTTCCAAATACCTCTTCCAATACCTTAGTACTTAATATGCTAATGGCTGATCCAGTGTCCAGCAAAAATTTTACCTCTTTGTCACAAATGGTTAAGGGAAGAAAAAAATGACCAATCTTTTTCTCAGGGTGGGCCCCATTCTGTTGAAGCTGAGGTTTGACCCCAACCCCAGCTCTTATTCTTTTAAACCTTGCCTATTATTCCACCTTCCACCTCTTCGACCCCCATAATTCTGACGAACATTTCCTCGACCACGTCCACGAGAAAAATCTTCCCGAGTATTTTGTATTTCCGCTATTTTGTCAATTCCATCCTCCTTCCCCAATTGTTCTAAAAATTCGCGTCTCATTTCCCTTTGTTCTTTGCGCAAATCATCAATCTGAAACCGCAGATCAGTCAGCGTCTGAGTTAATAATTCCAATTGCTCGGAATTAACAGCTTCGTTGTCAGAAGGTTGGACAGTGGAAGCAACTTCCACTCTCCTATATGATTCTTCCTCTAATGCCAAACGAACCGCGGCATCCAACGTCTCGGGTTTTCCACGCAACACCTGCATCCGAACGTCTTTATCCGTTATGGCTTCAACAAAAGCTTCTTTTGCCAAATCGTCCCTTAAAATGGATGGGGCTGAAGGGTAAGCTTTCTTTACCAATCTACGTATACTACTAGCCAGCTCGGGGAGTGTTTCTCGAGCGGTTCGCCTTCTTGAACACAATTGTGACCTATAAATTGCCGTACCTCTAAAGGGATCAAATCGATCTATCAAACTTTTTAATATTTGTTTTAGGCCAATCTTATCATTACTATCTAGATCTTCATAAAATTGCAATGCGGCCCCTCTTAATGAAACTACCAAAAATCTACAAGCCACCACCTCTGACCATTCATTGATTTCTACACATTTTTCAAAATGCGTCACCCAATCAACCACATTGGTGGACCCATTAAATGTTTCTGGTGTAACCACCGGTTTTCTGGGCCCGTTATATTGTTCACCACTTTTGGATGGACGTTCCTTAAGAGCAGGAAGGTCCGCACCCGGTGCCACTAACGCCCGATCACCCTTATCTTGATAGCTGACCCTCGCAAGAGGAGTTTTAACTTTCTTAGGAATGGCACCCGAAGCTCTTCTTCTACAAAATTCACGCGCAGAACTTCCTACCTGTTTATGAATTCCATTGTCCAAACCATTATGTTTTGGAATTTCACTCACTTGAATTTCTACATTTTCATTAAAAGACGTAGGAGTGGCCTCTGGTGTTTCTTGAAAAAAATCTAGAGCCTCAGCCATGGGGTATCTCCTTGGTGTGCTAATATCTGGATTTGTAGCCAAATCAGTTAACTTTTTAGATGCCCCCAAGTATTCATCCAGCCCTTCCGAAATTCCCGTAGCCATATTAAATTTGAACCAATACTAAACAATTTACCTGTATTAAATTTCTATACATCAGTCTTATGGTATCATAAAATATCCTGTCGGCGACGCCAATAACTGTGACGAATCCACTATCCCCAACCCAACACGAGTCTAGATTCAATTTCTCCCTCCCAAAAACAGTTCGATCAGCCGAGGCGGTGCGGTTTCTAAAACCACATCACCCCAGATGGTCGAACTATTTTATAAGAGATATTTAACATTTGCGTTTCCGACCGGGCTTTAAAATAAGGAAAAGGGATCGCAGTTATAATGGGTAGGTCGGAGCCCCACATAAAGTTCTCGGGTAGATGACCCACCTTTAGACTGAAATTAAAAACTACAAACCATCAAGATGTAGCAAGGTAACAATAATTCAACACTAAGAAACGTTATGGTATAATTTATTGAATGAAATTAAACATTATTACATATCCAAAAAGCGTTTGTTTCACTATCTTAAATTGGGCTGAAATTCGGAGGCTAGAGAAAAAAAAATATCAAGAATCCGATAAACAAGGCCCTTTTTATTATGTCCAGGCCACCCAGATTTTCTAATATAATATTAGGAGACTACTATTCTCCCATAGAGGACGTACCAATGACCAAAGGGAACTGTCATAAGAAGCTTCCACCCTCGAAGAACCAGAGTTCGTCGAGTGTGAAGTCTTCCAAATATAAATGAGGAATCACCTACATTCCTCCATAGATGTCATCTCCCAATAGTAATGGTCAGGACTACACAGGTAAGAAGCTTTCACCCTCGAAGAGCCAAAGTTCGTCGAGTGTGAAGTCTTCCACATATAAATAAGGAGTCACCTCTGCTCCTCCATAGGTGTCATACCAAATATCAATAATCAGGCCTCAATCAAGTAAGAAGCTTTCACCCTCGAAGAACCAAAGTTCGTCGAGTGTGAAGTCTTCCAATATAAATGAGGAGTTACCGCTGCTCCTCCATAGGTGTCATACCAAATATCAATAATCAGGCCTCAATCAAGTAAGAAGCTTTCACCCTCGAAGAACCAGAGTTCGTCGAGTGTGAAGTCTTCCAAATATAAATGAGGAGTCACCTCTGCTCCTCCATAGGTGTCATACCAAATATCAATAATCAGGCCTCAATCAAGTAAGAAGCTTTCACCCTCGAAGAACCAAAGTTCGTCGAGTGTGAAGTCTTCCAATATAAATGAGGAGTTACCGCTGCTCCTCCATAGGTGTCATACCAAATATCAATAATCAGGCCTCAATCAAGTAAGAAGCTTTCACCCTCGAAGAGCCAAAGTTCGTCGAGTGTGAAGTCTTCCACATATAAATAAGGAGTCACCTCTGCTCCTCCATAGGTGTCATACCAAATATTAATAATCAGGCCTCAATCAAGTAAGAAGCTTTCACCCTCGAAGAACCAGAGTTCGTCGAGTGTGAAGTCTTCCAAATATAAATGAGGAGTCACCGCTGCTCCTCCATAGGTGTCATACCAAATATCAATAATCAGGCCTCAATCAAGTAAGAAGCTTTCACCCTCGAAGAACCAGAGTTCGTCGAGTGTGAAGTCTTCCAAATATAAATGAGGAATCACCTACATTCCTCCATAGATGTCATCTCCCAATAGTAATGGTCAGGACTACACAGGTAAGAAGCTTTCACCCTCGAAGAGCCAAAGTTCGTCGAGTGTGAAGTCTTCCACATATAAATAAGGAGTCACCTCCGCGCTGCCATCTCTGACACCCCGCACACTCGGTGACTACCCAACAAGAAGAACTCACACTCGACAAAAGTTTGTCGAAGGCGAAATTCTTCAAAAAAAATATTCCCGGAGTTCCAGAGAAAAAAAACTACTCTAAAACTTACTTAACTCTGATTCCATTGATCCGACAAACGGAGAAAAAAGAATACCAAATAAATTCCTAAATAACTATCCCAGTCTCACCAATGGCACAGAGAATTCGGTGTTTAGTTTCTCATTCCGGAACTCCAAGGAATTACTATTTAAACTCATGACCAGCCGGCTCTTCCCAAACCTTCCAGAGAAAAGCTAAACAACCTACCCCAGTGAAATCCTATCTCGAACTGACTTTTTCGACGGTCCAGATCACCCACTTCAATTCATACACAACACGAAAAAATCATGCAACCTCTGAAATCTTGTATCGATTCAGGAAATCGCTGGTGTGTGCATTTCCCTCAGTGAAACTTGACAACAATTCAATCAACCGTTACTAGATCTCGTGCTACCTGACACTCTAATCACTGGTGGAGACAACCACCACAGAGAGAGCAAATAAGTAATATGGAATTAACCCCTGTTGGACGACAAACCCCCGACTCCATTTATCAAAAAACAGCACATATGCTCCGAATGCGAAACATTTTGTACCACAACATCTGGGGCCAGATGTTGTTGTACGAGAGAGGGGCCTCTCTCGCTTGCCGTCCGGATGGACCAGAACGAGCTATGAACCGGACTAAAAGGCTTCCTCCGTTCTCCCTCTGATCCGCCGTCACTGGGTGTGCATTTGGTTGATTTATAGTGCTCGCATCACCCCAAAATTCCTTCTAGACCGCAACGCACGAACCCGGCTGCAGAACCATTCGATGAATGGACGCTACACCGGGCGAGCTAGCGTACGTCAAAGGCCGTCGAACCTACTAGGGTCCTCTTAGGCAATTTGCGTATTTACATGAGCACTTTTCCGCTAGCCCTTCATTAATTGTGACGACGGAGGCACACTGTTGGAAGACATCACAGATACATCACCCTAATCTTGATCGTCTGAAATAGAAATTGATAAAGTAGAGTGACCCTGCCGGGAAAGGACTGGAGTGTCCAATTCCCCACTAACATACCGTGCCATACGTTTCCCATATTGTCATCGAAATCATACGATACAGAACAGGAGTTAATGCGAGTACACTGACCACATATAGAATGATAATAAAAGTCAGAAGAAGACTTTCTCTTAATACAATTGATCAATATCCTTTCAATGTGAAAAGAAAACAAGTCCTGGTACTCGCACTAACCCCTAGCAATCAAAATACATAATAATAATATGATCCATTAATATAGAAAAAATAATTAAAATCAAAATATTTTGAAAAAATATTTTTTCAGAACAGCCCAAGTTTCTGAAAAGTAACGTTGAGCCCCAATGGATCCCAAGCCTAAGTGTGGACAAAAATTTTAAAAATATTTTAAACAATTTATTCAACACTTACGAACAATAATAATGTATCTAGTTATGATTAAAATAACATCAAGATATTATTTTCCAGAAATCCTCCCCTCACACAGAGGGCTGCTGTAAATGTAAACAATGAATGTAAAAACACTAAAATAAGACTCCAGTCACCCAGGCCCGGAATCAGTTACCAAAAATACACTATCTGATGCGAAACAGAGACTTCCAGGGAAGAAACTGCAGAACATCAGATGGTAGATGCAGAACACAACGCCTAACCACCCGTAGGTGAAGACGTAAACATGGGGAAAAGAACAGAATTCATTATGTTATTCAGCTAAAACTCCCAAGAAAATTTAGTAATAATAATTACAAAAACTATGCCAAAAGCATGGGAGAATAGCAAGGGGGGACTTCAAGGAAAGGGAGAGAGGAAAACCCTGAAAAATCAGTGTAACTAAATAATCAGAATGACAACAAAATGGCTGCTGCCTCGAAAATAGGTAACTTAACATAATTTCATTAAAAAATTTTAAGTTACAGCCCTGATAATATTCTGTCACACATCTTTCCTCTCCTCCTTCTCTATCCTCCTTAGAATCACCATTTCACTAATATTTATGTGTCTGGCATCATTTAAACTGAGATTTACAAACACAAAGATCAGTCAGATGTTAACTGATGAAGGGCCAAACTTAGAATGATTAATGGCGCCAATTTCGGAACGTCCTTGACACTGCGCATGCGCAGTAGAGGTGAAGTGTGGAGGGCCATTCAGGACATGTTTTCTTTGGTTTTAGATGCAAATTTTGGGGATTGGGGGGCAAAATTTGTGTTTGGCCCTATATTTTAAGAGTTAGCACCAGCTATGTCTGGGTCATTGGTACTATTTCGTATTTTTATTGTTGTAAATTTCCTGAAAAATATGTGCACATCACTGGAACTTCCCTTCAGGTCAATTTTTCTCTCTTGTGTGTTGCATGGCGCCCCCCCCCCCCTTCCCCCTTCCCCAGTTGCCTGTTCTCAGGGTAGAAAAAGTTGTCTGAAGGCTATACTTGACGGCCTATACTTGACAAAGATATAGCTGTCAGTATGACTCATTATGACCCTTCCTGGATTACACGGAACACCGTCAAAATTTCAAAATATCACTTAAATATTTTCACCAGATTTTCGCATTTTGATTGCTTCAAATATTGTCAAAATAATCTCATTTTGGAGTTAAATTTCCAATTTCCAAAGTGCATTGGTGGCGATAGTAGTATGTTATAGTAATTCTTTATTCTCCTTCTGAAGATTCTGCAACAAATAAACATTCTGAAAAAGAAAGAAAACATGTATTGGTTAAAAAAATATATGTTTTTAAGGTTTTGTTACCTGTCATGTAGCTCTTCTGGTGGTTTGTTCAGTTTTCAGGCAAGTATAGTATGCCACTTACTGTTTGCATTCTTGGAGCCATCCATGAGGAGTCATCTTCTTTTTCTGTTATGGTGGTTATGATGTATATTGTGACTTCTTTGTATCGATTGCAGCATCTGAAATGAAAGAGAGAGAGATGCAATCATCAATGTCTTCAGCATAATTTATGACCTATTGTTTGATCGATATCAGGCTGAGCTACATATAGGACTGAAAGATGAACTTTAGCTAGAGTATAGGTATTAAGTGCACAGACTTTCTCTAAAAGTTGTATCATCACACCATGGCTTTTCAGGAAGAACGGAAAAGCCTAGAAAACTTAAATACACATAACCACTGGGCCACATAATTATTTTACAACAATTTATTCATTGGCTGAATATAAGAATGCCATTATTTAATGCTGGTAAAATGAGAAGGGTTAATTCTGGAACAACCTGGGTAGTCGTAGTCGTTGGTATTGCTGAACTAAATACTTGATTTAGAATTACCTATCTTGAAATGTTGCACTCAGAAATGATGCAGTCTCTTAAAATAAACAGCCCTGGGAAAATAAATTGTTTCAATAAACGTTTGAAACATACTATTGATATCTTGCATAATTGTTGAATATTCCTGATAAAAGAGGGGGTGATTTGATGACTTTTGGACCTAAAAAATACAATTTACTATTTCGTATTTTTGTTGTTGTTAATTCCCTGAAAAATATGTGCACATCACTGGAACTTACCTTGAGGTCAATTTTTCTCTCTTGTTTGTTGCATGACGTCCCCCCTTCCCCCATCCCCTGTTTTCAGGGCAGAAAAAGTTGTCTGAAGAGCTATACTTGACAGGCTATACTTGACAAAGATATAGCACCCAGTATGACGCAGTATGACCCTTCCTGGATTAAACGGCACACCATCAAAATTCCAAAATATCACTTAAATATATTCACCTGATTTTCGCAGTTCATTGCTTCAAATATGGTCAAAATTGTCTCACTTTGGTTAAAAATTTCCAATTTCCAAAGTGCATCAGTACTATGTTATAGAAATTCTTTATTCTCTGTCTGAGGATTCTGCAACAAATAAACGTTCTGAAAAAGAAAGAAACATGTATTGGTTAAAAAAATGTATGTTTTTAAGGTTTTGTTACCTGTCATGTAGGTCTTCTGGTGGTTTGTTGATTTTTCAGGCAAGTATAGTATGCCACTTACTGTTCGCATTGTTGGAGCCATCCATGAGGAGTCGTCTTCTTTTTCTGTTATGATGGTTATGATGTATAAAGTGACTTCTTTGTTTTGATTACAGCATCTGAAATGAAAGAGAGAGATATGCAATCATCAATTTGTTCAGCATAATTTATGACCTATTGTTTGTTCGATATCAGTCTGAGCTACATATAGGACTGAAAGATGAACTTTAGCTAGAGTACAGGTATTAAGTGCAGACTTTTTCTAAAAGTTTTATCATCACAACATGGCTTTTCTGGAAGAACGGAAAAGCCTAGAAAACGTAAATACACAAAACCACTGGGCCACATAATTATTTTATAACAATTTATTCATTAGTTGAATAAAAGAATGCCATTATTTAATGCTGGTAAAATGAGAAGGGTTAATTCTGGATCAACCTAGCTAGTCGTAGTTGTTGGTATTGCTGAACTAAATACTTGATTTAGAATTACCTATCTTGAAATGTTGCACTCGGAAATGATGCAGTGTCTTAAAATAAACAGCCCTTGGAAAATACATTGTTTCAATAAACGTTTGAAACATTCTTTTGATTTCTTGTATAATTGTTGAATATTCCTGATAAAAGAGGGGGTGGTTTGATGACTTTTGGACCTTACAAATACAATTTACTATTTCGTATTTTTGTTGTTGTTAATTCCCTGAGAAATATGTGCACATCACTGGAACTTCCCTTCAGGTCAAATTTTCTCTCTTGTGTGTTGCAAGACGCCCCCCCCCCCCCTTCCCCCTTCCCCAGTCCCCTGTTCTCAGGGCAGAAAAAGTTGTCTGAATGCTATACTTGACGGCCTATACTTGACAAAGATATAGCTGTCAGTATGACTCATTATGACCCTTCCTGGATTACACAGAACACCGTCAAAATTTCAAAATATCACTTAAATATACTCATCTGATTTTCGCATTTTGATTGCTTCAAATATTGTCAAAATTATCTCATTTTGGAGTTAAATTTCCAATCTCCAAAGTGCATTGGTGGCGATAGTACTATGTTATAGTAATTCTTTATTCTCCGTCTGAAGATTCTGCAAGAAATAAACATTCTGAAAAAGAAAGAAAACATGTATTGGTTAAAAAAAGTTAAAAAATTTATAGTAATTTATATATTTTTTATACTTACCAATGACCCAGACTTAGCTGGTGCTGACTCTAACAAAACCAGGGCCAAACACAAATTTTGCCCCCCAATCCCCAAAATTTGCATCCAAAACCAAAAGAAATCAAGTCCTATAGGACCTCCATACTCGCCCCTACTGCGCATGCGCAGTGTCAAGGACGTTCTGAAATTGGCGCCAATTATCATTCTTACTGGCAGTGCCTGATCAGTGCTATGTACTCAGCGGGGAGGCAAGCGTTCCCAACTCCTGGGAGGGCCATCCCCGTCTGGGTCATTGGTAAATATAAAAAATATATAAATTACTATAAATTTTTTAACATTTTTATACTGTACCAATGACCCAGACTTAGCTGAATAGTAAAAAGGCTGGAGGGCCTAGGACATAGAGGAAAATCCAATAAGCTCAACTACATAATATAGAGGCAACCCCTTAAGGAGAAAAGGAGTATTAGGCTTTACATGTATCTTTCTTATTTAATGTTAAATTAGAAAGATACCATACCCTTCATAATTGAGCACTATAACATTCATGTTCTCTATTAACATCCAGTATAACACTTTATACTAATTATTTTTAAAATAAGCCAATAAATAAAGTTAGTCCAGAGAATTGAGACTCTTTATATTCTTTTAAAAGTGTCCGAGGATTGTATATTAACGCCCGTTTGACACTTGACATATACAAATGCTTCACACCGAGCTACACTTTAAAAATATGACATGAATGAATTTTAACATTAATATTACACTTTAAAACCATCCCGGAAGTGACTCAGAAATACTGACTTTGGAGGAGGCATTCCCTTGCTTTTCACTATAAAGCAGGTGACCTAAGGGAACACCCCCCCCCCCCCTTCCCCTTGCCCTGGGTCAAATAGCCCAGAGCGAAGAGGGCAGCCGGACGGAGTCACTGCCGGAACAGAAAGCCTGCATAACTATAGTTGCAACTGTTTAGTGGACGACATTCTGAGCAACAGATAACGGACCTAAACAATGCAGGTCTCCAGAAATGGACTCAATATTTCTGAGATAAAAATTCGTGAATGTGGATGGCTGAGACCAATAAGCAGCCTTCATTAAATCTGTAATAGCAATACTATTAGCGTAAGCCCAAGAAGTAGAAAGAGCTCTTACTTCATGAGCGGAAATCTTAAGCACAGACTGCTGAGAAGAAGATAAACTCTCATAAGCAGTACGGATAGTTAATTGAATCCATCTAGCAATAGAATGGACCGAAATGTCCCTTCTATTAGGCATCAAAGACAGAAAGAAACGTTTTCGTCCCTTTCTGATAAACTGAGATCTCTGTTTATAGATACGTAACGCTCTAACAGGACAGAGTAAAGGCCTACGCCCGTCTGAAGACGGAAGAGCCTTAATGACAATAGGTTCCGGATATTTATTAGGAGCCTGATTCTTAGCTAAAAAACCCACATTAGTAGTGAAGGTGATAGTGTTCTCGACACTACGATAGTGAGAATCATCCGCCGATAGTGCATGAAGCTCACTGACTCTTCTAGCAGAAGAGAAAGCTAAGAGAAAAGCTGTCTTCTAAGATAAGAATTTGAAATCTACTGTCCCAAGAGGTTCAAATGGCTTTTCCTTCAATTTAAGAAGAACCCAAGCTAAATTCCATTTAGGAATTAACCTAAGAGTTCTGGGTCTATTTATCGAGAAGTTTCTAACCAACTTAGATAAAGAGACATTAGATCCAATTTGTAAACTATCATGATGTGCATAGGTATCAGATAACATAGACCTATAACCCTTAATAGTAACAGGCTGCAGTTTGATATCGTCAAACAAGTATACTAGAAAGTTTGCAATGTCTGGTATAGAGGGATCGAAAATATCTACAGAATGATCCCTACACCAACGACGAAAAACCTTCCACTTAGCCGCATAGTTTAGCGAAGAGGAGGTCCTCCTACAGTTAGAAATCGCGTCCACTGCTCGTCCTGTAAAGTGCTTGCCATGCAAGAAGGACCGCACAACGGAAAAACGTGAAGGTTGAGACCTTGCGGGTTGTGATGAAATTGACGCGATTTCCCCTGCGAAAGAAGAACCTCCCGTGGAGGAAGCTTTCGTGGTAGGTCCCACAACAGACACCTGAGTAGATTTATCCACGGTCTCTGTGGAGACAGAGATGCTACCAACAGAATCTTGCAATGAGATTGTTTTATCTTTAGCAATACTTGCTGAATTAACGGCGCTGGAGGATACGCATATCCTATCATTCCGTCCCAAGGGATCGACAGAGCGTCTACTGCAAATGCTCTTGGATCCGGACACGGAGACACATACGTCTGCAACTGATTGTTGAGATGTGTCGCAAATAAATCTATCATTGGCCGTTCCCATTGGTAGCAAATCTGATTGAATACTTGTTTGTTGAGAGTCCACTCCGACGGCAACAAGCGACCCTTTCGTGAAAGGGAGTCTGCTAGAACATTCAGACGACCTGGTATGTGACGGACCGAAAGAAGAACCTGATGTTCAAGCGCAAACAGAAGGATTCTTTCCGTTAGATTGAACAACGGAACTGAATGAGCGCCTCCCTGATTCCGTATATACGCCACTACTGTCGTACTGTCGGATAGGATTTGGACATGAGCATTGTGAATAATGTCCATCCAATGACGTAACGCAAGCCAAATTAACATCATTTCCTTGATGTTTATGTGCTTGCCCAGGAATTGCGGATCCCAAAGACCCTGGCATCTCGAATCCGTTGGGATCAATGATGCACCCCAACCTGTTTGACTGGCATCCGTCATAATGGTAAAACTCGGATCCGGCAACTGCAGCGGAACTCCCTGAGTTAACGACTGAATGTTTGCCCAAGTCTGAATCTCTTGTTTCACTTGATCTGACAAGAGAACGTCTATGTCGAGCGAATGAATTTTCACACTCCAATTCTGAGTCAAGAAAATTTGGAGAGGACGCGTGCGTAACAGCCCCATCGGAATGAGATCCGCAGCGGCTCCGCACAGACCTATCAGTCTCATGAACTCCCTCGCTGTGACTTTGTCTGCGTGCAGACAATAGCGAGCGAAACAACTGACTAATTTCGCTCTGGTTAACGGCAGACGAACGAGATTGTTGTGCGTCTCGAAGCTCATTCCCAGATGTGTGAATGACTTGGACGGCACCAGATCCGACTTCTCCTCGTTTACTATAAAACCGAGACGTCGGAGCAATAGAAGTAGATTCTGAACATCGTTCTGAAGCGTTAACTCGTTGCCGTACCTCTGAAGAATGTCGTCCAGGTAGGCCGACGTTACCGCAGACGAATGAGCTCGGAAATAGATCATTACCGAGTTCATTACCCGAGTGAAAGCCCAGGGTGCTAGATTCAATCCGAAGCACATCGCCCGGAATTGATACACCACTCCTAGGACTGCGAAGCGTAGATACTTTCTGAATGTCGGATGTACCATGACGTGAAAGTACGCATCTTTGAGATCTATGCTCGTTGCATAATCGTTCACCCGAATACTCGCTCTGACCGACCGAATCGTCTCCATATAAAACTTCGGAGCGACGATCAGCTTGTTTATCCAGCTCAAATCAATGACTGGACGGAACGAGCCGTCTGGTTTCGGAACCAGAAACAGATGGCTGTAGAATCCCGGAGTCTCCTGGTTTTCTACGACCTCTACCGCGTTCTTCATTAAAAGAGACTGCACCTCTGATAACAGAGCGTCTCTTTTCTGCGGATTTGACGGAAGTTGAGTCCATTTTGGATTTCGAGTTAATGGAGGCTTTCGTTTGAAGGATATCTTTAGATCTTCCGAAGTCACTCCTCTCACCGAAGGGCCGTCCGTAATCGACGCCCATTCTTGTGAAAAGCTCGACAACCTTCCGCCAACCGGTACGCGATAGAGGTTTAAGCCATCACCTCCTGGACCTGCGAGGCCTGCGGTAGGAGAAACCACGTCCTCCACGACCCGGACCTCGTCCCGTCGACCTCGGGGCGTCCGACCGGTTGTCCCGGCCCGAAGGACGTCCCGAACGTGAGTCGCTACCTTGACGGTCTCTCGAATAAGACCAAGAGGACGCAACGGAACCTCTATAGGAACCTCTCTTGGGCGCATTAGACCCAGAAGTGCCTGGCTTATTCTTGTCTGCCGTATCCGACTTCTTAGAAGCAGATTTGAACAACAGAGAATCCGAAGCTTTCTTCGTAATTTTATCATAAATTGCAGAAAGCTTGCCGTCAAAGAGAAGTTCTCCGGAGACCGAAGCGACTCTGAGAGAGTTCTTCACCTTAGTATCCACGAGTGTGGATGTAGCTAGGTCTGCGTCACGTCTAACCAACTCCAGGTTTGCCACTGAAAGGGCGGAGTTACACGTGGAATAAGCTACTGCCCTTGAAAGAAGTCTTAAAGAGGATTGTATGTCCTGAAGTTCTTTCCCTTGAAGGCGCAGTGATAACGCCTTAGTAAGGTGATCTGCGTAAGATAAGGCATCTAGACTGGCTCTGTTAGACGAAATAGTTGTTTCCAACACCGCAGTTGGAATAGAAGCTGACGACGGTAATGATAGCTCTAAGTCTTCCGCCTCGTCGTCCATACGCAGAGGAACTCTCGGAATACCCTGTCCTGCCGTGTCGAATTTTTTCCTTGCATTAATGAAAGGCAGGTTGAGAGTATTGGCGGACAAGAAACCTGCTTTCCCCGTTTTGGAAGCAAGTTTAAATATAGCGTCGTTCAATAATTCAAATGTTCTTACAACATTATTGGATTGAGACGGAAACTCGGAAGCGATGTCCCTGAACCGCTCAAAAAATTCAGAGTCCAATGACGCTATAATCCTCTTGTCCGGAACCGCAGCAGTCTGGCCCGACGGAACAACTTGAGGGAGAAAGTGCCGGGTGAAGTCCACGGCAGCTTTATGTTGTTCCGAAAGGGATAGCTCCAAGTCATCCGCATCCCTTTCACCATCCGGTCGGACCTCATGATGCTCCCGGTCGTCCGCCCCCGATGCTTCGGCGGAGCGTACCGACCCAGCGCCGTCGGATAATTCTCGATCCGACACCGTTTCTGTCGGCTGCTGGGATGCTGCGATAAGTTGTGCTATCTGCACAAGTACGTCCGGCATCGAGGCCTGCGGGATGCGCAGTCTTTCGCTGCTTCGCCGAGGGCAGCTCCGCATCTGATGGCTCCCGCATACTTTTTCTATGCGAACGTCTGGAGTCCATCGGCCTCGTGTCCCTGGCTACCGGATGGTGTGACCTGGTCGCCGAAGAATCCCTGATCGGCGAAGCTGGTAAAATATCGGCGGTCACGTAGCCAAGGTGCGGTCGTGTGCGCTGACGAGAAGAGGAAGCCTGAGCAGTCTCCGCGGACTGCCTATACAACGGAGCGTCCCGAGCGACGGACGTATGCTCCGCTTGCGGCACATTTTGTAGCACATCTGGTCCCAGATGTTGTTGTACGAGAGAGGGGCCTCTCTCGCTCGCGGCCCGGCTGGACCTGGACGAGCTGGGAACCGGACTCAAAGGCTTCCTCCGATCTCGCCTACTATCCGCCGTCACTGGGTGTGCACGTTGAATGTTTATAGTGCTCGCATCACCCAACATTTCCTCCTGGCCCGCATCGGACGAACCCGGCTGCCGAACCATTCGTTGAATGGACGCTACACCGGGCGAGCTAGCGGACGACATTTGTTTAATCTCCATGAGCACTTTTGCCGCTAGCTCTGTATTCATTTGTGACGACGGAAGCGCACTTGCGGAACTTAACATGGAAACATCACGCTGTTCTTGTTCCTCTGAAATAGAAACTGAGAGAGTAGAGTGACCTTGCGGAGAAAGAGCCGGCATAGCCCTTTCTCCAGTAACAACATACCGTGACACACGTTTCCAATGTTTGGCATCCCAATATTGACATATAGAACAGGGATTAGTGCGAGAACACTGACTACAATTAATACAATGATCATGAAAGTCAGAGGAAGATTTCTTCCTATTACAATTTGAATAATATCCTTTCATTGTGAAAAGTCAACAACAAGTCCTAGTTACTCGCACAAACCCCTGACACAAAGATACATAATAACATGATCCATTAATAATGAAAAAACAATTGCAAATCAAAATAATTTTTGAAAAATATTTTTTCAGCGAAGCCCAAGTTTCTGAAAAGTAACGTTGAGCCCCGATGGATCCGATGGCTAAGTGTGGTCAAAAATTTTAAATTTATATTAAATAATTAATGCAACACTTACAGATAATAAAAATGTATCTTATAGTGAGATAAACTACACCAAAGGCAAACAGCCCCCCTCAAAAGAGACTGTTGCCAATGTAAACAAACAGTGTTAAACACCAGAAAACATGACTCCAGGCACTGAAAAAACTGGCCCGAAATCAGTCATCAAAATTACACTCTATCTGATGCAAGACAGAGACTCCCAGGGGAGAATCTGCAGAACATCAGATGGAAGATGCAGAACACAACGTTTATACACCCATGGGTGAAAACTTAACTATGGGGAAAATAACAGAAAACATTCTGTAACCAAGCAACTCTCCCAAGAGAATTTTAGAAATGATCTTTCTCAAAAATATGCCAAAAGCATGGGACAATTGCAAGGGGTGACTTAGAAGACCAGGGGAGAGGAAACACTGAATAAGCCGTGCAACTTTTTAGCAAGAATGACAACAAGAGGCCCATGCCTCGAAAATTGGCAACTTAACATAATTTCATAAAAAATTTTAAGTACAGCCCTGATTATTTTTTGTCACTCCTTTTTCCTCTCCTCCTTCTATATCCTACTTAGAATCACCATTTCTCCAATAATTACGTGTCTGGCATCCTTTAAACTGAGATTTACAAGCACAAAGATCAGTGAGATGTTGACTGATGAAGGGCCAAACAGAGAATGATAATTGGCGCCAATTTCGGAACGTCCTTGACACTGCGCATGCGCAGTAGGGGCGAAGAATGGAGGTCCTATAGGACATGATTTCTTTTGGTTTTGGATGCAAATTTTGGGGATTGGGGGGCAAAATTTGTGTTTGGCCCTGGTTTTGTTAGAGTTAGCACCAGCTAAGTCTGGGTCATTGGTACAGTATAAAAAAATATATGTTTTTAAGGTTTTGTTACCTGTCATGTAGGTCTTCTGGTGGTTTGTTGAGTTTTCAGGCAAGTATAGTATGCCACTTACTGTTTGCATTGTTGGAGCCATCCATGAGGAGTCATCTTTTTCTGTTATGGTGGTTATGATGTATATTGTGACTTCTTTGTATCGATTGCAGCATCTGAAATGAAAGAGAGAGAGATGCAATCATCAATGTCTTCAGCATAATGTATGACATATTGCTTGTTCGATATCAGGCTGAGCTACATATAGGACTGAAAGATGAACTTTAGCTAGAGTACAGGTATTAAGTGCACAGACTTTCTCTAAAAGTTTTATCAAAACACCATGGCTTTTCTGGAAGAACGGAAAAGGCTAAAAAAGTTAAATACACCCAACCACCAGGCCACATAATTATTTTGTAACAATTTATTCATTGGCTGAATAAAATAATGCTATTGTTTAATGCTGGTAAAATGAGAGGAGTTAATTCTGGATCAACATAGCTAATCGTTGTTGTTGGTATCGCTGAACTAAATACTTGATTTAGAATTACCTATGTTGAAATGTTGCACTCAGAAATGATGCAATCTCTTAAAATAAACAGCCCTGGGAAAATATATTGTTTCAATAAACGTTTGAAACATTCTATTGACATCTTGCATAATTGTTGAATATTCCTGATAAAAGAGGGGGTGATTTGATGACTTTTGGACCTAAAATATACAATTTACTATTTCGTATTTTTGTTGTTAATTCCCTGAAAAGTTAAAAAATTTATAGTAATTTATATATTTTTTATACTTACCAATGACCCAGACTTAGCTGGTGCTAACTCCAACAAAACCAGGGCCAAACACAAATTTTGCCCCCCAATCCCCAAAATTTGCATCCAAAACAAAAAAAAATCATGTCCTAAAGGACCTCCATAGTACGCCTCTACTGCGCAGTGACGCAGTCGTCCCGAAATTGGCGCCAATTATCATTCTTACTGGCAGTGCCTGGTCAGCGCTATGTACTCAGCGGGGAGGCAAGAGTTCCCAACTCCAGGGAGGGCCATCCCCGTCTGGGTCATTGGTAAGTATAAAAAGTTAAAAAATTTATAGTAATTTATATATTTTTTATACTTACCAATGACCCAGACTTAGCTGGTGCTAACTCCAACAAAACCAGGGCCAAACACAAATTTTGCCCCCCAATCCCCAAAATTTGTTTCCAAAACAAAAAGAAATCATGTCCTAAAGGACCTCCATAGTACGCCTCTACTGCGCATGCGCAGTGACGCAGTCGTCCCGAAATTGGCGCCAATTATCATTCTTACTGGCAGTGCCTGGTCAGCGCTATGTACTCAGCGGGGAGGCAAGAGTTCCCAACTCCAGGGAGGGCCATCCCCGTCTGGGTCATTGGTAAGTATAAAAAATATATAAATTACTATAAATTTTTTAACATTTTTATACTGTACCAATGACCCAGACTTAGCTGAATAGTAAACAGGCTGGAGGGCCTAGGACATAGAGGAAAATCCAATAAGCTCAACTATATAGTAAAGAGGTAACCCCTTAAGGAGAAAAGGAGTATTAGGCTTTACATGTATCTTTCTTATTTAATATTAAATTAGAAAGATACACTACCCTTAATAATTGAGCACAATAACATTCATGTTCTCTATTAACATCCAGTATAACCCTTATACTAATTATTTTTAAAGCAAGCCAATAAATAAAGTAGTCCAGAGAATTGAGACTCTTTATAATCATTTAAAAGTGTCCGAGTATTGTATATTAAAGCCCGTTTGACACTTGACATATACAAATGCTTCACACCGAGCAACACTTTAAAAATAAGACATGAATGAAATTAAACATTAATATTACACTTTAAAACCATCCCGGAAGCGACTCAGAAATACTGACTTGGAGGAGGCATTCCCTTGCTTTTCACTATAAAGCAGGTGACCTAAGGGAACACCCCCCCCCCCTTCCCCTTGCCCTGGGTCAAATAGCCCAGAGCGAAGAGGGCAGCCGGACGGAGTCACTGCCGGAACAGAAAGCCTGCATAACTATAGTTGCAACTGTTTAGTGGACGACATTCTGAGCAACAGATAACGGACCTAAACAATGCAGGTCTCCAGAAATGGACTCAATATTTCTGAGATAAAAATTCGTAAATGTGGATGGCTGAGACCAATAAGCAGCCTTCATTAAATCTGTAATAGCAACACTATTAGCATAAGCCCAGGAAGTAGAAAGAGCTCTTACTTCATGAGCAGAAATCTTAAGCACAGACTGCTGAGAAGAAGATAAATCTCCATAAGCAGTACGGATAGTTAACTGAATCCATCTAGCAATAGAATGGACTGAAATGTCCTTTCTATTAGGCATCAAAGACAGAAAGAAACGTTTCCGTCCCTTTCTGATAAACTGAGATCTCTGTTTATAGATACGTAGTGCTCTAACAGGACAGAGTAAAGGCCTACGTCCGTCTGAAGACGGAAGAGCCTTAATAACAATAGGTTCCGGATATTTATTAGGAGCCTGATTCTTAGGTAAAAAACCCACATTAGTAGTGAAGGTGATAGTGTTCCCAACACTACGATAATGAGAATCATCCACCGATAGTGCATGAAGCTCACTGACTCTTCTGGCAGAAGAGAAAGCTAAGAGAAAAGCTGTCTTATAAGATAAGAATTTGAAATCTACTGTCCCAAGAGGCTCAAATGGCTTTTCCTTCAATTTAAGGAGAACCCAAGCTAAATTCCACTTAGGAATTAATCTAAGAGTTCTGGGTCTATTTATCGAAAAGTTTCTAACCAATTTCGATAAAGAGACATTAGATCCAATTTGTAAACTATCATGATGTGCATAGGTATCAGATAACATAGATCTATAACCCTTTATAGTAACAGGCTGCTGTTTGATTTCGTCAAACAAGTATACTAGAAAGTTTGCAATGTCTGGTATAAAGGGATCAAATATATCTACAGAATGAGCCCTACACCAACGACGAAAAACCTTCCACTTAGCCGCATAGTTTAGCGAAGAGGAGGTCCTCCTACAGTTAGAAATCGCGTCCACTGCTCGTCCTGTAAAGTGCTTGCCATGCAAGAGGGACCGCACAACGGAAAAACGTGAAGGTTGAGACCTTGCGGGTTGTGATGGAGTTGGCGCGATTTCCCCTGCGAAAGAAGATCCTCTCGTGGAGGAAGCTTCCGCGGTAGGTCCCACAACAGACACCTGAGTAGATTTATCCACGGTCTCTGTGGCGACAGAGATGCTACCAACAGAATCTTGCATTGAGATTGATTTATCTTTAGCAATACTTGTTGAATTAACGGCGCTGGAGGATACGCATATCCTATCATTCCGTCCCAAGGGATCGACAGAGCGTCTACTGCAAATGCTCTTGGATCCGGACACGGTGACACATACGTCTGCAACTGATTGTTGAGATGTGTCGCAAATAAGTCTATCATTGGCCGTTCCCATTGGTAGCAAATCTGATTGAATACTTGTTTGTTTCGAGTCCACTCCGACGGCAACAAGCGACCCTTTCGTGAAAGGGAGTCTGCTAGCACATTCAGACGACCCGGTATGTGACGGACCGAAAGAAGAACGTGATGTTCTAACGCAAACAGAAGGATTCTTTCCGTTAGATTGAACAACGGAACTGAATGACTGCCTCCCTGATTCCGTATATACGCCACTACTGTCGTATTGTCGGATAGGATTTGGACATGAGCATCGTGAATAATGTCCATCCAGTGACGTAACGCAAGCCAAATTGACATCATTTCCTTGATGTTTATGTGCTTGCACAGGAATTGCGGATCCCAAAGACCCTGGCATCTCGAATCCGTTGGGATTAATGATGCACCCCAACCTGTTTGACTGGCATCCGTCATAACGGTAAAACTCGGATCCGGCAACTGCAGCGGCACTCCTTGAGTTAACCACTGAATGTTTGCCCAAGTCTGAATCTCTTGTTTCACTTGATCTGACAAGAGAACGTCTACATCGAGCGAATGAATTTTCACACTCCAATTCTGAGTCAGGAAAATTTGAAGAGGACGTGTGCGTAGCCGCCCCATCGGAATGAGATCCGCGGCGGCTCCGCACAGACCTATCAGTCTCATAAATTCTCTCGCCGTGACTTTGTCTGCGTGCAGACAATAGCGAGCGTAACAACTGACTAATTTCGCTCTGGTTAACGGCAGACGAACGAGATTGTTGTGCGTCTCGAAGCTCATTCCCAGATGAGTGAATGACTTGGACGGCACCAGATCCGACTTCTCCTCGTTTACTATGAAACCGAGACGTCGGAGCAATAGAAGAAGATTCTGAACATCGTTCTGAAGCGTTAACTCGTTGCCGTACCTCTGAAGAATGTCGTCCAGGTAGGCCGACGTTACCGCAGACGAATGAGCTCGGAAGTAGATCATTACCGAGTTCATTACCCGAGTGAAAGCCCAGGGTGCTAGATTCAATCCGAAGCACATGGCCCGGAACTGATACACCACTCCTAGGACTGCGAAGCGTAGATACTTTCGGAATGTCAGATGTACCATGACGTGAAAGTACGCATCTTTGAGATCTATGCTCGTTGCATAATCGTTCACCCGAATACTCGCTCTGACCGATCGAATCGTCTCCATATAAAACTTCGGAGCGACGATCAGCTTGTTTATCCAGCTCAAATCTATGACTGGACGGAACGAGCCGTCTGGTTTCGGAACCAGAAACAGATGGCTGTAGAATCCCAGAGATTCCTGGTTTTCTACGACCTCTACCGCGTTCTTCATTAAAAGAGACTGCACCTCTGATAACAGAGCGTCTCTTTTCTGTGGATTTGACGGAAGATGAGTCCACTTTGGACTTCGAGTTAATGGAGGCTTTCGTTTGAAGGATATCTTTAGACCTTCCGAAGTCACTCCTCTCACCCAAGGGTCGTCCGTAATCGACGCCCACTCTTGTGAAAAACTCGACAACCTTCCGCCAACCGGAACGCGATAGAGGTTTAAGCCATCACCTCCTGGACCTGCGAGGCCTGCGGTAGGAGAAACCACGTCCTCCACGACCCGCACCTCGCCTCGTCGACCTCGGGGCGTCCGACCGATTGTCCCGGCCTGAAGGACGTCCCGAACGAGAGTCGCTATCCTGACGGTCTCTCGAATAAGACCAAGAGGACGCACCGGAACCTCTATAGGAACCTCTCTTGGGCGCATTAGACCCAGAGGTGCCTGTCTTATTCGTGTCTGCTGTATCCGACTTTTTAGGAGCCGATCTGAACAACAGAGAATCATTAGCTTTCTTTTTAATTTTATCATAAATAGCGGAAAGCTTGCCGTCAAAGAGAAGTTCTCCTGAGACCGAAGCGACTCTAAGAGAGTTCTTCACCTTAGAATCCACTAGTGTGGATGTAGCTAGGGCTGCGTCACGTCTAACCAACTCCAGATTTGCCACTGAAAGGGCGGAGTTACACGTGGAATAAGCTACTGCCCTTGAAAGAAGTCTTAAAGAGGATTGTATATCCTGAAACTCTTCCCCTTGAAGGCGCAGTGATAACGCCTTAGTAAGGTGATCTGCGTAAGATAAGGCATCTAAATTGGCTCTGTTAGACGCAATAGCTGTTTCCAACACCGCGGTTGGAATAGAAGCTGACGACGGTAATGATAGCTCTAAGTCTTCCGCCTCGTCGTCCATACGCAGAGGAACTCTCGGTATACCCTGTCCTGCCGTATCGAATTTATTCCTTGCATTAATGAAAGGCAGGTTAAGAGTATTAGCGGACAAGAAACCTGCTTTCCCCGTCCTGGAAGCAAGTTTAAATATAGCGTCGTTCAATAATTCAAATGTTCTTGCAACATTATTGGACTGCGACGGAAACTCGGGAGCGATGTCCCTGAACCGCTCAAAAAATTCAGAGTCCAATGACGCTATAATTCTCTTGTCCGGAAGCGCAGCAGTCTGTCCCGACGGAACAACTTGAGGGAGAAAGTGCCGGATGAAGTCCACGGCAGCTTTATGTTGTTCCGAAAGGGATAGCTCCAATTCATCCGTATCCCTTTCACCATCCGGTCGGACCTCCCGATGTTCCCGGTCGTCCGCCCCCGATGCTTCGGCGGAGCGTACCGACCCAGCGCCGTCGGATAATTCTCGATCCGACACCGTTTCTGTCGGCTGCTGGGATGCTGCGATAAGCTGTGCTATCTGCACAAGAATGTCCGACGTCGAGACCTGCGGAGGCGCAGTCTTTCGCTGCTTCGCCGAGGGCAGCTCCGCATCAGATGGCTCCCGCATACTTTTCCTATGCGAACGTCCGGAGTCCATCGGTCTCGAATCCCTGGCTGCCGGATGATGTGACCTGGTCGCCGAAGAATCCTTCATCGGCGAAGCTGGTAAAATATCGGAGGTCACGCAGCCAAGGTGCGGTCGTGTGCGCTGACGAAAAGAGGAAGCCTTAACAGTCTCTGCGGACTGCTTATACAACGGAGCGTCCCGAGCGACGGACGTATGCTCCGCTAAAGACACATTTTGTACCACAACATCTGGTCCCAGATGTTGTTGTACGAGAGAGGGACCTCTCTCGCTCGCGGCCCGGCTGGACCTGGACGAGCTAGGAACCGGACTAAAAGGCTTCCTCCGTTCTCGTTTACTATCCGCCGTCACTGGGTGTGCATCTATTATGTTTATAGTGCTCGCATCACCCAAAATTTCCTCTTGGACCGCATCGGACGAACCCGGCTGCCGAACCATTCGGTGAATGGACGCTACACCGGGCGAGCTAGCGGACGACATTTGTCTAATCTCCATGAGCACTTTTGCCGCTAGCTCTGAATTCATTTGTGACGACGGACGCACACTTGAAGAAGATAACATGGAAACATCACCCTGTTCTGGTTCCTCTGAAATAGAAACTGAGAGAGTAGAGTGACCTTGTGGAGAAAGAGCCGGCATCGCTCTTTCTCCAGAAACAACATATCGTGACACACGTTTCCAATGTTTCTCATCCCAATGTTCACATATAGGACAGGGATTAATGCGAGAACACTGACTACAATTAATACAATGATCATGAAAGTCAGAGGAAGATTTCTTCCTATTACAATTTGAACAATGTCCCTTCATTGTGAAAGAACAACAATAAGTCCTAGTTACTCGCAAAAACCCCTGACACAAAGATACATAATAACATGATCCATTAATAAATGAAAAAACAATTGCAAAACAAAATAATTTTGAAAAAATATTTTTTCAGAGAAGCCCAAGTTGCGGAAAAGTAACGTTGAGCCCCGATGGATCCGATGGCAAAGTGTGGTCAAAAATTTTAAATTTATATAAAATAATTAATGAGACACTTTCGGATAATATAAATGTATCTTATAATGAGGTAAACTACCACAAAGGCAAACAGCCCCCCTCAAAAAAGGCTGTTGCCAATGAAAACAAACAGTGTAAACACACTAGAAAACATGACTCCAGGCACTGAAAAAACTGGCCCGGAATCAGTCATCAATTACACTCTATCTGATGCAAAACAGAGACTCCCAGGGGAGAATCTGTAGAACATCAGATGGAAGATGCAGAACACAAACGTTATACACCCATGGGTGAAAACGTAACTATGGGGAAAATAACAGAAAACATTCTGTAACCAAGCAACTCTCCCAGGAAATTTTAGAAATGAAACTTCTCAAAAATATGCCAAAAGCATGGGAGAATTGCCAGGGGGGACTTTAGAAGGCTAGGGGAGAGGAAACACTGAATAAACAGTGCAACAATTAGCAAGAATGACAACAAGAGGCCCATGCCTCGAAAATAGGCAACTTAACATAATTTCATCAAAAAATTTTAATTACAGCCCTGATTCTTTTTTGCCACTTCTTTTTCCTCTCCTCCTTCTATCCTCCTTAGAATCACATTTTCTCCAAAAATTACCTGTCTGGCATCCTTTAAACTGAGATTTACAAGCACAAAGATCAGTGAGATGTTGACTGATGAAGGGCCAAACAGAGAATGATAATTGGCGCCAATTTCGGGACGACTGCGTCACTGCGCATGCGCAGTAGAGACGTACTATGGAGGTCCTTTAGGACATGATTTCTTTTTGTTTTGGATGCAAATTTTGGGGATTGGGGGGCAAAATTTGTGTTTGGCCCTGGTTTTGTTGGAGTTAGCACCAGCTAAGTCTGGGTCATTGGTACAGTATAAAAATATATGTGCACATCACTGGAAATTCCCTGGAGGTTAATTTTTCACTCTTGTTTGTTGCATGACGTCCACCCCTTCCCCCCTCCCCTGTTTTCAGGGCAGAAAATGTTGTCTGAAGAGCTATACTTGACGGGATATACTTGACAAAGATATAGCACACAGTACGATGCAGTATGACCCCTCTGGATTAAACGGCACACCATCAAAATTTCAAAATATCACTTAAATATATTCACCTGATTTTCGCAGTTGATTGCTTTAAATATGGTCAAAATTGTCTCATTTTGGATAAAAATTTCCAATTTCGAAAGTGCATCGGTACTATGTTATAGAAATTCTTTATTCTCCGTCTGAGGATTCTGCAACAAATAAACGTTCTGAAAAAGAAAGAAACATGTATTGGTTAACAAAATGTATGTTTTTAAGGTTTTGTTATCTGTCATGTAGGTCTTCTGGTGGTTTGTTGATTTTTCAGGCAAGTATTGTATGCCACTTACTGTTGGCATTGTTGGAGCCATCCATGAGGAGTCGTTTTCTTTTTCTGTTATGATGGTTATGATGTATAAAGTGACTTCTTTGTTTTGATTGCAGCATCTGAAATGAAAGAGAGAGATATGCAATCATCAATGTCTTCAGCATAATTTATGACCTATTGTTTGTTCGATATCAGTCTGAGCTACATATAGGACTGAAAGATGAACTTTAGCTAGAGTACAGGTATTAAGTGCACAGACTTTCTCTAAAAGTTTTATCATCACAACATGGCTTTTCTGGAAGAACGGAAAAGCCTAGAAAACGTAAATACACAAAACCACTGGTCCACATAATTATTTTATAACAATTTATTCATTAGTTGAATAAAAGAATGCCATTATTTAATGCTGGTAAAATGAGAAGGGTTAATTCTGGATCGACCTAGCTAGTCGTAGTTGTTGGTATTGCTGAACTATATTTATATTTACTGAAAAATATAGGGCCAAACTCAAATTTTGCCCCCCAATCCCCAAAATTTGCATCTAAAACCAAAGAAAACATGTCCTGAATGGCCCTCCACACTTCACCTCTACTGCGCATGCGCAGTGTCAAGGACGTTCCGAAATTGGCGCCATTAATCATTCTAATAACCAGTGCCTGGTAAGCGCTATGTACTCAGCGGGGAGGCAAGAGTTCCCAACCCCTGGGAGGGCCATCCCCGTCTGGGTCATTGGTAAGTATAAAAAATATATATATTACTATAAATTTTTTAACATTTTTATACTATACCAATGACCCAGACATAGCTGAATAGTAAAAAGGCTGGAGGGCCAAGGACATAGAGCAAGATGGAATACGCTCAATAATATAAAATAAGTCATCCCCTCTAGGGAAAAAGAAGTAATAGGCCTTACATGTATCTTTCTTATTTATGATAAATTAGAAAGATACAACACCTTCCAAAATTGAGCATCATACATCCATGTACTCTATTAATATCCAATATAATCCTTATACTAATAATTTTTAAAGTAAGCCAATAAATAAATTAAGTCTAGAGAATAGAGACTCTTATACTCCTTAAAAGTGTCTGAGGATTGCATAATCATGTCCGTTGACACATGCAATATTCAAAAGCTATACTTTAAAAACTAAGACTTGAATGAATTTTTAAAACATAAACTTCTCACTAACCAACCATCCCAATAACAGCTCAGAATTACTAACTCCGGAGGAGGTATCCCCTTGTTTTCATAGTAAAACAGGTGACCCAAGGGAACACCCTCCCCCCCCCCTTTTTCTTGCCCTGGGTCAAATAGCCCAGAGCGAAGAGGGCAGCAGAACGGAGTCACTGCCGAAACAGACAGCCTACCTAGCTATAGTAGCAACTGTTAAGTGAATGACATTCTGAGCAGTAGATAATAGACCTAACAATGGAGGCCTCCAGAAATGGACTCGATATTTCTGAGATAAAAATTCATGAATGTGGATGGCTGAACTCAATGAGCAGCCTTCAAAAATCTATAATAGCGACACTATTAATGTAAGCCCAAGATGTAGAAGAACTCTTACTTCATGAGCCGAAATCTTAAGCACAACTGCTGAGTCAATGATATACCATAAGCAGTACCGATAGTTAATAGAATCCATTAGCAATAGAATGGAGCGAAACGTCCTTCTATTAGGCATCAAAGACAGAAGAAGCTTACGCCCGTAGTAATAAACAGATATCTGTTTATAAATACAAAAACTCTAACCGGAGAGAGTAAAGGCCTATGCCCGTACGAAGACGGAAGGACCTTAATAACAATAGGTTCCGGATATTAGGAGCCTAACTCTTATGCAAAATCCAACCTAAATAGTAAAGGAAGTAGTGATTCCGAAACTACGAAAGTGAAAATCATCCATCGATAGTGCATGAAACTCACTGACTCTTCAGTAAAAGAGAAACCAACAGAATTACTGTCTAAAAGGTCAGAATTTGAAAACTACTGTTTCCAGAGGCTCAAATGATTACTTAGCTAAATAAGAACCGAAGTTAAATTCCATATAGGAATTTAATCTAAAGATTCTAAGTCTATTTATCAAAAAGTTACAAACTGACTTAGATAAAGAGACATAAGACTCAATTGTAAACTATCCTAGAGTGCATAGGTATGAGGTAACATAAACCTATAACCTTAATAATAACAGGCTGCAGTAGATCTTGTCAAACAAGTAAACTAAAAAGTTGCAATGAGTAGTATGGAGGGATCAACAATATGAACATAATGATCCCTACACCAACGACGGAAGAGCCTCCACTTTAGCCGCATAGAATAGCGAAGAAGAGGATCTCCTATAGTAAGAAATCGCGTCCAAAGCTCGTCCAGTACAATGCAATACGGACCACACAACGGAGTATGTGAAGGTTGCGACCTTGCGGGTTGTGATAAAGATGACATGATTTACCCAGCGAAAAAAGATCCTCTCATTGAGGAAGATTTCACGTTAAGTTCCACAGTAGACAACGGAGTAAATTACCCACGGTCTCTGTGAAGATAGAGATGCTGTCAACAGAAATGAATTTTGGTTGTTTATCTTAGCAATACCTGCCGAAACAACAGCGCCGGAGGATACGCGTATCCTATCATTCCGTCCTATTAGATCAATAGAGCGTTAACAACATTAGCTCAGAGATCCGGACAAACCAACACATACGTCTGCAATTGATTAGCAAGCTGGGTCGTAAATAAATCATTATTGGGCGCTCCCATAGATAGCAAATCTGATTGAATACTTGTTTGTTGAGAGTCCATTCTGACGGCAACAAGCGACCCCTAAGTAAACGGGAGTCCAGTAAAACAATCAAACGACGCGGAATATGACGGACCGAAACAGAACTTGGTGTACTATAACCAACAGACGGATTCTTTCCATTAAATTGAATAACGGAAACGAATGAGTGCCTCCCTGGTTCCGGAGATACGCCACTACTGTCGAATTAACGGACAGGATTTGGACATGCGTTTCTGAATAATGTTCATGCAAGGACATAAAGCAAGCCTAAAAAACATTATTCCACGGAAGATAATGGTTGCTTAGAGACAGCGGAACCCAAAGACCCTGGCACTTCGAATCCGTTGAGATCAATATTATATACCAATCTGTTTGACTGGCGACCGTCATAACTGCAACACTCGGGTCCGGCAACTGCAGTGGCTCTCTCTGAGTCAACCACCGAATGTTTGCCCCAGTCTGAATCTCTTGTAACACTAGATAGACAAGAGAACGTGTAAATCGAGCAATTCATGGATTGCTGAAAAGTTGCCGTCGAAGAGAAGCTTCTCCGAGAACGAAACGACTCAGAGAGTTTTTAACCTTACTATCCACGCGCGTGGATGTAGCTAGGGCTGCGTCACGTCTAACCAACTCCAATCAGCCACTGAAGGGTGGAGTTATACGTGAACAAACTACTGCCCTCAAAAGAAATCACATTGAGAATAATATCCCGTAAATCTTTTCTTGAAGACGTAATTATAACGCCTCAGTAAGGTGGATTACGTATGATAAAGCGTCTAAGTTAAGTCTACTAGACATCATTGTCGTTTCCAACATTGAGGTTGGAAAAGACATAGACGGCGAAAAAGAAAATTTCCAGTCTTCAACCACGCCGTCTAGACGCATATGAACTCTCGGTATGCCCTGCTCTGCCAAAATAAACTATTCGTATAAATGATAAAACGGCAGAAATGAGCAACGCGGACAAGAAACTAAACTATCATGCTTGGTAGCAGGCTTGTATGCATATATAGCGTCGAAAAATAAAACACATGTTGTAATGAAATTATTGGACTGCGTCGGTAAGTCAGGGACAATGTCCCTGAACCGATCCAAAATTCCGTGTCCAATGACGCTATAAGTCTCTTATCCAACATCGCAGCAATGTAGTCCGAAATAACAATCACTGGAAGATAATGCCAGAAGATAAGAATGGCAGCTTCCGATACTACGAAAGGGAAAACTCGAAATCTTTCGAATCCCTTTCGCCATCCTGTCGGACCCTATAAAGCGTTCGGTCGTCCGTACCTGATGCAACCGCGGACCGCACCGACCCAGCGCCGACGGATAATTCCTGATTCGACCAAGAAACTGTCGATTGCTGGGATGCTGCGAAACAACTGTGCTAACTCGGATAGCACGTCCGTCACTGAGGCCTGAGGAGAAGCGGACCTACAATGCATTGCCGCTGGAAGCTCCGTGATCGTTACCCCGTGCATACTACCAATATGCGAGCGAACGGAGTGTATAGGCCCCGTGTCCCTTGGCTACCGGATGGCGTGCCCTATTCGCCGTGGAATCACTGAATGACGAAACTGATCGGAAACTCGAGGTCACGTGGCCAATGTGCGGTCGTGTGCCCTGCTGTGAGGATGAGGAAGCATTATGGACATTCTCTCGGACTGTCAGTATAACGGAGCGTCCCGACCGACAGACATATGCTCCGAATGTAAAATATCTGAACCACAACATGCGGTCCCCTATGTTGTTGGACGAGAGAGGGACCTCTCTCGCTCACAGCCCGGACGGACCTGGACAAGCCAGGAACCGGACTAACAGGCTTCCTCCGATCTGTCCTCAATCTGCCGTCACTGGGTGAGTACTAAAGTAATTAAAGTGCTCGCATCACCCAAATCTCCTTCCTAGACCGCAACGGACAAACCCGGCAGCCGAACCATTCGATGAATGCACGCTACACCGGGTGAGCTAGCGAATGTCACTCCGTCGATCCTACAAGGGATCTCTTAGGCGATAGACATATTCCATGAGCACTTATTGCCGCTAGCTCTTCATTAACTATGACGACAGAGGCACACTTTTGAAAGACATCTCCGTAACTTTGCGAACAAGAAACCAGAAATGCTTGGTTATAGCAAGCATATAATAATAATATATATAGCGTCGTTCAATAATTCGAAAGTTTGTGTGACATTATTGGACTATGTCGGAACTGAGGGACGATGTCCCCGAACCGAACCAAAAATTTCTAAGTCCACCGACGCTATCAGTTTCTTATCCGGCATCGCAGCATTCTGGTCCGACGAAAGAAGCTGTAGAAGACCAAGTCAGATGACATACACAACAGCATATGTTGTTCCGAAAGGGAAAGCTCGAAATCCTCCAAATCCCTTTCGGTATCCCGTCGGACCGGATGAAATTTTCGGACGTCCGTACCCGCTTCCGCGGATCGTCCCGACCCAGCATCGTCGGATAAAAAATATGCGACAGATTCAGTTGATGCTGGGATGCTGCGATAAACTGTGCTATTTAGGAAAGCACGTCCGTTCCCGAGGCCTGTGCAGAAGCGGTCTTACGATGCATTGCCGCCGGAAGCTCCGTGTACGTTGACTCCCGCACACTTCCTATGCAACGTCTGGAGTCTGCAGGCCTCGTGTCCCTGGCTACCGGATGGTGTGACCTGGTCGCCGATGATTCTCTGACTGGCGAAGCTGACTGGATATCCGAGGTCACGTAGCCAAGAGCGGTCGTGCGCGCTACCATGAGAATGAGGAAGCCTTATTGACAGTCTACTCCGGACTGACTATATGTCGGAGCGTCCCGAGCGACGGACGTATGCTCCGAATGCGAAACATTTTGTACCACAACATCTGGGGCCAGATGTTGTTGTACGAGAGAGGGGCCTCTCTCGCTCGCCGTCCGGATGGACCAGAACGAGCTATGAACCGGACTAAAAGGCTTCCTCCGTTCTCCCTCTGATCCGCCGTCACTGGGTGTGCATTGGTGGATTTATAGTGCTCGCATCACCCCAAAATTCCTTCTAGACCGCAACGGACGAACCCGGCTGCTGAACCATTCGATGAATGGACGCTACACCGGGCGAGCTAGCGGACGTCAAAGGCCGTCGAACCTACTGGAGTCCTCTTAGGCAATTGGCGTATTCACATGAGCACTTTTCCGCTAGCCCTTCATTAATTGTGACGACGGAGGCACACTGTTGGAAGACATCACAGATACATCACCCTAATCTTGATCGTCTGAAATAGAAATTGATAAAGTAGAGTGACCCTGCGGGGTAAGGACCGGAGTGTCCAATTCCCCACTAACATACCGTGACATACGCTTCCCATATTGTCATCGAAATCATACGATACAGAACAGGAGTTAATGCGAGTACACTGACCACATAGAATGATTATAAAAGTCAGAGGAAGACTTCCTCTTATTACAATTGATCAATGTCCTTTCAATGTGAAAAGAAAACAAGTCCTGGTACTCGCACTAACCCCTGGCAATCAAAATACATAATAATAATATGATCCATTAATATAGAAAAAATAATTGAAATCAAAATATTTTGAAAAAATATTTTTTTCAGAACAGCCCAAGTTTCTGAAAAGTAGCGTTGAGCCCCAATGGATCCCAAGCCTAAGTGTGGACAAAAATTTTAAAAATATTTTAAACAATTTATTCAACACTTACGAACAATAATAATGTATCTAGTTATGATTAAAATAACATCAAGATATTATTTTCCAGAAATCCCCCCCTCACACAGAGGGCTGTTGTAAATGTAAACAATGAATGTAAAAACACTAAAATAAGACTCCAGGCACCCAGGCCCGGAATCAGTTACCAAAAAAAACACTATCTGATGCAAAACAGAGACTTCCAGGGAAGAAACTGCAGAACATCAGATGGTAGATGCAGAACACAACGCCTAACCACCCGTAGGTGAAGACGTAAACATGGGGAAAAGAACATAATTCATTCTGATATTCAGCGAAAACTCCCAAGAAAATTTAGTAATAATAATTACAAAAACTATGCCAAAAGCATGGGAGAATAGCAAGGGGGGACTTGAAGGAAAGGGAGGGAGGAAAACACTGAAAAAACAGTGTAACTAAATAATCAGAATGACAACAAAATGGCTGCTGCCTCGAAAATAGGTAACTTAACATAATTTCATTAAAAAATTTTAAGTAACAGCCCTGATAATATTCTGTCACACATTTTTCCTCTCCTCCTTCTCTATCCTCCTTAGAATCACCATTTCACTAATATTTATGTGTCTGGCATCATTTAAACTGAGATTTACAAGCACAAAGATCAGTCAGATGTAAACTGATGAAGGGCCAAACTTAG
Organism: Pictodentalium vernedei; assembly: GCA_031216915.1. Taxonomy (NCBI): domain Eukaryota; kingdom Metazoa; phylum Mollusca; class Scaphopoda; order Dentaliida; family Dentaliidae; genus Pictodentalium; species Pictodentalium vernedei. Next base: position 474,919,128 of record CM062295.1, read on the forward strand.
AATGATTAATGGCGCCAATTTAGGAACGTCCTTGACACTGCGCATGCGCAGTAGAGGTGAAGTGTGGGGGGCCATTCAGGACATGTTTTCTTTGGTTTTAGATGCAAATTTTGGGGATTGGGGGGCAAAATTTGTGTTTGGCCCTATATTTTAGGAGTTAGCACCAGCTATGTCTGGGTCATTGGTACAGTATAAAAATATATATTGTTTCAATAAACGTTTGAAACATTCTATTGATATCTTGTATAATTGTTGAATATTCCAGATAAAAGAGGGGGTGATTTGATGACTTTTGGACCTTAAAAATACAATTTACTATTTCGTATTTTTGTTGTTGTTAATTCCCTGAAAAGTTAAAAAATTTATAGTAATTTATATATTTTTTTATACTTACCAATGACCCAGACATAGCTGGTGCTAACTCTTAAAATATAGGGCCAAACACAAATTTTGCCCCCCCAATCCCCAAAATTTGCATCTAAAACTAAAGAAAACATGTCCTGAAAGGCCCTCCACACTTCGCCCCTACGGCGCATGCGCAGTGTCAAGGACGTTCCGAAATTGGCGCCATTCATCATTCTAATAACCAGTGCCTGGTAAGCGCTATGTACTCAGCGGGGAGGCAAGAGTTCCCAACTCCTGGGAGGGCCATCCCCGTCTGGGTCATTGGTAAGTATAAAAAATATATAAATTACTATAAATTTTTTAACATTTTTATACTGTACCAATGACCCAGACATAGCTGAATAGTAAAAAGGCTGGAGGGCCAAGGACATAGAGCAAAATGGAATACGCTCAATAAAATAAAATAGAGTCATCCCCTGTAGGGAAAAGAAGTAATAGGCCTTACATGTATCTTTCTTATTTATGATAAATTAGAAAGATACAACACCTTCCAAAAATTGAGCTTCATACATCCATGTACTCTATTAATATCCAATAATCCTTATACTAATAATTTTTAAAGTAAGCCAATAATAAAGTAAGTCTAGAGAATAGACCCTCTTATACTCCTAAAAGTGTGTGAGAATTGCATAATCATGTCCGTTGACATATGCAATATTCAAAAGCTATACTTTAAAAACTAAGACTTGAATGAATTTTATAAACTTAAACTTCTCACTAAACAACCATCCCAATAACAGCTCAGAATTACTAACTCCGGAGGAGGTATCCCCTTGTTTTCATAGTAAAAACAGGTGACCCAAGGGAACACCCTCCCCCCCCCCCCCCCTTTTCTTGCCCTGGGTCAAATAGCCCAGAGCGAAGAGGGCAGCCGAACGGAGACACTGCCGAAACAGACAGCCTACCTAGCTATAGTAGCAACTGTTAAGTGAATGACATTCTGAGCAGTAGATAAAAGACCTAACAATAGAGGCCTCCAGAAATGGACTCGATATTTCTGAGATAAAATTCATGAATGGATGGCTGAGCGCAATGAGCAGCCTTCAAAAATCTATAATAGCAACACTATTAATGTAAGCCCAAGAAGTAGAAGAACTCTTACTTCATGAGCCGAAATCTTAAGCACAACTGCTAAGCCAATGATATACCATAAGCAGTACGCTAGTTAATAGAATCCATTAACAATAAAATGGAGCGTAACGTCCTTCTACTAGACATCAAAGACAGAAGAAGCTTACGCCCTAGTAATAAACAGATATCTGTTTATAAATACATAAACTGTGCCCGGAAAGAGTAAAGGCCTATGCCCATACGAAGACGGAAGGACCTTAAAATAATAGGTTCCGGATAATAGGAGCCTAACTCTTATGCAACAATCCAACCTAAATAGTAACGGAAGTATTGATTCCGAAACTACGAAAGTGAAAATCATCCATCGATAGTGCATGAAACTCACTGACTCTACAGTAAAAGAGAAATCAACAGAATTACTGTCTAAAGGTCAGAATTTGAAAACTACTGTTTCCAGAGGCTCAAATGATTACTTAGCTAAATAAGAACCTGAAGTTAAAATCCGTATAGGAATTTAATCTAAAGATTCTAAGTCTATTTATCAAAAAGTTACTAACTGACTTAGATAAAGAGACAAAAGCCTCAATTGTAAACTATCATAGAGTGCATAGGTATGAGGTAACATAAACCTATAACCTAAATAATAACAGGCTGCAGTAGATCTTGTCAAACAAGTATACTAAAAAGTTGCAATGAGTAGTATGGAGGGATCAACCATATGAACATAATGATCCCTACACCACGACGGAAGAGCCTCCACTTTAGTCGCATAGAATAGCGAAGAAGAGGATCTCCTATAGTAAGAAATCGCGTCCAAAGCTCGTCCAGTACAGTGCTTACAATGCAATACGGACCACACAACGGAATACATGAAGGTTGCGACCTTGCTGGTTGTGATAAAGATGACACGATTTACCCAGTGAAAAAAGATCCTCACATAGAGGAAGATTTCACGTTAAGATCCACAGTAGACAAAAGAGTAAATTACTCATGATCTCTGTGAAGATAGAGATGCTATCAACAGAAATGTATTGTGGTTGTTTATCTTAGCAATACCTGCTAAAACAACAGCGCCGGAGGATACGCGTATCCTATCATTCCGTCCTATAGATCAATAGAGCGTTAACAGTAATAGCTCAGAGATCTGGACAAGCCAACACATACGTCTGCAAATGATTAGCAAGCTGTGTCATAAATAAAACATCATTGGGCGCTCCCATAGATAGCAAATCTGATTGAATACTTGTTTGTTGAGAGTCCATTCTGACAGCAACAAGCGACCCGTAAGAGAACGGGAGTGCGTTAAAACAATCAGACGACCCAGAATATGACGGATCAAAACTGAACTTGGTGTACTATAACCAACAGACGGATTCTTTCCATTAAATTGAATAACGGAAACGAAAGAGTGCCTCCCTGGTTCCGGAGATACGCCACTACTGTCGAATTAAAGGACAGGAATTTGGGCATGCGTTTCTGAATAATGTTCATGCAATGACATAAAGCAAGCCTAAAAAACATTATTCCGCGGAAGTTAAACTGATAGCTAAAATACTGCGGAACCCAAAGACTCTGGCACTTCGAATCCGTAGGGATCAGTATATATCCCAATCTGTTTGACTGGCAACCGTCATAACAGTCACACTCGGGTCCGGCAACTGCGGCGGCACTCTCTGAGTCAACCACCGAATGTTTGCCCCAGTCTGAATCTCTTGTAACACTAGATAGACAAGAGAATGTATAAATCAAGCAATTCATGGATTGCCGGAAAGTTGCCGTCGAAGAGAAGCTCCTCCGAGAACGAAGCGACTCTGAGAGAGTTCTAAACCTACTATCCACGCGTGGATGTAGCTAGGGCTGCATCACGTCTAACCAACTCCAATCAGCCACTGAAGGGCGGAGTTATACGTGAACAAACTACTGCCCTCAAAAGAAATTACATTGAGAATAATATCCCGTAAATCTTTTCTTGAAGACGTAATGATAACGCCTCAGTAAGGCGGATTACGTATAATAAAGCGTCTAAGTTAAGTCTACTATACATAATGACGTTCCCAACATTGAAATTGGAAAAGACATAAACGGCGAAAAAGAATATATGCAGTCTTTAATCACACCGTCTAGACGCATATGAACTCTCGGTATGCCCTGCTCTGCCAAAATAAACTATATGTAAAAAAGATAAAATGGCAGAAATGAGCCACGCGGACAAGAAACTAAACTATCATGCTTAGTAGCAGGCTTGTATATATATATAAATATATAGCGTCGAAAAATAAAACACATGTTGTAATGACAATATTGGACTGCGTCGGTAAGTCAGGGACAAAGTCCCTGTACCGATCGAAAAATCCGAGTCCAATGACGCTATAAGTCTCTTATCCAAGATCGCAGCAATGAAGTCTGAAAAATAATCACTGGAAGAAATGCCAGAAGATATGAAAGGCATCTTCCGATACTACTAAAGGGAAAACTCGAAATCTTTCGAATCCCTTTCGCCATCCTGTCGGACCCTATAAAGCGTTCGGTCGTCCGTAGCTTGATGCAACCGCGGACCGCACCGACCCAGCGCCGTCGGATAATTCCTGATTCGACCGAGAAACCGTCAATTGCTGGGATGCTGCGAAACAACTGTGCTAACTCGGATAGCACGTCCGTCACTGAGGCCTGAGGAGCAGCGGTCTTACGATGCATTGCCGCAGGAAGCTCCGAGATCGTTACCCCGTGCATACTTCCAATATGCGAGCGAACGGAGTGTATAGGCCTCGTGTCCCTTGGCTACCGGATGGCGCGACATATTCGCTGTGGAATCACTGAATGCCGAAACTGATCGGATACTCGAGGTCACGTAGCCAATGTGCGGTCGTGTGCCCTGCTGTGAGGATGAGGAAGCATTAAAGACAGTCTCTCGGACTGTCAATATAACGGAGCGTCCCGAGCAACGGACATATGCTCCGAATGTAAAATATCTGAACCACAACATGCGGTCCCCTATGTTGTTGGCTTCCTCCGATCTGTCCTCAATCTGCCGTCACTGGGTGAGTACTAAAGTAATTAAAGTGCTCGCATCACCCAAATCTCCTTTCTAGACCGCAACGGACGAACCCGGCAGCCGAACCATTCGATGAATGTACACTACACCGGGTGAGCTAGCGAATGTCACTCCGTAAGCGATAGACATATTCCATGAGCACTTATTGCCGCTAACTCCTCATTAACTATGACGACAGAGGCACACTTTTGAAAGACATCTCCATAACTCTTCGAACAAGAAACCAGAAATGCTTGGATAGCAAGCATAAAATAATAATATATATAGCGTCGTTCAATAATTCGAAAGTTTGTGTGACATTATTGGACTATGTCGGAACTGAGGGACGATGTCCCTGAACCGAACCAAAAAATTTCTAAGTCCACCGACGCTATCAGTTTCTTATCCGGCATCGCAGCATATGTTGTTCCGAAAGGGAAAGCTTGAAATCCACCGAATCCCTTTCGGTATCCCGTCGGACCGGATGAAACTTTCGGACGTCCGTACCCGCTTCCGCGGAGCGTCCCGACCCAGCATCGTCGGATAAAATATATGCGACAGATTCAGTTGATGCTGGGATGCTGCGATAAACTGTGCTATTAAGGAAAGCACGTCCGTTCCCGAGGCCTGTGCAATAGCGGACTTACGATGCATTGCCGCTGGAAGCTCCGTGTACGTTGACTCCCGCACACTTCCTATGCGAACGTCCGGAGTCTGCAGGCCTCAAGTCCCCGGCTACCGACCCAGCGCTGTCGGATAATTCTCGATCCGACACCGTTTCTGTCGGCTGCTGGGATGCTGCGATAAGCTGTGCTATGTGCACAAGAATGTCCGGCGTCGAGACCTGCGGAGGCGCAGTCTATCGCTGCTTCGCCGAGGGCAGCTCCGCATCAGATGGCTCCCGCATACTTTTCCTATGCGAACGTCCGGAGTCCATCGGTCTCGAATCCCTGGCTGCCGGATGGCGTGACCTGGTCGCCGAAGAATCCTTGATCGGCGAAGCTGGTAATATATCGGCGGTCACGCAGCCAAGGTGCGGTCGTGTGCGCTGACGAGAAGAGGAAGCCTTAGCAGTCTCAGCGGACTGCCTATACAACGGAGCGTCCCGAGCGACGGACGTATGCTCCGCTAACGACACATTTGTACCACAACATCTGGGGCCAGATGTTGTTGAACGAGAGAGGGGCCTCTCTCGCTTGCCGTCCGGATGGACCGGAACGAGCTATGAACCGGACTAAAAGGCTTCCTCCGTTCTCCCTCCGATCCGCCGTCACTGGGTGTGCATTAAGTTAATTTTATAGTGCTCGCATCACCCCAAAATTCCTTCTAGACCGCAACGGACGAACCCGGCTGCCGAACCATTCGGTGAATGGACGCTACACCGGGCGAGCTAGCGGACGTCAAAGGCCGTCGAACCTACTAGGGTCCTCTTAGGCAATTGGCGTATTACATGAGCACTTTTCCGCTAGCCCTTCATTAATTGTGACGACGGAGGCACACTGTTGGAAGACATCACAGATACATCACCCTAATCTTGATCGTCTGAAATAGAAATTGATAAAGTAGAGTGACCCTGCGGGGAAAGGACCGGAGTGTCCAAATCCCCAACAACATACCGTGACATACGCTTCCCATATTGTCATCGAAATCATACGATACAGAACAGGAGTTAATGCGAGTACACTGACCACATATAGAATGATAATAAGGTCAGAGGAAGACTTCCTCTTAAAACAATTGATCAATATCCTTTCAATGTGAAAAGAAAACAAGTCCTGGTACTCGCACTAACCCCTGGCAATCAAAATACATAATAATAATATGATCCATTAATATAGAAAAAATAATTGAAATCAAAATATTTTGAAAAAATATTTTTTCAGAACAGCCCAAGTTTCTGAAAAGTAACGCTGAGCCCCAATGGATCCCAAGCCTAAGTGTGGACAAAAATTTTAAAAATATTTTAAACAATTTATTCAACACTTACGAACAATAATAATGTATCTAGTTATGATTAAAATAACATAAAGATATTATTATTTAGAAATCCCCCCCCCCCCCTCACACAGAGGGCTGTTGTAAATGTAAACAATGAGTGTAAAAACACTAAAATAAGACTCCAGGCACCCAGGCCCGAAATCAGTTACCAAAAATACACCATCTGATGCAAAACAGAGACTTCCAGGGAAGAAACTGCAGAACATCAGATGGTAGATGCAGAACACAACGCCTAACCACCCGTAGGTGAAGACGTAAACATGGGGAAAGAACATAATTCATTCTGTTATTCAGCTAAAACTCCCAAGAAATTTTAGTAATAATAATTACAGAAATTATGCCAAAAGCATGGGAGAATAGCAAGGGGGAACTTAAAGGACAGGGAGAGAGGAAAAACACTTGAAAAAACAGTGTAACTAAATAATCAGAATGACAACAAAATGGCTGCTGCCTTGAAAATAGGTAACTTAACATAATTTCATTAAAAAATTTTAAGTTACAGCCCTGATAATATTCTGTCACACATTCTTTTCCTCTCCTCCTTTTCTATCCTCCTTAGAATCACCATTTCACTAATATTTATGTGTCTGGCATCATTTAAACTGAGATTTAAAAGCACAAAGATCAGTCAGATGTTAACTGATGAAGGGCCAAACTTAGAATGATGAATGGCGCCAATTTCGGAACGTCCTTGACACTGCGCATGCGCAGTAGGGGCGAAGTGTGGAGGGCCTTTCAGGACATGTTTTCTTTAGTTTTAGATGCAAATTTTGGGGATTGGGGGGCAAAATTTGTGTTTGGCCCTATATTTTAAGAGCTAGCACCAGCTATGTCTGGGTCATTGGTACAGTATAAAAATATATGTGCACATCACTGGAACTTCCCTTCAGGTCAATTTTTCTCTCTTGTGTGTTGCAAGACGTCCCACCCTTCCCCCCTCTCCTGTTTTCAGGGCAGAAAAGTTGTCTGAAGCGTTATACTTGACGGGCTATACTTGACAAAGATATAGCACCCAGTATGACGCAGTATGACCCTGCCTGGATTAAACGGCACACCATCAAAATTTCAAAATATCACTTAAATATATTCACCTGATTTTCGTAGTTGATTGCTTCAAATATGGTCAAAATTGTCTCATTTCGGATAAAAGTTTACAATTTCCAAAGTGCATCGGTACTATGTTATAGAAATTCTTTATTCTCCGTATGAGGATTCTGCAACAAATAAACGTTCTGAAAAAGAAAGAAACATGTATTGGTTAAAGAAATGTATGTTTTTAAGGTTTTGTTACCTGTCATGTAGGTCTTCTGGTGGTTTGTTGATTTTTCAGGCAAGTATAGTATGCCACTTACTGTTCACATTGTTGAAGCCATCCATGAGGAGTCGTCTTCTTTTTCTGTTATGATGGTTATGATGTATATTGTGACTTCTTTGTATCGATTGCAGCATCTGAAATGAAAGAGAGAGAGATGCAATCATCAATGTCTTCAGCATAATTTATGACCTATTGTTTGTTCGATATCAGGCTGAGCTACATATAGGACTGAAAGATGAACTTTAGCTAGAGTACAGGTATTAAGTGCACAGACTTTCTCTAAAAGTTTTATCCTAACACCATGGCTTTTCTGGAAGAACGGAAAAGGCTAAAAAAAGTTAAATACACCCAACCACCAGGCCACATAATTATTTTGTAACAATTTATTCATTGGCTGAATAAAAGAATGCCATTATTTAATGCTGATAAAATGAGAAGAGTTAATTCTGGATCAACCTAGCTAGTCGTAGTTGTTGGTATTGCTGAACTAAATACTTGATTTAGAATTACCTATCTTGAAATGTTGCACTCGGAAATGATGCAATCTCTTAAAATAAACAGCCCTGGGAAAATATATTGTTTCAATAAACGTTTGAAACATTCTATTGACATCTTGCATAATTGTTGAATATTCCTGATAAAAGAGGGGGTGATTTGATGACTTTTGGACCTAAAATATACAATTTACTATTTCGTATTTTTGTTGTTATTTCCCTGAAAAATATGTGCACATCACTGGAACTTCCCTTGAGGTCAATTTTTCTCTCTTGTTTGTTGCATGACGTCTCCCCCCTTCCCCCCTCCCCTGTTTTCAGGGCAGAAAAAGTTGTCTGAAGAGCTATACTTGACGAGCTATACTTGACAAAGATATAGCACCCAGTATGACGCAGTATGACCCTTCCTGGATTAAACGGCACACCATCAAATTTTCAAAATATCACTTAAATATATTCACCCGATTTTCGCAGTTGATTGCTTCAAATATGGTCAAAATTGTCTCATTTTGGATAAAAATTTCCAATTTCCAAAGTGCATCGGTACTATGTTATAGAAATTCTTTATTCTCGGTATGAGGATTCTGCAACAAATAAACGTTCTGAAAAAGAAAGAAACATGTATTGGTTAAAGAAATGTATGTTTTTAAGGTTTTGTTACCTGTCATGTAGGTCTTCTGGTGGTTTGTTGATTTTTCAGGCAAGTATAGTATGCCACTTACTGTTCACATTGTTGGAGCCATCCATGAGGAGTCGTCTTCTTTTTCTGTTATGATGGTTATGATGTATAAAGTGACTTCTTTGTTTTGATTGCAGCATCTGAAATGAAAGAGAGAGATATGCAAGCATCAATGTCTTCAGCATAATATATGACCTATTGTTTGTTCAATATCAGTCTGAAAGATGAACTTTAGGTACAGTACAGGTATTAAGTGCACAGACTTTCTCTAAAAGTTTTATCATCACAACATGGCTTTTCTGGAAGAACGGAAAAGCCTAAAAACGTAAATACACAAAACCTCTGGGCCACATAATTATTTTATAACAATTTATTCATTAGCTGAATAAAAGAATGCCATTATTTAATGCTGGCAAAAATGAGAAGGGTTATTTCTGGATCAACCTAGCTAGTCGTAGTTGTTGGTATTGCTGGAATAAATACTTGATTTAGAATTACCTATCTTGAAATGTTGCACTCGGAAATGATGCAATCTCTTAAAATAAACAGCCCTGGGAAAGTTAAAAAATTTATAGTAATTTATATATTTTTTAGACTTACCAATGACCCAGACATAGCTGGTGCTAACTCTTAAAATATAGGGCCAAACACAAATTTTGCCCCCCAATCCACAAAATTTGCATATAAAACCAAAGAAAACATGTCCTGAATGGCCCTCCACACTTCACCTCTACTGCGCATGCGCAGTGTCAAGGACGTTCCGAAAATGGCGCCATTAATCATTCTAAAAACCAGTGCCTGGTAAGCGCTATGTACTCAGCGGGGAGGTAAGAGTTCCCAACTCCTGGGAGGGCCATCCCCGTCTGGGTCATTGGTAAGTATAAAAAATATATAAATTACTATAAATTTTTTAACATTTTTATACTGTACCAGTGACCCAGACATAGCTGAATAGTAAAAAAGCTGGAGGGCCAAGGACATAGAGCAAGATGGAATACGCTCAATTATATAAAATAGAGTCATCCCCTCTAGGGAAAAAGAAGTATTAGGCCTTACATGTATCTTTCTTATTTATGATAAATTAGAAAGATACAACACCTTCCAAAATTGAGGATCATACATCCATGTACTCTATTAATATCTAGTGTAATCCTTATACTAATAATTTTTAAAGTAAGCCAATAAATAAAGTAAGTCTAGAGAATAGAGACTCTTAATACTCCTTAAAAGTGTTTGTATTGTAAAATAATGTCCGTTGACACGTGCTATATTCAAAAGCTATACTTTAAAAACTAAGACCTAAATGAATTTTTAAAACAAACTTCTCACTAAACAACCATCCCAATAACAGCTCAGAATTACTAACTCCGGAGGAGGTATCCCCTTGTTTTCATAGTAAGACAGGTGACCCAAGGGAACACCCTCCCCCCCCCCTTTTTCTTGCCCTGGGTCAAATAGCCCAGAGCGAAGAGGGCAGCAGAACGCAGTCACTGCCGAAACAGACAGCCTACCTAGCTATAGTAGCAACTGTTAAGTGAATGACATTCCGAGCAGTAGATAATAGACCTAACAATAGAGGCCTCCAGAAATGGACTCGATATTTCTGAGATAAAAATTCATGAATGTGGATGGCTGTGCGCAATGAGCAGCCTTCAAAAATCTATAATAGCGACACTATTAATGTAAGCCCAAGATGTAGAAGAACTCTTACTTCATGAGCCGATATCTCAAACACAACTGCTGAGTGAATGATATACCATAAGCAGTATCGATAGTTAATTGAATCCATTAGCAATAGAATGGAGCGTAACGTCCTTCTATTAGGCATCAAAGGCAGAAGAAGCTTACGCCCGTAGTAATAAACAGATATCTGTTTATAAATACATAAACTCTAACCGGACAGAGTAAAGGCCTATGCCCGTACGAAGACGGAAGGATCTTAATAACAATAGGTTCCGGATATTAATTAGGAGCCTGACTCTTATGAGAAAATCCAACCTAAATAGTAAAGGAAGTAGTGATTCCGAAACTATGAAAGTGAAAATCATCCACCGATAGTGCATGAAACTCACTGACTCTTCAGAAAAAGAGAAGCCAACAGAATTACTGTCTAAAAGGTCAGAATTTGAAAATTACTGTTTCCAGAGGCTCAAATGATCACTTAGCTAAATAAGAACCGAAGTTAAATTCCGTATAGGAATTTAATCTAATGATTCTAAGTCTATTTATCGAAGAGTAACTAACTGACTTAGATAAAGAGACATAAGACTCAATTGTAAACTATCATAGAGTGCATAGGTATGAGGTAACATAAACCTATAACCTTAATAATAACAGGTTGCAGTAGATCTTGTCAAACAAGTATACTAAAAAGTTGCAATGACTAGTATGGAGGAAACAACAATATCAACATAGTGATCCCTACACCAACGACGGAAGAGCCTCCACTTTAGCCGCATAGTATAGCGAAGAAGAGGTTCCGCTATAGTAAGAAATCGCGTCCAAAGCTCGTCCAGTACAATGCTTACAATGCAATAAGGACCAAACAACGGAATACGTGAAGGTTGAGATCTTGCGGGTTGTGATAAAGATGACACGATTTTACCCAGCGAAAAAAGATCCTCTCATGGAGGAAGATTTCGCGTTAAGTCCCACAGTAGACCTCAGAGTAAATTTACCCACGGTTTCTGTGAAGACAGAGATGCTATCAACAGAAATGTATAGTGGTTGTTTATCTTAGCAATACTTGCTGAAACAACAGCGCCGGAGGATACGCATATCCTATCATTCCGTCCTATTAGATCAATAGAGCGTTAACAACATTAGCTCAGAGATCCGGACAAGCAAACACATACGTCTGCAATTGATTAGCAAGTAGTGTCGTAAATAAATTATCATTGGGCGCTCCCATTGATAGCAAATCTGATTGAATACTTGTTTGTTGACAGTCCATTCTGACGGCAACAAGCGACCCATAAGTGAACGGGAGTCCGGTAATACAATCAGACGACCCGGAATATGACGAACCGAAGCAGAACTTGGTGTACTATAACAAACAGAAGGATTCTTTCCATTAAATTGAATAACGGAAACGAATGAGTGCCCCCTTTGTTCCGGAGATACGCTACCACTGTCGAATTAACGGACAGGATTTGGACATGCGTTTCTGAATAATGTTCATCCAATGACATAAATCAAGCCTAAAAAAACACTATTCCGTGGAAGATAAGTACTTGCTTAGAGACTGCGGAACCCAAAGACCCTGGCACTTCGAATCCGTTGGGATCAATATTATATCCCAACCTGTTTGACTGGCAACCGTCATAATTATAAAACTGGGATCCGGCAACTGCAGTGGCACTCTCTGAGTCAACCACCGAATGTTTGCCCCAGTCTGAATCTCTTGCTACACTAGATAGACAAGAGAACGTGTAAATCGAGCAATTCATGGATTGCTGAAAAGTTGCCGTCGAAGAGAAGCTTCTCCGAGAACGAAGCGACTCTGAGAGAGTTCTTCACCTTACTATCCACGCGCGTGGATGTAGCTAGGGCTGCGTCACGTCTGACCAACTCCAAGCAGCCACTGAAGGGCGGAGTTATACGTGAACAAACTACTGCCCTCAAAAGAAATCACATTGAGGATCATAACCCGGAATTCTTTCTCTTGAAGACGTAATGATAACGCCTCAGTAAGGTGGATTACGTATGATAAAGCGTCTAAGTTAAGTCTATTAGACATCATTGTCGTTTCCAACATTGTGGTTGGAAAAGACATAGACGGCGAAAAAGATTATTTCCAGTCTTTAACCACGCCGTCTATACGCATATGAACTCTCGGTATGCCCTGATCTGCCAAAATAAATTATTCATATAAATGATAAAAGGCAGAAATGAGCATTGCGGACAAGAAACTAAGCTATCATGCTTGGTAGCAGGCTTATATATATATAGCGTCGATAAATAATACACATGTTCTAATGACATTATTGGACTGTGTCGGTAAGTCAGGGACAATGTCCCTGAACCGATCCAAAATTCCGTGTCCAATGACGCTATAAGTCTCTTACCCAACATCCCAGCAATGTAGTCCGAAATAACAATCACTGGAAGATAATGCCGGAAGATATGTATGGCAGCTTCCGATGCCACGAAAGGGAAAACTCGAAATCTTTCGAATCCCTTTCGCCATCTTGTCGGACCCTATAAAGCGTTCGGTCGTCCGTACCTGATGCAACCGCGGACCGCACCGACCCAGCGCCGTCGGATAATTCCTGATTCGACCAAGAAACTGTCGATTGCTGGGATGCTGCGAAAAAACTGTGCTAACTCGGAAAGCACGTCCGTCACTGAGGCCTGTGGAGAAGCGGTCCTACGATGCATTGCCGCTGGAAGCTCCGTAATCGTTACCCCGTGCATACTACTAATATGCGAGCGAACGGAGTGTATAGGCCTCGTAACCCTTGGCTACCGGATGGCGTGACCTGTTCGCTGTGGAATCACTGAATGACGAAACTGATCGGATACTCGAGGTCACGTAGCCAATGTGCGGTTGTGTGCACTGCTGTGAGGATGAGGAAGCATTATCGACAGTCTCTCGGACTGTCAATATAACGGAGCGTCCTGAGCGACGGACATATGCTCCGAATGTAAAATATCTGAACACACAACATGCGGTCCCCTATGTTGTTGGACGAGAGAGGGACCTCTCTCGCTCACAGCCCGGACGGACCTGGACAAGCCAGGAACCGGACTAACAGGCTTCATCCGATCTGTCCTCAATCCGCCATCACTAGGTGAGTACTAAAGTAATTATAGTGCTCGCATCACCCAAATCTCCTTCCTAGACCGCAACGGACGAACCCGGCAGCCGAACCATTCGATGAATGTACGCTACACCGGGTGAGCTAGCGAATGTCACTCCATCGATCCTACAGGGGACCTCTTAGGCGATAGACATATTCCATGAGCACTTATTGCCGCTAGCTCTTCATTAACTATGACGACAGAGGCACACTTTTCAAAGACATCTCCGTAACTTTGCGAACAAGAAACCAGAAATGCTTGGTAATAGCAAGCATATAATAATAAATATATAGCGTCGTTCAATAATTCGAAAGTTTGTGTGACATTATTGGACTATGTCGGAACTGAGGGACGATGTCCCTGAACCGAACCAAAAATTTCTAAGTCCACCGACGCTATCAGTTTCTTATCCGGCATCGCAGCATTCTGGTCCGACGAAAGAACCTGTAGAAGATCAAGTCAGATGACATACACAACAGCATATGTTGTTCCGAAAGGGAAAGCTCGAAATCCTCCGAATCCCTTTCGGTATCCCGTCGGGCCGGATGAAATTTTCGGACGTCCGTACCCGCTTCCGCGGAGCGTCCCGACCCAGCATCATCCGATAAAACATTATGCGACAGATTCAGTTGTTGCTGGGATGCTGCGATAAGCTGTGCTATTAGGATAGCACATCCGTCCCCGAGGCCTGTGCAGTAGCGGTCTTACGATGCATTGCCGCCGGAAGCTCCGTGTACGTTGACTCTCGCACACTTTCCTATGCGAACGTCCGGAGTCTGCAGGCCTCGTGTCCCTGGCTACCGGATGGTGTGACCTGGTCGCCGATGATTCTCTGACTGGCGAAGCTGACTGGATATCCGAGGTCACGTAGCCAAGAGCGGTCGTTTGCGCTACCATGAGAATGAGGAAGCCTTATTGACAGTCTCTACGGACTGACCATATGTCGGAGCGTCCCGAGCGGCGGACGTATGCTCCGAATGCGAAACATTTTGTACCACAACATCTGGGGCCAGATGTTGTTGTACGAGAGAGGGGCCTCTCTCGCTCGCCGTCCGGATGGACCAGGACGAGCTATGAACCGGACTAAAAGGCTTCCTCCGTTCTCACTCTAATCCGCCGTCACTGGGTGTGCATTAGGTTGATTTATAGTGCTCGCATCACCCCAAAATTCCTTCTAGACCGCAACGGACGAACCCGGCTGCCGAACCATTCGATGAATGGACGCTACACCGGGCGAGCTAGCGGACGACAAAGGCCGTCGAACCTACTAGGGTCCTCTTAGGCAATTGGCGTATTTACATGAGCACTTTTCCGCTAGCCCTTCATTAATTGTGACGACGGAGGCACACTGTTGGAAGACATCACAGATACATCACCCTAATCTTGATCGTCTGAAATAGAAATTGATAAAGTAGAGTGACCCTGCGGGAAAAGGACCGGAATGTCCAATTCCCCACTAACATACCGTGACATACGCTTCCCATGATGTCATCGAAATCATCAGATACAGAACAGGAGTTAATGCGAGTACACTGACCACATATAGAATGACTATAAAAGTCAGAGGAAGACTTCCTCTTATTACAATTTATCAAAATCTTTTCAAAGTGAAAAGAAAACAAAGTCCTGGTACTCGCACCAACCCCTGACAATCAAAATACATAATAATAATATGATCCATTAACATAGAAAAAATAATTGAAATCAAAATATTTTGAAAAAATATTTTTTCAGAACAGCCCAAGTTTCTGAAAAGTAACGTTGAGCCCCAATGGATCCCAAGCCTAAGTGTGGACAAAAATTTTAAAAATATTTTAAACAATTTATGCAACACTTACGAACAATAATAATGTATCTAGTTATGATTAAATTAACATCAAGATATTATTTTCAAGGAATCCCCCCCCCCCCTCACACAGAGGGCTGTTGTAAATGTAAACAATGAGTGTAAAAACACTAAAATAAGACTCCAGGCACCCAGGCCCGAAATCAGTTACCAAAAATACACTATCTGATGCAAAACAGAGACTTCCAGGGAAGAAACTGCAGAACATCAGATGGTAGATGCAGAACACAACGCCTAACCACCCGTAGGTGAAGACGTAAACATGGGGAAAAGAACAGAATTCATTCTGTTACTCAGCTAAAACTCCCAAGAAATTTTAGTAATAATAATTACAGAAACTATGCCAAAAGCATGGGGGAATAGCAAGAGGGGACTTGAAGGAAAGGGAGGGAGGAAAACACTGAAAAATCAGTGTAACTAAATAACAAGAATGACAACAAAAAGGCTGCTGCCTCGAAAATAGGTAACTTAACATAATGTCATTAAAAAAATTTAAGTTACAGCCCTGATAATATTCTGTCACACATTTTTCCTCTCCTCCTTATCTATCCTCCTTAGAATCACAATTTCACTAATATTTATGTGTCTGGCATCATTTAAACTGAGATTTATAAGCACAAAGATCAGTCAGATGTTAACTGATGAAGGGCCAAACTTAGAATGATTAATGGCGCCAATTTCGGAACGTCCCTGTCACTGCGCATGCGCAGTAGAGGTGAAGTGTGGAGGGCCATTCAGGACATGTTTTCTTTGGTTTTAGATGCAAATTTTGGGGATTGGGGGGCAAAATTTGTGTTTGGCCCTGTATTTTAAGAGTTAGCACCAGCTATGTCTGGGTCATTGGTACAGTATAAAAATATATATTGTTTCAATAAACGTTTGAAACATTCTATTGACATCTTGCATAATTGTTGAATATTCCTGATAAAAGAGGGGGTGATTTGATGGCTTTTGGTCCTAAAATACACAATTTTCTATTTCGTATTTTTGTTGTTAATTCCCTGAAAAATATTTGCACATCACTGGAACTTCCCTTGAGGTCAATTTTTCTCTCTTGTTTGTTGCATGACGTCCCACCCTTCCCCCCTTCCCCCCTCCCCTGTTTTCAGGGCAGAAAAAGTTGTCTGAAGAGCTATACTTGACGGGCTATACTTGACAAAGATATAGCACCCAGTATGACGCAGTATGACCCTTCCTGGATTAAACGGCTCACCATCAAAATTTCAAAATATCACTTAAATATATTCACCTGATTTTCGCAGTTGATTGCTTCAAATATGGTCATCAATGCAACTTCCCTTCAGGTCAATTTTTCTCTCTTGTTTGTTGCATGACGTCCCACCCTTCCCCCCTTCCCCCCTTCCCCCCTCCCCTGTTTTCAGGCAGAAAAAGTTGTCTGAAGAGCTATACTTGACGGGCTATACTTGACAAAGATATAGCACCCAGTATGACGCAGTATGACCCTTCCTGGATTAAACGGCTCACCATCAAAATTTCAAAATATCACTTAAATATATTCACCTGATTTTCGCAGTTGATTGCTTCAAATATGGTCAAAATTCATTTTGGATAAAAGTTTCCAATTTCCAAAGTGCATCGGTACTATGTTATAGAAATTCTTTATTCTCCGTCTGAGGATTCTGCAACAAATAAACGTTCTGAAAAAGAAAGAAACATGTGTTGGTTAAGAAAATGTATGTTTTTAAGGTTTTGTTACCTGTCATGTAGGACTTCTGGTGCTTTGTTGATTTTTCAGGCAAGTATAGTATGCCACTTACTGTTCGCATTGTTGGAGCCATCCATGAGGAGTCGTCTTCTTTTTCTGTTATGATGGTTATGATGTATAAAGTGACTTCTTTGTTTTGATTGCAGCATCTGAAATGAAAGAGAGAGATATGCAATCATCAATGTCTTCAGCATAATTTATGACCTATTGTTTGTTCGATATCAGTCTGAGCTACATATAGGAATGACAGATGAACTTTAGCTACAGTACAGGTATTAAGTGCACAGACTTTCTCTAAAAGTTTTATCATCACAACATGGCTTTTCTGGAAGAACGGAAAAGCCTAGAAAACGTAAATACACAAAACCACTGAGCCACATAATTATTTTGTAACAATTTATTCATTAGCTGAATAAAAGAATGCCATTATTTAATGCTGGTAAAATGAGAAGGGTTAATTCTGGATCAACCTAGCTAGTCGTAGTTGTTGGTATTGCTGAACTAAATACTTGATTTAGAATTACCTATCTTGAAATGTTGCACTCGGAAATGATGCAATCTCTTAAAATAAACAGCCCTTGGAAAATATATTGTTTCAATAAACGTTTGAAACATTCTATTGATATCTTGCATAATTGTTGAATATTCCTGATAAAAGAGGGGGTGATTAAATGACATTTGGACCTCAAAAATACAATTTACTATTTCGTATTTTTGTTGTTGTTAATTCCCTGAAAAATATGAGCACATCACTGGAACTTCCCTTCAGGTCAATGTTTCTCTCTTGTGTGTTGCATGACGCCCCCCCCCCCTCCCCCCTTCCCCAGTTCCCTGTTCTCAGAGCAGAAAAAGTTTTCTGAAGGCTATACTTGACGGCCTATACTTGACAAAGATATAGCTATCAGTATGACTCATTATGACCCTTCCTGGATTACACTGAACACCGTCAAAATTTCAAAATATCACTTAAATAGATTCACCTGATTTTCGCATTTTGATTTCTTCAAATATTGTCAAAATTATCTCATTTTGTAGTAAAATTTCCAATTTCCAAAGTGCATTGGTGGCGATAGTACTATGTTATAGAAATTCTTTATTCCCCGTCTGAAGATTCTGCAACAAATAAACATTCTGAAAAAGAAAGAAAACATGTATTGGTTAAAAAAAATATATGTTTTTAAGGTTTTGTTACCTGTCATGTAGGTTTTCTGGTGGTCTGTTGAGTTTTCAGGCAAGTATAGTATGCCACTTACTGTTCGCATTGTTGGAGCCATCCATGAGGAGTCGTCTTCTTTTTCTGTTGTGATGGTTATGATGTATATTGTGACTTCTTTGTATCGATTGCAGCATCTGAAATGAAAGAGAGAGAGATGCAATCATCAATGTCTTCAGCATAATTTATGACCTATTGTTTGTTCGATATCAGGCTGAGTTACATATAGGACTGAAAGATGAACTTTAGCTAGAGTATAGGTATTAAGTGCACAGACTTTCTCTGAAAGTTGTATCATCACACCATGGCTTTTCTGGAAGAACGGAAAAGCCTACAAAACTTAAATACACACAACCACTGGGCCACATAATTATTTTACAACAATTTATTCATTGGCTGAATTGAAGAATGCCATTATTTAATGCTGGTAAAATGAGAAGGGTTAATTCTGGATCAACCTTGCTAGTCGTAGTTGTTGGTATTGCTGAACTAAATACTTGATTTAGAATTACCTATCTTGAAATGTTGCACTCGGAAATGATGCAATCTCTTAAAATAAACAGCCCTTGGAAAATATATTGTTTCAATAAACGTTTGAAACATTCTATTGATATCTTGCATAATTGTTGAATATTCCTGATAAAAGAGGGGGTGATTTGATGACTTTTAAACCTAAAAAATACAATTTACTATTTCGTATTTTTGTTGTTGTTAATTCCCTGAAAAGTAAAAAAAATTATAGTAATTTATATATTTTTTATACTTACCAATGACCCAGACTTAGCTGGTGCTAACTCTAACAAAACCAGGGCCAAACAAAAATTTTGCCCCCCAATCCCCAAAATTTGCATCCAAAACCAAAAGAAATCATGTCCTATAGGACCTCCATACTACGCCCCCACTGCGCATGCGCAGTGTCAAGGACGTCCCGAAATTGGCGCCAATTATCATTCTTACTGGCAGTGCCTGGTCAGCGCTATGTACTCAGCGGGGAGGCAAGAGTTCCCAACTCCTGGGAGGGCCATCCCCGTCTGGGTCATTGGTAAGTATAAAAAATATATAAATTACTATAAATTTTTTAACATTTTTATACTGTACCAATGACCCAGACTTAGCTGAATAGTAAACAGGCTGGAGGGCCTAGGACATAGAGGAAAATCCAATAAGCTCAACTATATAATAAAGAGGTAACCCCTTAAGGAGAAAAGGAGTATTAGGCTTTACATGTATCTTTCTTATTTAATATTAAATTAGAAAGATACAATACCCTTAATAATTGAGCACAATAATATTCATGTTCTCTATTTACATCCAGTATAACCCTTATACTAATTATTTTTAAAGTAAGCCAATAAATAAAGTAGTCCAGAGAATTGAGACTCTTTATAATCTTTTAAAAGTGTCCGAGTATTGTATATTAAAGCCCGTTTGACACTTGACATATACAAATGCTTCACACCGAGCTACACTTTAAAAATAAGACATGAATGAATTTTAACATTAATATTACACTTTAAAACCATCCCGGAAGCGACTCAGAAATACTGACTTTGGAGGAGGCATTCCCTTGCTTTTCACTATAAAGCAGGTGACCTAAGGGAACACCCTCCCCCCCCCCTCCCCTTGCCCTGGGTCAAATAGCCCAGAGCGAAGAGGGCAGCCGGACGGAGTCGCTGCCAGAACAGAAAGCCTGCATAACTATAGTTGCAACTGTTTAGTGGATGACATTCTGAGGAACAGATAACGGACCTAAACAATGCAGGTCTCCAGAAATGTACTCAATATTTCTGAGATAAAAATTCGTGAATGTGGATGGCTGAGACCAATAAGCAGCCTTCATTAAATCTGTAATAGCAACACTATTAGCATAAGCCCAAGAAGTAGCAAGAGCTCTTACTTCATGAGCGGAAATGTTAAGCACAGACTGCTGAGAAGAAGATAAACTCTCATAAGCAGTACGGATAGTTAATTGAAACCATCTAGCAATAGAATGGACCGAAATGTCCCTTCTATTAGGCATCAAAGACAGAAAGAAACGTTTCCGTCCCTTTCTGATAAACTGAGATCTCTGTTTATAGATACGTAACGCTCTAACAGGACAGAGTAAAGACCTACGCCCGTCTGAAGACGGAAGAGCCTTAATAACAATAGGTTCCGGATATTTATTAGGAGCCTGATTCTTAGCTAAAAAAACACATTAGTAGTGAAGGTAATAGTGTTCCCGACACTACGATAGTGAGAATCATCCACAGACAGTGCATGAAGCTCACTGAATCTTCTAGCAGAAGAGAAAGCTAAGAGAAAAGCTGTCTTATAAGATAAGAATTTGAAATCTACTGTCCCAAGAGGTTCAAATGGCTTTTCCTTCAATTTAAGAAGAACCCAAGCTAAATTCCATTTAGGAATTAATCTAAGAGTTCTGGGTCTATTTATCGAGAAGTTTCTAACCAACTTAGATAAAGAGACATTAGATCCAATTTGTAAACTATCATGATGTGCATAGGTATCAGATAACATAGACCTATAACCCTTAATAGTAACAGGCTGCAGTTTGATTTCGTCAAACAAGCATACTAGAAAGTTTGCAGTGTCTGGTATAGAGGGATCAAAAATATCTACCGAATGATCCCTACACCAACGACGAAAAACCTTCCACTTAGCCGCATAGTTTAGCTTAGAGGAGGTCCTCCTACAGTTAGAAATCGCGTCCACTGCTCGTCCTGTAAAGTGCTTGCCATGCAAGAAGGACCGCACAACGGAAAAACGTGAAGGTTGAGACCTTGCGGGTTGTGATGGAGTTGACGCGGTTTCCCCTGCGAAAGAAAATCCTCACGTGGAGGAAGCTTTCGCGGTAGGTCCCACAACAGACACCTGAGTAGATTTATCCACGGTCTCTGTGGAGACAGAGATGCTACCAACAGAATCTTGCATTGAGATTGTTTTATTTTTAGCAATACTTGCTGAATTAACGACGCTGGAGGATACGCATATCCTATCATTCCGTCCCAAGGGATCGACAGAGCGTCTACTGCAAATGCTCTTGGATCCGGACATGGAGACACATACGTCTGCAACTGATTGTTGAGATGTGTCGTAAATAAGTCTATCATTGGCCGTTCCCATTGGTAGCAAATCTGATTGAATACTTGTTTGTTGAGAGTCCAATCCGACGGCAACAAGCGACCCTTTCGTGAAAGGGAGTCTGCTAGTACCTTCATACGACCCGGTATATGACGGACCGAAAGTAGAACTTGATGTTCTAGAGCAAACAGAAGGATTCTTTCCGTTAGATTGAACAACGGAATTGAATGAGTGCCTCCCTGATTCCGTATATACGCCACTACTGTCGTATTGTCGGATAGGATTTGGACATGAGCATTGTGAATAATGTCCATACAATGACGTAAAGCAAGCCAAAAAGACATCATTTCCTTGATGTTTATGTGCTTGCCCAGGAATTGCGGATCCCAAAGACCCTGGCATCTCGAATCCGTTGGGTTCAATGATGCACCCCAACCTGTTTGACTGGCATCCGTCATAATGGTAAAACTCGGATCCGGCAACTGCAGCGGAACTCCCTGAGTTAACCACTGAATGTTTGCCCAAGTCTGAATCTCTCATTTCACTTGATCTGACAAGAGAACGTCTATGTCGAGCGAATGAATTTTCACACTCCAATTCTGAGTCAAGAAAATTTGGAGAGACGCGTGCGTAACCGCCCCATCGGAATGAGATCTGCAGTGGCTCCGCACAGACCTATCAGTCTCATGAACTCCCTCGCTGTGACTTTGTCTGCGTGCAGACAATAGCGAGCGAAACAACTGACTAATTTCGCTCTGGGTAACGGCAGACGAACGAGATTGTTGTGCGTCTCGAAGCTCATTCCCAGATGTGTGAATGACTTGGACGGCACCAGATCCGACTTCTCCTCGTTTATTATAAAACCGAGACGTCGGAGCAAAAGAAGCAGATTCTGCACATCGTTCTGAAGTGTTAACTCGTTGCCGTACCTCTGGAGAATGTCGTCCAGGTAGGCCGACGTTACCGCAGACGAATGAGCTCGGAAATACATCATTACCGAGTTCATTACCCGAGGTACAGCCCAAGGTGCTAGATTCAATCCGAAGCACATCGCCCGGAATTGATACACCACCCCTAGGACTGCGAAGCGTAGATACTTTCTGAATGTCGGATGTACCATGACGTGAAAGTACGCATCTTTGAGATCTATGCTTGTTGCATAATCGTTCACCCGAATACTCGCTCTCACCGATCGAATCGTCTCCATATAAAACTTCGGAGCGACGATCAGCTTGTTTATCCAGCTCCAATCTATGACTGGACGGAACGAGCCGTCTGGTTTCGGAACCAGAAACAGATGGCTGTAGAATCCCGGTGTCTCCTGGTTTTCTACGACCTCTACCGCGTTCTTCCCTAAAAGAGACTGCACCTCTGATAACAGAGCGTCTCTTTTCTGCGGATTTGACGGAAGTTGAGTCCATTTTGGACTTCGAGTTAATGGAGGCGTTCATTTGAAGGATATCTTTAGACCTTCCGAAATCACCCCTCTCACCCAAGGGTCGTCCGTAATCGACGCCCACTCTTGTGAAAAACTCGACAACCTTCCACCAACCGGGACGCGATAGAGGTTGAAGCCATCACCTCCTGGACCTGCGAGGCCTGCGGTAGGAGAAACCACGTCCTCCGCGACCCGCACCTCGTCCCGTCGACCTCGCGGCGTCCGACCGGTTGTCCCGGCCCGAAGGACGTCCCGCACGTGAGTCGCTGCCTTGACGGTCTCTTGAATAAGACCAAGAGGACGCACCGGAACCTCTATAGGAACCTCTCTTGGGCGCATTAGACCCAGAAGTGCCTGTCTTACTCTTATCTGCCATGTCCGACTTCTTAGAAGCAGATTTAAACAGCAGAGAATCCGAAGCTTTCTTAGTAATTTTATCGTAAATTGCAGAAAGCTTGCCGTCGAAGAGAAGTTCTCCGGAGACCGAAGCGACTCTGAGAGAGTTCTTCACCTTACTATCCACGAGTGTGGATGTAGCTATGGCTGCGTCACGTCTAACCAACTCCAGGTTTGCACTGAAAGGGCGGAGTTACACGTGGAATAAGCTACTGCCCTTGAAAGAAGTCTTGAAGAGGATTGTATATCCTGGAATTCTTTCCCTTGAAGACGCAGTGATAACGCCCTAGTAAGGTGGTCTGCGTAAGATAAAGCATCTAAACTGGCTCTGTTAGACGAAATAGTCGTCTCCAACACCGCGGTTGGAATAGACGCAGACGACGGTAATTATAATTCTAAGTCTTCCGCCTCGTCGTCCATACGCAGAGGAACTCTCGGGATACCCTGTCCTGCCGTATCGAATTTATTCCTTGCATTAATGAAAGGTAGGTTAAGAGTATTGGCGGACAAGAAACCCGCTTTTCCTGTTTTGGAAGCAAGTTTGAATATAGCGTCGTTCAATAATTCAAATGTTCTTGTGACATTATTGGGCTGAGACGAAAACTCGGGAGCGATGTCCCTGAACCGCTCAAATAAATCAGTGTCCAATGACGCTATAATTCTCTTGTCCGGTACCGCAGCAGTCTGGCCCGACGGAACAACTTGAGGAAGAAAGTGCCGGATGAAGTCCACGGCAGCTTTATGTTGTTCCGTAAGGGATAGCTCCAAGTTATCCGTATCCCTTTCACCATCAGGTCGGACCTCATGATCTCCCGGTCGTCCGCACCCGATGCTTCGGCGGAGCGTACCGACCCAGCGCCGTCGGATAATTCTCGATCCGACACCGTTTCTGTCGGTTGCTGGGATGCTGCGATAAGTTGTGCTATTTGAACATGCACGTCCGACATCGAGGCCTGCGGAGGCGCAGTCTTCCGCTGCTTCGCCGAGGGCAGCTCCGCATCTGGTGACTCCCGCATACTCTTCCTATGCGAACGTCCGGAGTCAACCGGCCTCGTGTCCCTGGCTACCGGATGGCGTGACCTGGTCGCCGAAGAATCCCGGATCGCCGAAGCTGGTAAAATATCGGCGGTCACGTAGCCAAGGTGCGGTCGAGTGCGCTGGTGAGAGGAAGAAGCCTGAGCAGTCTCAGCGGACTGCCTATACAACGGAGCGTCCCGAGCGACGGACGTGTGCTGCGCTTGCGACACATTTTGTACCACAACATCTGGTCCCAGATGTTGTTGTACGAGAGAGGGGCCTCTCTCGCTCGCGGCCCGGCTGGACCTGGACGAGCTAGGAACCGGACTCGAAGGCTTCCTCCGATCTCTCCTACTATCCGCCGTCACTGGGTGTGCACGTTGAATGTTTATAGTGCTCGCTTCACCCAACATTTCCTCCTGGACCGCATCGGACGAACCCGGCTGCCGAACCATTCGGTGAATGGACGCTACACCGGGCGAGCTAGCGGACGACATTTGTTATCTCCATGAGCACTTTTACCGCTAACTCTGTATTCATTTGTGACGACGGAAGCGCGCTTGCGGAGGATAACATGGAAACATCACCCTGTTCTTGTTCCTCTGAAATAGAAACTGATAGAGTAGAGTGACCCTGTGGTGAAAGAGCCGGCATAGCCCTTTCTCCACTAACAACATATCGTGACACACGTTTCCAATGTTTGTCATCCCAATATTGACATATTGAACAGGGATTAGTGCGAGTACACTGACTACAATTAATACAATGATCATGAAAGTCAGAAGAAGATTTCTTCCTATTACAATTTGAACAATATCCTTTCATTGTGAAAAGTCAACAACAAGTCCTAGTACTCGCACAAACCCCTAAACACAAAGATACATAATAACATGATCCATTAATATTAAAAAAACAATTGAAAATCAAAATAATTTTTGAAAAATATTTTTTCAGCGAAGCCCAAGTTTCTGAAAAGTAACGTTGAGCCCCAATGGATCCCAAGGCTAAGCGTGGTCAAAAATTTTAAAATTATATTAAATAATTAATGCAACACTTACGGATAATAATAATGTATCTTATAGTGAGATAAACTACTCCAAAGGCAAAAAGCCCCCCTCAAAAGAGACTGTTGCCAATGTAAACAAACAGTGTAAAAACACCAGAAAACATGACTCCAGGCACTGACAATACTGGCCCGAAATCAGTCATCAAAATTACACACTATCTGATGCAAAACAGAGACTCCCAGGGGAGAATCTGCAGAACATCAGATGGTAGATGCAGAACACAACGTTTATACACCCATGGGTGAAAACGTAAATATGGGGAAAATAACAGAATTCATTCTGTAACCAAGCTAATTCCCCCAAGAGAATTTAGAAATGATCTTTCTCAAAAACATGCCAAAAGCATGGGAGAATAGCAAGGGGGGCTTAGAAGACCAGGGGAGAGGAAACACTGAATAAGCAGTGCAACTTTATAGCACGAATGACAACAACAGGCCCATGCCTCGAAAATAGGCAACTTAACATAATTTCATGAAAAATTTTAAGTACAGCCCTGATTATTTTTTGTCACTCCTTTTTCCTCTCCTCCTTCTATATCCTCCTTAGAATCACCATTTCTCCAATAATTACGTGTCTGGCATCCTTTAAACTGAGATTTACAAGCACAAAGATCAGTGAGATGTTGACTGATGAAGGGCCAAACAGAGAATGATAATTGGCGCCAATTTCGGAACGTCTTTGACACTGCGCATGCGCAGTAAGGGCAAAGAATGGAGGTCCTTCAGGACATGATTTCTTTAGGTTTTAGATGCAAATTTTGGGGATTGGGGGCAAAATTGGTGTTTGGCCCTAGTTTTTTAAGAGTTAGCACCAGCTATGTCTGGGTCATTGGTACAGAATAAAAACATATGGGCAAATCACTGGAACTTCCTTTCATGTCAATGTTTTCTCTCTTGTTTGTTGCATGCCGCCCACCCCCTTCCCACTCCCCTGTTTTCATGGCAGAAAAAGTCGTCTGAAGGGCAATACTTGACGGGCTATACTTGACAAGATATAGCTGTCAGTATGACTCAGTATGACCCTTCCTGGATTACACGGCACACCGTCAAAATTTCAAAATATCACTTAAATATATTCACCTGATTTTCGCAGTTGATTGCTTCAAATATGGTCAAAATTGTCTCATTTTGGAGTTAAAATTCCAATTTCCAATGTGCATCGGTGGTGATAGTACTATGTTATAGAAATTCTATATTCTCCGTCTGAGAATTCTGCAACAAATAAACATTCTGAAAAAGAAAGAAAACATGTATGGTTAAAAAAATGTATGTTTTTAAGGTTTTGTTACCTGTCATATAGGTCTTCTGGTGGTTTGTTGATTTTTCAGGCAAGTATAGTATGCCACTTACTGTTCGCATTGTTGGAGCCATCCACGAGGAGTCATCTTTTTCTGTCATGATGGTAATGATGTATATTGTGACTTCTTTGTATCGATTGCAGCATCTGAAGTGAAAGAGAGAGAGGTGCAATAATCAATGTCTTCAGCATAATTTATGACCTATTGTTTGTCCGATATCAGGCTGAGCTGCATATAGGACTGAAAGATGAACTTTAGCTAGAGTACTGGTATTAAGAGCACAGCCTTTCTCTAAAAGTTTTATCATCACACCATGGCTTTTCTGGAAGAAGGGAAAAGGCTAGAAAACTTAAATACACCCATCCACCGGGCCACATAATTATTTTTTGACAATTTATTCATTAGCTGAATAAAAGAATGCCGTCATTTGATGCTGGTAAAATGAGAAGAGTTAATTCTGGTTCAACCTAGCTCGTCGTTGTTGTTGGTATCGTTGAACTAAATACTTGATTTAGAATTACCTATCTTGAAATGTTGCACTCGGAAATGATGGAATCTCTTGAAATAAACAGCCCTGGGAAAATATATTGTTTCAATAAACGTTTGAAACATTCTATTGACATCTTGCATAACCGTTGAATATTCCTGATAAAAGAGGGGGTGATTTGATGACTTTTGGACCTAAAAAATACAATTTACTATTTCGTATTTTTGTTGTTAATTCCCTGAAAAATATTTGCGCATCACTGGAACTTCCCTTCAGGTCAATTTTTCTCTCTTGTGTGTTGCATGACGCCCCCCCCCCCCATCACCATTCCCCTTCTCCCTCCCCTGTTTGCAGGGCAGAAAAAAGTTGTCTGAAGGGCTATAGTTGACGGGCCATACTTGACAAAGATATAGCTGTCAGTATAACTGAGTATGACCCTTCTTGTATTACATGGCACACCGTCAAAATTTCAAAATATCACTTAAATATATTCACCTGATTTTCGCAGTTGATCGCTTCAAATA
This sequence comes from Pictodentalium vernedei, assembly GCA_031216915.1. Lineage (NCBI taxonomy): Eukaryota > Metazoa > Mollusca > Scaphopoda > Dentaliida > Dentaliidae > Pictodentalium > Pictodentalium vernedei. The sequence continues at coordinate 474,947,016 of CM062295.1, forward strand.
TAGTCAAAATTGTCTCATTTTGGAGTTAAAATTACAATTTCCAAAGTGCATCGGTGGTGACAGTACTATGTTATAGAAATTCTTTATTCTCTGTGTGAGGATTCTGCAACAAACGAACATTCTGAAAAAGAAAGAAAACATGTATTGGTTAAAAAAAATGTACGTTTTTAAGGTTTTGTTACCTGTCATGTAGGTCTCCTAGTGGTTTGTTGAGTTTTCAGGCAAGTATAGCATGTCACTTACTGTTCGCATTGTTGGAGCCATCCACGAGGAGTCATCTTGTTTTTCTGTTATGATGGTTATGATGTATATTGTGACTTCTTTGTATCGATTGCAGCATCTGAAATGAAAGAAACAGAGATGCAATCATCAATGTCTTCAGCATAATTTATGACCTGTTGTTTGTTCAATATCAGGCTGAGCTGCATATAGGACTGAAAGATGAACTTTAGCTAGAGTACAGGTATTAAGTGCACAGCCTTTCTCTAAAAGTTTTATCATCACACCATGGCTTTTCTGGAAGAACGAAAAAGGCTGGAAAAGTTAAATACACCCAAAAACCGGGCCACATAGTTATTTTATAACATTTTATTCATTAGCTGAATAACAGAATGCCATTATTTAATGCTGGTAAAATGAGAAGAGTTAATTCTGGATCAGCCTAGCTAGTCGTTGTTGTTGGTTTCGCTGAACTAAATACTTGATTTAGAATTACCTATCTTGAAATGTTGCACTCGGAAATGATGCAATCTCTAAAAAATAAACAGCCCTGGGAAAATATATTGTTTCAATAAACGTTGGAAACATTCTTTTGACATCTTGCATAATTGTTGAATATTCCTGATAAAAGAGGGGGTGATTTGATGACTTTTTGAAGTAAAAAATACAATTTACTATTTCGTATTTTTGTTGTGTTGCTAATTCCCTGAAAAATATGGGCACATCACTGGAACTTCCTTTCATGTCAATGTTTCTCTCTTGTTTGTTGCATGCCGCCCACCCCCTTCCCCCTCCCCTGTTTTCATGGCAGAAAAAGTCGTCTGAAGGGCAATACTTGACGGGCTATAGTTGACAAAGATATAGCTGTCAGAATGACTCAGTATGACCCTTCCTGGATTACACGGCACACCGTCAAAATTTCAAAATATCACTTAAATATATTCACCTGATTTTCGCAGTTGATCGCTTCAAATATAGTCAAAATTGTCTCATTTTGGAGTTAAAATTACAATTTCCAAAGTGCATCGGTGGTGACAGTACTATGTTATAGAAATTCTTTATTCTCTGTGTGAGGATTCTGCAACAAACAAACATTCTGAAAAAGAAAGAAAACATTTATTGGTTAAAAAAAATGTACGTTTTTAAGGTTTTGTTACCTGTCATGTAGGTCTCCTGGTGGTTTGTTGAGTTTTCAGGCAAGTATAGTATGCCACTTACTGTTCGCATTGTTGGAGCCATCCACGAGGAGTCATCTTGTTTTTCTGTTATGATGGTTATGATGTATATTGTGACTTCTTTGTATCGAATGCAGCATCTGAAATGAAAGAGACAGAGATGCAATCATCAATGTCTTCAGCATAATTTATGACCTATTGTTTGTTCAATATCAGGCTGAGCTACATATAGGACTGAAAGATGAACTTTAGCTAGAGTACAGGTATTAAGAGCACAGCCTTTCTCTAAAAGTTTTATCAGCACACCATGGCTTTTCTTGTAGAACGGAAAAGGCTAGAAAACTTAAATACACCCAACCACCGGACCACATAATTATTTTATAACAATTTATTCATTAGCTGAATAAAAGAATGCCATTATTTAATGCTGGTAAAATGAGAAGAGTTAATTCTGGTTCAACCTAGCTAGTCGTTGTTGTTGGTATCGTTGAACTAAATACTTGATTTAGAATTACCTATCTTGACATGTTGCAATGGAAATGAGGCAATCTCTTAAAATAAACAGCCCTGGGAAAATAAATTGTTTCAATAAACGTTTGAAACATTCTGTTGACATCTTGCATAACCGTTGAATTTTCCTGATAAAAGAGGGGCTGATTTGATGACTTTTGGACCTTAAAAATACAATTTACTATTTCGTATTTTTGTTCTTAATTCCCTGAAAAATATTTGCGCATCACTGGAACTTCCCTTCTGGTCATTTTTTCTCTATTGTGTGTTGCATGACGCCTCCCTCCAATCACCATTCCCCTTCCCCCTCCCCTGTTTGCAGGGCAGAAAAAAGTTGTCTGAAGGGCTATAGTCGACGGGCCATACTTGACAAAGATATAGCTGTCAGTATAACTCAGTATGACCCTTCCTGGATTACACGGCGCACCGTCAAAATTTTAAAATATCACTTAAATATATTCACCTGATTTTCGCAGTAGATCGCTTCAAATATGGTCAACATTGTCTCATTTTGGAGTTAAAATTACAATTTCCAAAGTACATCGGTGGTGACAGTACTATGTTATAGAAATTCTTTATTCTCTGTGTGAGGATTCTGCAACAAACAAACATTCCGAAAAAGAAAGAAAACATGTATTGGTCAAAAAAAATGTACGTTTTTAAGGTTTTGTTACCAGTCATGTAGGTCTCCTAGTGGTTTGTTGAGTTTTCAGGCAAGTATAGTATGTCAGTTACTGTTCGCATTGTTGGAGCCATCCACGAGGAGTCATCTTGTTTTTCTGTTATGATGGTTATGATGTATATTGTGACTTCTTTGTATCGATTGCAGCATCTGAAATGAAAGAAACAGAGATGCAATCATCAATGTCTTCAGCATAATTTATGACTTATTGTTTGTTCAATATCAGGCTGAGCTGCATATAGGACTGAAAGATGAACTTTAGCCAGAGTACAGGTATTAAGTGCACAGCCTTTCTCTAAAAGTTTTATCATCACACCATGGCTTTTCTGGAAGAACGAAAAAGGCTGGAAAAGTTAAATACACCCAAAAACCGGGCCACATAGTTATTTTATAACATTTTATTCATTAGCTGAATAACAGAATGCCATTATTTAATGCTGGTAAAATGAGAAGAGTTAATTCTGGATCAGCCTAGCTAGTCATTGTTGTTGGTTTCGCTGAACTAAATACTTGATTTAGAATTACCTATCTTGAAATGTTGCACTCGGAAATGATGCAATCTCTAAAAAATAAACAGCCCTGGGAAAACATATTGTTTCAATAAACGTTGGAAACATTCTTTTGACATCTTGCATAATTGTTGAATATTCCTGATTAAACAGGGGGTGATTTGATGACTTTTTGAAGTAAAAAATACAATTTACTATTTCATATTTTTGTTGCTAATTCCCTGAAAAGTTAAAAAATTTATAGTAATTTATATATTTTTTATACTTACCAATGACCCAGACATAGCTGGTGCTAACTCTTAAAATATAGGGCCAAACACAAATTTTGCCCCCCAATCCCCAAAATTTGCATCTAAAACTAAAGAAAACATGTCCTGAGAGGCCCTCCACACCTCGCCCCCACTGCGCATGCGTAGTGTCAAGGACGTTCCGAAATTGGCGCCATTAATCATTCTAATAACCAGTGCCTGGTAAGCGCTATGTACTCAGCGGGGAGGCAAGAGTTCCCAACTCCTGGGAGGGCCATCCCCGTCTGGGTCATTGGTAAGTATAAAAAATATATAAATTACTATAAATTTTTTAACATTTTTATACTGTACCAATGACCCAGACATAGCTGAATAGTAAAAAGGCTGGAGGGCCAAGGACATAGAGCAAAATGGAATACGCTCAATAAAATAAAATAGAGTCATCCCCTGTAGGGAAAAGAAGTAATAGGCCTTACATGTATCTTTCTTATTTATGATAAATTAGAAAGATACAACGCCTTCCAAAAATTGAGCTTCATACATCCATGTACTCTATTAATATCCAATAATCCTTATACTAATAATTTTTAAAGTAAGTCAATAATAAAGTAAGTCTAGAGAATAGAGACTCTTATACTCCTAAAAGTGTGTGAGAATTGCATAATCATGTCCGTTGACATATGCAATATTCAAAAGCTATACTTTAAAAACTAAGACTTGAATGAATTTTATAAACTTAAACTTCTCACTAAACAACCATCCCAATAACAGCTCAGAATTACTAACTCCGGAGGAGGTATCCCCTTGTTTTCATAGTAAAAACAGGTGACCCAAGGGAACACCCTCCCCCCCCCCCCCTTTTTCTTGCCCTGGGTCAAATAGCCCAGAGCGAAGAGGGCAGCGGAACGGAGACACTGCCGAAACAGACAGCCTACCTAGCTATAGTAGCAACTGTTAAGTGAATGACATTCTGAGCAGTAGATAATAGACCTAACCATAGAGGCCTCCAGAAATGGACTCGATATTTCTGAGATAAAATTCATGAATGGATGGCTGAGCGCAATGAGCAGCCTTCAAAAATCTATAATAGCAACACTATTAATGTAAGCCCAAGAAGTAGAAGAACTCTTACTTCATGAGCCGAAATCTTAAGCACAACTGCTAAGCCAATGATATACCATAAGCAGTACGCTAGTTAATAGAATCCATTAACAATAAAATGGAGCGTAACGTCCTTCTACTAGACATCAAAGACAGAAGAAGCTTACGCCCTAGTAATAAACAGATATCTGTTTATAAATACATAAACTGAACCCGGAAAGAGTAAAGGCCTATGCCCATATGAAGACGGAAGGACCTTAAAATAGGTTCCGGATAATAGGAGCCTAACTCTTATGCAACAATCCAACCTAAATAGTAACGGAAGTATTGATTCCGAAACTATGAAAGTGAAAATCATCCATCGATAGTGCATGAAACTCACTGACTCTACAGTAAAAGAGAAACCAACAGAATTACTGTCTAAAAGGTCAGAATTTGAAAACTACTGTTTCCAGAGGCTCAAATGATTACTTAGCTAAATAAGAACCTGAAGTTAAAATCCGTATAGGAATTTAATCTAAAGATTCTAAGTCTATTTATCAAAAAGTTACTAACTGACTTAGATAAAGAGACAAAAGACTCAATTGTAAACTATCATAGAGTGCATAGGTATGAGGAACATAAACCTATAACCTAAATAACCACAGGCTGCAGTAGATCTTGTGAAACAAGTATACTAAAAAATAGCAATGAGTAGTATGGAGGGATCAACCATATGAACATAATGATCCCTACACCACAACGGAAGAGCCTCCACTTTAGTCGCATAGAATAGCGAAGAAGAGGATCTCCTATAGTAAGAAATCGCGTCCAAAGCTCGTCCAGTACAGTGCTTACAATGCAATACGGACCACACAACGGAATACATGAAGGTTGCGACCTTGCTGGTTGTGATAAAGATGACACGATTTACCCAGTGAAAAAAGATCCTCACATAGAGGAAGATTTCACGTTAAGATCCACAGTAGACAAGAGAGTAAATTACTCATGATCTCTGTGAAGATAGAGATGCTATCAACAGAAATGTATTGTGGTTGTTTATCTTAGCAATACCTGCTAAAAACAACAGCGCCGGAGGATACGGGTATCCTATCATTCCGTCCTATAGATCAATAGAGCGTTAACAGTATTAGCTCAGAGATCTGGACAAGCCAACACATACGTCTGCAATTGATTAGCAAGCTGTGTCATAAATAAAACATCATTGGGCGCTCCCATAGATAGCAAATCTGATTGAATACTTGTTTGTTGAGAGTCCATTCTGACAGCAACAAGCGACCCGTAAGAGAACGGGAGTGCGATAAAACAATCAGACGACCCAGAATATGACGGACCAAAACTGAACTTGGTGTACTATAACCAACAGACGGATTCTTTCCATTAAATTGAATAACGGAAACGAAAGAGTGCCTCCCTGGTTCCGGAAATACGCCACTACTGTCGAATTAAAGGACAGGAATTTGGGCATGCGTTTCTGAATAATGTTCATGCAATGACATAAAGCAAGCCTAAAAAAAACATTATTCCGCGGAAGTTAAACTAATAGCTAAAAGACTGCGGAACGCAAAGACCCTGGCACTTCGAATCCGTAGGGATCAGTATATATCCCAATCTGTTTGACTGGCAACCGTCATAACAGCCACACTCGGGTCCGGCAACTGCGGCGGCACTCTCTGAGTCAACCACCGAATGTTTGCCCCAGTCTGAATCTCTTGTAACACTAGATAGACAAGAGAATGTATAAATCGAGCAATTCATGGATTGCCGGAAAGTTGCCGTCGAAGAGAAGCTCCTCCGAGAACGAAGCGACTCTGAGAGAGTTCTTAACCTACTATCCACGCGTGGATGTAGCTAGGGCTGCCTCACGTCTAACCAACTCCAATCAGCCACTGAAGGGCGGAGTTATACGTGAACAAACTACTGCCCTCAAAAGAAATTACATTGAGAATAATATCCCGTAAATCTTTTCTTGAAGACGTAATGATAACGCCTCAGTAAGGCGGATTACGTATAATAAAGCGTCTAAGTCAAGTCTACTATACATAATGTCGTTCCCAACATTGAAATTGGAAAAGACATAAACGGCGAAAAGAATATATGCAGTCTTTAATCACACCGTCTAGACGCATATGAACTCTCGGTATGCCCTGCTCTGCCAAAATAAACTATATGTAAAAAAGATAAAATGGCAGAAATGAGCCACGCGGACAAGAAACTAAACTATCATGCTTAGTAGCAGGCTTGTATATATATATAAATATATAGCGTCGAAAAATAAAACACATGTTGTAATGACAATATTGGACTGCGTCGGTAAGTCAGGGACAAAGTCCCTGTACCGATCGAAAAATCCGAGTCCAATGACGCTATAAGTCTCTTATCCAAGATCGCAGCAATGAAGTCCGAAAAATAATCACTGGAAGAAATGCCTGAAGATATGAAAGGCATCTTCCGATACTACTAAAGGGAAAACTCGAAATCTTTCGAATCCCTTTCGCCATCCTGTCGGACCCTATAAAGCGTTCGGTCGTCCGTAGCTTGATGCAACCGCGGACCGCACCGACCCAGCGCCGTCGGATAATTCCTGATTCGACCGAGAAACCGTCAATTGCTGGGATGCTGCGAAACAACTGTGCTAACTCGGATAGCACGTCCGTCACTGAGGCCTGAGGAGCAGCGGTCTTACGATGCATTGCCGCAGGAAGCTCCGAGATCGTTACCCCGTGCATACTTCCAATATGCGAGCGAACGGAGTGTATAGGCCTCGTGTCCCTTGGCTACCGGATGGCGCGACCTATTCGCTGTGGAATCACTGAATGCCGAAACTGATCGGATACTCGAGGTCACGTAGCCAATGTGCGGTCGTGTGCCCTGCTGTGAGGATGAGGAAGCATTAAAGACAGTCTCTCGGACTGTCAATATAACGGAGCGTCCCGAGCAACGGATATATGCTCCGAATGTAAAATATCTGAACCACAACATGCGGTCCCCTATGTTGTTGGCTTCCTCCAATCTGTCCTCAATCTGCCGTCACTGGGTGAGTACTAAAGTAATTAAAGTGCTCGCATCACCCAAATCTCCTTCCTAGACCGCAACGGACGAACCCGGCAGCCGAACCATTCGATGAATGTACGCTACACCGGGTGAGCTAGCGAATGTCACTCCGTAAGCGATAGACATATTCCATGAGCACTTATTGCCGCTAACTCTTCATTAACTATGACGACAGAGGCACACTTTTGAAAGACATCTCCATAACTCTTCGAACAAGAAACCAGAAATGCTTGGATAGCAAGCATAAAATAATAATATATATAGCGTCGTTCAATAATTCGAAAGTTTGTGTGACATTATTGGACTATGTCGGAACTGAGGGACGATGTCCCTGAACCGAACCAAAAATTTCTAAGTCCACCGACGCTATCAGTTTCTTATCCGGCATCGCAGCATATGTTGTTCCGAAAGGGAAAGCTTGAAATCCACCGAATCCCTTTCGGTATCCCGTCGGACCGGATGAAACTTTCGGACGTCCGTACCCGCTTCCGCGGAGCGTCCCGACCCAGCATCGTCGGATAAAATATATGCGACAGATTCAGTTGATGCTGGGATGCTGCGATAAACTGTGCTATTAAGGAAAGCACGTCCGTTCCCGAGGCCTGTGCAGTAGCGGACTTACGATGCATTGCCGCTGGAAGCTCCGTGTACGTTGACTCCCGCATACTTCCTATGCGAACGTCCGGCGTCTGCAGGCCTCGAGTCCCCGGCTACCGACCCAGCGCTGTCGGATAAATCTCGATCCGACAGCGTTTCTGTCGGCTGCTGGGATGCTGCGATAAGCTGTGCTATGTGCACAAGAATGTCCGGCGTCGAGACCTGCGGAGGCGCAGTCTATCGCTGCTTCGCCGAGGGCAGCTCCGCATCAGATGGCTCCCGCGTACTTTCCTATGCGAACGTCCGGAGTCCATCGGTCTCGAATCCCTGGCTGCCGGATGGCGTGACCTGGTCGCCGAAGAATCCTTGATCGGCGAAGCTGGTAATATATCGGCGGTCACGCAGCCAAGGTGCGGTCGTGTGCGCTGACGAGAAGAGGAAGCCTTAGCAGTCTCAGCGGACTGCCTATACAACGGAGCGTCCCGAGCGACGGACGTATGCTCCGCTAACGACACCTTTATACCACAACATCTGGGGCCAGATGTTGTTGAACGAGAGAGGGGCCTCTCTCGCTTGCCGTCCGGATGGACCGGAACGAGCTATGAACCAGACTAAAAGGCTTCCTCCGTTCTCCCTCCGATCCGCCGTCACTGGGTGTGCATTAAGTTAATTTTATAGTGCTCGCATCACCCCAAAATTCCTTCTAGACCGCAACGGACGAACCCGGCTGCCGAACCATTCGGTGAATGGACGCTACACCGGGCGAGCTAGCGGACGTCAAAGGCCGTCGAACCTACTAGGGTCCTCTTAGGCAATTGGCGTATTACATGAGCACTTTTCCGCTAGCCCTTCAATAATTGTGACGACGGAGGCACACTGTTGGAAGACATCACAGATACATCACCCTAATCTTGATCGTCTGAAATAGAAATTGATAAAGTAGAGTGACCCTGCGGGGAAAGGACCGAGTGTCCAAATCCCCAACAACATACCGTGACATACGCTTCCGATATTGTCATCAAAATCATATGATACAGAACCGGAGTTAATGCGAGTACACAGACCACATATAGAATGATAATAAGGTCAGAGGAAGACTTCCTCTTAAAACAATTGATCAATATCCTTTCAATGTGAAAAGAAAACAAGTCCTGGTACTCGCACTAACCCCTGGCAATCAAAATACATAATAATAATATGATCCATTAATATAGAAAAAATAATTGAAATCAAAATATTTTGAAAAAATATTTTTTCAGAACAGCCCAAGTTTCTGAAAAGTAACGTTGAGCCCCAATGGATCCCAAGCCTAAGTGTGGACAAAAATTTTAAAAATATTTTAAACAATTTATTCAACACTTACGAACAATAATAATGTATCTAGTTATGATTGAAAAAACATAAAGATATTATTATTTAGAAATCCCCCCCTCACACAGAGGGCTGTTGTAAATGTAAACAATGAGTGTAAAAACACTAAAATAAGACTCCAGGCACCCAGGCCCGAAATCAGTTATCAAAAATACACCATCTGATGCAAAACAGAGACTTCCAGGGAAGAAACTGCAGAACATCAGATGGTAGATGCATAACACAATGCCTAACCACCCGTAGGTGAAGACGTAAACATGGGGAAAAAACAGAATTCATTCTGTTATTCAGCTAAACTCCCAAGAAATTTTTAGTAATAATAATTACAGAAATTATGCCAAAAGCATGGGAGAATAGCCAGGGGGAACTTAAAGGACAGGGAGAGAGGAAAAACACTTGAAAAAACAGTGTAACTAAATAATCAGAATGACAACAAAATGGCTGCTGCCTTGAAAATAGGTAACTTAACATAATTTCATTAAAAAATTTTAAGTTACAGCCCTGATAATATTCTGTCACACATTCTTTTCCTCTCCTCCTTTTCTATCCTCCTTAGAATCACCAATTCACTAATATTTATGTGTCTGGCATCATTTAAACTGAGATTTAAAAGCACAAAGATCAGTCAGATGTTAACTGATGAAGGGCCAAACTTAGAATGATTTATGGCGCCAATTTCGGAACGTCCTTGACACTGCGCATGCGCAGTGGGGGCGAGGTGTGGAGGGCCTCTCAGGACATGTTTTCTTTAGTTTTAGATGCAAATTTTGGGGATTGGGGGGCAAAATTTGTGTTTGGCCCTATATTTTAAGAGTTAGCACCAGCTATGTCTGGGTCATTGGTACCGTATAAAAATATATGGGCACATCACTGGAACTTCCTTTTATGTCAATGTTTCTCTCTTGTTTGTTGCATGCCGCCCACCCCCTTCCCCCTCCCCTGTTTTCATGGCAGAAAAAGTCGTCTGAAGGGCAATACTTGACGGGCTATACTTGACAAAGATATAGCTGTCAGTATGACTCAGTATGACCCTTCCTGGAATACACGACACACCGTCAAAATTTCAAGATATCACTTAAATATATTCACCTGATTTTCGCAGTTGATCGCTTCAAATGTAGTCAAAATTGTCTCATTTTGGAGTTAAAATTACAATTTCCAAAGTACATCGGTGGTGACAGTACTATGTTATAGAAATTCTTTATTCTCTGTGTGAGGATTCTGCAACAAACGAACATTCTGAAAAAGAAAGAAAACGTGTATTGGTTAAAAAAAATGTACGTTTTTAAGGTTTTGTTACCTGTCATGTAGGTCTCCCGGTGGTTTGTTGAGTTTTCAGGTAAGTATAGTATGCCACTTACTGTTCGCATTGTTGGAGCCATCCACGAGGAGTCATCTTGTTTTTCTGTTATGATGGTTATGATGTATATTGTGACTTCTTTGTATCGAATGCAGCATCTGAAATGAAAGAGACAGAGATGCAATCATCAATGTCTTCAGCATAATATATGACCTATTGTTTGTTCAATATCAGGCTGAGCTGCATATAGGACTGAAAAATGAACTTTAGCTAGAGTACAGGTATTAAGTGCACAGCCTTTCTCTAAAAGTTTTATCATCACACCATGGCTTTTCTGGAAGAACGAAAAAGGCTGGAAAAGTTAAATACACCCAAAAACCGGGCCACATAGTTATTTTATAACATTTTATTCATTAGCTGAATAACAGAATGCCATTATTTAATGCTGGTAAAATGAGAAGAGTTAATTCTGGATCAGCCTAGCTAGTCGTTGTTGTTGGTTTCACTGAACTAAATACTTGATTTAGAATTACCTATCTTGAAATGTTGCACTCGGAAATGATGCAATCTCTTAAAATAAATAGCCCTTGGAAAATATATTGTTTCAATAAACGTTTGAAACATTCTATTGATATCTTGCATAATTGTTGAATATTCCTGATAAAAGAGGGGGTGATTTGATGACTTTTTGACCTAAAAAATACAATTTACTATTTCGTATTTTTGTTGTTGTTAATTCCCTGAAAAATATGTGCACATCACTGGAACTTCCCTTGAGGTCAATTTTTCTCTCTTGTCTGTTGCATGACGCCCCCCCCCCCCCCCTTCCCCAGTCCCGTGTTTTCAGGGCAGAAAAAGTTGTCTGAAAGCTATACTTGACGGCCTATACTTGACAAAGATATAGCTGTCAGTATGACTCATTATGACCCTTCCTGGATTACACGGAACACTGTCAAAATTTCAAAATACCACTTAAATATATTCACCTGATTTTCGCATTTTGATTGCTTCAAATATTGTCAAAATTATCTCATTTTGGAGTTAAATTTCCAATTTCCAAAGTACATTGGTGGCGATAGTACTATGTTATAGAAATTCTTTATTCTCCTTCTGAAGATTCTGCAATAAATAAACATTCTGAAAAAGAAAGAAAACATGTATTGGTTAAAAAAAATATATGTTTTTAAGGTTTTGTTACCTGTCATGTAGGTCTTCTGGTGGTCTGTTGAGTTTTCAGGCAAGTATAGTATGCCACTTACTGTTCGCATTGTTGAAGCCATCCATGAGGAGTCGTCTTCTTTTTCTGTTGTGATGGTTATGATTAATATTGTGACTTCTTTGTATCGATTGCAGCATGTGAAATGAAAGAGAGAGAGATGCAATCATCAATGTCTTCAGCATAATTTATGACCTATTGTTTGTTCGATATCAGGCTGAGCTACATATAGGACTGAAAGATGAACTTTAGCTAGAGTATAGGTATTAAGTGCACAGATTTTCTCTAAAAGTTTTATCATAACACCATGGCTTTTCTGGAAGAACGGAAAAGGCTAAAAAAGTTAAATACACCCAACCACCAGGCCACATAATTATTTTGTAACAATTTATCCATTGGCTGAATTAAAGAATGCCATTATTTAATGCTGGTAAAATGAGAAGAGTTAATTGTGGATCAACCTTGCTAGTCGTTGTTGTTGGTATCGATGAACTAAATACTTGATTTAGAATTACCTATCTTGAAATGTTGCACTCGGAAATGATGGAATCTCTTGAAATAAACAGCCCTGGGAAAATATATTGTTTCAATAAACGTTTGAAACATTCTATTGGCATCTTGCATAATTGTTGAATATTTCTGATAAAAGAGGGGGTGATTTGATGACTTTTGGACCTAAAATATACAATTTACTACTATTTCGTATTTTTGTTGTTAATTCCCTGAAAAATATGTGCACATCACTGGAACTTCCCTTCAGGTCAATTTTTCTCTCTTGCTTGTTGCATGACGTCCCCCCCCCCCCCCCCCCCCTCTCCCCTCCCCAGTTTTCAGGGCAGAAAAAGTTGTCTGAAAGGCTATACTTGATGGGCTACACTTGATAAAGATATAGCCCCCAGTATGATGCAGTATAACCCTTCCTGGATTAAACGGCACACCCTCAAAATTTCAAAATATCACTTAAGTATATTCACCTGATTTTCGCAGTTGATTTCTTCAAATATGGTCAAAATTGTCTCATTTTGGAGTTAAAATTCCAATTTCCAAAGTGCATCGGTGGTGATAGTACTATGTTATAGAAATTCTTTATTCTTCATCTGAGGATTCTGCAACAAATAAACGTTCTGAAAAAGAAAGAAAACATGTATTGGTTAAAAAAATGTATGTTTTTAAGGTTTTGTTACCTGTCATGTAGGTCTTCTGGTGGTTTGTTGATTTTTCAGGCAAGTATAGTATGCCACTTTCTGTTCGCATTGTTGGAGCCTTCCATGAGGAGTCATCTTCTTTTTCTGTTATGATGGTTATGATGTATATTGTGACTTCTTTGTATCGATTGCAGCATCTGAAATGAAAGAGAGAGAGATGCAATCATCAATCACTTCAGCATAAATTATGACCTATTGTTTGTTCTATATCAGGCTGAGCTACATATAGGACTGAAAGATGAACTTTAGCTAGAGTACAGGTATTAAGTGCACAGACTTTCTCTAAAAAGTTTTATCATCACACCATGGCTTTTCTGGTAGAACGGAAAAGCCTCGAAAACTTAAATACACAAAACCACTGGGCCACATAATTATTTTATAACAATTTATTCATTGGCTGAATAAAAGAATGCCATTATTTAATTATGGTAAAATGAGAAGAGTTAATTCTGGATCAACCTAGCTAGTCGTAGTTGTTGGTATTGCTGAACTAAATACTTGATTTAGAATTACCTATCTTGAAATGTTGCTCTCGGAAATGATGCAATCTCTTAAAATAAACAGCCCTTGGAAAATATATTGTTTCAATAAACGTTTGAAACATTCTATTGACATCTTGCATAATTGTTGAATATTCCTGATAAAAGAGGGGGTAATTTGATGACTTTTGGACCTAAAATATACAATTTACTATTTCGTATTTTTGTTGTTAATTCCCTGAAAAATATGTGCACATCACTGGAACTTCCCTTCAGGTCAGTTTTTCTCTCTTGTGTGTTGCATGACGCCCCCCCCCCCCCCCCCCATTCCCCAGTCCCCTGTTTTCAGGGCAGAAAAAGTTGTCTGAAAGCTATACTTGACGGCCTATACTTGACAAAGATATAGCTGTCAGTATGACTCATTATGACCCTTCCTGGATTACACGGAACACCGTCAAAATTTCAAAATACCACTTAAATATATTCACCTGATTTTCGCATTTTGATTGCTTCAAATATTGTCAAAATTATCTCATTTTGGAGTTAAATTTCCAATTTCCAAAGTGCATTGGTGGCGATAGTACTATGTTATAGAAATTCTTTATTCTCCTTCTGAAGATTCTGCAATAAATAAACATTCTGAAAAAGAAAGAAAACATGTATTGGTTAAAAAAAAATATATGTTTTTAAGGTTTTGTTACCTGTCATGTAGGTCTTCTGGTGGTCTGTTGAGTTTTCAGGTAAGTATAGTATGCCACTTACTGTTCGCATTGTTGAAGCCATCCATGAGGAGTCCTCTTCTTTTTCTGTTGTGATGGTTATGATTAATATTGTGACTTCTTTGTATCGATTGCAGCATCTGAAATAAAAGAGAGAGAGATGCAATCATCAAGGTCTTCAGCATAATTTATGACCTATTGTTTGTTCGATATCAGGCTGAGTTACATATAGGACTGAAAGATGAACTTTAGCTAGAGTATAGGTATTAAGTGCACAGACTTTCTCTAAAAGTTGTATCATCACACCATGGCTTTTCTGGAAGAACGGAAAAGCCTAGAAAACTTAAATACACACAACCACTGGGCCACATAATTATGTTACAACAATTTATTCATTGGTTGAATAAAATAATGCCATTATTTAATGCTGGTAAAATGGGAAGAGTTAGTTCTGGATCAACCTAGCTAGTCATTATTGTTGGTATCGCTGAACTAAATACTTGATTTAGAATTACCTATCTTGAAATGTTGCACTCGGAAATGATGCAATCTCTTAAAATAAACAGCCCTGGGAAAATATATTGTTTCAATAAACGTTTGAAACATTCTATTGACATCTTGCATAATTGTTGAATATTGCTGATAAAAGAGGGGTTGATTTGATGACTTTTGGACCTAAAATATACAATTTACTATTTCGTATTTTTGTTGTTAATTCCCTGAAAAATATGTGCACATCACTGGAACTTCCCTTCAGGTCAGTTTTTCTCTCTTGTGTGTTGCATGACGCCCCCCCCCTCCCCCTTCCCCAGTCCCCTGTTCTCAGGGCAGAAAAAGTTGTATGAAGGCTATACTTGACGGCCTATACATGACAAAGATATAGCTGTCAGTATGACTCATTATGACCCTTCCTGGATTACACGGAACACCGTCAAAATTTCAAAATATCACTTAAATATATTCACCTAATTTTCGCAGTTGTTTGCTTCAAATATTGTCAAAACTATCATTTTGGAGTTAAATTTCCAATTTCCCAAGTGCATCGGTGGCGATAGTACTATGTTATAGAATTTCTTTATTCTGAAGATTCTGCAACAAATAAACATTCTGAAAAAGAAGGAAAACATGTATTGGTTAAAAAAACTTAAAAAATTTATAGTAATTTATATATTTTTTATACTTACCAATGACCCAGACATAGCTGGTGCTAACTCTTTAAAATATAGGGCCAAACACAAATTTTGCCCCCCAATCCCCAAAATGTGCATCTGAAACCAAAGAAAACATGTCCCGAATGGCCCTCCATACTTCACCTCTACTGCACATGCGCAGTGTCAAGGACGTCCCGAAATTGGCGCCATTAATCATTCTTATAACCAGTGCCTGGAAAGCGCTATGTACTCAGCGGGGAGGTATGAGTTCCCAACTCCTGGGAGGTCCATCCCCGTCTGGGTCATTGGTAAGTATAAAAAATATATAAATTACTATAAATTTTTTAACATTTTTATACTGTACCAATGACCCAGACATAGCTGAAGAGTAAAAAGGCTGGAGGGCCAAGGTCATAGAGGAAATTCCAATAAGCTCAATTATATAAAATAGAGTCATCCCCTCGAGGAGAAAAGGAGTATTAGGCCTTACATGTATCTTTCTTATTTATGATAAATTAGAAAGACACAACACCTTCCATAATTGAGCATCATAACATCCATGTACTCTATTAATATCCAGTATAATCCTATACTAATAATTTTTAAAGTAAGCCAATAAATAAAGTTAGTCTAGAGAATAGAGACTCTTTATACTCCTTAAAAGTGTCTGAGGATTGTATAATAACGCCCTTTGACACGTGATATATTCAAAAGCTATGCTTTAAAAACTATGACTTGAATGAATTTTAAAAACATAAACTTATCACTTAAAAACCATCCCAGTAACAGCTCAGAATTATTAACTCCGGAGGAGGTATCCCCTTGTTTTCATAATAAAACAGGTGACCCAAGGGAACACCCTCCCCCCTCCCCCTTTCCTTGCCCTGGGTCAAACAGCCCAGAGCGAAGAGGGCAGCAGGATGGAGTCGCTGCCGGAACAGAAAGCCTACCTAGCTATAGTAGCAACTGTTAAGTGAATGACATTCTGAGCAGTAGATAATAGACCTAACAATGGAGGCCTCCAGAAATGGACTCAATATTTCTGAGATAAAAATTCATGAATGTGGATGGCTGAGCCCAATGTGCAGCCTTCATAAAATCTATAATAGCGACACTATTAATGTAAGCCCAAGATGTAGAAAGAGCTCTTACTGCATAAGCCGAAATCGCAACCACAAACTGCTGAGTTAATGATATACCATAAGCAGTATCGATAGTTAATTGAATCCATTAGCAATAGAATGGAGCGTAATGTCCTTCTATTAGGCATCAAAGACAGAAGAAGCTTACGTCCTTACTAATAAACTTATATCTGTTTATAAATACATAAACTCTAACCGGACAGAGTAAAGGCCTATGCCCGTACGAAGACGGAAGGACCTTAATAACAATAGTTTCCGGATATTATTAGGAGCCTGATTATTAACCAAAAATCCAACATTAGTAGTAAAGGAAATAGCGTTTCCGATGCTACGAAAGTGAGAATCGTCCACCGATAGTGCATGAAGCTCACTGACTCTTCAGTGGAAGAGAAGACTAAGAGAATAACTGTCTTAAAAGGTCAGAATTTGAAAACTACTGTTTCCAGAGGCTCAAATGATTACTTAGCTAAATAAGAACCGAAGCTAAATTCCGTATAGGGATGTAATCTAAGGATTCTAGGTCTATTTATCGAAAAGTTCTAACTGACTTAGATAAAGAGACATAAGACTCAATTGTAAACTATCATAGAATGCATAGGTATGAGATAACATAGACCTATAAACTTAATAGTAACAGGCTGCAGTTGATCTTGCCAAACAAGTATACTAGAAAGTTGCAATGTCTAGTATGGAGGGATCAAAAATATCAACATAATGATCCCTACACCAACGACGGAAGAGCCTCCACTTTAGCCGCATAGTATTGCGAAGAAGAGGTTCTCCTACAGTAAAAAATCGCGTCCATAACTCGTCCTGTACAATGCTTGCCGTGCAAGAAGGACCACACAACAGAATACGTGAAGGTTGAGACCTTGCGGGTTGTGATGGAGTTGACACGATTTCCCCAGCGAAAGAAGATCCTCTCATGGAGGAAGTTTTCACGATAAGTCCCACAGTAGACACCTGAGTAAATTTACCCACGGTCTGTGTGAAGACAGAGATGCTATCAACAGAATTGTATTGTGGATGTTTATCTTAGCAATACTTGCTGAATCAACAGCGCTGGAGGATACGCATATTCTATCATTCCATCCTATTAGATCAATAGAGCGTTAACAACATAAGATCAGGGATCCGGAAATGGAAACACATACGTCTGCAATTGAATAGTGAGTTGTGTCGCAAATAAATTATCATTGGGCGCTCCCATTGATAGCAAATCTGATTGAATACTTGTTTCATGAGAGTCCATTCTGACGGCAACAAGCGACTCTTACGTGAAAAGGAGTCTGCTAATACAATCAGACGACCCGGAATATGACGGACCGAAGTAGAACTTGGTGTACTATAACAAACAGAAGGATTCTTTCCGTTAAATTGAATAACGGAATCGAATGAGTGCCTCCCTGGTTCCGGAGATACGCAACTATTGTCGTATTAACGAACAGGATTTGGACATGCGTTTCTGAATAATGTTCATTCAATGACATAGTGCAAGCCTAAATAACATCATTTCCTGGAAGCTAAGTGCTTGCCTGGAAACTGCGGAACCCAAAGACCCTGGCACTTCGAATCCGTTGGGATCAATATTGTACCCCAACGTGTTTGACTGGCATCCGTCATAATCATAAAACTCGGATCCGGCAACTACAGTGGAACTCTCTGAGTCAACCACCGAATGTTTGCCCCAGTCTGAATCTCTTGCTACACGTGATAGACAAGAGAACGTGTATATCGAGCAAATTTATAGATTCCTGAAAAGTTGCCGTCGAAAAGAAGCTTCTCTGAGACCGAAGCGACTCTGAAAGAGTTCTTCACCTTACTATCCAACCGCGTGGATGTAATTAGGGCTGCGTCACGTCTAACCAACTCTAGGTTGCTACTGAAGGGCGGAGTTATACGTGGAAAAACTACTGCCCTTGAAAGAAATCACATTGAGGATCATATCCTGGAATTCTTTCTCTTGAAGACGTAATGATAACGCCTCAGTAAGGTGGTCTACGTATAATAAAGCGTCTAAGTTAAGCCTATTAGACAACATTGTCGTTTCCAACATCGTGGTTGGAATTGACATAGACGGCGAAAAAGATAATTCCCAGTCTTCAGCACCGCCGTCTAGACGCATATGAACTCTCGGTATGCCCTGTTCTGCCGATATAAATTATTTCCTAGAATTGAAAAAAAGGCAGAATAGAGCATTGCGGACAAGAAACTAGACTATCATGCTTGGTAGCAAGCTTATATATAGCGTCGTTAAATAATTCGAATGTTCTAAAGACATTATTGGACTGTGTCGGTAAGTCAGGGACAATGTCCCTGAACCGATCAAAAACTCCGTGTCCAGTGACGCTATTAGTCTCTTATCCAGCATCGCAGCAATGTAGTCCGACGGAACAACCTCTGGAAGATAATGCCGGAAGAAATGTATGGCAGCTTCTGTTGTTCCGAAAGGGAAAGCTCGAAATCGTCCGAATCCCTTTCGCCATCCTGTCGGAGCGTATAAAGTGTTCGGTCGTCCGAACCTGATGCAACAGCGGAGCGCTCCGACCCAGCGCTGTCGGATTATTCCTGATCCGACCGAGAATTGTCGTTTGCTGGGATGCTGCGATAAACTGTGCTATTTTGGATAGCACGTCCATCACTGAGGCCTGTGGAGAAGCGGTCTTACTATGCATTGCCGCTGGAAGCTCCGTGTTCGTTACCCCGTGCATACTTCTATTATGCGAGTGAACGGAGTGTATAGGCCTCGTGTCCCTTGGCTACCGGATGGCGTGACCTGTTCGCCGTGGAATCACTGAATGACGAAGCTGGCCGGATTTTCTAAGTCACGTAGCCAATGTGCGGTCATGTGCGCTGCTGTGAGGATGAGGAAGCATTATCGAAGTCTCTCGGACTGTCAATATAACGGAGCGTCCCAAGCGACGGACATATGCTCCGAATGCGAAATGTCTGTACCACAACATCCGGTCCCATATGTTGTTGTACGAGAGATGGACCTCTCTCGCTCGCAGCCCGGACGGACCTGGACGAGCTAGGAACCGGACTAACAGGCTTCCTCCGATTTGTCCTCTAATCCGTCGTCACTGGGTGTGTACTAAAGTCTATTATAGTGCTCGCATCACCCAAATCCCCTTCCTAGACCGCAACGGACGAACACGACTGCCGAACCATTCGATGAATGGATGCTACACCGGGTGAACTAGCGAATGTCAACTCCGTCGATCCTACTAGGGACCTCTTAGGCAATTGACGTATTCCATGAGCACTTATTGCCGCTAGCTCTTCATTAACTATGACGACAGAGGCACACTTTGAAAGACATCTCAGTAACTTTGCGAACAAGAAACCAGACATGCTTGTTAATAGCAAGCATATAATAATATATATAGCGTCGTTCAATAATTCGAAAGTTGTGTGACATTATTGGACTGTGTCGGAACTGAGGGACGATGTCCCTGAACCGAACCAAAAGATTTCTGTGTACACCGACGCTATCAGTTTCTTATCCGGCATCGCAGCATTCTGGTCCGACGAAAGAACCTCTAGAAGATAAAGTCAGATGACATACACAGCAGCTTATGTTGTTCCGAAAGGGAAAGCTCGAAATCCTCCGAATCCCTTTCGGTATCCCGTCGGACCGGATGAAATTCTCGGACGTCCGTACCTGCTTCCGCGGAGCGTCCCGACCCAGCGTCGTCGGATAATACAAAATGCGACAGAGATTCTGTCGTTGCTGGGATGCTGCGATAAGCTGTGCTATTTGGGATAGCACGTCCGTCACCGAGGCCTTTGCCGTAGCGGTCTTACGATGCTTTGCCGCTGGCAGCTCCGTGTACGTTGACTCCCGCACACTTTCTTATGCAAACGTCCGGAGTCTCCAGGCCTCGTGTCCCTGGCTACCGGATGGTGTGACCTGGTCGCCGATGATTCTCTGATTGGCGAAGCTGACTGGATATCCGAGGTCACGTAGCCAAGAGCTGTCGTGTGCGCTACCATGAGGATGAGGAAGCCTTATTGACAGTCTCTCTGGACTGACTATATATCGGAGCGTCCCGAGCGGCGGACGTATGCTCCGAATGCGAAACACTTTGTACCACAACATCTGGGGCCAGATGTTGTTGTACGAGAGAGGGACCTCTCTCGCTCGCAGTCCGGATAGACCTGGAAGGACTATGAACCGGACTAAAAGGCTTCCTCCGTTCTCTCCTCTAATCCGCCGTCACTGGGTGTGTATTGATTGATTTATAGTGCTCGCATCACCCAAAACTCCTTCTAGACCGCAACGGACGAACCCGGCTGCCGAACCATTCGATGAATGGACGCTACACCGGGCGAGCTAGCGGACGTCAAAGGCCGTCGAACCTACTAGGGTCCTCTTAGGCAATTGACGTATTTACATGAGCACTTTTCCGCTAGCTCTTCATTAATTGGGACGACGGAGGCACACTTTTGGAAGACATCACGGATACATCACCCTGATCATGATCGTCTGAAATAGAGATTGATAAAAGTAGAGTGACCCTGCAGGGAAAGGACCGGAATGGCCAATTCCCCACTAACATACCGTGACACACGCTTCCCATGTTGTCATCGAAATTAACACATACAGAACAGGAGTTAGTGCGAGTACACTGACTTCATTATACAATGATTATGAAAGTCAGAGGAAGATTTCCTCTTATTACAACTGAACAATATCCTTTCATTGTGAAAAGAAAAAAAAGTCCTAGTACTCGCACCAACCCGACAATCAAAATACATAATAACATGATCCATTAACATAGAAAAAATAATTGAAATCAAATAATTTTGAAAAAATATTTTTTCAGAACAGCCCAAGTTTCTGAAAAGTTACGTTGAGCCACAATGCATCCCAAGCCTAAGTGTGAAAAAAAATTCTAAAAATATTTTAAACAATTTATGCAACACTTACGAACAATAATAATGTATCTAGTTATGATTAAATTAAAATCAAGATATTATTTTCAAGAAATCCCCCCTCACACAGAGGGCTGTTGGAAATGTAAACAATAAGTGTAAAAACACCAGATCAAGACTCCAGGCACCCTGGCCCGAAATCAGTTACCAATAATACACTATCTGATGCAAAACAGAGACTTCCAGGGAAGAAACGGCAGAACATCAGATGGTAGATGCAGAACACTACGCCTAACCACCCATAGGTGAAGACGTAAACATGGGGAAAAGAACAGAATTCATTCTGTTATCCAGCTAAAACTCCCAAGAAATTTTAGTAATAATATTACAGAAAATATGCCAAAAAGCATGGGAGAATAGCAAGAGGGGACTTAAAGGAAAGGGAGAGAGGAAAGCACTGAACAAGCAGTGTAACTTGATAACAAGAATGACCACAACAGGCTGTTGCCTCGAAAATAGGTAACTTAACATAATTTCATTAAAAAATTTTAAGTTACAGCCCTGATAATTTTCTGTCACTCATTTTCCTCTCCTCCTTCTATATCCTCCTTCGAATCACCATTTCACTAATATTTATGTGTCTGGCATCATTTAAACTGAGATTTACAAGCACGAAGATCAGTCAGATGTTAACTGATGAAGGGTCAAACAAAGAATGATTAATGGCGCCAATTTCGGGACGTCCTTGACACTGCGCATGCGCAGTAGAGGTGAAGTATGGAGGGCCATTCAGGACATGTTTTCTTTGGTTTTAGATGCAAATTTTGGGGATTGGGGGGTAAAATTTGAGTTTGGCCTTATATTTTTAAGAGTTAGCAGCAGCTATGTCTGGGTCATTGGTACAGTATAAAAATATATATGTTTTTAAGGTTTTGTTACCTGTCATGTAGGTCTTCTGATGGTTTGTTGAGTTTTCAGGCAAGTATAGTATGCCACTTACTGTTCGCATTGTTGGAGCCATCCATGAGGAGTCGTCTTCTTGTTCTGTTATGATGGTTATGATGTATATTGTGACTTCTTTGTATCGATTGCAGCATCTAAAATGAAAGACAGAGAGATGCAATCATCAATGTTTTCAGCATAATTTATGACCTATTGTTTGTTCGATATCAGGCTGAGCTACATATAGGACTGAAAGATGAACTTTAGCTAGAGTACAGGTATTAAGTGCACAGACTTTCTCTAAAAGTTTTATCATAACACCATGGCTTTTCTGGAAGAACGGAAAAGGCTAAAAAAGTTAAATACACCCAACCATCAGGCCACATAATTATTTTGTAACAATTTATTCATTAGCTGAATAAAAAAATGCCATTATTTAATGCTGATAAAATGAGAAGAGTTAATTCTGGATCAACCTAGCTAGTCGTTGTTGTTTGTATCGCTGAACTAAATACTTGATTTAGAATTACCTATCTTGAAATGTTGCTCTCGGAAATGATGCAATCTCTTAAAATAAACAGCCCTGGGAAAGTTAAAAAATTTATAGTAATTTATATATTTTTTATACTTACCAATGACCCAGACTTAGCTGGTGCTAACTCCAACAAAACCAGGGCCAAACACAAATTTTGCCCCCCAATCCCCAAAATTTGCATCCAAAACAAAAAGAAATCATGTCCTAAAGGACCTCCATACTACGCCTCTACTGCGCATGCGCAGTGACGCAGTCGTCCCAAAATTGGCGTCAATGATCATTCTTACTGGCAGTGCCTGGTCAGCGCTATGTACTCAGCGGGGAGGCAAGAGTTCCCAACTCCAGGGAGGGCCATCCCCGTCTGGGTCATTGGTAAGTATAAAAAATATATAAATTACTATAAATTTTTTAACATTTTTATACTGTACCAATGACCCAGACTTAGCTGAATAGTAAACAGGCTGGAGGGCCTAGGACATAGAGGAAAATCCAATAAGCTCAACTATATAGTAAAGAGGTAACCCCTTAAGGAGAAAAGGAGTATTAGGCTTTACATGTATCTTTCTTATTTAATATTAAATTAGAAAGATACACTACCCTTAATAATTGAGCACAATAACATTCATGTTCTCTATTAACATCCAGTATAACCCTTATACTAATTATTTTTAAAGCAAGCCAATAAATAAAGTAGTCCAGAGAATTGAGACTCTTTATAATCATTTAAAAGTGTCCGAGTATTGTATATTAAAGCCCGTTTGACACTTGACATATACAAATGCTTCACACCGAGCTACACTTTAAAAATAAGACATGAATGAATTTAAACATTAATATTACACTTTAAAACCATCCCGGAAGCGACTCAGAAATACTGACTTGGAGGAGGCATTCCCTTGCTTTTCACTATAAAGCAGGTGACCTAAGGGAACACCCCCCCCCCCCCTTCCCCTTGCCTGGGTCAAATAGCCCAGAGCGAAGAGGGCAGCCGGACGGAGTCACTGCCGGAACAGAAAGCCTGCATAACTATAGTTGCAACTGTTTAGTGGACGACATTCTGAGCAACAGATAACGGACCTAAACAATGCAGGTCTCCAGAAATGGACTCAATATTTCTGAGATAAAAATTCCTAAATGTGGATGGCTGAGACCAATAAGCAGCCTTCATTAAATCTGTAATAGCAACACTATTAGCATGAGCCCAGGAAGTAGAAAGAGCTCTTACTTCATGAGCAGAAATCTTAAGCACAGACTGCTGAGAAGAAGATAAATCTTCATAAGCAGTACGGATAGTTCACTGAATCCATCTAGCAATAGAATGAACTGAAATGTCCTTTCTATTAGGCATCAAAGACAGAAAGAAACGTTTCCGTCCCTTTCTGATAAACTGAGATCTCTGTTTATAGATACGTAGTGCTCTAACAGGACAGAGTAAAGGCCTACGCCCGTCTGAAGACGGAAGAGCCTTAATAACAATAGGTTCCGGATATTTATTAGGAGCCTGATTCTTAGCTAAAAAACCCACATTAGTAGTGAAGGTGATAGTGTTCCCAACACTACGATAATGAGAGTCATCCACCGATAGTGCATGAAGCTCACTGACTCTTCTGGCAGAAGAGAAAGCTAAGAGAAAAGCTGTCTTATAAGATAAGAATTTGAAATCTACTGTCCCAAGAGGTTCAAATGGCTTTTCCTTCAATTTAAGGAGAACCCCAGCTAAATTCCACTTAGGAATTAATCTAAGAGTTCTGGGTCTATTTATCGAAAAGTTTCTAACCAACTTCGATAAAGAGACATTAGATCCAATTTGTAAACTATCATGATGTGCATAGGTATCAGATAACATAGATCTATAACCCTTTATAGTAACAGGCTGCAGTTTGATTTCGTCAAACAAGTATACTAGAAAGTTTGCAATGTCTGGTATAGAGGGATCAAATATATCTACAGAATGATCCCTACACCAACGACGAAAAACCTTCCACTTAGCCGCATAGTTTAGCGAAGAGGAGGTCCTCCTACAGTTAGAAATCGCGTCCACTGCTCGTCCTGTAAAGTGCTTGCCATGCAAGAAGGACCGCACAACGGAAAAACGTGAAGGTTGAGACCTTGCGGGTTGTGATGGAGTTGGCGCGATTTCCCCTGCGAAAGAAGATCCTCTCGTGGAGGAAGCTTCCGCGGTAGGTCCCACAACAGACACCTGAGTAGATTTATCCACGGTCTCTGTGGCGACAGAGATGCTACCAACAGAATCTTGCATTGAGATTGTTTTATCTTTAGCAATACTTGTTGAATTAACGGCGCTGGAGGATACGCATATCCTATCATTCCGTCCCAAGGGATCGACAGAGCGTCTACTGCAAATGCTCTTGGATCCGGACACGGAGACACATACGTCTGCAACTGATTGTTGAGATGTGTCGCAAATAAGTCTATCATTGGCCGTTCCCATTGGTAGCAAATCTGATTGAATACTTGTTTGTTGAGAGTCCACTCCGACGGCAACAAGCGACCCTTTCGTGAAAGGGAGTCTGCTAGCACATTCAGACGACCCGGTATGTGACGGACCGAAAGAAGAACGTGATGTTCTAACGCAAACAGAAGGATTCTTTCCGTTAGATTGAACAACGGAACTGAATGAGTGCCTCCCTGATTCCGTATATACGCCACTACTGTCGTATTGTCGGATAGGATTTGGACATGAGCATCGTGAATAATGTCCATCCAGTGACGTAACGCAAGCCAAATTGACATCATTTCCTTGATGTTTATGTGCTTGCACAGGAATTGCGGATCCCAAAGACCCTGGCATCTCGAATCCGTTGGGATTAATGATGCACCCCAACCTGTTTGACTGGCATCCGTCATAACGGTAAAACTCGGATCCGGCAACTGCAGCGGCACTCCTTGAGTTAACCACTGAATGTTTGCCCAAGTCTGAATCTCTTGTTTCACTTGATCTGACAAGAGAACGTCTACATCGAGCGAATGAATTTTCACACTACAATTCTGAGTCAGGAAAATTTGAAGAGGACGTGTGCGTAGCCGCCCCATCGGAATGAGATCCGCGGCGGCTCCGCACAGACCTATCAGTCTCATAAATTCTCTCGCCGTGACTTTGTCTGCGTGCAGACAATAGCGAGCGTAACAACTGACTAATTTCGCTCTGGTTAACGGCAGACGAACGAGATTGTTGTGCGTCTCGAAGCTCATTCCCAGATGAGTGAATGACTTGGACGGCACCAGATCCGACTTCTCCTCCTTTACTATAAAACCGAGACGTCGGAGCAATAGAAGAAGATTCTGAACATCGTTCTGAAGCGTTAACTCGTTGCCGTACCTCTGAAGAATGTCGTCCAGGTAGGCCGACGTTACCGCAGACGAATGAGCTCGGAAGTAGATCATTACCGAGTTCATTATCCGAGTGAAAGCCCAGGGTGCTAGATTCAATCCGAAGCACATCGCCCGGAATTGATACACCACTCCAAGGACTGCGAAGCGTAGATACTTTCGGAATGTCGGATGTACCATGACGTGAAAGTACGCATCTTTGAGATCTATGCTCGTTGCATAATCGTTCACCCGAATACTCGCTCTGACCGATCGAATCGTCTCCATATAAAACTTCGGAGCGACGATCAGCTTGTTTATCCAGCTCAAATCTATGACTGGACGGAACGAGCCGTCTGGTTTCGGAACCAGAAACAGATGGCTGTAGAATCCCAGAGATTCCTGGTTTTCTACAACCTCTACCGCGTTCTTCATTAAAAGAGACTGCACCTCTGATAACAGAGCGTCTCTTTTCTGTGGATTTGACGGAAGATGAGTCCACTTTGGACTTCGAGTTAATGGAGGCTTTCGTTTGAAGGATATCTTTAGACCTTCCGAATTCACTCCTCTCACCCAAGGGTCGTCCGTAATCGACGCCCACTCTTGTGAAAAACTCGACAACCTTCCGCCAACCGGAACGCGATAGAGGTTTAAGCCATCACCTCCTGGACCTGCGAGGCCTGCGGTAGGAGAAACCACGTCTTCCACGACCCGCACCTCGCCTCGTCGACCTCGGGGCGTCCGACCGATTGTCCCGGCCTGAAGGACGTCCCGAACGAGAGTCGCTATCCTGACGGTCTCTCGAATAAGACCAAGAGGACGCACCGGAACCTCTATAGGAACCTCTCTTGGGCGCATTAGACCCAGAAGTGCCTGTCTTATTCGTGTCTGCTGTATCCGACTTTTTAGGAGCCGATCTGAACAACAGAGAATCATTAGCTTTCTTTTTAATTTTATCATAAATAGCGGAAAGCTTGCCGTCAAAGAGAAGTTCTCCTGAGACCGAAGCGACTCTAAGAGAGTTCTTCACCTTAGAATCCAATAGTGTGGATGTAGCTAGGGCTGCGTCACGTCTAACCAACTCCAGATTTGCCACTGAAAGGGCGGAGTTACACGTGGAATAAGCTACTGCCCTTGAAAGAAGTCTTAAAGAGGATTGTATATCCTGAAACTCTTCCCCTTGAAGGCGCAGTGATAACGCCTTAGTAAGGTGATCTGCGTAAGATAAGGCATCTAAATTGGCTCTGTTAGACGCAATAGCTGTTTCCAACACCGCGGTTGGAATAGAAGCTGACGACGGTAATGATAGCTCTAAGTCTTCCGCCTCGTCGTCCATACGCAGAGGAACTCTCGGTATACCCTGTCCTGCCGTATCGAATTTATTCCTTGCATTAATGAAAGGCAGGTTGAGAGTATTAGCGGACAAGAAACCTGCTTTCCCCGTCCTGGAAGCAAGTTTAAATATAGCGTCGTTCAATAATTCAAATGTTCTTGCAACATTATTGGACTGCGACGGAAACTCGGGAGCGATGTCCCTGAACCGCTCAAAAAATTCAGAGTCCAATGACGCTATAATTCTCTTGTCCGGAAGCGCAGCAGTCTGGCCCGACGGAACAACTTGAGGGAGAAAGTGCCGGATGAAGTCCACGGCAGCTTTATGTTGTTCCGAAAGGGATGGCTCCAAATCATCCGTATCCCTTTCACCATCCGGTC
The DNA here is from genome assembly GCA_031216915.1 of Pictodentalium vernedei. Lineage (NCBI taxonomy): Eukaryota > Metazoa > Mollusca > Scaphopoda > Dentaliida > Dentaliidae > Pictodentalium > Pictodentalium vernedei. The sequence goes on from CM062295.1 coordinate 474,975,092, forward strand.
GGACCTCCCGATGTTCCCGGTCGTCCGCCCCCGATGCTTCGGCGGAGCGTACCGACCCAGCGCCGTCGGATAATTCTCGATCCGACACCGTTTCTGTCGGCTGCTGGGATGCTGCGATAAGCTGTGCTATCTGCACAAGAATGTCCGACGTCGAGACCTGCGGAGGCGCAGTCTTTCGCTGCTTCGCCGAGGGCAGCTCCGCATCAGATGGCTCCCGCATACTTTTCCTATGCGAACGTCCGGAGTCCATCGGTCTCGAATCCCTGGCTGCCGGATGGTGTGACCTGGTCGCCGAAGAATCCTTCATCGGCGAAGCTGGTAAAATATCGGAGGTCACGCAGCCAAGGTGCGGTCGTGTGCGCTGACGAGAAGAGGAAGCCTTTACAGTCTCTGCGGACTGCTTATACAACGGAGCGTCCCGAGCGACGGACGTATGCTCCGCTAAAGACACATTTTGTACCACAACATCTGGTCCCAGATGTTGTTGTACGAGAGAGGGACCTCTCTCGCTCGCGGCCCGGCTGGACCTGGACGAGCTAGGAACCGGACTAAAAGGCTTCCTCCGTTCTCGCTTACTATCCGCCGTCACTGGGTGTGCATCTATTATGTTTATAGTGCTCGCATCACCCAAAATTCCCTCTTGGACCGCATCGGACGAACCCGGCTGCCGAACCATTCGGTGAATGGACGCTACACCGGGCGAGCTAGCGGACGACATTTGTCTAATCTCCATGAGCACTTTTGCCGCTAGCTCTGAATTCATTTGTGACGACGGACGCACACTTGAAGAAGATAACATGGAAACATCACCCTGTTCTGGTTCCTCTGAAATAGAAACTGAGAGAGTAGAGTGACCTTGTGGAGAAAGAGCCGGCATCGCTCTTTCTCCAGAAACAACATATCGTGACACACGTTTCCAATGTTTCTCATCCCAATGTTCACATATAGGACAGGGATTAATGCGAGAACACTGACTACAATTAATACAATGATCATGAAAGTCAGAGGAAGATTTCTTCCTATTACAATTTGAACAATGTCCCTTCATTGTGAAAGAACAACAATAAGTCCTTGTTACTCGCAAAAACCCCTGACACAAAGATACATAATAACATGATCCATTAATAAATGAAAAAACAATTGCAAAACAAAATAATTTTGAAAAAATATTTTTTCAGAGAAGCCCAAGTTGCTGAAAAGTAACGTTGAGCCCCGATGGATCCGATGGCAAAGTGTGGTCAAAAATTTTAAATTTATATAAAATAATTAATGAGTCCCTTTCGGATAATATAAATGTATCTTATAATGAGATAAACTACCACAAAGGCAAACAGCCCCCCTCAAAAAAGGCTGTTGCCAATGAAAACAAACAGTGTAAACACACTAGAAAACATGACTCCAGGCACTGAAAAAACTGGCCCGGAATCAGTCATCAATTACACTCTATCTGATGCAAAACAGAGACTCCCAGGGGAGAATCTGTAGAACATCAGATGGAAGATGCAGAACACAAACGTTATACACCCATGGGTGAAAACGTAACTATGGGGAAAATAACAGAAAACATTCTGTAACCAAGCAACTCTCCCAGGAAATTTTAGAAATGAAATTTCTCAAAAATATGCCAAAAGCATGGGAGAATTGCCAGGGGGGACTTTAGAAGGCTAGGGGAGAGGAAACACTGAATAAGCAGTGCAACAATTAGCAAGAATGACAACAAGAGGCCCATGCCTCGAAAATAGGCAACTTAACATAATTTCATCAAAAAATTTTAAGTACAGCCCTGATTATTTTTTGCCACTTCTTTTTCCTCTCCTTCTTCTATCCTCCTTAGAATCACATTTTCTCCAAAAATTACGTGTCTGGCATCCTTTAAACTGAGATTTACAAGCACAAAGATCAGTGAGATGTTGACTGATGAAGGGCCAAACAGAGAATGATAATTGGCGCCAATTTCGGGACGACTGCGTCACTGCGCATGCGCAGTAGAGGCGTAGTATGGAGGTCCTTTAGGACATGATTTCTTTTTGTTTTGGATGCAAATTTTGGGGATTGGGGGGCAAAATTTGTGTTTGGCCCTGGTTTTGTTGGAGTTAGCACCAGCTAAGTCTGGGTCATTGGTACAGTATAAAAATATATATTGTTTCAATAAACGTTTGAAACATTCTATTGACATCTTGCATAATTGTTGAATATTCCTGATAAAAGAGGGGGTGATTTGATGACTTTTGGACCTAAAATATACAATTTACTATTTCGTATTTTTGTTGTTAATTCCCTGAAAAATATGTGCACATCACTGGAAATTCCATTGAGGTCAATTTTTCTCTCTTGTTTGTTGCATGACGCCCCCCCCCCCCCCCCCCTTCCTCCGTCCCCTGTTTTCAGGGCAGAAAAAGTTGTCAGAAGGGCAATACTTGACGGGCTATACTTGACAAAGATGTAGCACCAAGTATGACGCAGTGTGAACCTTCCTGGATTAAACAGCACACCATCAAAATTTCAAAATATCACTTGAATATATTCACCTGATTTTCGAAGTTGATTGCTTCAAATATGGTCAAAATTGTCTCATTTTGGAGTTAAATTTCCAATTTCAAAGTGCATCGGTGGTGATAGTACTATGTTATAGAAATTCTTTATTCTCCGTTTGAGGATTCTGCAACAAATAAACGTTCTGTAAAAGAAAGAAACATGTATTGGGTAAAAAAATGTATGTTTTTAAGGTTTTGTTACCTGTCATGTAGGTATTCTGGTTGCTTGTTGATTTTTCAGGCAGGTATAGTATGCCACTTACTGTTCGCATTGTTGGAGCCATCCATGAGGAGTCGTCTTCTTTTTCTGTTATGATGGTTATGATGTATAAAGTGACTTCTTTGTATTGATTCAGCATCTGAAATGAAAGAGAGAGATATGCAATCATCAATGTCTTCAGCATAATTTATGACCTATTGTTTGTTCGATATCAGGCTGAGCAACATATAGGACTAAAAGATGAACTTTAGCTAGAGTACACGTATTAAGTGCACAGATTTTATCTAAAAGTATTATCACACCATGGCTTTTCTGGAAGAACGGAGAAGCCTAGAAATGTTAAATACACCCAACCAACGGGTCACATAATTGCTTTATAACAATTTATTCATTAGCTGAATAAAAGAATGCCATTATTTAATGCTGGTAAAATGAGAAGGGTTAATTCTGGATCAACCTAGCTAGTCTTCGTTGTTGGTATTGCTGAACTAAATACTTGATTTAGAATTACCTATCTTGAAATGTTGCACTCGGAAATGATACAATCTCTTAAAATAAACAGCCCTTGGAAAATATATTGTTTCAATAAACATTTGAAACATTCTATTGATATCTTGCATAATTGTTGAATATTCCTGATAAAAGAGGAGGTGATTTGTTGACTTTTGGACCTAAAAATACAATTTACTATTTCGTATTTTTGTTGTTGTTAATTCCCTGAAAAATATGTGCACATCACCTGAACTTCCCTTCAGGTCAATTTTTCTCTCTTGTGTGTTGCATGACGCCCCCCCCCCCCCCCCATCCCCCCTTCCCCAGTCCCCCATTCTCAGGGCAGAAAAAGTTGTCTGAAGGCTATACTTGACGGCCTATACTTGACAAAGATATAGCTGTCAGTATGACTCATTATGACCCTTCCTGCATTACACGGAACAACGTCAAAATTTCAAAATGTCACTTAAATATGTTCACCTGATTTTTGCAGTTGATTGCTTCAAAAATTGTCAAAATTATCTCATTTAGGAGTTAAATTTCCAATTTCCAAAGTGCATCAGTAGCGATAGTACTATGTTATAGAAATTCTTTATTCTCCGTCTGAAGATTCTTCAACAAATAAACATCCTGAAAAAGAAAGAAAACATGTATTGGTTAAAAAAAATATATGTTTTTAAGGATTTGTTACCTGTCATGTAGGTCTTCTGGTGGTTTGTTGAGTTTTCAGGCAAATATATTATGCCACTTACTGTCCGCATTGTTGGAGGCATCCATGAGGAGTCGTCTTCTTTTTCTGTTATGATGGTTATGATGTATATTGTGACTTCTTTGTATCGATTGCAGCATCTGAAATGAAAGAGAGAGAGATGCAATCATCAATGTCTTCAGCATAATTTATGACCTATTGTTTGTTCGATATCAGGCTGAGCTACATATAGGACTGAAAGATGAACTTTAGCTAGAGTACAGGTATTAGGTGCACAGCCTTTCTCTAAAAGTTTTATCATCACACCATGGCTTTTCTGGAAGAACGGAAAAGGCTAAAAAAGTTAAATACACCCAACCACCAGGCCACATAATTATTTTATAACAATTTATTCATTAGCTGAATAAAAGAATGCCATAATTTAATGCTGGTAAAATGAGAAGAGTTAATTCTGGATCAACCTAGCTAGTCGTTGTTGTTGGTATCGATGAACTAAATACTTGATTTAGAATTACCTATCTTTAAATGTTGCACTCGGAAATGATGCAATCTCTTGAAAGAAACAGCCCTGGGAAAATATATTGTTTCAATAAACGTTTGAAACATTCTATTGACATCTTGCATAATTGTTGAATATTCCTGATAAAAGAGGGGGTGATTTGATGACTTTTGGACCTAAAATATACAATTTACTATTTCGTATTTTTGTTGTTAATTCCCTGAAAAATATGTGCACATCACTGGAACTTCCCTTTAGGTCAATTTTTCTCCCTTGTTTGTTGCATGACGTCCAGCCCCCCCCCCCCCCCCCCCTTCCTCCCTCCCCAGTTTTCAGGGCAGAAAAAGTTGTCTGAAGGGCTATTCTTGATGGGTATACTTGATAAAGATGTAGCCCTCAGTATGACGCAGTATAACCCTTCCTGGATTAAACGGCACACCCTCAAAATTTCAAAATATCACTTAAATATATTCACCTGATTTTCGCAGTTGATTGCTTCAAATATGGTCAAAATTGTCTCATTTTCGAGTTAACATTCCAATTTCCAAAGTGCATCGGTGGTGATAGTACTATGTTATAGAAATTCTTTATTCTCCATCTAAGGATTCTGCAACACATAAACATTCTGAAAAAGAAAGAAAACATGTATTGGTTAAAAAAATGTATGTTTTTAAGGTTTTGTTACCTGTCATGTAGGTCTTCTGGTGGTTTGTTGATTTTTCAGGCAAGTATAGTATGCCACTTACTGTTCGCATTGTTGGAGCCATCCATGAGGAGTCATCTTCTTTTTCTGTTATGATGGTTATGATGTATATTGTGACTTCTTTTTATCGATTGCAGCATCAGAAATGAAAGAGAGAGAGATGCAATCATCAATGTCTTCAGCATAAATTATGACCTATTGTTTGTTCGATATCAGGCTGAGCTGCATATAGGACTGAAAGATGAACTTTAGCTACAGTACAGGTATTAAGTGCACAGACTTTCTCTAAAAGTTTTATCATCACACTATGGCTTTTCTGGAAGAACGGAAAAACCTAGAAAACGTAAATACACAAAGCCACTGGGCCACATACTTATTTTATAACAATTTATTCATTAGCTGAATAAAAGAATGCCATTATTTAATGCTGGTAAAATGAGAAGTGTTAATTCTGGATCAACCTAGCTAGTCGTAGTTGTTGGTATTGCTGATCTAAATACTTGATTTAGAATTACCTATCTTGAAATGTTGCACTCGGAAATCCTGCAATCTCTTGAAATAAACAGCCCTTGGAAAATATATTGTTTCAATAAACGTTTTAAACATTCTATTGATATCTTGCATAATTGTTTAATATTCCTGATAAAAGAGAGGGTGATTTGATGACTTTTGGACCTAAAAAATACAATTTACTATTTCGTGTTTTTGTTGTTGTTAATTCCCTGAAAAATATGTTCACATCACTGGAACTTCCCTTCAGGTCAATTTTTCTCTCTTGTGTGTTGTATGACGCCCCCTTCCCCAGTCCCCTGTTCTCAGGGCAGAAAAAGTTGTCTGAAGGCTATTCTTGACGGCCTCTACTTGACAAAGATACAGCTGTCAGTATGACTCATTATGACCCTTCCTGGATTACATGGAACACCGTCAAAATTTCAAAATATCACTTAAATATATTCACCTGATTTTCGCAGTTGATTGCTCTCAAATATTGTCAAAATTATCTCATTTTGGAGTTAAATTTCCAATTTCCAAAGTGCGTCGGTGGCGATAGTGCTATGTTATAGAATTTCTTTATTCTCCGTCTGAAGATTCTGCAACAAATAAACGTTCTGAAAAAGAAAGAAACATGTATTGGTTAAAAAAATGTACGTTTTTAAGGTTTTGTAACCTGTCATGAAGGTCTCCTGGTGGTTTGTTGAGTTTTCAGGCAAGTAAAGTATGCCACTTACTGTTCGCATTGTTGGAGCCATCCACGAGGAGTCATCTTGTTCTTCTGTTATGATGGTTATGATGTATATTGTGACTTCTTTGTATCGATTGCAGCATCTGAAATGAAAGAAACAGAGATGCAATCATCAATGTATTCAGCATAATTTATGACCTATTGTTTGTTCAATATCAGGCTGAGCTGCATATAGGACTGAAAAATGAACTTTAGCTAGAGTACAGGTATTAAGTGCACAGCCTTTCTCTAAAAGTTTTATCATCACACCATGGCTTTTCTGGAAGAACGAAAAAGGCTGGAAAAGTTAAATACACCCAAAAACCGGGCCACATAATTATTTTATAACATTTTATTCATTAGCTGAATAACAGAATGCCATTATTTAATGCTGGTAAAATGAGAAGAGTTATAGCTATAGTAGCAACTGTTAAGTGAATGACATTCTGAGCAGTAGATAATAGACCTAACAATAGAGGCCTCCAGAAATGGACTCGATATTTCTGAGATAAAATTCATGAATGTGGATGGCTGAGCGCAATGAGCAGCCTTCAAAAATCTATAATAGCGACACTATTAATGTAAGCCCAAGAAGTAGAAGAACTCTTACTTCATGAGCCGAAACTTAGGCACAACTGCTAAGTCAATGATATACCATAAGCAGTACCGATAGTTAATAGAATCTATTAACAATAAAATGGAGCGTAACGTCCTTCTACTAGACATCAAAGACAGAAGAAGTTTACGCCCATAGTAATAAACAGATATCTGTTTATAAATACATAAACTGTACCCGGAAAGAGTAAAGGCCTATGCCCATACGAAGACAGAAGGACCTTAAAATAATAGGTTCCGGATAATAGGAGCCTAACTCTTATGCAACAATCCAACCTAAATAGTAACGGAAGTAGTGATTCCGAAACTACGAAAGTGAAAATCATCCATCGATAGTGCATGAAACTCACTGACTCTACAGTAAAAGAGAAACCAACAGAATTACTGTCCAAAGGTCAGAATTTGAAAACTACTGTTTCCAGAGGCTCAAATGATTACTTAGCTAAATAAGAACCGAAGTTAAAATCCATATAGGAATTTAATCTAAAGATTCTAAGTCTATTTATCAAAAAGTTACTAACTGACTTAGATAAAGAGACAAAAGACTCAATTGTAAACTATCGTAGAGTGCATAGGTATGAGGTAACATAAACCTATAACCTAAATAATAACAGGCTGCAGTAGATCTTGTGAAACAAGTATACTAAAAAATAGCAATGAGTAGTATGGAGGGATCCACAATATGAACATAATGATCACTACACTACGACGGAAGAGCCTCTACTTTAGCCGCATAGAATAGCGAAGAAGAGGATCTCCTATAGTAAGAAATCGCGTCCAACGCTCGTCCAGTACAGTGCTTATAATGCAATACGGACCACACAACGGAATACATGAAGGTTGCGACCTTGCGGGTTGTGATAAAGATGACACGATTTACCCAGTGAAAAAAGATCCTCACATAGAGGAAGATTTCACGTTAAGACCCACAGTAGACAAGAGAGTAAATTACCCATGATCTCTGTGAAGATAGAAATGCTATCAACAGAAATGTATTGTGGTTGTTTATCTTAGCAATACCTGCTGAAACAACAGCGCCGGAGGATACGCGTATCCTATCATTCCGTCCTATAGATCAATAGAGCGTTAACAACATTAGCACAGAGATCTGGACAAGCCAACACATACGTCTGCAATTGATTAGCAAGCTGTGTCATAAATAAATCATCATTGGGCGCTCCCATAGATAGCAAATCTGATTGAATACTTGTTTGTTGAGAGTCCATTCTGACAGCAACAAGCGACCCGTAAGAGAACGGGAGTCCGATAAAACAATCAGACGACCCGGAATATGACGGACCAAAACTGAACTTGGTGTACTATAACCAACAGACGGATTCTTTCCATTAAATTGAATAACGGAAACGAAAGAGTGCCTCTCTGGTTCCGGAGATACGCCACTACTGTCGAATTAAAGGACAGGAATTTGGGCATGTGTTTCTGAATAATGTTCATGCAATGACATAAAGCAAGCCTAAAAAACATTATTCCGCGGAAGAAAACTGATTGTTAAGAGACTGCGGAACCCAAAGACCCTGGCACTTCGAATCCGTAGGAATCAGTATTATATCCCAATCTGTTTGACTGGCAACCGTTAGGACAGCCACACTCGTGTCCGGCAACTGCGGTGGCACTCTCTGAGTCAACCACCGAATGTTTGCCCCAGTCTGAATCTCTTGTAACACTAGATAGACAAGAGAACGTGTAAATCGAGCAATTCATGGATTGCCGAAAAGTTGCCGTCGAAGAGAAGCTCCTCCGAGAACGAAGCGACTCTGAGAGAGTTCTTAACCTTACTATCCACGCGTGTGGATGTAGCTAGGGCTGCGTCACGTCTAACCAACTCCAATCAGCCACTGAAGGGCGGAGTTATACGTGAACAAACCACTGCCCTCAAAAGAAATTACATTGAGAATAATATCCCGTAAATCTTTTCTTGAAGACGTAATGATAACGCCTCAGTAAGGCGGATTACGTATGATAAAGCGTCTAAGTTAAGTCTACTATACATCATGTCGTTCCCAACATTGAAATTGGAAAAGACATAAACGGCGAAAAAGAATATATGCAGTCTTTAATCACACCGCCTAGACGCATATGAACTCTCGGTATGCCCTGCTCTGCCAAAATAAACTATTCGTATAAATTATAAAATGGCAGAAATTAGCAACGCGGACAAGAAACTAAACTATCATGCTTGGTGGCAGGCTTGTATATATATATATATATATATATATATATATATATATATATATATAGCGTCGAAAAATAAAACACATGTTATAATGACAATATTGGACTGCGTCGGTAAGTCAGGGACAATGTCCCTGAACCGATCGAAAAATCCGAGTCCAATGACGCTATAAGTCTCTTATCCAAGATCGCAGCAATGAAGTCCGAAATAACAATCACTGGAAGATAATGCCAGAAGACATGAGAGGCATCTTCCGATACTACTAAAGGGAAAACTCGAAATCTTTCGAATCCCTTTCGCCATCCTGTCGGACCCTATAAAGCGTTCGGTCGTCCGTACCTGATGCAAACGCGGGCCGCACCGACCCAGCGCCGTCGGATAATTCCTGATTCGACCGAGAAACAGTCAATTGCTGGGATGCTGCGAAACAACTGTGCTAACTCGGATAGCACGTCCGTCACTGGGGCCTGAGGAGAAGCGGTCTTACGATGCATTGCCGCTGGAAGCTCCGTGATCGTTACCACGTGCATACTACCAATATGCGAGCGAACGGAGTGTATAGGCCTCGTGTCCCTTGGCTACCGGATGGCGCGACCTATTCGCCGTGGAATCACTGAATGCCGAAACTGATCGGATACTCGAGGTCACGTAGCCAATGTGCGGTCGTGTGCCCTGCTGTGAGGATGAGGAAGCATCAAGGACAGTCTCTCGGACTGTCAATATAACGGAGCGTCCCGACCGACGGACATATGCTCCGAATGTAAAATATCTGAACCACAACATGCGGTCCCCTATGTTGTTGGACGAGAGAGGGACCTCTCTCGCTCACAGCCCGGACGGACCTGGACAAGCCAGGAACCGGACTAACAGGCTTCCTCCGATCTGTCCTCAATCTGCCGTCACTGGGTGAGTACTAAAGTAATTAAAGTGCTCACATCACCTAAATCTCCTTCCAAGACCGCAACGGACGAACCCGGCAGCCGAACCATTCAATGAATGTACGCTACACCGGGTGAGCTAGCGAATGTCACTCCGTAGGCAATAGACATATTCCATGAGCACTTATAGCCGCTAGCTCTTCATTAACTATGACGACAGAGGCACACTTTTGAAAGACATCTCCATAACTCTTCGAACAAGAAACCAGAAATGCTTGGTTAGCAAGTATAAAATAATAATATATATAGCGTCGTTCAATAATTCGAAAGTTTGTGTGACATTATTGGACTATGTCGGAACTGAGGGACGATGTCCCTGAACCGAACCAAAAATTTCTTAGTCCACCGACGCTATCAGTTTCTTATCCGGCATCGCAGCATTATGGTCCGACGAAAGAAGCTGTAGAAGACCAAGTCAGATGACATACACAACAGCATATGTTGTTCCGAAAGGGAAAGCTCGAAATCCTCCGAATCCCTTTCGGTATCCCGTCGGACCGGATGAAACTTTCGGACGTCCGTACCCGCTTCCGCGGAGGGTCCCGACCCAGCATCGTCGGATAAAATATATGCGACAGATTCAGTTGATGCTGGGATGCTGCGATAAACTGTGCTATTAAGGAAAGCACGTCCGTTCCCGAGGCCTGTGCAGTAGCGGTCTTACGATGCATTGCCGCCGGAAGCTCCGTGTACGTTGACTCCCGCACACTTCCTATGCGAACGTCCGGAGTCTGCAGGCCTCGTGTCCCTGGCTACCGGATGGTGTGACCTGGTCGCCGAAGAATCCTTGATCGGCGAAGCTGGTAATATATCGGCGGTCACGCAGCCAAGGTGCGGTCGTGTGCGCTGACGAGAAGAGGAAGCCTTAGCAGTCTCCACGGACTGCCTATACAACGGAGCGTCCCGAGCGACGGACGTATGCTCCGCTTGCGACACATTTTGTACCACAACATCTGGGGCCAGATGTTGTTGAACGAGAGAGGGGCCTCTCTCGCTTGCCGTCCGGATGGACCGGAACGAGCTATGAACCGGACTAAAAGGCTTCCTCCGTTCTCCCTCCGATCCGCCGTCACTGGGTGTGCATTAAGTTAATTTATAGTGCTCGCATCACCCCAAAATTCCTTCTAGACCGCAACGGACGAACCCGGCTGCCGAACCATTCGGTGAATGGACGCTACACCGGGCGAGCTAGCGGACGTCAAAGGCCGTCGAACCTACTAGGGTCCTCTTAGGCAATTGGCGTATTTACATGAGCACTTTTCCGCTAGACCTTCATTAATTGTGACGACGGAGGCACACTGTTGGAAGACATCACGGATACATCACCCTAATCTTGATCGTCTGAAATAGAAATTGATAAAGTAGAGTGACCCTGCGGGGAAAGGACCGGAGTGTCCAAATCCCCAATAACATACCGTGACATACGCTTCCCATATTGTCATCGAAATCATACGATACAGAACAGGAGTTAATGCGAGTACACTGACCACATATAGAATGATAATAAAGTCAGAGGAAGACTTCCTCTTAAAACAATTGATCAATATCCTTTCAATGTGAAAAGAAAACAAGTCCTGGTACTCGCACTAACCCCTGGCAAGCAAAATACATAATAATAATATGATCCATTAATATAGAAAAAATAATTGAAATCAAAACATTTTGAAAAAATATTTTTTCAGAACAGCCCAAGTTTCTGAAAAGTAACGTTGAGCCCCAATGGATCCCAAGCCTAAGTGTGGACAAAAATTTTAAAAATATTTTAAACAATTTATTCAACACTTACGAACAATAATAATGTATCTAGTTATGATTAAAATAACATCAAGATAATATTTTTTAGAAATCCCCCCCTCACACAGAGGGCTGTTGGAAATGTAAACAACGAGTGTAAAAACACTAAAATAAGACTCCAGGCACCCAGGCCCGAAATCAGTTACCAAAAATACACTATCTGATGCAAAACAGAGACTTCCAGGGAAGAAACTGCAGAACATCAGATGGTAGATGCAGAACACAACGCCTAACCACCCGTAGGTGAAGACGTAAACATGGGGAAAGAACAGAATTCATTCTGTTATTCAGCTAAAACTCCCAAGAAAATTTAGTAATAATAATTACAAAAACTATGCCAAAAGCATGGGAGAATAGCAAGGGGGGACTTAAAGGACAGGGAGAGAGGAAAACACTTAAAAAACAGTGTAACTAAATAATCAGAATGACAACAAAATGGCTGCTGCCTCGAAAATAGGTAACTTAACATAATTTCATTAAAAAATTTTAAGTTACAGCCCTGATAATATTCTGTCACACAGTTTTTTCCTCTCCTCCTTCTCTATCCTCCTTAGAATCACCATTTCACTAATATTTATGTGTCTGGCATCATTTAAACTGAGATTTATAAGCACAAAGATCAGTCAGATGTTAACTGATGAAGGGCCAAACTTAGAATGATTAATGGCGCCAATTTCGGAACGTCCTTGACACTGCGCATGCGCAGTGGGGGCGAAGTGTGGAGGGCCTTTCAGGACATGTTTTCTTTGATTTTAGATGCAAATTTTGGGGATTGGGGGGAAAAATTTGTGTTTGGCCCTATATTTTAAGAGTTAGCACCAGCTATGTCTGGGTCATTGGTACAGTATAAAAATAGATATTGTTAGAATAAACGTTGGAAACATTCTATTGACATCTTATATAATTGTTGAATATTCCTGATAAAACACGGGCTGATTTGATGAGTTTCAAAGTAAAAAATACAATTTACTATTTCGTATTTTTGTTGTTAATTCGCTGAAAAATATGGGCACATCACTGGAACTTCCTTTCACGTCAATGTTTTTTTCTTGTTTGTTGCATGCCGCCCCCCTTCCCCCCTCCCCCCTCCCCTGTTTTCAGGGCAGAAAAAAGTCGTCTGAAGGGCAATACTTGACAGGCTATACTTGACAAAGATATAGCTGTCAGTATGACTCAGAATGACCCTTCCTGGATTACATGGCACACCGTCAAAATATCACTTAAATATATTCACCTGATTTTCGCAGTTGATTGCTTCTAATATGGTCAAAATTGTCTCATTTTGGAGTTAAAATTCCAATTTCCAATGGGCATCGGTGGTGATAGTACTATGTTATAGAAATTCTTTATTCTCCATCTGAGGATTCTGGAACAAATAAACATTCTGAAAAAGAAAGAAAACATGTATGGTTAAAAAAATTGTATGTTTTTAAGGTTTTGTTACCTGTCATGTAGGTCTTCTGGTGGTTTGTTGATTTTTTCAGGCAAGTGTAGTATGCCACTTACTGTTCGCATTGTTGAAGCCATCCACGAGGAGTCATCTTATTTTTCTGTTATGATGGTTATGATGTATATTGTGACTTCTTTGTATCGATTGCAGCGTCTGAAATGAAAGCGAAAGAGATGCAATCATCAATGTCGTCAGCATAATTTATGACCTATTGTTTGTTCGATATTTGGCTGAGCTGCATATAGGACTGAAAGATGAACTTTAGCTAGAGTACAGGTATTAAGTGCACAGCCTTTCTCTAAAAGTTTTATCATCACACCATGGCTTTTCTGGAAGAACGGAAAAGGCAAGAACACTTGAATACACCCATCCACCGGGCCACATAATTATTTTTTTACAATTTATTCATTAGTTGAATAAAAGAATGCCGTTATTTGAAGCTGGTAAAATGAGAAGAGTTAATTCTGGTTCAACCTAGCTCGTCGCTGTTGTTGGTATCGTTGAACTAAATACTTGATTTAGAATTACCTATCTTGAAATGTTGCACTCGGAAATGATACAATCTCTTAAAATAAACTGCCCTGGGAAAATATATTGTTTGAATAAACGTTGGATACATTCTATTGACATCTTGCATAATTGTTGAATATTCCTGATAAAACAGGGGCTGATTTGATGACTTTTCGAAGTAAAAAATACAATTTACCATTTCGTATTTTTGTTGTTAATTCCCTGAAAAATATGGGCACATCACTGGAACTTCCTTTCATGTCAATGTTTTTCTCTTGTTTGTTGCATGCCGCCCCCCCCCCCTTTCCCTCCTCCCCTGTTTTCAGGTCAGAAAAAGTCGTCTGAAGGGCAATATTTGAGAGGCTATACTTGACAAAGATATAGCTGTCAGTATGACTCAGAATGACCCTTCCTGGATTACACTGTACACCGTCAAAATTCCAAAATATCACTTAAATATATTCAACTAATTTTCGCAGTTGTTTGCTTCAAATATGGTCAAAATTGTCTCATTTTGGAGTTAAAATTCCAATTTCCAATGGGCATCGGTGGTGATAGTACTATGTTATAGAAATTCTTTATTCTCCGTCTGAGGATTCTGGAACAAATAAACATTCTGAAAAAGAAAGAAAACATGTATGGTTAAAAAAAACGTATGTTTTTAAGGTTTTGTTACCTGTCATGTAGGTCTTCTGGTGGTTTGTTGATTTTTTAGGCAAGTGTAGTATACCTCTTACTGTTCCCATTCTTGGAGCCATCCACGAGGAGTCATCTTCTTTTTCTGTTATGATGGTTATGTTGTGTATTGTGACTTCTTTGTATAGATTGCAGCATCTGAAATGAAAGAGAGAGAGATGCAATCATCAATGTCTTCAGCATAATTTATGACCTATTGTTTGTTCGATATTAGGCTGAGTTGCATATAGGACTGGAAGATGAAGTTTAGCTAGAGTACAGGTATTAAGTGCACAGCCTTTCTCTAAAAGTTTTATCATCACACCATGGCCTTTCTGGAAGAACAGAAAAGGCTAGAAAACTTAAATACAACCATCCACCGGGCCACATAATTATTTTTTAACAATTTATTCATTAGCTGAATAAAAGAATGCCGTTATTTGATGCTGGTAAATTGAGAAGAGTTAATTCTGGTTCAACCTAGCTCGTAGTTGTTGTTGGTATAGCTGAACTAAATACTTGATTTAGAATTACCTATCGTGAAATGTTGCACTCGGAAATGATGCAATCTCTTAAAATAAACAGCCCTGGGAAAATATATTGTTTGAATAAACGTTGGAAGCATTCTATTGACATCTTGCATAATTGTTGAATATTCCTGATAAAACAGGGGCTGATTTGATGACTTTTCGAAGTAAAAAATACAATTTACCATTTCGTATTTTTGTTGTTAATTCCCTGAAAAATATGGGCACATCACTGGAACTTCCTTTCATGTCAATGTTTTTCTCTTCTTTGTTGCATGCCGCCCCCCCCCCTTTCCCCCCTCCCCTGTTTTCAGGTCAGATAAATTCGTCTGAAGGGCAATATTTGACAGGCTATACTTGACAAAGATATAGCTGTCAGTATGACTCAGAATGAACCTTCCTGGATTACATGGTACACCATCAAAATTCCAAAATATCACTTAAATATATTCAACTGATTTTCGCAGTTGATTGCTTCAAATATGGTCAAAATTGTCTCATTTTGGTGTTAAAATTCCAATTTCCAATGGGCATCGGTGGTGATAGTACTATGTTAAAGAAATTCTTTATTCTCCGTCTGAGGATTCTGCAACAAATAAACATTCTGAAAAAGAAAGAAAACATGTATGGTTAAAAAAATGTATGTTTTTTAAGGTTTTGTTACCTGTCATGTAGGTCTTCTGGTGGTTTGTTGATTTTTCAGGCAAGTTTAGTATGCAACTTACTGTTCGCATTGTTGGAGCCATCCACGAGGAGTAATCTTCTTTTTCTGTTATGATGGTTATGATGTATATTGCGACTTCTTTGTATAGATTGCAGCATCAGAAATGAAAGAGAGAGCGATGCAATCATCAATGTCTTCAGCATAATTTATGACCTATTGCTTGTTTGATATTAGGGTGATCTGCATATAGGACTGAAAGATGAACTTTAGCTGGATTACAGGAATTAAGTGCACAGCCTTTCTCTAAAAGTTTTATCATCACACCATGGCTTTTCTGGAAGAAGGGAAAAGGCTATAAAACTTAAATACACCCATCCACCGGGCCACATAATTATTTTTTAACAATTTATTCATTAGCTGAATAAAAGAATGCCGTTATTTGATGCTGGTAAAATGAGAAGAGTTAATTCTGGTTCAACCTAGCTCGTCGTTGTTGTTGGTATCGTTGAACTAAATACTTGATTTAGAATTACCTATCTTGAAATGTTGCACTCGGAAATAATGCAATCTCTTAAAATAAACAGCCCTGGGAAAATATATTGTTAGAATAAACGTTGGGAACATTCTATTGACATCTTGCATAATTGTTGAATATTCCTGATAAAACAGGGGCTGATTTGATGACTTTTGAAAGTAAAAAATACAATTTACTATTTCGTATTTTTGTTGTTAATTCGCTGAAAAATATGGGCACATTACTGGAACTTCCTTTCACTTCAATGTTTTTCTCTTGTTTGTTGCATGCCGCCCCCTTCCCCCCTCCCCTGTTTTCAGGGCAGAAAAAAGTCGTCTGAAGGGCAATACTTGACGGGCTATACTTGACAAAGATATAGCTGTCAGTATGACTCAGAATGACCCTTCCTGGATTACATGGCACACCGTCAAAGTTACAAAATATCACTTAAATATATTCACCTGATTTTCGCAGTTGATTGCTTCTAATATGGTCAAAATTGTCTCATTTTGGAGTTAAAATTCCAATTTCCAATGGGCATCGGTGGTGATAGTACTATGTTATAGAAATTCTTTATTCTCCGTCTGAGGATTCTGGAACAAATAAACATTCTGAAAAAGAAAGAAAACATGTATGGTTAAAAAAAATTGTATGTTTTTAAGGTTTTCTTACCTGTCATGTAGGTCTTCTGGTGGTTTGTTGATTTTTTCAGGCAAGTGTAGTATGCCACTTACTGTTCGCATTGTTGAAGCCATCCACGAGGAGTCATCTTCTTTTTCTGTTATGATGGTTATGATGTATATTGTGACTTCTTTGTATCGATTGCAGCATCTGAAATGAAAGCGAGAGAGATGCAATCATCAATGTCGTCAGCATAATTTATGACCTATTGTTTGTTCGATATTTGGCTGAGCTGCATATAGGACTGAAAGATGAACTTTAGCTAGAGTACAGGTATTAAGTGCACAGCCTTTCTCTAAAAGTTTTATCATCACACCATGGCTTTTCTGGAAGAACGGAAAAAGCAAGAACACTTAAATACACCCATCCACCGGGCCACATAATTATTTTTTTACAATTTATTCATTAGCTGAATAAAAGAATGCCGTTATTTGAAGCTGGTAAAATGAGAAGAGTTAATTCTGGTTCAACCTAGCTCGTCGCTGTTGATGGTATCGTTGAACTAAATACTTGATTTAGAATTACCTATCTTGAAATGTTGTACTCGGAAATGATGCAATCTCTTAAAATAAACTGCCCTGGGAAAATATATTGTTTGAATAAACGTTGGAAACATTCTATTGACATCTTGCATAATTGTTGAATATTCCTGATAAAACAGGGGCTGATTTGATGACTTTTCGAAGTAAAAAATACAATTTACCATTTCGTATTTTTGTTGCTAATTCCCTGAAAAATATGGGCACATCACTGGAACTTCCTTTCATGTCAATGTTTTTCTCTTGTTTGTTGCATGCCGCCCCCCCCCCCCTTTCCCCCCTCCCCTGTTTTCAGGTCAGAAAAAGTCGTCTGAAGGGCAATATTTGAGAGGCTATACTTGACAAAGATATAGCTGTCAGTATGACTCAGAATGACCCTTCCTGGATTACACTGTACACCGTCAAAATTCCAAAATATCACTTAAATATATTCAACTAATTTTCGCAGTTGTTTGCTTCAAATATGGTCAAAATTGTCTCATTTTGGAGTTAAAATTCCAATTTCCAATGGGCATCGGTGGTGATAGTACTATGTTATAGAAATTCTTTATTCTCCGTCTGAGGATTCTGGAACAAATAAACATTCTGAAAAAGAAAGAAAACATGTATGGTTAAAAAAAACGTATGTTTTTAAGGTTTTGTTACCTGTCATGTAGGTCTTCTGGTGGTTTGTTGATTTTTTAGGCAAGTGTAGTATACCTCTTACTGTTCCCATTCTTGGAGCCATCCACGAGGAGTCATCTTCTTTTTCTGTTATGATGGTTATGTTGTGTATTGTGACTTCTTTGTATAGATTGCAGCATCTGAAATGAAAGAGAGAGAGATGCAATCATCAATGTCTTCAGCATAATTTATGACCTATTGTTTGTTCGATATTAGGCTGAGTTGCATATAGGACTGGAAGGTGAAGTTTACCTAGAGTACAGGTATTAAGTGCACAGCCTTTCTCTAAAAGTTTTATCATCACACCATGGCCTTTCTGGAAGAACAGAAAAGGCTAGAAAACTTAAATACAACCATCCACCGGGCCACATAATTATTTTTTAACAATGTATTCATTAGCTGAATAAAAGAATGCCGTTATTTGATGCTGGTAAATTGAGAAGAGTTAATTCTGGTTCAACCTAGCTCGTAGTTGTTGTTGGTATAGCTGAACTAAATACTTGATTTAGAATTACCTATCGTGAAATGTTGCACTCGGAAATGATGCAATCTCTTAAAATAAACAGCCCTGGGAAAATATATTGTTTGAATAAACGTTGGAAGCATTCTATTGACATCTTGCATAATTGTTGAATATTCCTGATAAAACAGGGGCTGATTTGATGACTTTTCGAAGTAAAAAATACAATTTACCATTTCGTATTTTTGTTGTTAATTCCCTGAAAAATATGGGCACATCACTGGAACTTCCTTTCATGTCAATGTTTTTCTCTTCTTTGTTGCATGCCGCCCCCCCCCCCCTTTCCGCCCTCCCCTGTTTTCAGGTCAGATAAATTCGTCTGAAGGGCAATATTTGACAGGCTATACTTGACAAAGATATAGCTGTCAGTATGACTCAGAATGAACCTTCCTGGATTACATGGTACACCATCAAAATTCCAAAATATCACTTAAATATATTCAACTGATTTTCGCAGTTGATTGCTTCAAATATGGTCAAAATTGTCTCATTTTGGTGTTAAAATTCCAATTTCCAATGGGCATCGGTGGTGATAGTACTATGTTAAAGAAATTCTTTATTCTCCGTCTGAGGATTCTGCAACAAATAAACATTCTGAAAAAGAAAGAAAACATGTATGGTTAAAAAAATGTATGTTTTTTAAGGTTTTGTTACCTGTCATGTAGGTCTTCTGGTGGTTTGTTGATTTTTCAGGCAAGTTTAGTATGCAACTTACTGTTCGCATTGTTGGAGCCATCCACGAGGAGTAATCTTCTTTTTCTGTTATGATGGTTATGATGTATATTGCGACTTCTTTGTATAGATTGCAGCATCAGAAATGAAAGAGAGAGCGATGCAATCAGCAATGTCTTCAGCATAATTTATGACCTATTGCTTGTTTGATATTAGGGTGATCTGCATATAGGACTGAAAGATGAACTTTAGCTAGATTACAGGAATTAAGTGCACAGCCTTTCTCTAAAAGTTTTATCATCACACCATGGCTTTTCTGGAAGAAGGGAAAAGGCTATAAAACTTAAATACACCCATCCACCGGGCCACATAATTATTTTTTAACAACTTATTCATTAGCTGAATAAAAGAATGCCGTTATTTGATGCTGGTAAAATGAGAAGGGTTAATTCTGGTTCAACCTAGCTCGTCGTTGTTGTTGGTATCGTTGAACTAAATACTTGATTTAGAATTACCTATCTTGAAATGTTGCACTCGGAAATAATGCAATCTCTTAAAATAAACAGCCCTGGGAAAATATATTGTTAGAATAAACGTTGGGAACATTCTATTGACATCTTGCATAATTGTTGAATATTCCTGATAAAACAGGGGCTGATTTGATGACTTTTGAAAGTAAAAAATACAATTTACTATTTCGTATTTTTGTTGTTAATTCGCTGAAAAATATGGGCACATCACTGGAACTTCCTTTCACGTCAATGTTTTTCTCTTGTTTGTTGCATGCCGCCCCCTTCCCCCCCTCCCCTGTTTTCAGGGCAGAAAAAAGTCGTCTGAAGGGCAATACTTGACGGGCTATACTTGACAAAGATATAGCTGTCAGTATGACTCAGAATGACCCTTCCTGGATTACATGGCACACCGTCAAAGTTACAAAATATCACTTAAATATATTCACCTGATTTTCGCAGTTGATTGCTTCTAATATGGTCAAAATTGTCTCATTTTGGAGTTAAAATTCCAATTTCCAATGGGCATCGGTGGTGATAGTACTATGTTATAGAAATTCTTTATTCTCCGTCTGAGGATTCTGGAACAAATAAACATTCTGAAAAAGAAAGAAAACATGTATGGTTAAAAAAATTGTATGTTTTTAAGGTTTTCTTACCTGTCATGTAGGTCTTCTGGTGGTTTGTTGATTTTTTCAGGCAAGTGTAGTATGCCACTTACTGTTCGCATTGTTGAAGCCATCCACGAGGAGTCATCTTCTTTTTCTGTTATGATGGTTATGATGTATATTGTGACTTCTTTGTATCGATTGCAGCATCTGAAATGAAAGCGAGAGAGATGCAATCATCAATGTCGTCAGCATAATTTATGACCTATTGTTTGTTCGATATTTGGCTGAGCTGCATATAGGACTGAAATATGAACTTTAGCTAGAGTACAGGTATTAAGTGCACAGCCTTTCTCTAAAAGTTTTATCATCACACCATGGCTTTTCTGGAAGAACGGAAAAAGCAAGAACACTTAAATACACCCATCCACCGGGCCACATAATTATTTTTTTTACAATTTATTCATTAGCTGAATAAAAGAATGCCGTTATTTGAAGCTGGTAAAATGAGAAGAGTTAATTCTGGTTCAACCTAGCTCGTCGCTGTTGATGGTATCGTTGAACTAAATACTTGATTTAGAATTACCTATCTTGAAATGTTGTACTCGGAAATGATGCAATCTCTTAAAATAAACTGCCCTGGGAAAATATATTGTTTGAATAAACGTTGGAAACATTCTATTGACATCTTGCATAATTGTTGAATATTCCTGATAAAACAGGGGCTGATTTGATGACTTTTCGAAGTAAAAAATACAATTTACCATTTCGTATTTTTGTTGCTAATTCCCTGAAAAATATGGGCACATCACTGGAACTTCCTTTCATGTCAATGTTTTTCTCTTGTTTGTTGCATGCCGCCCCCCCCCCCCCTTTCCCCCCCTCCCCTGTTTTCAGGTCAGAAAAAGTCGTCTGAAGGGCAATATTTGAGAGGCAATACTTGACAAAGATATAGCTGTCAGTATGACTCAGAATGACCCTTCCTGGATTACACTGTACACCGTCAAAATTCCAAAATATCACTTAAATATATTCAACTAATTTTCGCAGTTGTTTGCTTCAAATATGGTCAAAATTGTCTCATTTTGGAGTTAAAATTCCAATTTCCAATGGGCATCGGTGGTGATAGTACTATGTTATAGAAATTCTTTATTCTCCGTCTGAGGATTCTGGAACAAATAAACATTCTGAAAAAGAAAGAAAACATGTATGGTTAAAAAAAAACGTATGTTTTTAAGGTTTTGTTACCTGTCATGTAGGTCTTCTGGTGGTTTGTTGATTTTTTAGGCAAGTGTAGTATACCTCTTACTGTTCCCATTCTTGGAGCCATCCACGAGGAGTCATCTTCTTTTTCTGTTATGATGGTTATGTTGTGTATTGTGACTTCTTTGTATAGATTGCAGCATCTGAAATGAAAGAGAGAGAGATGCAATCATCAATGTCTTCAGCATAATTTATGACCTATTGTTTGTTCGATATTAGGCTGAGTTGCATATAGGACTGGAAGATGAAGTTTACCTAGAGTACAGGTATTAAGTGCACAGCCTTTCTCTAAAAGTTTTATCATCACACCATGGCCTTTCTGGAAGAACAGAAAAGGCTAGAAAACTTAAATACAACCATCCACCGGGCCACATAATTATTTTTTAACAATGTATTCATTAGCTGAATAAAAGAATGCCGTTATTTGATGCTGGTAAATTGAGAAGAGTTAATTCTGGTTCAACCTAGCTCGTAGTTGTTGTTGGTATAGCTGAACTAAATACTTGATTTAGAATTACCTATCGTGAAATGTTGCACTCGGAAATGATGCAGTCTCTTAAAATAAACAGCCCTGGGAAAATATATTGTTTGAATAAACGTTGGAAGCATTCTATTGACATCTTGCATAATTGTTGAATATTCCTGATAAAACAGGGGCTGATTTGATGACTTTTCGAAGTAAAAAATACAATTTACCATTTCGTATTTTTGTTGTTAATTCCCTGAAAAATATGGGCACATCACTGGAACTTCCTTTCATGTCAATGTTTTTCTCTTCTTTGTTGCATGCCGCCCCCCCCCCCTTTCCCCCCTCCCCTGTTTTCAGGTCAGATAAATTCGTCTGAAGGGCAATATTTGACAGGCTATACTTGACAAAGATATAGCTGTCAGTATGACTCAGAATGAACCTTCCTGGATTACATGGTACACCATCAAAATTCCAAAATATCACTTAAATATATTCAACTGATTTTCGCAGTTGATTGCTTCAAATATGGTCAAAATTGTCTCATTTTGGTGTTAAAATTCCAATTTCCAATGGGCATCGGTGGTGATAGTACTATGTTAAAGAAATTCTTTATTCTCCGTCTGAGGATTCTGCAACAAATAAACATTCTGAAAAAGAAAGAAAACATGTATGGTTAAAAAAATGTATGTTTTTTAAGGTTTTGTTACCTGTCATGTAGGTCTTCTGGTGGTTTGTTGATTTTTCAGGCAAGTTTAGTATGCAACTTACTGTTCGCATTGTTGGAGCCATCCACGAGGAGTAATCTTCTTTTTCTGTTATGATGGTTATGATGTATATTGCGACTTCTTTGTATAGATTGCAGCATCAGAAATGAAAGAGAGAGCGATGCAATCATCAATGTCTTCAGCATAATTTATGACCTATTGCTTGTTTGATATTAGGGTGATCTGCATATAGGACTGAAAGATGAACTTTAGCTAGATTACAGGAATTAAGTGCACAGCCTTTCTCTAAAAGTTTTATCATCACACCATGGCTTTTCTGGAAGAAGGGAAAAGGCTATAAAACTTAAATACACCCATCCACCGGGCCACATAATTATTTTTTAACAATTTATTCATTAGCTGAATAAAAGAATGCCGTTATTTGATGCTGGTAAAATGAGAAGAGTTAATTCTGGTTCAACCTAGCTCGTCGTTGTTGTTGGTATCGTTGAACTAAATACTTGATTTAGAATTACCTATCTTGAAATGTTGCACTCAGAAATGATGCAATCTCTTAAAGTAAACAGCCCTGGGAAAATATATGGTTAGAATAAACGTTGGGAACATTCTATTGACATCTTGCATAATTGTTGAATATTCCTGATAAAACAGGGGCTGATTTGATGACTTTTGAAAGTAAAAAATACAATTTACTATTTCGTATTTTTGTTGTTAATTCGCTGAAAAATATGGGCACATCACTGGAACTTCCTTTCACGTCAATGTTTTTCTCTTGTTTGTTGCATGCCGCCCCCTTCCCCCCTCCCCTGTTTTCAGGGCAGAAAAAAGTCGTCTGAAGGGCAATACTTGACGGGCTATACTTGACAAAGATATAGCTGTCAGTATGACTCAGAATGACCCTTCCTGGATTACATGGCACACCGTCAAAGTTACAAAATATCACTTAAATATATTCACCTGATTTTCGCAGTTGATTGCTTCTAATATGGTCAAAATTGTCTCATTTTGGAGTTAAAATTCCAATTTCCAATGGGCATCGGTGGTGATAGTACTATGTTATAGAAATTCTTTATTCTCCGTCTGAGGATTCTGGAACAAATAAACATTCTGAAAAAGAAAGAAAACATGTATGGTTTAAAAAATTGTATGTTTTTAAGGTTTTCTTACCTGTCATGTAGGTCTTCTGGTGGTTTGTTGATTTTTTCAGGCAAGTGTAGTATGCCACTTACTGTTCGCATTGTTGAAGCCATCCACGAGGAGTCATCTTCTTTTTCTGTTATGATGGTTATGATGTATATTGTGACTTCTTTGTATCGATTGCAGCATCTGAAATGAAAGCGAGAGAGATGCAATCATCAATGTCGTCAGCATAATTTATGACCTATTGTTTGTTCGATATTTGGCTGAGCTGCATATAGGACTGAAAGATGAACTTTAGCTAGAGTACAGGTATTAAGTGCACAGCCTTTCTCTAAAAGTTTTATCATCACACCATGGCTTTTCTGGAAGAACGGAAAAAGCAAGAACACTTAAATACACCCATCCACCGGGCCACATAATTATTTTTTTACAATTTATTCATTAGCTGAATAAAAGAATGCCGTTATTTGAAGCTGGTAAAATGAGAAGAGTTAATTCTGGTTCAACCTAGCTCGTAGCTGTTGATGGTATCGTTGAACTAAATACTTGATTTAGAATTACCTATCTTGAAATGTTGTACTCGGAAATGATGCAATCTCTTAAAATAAACTGCCCTGGGAAAATATATTGTTTGAATAAACGTTGGAAACATTCTAATTACATCTTGCATAATTGTTGAATATTCCTGATAAAACAGGTGCCGATTTGATGACTTTTCGAAGTAAAAAATACAATTTACCATTTCGTATTTTTGTTGTTAATTCCCTGAAAAATATGGGCACATCACTGGAACTTCCTTTCATGTCAATGTTTTTCTCTTGTTTGTTGCATGCCGCCCCCCCCCCCCCCCCCCCTTTCCCCCTCCCCTGTTTTCAGGTCAGAAAAAGTCGTCTGAAGGGCAATATTTGACAGGCTATACTTGACAAAGATATAGCTGTCAGTATGACTCAGAATGACCCTTCCTGGATTACACGGTACACCATCAAAATTCCAAAATATCACTTAAATATATTCAACTGATTTTCGCAGTTGATTGCTTCAAATATGGTCAAAATTGTCTCATTTTGGAGTTAAAATTCCAATTTCCAATGGGCATCGGTGGTGATAGTACTATGTTGTAGAAATTCTTTATTCTTCGTCTGAGGATTCTGCAACAAATAAACATTCTGAAAAAGAAAGAAAACATGTATGGTTAAAAAAATGTATGTTTTTTAAGGTTTTGTTACCTGTCATGCAGGTCTTCTGGTGGTTTGTTGATTTTTCAGGCAAGTGTAGTATGCCACTTATTGTTCCTATTGTTGGAGCCATCCACGAGGAGTAATCTTCTTTTTCTGTTGTGATGGTTATGATGTATATTGTGACTTCTTTGTATAGATTGCAGCATCAGAAACGAAAGAGAGAGCAATGCAATCATCAATGTCTTCAGCATAATTTATGACCTATTGTTTGTTCGATATTAGGGTGATCTGCATATAGGACTGAAAGATGAACTTTAGCTAGATTACAGGAATTAAGAGCACAGCCTTTCTCTAGAAGTTTTATCATCACACCATGGCTTTTCTGGAAGAAGGGAAAAGGCTTTAAAACTTAAATACACCCATCCACTGGGCCACATAATTATTTTTTAACAATTTATTCATTAGCTGAATACAAGAATGCCGTTATTTGATGCTGGTAAAATGAGAAGAGTTAATTCTGGTTCAACCTAGCTCGTCGTTGTTGTTGGTATCGTTGAACTAAATACTTGATTTAGAATTACCTATCTTGAAATGTTGCACTCGGAAATGATGCAATCTCTTAAAATAAACAGCGCTGGGAAAATATATTGTTAGAATAAACGTTGGAAACATTCTATTGACATCTTATTTAATTGTTGAATATTCCTGATAAAACAGGGGCTGATTTGATGACTTTTCAAAGTTAAAAATACAATTTACTATTTCGCATTTTTGTTGTTAATTCGCTGAAAAATATGGGCACATCACTGGAACTTCCTTTCACGTCAATGTTTTTCTCTTGTTTGTTGCATGCCGCCCCCCTTCCCCCTTCCACCCTCCCCTGTTTTCAGGGCAGAAAAAAGTCGTCTGAAGGGCAATACTTGACGGGCTATACTTGACAAAGATATAGCTGTCAGTATGACTCAGAATGACCCTTCCTGGATTACATGGCACACCGTCAAAATTTCAAAATATCACTTAAATATATTCACCTGATTTTCGCAGTTGATTGCTACAAATATGGTCAAAATTGTCTCATTTTGGAGTTAAAATTCCAATTTCCAATGGGCATCGGTGGTGATTGTACTATGTTATAGAAATTCTTTATTCTCCATCTGAGGATTCTGGAACAAATAAACATTCTGAAAAAGAAAGAAAACATGTATGGTTAAAAAAATTGTATGTTTTTAAGGTTTTGTTACCTGTCATGTAGGTCTTCTGGTGGTTTGTTGATTTTTTCAGGCAAGTGTAGTATGCCACTTACTGTTCGCATTGTTGAAGCCATCCACGAGGAGTCATCTTCTTTTTCTGTTATGATGGTTATGATGTATATTGTGACTTCTTTGTATCGATTGCAGCATCTGAAATGAAAGCGAGAGAGATGCAATCATTAATGTCTTCAGCATAATTTATGACCTATTGTTTGTTCGATATTAGGCTGAGCTGCATATAGGACTGAAAGATGAACTTTAGCTAGAGTGCAGATATTAAGTGCACAAACTTTCTCTAAAAGTTTTATCATCACACCATGGCTTTTCTGGAAGAACGGAAAAGGCAAGAACACTTAAATACACCCATCCACCGGGCCACATAATTATTTTTTTACAATTTATTCATTAGCTGAATAAAAGAATGCCGTTATTTGAAGCTGGTAAAATGAGAAGAGTTAATTCTGGTTCAACCTAGCTCGTCGTTGTTGTTGGTATCGTTGAACTAAATACTTGATTTAGAATTACCTATCTTGAAATGTTGCACTCGGAAATGATGCAGTCTCTTAAAATAAACTGCCCTGGGAAAATATATTGTTTGAATAAACGTTGGAAACATTCTATTGACATCTTGCATAATTGTTGAATATTCCTGATAAAACAGGGGCTGATCTGATGACTTTTCGAAGTAAAAAATACAATTTACCGTTTCGTATTTTTGTTGTTAATTCCCTGAAAAATATGGGCACATCACTGGAACTTCCTTTCATGTCAATCTTTTTCTCTTGTTTGTTGCATGCCGCCCCCCCTTTCCCCCTCCCCTGTTTTCAGGTCAGAAAAAGTCATCTAAAGGGCAATATTTGACAGGCTATACTTGACAAAGATATAGCTGTCAGTATGACTCAGAATGACCCTTCCTGGATTACACGGTACACCATCAAAATTCCAAAATATCACTTAAATATATTCAACTGATTTTCGCAGTTGATTGCTTCAAATATGGTCAAAATTGTCTCATTTTGGAGTTAAAATTCCAATTTCCAATGGGCATCGGTGGTGATAGTACTATGTTATAGAAATTCTTTATTCTCCGTCTGAGGATTCTGCAACAAGTAAACATTCTGAAAAAGAAAGAAAACATGTATGGTTAAAAAAATGTATGTTTTTTAAGGTTTTGTTACCTGTCATGTATGTCTTCTGGTGGTTTGTTGATTTTTCAGGCAAGTGTAGTATGCCACTTACTGTTCGAATTGTTGGAGCCATCCACAAGGAGTAATCTTCTTTTTCTGTTATGATGGTTATGATGTACATTGTGACTTCTTTGTATAGATTGCAGCATCAGAAATGAAAGAGAGAGCGATGCAATCATCAATGTCTTCAGCATAATTTATGACCTATTGTTTGTTCGATATTAGGGTGATCTGCATATAGGACTGAAAGATGAACTTTAGCTAGATTACAGGAATTAAGTGCACAGCCTTTCTCTAAAAGTTTTATCATCACACCCATGGCTTTTCTGGAAGAAAGGAAAAGGCTATAAAACTTAAATACACCCAGCCACCGGGCCACATAATTATTTTTTAACAATTTATTCATTAGCTGAATAAAAGAATGCCGTTATTTGATGCTGGTAAAATGAGAAGAGTTAATTCTGGTTCAACCTAGCTCGTCGTTGTCGTTGGTATCGTATAACTAAATACTTGATTTAGAATTACCTATCTTGAAATGTTGCACTCGGAAATGATGCAATCTCTTAAAATAAACAGCCCTGGGAAAATATATTGTTACAATAAGCGTTGCAAACATTCTATTAACATCTTATATAATTGTAGAATATTCCTGATAAAACAGGGGCTGATTTGGTGACTTTTCGAAGTAAAAAATACAATTTACTATTTCGTATTTTTGTTGTTAATTCCCTGAAAAATATGGACACATCACTGGAACTTCCTTTCCTGTCAATGTTTTTCTATTGTTTGTTGCATGCCGCCCCCCCCCCCCCTTCCCCCCTCCCCTGTTTTCAGGGCAGAAAAAGTCGTCTGAAGGGCAATACTTGACGGGCTATACTTGACAAAGATATAGCTGTCAGTATGACTCAGAATGACCCACTGGATTACACGGCACACCGACAAAATTTCAAAATATCACTTAAATATATTCACCTGATTTTCTCAGTTGATTGCTTCAAATATGGTCAAAATTGTCTCATTTTGGAGTTAAAATTCCAATTTCCAATGGGCATCGGTGGTGATAGTACTATTTTATAGAAATTCTTTATTCTCCGTCTGACGATTCTGCAACAAATAATCATTCTGAAAATGAAAGAAAACATGTATGGTTAAAAATAAGTATGTTTTTAAGGCTTTGTTCCCTGTCATGTACGTCTTCTGGTGGTTTGTTGATTTTTCAGGCAAGTGTAGTATGCCACTTACTGTTCGCATTGTTGGAGCCATCCACGAGGAGTCATCTTCTTTTTCTGTTATGATGGTTATGATGTATATTGTGACTTCTTTGTATAGATTGCAGCATCTGAAATGAAAGAGAGAGAGATGCAATCATCAATGTCTTCAGCATAATTTATGACCTATTGTTTGTTCGATATTAGGCTGAGCTGCATATAGGACTGAAAGATGAACTTTAGCTAGAGTACAGGTATTAAGTGCACAGCCTTTCTCTAAAAGTTTTATCATCACACCATGGCTTTTCTGGAAGAAGGGAAAAGGCTAGAAAACATAAATACACCCATCCACCGGGCCACATAATTATTTTTTAACAATTCATTCATTAGCTGAATAAAAGAATGCCGTTATTTGATGCTGGTAAAATGAGAAGAGTTAATTGTGGAGCAACCTAGCTTGTCGTTGTTGTGGGTATCATTGAATTAAATACTTGATTTAGAATTACCTATCTTGAAATGTTGCACTCGGAAATGATGCAATCTCTTAAAATAAACAGCCCTGGGAAAATATATTGTTTGAAAAAACGTTGGAAACATTCTCTTGACATCTTGCATAATTGTTGAATATTCCTGATAAAACAGGGGCTGATTTGGTGACTTTTCGAAGTAAAAAATACAATTTACTATTTCGTATTTTTGTTGTTAATTCCCTGAAAAATATGGACACATCACTGGAACTTCCTTTCATGTCAAAGTTTTTCTCTTGTTTGTTGCAAGCCGCCCCCCCCCCCTTTCCCCCCTCCCCTGTTTTCAGGGCAGAAAAAGTCGTCTGAAGGGCAATATTTGACAGACTATACTTGACAAAGATATAGCTGACAGTATGACTCAGAATGACCCTTCCTGGATTACACGGCACACCGTCAAAATTCCAAAATATCACTTAAATATATTCACCTGATTTTCGCAGTTGATTCCTTCAAATATGGTCAAAATTGTCTCATTTTGGAGTTAAAATTCCAATTTCCAATGGACATCAGTGGTGATAGTACTACGTTATAGAAATTCTTTATTCTCCGTCTGAGGATTCTGCAACAAATAAACATTCTGAAAAAGAAAGAAAACATGTATGGTTAAAAAAAAATGTATGTTTTTAAGGTTTTGTTCCCTGTCATGTAGGTCTTCTGGTGGTTTGTTGATTTTTTCAGGCAAGTGTAGTATGCCACTTACTGTTCGCATTGTTGGAGCCATCCACGAGGAGTCATCTTCTTTTTCTGTTATGATGGTTATGATGTATATTGTGACTTTTTTGTATAGATTGCAGCATCTGAAATGAAAGAGAGAGAGATGCAATCATCAATGTCTTCAGCATAATTTATGACCTATTGTTTGTTCGATATTAGGCTGAGCTGCATATAGGTCTGAAAGATGAACTTTAGCTAGAGTACAGGTATTAAGTGCACAGCCTTTCTCTAAAAGTTTTAGCATCACACCATGGCTTTTCTGGAAGAACGGAAAAGGCCAGAAAACTTAAATACACCCATCCAGCGAGCCACATAATTATTTTTTAACAATTTATTCATTAGCTGAATAAAAGAATGCCGTTATTTGATGCTGGTAAAATGAGAAGGGTTAATTCTGTTTCAACCTAGCTCGTCGTTGTTGTTGGTATCGTTGAACTAAATACTTGATTTAGAATTACCTATCTTGAAATGTTGGACTCGGAAATGATGCAATCACTGGAAATAAACAGCCCTGGGAAAATATATTGTTTGAATAAACGTTGGAAACATTCTATTGACATCTTGCATAATTGTTGAATATTCCTGATAAAACTGGGGCTGATTTGATGACTTTTTGAAGTAAAAAATACAATTTACTATTTCGTATTTTTGTTGTTAATTCCCTGAAAAATGTGGACACATCACTGGAAATTACTTTCATGTCAATGTTTTTCTCTTGTTTGTTGCATGCCGCCCCCCCCCCCCCCTTCCCCCTCCCCTGTTTTCAGGGCAGAAAAAGTCGTCTGAAGGGCAAGACTGGACGGGCTATACTTGACAAAGATATAGCTGTCAGTACGACTCAGAATGACCCCCCTGGATTACACGGCACACCGTCAAAATTTCAAAATATCACTTAAATATATTCACCTGATTTTCGCCGTTGATTGCTTCAAATATGGTCAAAATTGTCTCATTTTGAAGTTAAAATTCCAATTTCCAATGGGCATCGGTGGTGATAGTACTATGTTATAGAAATTCTTTATTCTCCGTCTGAGGATTCTGCAACAAATAAATATTCTGAAAAAGAAAGAAAACATGTATGGTTAAAAAAATGTATGTTTTTAAGGCTTTGTTACCTGTCATGTACGTCTTCTGGTGGTTTGTTGATTTTTCAGGCAAGTGTAGTATGCCACTTACTGTTCGCATTGTTGGAGCCATCCACAAGGAGTCATCTCCTTTTTCTGTTATGATGGTTATGATGTATATTGTGACTTCTTTGTATAGATTGCAGCATCTGAAATGAAAGAGAGAGAGATGCAATCATCAATGTCTTCAGCATAATTTATGACCTATTGTTTGTTCGATATTAGGGTGAGCTGCATATAGGACTGAAAGATGAACTTTAGCTAGAGTACAGGTATTAAGTGCACAGCCTTTCTCTAAAAGTTTTATCTTCACACCATGGCTTTTCTGGAAGAAGGGAAAAGGCTATAAAACTTAAATACACCCATCCACTGGGCCAGATAATTATTTTTTAACAATTTATTCATTAGCTGAATAAAAGATTGCCGTTATTTGATACTATAAAATGAGAAGAGTTAATTCTGGAGCAACCTAGCTTGTCGTTGTTGTTGGTATCGTTGAATTAAATACTTGATTTAGAATTACCTATCTTGAAATGTTGCACTCGGAAATGATGCAATCTCTTAAAATAAACAGCCCTGGGAAAATATATTGTTTGAAAAAACGTTGGAAACATTCTGTTGAAATCTTGCATAATTGTTGAATATTCCTGATAAAACAGGGGCTGATTTGATGACTTTTCGAAATAAAATATACAATTTACTATTTCGTATTTTTGTTGTTAATTCCCTGAAAAATATAGGCACATCACTGGAAGTTCCTTTCATGTCAGTGTTTTTCTCTTGTTTGTTGTATGCCGCCCCCCCCCCCTTTCCCCCTCCCCGTTTTCAGGGCAGAAAAAGTCGTCTGAAGGGCAATACTTGACGGGCTATACTTGACAAAGATATAGCTGTCAGTATGACTCAGAATGATCCTTCCAGGATTACACGGCACACCGTCAAAATTTCAAAATATCACTTGAATATACTCACCTGATTTTCGCAGTTGATTGCTTCAAATATGGTCAAAATTGTCTCATTTTTGGAGTTAAAATTCCAATTTCCAATGGGCATCAGTGGAGATAGTACTATGTTATAGAAATTCTTTATTCTCCGTCTGAGGATTCCGCAACAAATAAACATTCTGAAAAAGAAAGAAAACATGAATGGTTAAAAAAAATGTATGTTTTTAAGGTTTTGTTACCTGTCATGTAGGTCTTCTGGTGGGGTTTGTTGATTTTTCAGGCAAGTGTAGTATGCCACTTACTGTTCCCATTGTTGGAGCCATCCATGAGGAGTCATCTTCTTTTTCTGTGATGATGGTTATGATGTATATTGTGACTTCTTTGTATAGATTGCAGCATCTGAAATGAAAGAGAGAGAGATGCAATCATCAATGTCTTCAGCATAATTTATGACCTATTGTTTGTTCGATATTAGGCTGAGCTGCATATAGGACTGAAAGATGAACTTTAGCTAGAGTACAGGTATTAAGTGCACAGCCTTTCTCTAAAAGTTTTATCATCACACCATGGCTTTTCTGGAAGAAGGGAAAAGGCTAGAAAACATAAATACACCCATCCACCGGGCCACATAATTATTTTTTAACAATTTATTCATTAGCTGAATAAAAGAATGCCGTTATTTGATGCTGGTAAAATGAGGAGAGTTAATTCTGGAGCAACCTAGCTTGTCGTTGTTGTTGGTATCATTGAATTAAATACTTGATTTAGAATTACCTATCTTGAAATGTTGCACTCGGAAATGATGCAATCTCTTAAAATAAACAGCCCTGGGAAAATATATTGTTTGAAAAAACGTTGGAAACATTCTATTGACATCTTGCATAATTGTTGAATATTCCTGATAAAACAGGGGCTGATTTGATGACTTTTCGAAGTAAAATATACAATTTACTATTTCGTATTTTTGTTGTTAATTCCCTGAAAAATATAGGCACATCACTGGAAGTTCCTTTCCTGTCAGTGTTTTTCTCTAGTTTGTTGTATGCCGCCCCCCCCCCCCCCCCCTTTCCCCCTCCCCCGTTTTCAGGGCAGAAAAAGTCGTCTGAAGGGCAATACTTGACGGGCTATACTTGACAAAGATATAGCTGTCAGTATGACTCAGAATGACCCTTCCTGGATTACACGGCACACCGTCAAAATTTCAAAATATCACTTGAATATATTCACCTGATTTTCGCAGTTGATTGCTTCAAATATGGTCAAAATTGTCTCATTTTGGAGTTAAAATTCCAATTTCCAATGGGCATCGGTGGTGATAGTACTATTTTATAGAAATTCTTTATTCTCCGTCTGAGGATTCTGCAACAAATAAACATTCTGAAAAAGAAAGAAAACATGTAAGGTTAAAAAAAATGTATGTTTTTAAGGTTTTGTTACCTGTCATGTAGGTCTTCTGGTGGTTTGTTGATTTTTCAGGCAAGTGTAGTATGCCACTTACTGTTCCCATTGTTGGAGCCATCCACGAGGAGTCATCTTCTTTTCCAGTTATGATGGTTATGATGTATATTGTGACTTCTTTGTATAGATTGCAGCATCTGAAATGAAAGAGAGAGAGATGCAATCATCAATGTCTTCAGCATAATTAATGACATATTGTTTGTTCGATATTAGGCTGAGCTGCATATAGGACTGAAAGATGAACTTTAGCTAGAGTACAGGTATTAAGTGCACAGCCTTTCTCTAAAAGTTTTATCATCACACCATGGCTTTTCTGGAAGAACAGAAAAGGCTAGAAAACTTAAATACACCCATCCACCGGGCCACATAATTATTTTTTACCAATTTATTCATTAGCTGAATAAAAGAATGCCATTATTTGATGCTGGTAAATTGAGAAGAGTTAATTCTGGTTCAACCTAGCTCGTCGTTGTTGTTGGTATCGTTGAACTAAATACTTGATTTAGAGTTACCTATCTTGAAATGTTGCACTCGGAAATGATGCAATCTCTTAAAATAAACAGCCCTGGGAAAATATATTGTTTGAATAAACGTTGGAAACATTCTATTGACATCTTGCATAATTTTTGAATATTCCTGATAAAACAGGGGCTGATTTGATGACTTTTCGAAGTTAAAAATACAATTTACCATTTCGTATTTTTGTTGATAATTCCCTGAAAAATATGGGCACATCACTGGAACTTCCTTTCATGTCAAAGTTTTTCTCTTGTTTGTTGCAAGCCGCCCCCCCCCCCTTTCCCCCCTCCCCTGTTTTCAGGGCAGAAAAAGTCGTCTGAAGCGCAATATTTGACAGACTATACTTGACAAAGATATAGCTGACAGTATGACTCAGAATGACCCTTCCTGGATTACACGGCACACCGTCAAAATTTCAAAATATCACTTAAATATATTCACCTGATTTTCGCAGTTGATTGCTTCAAATATGGTCAAAATTGTCTCATTTTGGAGTTAAAATTCCAATTTCCAATGGACATCAGTGGTGATAGTACTACGTTATAGAAATTCTTTATTATCCGTCTGAGGATTCTACAACAAATAAACATTCTGAAAAAGAAAGAAAACATGTATGGTTAAAAAAAAATGTATGTTTTTAAGGTTTTGTTCCCTGTCATGTAGGTCTTCTGGTGGTTTGTTGATTTTTCAGGCAAGTGTAGTATGCCACTTACTGTTCGCATTGTTGGAGCCATCCACGAGGAGTCATCTTCTTTTTCTGTTATGATGGTTATGATGTATATTGTGACTTCTTTGTATAGATTGCAGCATCTGAAATGAAAGAGAGAGAGATGCAATCATCAATGTCTTCAGCATAATTTATGACCTATTGTTTGTTCAATATTAGGCTGAGCTGCATATAGGTCTGAAAGATGAACTTTAGCTAGAGTACAGGTATTAAGTGCACAGCCTTTCTCTAAAAGTTTTAGCATCACACCATGGCTTTTCTGGAAGAACGGAAAAGGCTAGAAAACTTAAATACACCCATCCAGCGGGCCACATAATTATTTTTTAACAATTTATTCATTAGCTGAATAAAAGAATGCCGTTATTTGATGCTGGTAAAATGAGAAGGGTTAATTCTGTTTCAACCTAGCTCGTCGTTGTTGTTGGTATCGTTGAACTAAATACTTGATTTAGAATTACCTATCTTGAAATGTTGCACTCGGAAATGATGCAATCACTGGAAATAAACAGCCCTGGGAAAATATATTGTTTGAATAAACGTTGGAAACATTCTATTGACATCTTGCATAATTGTTGAATATTCCTGATAAAACTGGGGCTGATTTGATGACTTTTTGAAGTAAAAAATACAATTTACTATTTCGTATTTTTGTTGTTAATTCCCTGAAAAATGTGGACACATCACTGGAAATTACTTTCATGTCAATGTTTTTCTCTTGTTTGTTGCATGCCGCCCCCCCCCCTTCCCCCTCCCCTGTTTTCAGGGCAGAAAAAGTCGTCTGAAGGGCAATACTGGACGGGCTATACTTGACAAAGATATAGCTGTCAGTACGACTCAGAATGACCCCCCTGGATTACACGGCACACCGTCAAAATTTCAAAATATCACTTAAATATATTCACCTGATTTTCGCCGTTGATTGCTTCAAATATGGTCAAAATTGTCTCATTTTGGAGTTAAAATTCCAATTTCCAATGGGCATCGGTGGTGATAGTACTATGTTATAGAAATTGTTTATTCTCCGTCTGAGGATTCTGCAACAAATAAATATTCTGAAAAAGAAAGAAAACATGTATGGTTAAAAAAATGTATGTTTTTAAGGCTTTGTTACCTGTCATGTACGTCTTCTGGTGGTTTGTTGATTTTTCAGGCAAGTGTAGTATGCCACTTACTGTTCGCATTGTTGGAGCCATCCACAAGGAGTCATCTCCTTTTTCTGTTATGATGGTTATGATGTATATTGTGACTTCTTTGTATAGATTGCAGCATCTGAAATGAAAGAGAGAGAGATGCAATCATCAATGTCTTCAGCATAATTTATGACCTATTGTTTGTTCGATATTAGGGTGAGCTGCATATAGGACTGAAAGATGAACTTTAGCTAGAGTACAGGTATTAAGTGCACAGCCTTTCTCTAAAAGTTTTATCTTCACACCATGGCTTTTCTGGAAGAAGGGA
Organism: Pictodentalium vernedei; assembly: GCA_031216915.1. Classification (NCBI taxonomy): domain Eukaryota; kingdom Metazoa; phylum Mollusca; class Scaphopoda; order Dentaliida; family Dentaliidae; genus Pictodentalium; species Pictodentalium vernedei. The sequence continues at coordinate 475,011,432 of CM062295.1, forward strand.
AAAGGCTATAAAACTTAAATACACCCATCCACTGGGCCAGATAACTATTTTTTAACAATTTATTCATTAGCTGAATAAAAGATTGCCGTTATTTGATACTATAAAATGAGAAGAGTTAATTCTGGAGCAACCTAGCTTGTCGTTGTTGTTGGTATCGTTGAATTAAATACTTGATTTAGAATTACCTATCTTGAAATGTTGCACTCGGAAATGATGCAATCTCTTAAAATAAACAGCCCTGGGAAAATATATTGTTTGAAAAAACGTTGGAAACATTCTGTTGAAATCTTGCATAATTGTTGAATATTCCTGATAAAACAGGGGCTGATTTGATGACTTTTCGAAATAAAATATACAATTTACTATTTCGTATTTTTGTTGTTAATTCACTGAAAAATATAGGCACATCACTGGAAGTTCCTTTCATGTCAGTGTTTTTCTCTTGTTTGTTGTATGCCGCCCCCCCCCCCCCTTTCCCCCTCCCCCGTTTTCAGGGCAGAAAAAGTCGTCTGAAGGGCAATACTTGACGGGCTATACTTGACAAAGATATAGCTGTCAGTATGACTCAGAATGATCCTTCCTGGATTACACGGCACACCGTCAAAATTTCAAAATATCACTTGAATATATTCACCTGATTTTCGCAGTTGATTGCTTCAAATATGGTCAAAATTGTCTCATTTTGGAGTTAAAATTCCAATTTCCAATGGGCATCAGTGGAGATAGTACTATGTTATAGAAATTCTTTATTCTCCGTCTGAGGATTCTGCAACAAATAAACATTCTGAAAAAGAAAGAAAACATGAATGGTTAAAAAAAATGTATGTTTTTAAGGTTTTGTTACCTGTCATGTAGGTCTTCTGGTGGGGTTTGTTGATTTTTCAGGCAAGTGTAGTATGCCACTTACTGTTCCCATTGTTGGAGCCATCCATGAGGAGTCATCTTCTTTTTCTGTGATGATGGTTATGATGTATATTGTGACTTCTTTGTATAGATTGCAGCATCTGAAATGAAAGAGAGAGAGATGCAATCATCAATGTCTTCAGCATAATTTATGACCTATTGTTTGTTCGATATTAGGCTGAGCTGCATATAGGACTGAAAGATGAACTTTAGCTAGAGTACAGGTATTAAGTGCACAGCCTTTCTCTAAAAGTTTTATCTTCACACCATGGCTTTTCTGGAAGAAGGGAAAAGGCTAGAAAACATAAATACACCCATCCACCGGGCCACATAATTATTTTTTAACAATTTATTCATTAGCTGAATAAAAGAATGCCGTTATTTGATGCTGGTAAAATGAGAAGAGTTAATTCTGGAGCAACCTAGCTTGTCGTTGTTGTTGGTATCATTGAATTAAATACTTGATTTAGAATTACCTATCTTGAAATGTTGCACTCGGAAATGATGCAATCTCTTAAAATAAACAGCCCTGGGAAAATATATTGTTTGAAAAAACGTTGGAAACATTCTATTGACATCTTGCATAATTGTTGAATATTCCTGATAAAACAGGGGCTGATTTGATGACTTTTCGAAGTAAAATATACAATTTACTATTTCGTATTTTTGTTGTTAATTCCCTGAAAAATATAGGCACATCACTGGAAGTTCCTTTCCTGTCAGTGTTTTTCTCTAGTTTGTTGTATGCCGCCCCTCCCCCGTTTTCAGGGCAGAAAAAGTCGTCTGAAGGGCAATACTTGACGGGCTATACTTGACAAAGATATAGCTGTCAGTATGACTCAGAATGACCCTTCCTGGATTACACGGCACACCGTCAAAATTTCAAAATATCACTTGAATATATTCACCTGATTTTCGCAGTTGATTGCTTCAAATATGGTCAAAATTGTCTCATTTTGGAGTTAAAATTCCAATTTCCAATGGGCATCAGTGGTGATAGTACTATTTTATAGAAATTCTTTATTCTCCGTCTGAGGATTCTGCAACAAATAAACATTCTGAAAAAGAAAGAAAACATGTAAGGTTAAAAAAAATGTATGTTTTTAAGGTTTTGTTACCTGTCATGTAGGTCTTCTGGTGGTTTGTTGATTTTTCAGGCAAGTGTAGTATGCCACTTACTGTTCCCATTGTTGGAGCCATCCACGAGGAGTCATCTTCTTTTCCAGTTATGATGGTTATGATGTATATTGTGTCTTTGTATAGATTGCAGCATCTGAAATGAAAGAGAGAGAGATGCAATCATCAATGTCTTCAGCATAATTAATGACCTATTGTTTATTCGATATTAGGCTGAGCTGCATGTAGGACTGAAAGATGAACTTTAGCTAGAGTACAGGTATTAAGTGCACAGCCTTTCTCTAAAAGTTTTATCATCACACCATGGCTTTTCTGGAAGAACAGAAAAGGCTAGAAAGCTTAAATACACCCATCCACCGGGCGACATAATTATTTTTTACCAATTTATTCATTAGCTGAATAAAAGAATGCCATTATTTGATGCTGGTAAATTGAGAAGAGTTAATTCTGGTTCAACCTAGCTCATCGTTGTTGTTGGTATCGTTGAACCTAAATACTTGATTTAGAGTTACCTATCTTGAAATGTTGCACTCGGAAATGATGCAATCTCTTAAAATAAACAGCCCTGGGAAAATATATTGTTTGAATAAACGTTGGAAACATTCTATTGACATCTTGCATAATTTTTGAATATTCCTGATAAAACAGGGGCTGATTTGATGACTTTTCGAAGTTAAAAATACAATTTACCATTTCGTATTTTTGTTGATAATTTCCTGAAAAATATGGGGCACATCACTGGAACTTCCTTTCATGTCAAAGTTTTTCTCTTGTTTGTTGCAAGCCGCCCCCCCCCCCCCCCTTTCCCCCCTCCCCTGTTTTCAGGGCAGAAAAAGTCGTCTGAAGCGCAATATTTGACAGACTATACTTGACAAAGATATAGCTGACAGTATGACTCAGAATGACCCTTCTGGATTACACGGCACACCCGTCAAAATTTCAAAATATCACTTAAATATATTCACCTGATTTTCGCAGTTGATTGCTTCAAATATGGTCAAAATTGTCTCATTTTTGAGTTAAAATTCCAATTTCCAATGGACATCAGAGGTGATAGTACTACGTTATAGAAATTCTTTATTCTCCGTCTGAGGATTCTACAACAAATAAAACATTCTGAAAAAGAAAGAAAACATGTATGGTTAAAAAAAATGTATGTTTTTAAGGTTTTGTTCCCTGTCATGTAGGTCTTCTGGTGGTTTGTTGATTTTTCAGGCAAGTGTAGTATGCCACTTACTGTTCGCATTGTTGGAGCCATCCACGAGGAGTCATCTTCTTTTTCTGTTATGATGGTTATGATGTATATTGTGACTTCTTTGTATAGATTGCAGCATCTGAAATGAAAGAGAGAGAGATGCAATCATCAATGTCTTCAGCATAATTTATGACCTATTGTTTGTTCGATATTAGGCTGAGCTGCATATAGGTCTGAAAGATGAACTTTAGCTAGAGTACAGGTATTAAGTGCACAGCCTTTCTCTAAAAGTTTTAGCATCACACCATGGCTTTTCTGGAAGAACGGAAAAGGCTAGAAAACTTAAATACACCCATCCAGCGGGCCACATAATTATTTTTTAACAATTTATTCATTAGCTGAATAAAAGAATGCCGTTATTTGATGCTGGTAAAATGAGAAGGGTTAATTCTGTTTCAACCTAGCTCGTCGTTGTTGTTGGTATCGTTGAACTAAATACTTGATTTAGAAGTTGCACTCGGAAATGATGCAATCACTGGAAATAAACAGCCCTGGGGAAATATATTGTTTGAAAAAACGTTGGAAACATTCTATTGACATCCTGCATAATTGTTGAATATTCCTGATAAAACAGGGGCTGATTTGATGACTTTTTGAAGTAAAAAATACAATTTACTATTTCGTATTTTTGTTGTTAATTCCCTGAAAAATGTGGACACATCACTGGAAATTACTTTCATGTCAATGTTTTTCTCTTGTTTGTTGCATGCCGCCCCCCCCTTCCCCCTCCCCTGTTTTCAGGGCAGAAAAAGTCGTCTGAAGGGCAATACTGGACGGGCTATACTTGACAAAGATATAGCTGTCAGTACGACTCAGAATGACCCCCCTGGATTACACGGCACACCGTCAAAATTTCAAAATATCACTTAAATATATTCACCTGATTTTCGCCGTTGATTGCTTCAAATATGGTCAAAATTGTCTCATTTTGGAGTTGGAGTTAAAATTCCAATTTCCAATGGGCATCGGTGGTGATAGTACTATGTTATAGAAATTGTTTATTCTCCGTCTGAGGATTCTGCAACAAATAAATATTCTGAAAAAGAAAGAAAACATGTATGGTTAAAAAAATGTATGTTTTTAAGGCTTTGTTACCTGTCATGTACGTCTTCTGGTGGTTTGTTGATTTTTCAGGCAAGTGTAGTATGCCACTTACTGTTCGCATTGTTGGAGCCATCCACAAGGAGTCATCTCCTTTTTCTGTTATGATGGTTATGATGTATATTGTGACTTCTTTGTATAGATTGCAGCATCTGAAATGAAAGAGAGAGAGATGCAATCATCAATGTCTTCAGCATAATTTATGACCTATTGTTTGTTCGATATTAGGGTGAGCTGCATATAGGACTGAAAGATGAACTTTAGCTAGAGTACAGGTATTAAGTGCACAGCCTTTCTCTAAAAGTTTTATCTTCACACCATGGCTTTTCTGGAAGAAGGGAAAAGGCTATAAAACTTAAATACACCCATCCACTGGGCCAGATAACTATTTTTTAACAATTTATTCATTAGCTGAATAAAAGATTGCCGTTATTTGATACTATAAAATGAGAAGAGTTAATTCTGGAGCAACCTAGCTTGTCGTTGTTGTTGGTATCGTTGAATTAAATACTTGATTTAGAATTACCTATCTTGAAATGTTGCACTCGGAAATGATGCAATCTCTTAAAATAAACAGCCCTGGGAAAATATATTGTTTGAAAAAACGTTGGAAACATTCTGTTGAAATCTTGCATAATTGTTGAATATTCCTGATAAAACAGGGGCTGATTTGATGACTTTTCGAAATAAAATATACAATTTACTATTTCGTATTTTTGTTGTTAATTCACTGAAAAATATAGGCACATCACTGGAAGTTCCTTTCATGTCAGTGTTTTTCTCTTGTTTGTTGTATGCCGCCCCCCCCCCCCTTTCCCCCTCCCCCGTTTTCAGGGCAGAAAAAGTCGTCTGAAGGGCAATACTTGACGGGCTATACTTGACAAAGATATAGCTGTCAGTATGACTCAGAATGATCCTTCCTGGATTACACGGCACACCGTCAAAATTTCAAAATATCACTTGAATATATTCACCTGATTTTCGCAGTTGATTGCTTCAAATATGGTCAAAATTGTCTCATTTTGGAGTTAAAATTCCAATTTCCAATGGGCATCAGTGGAGATAGTACTATGTTATAGAAATTCTTTATTCTCCGTCTGAGGATTCTGCAACAAATAAACATTCTGAAAAAGAAAGAAAACATGAATGGTTAAAAAAAATGTATGTTTTAAGGTTTTGTTACCTGTCATGTAGGTCTTCTGGTGGGGTTTGTTGATTTTTCAGGCAAGTGTAGTATGCCACTTATGGTTCCCATTGTTGGAGCCATCCATGAGGAGTCATCTTCTTTTTCTGTGATGATGGTTATGATGTATATTGTGACTTCTTTGTATAGATTGCAGCATCTGAAATGAAAGAGAGAGAGATGCAATCATCAATGTCTTCAGCATAATTTATGACCTATAGTTTGTTCGATATTAGGCTGAGCTGCATATAGGACTGAAAGATGAACTTTAGCTAGAGTACAGGTATTAAGTGCACAGCCTTTCTCTAAAAGTTTTATCATCACACCATGGCTTTTCTGGAAGAAGGGAAAAGGCTAGAAAACATAAATACACCCATCCACCGGGCCACATAATTATTTTTTTAACAATTTATTCATTAGCTGAATAAAAGAATGCCGTTATTTGATGCTGGTAAAATGAGAAGAGTTAATTCTGGAGCAACCTAGCTTGTCGTTGTTGTTGGTATCATTGAATTAAATACTTGATTTAGAATTACCTATCTTGAAATGTTGCACTCGGAAATGATGCAATCTCTTAAAATAAACAGCCCTGGGAAAATATATTGTTTGAAAAAAACGTTGGAAACATTCTATTGACATCTTGCATAATTGTTGAATATTCCTGATAAAACAGGGGCTGATTTGATGACTTTTCGAAGTAAAATATACAATTTACTATTTCGTATTTTTGTTGTTAATTCCCTGAAAAATATAGGCACATCACTGGAAGTTCCTTTCCTGTCAGTGTTTTTCTCTAGTTTGTTGTATGCCGCCCCTCCCCCGTTTTCAGGGCAGAAAAAGTCGTCTGAAGGGCAATACTTGACGGGCTATACTTGACAAAGATATAGCTGTCAGTATGACTCAGAATGACCCTTCCTGGATTACACGGCACACCCGTCAAAATTTCAAAATATCACTTGAATATATTCACCTGATTTTCGCAGTTGATTGCTTCAAATATGGTCAAAATTGTCTCATTTTGGAGTTAAAATTCCAATTTCCAATGGGCATCAGTGGTGATAGTACTATTTTATAGAAATTCTTTATTCTCCGTCTGAGGATTCTGCAACAAATAAACATTCTGAAAAAGAAAGAAAACATGTAAGGTTAAAAAAAATGTATGTTTTTAAGGTTTTGTTACCTGTCATGTAGGTCTTCTGGTGGTTTGTTGATTTTTCAGGCAAGTGTAGTATGCCACTTACTGTTCCCATTGTTGGAGCCATCCACGAGGAGTCATCTTCTTTTCCAGTTATGATGGTTATGATGTATATTGTGACTTCTTTGTATAGATTGCAGCATCTGAAATGAAAGAGAGAGAGATGCAATCATCAATGTCTTCAGCATAATTAATGACCTATTGTTTATTCGATATTAGGCTGAGCTGCATGTAGGACTGAAAGATGAACTTTAGCTAGAGTACAGGTATTAAGTGCACAGCCTTTCTCTAAAAGTTTTATCATCACACCATGGCTTTTCTGGAAGAACAGAAAAGGCTAGAAAGCTTAAATACACCCATCCACCGGGCGACATAATTATTTTTTTACCAATTTATTCATTAGCTGAATAAAAGAATGCCATTATTTGATGCTGGTAAATTGAGAAGAGTTAATTCTGGTTCAACCTAGCTCATCGTTGTTGTTGGTATCGTTGAACTAAATACTTGATTTAGAGTTACCTATCTTGAAATGTTGCACTCGGAAATGATGCAATCTCTTAAAATAAACAGCCCTGGGAAAATATATTGTTTGAATAAACGTTGGAAACATTCTATTGACATCTTGCATAATTTTTGAATATTCCTGATAAAACAGGGGCTGATTTGATGACTTTTCGAAGTTAAAAATACAATTTACCATTTCGTATTTTTGTTGATAATTTCCTGAAAAATATGGGCACATCACTGGAACTTCCTTTCATGTCAAAGTTTTTCTCTTGTTTGTTGCAAGCCGCCCCCCCCCCCCCCCTTTCCCCCCTCCCCTGTTTTCAGGGCAGAAAAAGTCGTCTGAAGCGCAATATTTGACAGACTATACTTGACAAAGATATAGCTGACAGTATGACTCAGAATGACCCTTCCTGGATTACACGGCACACCGTCAAAATTTCAAAATATCACTTAAATATATTCACCTGATTTTCGCAGTTGATTGCTTCAAATATGGTCAAAATTGTCTCATTTTTGAGTTAAAATTCCAATTTCCAATGGACATCAGAGGTGATAGTACTACGTTATAGAAATTCTTTATTCTCCGTCTGAGGATTCTACAACAAATAAACATTCTGAAAAAGAAAGAAAACATGTATGGTTAAAAAAAAATGTATGTTTTTAAGGTTTTGTTCCCTGTCATGTAGGTCTTCTGGTGGTTTGTTGATTTTTCAGGCAAGTGTAGTATGCCACTTACTGTTCGCATTGTTGGAGCCATCCACGAGGAGTCATCTTCTTTTTCTGTTATGATGGTTATGATGTATATTGTGACTTCTTTGTATAGATTGCAGCATCTGAAATGAAAGAGAGAGATGCAATCATCAATGTCTTCAGCATAATTTATGACCTATTGTTTGTTCGATATTAGGCTGAGCTGCATATAGGTCTGAAAGATGAACTTTAGCTAGAGTACAGGTATTAAGTGCACAGCCTTTCTCTAAAAGTTTTAGCATCACACCATGGCTTTTCTGGAAGAACGGAAAAGGCTAGAAAACTTAAATACACCCATCCAGCGGGCCACATAATTATTTTTTAACAATTTATTCATTAGCTGAATAAAAGAATGCCGTTATTTGATGCTGGTAAAATGAGAAGGGTTAATTCTGTTTCAACCTAGCTCGTCGTTGTTGTTGGTATCGTTGAACTAAATACTTGATTTAGAATTACCTATCTTGAAATGTTGCACTCGGAAATGATGCAATCACTGGAAATAAACAGCCCTGGGGAAATATATTGTTTGAAAAAACGTTGGAAACATTCTATTGACATCCTGCATAATTGTTGAATATTCCTGATAAAACAGGGGCTGATTTGATGACTTTTTGAAGTAAAAAATACAATTTACTATTTCGTATTTTTGTTGTTAATTCCCTGAAAAATGTGGACACATCACTGGAAATTACTTTCATGTCAATGTTTTTCTCTTGTTTGTTGCATGCCGCCCCCCCCCCCCCCCCCTTCCCCCTCCCCTGTTTTCAGGGCAGAAAAAGTCGTCTGAAGGGCAATACTGGACGGGCTATACTTGACAAAGATATAGCTGTCAGTACGACTCAGAATGACCCCCCCTGGATTACACGGCACACCGTCAAAATTTCAAAATATCACTTAAATATATTCACCTGATTTTCGCCGTTGATTGCTTCAAATATGGTCAAAATTGTCTCATTTTGGAGTTAAAATTCCAATTTCCAATGGGCATCGGTGGTGATAGTACTATGTTATAGAAATTGTTTATTCTCCGTCTGAGGATTCTGCAACAAATAAATATTCTGAAAAAGAAAGAAAACATGTATGGTTAAAAAAAATGTATGTTTTTAAGGCTTTGTTACCTGTCATGTACGTCTTCTGGTGGTTTGTTGATTTTTCAGGCAAGTGTAGTATGCCACTTACTGTTCGCATTGTTGGAGCCATCCACAAGGAGTCATCTCCTTTTTCTGTTATGATGGTTATGATGTATATTGTGACTTCTTTGTATAGATTGCAGCATCTGAAATGAAAGAGAGAGAGATGCAATCATCAATGTCTTCAGCATAATTTATGACCTATTGTTTGTTCGATATTAGGGTGAGCTGCATATAGGACTGAAAGATGAACTTTAGCTAGAGTACAGGTATTAAGTGCACAGCCTTTCTCTAAAAGTTTTATCTTCACACCATGGCTTTTCTGGAAGAAGGGAAAAGGCTATAAAACTTAAATACACCCATCCACTGGGCCAGATAACTATTTTTTAACAATTTATTCATTAGCTGAATAAAAGATTGCCGTTATTTGATACTATAAAATGAGAAGAGTTAATTCTGGAGCAACCTAGCTTGTCGTTGTTGTTGGTATCGTTGAATTAAATACTTGATTTAGAATTACCTATCTTGAAATGTTGCACTCGGAAATGATGCAATCTCTTAAAATAAACAGCCCTGGGAAAATATATTGTTTGAAAAAACGTTGGAAACATTCTGTTGAAATCTTGCATAATTGTTGAATATTCCTGATAAAACAGGGGCTGATTTGATGACTTTTCGAAATAAAATATACAATTTACTATTTCGTATTTTTGTTGTTAATTCACTGAAAAATATAGGCACATCACTGGAAGTTCCTTTCATGTCAGTGTTTTTCTCTTGTTTGTTGTATGCCGCCCCCCCCCCCCCTTTCCCCCTCCCCCGTTTTCAGGGCAGAAAAAGTCGTCTGAAGGGCAATACTTGACGGGCTATACTTGACAAAGATATAGCTGTCAGTATGACTCAGAATGATCCTTCCTGGATTACACGGCACACCGTCAAAATTTCAAAATATCACTTGAATATATTCACCTGATTTTCGCAGTTGATTGCTTCAAATATGGTCAAAATTGTCTCATTTTGGAGTTAAAATTCCAATTTCCAATGGGCATCAGTGGAGATAGTACTATGTTGTAGAAATTCTTTATTCTCCGTCTGAGGATTCTGCAACAAATAAACATTCTGAAAAAGAAAGAAAACATGAATGGTTAAAAAAAATGTATGTTTTTAAGGTTTTGTTACCTGTCATGTAGGTCTTCTGGTGGGGTTTGTTGATTTTTCAGGCAAGTGTAGTATGCCACTTACTGTTCCCATTGTTGGAGCCATCCATGAGGAGTCATCTTCTTTTTCTGTGATGATGGTTATGATGTATATTGTGACTTCTTTGTATAGATTGCAGCATCTGAAATGAAAGAGAGAGAGATGCAATCATCAATGTCTTCAGCATAATTTATGACCTATTGTTTGTTCGATATTAGGCTGAGCTGCATATAGGACTGAAAGATGAACTTTAGCTAGAGTACAGGTATTAAGTGCACAGCCTTTCTCTAAAAGTTTTATCATCACACCATGGCTTTTCTGGAAGAAGGGAAAAGGCTAGAAAACATAAATACACCCATCCACCGGGCCACATAATTATTTTTTAACAATTTATTCATTAGCTGAATAAAAGAATGCCGTTATTTGATGCTGGTAAAATGAGAAGAGTTAATTCTGGAGCAACCTAGCTTGTCGTTGTTGTTGGTATCATTGAATTAAATACTTGATTTAGAATTACCTATCTTGAAATGTTGCACTCGGAAATGATGCAATCTCTTAAAATAAACAGCCCTGGGAAAATATATTGTTTGAAAAAACGTTGGAAACATTCTATTGACATCTTGCATAATTGTTGAATATTCCTGATAAAACAGGGGCTGATTTGATGACTTTTCGAAGTAAAATATACAATTTACTATTTCGTATTTTTGTTGTTAATTCCCTGAAAAATATAGGCACATCACTGGAAGTTCCTTTCCTGTCAGTGTTTTTCTCTAGTTTGTTGTATGCCGCCCCTCCCCCGTTTTCAGGGCAGAAAAAGTCGTCTGAAGGGCAATACTTGACGGGCTATACTTGACAAAGATATAGCTGTCAGTATGACTCAGAATGACCCTTCCTGGATTACACGGCACACCGTCAAAATTTCAAAATATCACTTGAATATATTCACCTGATTTTCGCAGTTGATTGCTTCAAATATGGTCAAAATTGTCTCATTTTGGAGTTAAAATTCCAATTTCCAATGGGCATCAGTGGTGATAGTACTATTTTATAGAAATTCTTTATTCTCCGTCTGAGGATTCTGCAACAAATAAACATTCTGAAAAAGAAAGAAAACATGTAAGGTTAAAAAAAATGTATGTTTTTAAGGTTTTGTTACCTGTCATGTAGGTCTTCTGGTGGTTTGTTGATTTTTCAGGCAAGTGTAGTATGCCACTTACTGTTCCCATTGTTGGAGCCATCCACGAGGAGTCATCTTCTTTTCCAGTTATGATGGTTATGATGTATATTGTGACTTCTTTGTATAGATTGCAGCATCTGAAATGAAAGAGAGAGAGATGCAATCATCAATGTCTTCAGCATAATTAATGACCTATTGTTTATTCGATATTAGGCTGAGCTGCATGTAGGACTGAAAGATGAACTTTAGCTAGAGTACAGGTATTAAGTGCACAGCCTTTCTCTAAAAGTTTTATCATCACACCATGGCTTTTCTGGAAGAACAGAAAAGGCTAGAAAGCTTAAATACACCCATCCACCGGGCGACATAATTATTTTTTACCAATTTATTCATTAGCTGAATAAAAGAATGCCATTATTTGATGCTGGTAAATTGAGAAGAGTTAATTCTGGTTCAACCTAGCTCATCGTTGTTGTTGGTATCGTTGAACTAAATACTTGATTTAGAGTTACCTATCTTGAAATGTTGCACTCGGAAATGATGCAATCTCTTAAAATAAACAGCCCTGGGAAAATATATTGTTTGAATAAACGTTGGAAACATTCTATTGACATCTTGCATAATTTTTGAATATTCCTGATAAAACAGGGGCTGATTTGATGACTTTTCGAAGTTAAAAATACAATTTACCATTTCGTATTTTTGTTGATAATTTCCTGAAAAATATGGGCACATCACTGAAACTTCCTTTCATGTCAAAGTTTTTCTCTTGTTTGTTGCAAGCCGCCCCCCCCCCTTTCCCCCCCTCCCCTGTTTTCAGGGCAGAAAAAGTCGTCTGAAGCGCAATATTTGACAGACTATACTTGACAAAGATATAGCTGACAGTATGACTCAGAATGACCCTTCCTGGATTACACGGCACACCGTCAAAATTTCAAAATATCACTTAAATATATTCACCTGATTTTCGCAGTTGATTGCTTCAAATATGGTCAAAATTGTCTCATTTTTGAGTTAAAATTCCAATTTCCAATGGACATCAGAGGTGATAGTACTACGTTATAGAAATTCTTTATTCTCCGTCTGAGGATTCTACAACAAATAAACATTCTGAAAAAGAAAGAAAACATGTATGGTTAAAAAAAAATGTATGTTTTTAAGGTTTTGTTCCCTGTCATGTAGGTCTTCTGGTGGTTTGTTGATTTTTCAGGCAAGTGTAGTATGCCACTTACTGTTCGCATTGTTGGAGCCATCCACGAGGAGTCATCTTCTTTTTCTGTTATGATGGTTATGATGTATATTGTGACTTCTTTGTATAGATTGCAGCATCTGAAATGAAAGAGAGAGAGATGCAATCATCAATGTCTTCAGCATAATTTATGACCTATTGTTTGTTCGATATTAGGCTGAGCTGCATATAGGTCTGAAAGATGAACTTTAGCTAGAGTACAGGTATTAAGTGCACAGCCTTTCTCTAAAAGTTTTAGCATCACACCATGGCTTTTCTGGAAGAACGGAAAAGGCTAGAAAACTTAAATACACCCATCCAGCGGGCCACATAATTATTTTTTAACAATTTATTCATTAGCTGAATAAAAGAATGCCGTTATTTGATGCTGGTAAAATGAGAAGGGTTAATTCTGTTTCAACCTAGCTCGTCGTTGTTGTTGGTATCGTTGAACTAAATACTTGATTTAGAATTACCTATCTTGAAATGTTGCACTCGGAAATGATGCAATCACTGGAAATAAACAGCCCTGGGGAAATATATTGTTTGAAAAAACGTTGGAAACATTCTATTGACATCCTGCATAATTGTTGAATATTCCTGATAAAACAGGGGCTGATTTGATGACTTTTTGAAGTAAAAAATACAATTTACTATTTCGTATTTTTGTTGTTAATTCCCTGAAAAATGTGGACACATCACTGGAAATTCCTTTCATGTCAATGTTTTTCTCCTGTTTGTTGCATGCCGCCCCCCCCCCCCTTCCCCCTCCCCTGTTTTCAGGGCAGAAAAAGTCGTCTGAAGGGCAATACTGGACGGGCTATACTTGACAAAGATATAGCTGTCAGTATGACTCAGAATGACCGACCCTTCCTGGATTACACGGCACACCATCAAAATTTCAAAATATCACTTAAATATATTCACCTGATTTTCGCCGTTGATTGCTTCAAATATGGTCAAAACTGTCTCATTTTGGAGTTAAAATTCCAATTTCCAATGGGCATCGGTGGTGATAGTACTATGTTATAGAAATTCTTTATTCTCCGTCTGAGGATTCTGCAACAAATAAATATTCTGAAAAAGAAAGAAAACATGTATGGTTAAAAAAATGTATGTTTTTAAGGCTTTGTTACCTCTCATGTACGTCATCTGGTGGTTTGTTGATTTTTCAGGCAAGTGTAGTATGCCACTTACTGTTCGCATTGTTGGAGCCATCCACAAGGAGTCATCTCCTTTTTCTGTTATGATGGTTATGATGTATATTGTGACTTCTTTGTTTAGATTGCAGCATCTGAAATGAAAGAGAGAGAGATGCAATCATCAATGTCTTCAGCATAATTTATGACCTATTGTTTGTTCGATATTAGGGTGAGCTGCATATAGGACTGAAAGATGAACTTTAGCTAGAGTACAGGTATTAAGTGCACAGCCTTTCTCTAAAAGTTTTATCTTCACACCATGGCTTTTCTGGAAGAAGGGAAAAGGCTAGAAAACTTAAATACACCCATCCACCGGGCCACATAATTATTTTTTACCAATTTATTCATTAGCTGAATAAAAGAATGCCGTTATTTGATGCTGGTAAATTGAGAAGAGTTAATTCTGGTTCAACCTAGCTCGTCGTTGTTGTTGGTATCGTTGAACTAAATACTTGATTTAGAGTTACCTATCTTGAAATGTTGCACTCGGAAATGATGCAATCTCTTAAAATAAACAGCCCTGGGATAATATATTGTTACAATAAACGTTGGAAACATTCTATTAACATCTTATATAATTGTTGAATATTCCTGATAAAACAGGGGCTGATTTGGTGACTTTTCGAAGTAAAAAATACAATTTACTATTTCGTATTTTTGTTGTTAATTCCCAGAAAAATATGGGCACATCACTGGAACTTTCTTTCATGTCAAAGTTTTTCTCTTGTTTGTTGCAAGCCGCCCCCCCCCCCCTTTCCCCCCTCCCCAGTTTTCAGGGCAGAAAAAGTCGTCTGAAGCGCAATATTTGACAGACTATACTTGACAAAGATATAGCTGTCAGTATGTCTCAGAATGACCCTTCCTGGATTACACAGCACACCGTCAAAATTTCAAAATATCACTTAGATATATTCACCTGATTTTCGCAGTTGATTGCTTCAATTACGGTCAAAATTGTCTCATTTTGGAGTTAAAATTCCAATTTCCAATGGGCATCAGTGGTGATAGTACAATGTTATAGAAATTCTTTATTCTCCGTCTCAGGATTCTGCAACAAATAAACATTCTGAAAAAGAAAGAAAACATGTATGGTTAAAAAAAAATGTACGTTTTTAAGGTTTTGTTCCCTGTCATGTAGGTCTTCTGGTGGTTTGTTGATTTCTCAGGCAAGTGTAGTATGCCACTTACTGTTCCCATTGTTGGAGCCATCCACGAGGAGTCATCTTATTTTTCTGTTATGATGGTTATGATGTATATTGTGACTTCTTTGTATAGATTGCAGCATCTGAAATAAAAGAGAGAGAGATGCAATCATCAATGTCTTCAGCATAATTAATGACCTATTGTTTGTTCGATATTAGGCTGAGCTGCATATAGGACTGAAAGATGAACTTTAGCTAGAGTACAGGTATTAAGTGCACAGCCTTTCTCTAAAAGTTTTATCATCACACCATGGCTTTTCTGGAAGAACAGAAAAGGCTAGAAAACTTAAATACACCCATCCACCGGGCCACATAATTATTTTTTACCAATTTATTCATTAGCTGAATAAAAGAATGCCGTTATTTGATGCTGGTAAATTGAGAAGAGTTAATTCTGGTTCAACCTAGCTCGTCGTTGTTGTTGGTATCGTTGAACTAAATACTTGATTTAGAGTTACCTATCTTGAAATGTTGCACTCGGAAATGATGCAATCTCTTAAAATAAACAGCCCTGGGAAAATATATTGTTTGAATAAACGTTGGAAACATTCTATTGACATCTTGCATAATTTTTGAATATTCCTGATAAAACTGGGGCTGATTTGATGACTTTTCGAAGTAAAAAATACAATTTACCATTTCGTATTTTTGTTGATAATTCCCTGAAAAATATGGGCACATCACTGGAACTTCCTTTCATGTCAAAGTTTTTCTCTTGTTTGTTGCAAGCCGCCCCCCCCCCTTTCCCCCCTCCCCTGTTTTCAGGTCAGAAAAAGTCGTCTGAAGGGCAATATTTGACAGACTATACTTGACAAAGATATAGCTGACAGTATGACTCAGAATGACCCTTCCTGGATTACACGGCACACCGTCAAAATTCCAAAATATCACTTAAATATATTCACCTGATTTTCGCAGTTGATTCCTTCAAATATGGTCAAAATTGTCTCATTTTGGAGTTAAAATTCCAATTTCCAATGGACATCAGTGGTGATAGTACTACGTTATAGAAATTCTTTATTCGCCGTCTGAGGATTCTGCAACAAATAAACATTCTGAAAAAGAAAGAAAACATGTATGGTTAAAAAAAATGTATGTTTTTAAGGTTTTGTTCCCTGTCATGTAGGTCTTCTGGTGGTTTGTTGATTTTTCAGGCAAGTGTAGTATGCCACTTACTGTTCGCATTGTTGGAGCCATCCACGAGGAGTCATCTTCTTTTTCTGTTATGATGGTTATGATGTATATTGTGACTTCTTTGTATAGATTGCAGCATCTGAAATGAAAGAGAGAGAGATGCAATCATCAATGTCTTCAGCATAATTTATGACCTATTGTTTGTTCGATATTAGGCTGAGCTGCATATAGGTCTGAAAGATGAACTTTAGCTAGAGTACAGGTATTAAGTGCACAGCCTTTCTCTAAAAGTTTTAGCATCACACCATGGCTTTTCTGGAAGAACGGAAAAGGCCAGAAAACTTAAATACACCCATCCAGCGAGCCACATAATTATTTTTTAACAATTTATTCATTAGCTGAATAAAAGAATGCCGTTATTTGATGCTGGTAAAATGAGAAGGGTTAATTCTGTTTCAACCTAGCTCGTCGTTGTTGTTGGTATCGTTGAACTAAATACTTGATTTAGAATTACCTATCTTGAAATGTTGCACTCGGAAATGATGCAATCACTGGAAATAAACAGCCCTTGGAAAATATATTGTTTGAATAAACGTTGGAAACATTCTATTGACATCTTGCATAATTGTTGAATATTCCAGATAAAACTGGGGCTGATTTGATGACTTTTTGAAGTAAAAAATACAATTTACTATTTCGTATTTTTGTTGTTAATTCCCTGAAAAATGTGGACACATCACTGGAAATTCCTTTCATGTCAATGTTTTTCTCTTGTTTGTTGCATGCCGCCCCCCCCCCCCCCTTCCCCCTCCCCTGTTTTCAGGGCAGAAAAAGTCGTCTGAAGGGCAATACTGGACGGGCTATACTTGACAAAGATATAGCTGTCAGTATGACTCAGAATGACCCTTCTGGATTACACGGCACACCATCAAAATTTCAAAATATCACTTAAATATATTCACCTGATTTTCGCCGTTGATTGCTTCAAATATGGTCAAAATTGTCTCATTTTGGAGTTAAAATTCCAATTTCCAATGGGCATCGGTGGTGATAGTACTATGTTATAGAAATTCTTTATTCTCCGTCTGAGGATTCTGCAACAAATAAATATTCTGATAAAGAAAGAAAACATGTATGGTTAAAAAAATGTATGTTTTTAAGGCTTTGTTACCTGTCATGTACGTCTTCTGGTGGTTTGTTGATTTTTCAGGCAAGTGTAGTATGCCACTTACTGTTCGCATTGTTGGAGCCATCCACAAGGAGTCATCTCCTTTTTCTGTTATGATGGTTATGATGTATATTGTGACTTCTTTGTATAGATTGCAGCATCTGAAATGAAAGAGAGAGAGATGCAATCATCAATGTCTTCAGCATAATTTATGACCTATTGTTTGTTGGATATTAGGGTGAGCTGCATATAGGACTGAAGGATGAACTTCAGCTAGAGTACAGGTATTAAGTGCACAGCCTTTCTCTAAAAGTTTTATCTTCACACCATGGCTTTTCTGGAAGAAGGGAAAAGGCTATAAAACTTAAATACACCCATCCACTGGGCCAGATAATTATTTTTTAACAATTTATTCATTAGCTGAATAAAAGATTGCCGTTATTTGATACTATAAAATGAGAAGAGTTAATTCTGGAGCAACCTAGCTTGTCGTTGTTGTTGGTATCGTTGAATTAAATACTTGATTTAGAATTACCTATCTTGAAATGTTGCACTCGGAAATGATGCAATCTCTTAAAATAAACAGCCCTGGGAAAATATATTGTTTGAATAAACGTTGGAAACATTCTATTGACATCTTGCATAATTTTTGAATATTCCTGATAAAACAGGGGCTGATTTGATGACTTTTCGAAGTAAAAAATACAATTTACCATTTCGTATTTTTGTTGATAATTCCCTGAAAAATATGGGCACATCACTGGAACTTCCTTTCATGTCAAAGTTTTTCTCTTGTTTGTTGCAAGCCGCCCCCCCCCTTCCCCCCCCTCCCCTGTTTTCAGGGCAGAAAAAGTCGTCTGAAGCGCAATATTTGACAGACTATACTTGACAAAGATATAGCTGACAGTATGACTCAGAATGACCCTTCCTGGATTACACGGCACACCGTCAAAATTTCAAAATATCACTTAAATATATTCACCTGATTTTCGCAGTTGATTGCTTCAAATATGGTCAAAATTGTCTGATTTTGGAGTTAAAATTCCAATTTCCAATGGACATCAGTGGTGATAGTACTACGTTATAGAAATTCTTTATTCTCCGTCTGAGGATTCTGCAACAAATAAACATTCTGAAAAAGAAAGAAAACATGTATGGTTAAAAAAAAATGTATGTTTTTAAGGTTCTGTTCCCTGTCATGTAGGTCTTCTGGTGGTTTGTTGATTTTTCAGGCAAGTGTAGTATGCCACTTACTGTTCGCATTGTTGGAGCCATCCACGAGGAGTCATCTTCTTTTTCTGTTATGATGGTTATGATGTATATTGTGACTTCTTTGTATAGATTGCAGCATCTGAAATGAAAGAGAGAGAGATGCAATCATCAATGTCTTCAGCATAATTTATGACCTATTGTTTGTTCGATATTAGGCTGAGCTGCATATAGGTCTGAAAGATGAACTTCAGCTAGAGTACAGGTATTAAGTGCACAGCCTTTCTCTAAAAGTTTTAGCATCACACCATGGCTTTTCTGGAAGAACAGAAAAGGCTAGAAAACTTAAATACACCCATCCACCGGGCCACATAATTATTTTTTACCAATTTATTCATTAGCTGAATAAAAGAATGCCGTTATTTGATGCTGGTAAATTGAGAAGAGTTAATTCTGGTTCAACCTAGCTCGTCGTTGTTGTTGGTATCGTTGAACTAAATACTTGATTTAGAGTTACCTATCTTGAAATGTTGCAATCGGAAATGATGCAATCACTGGAAATAAACAGCCCTGGAGAAATATATTGTTTGAAAAAACGTTGGAAACATTCTATTGACATCTTGCATAATTGTTGAATATTCCTGATAAAACAGGGGCTGATTTGATGACTTTTTGAAGTAAAAAATACAATTTACTATTTCGTATTTTTGTTGTTAATTCCCTGAAAAATGTGGACACATCACTGGAAATTCCTTTCATGTCAATGTTTTTCTCTTGTTTGTTGCATGCCGCCCCCCCCCTTCCCCCTCCCCTGTTTTCAGGGCAGAAAAAGTCGTCTGAAGGGCAATACTGGACGGGCTATACTTTACAAAGATATAGCTGTCAGTATGACTCAGAATGACCCTTCCTGGATTACACGGCACACCGTCAAAATTTCAAAATATCACTTAAATATATTCACCTGATTTTCGCCGTTGATTGCTTCAAATATGGTCAAAATTGTCTCATTTTGGAGTTAAAATTCCAATTTCCAATGGGCATCGGTGGTGATAGTACTATGTTATAGAAATTCTTTATTCTCCGTCTGAGGATTCTGCAGCAAATAAATATTCTGAAAAAGAAAGAAAACATGTATGGTTAAAAAAATGTATGTTTTTAAGGCTTTGTTACCTCTCATGTACGTCGTCTGGTGGTTTGTTGATTTTTCAGGCAAGTGTAGTATGCCACTTACTGTTCGCATTGTTGGAGCCATCCACAAGGAGTCATCTCCTTTTTCTGTTATGATGGTTATGATGTATATTGTGAGTTCTTTGTATAGATTGCAGCATCTGAAATGAAAGAGAGAGAGATGCAATCATCAATGTCTTCAGCATAATTTATGACCT
The DNA here is from genome assembly GCA_031216915.1 of Pictodentalium vernedei. Taxonomy (NCBI): domain Eukaryota; kingdom Metazoa; phylum Mollusca; class Scaphopoda; order Dentaliida; family Dentaliidae; genus Pictodentalium; species Pictodentalium vernedei. The sequence continues at coordinate 475,031,498 of CM062295.1, forward strand.
ATTGTTTGTTCGATATTAGGGTGAGCTGCATATAGGACTGAAAGATGAACTTTAGCTAGAGTACAGGTATTAAGTGCACAGCCTTTCTCTAAAAGTTTTATCTTCACACCATGGCTTTTCTGGAAGAAGGGAAAAGGCTATAAAACTTAAATACACCCATCCACTGGGCCACATAATTATTTTTTAACAATTTATTCATTAGCTGAATAAAAGAATGCCGTTATTTGAAGCTGGTAAAATGAGAAGAGTTAATTCTGGAGCAACCTAGCTTGTCGTTGTTGTTGGTATCATTGAATTAAATACTTGATTTAGAATTACCTATCTTGAAATGTTGCACTCGGAAATGATGCAATCTCTTAAAATAAACAGCGCTGGGAAAATATATTGTTTGAAAAAACGTTGGAAACATTCTATTGACATCTTGCATAATTGTTGAATATTCCTGATAAAACAGGGGCTGATTTGATGACTTTTCGAAGTAAAATATACAATTTACTATTTCGTATTTTTGTTGTTAATTCCCTGAAAAATATAGGCACATCACTGGAAGTTCCTTTCATGTCAGTGTTTTTCTCTTGTTTGTTGTATGCCGCCCCCCCCCCCCCCCTTTCCCCCCTCCCCCGTTTTCAGGGCAAAAAAAGTCGTCTGAAGGGCAATACTTGACGGGCTATACTTGACAAAGATATAGCTGTCAGTATGACTCAGAATGACCCTTCCTGGATTACACGGCACACCGTCAAAATTTCAAAATATCACTTTAATATATTCACCTTATTTTCGCCGTTGATTGCTTCAAATATGGTCAAAATTGTCTCATTTTGGAGTTAAAATTCCAATTTCCAATGGGCATCGGTGGTGATAGTACTATGTTATAGAAATTCTTTATTGTCCGTCTGAGGATTCTGCAACAAATAAACATTCTGAAAAAGAAAGAAAACATGTATGGTTAAAAAAATGTATGTTTTTAAGGCTTTGTTACCTGTCATATACGTCTTCTGGTGGTTTGTTGATTTTTCAGGCAAGTGTGGTATGCCACTTACTGTTCGCATTGTTGGAACCATCCACGAGGAGTCATCTTCTTTTTCTGTTATGATGGTTATGATGTATATTGTGACTTCTTTGTATAGATTGCAGCATCTGAAATGAAAGAGAGAGAGATGCAATCATCAATGTCTTCAGCATAATTTATGACCTATTGTTTGTTCGATATTAGAGTGAGCTGCATATAGGACTGAAAGATGAACTTTAGCTAGAGTACAGGTATTAAGTGCACAGCCTTTCTCTAAAAGTTTTATCATCACACCATGGCTTTTCTGGAAGAAGGGAAAAGGCTATAAAACTTAAATACACCCATCCACCGGGCCACATAATTATTTCTTAACAATTTATTCATTAGCTGAATAAAAGAATGCCGTTATTTGATGCTGGTAAAATGAGAAGAGTTAATTCTGGAGCAACCTAGCTTGTCGTTGTTGTTGGTATCATTGAATTAAATACTTGATTTAGAATTACCTATCTTGAAATGTTGCACTCGGAAATGATGCAATCTCTTAAAATAAACAGCCCTGGGAAAATATATTGTTTGAAAAAACGTTGGAAACATTCTATTGACATCTTGCATAATTGTTGAATATTCCTGATAAAACAGGGGCTGATTTGATGACTTTTCGAAGTAAAATATACAATTTACTATTTCGTATTTTTGTTGTTAATTCCCTGAAAAATATAGGCACATCACTGGAAGTTCCTTTCCTGTCAGTGTTTTTCTCTTGTTTGTTGTATGCCGCCCCCCCCCCCTTTCCCCCTCCCCCGTTTTCAGGGCAGAAAAAGTCGTCTGAAGGGCAATACTTGACGGGCTATACTTGACAAAGATATAGCTGTCAGTATTTCTCAGAATGACCCTTCCTGGATTACACAGCACACCGTCAAAATTTCAAAATATCACTTAGATATATTCACCTGATTTTCGCAGTTGATTGCTTCAATTACGGTCAAAATTGTCTCATTTTGGAGTTAAAATTCCAATTTCCAATGGGCATCAGTGGTGATAGTACAATGTTATAGAAATTCTTTATTCTCCGTCTGAGGATTCTGCAACAAATAAACATTCTGAAAAAGAAAGAAAACATGTATGGTTGAAAAAAAATGTACGTTTTTAAGGTTTTGTTCCCTGTCATGTAGGTCTTCTGGTGGTTTGTTGATTTCTCAGGCAAGTGTAGTATGCCACTTACTGTTCCCATTGTTGGAGCCATCCACGAGGAGTCATCTTATTTTTCTGTTATGATGGTTATGATGTATATTGTGACTTCTTTGTATAGATTGCAGCATCTGAAATAAAAGAGAGAGAGATGCAATCATCAATGTCTTCAGCATAATTAATGACCTATTGTTTGTTCGATATTAGGCTGAGCTGCATATAGGACTGAAAGATGAACTTTAGCTAGAGTACAGGTATTAAGTGCACAGCCTTTCTCTAAAAGTTTTATCATCACACCATGGCTTTTCTGGAAGAACGGAAAAGGCCAGAAAACTTAAATACACCCATCCAGCGAGCCACATAATTATTTTTTAACAATTTATTCATTAGCTGAATAAAAGAATGCCGTTATTTGATGCGGGTAAAATGAGAAGGGTTAATTCTGTTTCAACCTAGCTCGTCCTTGTTGTTGGTATCGTTGAACTAAATACTTGATTTAGAATTACCTATCTTGAAATGTTGCACTCGGAAATGATGCAATCACTGGAAATAAACAGCCCTGGGAAAATATATTGTTTGAATAAACGTTGGAAACATTCTATTGACATCTTGCATAATTGTTGAATAATCCTGATAAAACTGGGGCTGATTTGATGACTTTTTGAAGTAAAAAATACAATTTACTATTTCGTATTTTTGTTGTTAATTCCCTGAAAAATGTGGACACATCACTGGAAATTCCTTTCATGTCAATGTTTTTCTCTTGTTTGTTGCATGCCGCCCCCCCCCCTTCCCCCTCCCCTGTTTTCAGGGCAGAAAAAGTCGTCTGAAGGGCAATACTGGACTGGCTATACTTGACAAAGATATAGCTGTCAGTATGACTCAGAATGACCCTTCCTGGATTACACGGCACACCGTCAAAATTTCAAAATATCACTTAAATATATTCACCTGATTTTTGCCGTTGATTGCTTCAAATATGGTCAAAATTGTCTCATTTTGGAGTTAAAATTACAATTTCCAATGGGCATCGGTGGTGATAGTACTATGTTATAGAAATTCTTTATTCTCCGTCTGAGGATTCTGCAACAAATAAATATTCTGAAAAAGAAAGAAAACATGTATGGTTAAAAAAATGTATGTTTTTAAGGCTTTGTTACCTGTCATGTACGTCTTCTGGTGGTTTGTTGATTTTTCAGGCAAGTGTAGTATGCCACTTACTGTTCGCATTGTTGGAGCCATCCACAAGGAGTCATCTCCTTTTTCTGTTATGATGGTTATGATGTATATTGTGACTTCTTTGTATAGATTGCAGCATCTGAAATGAAAGAGAGAGAGATGCAATCATCAATGTCTTCAGCATAATTTATGACCTATTGTTTGTTCGATATTAGGGTGAGCTGCATATAGGACTGAAAGATGAACTTTAGCTAGAGTACAGGTATTAAGTGCACAGCCTTTCTCTAAAAGTTTTATCTTCACACCATGGCTTTTCTGGAAGAAGGGAAAAGGCTATAAAACTTAAATACACCCATCCACTGGGCCAGATAATTATTTTTTAACAATTGATTCATTAGCTGAATAAAAGATTGCCGTTATTTGATACTATAAAATGAGAAGAGTTAATTCTGGAGCAACCTAGCTTGTCGTTGTTGTTGGTATCGTTGAATTAAATACTTGATTTAGAATTACCTATCTTGAAATGTTGCACTCGGAAATGATGCAATCTCTTAAAATAAACAGCCCTGGGAAAATATATTGTTTGAAAAAACGTTGGAAACATTCTGTTGACATCTTGCATAATTGTTGAATATTCCTGATAAAACAGGGGCTGATTTGATGACTTTTCGAAATAAAATATACAATTTACTATTTCGTATTTTTGTTGTTAATTCCCTGAAAAATATAGGCACATCACTGGAAGTTCCTTTCATGTCAGTGTTTTTCTCTTGTTTGTTGTATGCCGCCCCCCCCCTTTCCCCCCTCCCCCGTTTTCAGGGCAGAAAAAGTCGTCTGAAGGGCAATACTTGACAGACTATACTTGACAAAGATATAGCTGTCAGTATGACTCAGAATGATCCTTCCTAGATTACAAAGCACACCGTCAAAATTTCAAAATATCACTTGAAAATATTCACCTGATTTTCGCAGTGGATTGCTTCAAATATGGTCAAAATTGTCTCATTTTGGAGTTAAAATTCCAATTTCCAATGGGCATCAGTGGCGATAGTACTATGTTATAGAAATTCTTTATTCTCCGTCTGAGGATTCTGCAACACATAAACATTCTGAAAAAGAAAGAAAACATGAATGGTTAAAAAAAATGTATGTTTTTAAGGTTTTGTTACCTGTCATGTAGGTCTTCTGGTGGGGTTTGTTGATTTTTCAGGCAAGTGTAGTATGCCACTTACTGTTCCCATTGTTGGAGCCATCCACGAGGAGTCATCTTCTTTTTCTGTGATGATGGTTATGATGTATATTGTGACTTCTTTGTATAGATTGCAGCATCTGAAATGAAAGAGAGAGAGATGCAATCATCAATGTCTTCAGCATAATTTATGACCTATTGTTTGTTCGATATTAGGCTGAGCTGCATATAGGACTGAAAGATGAACTTTAGCCAGAGTACAGGTAATAAGTGCACAGCCTTTCTCTAAAAGTTTTATCATCACACCATGGCTTTTCTGGAAGAAGGGAAAAGGCTAGAAAACATAAATACACCCATCCACCGGGCCACATAATTATTTTTTGACAATTTATTCATTAGCTGAATAAAAGAATGCCGTTATTTGATGCTGGTAAAATGAGAAGAGTTAATTCTGGAGCAACCTAGCTTGTCGTTGTTGTTGGTATCATTGAATTAAATACTTGATTTAGAATTACCTATCTTGAAATGTTGCACTCGGAAATGATGCAATCTCTTAAAATAAACAGCGCTGGGAAAATATATTGTTTGAAAAAACGTTGGAAACATTCTATTGACATCTTGCATAATTGTTGAATATTCCTGATAAAACAGGGGCTGATTTGATGACTTTTCGAAGTAAAATATACAATTTACTATTTCGTATTTTTGTTGTTAATTCCCTGAAAAATATAGGCACATCACCTGAAGTTCCTTTCCTGTCAGTGTTTTTATCTAGTTTGTTGTATGCCGACCCCGCCCCCTTTCCCCCTCCCCCGTTTTCAGGGCAGAAAAAGTCGTCTGAAGGGCAATACTTGACGGGCTATACTTGACAAAGATATAGCTGTCAGTATGACTCAGAATGACCCTTCCTGGATTACACGGCACACTTTCAAAATTTCAAAATATCACTTGAATATATTCACCTGATTTTCGCAGTTGATTGCTTCAAATATGGTCAAAATTGTCTCATTTTGGAGTTAAAATTCCAATTTCCAATGGGCATCAGTGGTGATAGTACTATGTTATAGAAATTCTTTATTCTCCGTCTGAGGATTCTGCAACAAATAAACATTCTGAAAAAGAAAGAAAACATGTAAGGTTAAAAAAAATGTATGTTTTTAAGGTTTTGTTACCTGTCATGTAGGTCTTCTGGTGGTTTGTTGATTTTTCAGGCAAGTGTAGTATGCCATTTACTGTTCCCATTGTTGGAGCCATCCACGAGGAGTCATCTTCTTTTTCAGTTATGATGGTTATGATGTATATTGTGACTTCTTTGTATAGATTGCAGCATCTGAAATGAAAGAGAGAGAGATGCAATCATCAATGTCTTCAGCATAATTTATGACCTATTGTTTGTTCGATATTAGGCTGAGCTGCATATAGGTCTGAAAGATGAACTTTAGCTAGAGTACAGGTATTAAGTGCACAGCCTTTCTCTAAAAGTTTTAGCATCACACCACGGCTTTTCTGGAAGAATGGAAAAGGGTAGAAAACTTAAATACACCCATCCAGCGGGCCACATAATTATTTTTTAACAATTTATTCATTAGCTGAATAAAAGAATGCCGTTATTTGATGCTGGTAAAATGAGAAGGGTTAATTCTGTTTCAACCTAGCTCGTCGTTGTTGTTGGTATCGTTGAACTAAATACTTGATTTAGAATTACCTATCTTGAAATGTTGCACTCGGAAATTATGCAATCACTGGAAATAAACAGCCCTGGGGAAATATATTGTTTGAAAAAACGTTGGAAACATTCTGTTGACATCTTGCATAATTGTTGAATATTCCTGATAAAACAGGGGCTGATTTGATGACTTTTTGAAGTAAAAAATACAATTTACTATTTCGTATTTTTGTTGTTAATTCCCTGAAAAATGTGGACACATCACTGAACATTCCTTTCATGTCAATGCTTTTCTCTTGTTTGTTGCATGCCGCCCCACCCCCCCCTTACCCCTCCCCTGTTTTCAGGGCAGAAAAAGTCGTCTGAAGGGCAATACTGGACTGGCTATACTTGACAAAGATATAGCTGTCAGTATGACTCAGAATGACCCTTCCTGGATTACACGGCACACCGTCAAAATTTCAAAATATCACTTAAATATATTCACCTGATTTTTGCCGTTGATTGCTTCAAATATGGTCAAAATTGTCTCATTTTGGAGTTAAAATTACAATTTCCAATGGGCATCGGTGGTGATAGTACTATGTTATAGAAATTCTTTATTCTCCGTCTGAGGATTCTGCAACAAATAAATATTCTGAAAAAGAAAGAAAACATGTATGGTTAAAAAAATGTATGTTTTTAAGGCTTTGTTACCTGTCATGTACGTCTTCTGGTGGTTTGTTGATTTTTCAGGCAAGTGTAGTATGCCACTTACTGTTCGCATTGTTGGAGCCATCCACAAGGAGTCATCTCCTTTTTCTGTTATGATGGTTATGATGTATATTGTGACTTCTTTGTATAGATTGCAGCATCTGAAATGAAAGAGAGAGAGATGCAATCATCAATGTCTTCAGCATAATTTATGACCTATTGTTTGTTCGATATTAGGGTGAGCTGCATATAGGACTGAAAGATGAACTTTAGCTAGAGTACAGGTATTAAGTGCACAGCCTTTCTCTAAAAGTTTTATCTTCACACCATGGCTTTTCTGGAAGAAGGGAAAAGGCTATAAAACTTAAATACACCCATCCACTGGGCCAGATAATTATTTTTTAACAATTGATTCATTAGCTGAATAAAAGATTGCCGTTATTTGATACTATAAAATGAGAAGAGTTAATTCTGGAGCAACCTAGCTTGTCGTTGTTGTTGGTATCGTTGAATTAAATACTTGATTTAGAATTACCTATCTTGAAATGTTGCACTCGGAAATGATGCAATCTCTTAAAATAAACAGCCCTGGGAAAATATATTGTTTGAAAAAACGTTGGAAACATTCTGTTGACATCTTGCATAATTGTTGAATATTCCTGATAAAACAGGGGCTGATTTGATGACTTTTCGAAATAAAATATACAATTTACTATTTCGTATTTTTGTTGTTAATTCCCTGAAAAATATAGGCACATCACTGGAAGTTCCTTTCATGTCAGTGTTTTTCTCTTGTTTGTTGTATGCCGCCCCCCCCCCCCCCCCCCCTTTCCCCCCTCCCCCGTTTTCAGGGCAGAAAAAGTCGTCTGAAGGGCAATACTTGACAGACTATACTTGACAAAGATATAGCTGTCAGTATGACTCAGAATGATCCTTCCTAGATTACAAAGCACACCGTCAAAATTTCAAAATATCACTTGAAAATATTCACCTGATTTTCGCAGTGGATTGCTTCAAATATGGTCAAAATTGTCTCATTTTGGAGTTAAAATTCCAATTTCCAATGGGCATCAGTGGCGATAGTACTATGTTATAGAAATTCTTTATTCTCCGTCTGAGGATTCTGCAACACATAAACATTCTGAAAAAGAAAGAAAACATGAATGGTTAAAAAAAATGTATGTTTTTAAGGTTTTGTTACCTGTCATGTAGGTCTTCTGGTGGGGTTTGTTGATTTTTCAGGCAAGTGTAGTATGCCACTTACTGTTCCCATTGTTGGAGCCATCCACGAGGAGTCATCTTCTTTTTCTGTGATGATGGTTATGATGTATATTGTGACTTCTTTGTATAGATTGCAGCATCTGAAATGAAAGAGAGAGAGATGCAATCATCAATGTCTTCAGCATAATTTATGACCTATTGTTTGTTCGATATTAGGCTGAGCTGCATATAGGACTGAAAGATGAACTTTAGCCAGAGTACAGGTAATAAGTGCACAGCCTTTCTCTAAAAGTTTTATCATCACACCATGGCTTTTCTGGAAGAAGGGAAAAGGCTAGAAAACATAAATACACCCATCCACCGGGCCACATAATTATTTTTTGACAATTTATTCATTAGCTGAATAAAAGAATGCCGTTATTTGATGCTGGTAAAATGAGAAGAGTTAATTCTGGAGCAACCTAGCTTGTCGTTGTTGTTGGTATCATTGAATTAAATACTTGATTTAGAATTACCTATCTTGAAATGTTGCACTCGGAAATGATGCAATCTCTTAAAATAAACAGCGCTGGGAAAATATATTGTTTGAAAAAACGTTGGAAACATTCTATTGACATCTTGCATAATTGTTGAATATTCCTGATAAAACAGGGGCTGATTTGATGACTTTTCGAAGTAAAATATACAATTTACTATTTCGTATTTTTGTTGTTAATTCCCTGAAAAATATAGGCACATCACCTGAAGTTCCTTTCCTGTCAGTGTTTTTATCTAGTTTGTTGTATGCCGACCCCGCCCCCTTTCCCCCTCCCCCGTTTTCAGGGCAGAAAAAGTCGTCTGAAGGGCAATACTTGACGGGCTATACTTGACAAAGATATAGCTGTCAGTATGACTCAGAATGACCCTTCCTGGATTACACGGCACACTTTCAAAATTTCAAAATATCACTTGAATATATTCACCTGATTTTCGCAGTTGATTGCTTCAAATATGGTCAAAATTGTCTCATTTTGGAGTTAAAATTCCAATTTCCAATGGGCATCAGTGGTGATAGTACTATGTTATAGAAATTCTTTATTCTCCGTCTGAGGATTCTGCAACAAATAAACATTCTGAAAAAGAAAGAAAACATGTAAGGTTAAAAAAAATGTATGTTTTTAAGGTTTTGTTACCTGTCATGTAGGTCTTCTGGTGGTTTGTTGATTTTTCAGGCAAGTGTAGTATGCCATTTACTGTTCCCATTGTTGGAGCCATCCACGAGGAGTCATCTTCTTTTTCAGTTATGATGGTTATGATGTATATTGTGACTTCTTTGTATAGATTGCAGCATCTGAAATGAAAGAGAGAGAGATGCAATCATCAATGTCTTCAGCATAATTTATGACCTATTGTTTGTTCGATATTAGGCTGAGCTGCATATAGGTCTGAAAGATGAACTTTAGCTAGAGTACAGGTATTAAGTGCACAGCCTTTCTCTAAAAGTTTTAGCATCACACCACGGCTTTTCTGGAAGAATGGAAAAGGGTAGAAAACTTAAATACACCCATCCAGCGGGCCACATAATTATTTTTTAACAATTTATTCATTAGCTGAATAAAAGAATGCCGTTATTTGATGCTGGTAAAATGAGAAGGGTTAATTCTGTTTCAACCTAGCTCGTCGTTGTTGTTGGTATCGTTGAACTAAATACTTGATTTAGAATTACCTATCTTGAAATGTTGCACTCGGAAATTATGCAATCACTGGAAATAAACAGCCCTGGGGAAATATATTGTTTGAAAAAACGTTGGAAACATTCTGTTGACATCTTGCATAATTGTTGAATATTCCTGATAAAACAGGGGCTGATTTGATGACTTTTTGAAGTAAAAAATACAATTTACTATTTCGTATTTTTGTTGTTAATTCCCTGAAAAATGTGGACACATCACTGAACATTCCTTTCATGTCAATGCTTTTCTCTTGTTTGTTGCATGCCGCCCCACCCCCCCTTACCCCTCCCCTGTTTTCAGGGCAGAAAAAGTCGTCTGAAGGGCAATACTGGACTGGCTATACTTGACAAAGATATAGCTGTCAGTATGACTCAGAATGACCCTTCCTGGATTACACGGCACACCGTCAAAATTTCAAAATATCACTTAAATATATTCACCTGATTTTTGCCGTTGATTGCTTCAAATATGGTCAAAATTGTCTCATTTTGGAGTTAAAATTACAATTTCCAATGGGCATCGGTGGTGATAGTACTATGTTATAGAAATTCTTTATTCTCCGTCTGAGGATTCTGCAACAAATAAATATTCTGAAAAAGAAAGAAAACATGTATGGTTAAAAAAATGTATGTTTTTAAGGCTTTGTTACCTGTCATGTACGTCTTCTGGTGGTTTGTTGATTTTTCAGGCAAGTGTAGTATGCCACTTACTGTTCGCATTGTTGGAGCCATCCACAAGGAGTCATCTCCTTTTTCTGTTATGATGGTTATGATGTATATTGTGACTTCTTTGTATAGATTGCAGCATCTGAAATGAAAGAGAGAGAGATGCAATCATCAATGTCTTCAGCATAATTTATGACCTATTGTTTGTTCGATATTAGGGTGAGCTGCATATAGGACTGAAAGATGAACTTTAGCTAGAGTACAGGTATTAAGTGCACAGCCTTTCTCTAAAAGTTTTATCTTCACACCATGGCTTTTCTGGAAGAAGGGAAAAGGCTATAAAACTTAAATACACCCATCCAGTGGGCCAGATAATTATTTTTTAACAATTGATTCATTAGCTGAATAAAAGATTGCCGTTATTTGATACTATAAAATGAGAAGAGTTAATTCTGGAGCAACCTAGCTTGTCGTTGTTGTTGGTATCGTTGAATTAAATACTTGATTTAGAATTACCTATCTTGAAATGTTGCACTCGGAAATGATGCAATCTCTTAAAATAAACAGCCCTGGGAAAATATATTGTTTGAAAAAACGTTGGAAACATTCTGTTGACATCTTGCATAATTGTTGAATATTCCTGATAAAACAGGGGCTGATTTGATGACTTTTCGAAATAAAATATACAATTTACTATTTCGTATTTTTGTTGTTAATTCCCTGAAAAATATAGGCACATCACTGGAAGTTCCTTTCATGTCAGTGTTTTTCTCTTGTTTGTTGTATGCCGCCCCCCCCCCTTTCCCCCCTCCCCCGTTTTCAGGGCAGAAAAAGTCGTCTGAAGGGCAATACTTGACAGACTATACTTGACAAAGATATAGCTGTCAGTATGACTCAGAATGATCCTTCCTAGATTACAAAGCACACCGTCAAAATTTCAAAATATCACTTGAAAATATTCACCTGATTTTCGCAGTGGATTGCTTCAAATATGGTCAAAATTGTCTCATTTTGGAGTTAAAATTCCAATTTCCAATGGGCATCAGTGGCGATAGTACTATGTTATAGAAATTCTTTATTCTCCGTCTGAGGATTCTGCAACACATAAACATTCTGAAAAAGAAAGAAAACATGAATGGTTAAAAAAAATGTATGTTTTTAAGGTTTTGTTACCTGTCATGTAGGTCTTCTGGTGGGGTTTGTTGATTTTTCAGGCAAGTGTAGTATGCCACTTACTGTTCCCATTGTTGGAGCCATCCACGAGGAGTCATCTTCTTTTTCTGTGATGATGGTTATGATGTATATTGTGACTTCTTTGTATAGATTGCAGCATCTGAAATGAAAGAGAGAGAGATGCAATCATCAATGTCTTCAGCATAATTTATGACCTATTGTTTGTTCGATATTAGGCTGAGCTGCATATAGGACTGAAAGATGAACTTTAGCCAGAGTACAGGTAATAAGTGCACAGCCTTTCTCTAAAAGTTTTATCATCACACCATGGCTTTTCTGGAAGAAGGGAAAAGGCTAGAAAACATAAATACACCCATCCACCGGGCCACATAATTATTTTTTGACAATTTATTCATTAGCTGAATAAAAGAATGCCGTTATTTGATGCTGGTAAAATGAGAAGAGTTAATTCTGGAGCAACCTAGCTTGTCGTTGTTGTTGGTATCATTGAATTAAATACTTGATTTAGAATTACCTATCTTGAAATGTTGCACTCGGAAATGATGCAATCTCTTAAAATAAACAGCGCTGGGAAAATATATTGTTTGAAAAAACGTTGGAAACATTCTATTGACATCTTGCATAATTGTTGAATATTCCTGATAAAACAGGGGCTGATTTGATGACTTTTCGAAGTAAAATATACAATTTACTATTTCGTATTTTTGTTGTTAATTCCCTGAAAAATATAGGCACATCACCTGAAGTTCCTTTCCTGTCAGTGTTTTTATCTAGTTTGTTGTATGCCGACCCCGCCCCCTTTCCCCCTCCCCCGTTTTCAGGGCAGAAAAAGTCGTCTGAAGGGCAATACTTGACGGGCTATACTTGACAAAGATATAGCTGTCAGTATGACTCAGAATGACCCTTCCTGGATTACACGGCACACTTTCAAAATTTCAAAATATCACTTGAATATATTCACCTGATTTTCGCAGTTGATTGCTTCAAATATGGTCAAAATTGTCTCATTTTGGAGTTAAAATTCCAATTTCCAATGGGCATCAGTGGTGATAGTACTATGTTATAGAAATTCTTTATTCTCCGTCTGAGGATTCTGCAACAAATAAACATTCTGAAAAAGAAAGAAAACATGTAAGGTTAAAAAAAATGTATGTTTTTAAGGTTTTGTTACCTGTCATGTAGGTCTTCTGGTGGTTTGTTGATTTTTCAGGCAAGTGTAGTATGCCATTTACTGTTCCCATTGTTGGAGCCATCCACGAGGAGTCATCTTCTTTTTCAGTTATGATGGTTATGATGTATATTGTGACTTCTTTGTATAGATTGCAGCATCTGAAATGAAAGAGAGAGAGATGCAATCATCAATGTCTTCAGCATAATTTATGACCTATTGTTTGTTCGATATTAGGCTGAGCTGCATATAGGTCTGAAAGATGAACTTTAGCTAGAGTACAGGTATTAAGTGCACAGCCTTTCTCTAAAAGTTTTAGCATCACACCACGGCTTTTCTGGAAGAATGGAAAAGGGTAGAAAACTTAAATACACCCATCCAGCGGGCCACATAATTATTTTTTAACAATTTATTCATTAGCTGAATAAAAGAATGCCGTTATTTGATGCTGGTAAAATGAGAAGGGTTAATTCTGTTTCAACCTAGCTCGTCGTTGTTGTTGGTATCGTTGAACTAAATACTTGATTTAGAATTACCTATCTTGAAATGTTGCACTCGGAAATTATGCAATCACTGGAAATAAACAGCCCTGGGGAAATATATTGTTTGAAAAAACGTTGGAAACATTCTGTTGACATCTTGCATAATTGTTGAATATTCCTGATAAAACAGGGGCTGATTTGATGACTTTTTGAAGTAAAAAATACAATTTACTATTTCGTATTTTTGTTGTTAATTCCCTGAAAAATGTGGACACATCACTGAACATTCCTTTCATGTCAATGCTTTTCTCTTGTTTGTTGCATGCCGCCCCACCCCCCCCCCCCTTACCCCTCCCCTGTTTTCAGGGCAGAAAAAGTCGTCTGAAGGGCAATACTGGACTGGCTATACTTGACAAAGATATAGCTGTCAGTATGACTCAGAATGACCCTTCCTGGATTACACGGCACACCGTCAAAATTTCAAAATATCACTTAAATATATTCACCTGATTTTCGCCGTTGATTGCTTCAAATATGGTCAAAATTGTCTCATTTTGGAGTTAAAATTACAATTTCCAATGGGCATCGGTGGTGATAGTACTATGTTATAGAAATTCTTTATTCTCAATCTGAGGATTCTGCAACAAATAAATATTCTGAAAAAGAAAGAAAACATGTATGGTTAAAAAAATGTATGTTTTTAAGGCTTTGTTACCTGTCATGTACGTCTTCTGGTGGTTTGTTGATTTTTCAGGCAAGTGTAGTATGCCACTTACTGTTCGCATTGTTGGAGCCATCCACGAGAAGTCATCTTCTTTTTCTGTTATGATGGTTATGATGTATATTGTGAGTTCTTTGTATAGATTGCAGCATCTGAAATGAAAGAGAGAGAGATGCAATCATCAATGTCTTCAGCATAATTTATGACCTATTGTTTGTTCGATATTAGGGTGAGCTGCATATAGGACTGAAAGATGAACTTTAGCTAGAGTACAGGTATTAAGTGCACAGCCTTTCTCTAAAAGTTTTATCATCACACCATGGCTTTTCTCGAAGAAGGTAAAAGGCTATAAAACTTAAATACACCCACCCACTGGGCCACATAATTATTTTTTAACAATTTATTCATTAGCTGAATAAAAGAATGCCGTTATTTGATGCTGGTAAAATGAGAAGAGTTAATTCTGGAGCAACCTAGCTTGTCGTTGTTGTTGGTATCATTGAATTAAATACTTGATTTAGAATTACCTATCTTGAAATGTTGCACTCGGAAATGATGCAATCTCTTAAAATAAACAGCCCTGGGAAAATATATTGTTTGAAAAAACGTTGGAAACATTCTATTGACATCTTGCATAATTGTTGAATATTCCTGATAAAACAGGGGCTGATTTGATGACTTTTCGAAGTAAAATATACAATTTATTATTTCGTATTTTTGTTGTTAATTCCCTGAAAAATATGGGCACATCACTGGAAGTTCCTTTCATGTCAGTGTTTTTCTCTTGTTTGTTGTATGCCGCCCCCCCCCTTTCCCCCTCCCCCGTTTTCAGGGCAGAAAAAGTCGTCTGAAGGGCAATACTTGACGGGCTATACTTGACAAAGATATAGCTGTCAGTATGACTCAGAATGACCCTTCCTGGATTACACGGCACACCGTCAAAATTTCAAAATATCACTTGAATATATTCACCTGATTTTCGCAGTTGATTGCTTCAAATATGGTCAAAATTGTCTCATTTTGGAGTTAAAATTCCAGTTTCCAATGGGCATCAGTGGTGATAGTACTATGTTATAGAAATTCTTTATTCTCCGTCTGAGGATTCTGCAACAAATAAACATTCTGAAAAAGAAAGAAAACATGTATGGTTAAAAAAATGTATGTTCTTAAGGTTTTGTTACCTGTCATGTAGGTCTTCTGGTGGTTTGTTGATTTTTCAGGCAAGTGTAGAATGCCACTTACTGTTCCCATTGTTGGAGCCATCCACGAGGAGTCATCTTCTTTTTCTGTTATGATGGTTATGATGTATATTGTGACTTCTTTGTATAGATTGCAGCATCTGAAATGAAAGAGAGAGAGATGCAATCATCAATGTCTTCAGCATGATTTTTGACCCATTGTTTGTTCGATATTAGGCTGAGCTGCATATAGGACTGAAAGATGAACTTTAGCTAGAGTACAGGTATTAAGTGCACAGCCTTTCTCTAAAAGTTTTATCATCACACCATGGCTTTTCTGGAAGAAGGGAAAAGGCTAGAAAACTTAAATACACCCATCCACCAGGCCACATAATTATTTTTTAACAATTTATTCATTAGCTGAATAAAAGAATGCCGTTATTTGATGCTGGTAAAATGAGAAGAGTTAATTCTGGAGCAACCTAGCTTGTCGTTGTTGTTGGTATCATTGAATTAAATACTTGATTTAGAATTACCTATCTTGAAATGTTGCACTCGGAAATGATGCAATCTCTTAAAATAAACAGCCCTGGGAAAATATATTGTTTGAAAAAACGTTGGAAACATTCTATTGACATCTTGCATAATTGTTGAATATTCCTTATAAAACAGGGGCTGATTTGGTGACTTTTCGAAGTAAAAAATACAATTTACTATTTCGTATTTTTGTTGTTAATTCCCTGAAAAATATGGACACATCACTGGAACTTCCTTTCATGTCAATGTTTTTCTCTTGTTTGTTGCATGCCGCCCCCCCTTCCCCCCTCCCCTGTTTTCAGAGCAGAAAAAGTCGTCTGAAGGGCAATACTGGACGGGCTAAACTTGACAAAGATATAGCTGTCAGTATGACTCAGAATGACCCCACTGGATTACACAGCACACCGTCAAAATTTCAAAATATCACTTAAATATATTCACCTGATTTTCGCCGTTGATTGCTTCAAATATGGTCAAAATTGTCTCATTTTGGAGTTAAAATTCCAATTTCCAATGGGCATCGGTGGTGATAGTACTATGTTATAGAAATTCTTTATTCTCCGTCTGAGGATTCTGCAACAAATAAACATTCTGAAAAAGAAAGAAAACATGTATGGTTAAAAAAAAATGTATGTTTTTAAGGTTTTGTTCCCTGTCATGTAGGTCTTCTGGTGGTTTGTTAATTTTTCAGGCAAGTGTATTATGCCACTTACTGTTCGCATTGTTGGAGCCATCCACGAGGAGTCATCTTCTTTTTCTGTTATGATGGCTATGATGTATATTGTGACTTCTTTGTATTGATTGCAGCATCTGAAATGAAAGAGAGAGAGATGCAATCATCAATGCCTTCAGCATAATTTATGACCTATTGTTTGTTCGATATTAGGCTGAGCTGCATATAGGTCTGAAAGATGAACTTTAGCTAGAGTACAGGTATTAAGTGCACAGCCTTTCTCTAAAACTTTTAGCATCACACCATGGCTTTTCTGGAAGAACGGAAAAGGCTAGAAAACTTAAATACACCCATCCAGCGGGCCACATAATTATTTTTTAACAATTTATTCATTAGCTGAATAAAAGAATGCCGTTATTTGATGCTGGTAAAATGGGAAGTTTTAATTCTGTTTCAACCTAGCTCGTCGTTGTTGTTGGAATCGTTGAACTAAATACTTGATTTAGAATTACCTATCTTGAAATGTTGCACTCGGAAATGATGCAATCACTGGAAATAAACAACCCTGGGAAAATATATAGTTTGAATAAACGTTGGAAACATTCTATTGACATCTTGCATAATTGTTGAATATTCCTGATAAAACAGGGGCTGATTTGATGACTTTTCGAAGTAAAAAATACAATTTGCTATTTCGTATTTTTGTTGTTAATTCCCTGAAAAATGTGGACACATCACTGGAACTTCCTTTCATGTCAATGTTTTTCTCTTGTTTGTTGCATGCCGCCCCCCCTTCACCCTCCCCTGTTTTCAGGGCAGAAAAAGTCGTCTTAAGGGCAATACTGGACGGGCTAAACTTAACAAAGATATAGCTGTCAGTATGACTCAGAATGACCCTTCCTGGATTACACCGCACACCGTCAAAATTTCAAAATATCACTTAAATATATTAACTTGATTTTCGCCGTTGATTGCTTCAAATATGGTCAAAATTGTCTCATTTTGGAGTTAAAATTCCAATTTCCAATGGGCATCGGTGGTGATAGTACTATGTTATAGAAATTCTTTATTCTCCGTCTGAGGATTTTGCAATAAATAAACATTCTGAAAAAGAAAGAAAACATGTATGGTTAAAAAAATGTATGTTTTTAAGGCTTTGTTACCTGTCATGTACGTCTTCTGGTGGTTTGTTGATTTTTCAGGCAAGTGTAGTATGCCACTTACTGTTCCCATTGTTGGAGCCATCCACGAGGAGTCATCTTCTTTTTCTGTTATGATGGTTATGATGTATATTGTGACTTCTTTGTATAGATTGCAGCATCTGAAATGAAAGAGAGAGAGATGCAATCATCAATGTCTTCAGCATGATTTATGACCCATTGTTTGTTCGATATTAGGCTGAGCTGCATATAGGACTGAAAGATGAACTTTACCTAGAGTACAGGTATTAAGTGCACAGCCTTTCTCTAAAAGTTTTATCATCACACCATGGCTTTTCTGGAAGAAGGGAAAAGGCTAGAAAACTTAAATACACCCATCCACCAGGCCACATAATTATTTTTTAACAATTTATTCATTAGCTGAATAAAAGAATGCCGTTATTTGATGCTGGTAAAATGAGAAGAGTTAATTCTGGAGCAACCTAGCTTGTCGTTGTTGTTGGTATCATTGAATTAAATACTTGATTTAGAATTACCTATCTTGAAATGTTGCACTCGGAAATGATGCAATCTCTTAAAATAAACAGCCCTGGGAAAATATATTGTTTGAAAAAACGTTGGAAACATTCTATTGACATCTTGCATAATTGTTGAATATTCCTTATAAAACAGGGGCTGATTTGGTGACTTTTCGAAGTAAAAAATACAATTTACTATTTCGTATTTTTGTTGTTAATTCCCTGAAAAATATGGACACATCACTGGAACTTCCTTTCATGTCAATGTTTTTCTCTTGTTTGTTGCATGCCGCCCCCCCCTTCCCCCCTCCCCTGTTTTCAGAGCAGAAAAAGTCGTCTGAAGGGCAATACTGGACGGGCTAAACTTGACAAAGATATAGCTGTCAGTATGACTCAGAATGACCCCACTTGATTACACAGCACACCGTCAAAATTTCAAAATATCACTTAAATATATTCACCTGATTTTCGCCGTTGATTGCTTCAAATATGGTCAAAATTGTCTCATTTTGGAGTTAAAATTCCAATTTCCAATGGGCATCGGTGGTGATAGTACTATGTTATAGAAATTCTTTATTCTCCGTCTGAGGATTCTGCAACAAATAAACATTCTGAAAAAGAAAGAAAACATGTATGGTTAAAAAAAAATGTATGTTTTTAAGGTTTTGTTCCCTGTCATGTAGGTCTTCTGGTGGTTTGTTAATTTTTCAGGCAAGTGTATTATGCCACTTACTGTTAGCATTGCTGGAGCCATCCACGAGGAGTCATCTTCTTTTTCTGTTATGATGGTTATGATGTATATTGTGACTTCTTTGTATTGATTGCAGCATCTGAAATGAAAGAGAGAGAGATGCAATCATCAATGTCTTCAGCATAATTTATGACCTATTGTTTGTTTGATATTAGGCTGAGCTGCATATAGGACTGAAAGATGAACTTTAGCTAGAGTACAGGTATTAAGTGCACAGCCTTTCTCTAAAAGTTTTATCATCACACCATGGCTTTTCTGGAAGAAGGGAAAAGGCTAGAAAACTTAAATACACCCATCCACCAGGCCACATAATTATTTTTTAACAATTTATTCATTAGCTGAATAAAAGAATGCCGTTATTTGATGCTGGTAAAATGAGAAGAGTTAATTCTGGAGCAACCTAGCTTGTCGTTGTTGTTGGTATCATTGAATTAAATACTTGATTTAGAATTACCTATCTTGAAATGTTGCACTCGGAAATGATGCAATCACTGGAAATAAACAACCCTGGGAAAATATATTGTTTGAATAAACGTTGGAAACATTCTATTGACATCTTGCATAATTGTTGAATATTCCTGATAAAACAGGGGCTGATTTGATGACTTTTTGAAGTAAAAAATACAATTTACTATTTCGTATTTTTGTTGTTAATTCCCTGAAAAATGTGGACACATCACTGAACATTCCTTTCATGTCAATGCTTTTCTCTTGTTTGTTGCATGCCGCCCCACCCCCCCTTCCCCCTCCCCTGTTTTCAGGGCAGAAAAAGTCGTCTGAAGGGCAATACTGGACGGGCTATACTTGACAAAGATATAGCTGTCAGTATGACTCAGAATGACCCTTCCTGGATTACACGGCACACCGTCAAAATTTCAAAATATCACTTTAATATATCCACCTGATTTTCGCCGTTGATTGCTTCAAATATGGTCAAAATTGTCTCATTTTGGAGTTAAAATTCCAATTTCCAATGGGCATCGGTGGTGATAGTACTATGTTATAGAAATTCTTTATTGTCCGTCTGAGGATTCTGCAACAAATAAACATTCTGAAAAAGAAAGAAAACATGTATGGTTAAAAAAATGTATGTTTTTAAGGCTTTGTTACCTGTCATATACGTCTTCTGGTGGTTTGTTGATTTTTCTGGCAAGTGTGGTATGCCACTTACTGTTCGCATTGTTGGAGCCATCCACGAGGAGTCATCTTCTTTTTCTGTTATGATGGTTATGATGTATATTGTGACTTCTTTGTATAGATTGCAGCATCTGAAATGAAAGAGAGAGAGATGCAATCATCAATGTCTTCAGCATAATTTATGACCTATTGTTTGTTCGATATTAGGCTGAGCTGCATATAGGTCTGAAAGATGAACTTTAGCTAGAGTACCGGTATTAAGTGCACAGCCTTTCTCTAAAAGTTTTAGCATCACACCATGGCTTTTCTGGAAGAACGGAAAAGGCTAGAAAACTTAAATACACCCATCCAGCGAGCCACATAATTATTTTTTAACAATTTATTCATTAGCTGAATAAAAGAATGCCGTTATTTGATGCTGGTAAAATGAGAAGGGTTAATTCTGTTTCAACCTAGCTCGTCGTTGTTGTTGGTATCGTTGAACTAAATACTTGATTTAGAATTACCTATCTTAAAATGTTGCACTCGGAAATGATGCAATCACTGGAAATAAACAGCCCTGGGAAAATATATTGTTTGAATAAACGTTGGAAACATTCTATTGACATCTTGCATAATTGTTGAATATTCCTGATAAAACAGGGGCTGATTTGATGACTTTGCGAAGTAAAAAATACAATTTACTATTTCGTAATTTTGTTGTTAATTCCCTGAAAAATATGGGCACATCACTGGAACTTCCTTTCATGTCAATGTTTTTCACTTGTTTGTTGCTTGCCGCCCCCCCCCCCCTTCCCCCTCCCTTGTTTTCAGGGCAGAAAAAGTCGTCTGAAGGGCAATACTTGACGGGCTATACTTGACAAAGATATAGCTGTCAGTATGACTCAGAATGACTCTTCCTGGATTACACGCCACACCGTCAAAATTTCAAAATATCACTTGAATATATTCACCTGATTTTCGCAGTGGATTGCTTCAAATATGGTCAAAATTGTCTCATTTTGGAGTTAAAATTCCAGTTTCCAATGGGCATGAGTGGTGATAGTACTATGTTATAGAAATTCTTTATTCTCCCTCTGAGGATTCTGCAACAAATAAACATTCTGAAAAAAAAGAAAACAAGTATGGTTAAAAAAAATGTATGTTTTTAAGGTTTTGTTCCCTGTCATGTAGGTCTTCTGGTGGTTTGTTGATTTTTCAGGCAAGTGTAGTATGCCACTTACTGTTCGCATTGTTGGAGCCATCCACGAGGAGTCATCTTCTTTTTCTGTTATGATGGTTATGATGTATATTGTGACTTCTTTGTATAGATTGCAGCATCTGAAATGAAAGAGAGAGAGATGCAATCATCAATGTCTTCAGCATAATTTATGACCTATTGTTTGTTCGATATTAGGCTGAGCTGCATATAGGTCTGAAAGATGAACTTTAGCTAGAGTACAGGTATTAAGTGCACAGCCTTTCTCTAAAAGTTTTAGCATCACACCATGGCTTTTCTGGAAGAACGGAAAAGGCTAGAAAACTTAAATACACCCATCCAGCGAGCCACATAATTATTTTTTAACAATTTATTCATTAGCTGAATAAAACAATGCCGTTATTTGATGCTGGTAAAATGAGAAGGGTTAATTCTGTTTCAACCAAGCTCGTCGTTGTTGTTGGTATCGTTGAACTAAATACTTGATTTAGAATAACCTATCTTAAAATGTTGCACTCGGAAATGATGCAATCACTGGAAATAAACAGCCCTGGGAAAATATATTGTTTGAATAAACGTTGGAAACATTCTATTGACATCTTGCATAATTGTTGAATATTCCTGATAAAACAGGGGCTGATTTGATGACTTTGCGAAGTAAAAAATACAATTTACTATTTCGTAATTTTGTTGTTAATTCCCTGAAAAATATGGGCACATCACTGGAACTTCCTTTCATGTCAATGTTTTTCACTTGTTTGTTGCTTGCCGCCCCCCCCCCTTCCCCCTCCCTTGTTTTCAGGGCAGAAAAAGTCGTCTGAAGGGCAATACTTGACGGGCTATACTTGACAAAGATATAGCTGTCAGTATGACTCAGAATGACTCTTCCTGGATTACACGCCACACCGTCAAAATTTCAAAATATCACTTGAATATATTCACCTGATTTTCGCAGTGGATTGCTTCAAATATGGTCAAAATTGTCTCATTTTGGAGTTAAAATTCCAGTTTCCAATGGGCATGAGTGGTGATAGTACTATGTTATAGAAATTCTTTATTCTCCCTCTGAGGATTCTGCAACAAATAAACATTCTGAAAAAAAAGAAAACAAGTATGGTTAAAAAAAATGTATGTTTTTAAGGTTTTGTTCCCTGTCATGTAGGTCTTCTGGTGGTTTGTTGATTTTTCAGGCAAGTGTAGTATGCCACTTACTGTTCGCATTGTTGGAGCCATCCACGAGGAGTCATCTTCTTTTTCTGTTATGATGGTTATGATGTATATTGTGACTTCTTTGTATAGATTGCAGCATCTGAAATGAAAGAGAGAGAGATGCAATCATCAATGTCTTCAGCATAATTTATGACCTATTGTTTGTTCGATATTAGGCTGAGCTGCATATAGGTCTGAAAGATGAACTTTAGCTAGAGTACAGGTATTAAGTGCACAGCCTTTCTCTAAAAGTTTTAGCATCACACCATGGCTTTTCTGGAAGAACGGAAAAGGCTAGAAAACTTAAATACACCCATCCAGCGAGCCACATAATTATTTTTTAACAATTTATTCATTAGCTGAATAAAACAATGCCGTTATTTGATGCTGGTAAAATGAGAAGGGTTAATTCTGTTTCAACCAAGCTCGTCGTTGTTGTTGGTATCGTTGAACTAAATACTTGATTTAGAATAACCTATCTTAAAATGTTGCACTCGGAAATGATGCAATCACTGGAAATAAACAGCCCTGGGAAAATATATTGTTTGAATAAACGTTGGAAACATTCTATTGACATCTTGCATAATTGTTGAATATTCCTGATAAAACAGGGGCTGATTTGATGACTTTGCGAAGTAAAAAATACAATTTACTATTTCGTAATTTTGTTGTTAATTCCCTGAAAAATATGGGCACATCACTGGAACTTCCTTTCATGTCAATGTTTTTCACTTGTTTGTTGCTTGCCGCCCCCCCCCCCCCCCTTCCCCCTCCCTTGTTTTCAGGGCAGAAAAAGTCGTCTGAAGGGCAATACTTGACGGGCTATACTTGACAAAGATATAGCTG
The DNA here is from genome assembly GCA_031216915.1 of Pictodentalium vernedei. Taxonomy (NCBI): domain Eukaryota; kingdom Metazoa; phylum Mollusca; class Scaphopoda; order Dentaliida; family Dentaliidae; genus Pictodentalium; species Pictodentalium vernedei. The sequence continues at coordinate 475,054,792 of CM062295.1, forward strand.
TCAGTATGACTCAGAATGACTCTTCCTGGATTACACGCCACACCGTCAAAATTTCAAAATATCACTTGAATATATTCACCTGATTTTCGCAGTGGATTGCTTCAAATATGGTCAAAATTGTCTCATTTTGGAGCTGAAATTCCAATTTCCAACGGGCATCGCTGGTGATAGTACTATGTTATAGAAATTCTTTAATCTCCGTCTGACGATTCTGCAATAAATAAACATTCTGAAAAAGAAAGAAAACATGTATGGTTAACAAAATGTATGTTTTAAGGCTTTGTTACCTGTCATGTAGGTCTTCTGGTGGTTTGTTGATTTTTCAGGCAAGTGTAGTATGCCATTTACTGTTCCCATTGTTGGAGCCATCCACGAGGAGTCATCTTCTTTTTCAGTTATGATGGTTATGATGTATATTGTGACTTCTTTGTATAGATTGCATCATCTGAAATGAAAGAGAGAGAGATGCAATCATCAATGTCTTCAGCATAATTTATGACCTATTGTTTGTTCGACATTAGGGTGAGCTGCATATAGGACTGAAAGATGAACTTTAGCTAGAGTACAGGTATTAAGTGCACAGCCTTTCTCTAAAAGTTTTATCATCACACCATGGCTTTTCTGGAAGAACAGAAAAGGCTAGAAAACTTAAATACACCCATCCACCGGGCCACATAATTATTTTTTACCAATTTATTCATTAGCTGAATAAAAGAATGCCGTTATTTGATGCTGGTAAAATGAGAAGAGTTAATTCTGGAGCAACCTAGCTTGTCGTTGTTGTTGGTATCATTGAATTAAATACTTGATTTAGAATTACATATCTTGAAATGTTGCACTCGGAAATGATGCAATCACTGGAAATAAACAACCCTGGGAAAATATATTGTTTGAATAAACGTTGGAAACATTCTATTGACATCTTGCATAATTGTTGAATATTCCTGATAAAACAGGGGCTGATTTGATGACTTTTTGAAGTAAAAAATACAATTTACTATTTCGTATTTTTGTTGTTAATTCCCTGAAAAATGTGGACACATCACTGAACATTCCTTTCATGTCAATGCTTTTCTCTTGTTTGTTGCATGCCGCCCCACCCCCCCTTCCCCCTCCCCTGTTTTCAGGGCAGAAAAAGTCGTCTGAAGGGCAATACTGGACGGGCTATACTTGACAAAGATATAGCTGTCAGTATGACTCAGAATGACCCTTCCTGGATTACACGGCACACCGTCAAAATTTCAAAATATCACTTTAATATATTCACCTGATTTTCGCCGTTGATTGCTTCAAATATGGTCAAAATTGTCTCATTTTGGAGTTAAAATTCCAATTTCCAATGGGCATCGGTGGTGATAGTACTATGTTATAGAAATTCTTTATTGTCCGTCTGAGGATTCTGCAACAAATAAACATTCTGAAAAAGAAAGAAAACATGTATGGTTAAAAAAATGTATGTTTTTAAGGCTTTGTTACCTGTCATATACGTCTTCTGGTGGTTTGTTGATTTTTCTGGCAAGTGTGGTATGCCACTTACTGTTCGCATTGTTGGAGCCATCCACGAGGAGTCATCTTCTTTTTCTGTTATGATGGTTATGATGTATATTGTGACTTCTTTGTATAGATTGCAGCATCTGAAATGAAAGAGAGAGAGATGCAATCATCAATGTCTTCAGCATAATTTATGACCTATTGTTTGTTCGATATTAGGCTGAGCTGCATATAGGTCTGAAAGATGAACTTTAGCTAGAGTACAGGTATTAAGTGCACAGCCTTTCTCTAAAAGTTTTAGCATCACACCATGGCTTTTCTGGAAGAACGGAAAAGGCTAGAAAACTTAAATACACCCATCCAGCGAGCCACATAATTATTTTTTAACAATTTATTCATTAGCTGAATAAAAGAATGCCGTTATTTGATGCTGGTAAAATGAGAAGGGTTAATTCTGTTTCAACCTAGCTCGTCGTTGTTGTTGGTATCGTTGAACTAAATACTTGATTTAGAATTACCTATCTTAAAATGTTGCACTCGGAAATGATGCAATCACTGGAAATAAACAGCCCTGGGAAAATATATTGTTTGAATAAACGTTGGAAACATTCTATTGACATCTTGCATAATTGTTGAATATTCCTGATAAAACAGGGGCTGATTTGATGACTTTGCGAAGTAAAAAATACAATTTACTATTTCGTAATTTTGTTGTTAATTCCCTGAAAAATATGGGCACATCACTGGAACTTCCTTTCATGTCAATGTTTTTCACTTGTTTGTTGCTTGCCGCCCCCCCCCCCCCTTCCCCCTCCCTTGTTTTCAGGGCAGAAAAAGTCGTCTGAAGGGCAATACTTGACGGGCTATACTTGACAAAGATATAGCTGTCAGTATGACTCAGAATGACTCTTCCTGGATTACACGCCACACCGTCAAAATTTCAAAATATCACTTGAATATATTCACCTGATTTTCGCAGTGGATTGCTTCAAATATGGTCAAAATTGTCTCATTTTGGAGTTAAAATTCCAGTTTCCAATGGGCATGAGTGGTGATAGTACTATGTTATAGAAATTCTTTATTCTCCCTCTGAGGATTCTGCAACAAATAAACATTCTGAAAAAAAAGAAAACAAGTATGGTTAAAAAAAATGTATGTTTTTAAGGTTTTGTTCCCTGTCATGTAGGTCTTCTGGTGGTTTGTTGATTTTTCAGGCAAGTGTAGTATGCCACTTACTGTTCGCATTGTTGGAGCCCTCCACGAGGAGTCATCTTCTTTTTCTGTTATGATGGTTATGATGTATATTGTGACTTCTTTGTATAGATTGCAGCATCTGAAATGAAAGAGAGAGAGATGCAATCATCAATGTCTTCAGCATAATTTATGACCTATTGTTTGTTCGATATTAGGCTGAGCTGCATATAGGTCTGAAAGATGAACTTTAGCTAGAGTACAGGTATTAAGTGCACAGCCTTTCTCTAAAAGTTTTAGCATCACACCATGGCTTTTCTGGAAGAACGGAAAAGGCTAGAAAACTTAAATACACCCATCCAGCGAGCCACATAATTATTTTTTAACAATTTATTCATTAGCTGAATAAAACAATGCCGTTATTTGATGCTGGTAAAATGAGAAGGGTTAATTCTGTTTCAACCAAGCTCGTCGTTGTTGTTGGTATCGTTGAACTAAATACTTGATTTAGAATAACCTATCTTAAAATGTTGCACTCGGAAATGATGCAATCACTGGAAATAAACAGCCCTGGGAAAATATATTGTTTGAATAAACGTTGGAAACATTCTATTGACATCTTGCATAATTGTTGAATATTCCTGATAAAACAGGGGCTGATTTGATGACTTTGCGAAGTAAAAAATACAATTTACTATTTCGTAATTTTGTTGTTAATTCCCTGAAAAATATGGGCACATCACTGGAACTTCCTTTCATGTCAATGTTTTTCACTTGTTTGTTGCTTGCCGCCCCCCCCCCTTCCCCCTCCCTTGTTTTCAGGGCAGAAAAAGTCGTCTGAAGGGCAATACTTGACGGGCTATACTTGACAAAGATATAGCTGTCAGTATGACTCAGAATGACTCTTCCTGGATTACACGCCACACCGTCAAAATTTCAAAATATCACTTGAATATATTCACCTGATTTTCGCAGTGGATTGCTTCAAATATGGTCAAAATTGTCTCATTTTGGAGTTAAAATTCCAGTTTCCAATGGGCATGAGTGGTGATAGTACTATGTTATAGAAATTCTTTATTCTCCCTCTGAGGATTCTGCAACAAATAAACATTCTGAAAAAAAAGAAAACAAGTATGGTTAAAAAAAATGTATGTTTTTAAGGTTTTGTTCCCTGTCATGTAGGTCTTCTGGTGGTTTGTTGATTTTTCAGGCAAGTGTAGTATGCCACTTACTGTTCGCATTGTTGGAGCCATCCACGAGGAGTCATCTTCTTTTTCTGTTATGATGGTTATGATGTATATTGTGACTTCTTTGTATAGATTGCAGCATCTGAAATGAAAGAGAGAGAGATGCAATCATCAATGTCTTCAGCATAATTTATGACCTATTGTTTGTTCGATATTAGGCTGAGCTGCATATAGGTCTGAAAGATGAACTTTAGCTAGAGTACAGGTATTAAGTGCACAGCCTTTCTCTAAAAGTTTTAGCATCACACCATGGCTTTTCTGGAAGAACGGAAAAGGCTAGAAAACTTAAATACACCCATCCAGCGAGCCACATAATTATTTTTTAACAATTTATTCATTAGCTGAATAAAACAATGCCGTTATTTGATGCTGGTAAAATGAGAAGGGTTAATTCTGTTTCAACCAAGCTCGTCGTTGTTGTTGGTATCGTTGAACTAAATACTTGATTTAGAATAACCTATCTTAAAATGTTGCACTCGGAAATGATGCAATCACTGGAAATAAACAGCCCTGGGAAAATATATTGTTTGAATAAACGTTGGAAACATTCTATTGACATCTTGCATAATTGTTGAATATTCCTGATAAAACAGGGGCTGATTTGATGACTTTGCGAAGTAAAAAATACAATTTACTATTTCGTAATTTTGTTGTTAATTCCCTGAAAAATATGGGCACATCACTGGAACTTCCTTTCATGTCAATGTTTTTCACTTGTTTGTTGCTTGCCGCCCCCCCCCCCTTCCCCCTCCCTTGTTTTCAGGGCAGAAAAAGTCGTCTGAAGGGCAATACTTGACGGGCTATACTTGACAAAGATATAGCTGTCAGTATGACTCAGAATGACTCTTCCTGGATTACACGCCACACCGTCAAAATTTCAAAATATCACTTGAATATATTCACCTGATTTTCGCAGTGGATTGCTTCAAATATGGTCAAAATTGTCTCATTTTGGAGCTGAAATTCCAATTTCCAACGGGCATCGCTGGTGATAGTACTATGTTATAGAAATTCTTTATTCTCCGTCTGACGATTCTGCAATAAATAAACATTCTGAAAAAGAAAGAAAACATGTATGGTTAACAAAATGTATGTTTTAAGGCTTTGTTACCTGTCATGTAGGTCTTCTGGTGGTTTGTTGATTTTTCAGGCAAGTGTAGTATGCCACTTACTGTTTGCATTGTTGGAGCCATCCACGAGGAGTCATCTTCTTTTTCTGTTATGATGGTTATGATGTATATTGTGACTTCTTTGTATAGATTGCATCATCTGAAATGAAAGAGAGAGAGATGCAATCATCAATATCTTCAGCATAATTTATGACCTATTGTTTGTTCGACATTAGGGTGAGCTGCATATAGGACTGAAAGATGAACTTTAGCTAGAGTACAGGTATTAAGTGCACAGCCTTTCTCTAAAAGTTTTATCATCACACCATGGCTTTTCTGGAACAACAGAAAAGGCTAGAAAACTTAAATACACCCATCCACCGGGCCACATAATTATTTTTTACCAATTTATTCATTAGCTGAATAAAAGAATGCCGTTATTTGATGCTGGTAAAATGAGAAGTTTTAATTCTGTTTCAACCTAGCTCGTCGTTGTTGTTGGTATCGTTGAACTAAATACTTGATTTAGAATTACCTATCTTGAAATGTTGCACTCGGAAATGATGCAATCACTGGAAATAAACAGCCCTGGGAAAATATATTGTTTGAATAAACGTTGGAAACATTCTATTGACATCTTGCATAATTGTTGAATATTCCTGATAAAACAGGGGCTGATTTGATGACTTTGCGAAGTAAAAAATACAATTTACTATTTCGTAATTTTGTTGTTAATTCCCTGAAAAATATGGGCACATCACTGGAACTTCCTTTCATGTCAATGTTTTTCACTTGTTTGTTGCTTGCCGCCCCCCCCCCCCCTTCCCCCTCCCTTGTTTTCAGGGCAGAAAAAGTCGTCTGAAGGGCAATACTTGACGGGCTATACTTGACAAAGATATAGCTGTCAGTATGACTCAGAATGACTCTTCCTGGATTACACGCCACACCGTCAAAATTTCAAAATATCACTTGAATATATTCACCTGATTTTCGCAGTGGATTGCTTCAAATATGGTCAAAATTGTCTCATTTTGGAGTTAAAATTCCAGTTTCCAATGGGCATGAGTGGTGATAGTACTATGTTATAGAAATTCTTTATTCTCCCTCTGAGGATTCTGCAACAAATAAACATTCTGAAAAAAAAGAAAACAAGTATGGTTAAAAAAAATGTATGTTTTTAAGGTTTTGTTCCCTGTCATGTAGGTCTTCTGGTGGTTTGTTGATTTTTCAGGCAAGTGTAGTATGCCACTTACTGTTCGCATTGTTGGAGCCATCCACGAGGAGTCATCTTCTTTTTCTGTTATGATGGTTATGATGTATATTGTGACTTCTTTGTATAGATTGCAGCATCTGAAATGAAAGAGAGAGAGATGCAATCATCAATGTCTTCAGCATAATTTATGACCTATTGTTTGTTCGATATTAGGCTGAGCTGCATATAGGTCTGAAAGATGAACTTTAGCTAGAGTACAGGTATTAAGTGCACAGCCTTTCTCTAAAAGTTTTAGCATCACACCATGGCTTTTCTGGAAGAACGGAAAAGGCTAGAAAACTTAAATACACCCATCCAGCGAGCCACATAATTATTTTTTAACAATTTATTCATTAGCTGAATAAAACAATGCCGTTATTTGATGCTGGTAAAATGAGAAGGGTTAATTCTGTTTCAACCAAGCTCGTCGTTGTTGTTGGTATCGTTGAACTAAATACTTGATTTAGAATAACCTATCTTAAAATGTTGCACTCGGAAATGATGCAATCACTGGAAATAAACAGCCCTGGGAAAATATATTGTTTGAATAAACGTTGGAAACATTCTATTGACATCTTGCATAATTGTTGAATATTCCTGATAAAACAGGGGCTGATTTGATGACTTTGCGAAGTAAAAAAATACAATTTACTATTTCGTAATTTTGTTGTTAATTCCCTGAAAAATATGGGCACATCACTGGAACTTCCTTTCATGTCAATGTTTTTCACTTGTTTGTTGCTTGCCGCCCCCCCCCCCCCCCCCTTCCCCCTCCCTTGTTTTCAGGGCAGAAAAAGTCGTCTGAAGGGCAATACTTGACGGGCTATACTTGACAAAGATATAGCTGTCAGTATGACTCAGAATGACTCTTCCTGGATTACACGCCACACCGTCAAAATTTCAAAATATCACTTGAATATATTCACCTGATTTTCGCAGTGGATTGCTTCAAATATGGTCAAAATTGTCTCATTTTGGAGTTAAAATTCCAGTTTCCAATGGGCATGAGTGGTGATAGTACTATGTTATAGAAATTCTTTATTCTCCCTCTGAGGATTCTGCAACAAATAAACATTCTGAAAAAAAAGAAAACAAGTATGGTTAAAAAAAATGTATGTTTTTAAGGTTTTGTTCCCTGTCATGTAGGTCTTCTGGTGGTTTGTTGATTTTTCAGGCAAGTGTAGTATGCCACTTACTGTTCGCATTGTTGGAGCCATCCACGAGGAGTCATCTTCTTTTTCTGTTATGATGGTTATGATGTATATTGTGACTTCTTTGTATAGATTGCAGCATCTGAAATGAAAGAGAGAGAGATGCAATCATCAATGTCTTCAGCATAATTTATGACCTATTGTTTGTTCGATATTAGGCTGAGCTGCATATAGGTCTGAAAGATGAACTTTAGCTAGAGTACAGGTATTAAGTGCACAGCCTTTCTCTAAAAGTTTTAGCATCACACCATGGCTTTTCTGGAAGAACGGAAAAGGCTAGAAAACTTAAATACACCCATCCAGCGAGCCACATAATTATTTTTTAACAATTTATTCATTAGCTGAATAAAACAATGCCGTTATTTGATGCTGGTAAAATGAGAAGGGTTAATTCTGTTTCAACCAAGCTCGTCGTTGTTGTTGGTATCGTTGAACTAAATACTTGATTTAGAATAACCTATCTTAAAATGTTGCACTCGGAAATGATGCAATCACTGGAAATAAACAGCCCTGGGAAAATATATTGTTTGAATAAACGTTGGAAACATTCTATTGACATCTTGCATAATTGTTGAATATTCCTGATAAAACAGGGGCTGATTTGATGACTTTGCGAAGTAAAAAATACAATTTACTATTTCGTAATTTTGTTGTTAATTCCCTGAAAAATATGGGCACATCACTGGAACTTCCTTTCATGTCAATGTTTTTCACTTGTTTGTTGCTTGCCGCCCCCCCCCTTCCCCCTCCCTTGTTTTCAGGGCAGAAAAAGTCGTCTGAAGGGCAATACTTGACGGGCTATACTTGACAAAGATATAGCTGTCAGTATGACTCAGAATGACTCTTCCTGGATTACACGCCACACCGTCAAAATTTCAAAATATCACTTGAATATATTCACCTGATTTTCGCAGTGGATTGCTTCAAATATGGTCAAAATTGTCTCATTTTGGAGCTGAAATTCCAATTTCCAACGGGCATCGCTGGTGATAGTACTATGTTATAGAAATTCTTTATTCTCCGTCTGACGATTCTGCAATAAATAAACATTCTGAAAAAGAAAGAAAACATGTATGGTTAACAAAATGTATGTTTTAAGGCTTTGTTACCTGTCATGTAGGTCTTCTGGTGGTTTGTTGATTTTTCAGGCAAGTGTAGTATGCCACTTACTGTTTGCATTGTTGGAGCCATCCACGAGGAGTCATCTTCTTTTTCTGTTATGATGGTTATGATGTATATTGTGACTTCTTTGTATAGATTGCATCATCTGAAATGAAAGAGAGAGAGATGCAATCATCAATGTCTTCAGCATAATTTATGACCTATTGTTTGTTCGACATTAGGGTGAGCTGCATATAGGACTGAAAGATGAACTTTAGCTAGAGTACAGGTATTAAGTGCACAGCCTTTCTCTAAAAGTTTTATCATCACACCATGGCTTTTCTGGAAGAACAGAAAAGGCTAGAAAACTTAAATACACCCATCCACCGGGCCACATAATTATTTTTTACCAATTTATTCATTAGCTGAATAAAAGAATGCCGTTATTTGATGCTGGTAAAATGAGAAGTTTTAATTCTGTTTCAACCTAGCTCGTCGTTGTTGTTGGTATCGTTGAACTAAATACTTGATTTAGAATTACCTATCTTGAAATGTTGCACTCGGAAATGATGCAATCACTGGAAATAAACAGCCCTGGGAAAATATATTGTTTGAATAAACGTTGGAAACATTCTATTGACATCTTGCATAATTGTTGAATATTCCTGATAAAACAGGGGCTGATTTGATGACTTTTCGAAGTAAAAAATATAATTTACTATTTCGTATTTTTGTTGTTAATTCCCTGAAAAATGTGGACACATCACTGGAACTTCCTTTCATGTCAATGTTTTTCTCTTGTTTGTTGCATGCCGCCCCCCCCCCCCCCCTTCCCCCTCCCCTGTTTTCAGGGCAGAAAAATTCGTCTTAAGGGCAATACTGGACGGGCTATACTTGACAAAGATATAGCTGTCAGTATGACTCAGAATGACCCTTCCTGGATTACACGGCACACCGTCAAAATTTCAAAATATCACTTAAATATATTAACCTGATTTTCGCTGTTGATTGCTTCAAATATGGTCAAAATTGTCTCATTTTGGAGTTAAAATTCCAATTTCCAATGTGCATCCGTGGTGATAGTACTATGTTATAGAAATTCTTTATTCTCCGTCTGAGGATTTTGCAATAAATAAACATTCTGAAAAAGAAAGAAAACATGTATGGTTAAAAAAATGTATGTTTTTAAGGCTTTCTTACCTGTCATGTACGTCTTCTGGTGGTTTGTTGATTTTTCAGGCAAGTGTAGTATGCCACTTACTGTTCGCATTGTTGGAGCCATCCACGAGAAGTCATCTTCTTTTTCTGTTATGATGGTTATGATGTATATTGTGAGTTCTTTGTATAGATTGCAGCATCTGAAATGAAAGAGAGAGAGATGCAATCATCAATGTCTTCAGCATAATTTATGACCTATTGTTTGTTCGATATTAGGGTGAGCTGCATATAGGACTGAAAGATGAACTTTAGCTAGAGTACAGGTATTAAGTGCACAGCCTTTCTCTAAAAGTTTTATCATCACACCATGGCTTTTCTCGAAGAAGGTAAAAGGCTATAAAACTTAAATACACCCACCCACTGGGCCACATAATTATTTTTTAACAATTTATTCATTAGCTGAATAAAAGAATGCCGTTATTTGATGCTGGTAAAATGAGAAGAGTTAATTCTGGAGCAACCTAGCTTGTCGTTGTTGTTGGTATCATTGAATTAAATACTTGATTTAGAATTACCTATCTTGAAATGTTGCACTCGGAAATGATGCAATCTCTTAAAATAAACAGCCCTGGGAAAATATATTGTTTGAAAAAACGTTGGAAACATTCTATTGACATCTTGCATAATTGTTGAATATTCCTGATAAAACAGGGGCTGATTTGATGACTTTTCGAAGTAAAATATACAATTTATTATTTCGTATTTTTGTTGTTAATTCCCTGAAAAATATGGGCACATCACTGGAAGTTCCTTTCATGTCAGTGTTTTTCTCTTGTTTGTTGTATGCCGCCCCCCCCCCCTTTCCCCCTCCCCCGTTTTCAGGGCAGAAAAAGTCGTCTGAAGGGCAATACTTGACGGGCTATACTTGACAAAGATATAGCTGTCAGTATGACTCAGAATGACCCTTCCTGGATTACACGGCACACCGTCAAAATTTCAAAATATCACTTGAATATATTCACCTGATTTTCGCAGTTGATTGCTTCAAATATGGTCAAAATTGTCTCATTTTGGAGTTAAAATTCCAGTTTCCAATGGGCATCAGTGGTGATAGTACTATGTTATAGAAATTCTTTATTCTCCGTCTGAGGATTCTGCAACAAATAAACATTCTGAAAAAGAAAGAAAACATGTATGGTTAAAAAAATGTATGTTCTTAAGGTTTTGTTACCTGTCATGTAGGTCTTCTGGTGGTTTGTTGATTTTTCAGGCAAGTGTAGAATGCCACTTACTGTTCCCATTGTTGGAGCCATCCACGAGGAGTCATCTTCTTTTTCTGTTATGATGGTTATGATGTATATTGTGACTTCTTTGTATAGATTGCAGCATCTGAAATGAAAGAGAGAGAGATGCAATCATCAATGTCTTCAGCATGATTTTTGACCCATTGTTTGTTCGATATTAGGCTGAGCTGCATATAGGACTGAAAGATGAACTTTAGCTAGAGTACAGGTATTAAGTGCACAGCCTTTCTCTAAAAGTTTTATCATCACACCATGGCTTTTCTGGAAGAAGGGAAAAGGCTAGAAAACTTAAATACACCCATCCACCAGGCCACATAATTATTTTTTAACAATTTATTCATTAGCTGAATAAAAGAATGCCGTTATTTGATGCTGGTAAAATGAGAAGAGTTAATTCTGGAGCAACCTAGCTTGTCGTTGTTGTTGGTATCATTGAATTAAATACTTGATTTAGAATTACCTATCTTGAAATGTTGCACTCGGAAATGATGCAATCTCTTAAAATAAACAGCCCTGGGAAAATATATTGTTTGAAAAAACGTTGGAAACATTCTATTGACATCTTGCATAATTGTTGAATATTCCTTATAAAACAGGGGCTGATTTGGTGACTTTTCGAAGTAAAAAATACAATTTACTATTTCGTATTTTTGTTGTTAATTCCCTGAAAAATATGGACACATCACTGGAACTTCCTTTCATGTCAATGTTTTTCTCTTGTTTGTTGCATGCCGCCCCCCCTTCCCCCCTCCCCTGTTTTCAGAGCAGGAAAAGTCGTCTGAAGGGCAATACTGGACGGGCTAAACTTGACAAAGATATAGCTGTCAGTATGACTCAGAATGACCCCACTGGATTACACAGCACACCGTCAAAATTTCAAAATATCACTTAAATATATTCACCTGATTTTCGCCGTTGATTGCTTCAAATATGGTCAAAATTGTCTCATTTTGGAGTTAAAATTCCAATTTCCAATGGGCATCGGTGGTGATAGTACTATGTTATAGAAATTCTTTATTCTCCGTCTGAGGATTCTGCAACAAATAAACATTCTGAAAAAGAAAGAAAACATGTATGGTTAAAAAAAAATGTATGTTTTTAAGGTTTTGTTCCCTGTCATGTAGGTCTTCTGGTGGTTTGTTAATTTTTCAGGCAAGTGTATTATGCCACTTACTGTTCGCATTGTTGGAGCCATCCACGAGGAGTCATCTTCTTTTTCTGTTATGATGGCTATGATGTATATTGTGACTTCTTTGTATTGATTGAAGCATCTGAAATGAAAGAGAGAGAGATGCAATCATCAATGCCTTCAGCATAATTTATGACCTATTGTTTGTTCGATATTAGGCTGAGCTGCATATAGGTCTGAAAGATGAACTTTAGCTAGAGTACAGGTATTAAGTGCACAGCCTTTCTCTAAAACTTTTAGCATCACACCATGGCTTTTCTGGAAGAACGGAAAAGGCTAGAAAACTTAAATACACCCATCCAGCGGGCCACATAATTATTTTTTAACAATTTATTCATTAGCTGAATAAAAGAATGCCGTTATTTGATGCTGGTAAAATGGGAAGTTTTAATTCTGTTTCAACCTAGCTCGTCGTTGTTGTTGGAATCGTTGAACTAAATACTTGATTTAGAATTACCTATCTTGAAATGTTGCACTCGGAAATGATGCAATCACTGGAAATAAACAACCCTGGGAAAATATATAGTTTGAATAAACGTTGGAAACATTCTATTGACATCTTGCATAATTGTTGAATATTCCTGATAAAACAGGGGCTGATTTGATGACTTTTCGAAGTAAAAAATACAATTTGCTATTTCGTATTTTTGTTGTTAATTCCCTGAAAAATGTGGACACATCACTGGAACTTCCTTTCATGTCAATGTTTTTCTCTTGTTTGTTGCATGCCGCCCCCCCTTCACCCTTCCCTGTTTTCAGGGCAGAAAAAGTCGTCTTAAGGGCAATACTGGACGGGCTAAACTTAACAAAGATATAGCTGTCAGTATGACTCAGAATGACCCTTCCTGGATTACACCGCACACCGTCAAAATTTCAAAATATCACTTAAATATATTAACTTGATTTTCGCCGTTGATTGCTTCAAATATGGTCAAAATTGTCTCATTTTGGAGTTAAAATTCCAATTTCCAATGGGCATCGGTGGTGATAGTACTATGTTATAGAAATTCTTTATTCTCCGTCTGAGGATTTTGCAATAAATAAACATTCTGAAAAAGAAAGAAAACATGTATGGTTAAAAAAATGTATGTTTTTAAGGCTTTGTTACCTGTCATGTACGTCTTCTGGTGGTTTGTTGATTTTTCAGGCAAGTGTAGTATGCCACTTACTGTTCCCATTGTTGGAGCCATCCACGAGGAGTCATCTTCTTTTTCTGTTATGATGGTTATGATGTATATTGTGACTTCTTTGTATAGATTGCAGCATCTGAAATGAAAGAGAGAGAGATGCAATCATCAATGTCTTCAGCATGATTTATGACCCATTGTTTGTTCGATATTAGGCTGAGCTGCATATAGGACTGAAAGATGAACTTTACCTAGAGTACAGGTATTAAGTGCACAGCCTTTCTCTAAAAGTTTTATCATCACACCATGGCTTTTCTGGAAGAAGGGAAAAGGCTAGAAAACTTAAATACACCCATCCACCAGGCCACATAATTATTTTTTAACAATTTATTCATTAGCTGAATAAAAGAATGCCGTTATTTGATGCTGGTAAAATGAGAAGAGTTAATTCTGGAGCAACCTAGCTTGTCGTTGTTGTTGGTATCATTGAATTAAATACTTGATTTAGAATTACCTATCTTGAAATGTTGCACTCGGAAATGATGCAATCTCTTAAAATAAACAGCCCTGGGAAAATATATTGTTTGAAAAAACGTTGGAAACATTCTATTGACATCTTGCATAATTGTTGAATATTCCTTATAAAACAGGGGCTGATTTGGTGACTTTTCGAAGTAAAAAATACAATTTACTATTTCGTATTTTTGTTGTTAATTCCCTGAAAAATATGGACACATCACTGGAACTTCCTTTCATGTCAATGTTTTTCTCTTGTTTGTTGCATGCCGCCCCCCCCCTTCCCCCCTCCCCTGTTTTCAGAGCAGAAAAAGTCGTCTGAAGGGCAATACTGGACGGGCTAAACTTGACAAAGATATAGCTGTCAGTATGACTCAGAATGACCCCACTTGATTACACAGCACACCGTCAAAATTTCAAAATATCACTTAAATATATTCACCTGATTTTCGCCGTTGATTGCTTCAAATATGGTCAAAATTGTCTCATTTTGGAGTTAAAATTCCAATTTCCAATGGGCATCGGTGGTGATAGTACTATGTTATAGAAATTCTTTATTCTCCGTCTGAGGATTCTGCAACAAATAAACATTCTGAAAAAGAAAGAAAACATGTATGGTTAAAAAAAAATGTATGTTTTTAAGGTTTTGTTCCCTGTCATGTAGGTCTTCTGGTGGTTTGTTAATTTTTCAGGCAAGTGTATTATGCCACTTACTGTTAGCATTGCTGGAGCCATCCACGAGGAGTCATCTTCTTTTTCTGTTATGATGGTTATGATGTATATTGTGACTTCTTTGTATTGATTGCAGCATCTGAAATGAAAGAGAGAGAGATGCAATCATCAATGTCTTCAGCATAATTTATGACCTATTGTTTGTTTGATATTAGGCTAAGCTGCATATAGGACTGAAAGATGAACTTTAGCTAGAGTACAGGTATTAAGTGCACAGCCTTTCTCTAAAAGTTTTATCATCACACCATGGCTTTTCTGGAAGAAGGGAAAAGGCTAGAAAACTTAAATACACCCATCCACCAGGCCACATAATTATTTTTTAACAATTTATTCATTAGCTGAATAAAAGAATGCCGTTATTTGATGCTGGTAAAATGAGAAGAGTTAATTCTGGAGCAACCTAGCTTGTCGTTGTTGTTGGTATCATTGAATTAAATACTTGATTTAGAATTACCTATCTTGAAATGTTGCACTCGGAAATGATGCAATCACTGGAAATAAACAACCCTGGGAAAATATATTGTTTGAATAAACGTTGGAAACATTCTATTGACATCTTGCATAATTGTTGAATATTCCTGATAAAACAGGGGCTGATTTGATGACTTTTCGAAGTAAAAAATACAATTTGCTATTTCGTATTTTTGTTGTTAATTCCCTGAAAAATGTGGACACATCACTGGAACTTCCTTTCATGTCAATGTTTTTCTCTTGTTTGTTGCATGCCGCCCCCCTTCCCCCTCCCCTGTTTTCAGGGCAGAAAAAGTCGTCTTAAGGGCAATACTGGACGGGCTATACTTAACAAAGATATAGCTGTCAGTATGACTCAGAATGACCCTTCCTGGATTACACAGCACACCGTCAAAATTTCAAAATATCACTTAAATATATTAACTTGATTTTCGCCGTTGATTGCTTCAAATATGGTCAAAATTGTCTCATTTTGGAGTTAAAATTCCAATTTCCAATGGGCATCGGTGGTGATAGTACTATGTTATAGAAATTCTTTATTCTCCGTCTGAGGATTTTGCAATAAATAAACATTCTGAAAAAGAAAGAAAACATGTATGGTTAAAAAAATGTATGTTTTTAAGGCTTTGTTACCTGTCATGTACGTCTTCTGGTGGTTTGTTGATTTTTCTGGCAAGTGTAGTATGCCACTTACTGTTCGCATTGTTGGAGCCATCCACGAGGAGTCATCTTCTTTTTCTGTTATGATGGTTATGTTGTATATTGTGAGTTCTTTGTATAGATTGCAGCATCTGAAATGAAAGAGAGAGAGATGCAATCATCAATGTCTTCAGCATAATTTATGACCTATTGTTTGTTCGATATTAGGGTGAGCTGCATATAGGACTGAAAGATGAACTTTAGCTAGAGTACAGGTATTAAGTGCACAGCCTTTCTCTAAAAGTTTTATCATCACACCATGGCTTTTCTGGAAGAAGGGAATAGGCTATAAAACTTAAATACACCCACCCACTGGGCCACATAATTATTTTTTAACAATTTATTCATTAGCTGAATAAAATAATGCCGTTATTTGATGCTGGTAAAATGAGAAGAGTTAATTCTGGAGCAACCTAGCTTGTCGTTGTTGTTGGTATCATTGAATTAAATACTTGATTTAGAATTACCTATCTTGAAATGTTGCACTCGGAAATGATGCAATCACTGGAAATAAACAGCACTGGGAAAATATATTGTTTGAATAAACGTTGGAAACATTCTATTGACATCTTGCATAATTGTTGAATATTCCTGATAAAACAGGGGCTGATTTGATGACTTTTCGAAGTAAAAAATACAATTTACTATTTCGTATTTTTGTTGTTAATTCCCTGAAAAATATGGGCACATCACTGGAACTTCCTATCATGTCAATGTTTTTCTCTTGTTTGTTGCATGCCGCCCCCTTCCCCCTCCCCTGTTTTCAGGGCAGAAAAAGACGTCTGAAGGGCAATACTGGACGGGCTATACTTGACAAAGATATAGCTGTCAGTATGACTGAGAATGGCCCTTCCTGGATTACACGGCACACCGTCAAAATTTCAAAATATCACTTAAATATATTCACCTGATTTTCGCCGTTGATTGCTTCAAATATGGTCAAAATTGTCTCATTTTGGAGCTGAAATTCCAATTTCCAACGGGCATCGCTGGTGATAGTACTATGTTATAGAAATTCTTTATTCTCCGTCTGACGATTCTGCAATAAATAAACATTCTGAAAAAGAAAGAAAACATGTATGGTTAAAAAAATGTATGTTTTAAGGCTTTGTTACCTGTCATGTAGGTCTTCTGGTGGTTTGTTGATTTTTCAGGCAAGTGTAGTATGCCACTTACTGTTTGCATTGTTGGAGCCATCCACGAGGAGTCATCTTCTTTTTCTGTTATGATGGTTATGATGTATATTGTGACTTCTTTGTATAGATTGCATCATCTGAAATGAAAGAGCGAGAAATGCAATCATCAATGTCTTCAGCATAATTTATGACCTATTGTTTGTTCGACATTAGGGTGAGCTGCATATAGGACTGAAAGATGAACTTTAGCTAGAGTACAGGTATTAAGTGCACAGCCTTTCTCTAAAAGTTTTATCATCACACCATGGCTCTTCTGGAAGAACAGAAAAGGCTAGAAAACTTAAATACACCCATCCACCGGGCCACATAATTATTTTTTAACAATTTATTCATTAGCTGAATAAAAGAATGCCGTTATTTGATGCTGGTAAACTGAGAAGAGTTAAATCTGGTTCAACCTAGCTCGTCGTTGTTGTTGGTATCGTTTAACTAAATACTTGATTTAGAGTTACCAATCTTGAAATGTTGAACTCGGAAATGATGCAATCTCTTAAAATAAACAGCCCTGGGAAAATATATTGTTTGAAAAAACGTTGGAAACATTCTATTGACATCTTGCATAATTGTTGAATATTCCTGATAAAACAGGGGCTGATTTGATGACTTTTCGAAGTAAAATATACAATTTATTATTTCGTATTTTTGTTGTTAATTCCCTGAAAAATATGGGCACATCACTGGAAGTTCCTTTCATGTCATTGTTTTTCTCTTGTTTGTTGTATGCCGCCCCCCCCCCCCCTTTCCCCCTCCCCCGTTTTCAGGCCAGAAAAAGTCGTCTGAAGGGCAATACTTGACGGGCTATACTTGACAAAGATATAACTGTCAGTATGACTCAGAATGACCCTTCCTGGATTACACGGAACACCGTCAAAATTTCAAAATATCACTTGAATATATTCACCTGATTTTCGCAGTTGATTGCTTCAAATATGGTCAAAATTGTCTCATTTTGGAGTTAAAATTCCAGTTTCCAATGGGCATCAGTGGTGAGAGTACTATGTTATAGAAATTCTTTATTCTCCGTCTGAGGATTCTGCAACAAATAAACATTCTGAAAAAGAAAGAAAACATGTATGGTTAAAAAAAATGTATGTTCTTAAGGTTTTGTTACCTGTCATGTAGGTCTTCTGGTGGTTTGTTGATTTTTCAGGCAAGTGTAGTATGCCACTTACTGTTCCCATTGTTGGAGCCATCCACGAGGAGTCATCTTCTTTTTCTGTTATGATGGTTATGATGTATATTGTGACTTCTTTGTATAGATTGCAGCATCTGAAATGAAAGAGAGAGAGATGCAATCACCAATGTCTTCAGCATGATTTATGACCCATTGTTTGTTCGATATTAGGCTGAGCTGCATATAGGACTGAAAGATGAACTTTAGCTAGAGTACAGGTATTAAGTGCACAGCCTTTCTCTAAAAGTTTTATCATCACACCATGGCTTTTCTGGAAGAAGGGAAAAGGCTAGAAAACTTAAATACACCCATCCACCAGGCCACATAATTATTTTTTAACAATTTATTCATTAGCTGAATAAAAGAATGCCGTTATTTGATGCTGGTAAAATGAGAAGAGTTAATTCTGGAGCAACCTAGCTTGTCGTTGTTGTTGGTATCATTGAATTAAATACTTGATTTAAAATTACCTATCTTGAAATGTTGCACTCGGAAATGATGCAATCTCTTAAAATAAACAGCCCTGGGAAAGTATATTGTTTGAAAAAACGTTGGAAACATTCTATTGACATCTTGCATAATTGTTGAATATTCCTTATAAAACAGGGGCTGATTTGGTGACTTTTCGAAGTAAAAAATACAATTTACTATTTCGTATTTTTGTTGTTAATTCCCTGAAAAATATGGACACATCACTGGAACTTCCTTTCATGTCAATGTTTTTCTCTTGTTTGTTGCATGCCGCCCCCCCCCATTCCCCCCTCCCCTGTTTTCAGAGCAGAAAAAGTCGTCTGAAGGGCAATACTGGACGGGCTAAACTTGACAAAGATATAGCTGTCAGTATGACTCAGAATGACCCCACTGGATTACACAGCACACCGTCAAAATTTCAAAATATCACTTAAATATATTCACTGATTTTCGCCGTTGATTGCTTCAAATATGGTCAAAATTGTCTCATTTTGGAGTTAAAATTCCAATTTCCAATGGGCATCGGTGGTGATAGTACTATGTTATAGAAATTCTTTATTCTCCGTCTGAGGATTCTGCAACAAATAAACATTCTGAAAAAGAAAGAAAACATGTGTGGTTAAAAAAAAATGTATGTTTTTAAGGTTTTGTTCCCTGTCATGTAGGTCTTCTGGTGGTTTGTTAATTTTTCAGGCAAGTGTATTATGCCACTTACTGTTAGCATTGTTGGAGCCATCCACGAGGAGTCATCTTCTTTTTCTGTTATGATGGTTATGATGTATATTGTGACTTCTTTGTATTGATTGCAGCATCTGAAATGAAAGAGAGAGAGATGCAATCATCAATGTCTTCAGCATAATTTATGACCTATTGTTTGTTCGATATTAGGCTGAGCTGCATATAGGTCTGAAAGATCAACTTTAGCTAGAGTACAGGTATTAAGTGCACAGCCTTTCTCTGAAAGTTTTAGCATCACACCATGGCTTTTCTGGAAGAACGGAAAAGGCTAGAAAACTTAAATACACCCATCCAGCGGGCCACATAATTATTTTTTAACAATTTATTCATTAGCTGAATAAAAGAATGCCGTTATTTGATGCTGGTAAAATGAGAAGTTTTAATTCTGTTTCAACCTAGCTCATCGTTGTTGTTGGAATCGTTGAACTAAATACTTGATTTAGAAATACCTATCTTGAAATGTTGCACTCGGAAATGATGCAATCACTGGAAATAAACAACCCTGGGAAAATATATTGTTTGAATAAACGTTGGAAACATTCTATTGACATCTTGCATAATTGTTGAATATTCCTGATAAAACAGGGGCTGATTTGATGACTTTTCGAAGTAAAAAATACAATTTGCTATTTCGTATTTTTGTTGTTAATTCCCTGAAAAATGTGGACACATCACTGGAACTTCCTTTCATGTCAATGTTTTTCTCTTGTTTGTTGCATGCCGCCCCCCCCCCCCCCGTCCCCCTCCCCTGTTTTCAGGGCAGAAAAAGTCGTCTTAAGGGCAATACTGGACGGGCTATACTTAACAAAGATATAGCTGTCAGTATGACTCAGAATGACCCTTCCTGGATTACACAGCACACCGTCAAAATTTCAAAATATCACTTAAATATATTAACTTGATTTTCGCCGTTGATTGCTTCAAATATGGTCAAAATTGTCTCATTTTGGAGTTAAAATTCCAATTTCCAATGGGCATCGGTGGTGATAGTACTATGTTATAGAAATTCTTTATTCTCCGTCTGAGGATTTTGCAATAAATAAACATTCTGAAAAAGAAAGAAAACATGTATGGTTAAAAAAATGTATGTTTTTAAGGCTTTGTTACCTGTCATGTACGTCTTCTGGTGGTTTGTTGATTTTTCAGGCAAGTGTAGTATGCCACTTACTGTTCGCATTGTTGGAGCCATCCACGAGGAGTCATCTTCTTTTTCTGTTATGATGGTTATGTTGTATATTGTGAGTTCTTTGTATAGATTGCAGCATCTGAAATGAAAGAGAGAGAGATGCAATCATCAATGTCTTCAGCATAATTTATGACCTATTGTTTGTTCGATATTAGGGTGAGCTGCATATAGGACTGAAAGATGAACTTTAGCTAGAGTACAGGTATTAAGTGCACAGCCTTTCTCTAAAAGTTTTATCATCACACCATGGCTTTTCTGGAAGAAGGGAAAAGGCTATAAAACTTAAATACACCCACCCACTGGGCCACATAATTATTTTTTAACAATTTATTCATTAGCTGAATAAAATAATGCCGTTATTTGATGCTGGTAAAATGAGAAGAGTTAATTCTGGAGCAACCTAGCTTGTCGTTGTTGTTGGTATCATTGAATTAAAAACTTGATTTAGAATTACCTATCTTGAAATGTTGCACTCGGAAATGATGCAATCACTGGAAATAAACAGCCCTGGGAAAATATATTGTTTGAATAAACGTTGGAAACATTCTATTGACATCTTGCATAATTGTTGAATATTCCTGATAAAACAGGGGCTGATTTGATGACTTTTCGAAGTAAAAAATACAATTTACTATTTCGTATTTTTGTTGTTAATTCCCTGAAAAATATGGGCACATCACTGGAACTTCCTTTCATGTCAATGTTTTTCTCTTGTTTGTTGCATGCCGCCCCCTTCGCCCTCCCCTGTTTTCAGGGCAGAAAAAGACGTCTGAAGGGCAATACTGGACGGGCTATACTTGACAAAGATATAGCTGTCAGTATGACTGAGAATGGCCCTTCCTGGATTACACGGCACACCGTCAAAATTTCAAAATATCACTTAAATATATTCACCTGATTTTCGCCGTTGATTGCTTCAAATATGGTCAAAATTGTCTCATTTTGGAGCTGAAATTCCAATTTCCAACGGGCATCGCTGGTGATAGTACTATGTTATAGAAATTCTTTATTCTCCGTCTGACGATTCTGCAATAAATAAACATTCTGAAAAAGAAAGAAAACATGTATGGTTAAAAAAATGTATGTTTTAAGGCTTTGTTACCTGTCATGTAGGTCTTCTGGTGGTTTGTTGATTTTTCAGGCAAGTGTAGTATGCCACTTACTGTTTGCATCGTTGGAGCCATCCACGAGGAGTCATCTTCTTTTTCTGTTATGATGGTTATGATGTATATTGTGACTTCTTTGTATAGATTGCATCATCTGAAATGAAAGAGCGAGAAATGCAATCATCAATGTCTTCAGCATAATTTATGACCTATTGTTTGTTCGACATTAGGGTGAGCTGCATAAAGGACTGAAAGATGAACTTTAGCTAGAGTACAGGTATTAAGTGCACAGCCTTTCTCTAAAAGTTTTATCATCACACCATGGCTTTTCTGGAAGAACAGAAAAGGCTAGAAAACTTAAATACACCCATCCACCGGGCCACATAATTATTTTTTAACAATTTATTCATTAGCTGAATAAAAGAATGCGGTTATTTGATGCTGGTAAACTGAGAAGAGTTAAATCTGGTTCAACCTAGCTCGTCGTTGTTGTTGGTATCGTTTAACTAAATACTTGATTTAGAGTTACCTATCTTGAAATGTTGAACTCGGAAATGATGCAATCTCTTAAAATAAACAGCCCTGGGAAAATATATTGTTTGAAAAAACGTTGGAAACATTCTATTGACATCTTGCATAATTGTTGAATATTCCTGATAAAACAGGGGCTGATTTGATGACTTTTCGAAGTAAAATATACAATTTATTATTTCGTATTTTTGTTGTTAATTCCCTGAAAAATATAGGCACATCACTGGAAGGTCCTTTCATGTCAGTGTTTTTCTCTTGTTTGTTGTATGCCGCCCCCCCCCCCTTTCCCCCTCCCCCGTTTTCAGGGCAGAAAAAGTCGTCTGAAGGGAAATACTTGACGGGCTATACTTGACAAAGATATAGCTGTCAGTATGACTCAGAATGACCCTTCCTGGATTACACGGCACACCGTCAAAATTTCAAAATATCTCTTGAATATATTCACCTGATTTTCGCAGTTGATTGCTTCAAATATGGTCAAAATTGTCTCATTTTGGAGTTAAAATTCCAGTTTCCAATGGGTATCGGTGGTGATAGTACTATGTTATAGAAATTCTTTATTCTCCGTCTGAGGATTCTGCAATAAATAAACATTCTGAAAAAGAAAGAAAACATGTATGGTTAAAAAAAATGTATGTTTTTAAGGTTTTGTTACCTGTCATGTAGGTCTTCTGGTGGTTTGTTGATTTTTCAGGCAAGTGTAGTATGCCACTTACTGTTCCCATTGTTGGAGCCATCCACGAGGAGTCATCTTCTTTTTCTGTTATGATGTATATTGTGACTTCTTTGTATAGATTGCAGCATCTGAAATGAAAGAGAGAGAGATGCAATCATCAATGTCTTCAGCATGATTTATGACCCATTGTTTGTTCGATATTAGGCTGAGCTGCATATAGGACTGAAAGATGAACTTTAGCTAGAGTACAGGTATTAAGTGCACAGCCTTTCTCTATAAGTTTTATCATCACACCATGGCTTTTCTGGAAGAAAGGAAAAGGCTAGAAAACTTAAATACACCCATCCACCGGGCCACATAATTATTTTTTAACAATTTATTCATTAGCTGAATAAAAGAATGCCGTTATTTGATGCTGGTAAAATGAGAAGAGTTAATTCTGGAGCAACCTAGCTTGTCGTTGTTGTTGGTATCATTGAATTAAATACTTGATTTAGAATTACCTATCTTGAAATGTTGCACTCGGAAATGATGCAATCTCTTAAAATAAACAGCCCTGGGAAAATATATTGTTTGAAAAAACGTTGGAAACATTCTATTGACATCTTGCATAATTGTTGAATATTCCTGATAAAACAGGGGCTGATTTGGTGACTTTTCGAAGTAAAAAATACAATTTACTATTTCGTATTTTTGTTGTTAATTCCCTGAAAAATATGGACACATCACTGGAACTTCCTTTCATGTCAATGTTTTTCTCTTGTTTGTTGCATGCCGCCCCCCTTCCCCCTCCCCTGTTTTCAGGGGAGAAAAAGACGTCTGAAGGGCAATACTGGAAGGGCTATACTTGACAAAGATATAGCTGTCAGTATGACTCAGAATGACCCTTCCTGGATTACATGGTACACCGTCAAAATTCCAAAATATCACTTAAATATATTCACCTGATTTTCGCAGTTGATTGCTTCAAATATGGTCAAAATTGTCTCATTTTGGAGTTAAAATTCCAATTTCCAATGGACATCAGTGGTGATAGTACTACGTTATAGAAATTCTTTATTTTCCGTCTGAGGATTCTGCAACAAATAAACATTCTGAAAAAGAAAGAAAACATGTATGGTTAAAAAAAAATTTATGTTTTTAAGGTTTTGTTCCCTGTCATGTAGGTCTTCTGGTGGTTTGTTAATTTTTCCGGCAAGTGTAGTATGCCACTTACTGTTAGCATTGTTGCAGCCATCCACGAGGAGTCATCTTCTTTTTCTGTTATGATGGTTATGATGTATATTGTGACTTCTTTGTATTGATTGCAGCATCTGAAATGAAAGAGAGAGAGATGCAATCATCAATGTCTTCAGCATAATTTATGACCTATTGTTTGTTCGTTATTAGGCTGAGCTGCATATAGGTCTGAAAGATGAACTTTAGCTAGAGTACAGGTATTAAGTGCACAGCCTTTCTCTAAAAGTTTTAGCATCACACCATGGCCTTTCTGGAAGAACGGAAAAGGCTAGAAAACTTAAATACACCCATCCAGCGGGCCACATAATTATTTTTTAACAATTTATTCATTAGCTGAATAAAAGAATGCCGTTATTTGATGCTGGTAAAATGAGAAGTTTTAATTCTGTTTCAACCTAGCTCGTCGTTGTTGTTGGTATCGTTGAACTAAATACTTGATTTAGAATTACCTATCTTGAAATGTTGCACTCGGAAATGATGCAATCACTGGAAATAAACAGCCCTGGGAAAATATATTGTTTGAATAAACGTTGGAAACATTCTATTGACATCTTGCATAATTGTTGAATATTCCTGATAAAACAGGGGCTGATTTGATGACTTTTCGAAGTAAAAAATACAATATACTATTTCGTATTTTTGTTGTTAATTCCCTGAAAAATGTGGATACATCACTGGAACTTCCTTTCATGTCAATGATTTTCTCTTGTTTGTTGCATGCCGCCCCCCCCCCCCTTCCCCCTCCCCTGTTTTCAGGGCAGAAAAAGTCGTCTTAAGGGCAATACTGGCCGGGCTATACTTGACAAAGATATAGCTGTCAGTATGACTCAGAATGACCCTTCCTGGATTACACGGCACACCGTCAAAATTTCAAAATATCACTTAAATATATTAACCTGATTTTCGCCGTTGATTGCTTCAAATATGGTCAAAATTGTCTCATTTTGGAGTTAAAATTCCAATTTCCAATGGGCATCGGTGGTGATAGTACTTTGTTATAGAAATTCTTTATTCTCCGTCTGAGGATTTTGCAATAAATAAACATTCTGAAAAAGAAAGAAAACATGTATGGTTAAAAAAATGTATGTTCTTAAGGCTTTCTTACCTGTCATGTACGTCTTCTGGTGGTTTGTTGATTTTTCAGGCAAGTGTAGTATGCCACTTACTGTTCGCATTGTTGGAGCCATCCACGAGAAGTCATCTTCTTTTTCTGTTATGATGGTTATGATGTATATTGTGAGTTCTTTGTATAGATTGCAGCATCTGAAATGAAAGAGAGAGATGCAATCATCAATGTCTTCAGCATAATTTATGACCTATTGTTTGTTCGATATTAGGGTGAGCTGCATATAGGACTGAAAGATGAACTTTAGCTAGAGTACAGGTATTAAGTGCACAGCCTTTCTCTAAAAGTTTTATCATCACACCATGGCTTTTCTGGAAGAAGGGAAAAGGCTATAAAACTTAAATACACCCACCCACTGGGCCACATAATTATTTTTTAACAATTTATTCATTAGCTGAATAAAAGAATGCCGTTATTTGATGCTGGTAAAATGAGAAGAGTTAATTCTGGAGCAACCTAGCTTGTCGTTGTTGTTGGTAGCATTGAATTAAATACTTGATTTAGAATTACCTATCTTGAAATGTTGCACTCGGAAATGATGCAATCTCTTAAAATAAACAGCCCTGGGAAAATATATTGTTTGAAAAAACGTTGGAAACATTCTATTGACATCTTGCATAATTGTTGAATATTCCTGATAAAACAGGGGCTGATTTGATGACTTTTCGAAGTAAAATATACAATTTATTATTTCGTATTTTTGTTGTTAATTCCCTGAAAAATATAGGCACATCACTGGAAGTTCCTTTCATGTCAGTGTTTTTCTCTTTTTTGTTGTATGCCGCCCCCCCCCCCTTTCCCCCCTCCCCCGTTTTCAGGGCAGAAAAAGTCGTCTGAAGGGCAATACTTGACGGGCTATACTTGACAAAGATATAGCTGTCAGTATGACTCAGAATGACCCTTCCCAGGATTACACGGCACACCGTCAAAATTTCAAAATATCACTTGAATATATTCACCTGATTTTCGCAGTTGATTGCTTCAAATATGGTCAAAATTGTCTCATTTTGGAGTTAAAATTCCAGTTTCCAATGGGCATCAGTGGTGATAGTACTATGTTATAGAAATTCTTTATTCTCCGTCTGAGGATTCTGCAACAAATAAACATTCTGAAAAAGAAAGAAAACATGTATGGTTAAAAAAAATGTATGTTTTTAAGGTTTTGTTACCTGCCATGTAGGTCTTCTGGTGGTTTGTTGATTTTTCAGGCAAGTGTAGTATGCCACTTACTGTTCCCATTGTTGGAGCCATCCACGAGGAGTCATCTTCTTTTTCTGTTATGATGGTTATGATGTATATTGTGACTTCTTTGTATAGATTGCATCATCTGAAATGAAAGAGAGAGAAATGCAATCATCAATGTCTTCAGCATAATTTATGACCTATTGTTTGTTCGACATTAGGGTGAGCTGCATATAGGACTGAAAGATGAACTTTAGCTAGAGTACAGGTATTAAGTGCACAGCCTTTCTCTAAAAGTTTTATCACCACACCATGGCTTTTCTGGAAGAACAGAAAAGGCTAGAAAACTTAAATACACCCATCCACCGGGCCACATAATTATTTTTTAACAATTTATTCATTAGCTGAATAAAAGAATGCCGTTATTTGATGCTGGTAAATTGAGAAGAGTTAATTCTGGTTCAACGTAGCTCGTCATTGTTGTTGGTATCGTTGAACTAAATACTTGATTTAGAGTTACCTATCTTGAAATGTTGCACTCGGAAATGATGCAATCTCTTAAAATAAACAGCCCTGGGAAAATATATTGTTTGAATAAACGTTGGAAACATTCTATTGACATCTTGCATAATTGTTGAATATTCCTGATAAAACAGGGGCTGATTTGATGACTTTTCGAAGTAAAAAATACAATTTACCATTTCGTATTTTTGTTGTTAATTCCCTGAAAAATATGGGCACATCACTGGAACTTCCTTTCATGTCAATGTTTTTCTCTTGTTTGTTGCAAGCCGCCCCCCCACTTACCCCCCTCCCCTGTTTTCAGGGCAGAAAAAGTCGTCTGAAGGGCAATACTTGACGGGCTATACTTGACAAAGATATAGCTGTCAGTATGACTCAGAATGACCCTTCCTGGATTACATGGCACACCGTCAAAATTTCAAAATATCACTTGAATATATTCACCTGATTTTCGCAGTTGATTGCTTCAAATATGGTCAAAATTGTCTCATTTTGGAGTTAAAATTCCAGTTTCCAATGGGCATCAGTGGTGATAGTACTATGTTATAGAAATTCTTTATTCTCAGTCTGAGGATTCTGCAACAAATAAACATTCTGAAAAAGAAAGAAAACATGTATGGTTAAAAAAAATGTATGTTTTTAAGGTTTTGTTACCTGTCATGTAGGTCTTCTGGTGGTTTGTTGATTTTTCAGGCAAGTGTAGTATGCCTCTTACTGTTCCCATTGTTGGAGCCATCCACGAGGAGTCATCTTCTTTTTCTGATATGATGGTTATGATGTATATTGTGACTTCTTTGTATAGATTGCAGCATCTGAAATGAAAGAGAGAGAGATGCAATCATCAATGTCTTCAGCATAATTTATGACCCATTGTTTCTTCGCTATTAGGCTGAGCTGCATATAGGATTGAAAGATGAACTTTAGCTAGAGTACAGGTATTAAGTGCACAGCCTTTCTCTAAAAGTTTTATCATCACACCATGGCTTTTCTGGAAGAAGGGAAAAGGCTAGAAAACTTAAATACACCCATCCACCGGGCCACATAATTATTTTTTAACAATTTATTCATTAGCTGAATAAAAGAATGCCGTTATTTTATGCTGGTAAAATGAGAAGAGTTAATTCTGGAGCAACCTAGCTTGTCGTTGTTGTTGGTATCATTGAATTAAATACTTGATTTAGAATTACCTATCTTGAAATGTTGCACTCGGAAATGATGCAATCTCTTAAAATAAACAGCCCTGGGAAAATATATTGTTTGAAAAAACGTTGGAAACATTCTATTGACATCTTGCATAATTGTTGAATATTCCTGATAAAACAGGGGCTGATTTGATGCCTTTTCGAAGTAAAATATACAATTTATTATTTCGTATTTTTGTTGTTAATTCCCTGAAAAATATAGGCACAGCACTGGAAGTTCCTTTCATGTCAGTGTTTTTCTCTTGTTTGTTGTATGCAGCCCCCCCCTTTCCCCCTCCCCCGTTTTCAGGGCAGAAAAAGTAGTCTGAAGGGCAATACTTGACGGGCTATACTTGACAAAGATATAGCTGTCAGTATGACTCAGAATGACCCTTCCTGGATTACACGACACACCGTCAAAATTTCAAAATATCACTTGAATATATTCACCTGATTTTCTCAGTTGATTGCTTCAAATATGGTCAAAATTGTCTCATTTTGGAGTTAAAATTCCAATTTCCAATGGGCATCAGTGGTGATAGTACTATGTTATAGAAATTCTTTATTCTCCGTCTGAGGATTCTGCAACAAATAAACATTCTGAAAAAGAAAGAAAACATGTATGGTTAAAAAAAATGTATGTTTTTAAGGTTTTGTTACCTGTCACGTAGGTCTTCTGGTGGTTTGTTGATTTTCCAGGCAAGTGTAGTATCCCACTTACTGTTCCCATTGTTGGAGCCATCCACGAGGGGTCATCTTCTTTTTCTGTTATGATGGTTATGATGTATATTGTGACTTCTTTGTATAGATTGCAGCATCTGAAATGAAAGAGAGAGAGATGCAATCATCAATGTCTTCAGCATAATTTATGACCTATTGTTTGTTCAATATTAGGCTGAGCTGCATATAGGACTGAAAGATGAACTTTAGCTAGAGTACATGTATTAAGTGCACAGCCTTTCTCTAAAAGTTTTATCATCACACCATGGCTTTTCTGGAAGAACAGAAAAGGCTAGAAAACTTAAATACACACATCCACCGGGCCACATAATTATTTTTTAACAATTTATTCATTAGCTGAATAAAAGAATGCCGTTATTTGATGCTGGTAAATTGAGAAAAGTTAATTCTGGTTCAACCTAGCTCGTCGTTGTTGTTGGTATCGTTGAACTAAATACTTGATTTAGAGTTACCTATCTTGAAATGTTGCACTCGGAAATGATGCTATCTCTTAAAATAAACAGCCCTGGGAAAATATATTGTTTGAATAAACGTTGGAAACATTCTATTGACATCTTGCATAATTGTTGAATTTTCCTGATAAAACAGGGGCTGATTTGATGACTTTTCGAAGTAAAAAATACAATTTACCATTTCGTATTTTTGTTGTTAATTCCCTGAAAAATATGGGCACATCACTGGAACTTCCTTTCATGTCAATGTTTTTCTCTTGTTTGTAGCAAGCCGCCCCCCCCCCCTTTCCCCCCTCCCCTGTTTTCAGGGCAGAAAAAGTCGTCTGAAGGGCAATATTTGACAGGCTATACTTGACAAAGATATAGCTGTCAGTATGACTCAGAATGACCCTCTCTGGATTACACGGTACACCGTCAAAATTCCAAAACATCACTTAAATATATTCACCTGATTTTCGCAGTTGATTGCTTCAAATATGGTCAAAATTGTCTCATTTTGGAGTTAAAATTCCAATTTCCAATGGGCATCAGTGGTGATAGTACTACATTATAGAAATTCTTTATTCTCCTGTTTTCTTGTTTTTCGCAGTTGTTTGCTTCAAATATGGTCAAAATTGTCTCGTTTTGGAGTTAAAATTCCAATTTCCAATGGACATCAGTGGTGATAGTACTACGTTATAGAAATTCTTTATTCTCCGTCTGAGGATTCTGCAACAAATAAACATTCTGAAAAAGAAAGAAAACATGTATGGTTAAAAAAAAATGTGTGTTTTTAAGGTTTTGTTCCCTGTCATGTAGGTCTTCTGGTGGTTTGTTGATTTTTCAGGCAAGTGTAGTATGCCACTTACTGTTCGCATTGTTGGAGCCATCCACGAGGAGTCATCTTCTTTTTCTGTTATGATGGTTATGATGTATATTGTGACTTCTTTGTATAGATTGCAGCATCTGAAATGAAAGAGAGAGAGATGCAATCATCAATGTCTTCAGTATAATTTATGACCTATTGTTTGTTCGATATTAGGCTGAGCTGCATATAGGTCTGAAAGATCAACTTTAGCTAGAGTACAGGTATTAAGTGCACAGCCTTTCTCTAAAAGTTTTAGCATCACACCATGGCTTTTCTGGAAGAACGGAAAAGGCTAGAAAACTTAAATACACCCATCCAGCGGCCACATAATTATTTTTTAACAATTTATTCATTAGCTGAATAAAAGAATGCCGTTATTTGATGCTGGTAAAATGAGAAGGGTTAATTCTGTTTCAACCTAGCTCGTCGTTGTTGTTGGTATCGTTGAACTAAATACTTGATTTAGAATTACCTATCCTGAAATGTTGCACTCGGAAATGATGCAATCACTGGAAATAAACAGCCCTGGGAAAATATATTGTTCGAATAAACGTTGGAAACATTATATTGACATCTTGCATAATTGTTGAATATTCCTGATAAAACAGGGGCTGATTTGATGACTTTTCGAAGTAAAAAATACAATTTACTATTTCGTATTTTTGTTGTTAATTCCCTGAAAAATGTGGACACATCACTGGAACTTCCTTTCATGTCAATGTTTTTCTCTTGTTTGTTGCATGCCGCCGCCCCCCCTTCCCCCTCCCCTGTTTTCAGGGCAGAAAAAGTCGTCTGAAGGGCAATACTGGACAGGCTATACTTGACAAAGATATAGCTGTCAGTATGACTCAGAATGACCCTTCCTGGATTACACGGCACACCGTCAAAATTTCAAAATATCACTTAAATATATTAACCTGATTTTCGCTGTTGATTGCTTCAAATATGGTCAAAATTGTCTCATTTTGGAGTTAAAATTCCAATTTCCAATGGGCATCGGTGGTGATAGTACTATGTTATAGAAATTCTTTATTCTCCGTCTGAGGATTTTGCAATAAATAAACATTCTGAAAAAGAAAGAAAACATGTATGGTTAAAAAAATGTATGTTTTTAAGGCTTTCTTACCTGTCATGTACGTCTTCTGGTGGTTTGTTGATTTTTCAGGCAAGTGTAGTATGCCACTTACTGTTCGCATTGTTGGAGCCATCCACGAGAAGTCATCTTCTTTTTCTGTTATGATGGTTATGATGTATATTGTGAGTTCTTTGTATAGATTGCAGCATCTGAAATGAAAGAGAGAGATGCAATCATCAATGTCTTCAGCATAATTTATGACCTATTGTTTGTTCGATATTAGGGTGAGCTGCATATAGGACTGAAAGATGAACTTTAGCTAGAGTACAGGTATTAAGTGCACAGCCTTTCTCTAAAAGTTTTATCATCACACCATGGCTTTTCTGGAAGAACAGAAAAGGCTAGAAAACTTAAATACACCCATCCACCGGGCCACATAATTATTTTTTAACAATTTATTCATTAGCTGAATAAAAGAATGCGGTTATTTGATGCTGGTAAACTGAGAAGAGTTAAATCTGGTTCAACCTAGCTCGTCGTTGTTGTTGGTATCGTTTAACTAAATACTTGATTTAGAGTTACCTATCTTGAAATGTTGAACTCGGAAATGATGCAATCTCTTAAAATAAACAGCCCTGGGAAAATATATTGTTTGAAAAAACGTTGGAAACATTCTATTGACATCTTGCATAATTGTTGAATATTCCTGATAAAACAGGGGCTGATTTGATGACTTTTCGAAGTAAAATATACAATTTATTATTTCGTATTTTTGTTGTTAATTCCCTGAAAAATATAGGCACATCACTGGAAGGTCCTTTCATGTCAGTGTTTTTCTCTTGTTTGTTGTATGCCGCCCCCCCCCCCCCTTTCCCCCTCCCCCGTTTTCAGGGCAGAAAAAGTCGTCTGAAGGGAAATACTTGACGGGCTATACTTGACAAAGATATAGCTGTCAGTATGACTCAGAATGACCCTTCCTGGATTACACGGCACACCGTCAAAATTTCAAAATATCTCTTGAATATATTCACCTGATTTTCGCAGTTGATTGCTTCAAATATGGTCAAAATTGTCTCATTTTGGAGTTAAAATTCCAGTTTCCAATGGGTATCGGTGGTGATAGTACTATGTTATAGAAATTCTTTATTCTCCGTCTGAGGATTCTGCAATAAATAAACATTCTGAAAAAGAAAGAAAACATGTATGGTTAAAAAAAATGTATGTTTTTAAGGTTTTGTTACCTGTCATGTAGGTCTTCTGGTGGTTTGTTGATTTTTCAGGCAAGTGTAGTATGCCACTTACTGTTCCCATTGTTGGAGCCATCCACGAGGAGTCATCTTCTTTTTCTGTTATGATGTATATTGTGACTTCTTTGTATAGATTGCAGCATCTGAAATGAAAGAGAGAGAGATGCAATCATCAATGTCTTCAGCATGATTTATGACCCATTGTTTGTTCGATATTAGGCTGAGCTGCATATAGGACTGAAAGATGAACTTTAGCTAGAGTACAGGTATTAAGTGCACAGCCTTTCTCTATAAGTTTTATCATCACACCATGGCTTTTCTGGAAGAAAGGAAAAGGCTAGAAAACTTAAATACACCCATCCACCGGGCCACATAATTATTTTTTAACAATTTATTCATTAGCTGAATAAAAGAATGCCGTTATTTGATGCTGGTAAAATGAGAAGAGTTAATTCTGGAGCAACCTAGCTTGTCGTTGTTGTTGGTATCATTGAATTAAATACTTGATTTAGAATTACCTATCTTGAAATGTTGCACTCGGAAATGATGCAATCTCTTAAAATAAACAGCCCTGGGAAAATATATTGTTTGAAAAAACGTTGGAAACATTCTATTGACATCTTGCATAATTGTTGAATATTCCTGATAAAACAGGGGCTGATTTGGTGACTTTTCGAAGTAAAAAATACAATTTACTATTTCGTATTTTTGTTGTTAATTCCCTGAAAAATATGGACACATCACTGGAACTTCCTTTCATGTCAATGTTTTTCTCTTGTTTGTTGCATGCCGCCCCCCTTCCCCCTCCCCTGTTTTCAGGGGAGAAAAAGACGTCTGAAGGGCAATACTGGAAGGGCTATACTTGACAAAGATATAGCTGTCAGTATGACTCAGAATGACCCTTCCTGGATTACATGGTACACCGTCAAAATTCCAAAATATCACTTAAATATATTCACCTGATTTTCGCAGTTGATTGCTTCAAATATGGTCAAAATTGTCTCATTTTGGAGTTAAAATTCCAATTTCCAATGGACATCAGTGGTGATAGTACTACGTTATAGAAATTCTTTATTTTCCGTCTGAGGATTCTGCAACAAATAAACATTCTGAAAAAGAAAGAAAACATGTATGGTTAAAAAAAAATTTATGTTTTTAAGGTTTTGTTCCCTGTCATGTAGGTCTTCTGGTGGTTTGTTAATTTTTCCGGCAAGTGTAGTATGCCACTTACTGTTAGCATTGTTGCAGCCATCCACGAGGAGTCATCTTCTTTTTCTGTTATGATGGTTATGATGTATATTGTGACTTCTTTGTATTGATTGCAGCATCTGAAATGAAAGAGAGAGAGATGCAATCATCAATGTCTTCAGCATAATTTATGACCTATTGTTTGTTCGTTATTAGGCTGAGCTGCATATAGGTCTGAAAGATGAACTTTAGCTAGAGTACAGGTATTAAGTGCACAGCCTTTCTCTAAAAGTTTTAGCATCACACCATGGCCTTTCTGGAAGAACGGAAAAGGCTAGAAAACTTAAATACACCCATCCAGCGGGCCACATAATTATTTTTTAACAATTTATTCATTAGCTGAATAAAAGAATGCCGTTATTTGATGCTGGTAAAATGAGAAGTTTTAATTCTGTTTCAACCTAGCTCGTCGTTGTTGTTGGTATCGTTGAACTAAATACTTGATTTAGAATTACCTATCTTGAAATGTTGCACTCGGAAATGATGCAATCACTGGAAATAAACAGCCCTGGGAAAATATATTGTTTGAATAAACGTTGGAAACATTCTATTGACATCTTGCATAATTGTTGAATATTCCTGATAAAACAGGGGCTGATTTGATGACTTTTCGAAGTAAAAAATACAATATACTATTTCGTATTTTTGTTGTTAATTCCCTGAAAAATGTGGATACATCACTGGAACTTCCTTTCATGTCAATGATTTTCTCTTGTTTGTTGCATGCCGCCCCCCCCCCCTTCCCCCTCCCCTGTTTTCAGGGCAGAAAAAGTCGTCTTAAGGGCAATACTGGCCGGGCTATACTTGACAAAGATATAGCTGTCAGTATGACTCAGAATGACCCTTCCTGGATTACACGGCACACCGTCAAAATTTCAAAATATCACTTAAATATATTAACCTGATTTTCGCCGTTGATTGCTTCAAATATGGTCAAAATTGTCTCATTTTGGAGTTAAAATTCCAATTTCCAATGGGCATCGGTGGTGATAGTACTTTGTTATAGAAATTCTTTATTCTCCGTCTGAGGATTTTGCAATAAATAAACATTCTGAAAAAGAAAGAAAACATGTATGGTTAAAAAAATGTATGTTCTTAAGGCTTTCTTACCTGTCATGTACGTCTTCTGGTGGTTTGTTGATTTTTCAGGCAAGTGTAGTATGCCACTTACTGTTCGCATTGTTGGAGCCATCCACGAGAAGTCATCTTCTTTTTCTGTTATGATGGTTATGATGTATATTGTGAGTTCTTTGTATAGATTGCAGCATCTGAAATGAAAGAGAGAGATGCAATCATCAATGTCTTCAGCATAATTTATGACCTATTGTTTGTTCGATATTAGGGTGAGCTGCATATAGGACTGAAAGATGAACTTTAGCTAGAGTACAGGTATTAAGTGCACAGCCTTTCTCTAAAAGTTTTATCATCACACCATGGCTTTTCTGGAAGAAGGGAAAAGGCTATAAAACTTAAATACACCCACCCACTGGGCCACATAATTATTTTTTAACAATTTATTCATTAGCTGAATAAAAGAATGCCGTTATTTGATGCTGGTAAAATGAGAAGAGTTAATTCTGGAGCAACCTAGCTTGTCGTTGTTGTTGGTAGCATTGAATTAAATACTTGATTTAGAATTACCTATCTTGAAATGTTGCACTCGGAAATGATGCAATCTCTTAAAATAAACAGCCCTGGGAAAATATATTGTTTGAAAAAACGTTGGAAACATTCTATTGACATCTTGCATAATTGTTGAATATTCCTGATAAAACAGGGGCTGATTTGATGACTTTTCGAAGTAAAATATACAATTTATTATTTCGTATTTTTGTTGTTAATTCCCTGAAAAATATAGGCACATCACTGGAAGTTCCTTTCATGTCAGTGTTTTTCTCTTTTTTGTTGTATGCCGCCCCCCCCCCCTTTCCCCCTCCCCCGTTTTCAGGGCAGAAAAAGTCGTCTGAAGGGCAATACTTGACGGGCTATACTTGACAAAGATATAGCTGTCAGTATGACTCAGAATGACCCTTCCCAGGATTACACGGCACACCGTCAAAATTTCAAAATATCACTTGAATATATTCACCTGATTTTCGCAGTTGATTGCTTCAAATATGGTCAAAATTGTCTCATTTTGGAGTTAAAATTCCAGTTTCCAATGGGCATCAGTGGTGATAGTACTATGTTATAGAAATTCTTTATTCTCCGTCTGAGGATTCTGCAACAAATAAACATTCTGAAAAAGAAAGAAAACATGTATGGTTAAAAAAAATGTATGTTTTTAAGGTTTTGTTACCTGCCATGTAGGTCTTCTGGTGGTTTGTTGATTTTTCAGGCAAGTGTAGTATGCCACTTACTGTTCCCATTGTTGGAGCCATCCACGAGGAGTCATCTTCTTTTTCTGTTATGATGGTTATGATGTATATTGTGACTTCTTTGTATAGATTGCATCATCTGAAATGAAAGAGAGAGAAATGCAATCATCAATGTCTTCAGCATAATTTATGACCTATTGTTTGTTCGACATTAGGGTGAGCTGCATATAGGACTGAAAGATGAACTTTAGCTAGAGTACAGGTATTAAGTGCACAGCCTTTCTCTAAAAGTTTTATCACCACACCATGGCTTTTCTGGAAGAACAGAAAAGGCTAGAAAACTTAAATACACCCATCCACCGGGCCACATAATTATTTTTTAACAATTTATTCATTAGCTGAATAAAAGAATGCCGTTATTTGATGCTGGTAAATTGAGAAGAGTTAATTCTGGTTCAACGTAGCTCGTCATTGTTGTTGGTATCGTTGAACTAAATACTTGATTTAGAGTTACCTATCTTGAAATGTTGCACTCGGAAATGATGCAATCTCTTAAAATAAACAGCCCTGGGAAAATATATTGTTTGAATAAACGTTGGAAACATTCTATTGACATCTTGCATAATTGTTGAATATTCCTGATAAAACAGGGGCTGATTTGATGACTTTTCGAAGTAAAAAATACAATTTACCATTTCGTATTTTTGTTGTTAATTCCCTGAAAAATATGGGCACATCACTGGAACTTCCTTTCATGTCAATGTTTTTCTCTTGTTTGTTGCAAGCCGCCCCCCCACTTACCCCCCTCCCCTGTTTTCAGGGCAGAAAAAGTCGTCTGAAGGGCAATACTTGACGGGCTATACTTGACAAAGATATAGCTGTCAGTATGACTCAGAATGACCCTTCCTGGATTACATGGCACACCGTCAAAATTTCAAAATATCACTTGAATATATTCACCTGATTTTCGCAGTTGATTGCTTCAAATATGGTCAAAATTGTCTCATTTTGGAGTTAAAATTCCAGTTTCCAATGGGCATCAGTGGTGATAGTACTATGTTATAGAAATTCTTTATTCTCAGTCTGAGGATTCTGCAACAAATAAACATTCTGAAAAAGAAAGAAAACATGTATGGTTAAAAAAAATGTATGTTTTTAAGGTTTTGTTACCTGTCATGTAGGTCTTCTGGTGGTTTGTTGATTTTTCAGGCAAGTGTAGTATGCCTCTTACTGTTCCCATTGTTGGAGCCATCCACGAGGAGTCATCTTCTTTTTCTGATATGATGGTTATGATGTATATTGTGACTTCTTTGTATAGATTGCAGCATCTGAAATGAAAGAGAGAGAGATGCAATCATCAATGTCTTCAGCATAATTTATGACCCATTGTTTCTTCGCTATTAGGCTGAGCTGCATATAGGATTGAAAGATGAACTTTAGCTAGAGTACAGGTATTAAGTGCACAGCCTTTCTCTAAAAGTTTTATCATCACACCATGGCTTTTCTGGAAGAAGGGAAAAGGCTAGAAAACTTAAATACACCCATCCACCGGGCCACATAATTATTTTTTAACAATTTATTCATTAGCTGAATAAAAGAATGCCGTTATTTTATGCTGGTAAAATGAGAAGAGTTAATTCTGGAGCAACCTAGCTTGTCGTTGTTGTTGGTATCATTGAATTAAATACTTGATTTAGAATTACCTATCTTGAAATGTTGCACTCGGAAATGATGCAATCTCTTAAAATAAACAGCCCTGGGAAAATATATTGTTTGAAAAAACGTTGGAAACATTCTATTGACATCTTGCATAATTGTTGAATATTCCTGATAAAACAGGGGCTGATTTGATGCCTTTTCGAAGTAAAATATACAATTTATTATTTCGTATTTTTGTTGTTAATTCCCTGAAAAATATAGGCACAGCACTGGAAGTTCCTTTCATGTCAGTGTTTTTCTCTTGTTTGTTGTATGCAGCCCCCCCCCTTTCCCCCTCCCCCGTTTTCAGGGCAGAAAAAGTAGTCTGAAGGGCAATACTTGACGGGCTATACTTGACAAAGATATAGCTGTCAGTATGACTCAGAATGACCCTTCCTGGATTACACGACACACCGTCAAAATTTCAAAATATCACTTGAATATATTCACCTGATTTTCTCAGTTGATTGCTTCAAATATGGTCAAAATTGTCTCATTTTGGAGTTAAAATTCCAATTTCCAATGGGCATCAGTGGTGATAGTACTATGTTATAGAAATTCTTTATTCTCCGTCTGAGGATTCTGCAACAAATAAACATTCTGAAAAAGAAAGAAAACATGTATGGTTAAAAAAAATGTATGTTTTTAAGGTTTTGTTACCTGTCACGTAGGTCTTCTGGTGGTTTGTTGATTTTCCAGGCAAGTGTAGTATCCCACTTACTGTTCCCATTGTTGGAGCCATCCACGAGGGGTCATCTTCTTTTTCTGTTATGATGGTTATGATGTATATTGTGACTTCTTTGTATAGATTGCAGCATCTGAAATGAAAGAGAGAGAGATGCAATCATCAATGTCTTCAGCATAATTTATGACCTATTGTTTGTTCAATATTAGGCTGAGCTGCATATAGGACTGAAAGATGAACTTTAGCTAGAGTACATGTATTAAGTGCACAGCCTTTCTCTAAAAGTTTTATCATCACACCATGGCTTTTCTGGAAGAACAGAAAAGGCTAGAAAACTTAAATACACACATCCACCGGGCCACATAATTATTTTTTAACAATTTATTCATTAGCTGAATAAAAGAATGCCGTTATTTGATGCTGGTAAATTGAGAAAAGTTAATTCTGGTTCAACCTAGCTCGTCGTTGTTGTTGGTATCGTTGAACTAAATACTTGATTTAGAGTTACCTATCTTGAAATGTTGCACTCGGAAATGATGCTATCTCTTAAAATAAACAGCCCTGGGAAAATATATTGTTTGAATAAACGTTGGAAACATTCTATTGACATCTTGCATAATTGTTGAATTTTCCTGATAAAACAGGGGCTGATTTGATGACTTTTCGAAGTAAAAAATACAATTTACCATTTCGTATTTTTGTTGTTAATTCCCTGAAAAATATGGGCACATCACTGGAACTTCCTTTCATGTCAATGTTTTTCTCTTGTTTGTAGCAAGCCGCCCCCCCCCCCCTTTCCCCCCCTCCCCTGTTTTCAGGGCAGAAAAAGTCGTCTGAAGGGCAATATTTGACAGGCTATACTTGACAAAGATATAGCTGTCAGTATGACTCAGAATGACCCTCTCTGGATTACACGGTACACCCGTCAAAATTCCAAAACATCACTTAAATATATTCACCTGATTTTCGCAGTTGATTGCTTCAAATATGGTCAAAATTGTCTCATTTTGGAGTTAAAATTCCAATTTCCAATGGGCATCAGTGGTGATAGTACTACATTATAGAAATTCTTTATTCTCCTGTTTTCTTGTTTTTCGCAGTTGTTTGCTTCAAATATGGTCAAAATTGTCTCGTTTTGGAGTTAAAATTCCAATTTCCAATGGACATCAGTGGTGATAGTACTACGTTATAGAAATTCTTTATTCTCCGTCTGAGGATTCTGCAACAAATAAACATTCTGAAAAAGAAAGAAAACATGTATGGTTAAAAAAAAATGTGTGTTTTTAAGGTTTTGTTCCCTGTCATGTAGGTCTTCTGGTGGTTTGTTGATTTTTCAGGCAAGTGTAGTATGCCACTTACTGTTCGCATTGTTGGAGCCATCCACGAGGAGTCATCTTCTTTTTCTGTTATGATGGTTATGATGTATATTGTGACTTCTTTGTATAGATTGCAGCATCTGAAATGAAAGAGAGAGAGATGCAATCATCAATGTCTTCAGTATAATTTATGACCTATTGTTTGTTCGATATTAGGCTGAGCTGCATATAGGTCTGAAAGATCAACTTTAGCTAGAGTACAGGTATTAAGTGCACAGCCTTTCTCTAAAAGTTTTAGCATCACACCATGGCTTTTCTGGAAGAACGGAAAAGGCTAGAAAACTTAAATACACCCATCCAGCGGCCACATAATTATTTTTTAACAATTTATTCATTAGCTGAATAAAAGAATGCCGTTATTTGATGCTGGTAAAATGAGAAGGGTTAATTCTGTTTCAACCTAGCTCGTCGTTGTTGTTGGTATCGTTGAACTAAATACTTGATTTAGAATTACCTATCCTGAAATGTTGCACTCGGAAATGATGCAATCACTGGAAATAAACAGCCCTGGGAAAATATATTGTTCGAATAAACGTTGGAAACATTATATTGACATCTTGCATAATTGTTGAATATTCCTGATAAAACAGGGGGCTGATTTGATGACTTTTCGAAGTAAAAAATACAATTTACTATTTCGTATTTTTGTTGTTAATTCCCTGAAAAATGTGGACACATCACTGGAACTTCCTTTCATGTCAATGTTTTTCTCTTGTTTGTTGCATGCCGCCGCCCCCCCTTCCCCCTCCCCTGTTTTCAGGGCAGAAAAAGTCGTCTGAAGGGCAATACTGGACAGGCTATACTTGACAAAGATATAGCTGTCAGTATGACTCAGAATGACCCTTCCTGGATTACACGGCACACCGTCAAAATTTCAAAATATCACTTAAATATATTAACCTGATTTTCGCTGTTGATTGCTTCAAATATGGTCAAAATTGTCTCATTTTGGAGTTAAAATTCCAATTTCCAATGGGCATCGGTGGTGATAGTACTATGTTATAGAAATTCTTTATTCTCCGTCTGAGGATTTTGCAATAAATAAACATTCTGAAAAAGAAAGAAAACATGTATGGTTAAAAAAATGTATGTTTTTAAGGCTTTCTTACCTGTCATGTACGTCTTCTGGTGGTTTGTTGATTTTTCAGGCAAGTGTAGTATGCCACTTACTGTTCGCATTGTTGGAGCCATCCACGAGATTCTTTTTCTGTTATGATGGTTATGATGTATATTGTGAGTTCTTTGTATAGATTGCAGCATCTGAAATGAAAGAGAGAGATGCAATCATCAATGGTCTTCAGCATAATTTATGACCTATTGTTTGTTCGATATTAGGGTGAGCTGCATATAGGACTGAAAGATGAACTTTAGCTAGAGTACAGGTATTAAGTGCACAGCCTTTCTCTAAAAGTTTTATCATCACACCATGGCTTTTCTGGAAGAAGGGAAAAGGCTATAAAACTTAAATACACCCATCCACTGGGCCACATAATTATTTTTTAACAATTTATTCATTAGCTGAATAAAAGAATGCCATTATTTGATGCTGGTAAAATGAGAAGAGTTAATTCTGGAGCAACCTAGCTTGTCGTTGTTGTTGGTAGCATTGAATTAAATACTTGATTTAGAATTACCTATCTTGAAATGTTGCACTCGGGAATGATGCAATCTCTTAAAATAAACAGCCCTGGGAAAATATATTGTTTGAAAAAACGTTGGAAACATTCTATTGACATCTTGCATAATTGTTGAATATTCCTGATAAAACAGGGGGCTGATTTGATGACTTTTCGAAGTAAAATATACAATTTATTATTTCGTTATTTTTGTTGTTAATTCCCTGAAAAATATAGGCACATCACTGGAAGTTCCTTTCATGTCAGTGTTTTTCTCTTTTTTGTTGTATGCCGCCCCCCCCCCCCCCCTTTCCCCCCTCCCCCGTTTTCCAGGCAGAAAAAGTCGTCTGAAGGGCAATACTTGGACGAGCTATACTTGACAAAGATATAGCTGTCAGTATGACTCAGGATGACCCTTCCCTGGATTACACGGCACACCGTCAAAATTTCAAAATATCACTTGAATATATTCACCTGATTTTCGCAGTTGATTGCTTCAAATATGGTCAAAATTGTCTCATTTTGGAGTTAAAATTCCAGTTTCCAATGGGCATCAGTGGTGATAGTACTATGTTTATAGAAATTCTTTATTCTCCGTCTGAGGATTCTGCAACAAATAAACATTCTGAAAAAAGAAAGAAAACATGTATGGTTAAAAAAAATGTATGTTTTTAAGGTTTTGTTACCTGCCATGTAGGTCTTCTGGTGGTTTGTTGATTTTTCAGGCAAGTGTAGTATGCCACTTACTGTTCCCATTGTTGGAGCCATCCACGAGGAGTCATCTTCTTTTTCTGTTATGATGGTTATGATGTATATTGTGACTTCTTTGTATTGATTGCAGCATCTGAAATGAAAGAGAGAGAGATGCAATCATCAATGTCTTCAGCATAATTTATGACCTATTGTTTGTTCGATATTAGGCTGAGCTGCATATAGGTCTGAAAGATGAACTTTAGCTAGAGTACAGGTACTAAGTGCACAGCCTTTCTCTAAAAGTTTTAGCATCACACCATGGCTTTTCTGGAAGAACGGAAAAGGCTAGAAAACTTAAATACACCCATCCAGCGGGCCACATAATTATTTTTTAACAATTTATTCATTAGCTGAATAAAAGAATGCCGTTATTTGATGCTGGTAAAATGAGAAGTTTTAATTCTGTTTCAACCTAGCTCGTCGTTGTTGTTGGTATCGTTGAACTAAATACTTGATTTAGAATTACCTATCTTGAAATGTTGCACTCGGAAATGATGCAATCACTGGAAATAAACAGCCCTGGGAAAATATATTGTTTGAATAAACGTTGGAAACATTCTATGACTTCTTGCATAATTGTTGAATATTCCTGATAAAACAGGGGCTGATTTGATGACTTTTCGAAGTAAAAAATACAATTTGCTATTTCGTATTTTTGTTGTTAATTCCCTGAAAAATATAGGCACATCACTGGAAGTTCCTTTCATGTCAGTGTCTTTCTCTTGTTTGTTGTATGCCGCCCCCCCCCCCCCCCCCCCCCGTTTCCCCCTACCCCGTTTTCAGGGCAGAAAAAGTCGTCTGAAGGGCAATACTTGACGGGCTATACTTGACAAAGATGTAGCTGTCAGTATGACTCAGAATGACCCTTCCTGGATTACACGGCACACCGTCAAAATTTCAAAATATCACTTGAATTATATTCACCTGATTTTTCCCAGTTGATTTCTTCAAATATGGTCAAAATTGTCTCATTTTGGAGTTAAAAATTCCAATTTCCAATGGGCATCAGTGGTGATAGTACTATGTTATAGAAATTCTTTATTCTCCGTCTGAGGATTCTGCAACAAATAAACATTCTGAAAAAGAAAGAAAACATGTATGGTTAAAAAAAATGTATGTTTTTAAGGTTTTGTTACCTGTCACGTAGGTCTTCGGGTGGTTTGTTGATTTTTCTGGCAAGTGTAGTATCCCACTTACTGTTCCCATTGTTGGAGCCATCCACGAGGAGTCATCTTCTTTTTCTGTTATGATGGTTATGATGTATATTGTGACTTCTTTGTATAGATTGCATCATCTGAAATGA
Source organism: Pictodentalium vernedei (assembly GCA_031216915.1). NCBI lineage: Eukaryota > Metazoa > Mollusca > Scaphopoda > Dentaliida > Dentaliidae > Pictodentalium > Pictodentalium vernedei. Next base: position 475,098,277 of record CM062295.1, read on the forward strand.
AAGAGAGAGAAATGCAATCATCAATGTCTTCGGCATAATTTATGACCTATTGTTTGTTCGACATTAGGGTGAGCTGCATATAGGACTGAAAGATGAAGAACTTTAGCTAGAGTACAGGTATTAAGTGCACAGCCTTTCTCTAAAAGTTTTATCACCACACCATGGCTTTTCTGGAAGAACAGAAAAGGCTAGAAAACTTAAATACACCCATCCACCGGGCCACATAATTATTTTTTAACAATTTATTCATTAGCTGAATAAAAGAATGCCGTTATTTGATGCTCGTAAATTGAGAAGAGTTAATTCTGGTTCAACGTAGCTCGTCATTGTTGTTGGTATCGTTGAACTAAATACTTGATTTAGAGTTACCTATCTTGAAATGTTGCACTCGGAAATGATGCAATCTCTTAAAATAAACAGCCCTGGGAAAATATATTGTTTGAATAAACGTTGGAAACATTCTATTGACATCTTGCATAATTGTTGAATATTCCTGATAAAACAGGGGCTGATTTGATGACTTTTCGAAGTAAAAAATACAATTTACCATTTCGTATTTTTGTTGTTAATTCCCTGAAAAATATGGGCACATCACTGGAACTTCCTTTCATGTCAATGTTTTTCTCTTGTTTGTTGCATGCCGCCCCCCCCCCCCTTTCCCCCCTCCCCTGTTTTCAGGTCAGAAAAAGTCGTCTGAAGGGCAATATTTGACAGGCTATACTTGACAAAGATATAGCTGTCAGTATGACTCAGAATGACCCTTCCTGGATTACACGGTACACCATCAAAATTCCAAAATATCACTTAAATATATTCACCTGATTTTCGCAGTTGATTGCTTCAAATATGGTCAAAATTGTCTCATTTTGGAGTTAAAATTCCAATTTCCAATGGACATCAGTGGTGATAGTACTACGTTATAGAAATTCTTTATTCTCCGTCTGAGGATTCTGCAACAAATAAACATTCTGAAAAAGAAAGAAAACATGTATGGTTAAAAAAAAATGTATGTTTTTAAGGTTTTGTTCCCTGTCATGTAGGTCTTCTGGTGGTTTGTTAATTTTTCAGGCAAGTGTAGTATGCCACTTACTGTTCCCATTGTTGGAGCCATCCACGAGGAGTCATCTTCTTTTTCTGATTGATGGTTATGATGTATATTGTGACTTCTTTGTATAGATTGCAGCATCTGAAATGAAAGAGAGAGAGATGCAATCATCAATGTCTTCAGCATGATTTATGACCCATTGTTTGTTCGATATTAGGCTGAGCTGCATATAGGATTGAAAGATGAACTTTAGCTAGAGTACAGGTATTAAGTGCACAGCCTTTCTCTAAAAGTTTTATCATCACACCATGGCTTTTCTGGAAGAAGGGAAAAGGCTAGAAAACTTAAATACACCCATCCACCGGGCCACATAATTATTTTTTAACAATTTATTCATTAGCTGAATAAAAGAATGCCGTTATTTGATGCTGGTAAAATGAGAAGAGTTAATTCTGGAGCAACCTAGCTTGTCGTTGTTGTTGGTATCATTGAATTAAATACTTGATTTAGAATTACCTATCTTGAAATGTTGCACTCGGAAATGATGCAATCTCTTAAAATAAACAGCCCTGGGAAAATATATTGTTTGAAAAAACGTTGGAAACATTCTATTGACATCTTGCATAATTGTTGAATATTCCTGATAAAACAGGGGCTGATTTGATGCCTTTTCGAAGTAAAATATACAATTTATTATTTCGTATTTTTGTTGTTAATTCCCTGAAAAATATAGGCACAGCACTGGAAGTTCCTTTCATGTCAGTGTTTTTCTCTTGTTTGTTGTATGCAGCCCCCCCCCCCCCTTTCCCCCTCCCCCGTTTTCAGGGCAGAAAAAGTAGTCTGAAGGGCAATACTTGACGGGCTATACTTGACAAAGATATAGCTGTCAGTATGACTCAGAATGACCCTTCCTGGATTACACGACACACCGTCAAAATTTCAAAATATCACTTGAATATATTCACCTGATTTTCTCAGTTGATTGCTTCAAATATGGTCAAAATTGTCTCATTTTGGAGTTAAAATTCCAATTTCCAATGGGCATCAGTGGTGATAGTACTATGTTATAGAAATTCTTTATTCTCCGTCTGAGGATTCTGCAACAAATAAACATTCTGAAAAAGAAAGAAAACATGTATGGTTAAAAAAAATGTATGTTTTTAAGGTTTTGTTACCTGTCACGTAGGTCTTCTGGTGGTTTGTTGATTTTCCAGGCAAGTGTAGTATCCCACTTACTGTTCCCATTGTTGGAGCCATCCACGAGGGGTCATCTTCTTTTTCTGTTATGATGGTTATGATGTATATTGTGACTTCTTTGTATAGATAGCAGCATCTGAAATGAAAGAGAGAGAGATGCAATCATCAATGTCTTCAGCATAATTTATGACCTATTGTTTGTTCAATATTAGGCTGAGCTGCATATAGGACTGAAAGATGAACTTTAGCTAGAGTACATGTATTAAGTGCACAGCCTTTCTCTAAAAGTTTTATCATCACACCATGGCTTTTCTGGAAGAACAGAAAAGGGTAGAAAACTTAAATACACACATCCACCGGGCCACATAATTATTTTTTAACAATTTATTCATTAGCTGAATAAAAGAATGCCGTTATTTGATGCTGGTAAATTGAGAAAAGTTAATTCTGGTTCAACCTAGCTCGTCGTTGTTGTTGGTATCGTTGAACTAAATACTTGATTTAGAGTTACCTATCTTGAAATGTTGCACTCGGAAATAATGCTATCTCTTAAAATAAACAGCCCTGGGAAAATATATTGTTTGAATAAACGTTGGAAACATTCTATTGACATCTTGCATAATTGTTGAATTTTCCTGATAAAACAGGGGCTGATTTGATGACTTTTCGAAGTAAAAAATACAATTTACCATTTCGTATTTTTGTTGTTAATTCCCTGAAAAATATGGGCACATCACTGGAACTTCCTTTCATGTCAATGTTTTTCTCTTGTTTGTAGCAAGCCGCCCCCCCCCTTTCCCCCCCTCCCCTGTTTTCAGGGCAGAAAAAGTCGTCTGAAGGGCAATATTTGACAGGCTATACTTGACAAAGATATAGCTGTCAGTATGACTCAGAATGACCCTCTCTGGATTACACGGTACACCGTCAAAATTCCAAAACATCACTTAAATATATTCACCTGATTTTCGCAGTTGATTGCTTCAAATATGGTCAAAATTGTCTCATTTTGGAGTTAAAATTCCAATTTCCAATGGGCATCAGTGGTGATAGTACTACATTATAGAAATTCTTTATTCTCCTGTTTTCTTGTTTTTCGCAGTTGTTTGCTTCAAATATGGTCAAAATTGTCTCGTTTTGGAGTTAAAATTCCAATTTCCAATGGACATCAGTGGTGATAGTACTACATTATAGAAATTCTTTATTCTCCGTCTGAGGATTCTGCAATAAATAAACATTCTGAAAAAGAAAGAAAACATGGATGGTTAAAAAAAAATGTATGTTTTTAAGGTTTTGTTCCCTGTCATGTAGGTCTTCTGGTGGTTTGTTGATTTTTCAGGCAAGTGTAGTATGCCACTTACTGTTCGCATTGTTGGAGCCATCCACGAGGAGTCATCTTGTTTTTTCTGTTATGATGGTTATGATGTATATTGTGACTTCTTTGTATAGATTGCAGCATCTGAAATGAAAGAGAGAGAGATGCAATCATCAATGTCTTCAGCATAATTTATGACCTATTGTTTGTTCGATATTAGGCTGAGCTGCATATAGGTCTGAAAGATGAACTTTAGCTAGAGTACAGGTATTAAGTGCACAGCCTTTCTCCAAAAGTTTTAGCATCACACCATGGCTTTTCTGGAAGAACGGAAAAGGCTAGAAAACTTAAATACACCCATCCAGCGGGCCACATAATTATTTTTTAACAATTTATTCATTAGCTGAATAAAAGAATGCCGTTATTTGATGCTGGTAAAATGAGAAGGGTTAATTCTGTTTCAACCTAGCTCGTCGTTGTTGTTGGTATCGTTGAACTAAATACTTGATTTAGAATTACCTATCTTGAAATGTTGCGCTCGGAAATGATGCAATCACTGGAAATAAACAGCCCTGGGAAAATATATTGTTTGAATAAACGTTGGTAACATTCTATTGACATCTTGCATAATTGTTGAATATTCCTGATAAAACAGGGGCTGATTTGATGACTTTTCGAAGTAAAAAATACTATTTACTATTTCGTATTTTTGTTGTTAATTCCCTGAAAAATATGGGCACATCACTGGAACTTCCTTTCATGTCAATGTTTTTCTCTTGTTTGTTGCATGCCGCCCCCCTTCCCACCTCCCCTGTTTTCAGGGCCGAAAAAGTCGTCTGAAGGGCAATACTGGACGGGCTATACTTGACAAAGATATAGCTGTCAGTATGACTCAGAATGGCCCTTCCTGGATTACACGGCACACCGTCAAAATTTCAAAATATCACTTAAATATATTCACCTGATTTTCGACGTTGATTGCTTCAAATATGGTCAAAATTGTCTCATTTTGGAGCTGAAATTCCAATTTCCAATGGGCATCGCTGGTGATAGTACTATGTTATAGAAATTCTTTATTCTCCGTCTGATGATTCTGCAACAAATAAACATTCTGAAAAAGAAAGAAAACATGTATGGTTAAAAAAATGTATGTTTTTAAGGCTTTGTTACCTGTCATGTAGGTCTTCTGGTGTGTTTGTTGATTTTTCAGGCAAGTGTAGTATGCCACTTACTGTTTGCATTGTTGGAGCCATCCACGAGGAGTCATCTTCTTTTTCTGTTATGATGGTTATGATGTATATTGTGACCTCTTTGTATAGATTGCAGCATCTGAAATGAAAGAGAGAGAAATGCAAGCATCAATGTCTTCAGCATAATTTATGACCTATTGTTTGTTCGACATTAGGGTGAGCTGCATATAGGACTGAAAGATGAACTTTAGCTAGAGTACAGGTATTAAGTGCACAGCCTTTCACTAAAAGATTTATCATCACACCATGGCTTTTCTGCAAGAAGGGAAAAGGCTAGAAAACTTGTATACACCCATCCACCGGGCCAGATAATTATTTTTTAACAATTTATTCATTAGCTGAATAAAAGATTGCCGTTATTTGATACTATAAAATGAGAAGAGTTAATTCTGGAGCAACCTAGCTTGTCGTTGTGGTTGGTATCATTGAATTAAATACTTGATTTAGAATTACCTATCTTGAAATGTTGCACTCGGAAATGATGCAATCTCTTAAAATAAACAGCCCTGGGAAAATATATTGTTTGAAAAAACGTTGGAAACATTCTATTGACATCTTGCATAATTGTTGAATATTCCTGATAAAACAGGGGCTGATTTGGTGACTTTTCGAAGCAAAAAATACAATTTACTATTTCGTATTTTTTGTAGTTAATTCCCTGAAAAATATGGACACATCACTGGAACTTCCTGTCATGTCAATGTTTTTCTCTTGTTTGTTGCATGCCGCCCCCCCCCCCCTTCTCCCCTCCCCTGTTTTCAGGGCAGAAAAAGTCGTCTGAAGGGCAATACTGGACGGGCTATACTTGACAAAGATATAGCTGTCAGTATGACTCAGAATGACCCTTCCTGGATTACACGGCACACCGTCAAAATTTCAAAATATCACTTAAATATATTCACCTGATTTTCGCCGTTGATTGCTTCAAATATGGTCAAAATTGTCTCATTTTGGAGTTGAAATTCCAATTTCCAATGGGCGTCGCTGGAGATAGTACTATGTTATAGAAATTCTTTATTCTCCGTCTGACGATTCTGCAACAAATAAACATTCTGAAAAGAAAGAAAACATGTATGGTTAAAAATATGTATGTTTTTAAGGCTTTGTTAACTGTCATGTACGTCTTCTGGTGGTTTGTTGATTGTTCAGGCAAGTGTAGTATGCCACTTACTGTTCCCATTGTTGGAGCCATCCACCAGGAGTCATCTTGTTTTTCTGTTATGATGGTTATGATGTATATTGTGACTTCTTTGTATTGATTGCAGCATCTGAAATGAAAGAGAGAGAGATGCAATCATCAATGTCTTCAGCATAATTTATGACCTATTGTTTGTTCGATATTAGGCTGAGCTGCATATAGATCTAAAAGATGAACTTTAGCTAGAGTACATGTATTAAGTGCACAGCCTTTCTCTAAAAGTTTTATCATCACACCATGGCTTTTCTGGAAGAACAGAGAAAAGGCTAGAAAACTTAAATACACACATCCACCGGGCCACATAATTATTTTGAACAATTTATTCATTAGCTGAATAAAAGAATGCCGTTATTTGATGCTGGTAAATTGAGAAGAGTTAATTCTGGTTCAACCTAGCAACCTAGCTCGTCGTCGTTGTTGGTATCGTTGAACTAAATACTTGATTTAGAGTTACCTATCTTGAAATGTTGCACTCGGAAATGATGCTATCTCTTAAAATAAACAGCCCTGGGAAAATATATTGTTTGAATAAACGTTGGAAACATTCTATTGACATCTTGCATAATTGTTGAATTTTCCTGATAAAACAGGGGCTGATTTGATGACTTTTCGAAGTAAAAAATACAATTTACCATTTCGTATTTTTGTTGTTAATTCCCTGAAAAATATGGGCACATCACTGGAACTTCCTTTCATGTCAATGTTTTTCTCTTGTTTGTAGCAAGCCGCCCCCCCTTTCCTCCCTCCCCAGTTTTCAGGGCAGAAAAAGTCGTCTGAAGGGCAATATTTGACAGGCTATACTTGACAAAGATATAGCTGTCAGTATGACTCAGAATGACCCTCTCTGGATTACACGGTACACCGTCAAAATTCCAAAATATCACTTAAATATATTCACCTGATTTTCGCCGTTGATTGCTTCAAATATGGTCAAAATTGTCTCATTTTGGAGTTAAAATTCCAATTTCCAATGGGCATCAGTGTTGATAGTACTACATTATAGAAATTCTTTATTCTCCGTCTGAGGATTCTGCAATAAATAAACATTCTGAAAAAGAAAGAAAACATGGATGGTTAAAAAAAAATGTATGTTTTTAAGGTTTTGTTCCCTGTCATGTAGGTCTTCTGGTGGTTTGTTGATTTTTCAGGCAAGTGTAGTATGCCACTTACTGTTCGCATTGTTGGAGCCATCCACGAGGAGTCATCTTCTTTTTTCTGTTATGATGATTATGATGTATATTGTGACTCCTTTGTATAGATTGCAGCATCTGAAATGAAAGAGAGAGAGATGCAATCATCAATGTCTTCAGCATAATTTATGACCTATTGTTTGTTCGATATTAGGCTGAGCTGCATATAGGTCTGAAAGATGAACTTTAGCTAGAGTACAGGTATTAAGTGCACAGCCTTTCTCCAAAAGTTTTAGCATCACACCATGGCTTTTCTGGAAGAACGGAAAAGGCTAGAAAACTTAAATACACCCATCCAGCGGGCCACATAATTATTTTTTAACAATTTATTCATTAGCTGAATAAAAGAATGCCGTTATTTGATGCTGGTAAAATGAGAAGGGTTAATTCTGTTTCAACCTAGCTCGTCGTTGTTGTTGGTATCATTGAACTAAATACTTGATTTAGAATTACCTATCTTGAAATGTTGCGCTCGGAAATGATGCAATCACTGGAAATAAACAGCCCTGGGAAAATATATTGTTTGAATAAACGTTGGTAACATTCTATTGACATCTTGCATAATTGTTGAATATTCCTGATAAAACAGGGGCTGATTTGATGACTTTTCGAAGTAAAAAATACTATTTACTATTTCGTATTTTTGTTGTTAATTCCCTGAAAAATATGGGCACATCACTGGAACTTCCTTTCATGTCAATGTTTTTCTCTTGTTTGTTGCATGCCGCCCCCCTTCCCCCCTCCCCTGTTTTCAGGGCAGAAAATGTTGTCTGAAGGGCAATACTGGACGGGCTATACTTGACAAAGATATAGCTGTCAGTATGACTCAGAATGGCCCTTCCTGGATTACACGGCACACCGTCAAAATTTCAAAATATCACTTAAATATATTCACCTGATTTTCGACGTTGATTGCTTCAAATATGGTCAAAATTGTCTCATTTTGGAGCTGAAATTCCAATTTCCAATGGGCATCGCTGGTGATAGTACTATGTTATAGAAATTCTTTATTCTCCGTCTGATGATTCTGCAACAAATAAACATTCTGAAAAAGAAAGAAAACATGTATGGTTAAAAAAATGTATGTTTTTAAGGCTTTGTTACCTGTCATTTAGGTCTTCTGGTGGTTTGTTGATTTTTCAGGCAAGTGTAGTATGCCACTTACTGTTTGCATTGTTGGAGCCATCCACGAGGAGTCATCTTCTTTTTCTGTTATGATGGTTATGATGTATATTGTGACCTCTTTGTATAGATTGCAGCATCTGAAATGAAAGAGAGAGAAATGCAATCATCAATGTCTTCAGCATAATTTATGACCTATTGTTTGTTCGACATTAGGGTGAGCTGCATATAGGACTGAAAGATGAACTTTAGCTAGAGTACAGGTATTAAGTGCACAGCCTTTCTCTAAAAGTTTTATCATCACACCATGGCTTTTCTGCAAGAAGGGAAAAGGCTAGAAAACTTGTATACACCCATCCACCGGGCCAGATAATTATTTTTTAACAATTTATTCATTAGCTGAATAAAAGATTGCCGTTATTTGATACTATAAAATGAGAAGAGTTAATTCTGGAGCAACCTAGCTTGTCGATGTGGTTGGTATCATTGAATTAAATACTTGATTTAGAATTACCTATCTTGAAATGTTGCACTCGGAAATGATGCAATCTCTTAAAATAAACAGCCCTGGGAAAATATATTGTTTGAAAAAACGTTGGAAACATTCTATTGACATCTTGCATAATTGTTGAATATTCCTGATAAAACAGGGGCTGATTTGGTGACTTTTCGAAGCAAAAAATACAATTTACTATTTCGTATTTTTGTAGTTAATTCCCTGAAAAATATGGACACATCACTGGAACTTCCTGTCATGTCAATGTTTTTCTCTTGTTTGTTGCATGCCGCCCCCCCCCCCCCCTTCTCCCCTCCCCTGTTTTCAGGGCAGAAAAAGTCGTCTGAAGGGCAATACTGGACGGGCTATACTTGACAAAGATATAGCTGTCAGTATGACTCAGAATGACCCTTCCTGGATTACACGGCACACCGTCAAAATTTCAAAATATCACTTAAATATATTCACCTGATTTTCGCCGTTGATTGCTTCAAATATGGTCAAAATTGTCTCATTTTGGAGTTGAAATTCCAATTTCCAATGGGCGTTGCTGGAGATAGTACTATGTTATAGAAATTCTTTATTCTCCGTCTGACGATTCTGCAACAAATAAACATTCTGAAAAAGAAAGAAAACATGTATGGTTAAAAATATGTATGTTTTTAAGGCTTTGTTAACTGTCATGTACGTCTTCTGGTGGTTTGTTGATTTTTCAGGCAAGTGTAGTATGCCACTTACTGTTCGCATTGTTGGACCCATCCACCAGGAGTCATCTTGTTTTTCTGTTATGATGGTTATGATGTATATTGTGACTTCTTTGTATAGATTGCAGCATCTGAAATGAAACAGAGAGAGAGATGCAATCATCAATGTCTTCAGCATAATTTATGACCTATTGTTTATTTGATATTAGGGTGAGCTGCATATAGGACTGTAAGATGAACTATAGCTAGAATACAGGTATTAAGGTCACAGCCTTTCTCTAAAAGTTTTATCATCACACCATGGCTATTCTGGAAGAAGGGAAAAGGCTAGAAAACTTAAATACACCCATCCACCGGGCCACATAATTATTTTTTAACAATTTATTCATTAGCTGAATAAAAGAATGCCGTTATTTGATGCTGGTAAAATGAGAAGGGTTAATTCTGGTTCAACCTAGCTCGTCGTTGTTGTTGGTATTGTTGAACTAAATACTTGATTTAGAATTACCTATCTTGAAATGTTGCACTCGGAAATGATGCAATCTCTTAAAATAAACAGCCCTGGGAAAATATATTGTTTGAATAAATGTTGGAAACATTCTATTGACATCTTGCATAATTGTTGAATATTCCTGATAAAACAGGGGCTGATTTGATGACTTTTAGAAGTAAAAAATACAATTTACTATTTCGTATTTTTGTTGTTAATTCCCTGAAAAATATGGGCACATCACTGGAACTTCCTTTCATGTCAATGTTTTTCTCTTGTTTGTTGCTTGCCGCCCCCCCCCCCTTCCCCCCTCCACTGTTTTCAGGGCAGAAAAAGTCGTCTGAAGGGCAATACTTGACGGGCTATACTTGACAAAGATATAGCTGTCAGTATGACTCAGAAAGACCCACTGGATTACACGGCACACCGTCAAAATTTCAAAATATCACTTAAATATATTCGCCTGATTTTCGCCGTTGATTGCTTCAAATATGGTCAAAATTGTCTCATTTTGGAGTTGAAATTCCAATTTCCAATGGGCATCGCTGGAGATAGTACTATGTTATAGAAATTCTTTATTTTCCGTCTGACGATTCTGCAACAAATAAACATTCTGAAAAAGAAAGAAAACATGTATGGTTAAAAATATGTATGTTTTTAAGGCTTTGTTACCTGTCATGTACGTCTTCTGGTGGTTTGTTGATTTTTCAGGCAAGTGTAGTATGCCACTTACTGTTCGCATTGTTGGAGCCATCCACGAGGAGTCATCTTCTTTTTCTGTTATGATGGTTATGATGTATATTGTGACTTCTTTGTATAGATTGCAGCATCTGAAATGAAAGAGAGAGAGATGCAATCATCAATGTCTTCAGCATAATTTATGACCTATTGTTTGTTCGATATTAGGGTGAGCTGCATATAGGACTGAAAGATGAACTTTAGCTAGAGTACAGGTATTAAGTGCACAGCCTTTCTCTTAAAGTTTTATCATCACACCATGGCTTTTCTGCAAGAAGGGAAAAGGCTAGAAAACTTAAATACACCCATCCACCGGGCCACATAATTATTTTCTAACAATTTATTCATTAGCTGAATAAAAGAATGCCGTTATTTGATGCTGGTAAAATGAGAAGAGTTAATTCTGGAGCAACCTAGCTTGTCGTTGTTGTTGGTATCATTGAATTAAATACTTGATTTAGAATCACCTATCTTGAAATGTTGCACTCGGAAATGATGCAATCTCTTAAAATAAACAGCCCTGGGAAAATATATTGTTTGAAAAAACGTTGGAAACATTCTATTGACATCTTGCATAATTGTTGAATATTCCTGATAAAACAGGGGCTGATTTGATGACTTTTCGAAGTAAAATATACAATTTACTATTTCGTATTTTTGTTGTTAATTCCCTGAAAAATATAGGCACATCACTGGAAGTTCCTTTCATGTCAGTGTTTTTCTCTTGTTTGTTGTATGCCGCCCCCACCCCTTTCCCCCTCCCCCGTTTTCAGGGCAGAAAAAGTCGTCTGAAGGGCAATACTTGACGGGCTATACTTGACAAAGATATAGCTGTCAGTATGACTCAGAATGACCCTTCCTGGATTACACGGCACACCGTCAAAATTTCAAAATATCACTTAAATATATTCACCTGATTTTCGCAGTTGATTGTTTCAAATATGGTCAAAATTGTCTCATTTTTGAGTTAAAATTCCAATTTCCAATGGGCATCGGTGGTGATAGTACTATGTTAAAGAAATTCTTTATTCTCCGTCTGAGGATTCTGCAACAAATAAACATTCTGAGAAAGAAAGAAAACATGTATGGTTAAAAAAATGTAAGTTTTTAAGGTTTTGTTACCTGTCATGTACGTCTTCTGGTGGTTTGTTGATTTTTCAGGCAAGTGTAGATTGCCACTTACTGTTCCCATTGTTGGAGCCATCCACGAGGAGTCATCTTCTTTTTCTGTTATGATGGTTATGATGTATATTGTGACTTCTTTGTATAGATTGCAGCATCTGAAATGAAAGAGAGAGAGATGCAATCATCAATGTCTTCAGCATAATTTATGACCTATTGTTTGTTCGATATTAGGCTGAGCTGCATATAGGACTGAAAGATGAACTTTAGCTAGAGTACAGGTACTAAGTGCACAGCCTTTCTCTAAAAGTTTTATCATCACACCATGGCTTTTCTGGAAGAAGGGAAAAGGCTAGAAAACTTAAACACACCCATCCACCGGGCCACATAATTATTTTTTAACAATTTATTCATTAGCTGTATAAAAGAATGCCGTTATTTGATGCTGGTAAAATGAGAAGAGTTAATTCTGGAGCAACCCAGCTTGTCATTGTTGTTGGTATCATTGAATTAAATACTTGATTTAGAATAACTATCTTGAAATGTTGCACTCGGAAATGATGCAATCTCTTAAAATAAACAGCCCTGGGAAAATATATTGTTTGAAAAAACGCTGGAAACATTCTATTGACATCTTGCATAATTGTTGAATATTCTTGATAAAACAGGGGCTGATTTGGTGACTTTTCGAAGTAAAAAATACAATTTACTATTTCGTATTTTTGTTGTTAATTCCCTGAAAAATATGGACACATCACAGTAACTTCCTTTCATGTCAATGTTTTTCTCTTGTTTGTTGCATGCCGCCCCCCCCCCCTTCCCCCCTCCCCTGTTTTCAGGGCAGAAAAAGTCGTCTGAAGGGCAATACTTGACGGGCTATACTTGAGAAAGATATAGCTGTCAGTATGACTCAGAATGACCCTTTCTGGATTACACGGCACACCGTCAAAATTTCAAAATATCACTTATATATATTCACCTGATTTTCGCCGTTGATTGCTTCAAATATGGTCAAAATTGTCTCATTTTGGAGTTGAAATTCCAATTTCCAATGGACATCGGTGGAGATAGTACTATGTTATAGAAATTCTTTATTCTCCGTCTGACGATTCTGCAACAAATAAACATTCTGAAAAAGAAAGAAAACATGTATGGTTAAAAATATGTATGTTTTTAAGGCATTGTTACCTGTCATGTACGTCTTCTGGTGGTTTGTTGATTTTTCAGGCAAGTGTATTAAGCCACTTACTGTTCGCATTGTTGGAGCCATCCTTTCAGGAGTCATCTTCTTTTTCTGTTATGATGGTTATGATGTATATTGTGACTTCTTTGTATAGATTGCAGCATCTGAAATGAAAGAGAGAGAAATGCAATCATCAATGTCTTCAGCATAATTTATGACCTATTGTGTGTTCGATATTAGGGTGAGCTGCATATAGGACTGAAAGATGAACTTTAGCTAGAGTTCAGGTATTAAGTGCACAGCCTTTCTCTAAAAGTTTAATCATCACACCATGGCTTTTCTGGAAGAAGGGAAAAGGCTAGAAAACTTAAATACACCCATCCACCGGGCCACATAATTATTTTTTAACAATTTATTCATTAGCTGAATAAAAGAATGCCGTTATTTGATGCTGGTAAAATGAGATAAGTTAATTCTGGAGCAACCTAGCTTGTCGTTGTTGTTGGTATCGTTGAATTAAATACTTGATTTAGAATTACCTATCTTGAAATGTTGCACTCGGAAATGATGCAATCTCTTAAAATAAACAGCCCTGGGAAAATATATTGTTTGAAAAAACGTTGGAAACATTCTATTGACATCTTGCATAATTGTTGAATATTCCTGATAAAACAGGGGCTGATTTGGTGACTTTTCGAAGTAAAAAATACAATTTACTATTTCGTATTTTTGTTGTTAATTCCCTGAAAAATATATGCACATCACTGGAACTTCCTTTCATGTCAGTGTTTTTCTCTTGTTTTTAGTATGCCCCCCCCCCCTTTCACCCTCCCCTGTTTTCAGTGCAGAAAAAGTCGTCTGAAGGGCAATTCTTGACGGGCTCTACTTGACAAAGATATAGCTGTCAGTATGACTCAGAATGACCCTTCCTGGATTACACGGCACACCGTAAAAATTCCAAAATATCACTTAAATATATTCACCTGATTTTCGCAGTTGATTGCTTCAAATATGGTCAAAATTGTCTCATTTTGGAGTTAAAATTCCAATTTCCAATGGGCATTGGTGGTGATAGTACTATGTTATAGAAATTCTTTATTCTCCGTCTGAGGATTCTGCAACAAATAAACATTCTGAAAAAGAAAGAAAATATGTATGGTTAAAAAAAATGTATGTTTTTAAGGTTTTGTTACCTGTCATGTAGGTCTTCTGGTGGTTTGTTGATTTTTCAGGCATGTGTAGTATGCCACTTACTGTTCGCATTGTTGGAGCCATCCACGAGGAGTCATCTTCTTTTTCTGTTATGATGGTTATGATGTATATTGTGACTTCTTTGTTTAGATTGCAGCATCTGAAATGAAAGAGAGAGAGAGATGCAATCATCAATGTCTTCAGCATAATTTATGACCTATTGTTTATTCGATATTAGGGTGAGCTGCATATAGGACTGAAAGATGAACTTTAGCTAGAGTACAGGTATTAAGTGCACAGCCTTTCTCTAAAAGTTTTATCATCACACCATGGCTTTTCTGGAAGAAGGGAAAAGGCTAGAAAACTTAAATACACCCATCCACCGGGCCACATAATTATTTTTTAACAATTTATTCATCAGCTGAATAACAGAATGCCGTTATTTGATGCTGGTAAAATGAGAAGGGTTAATTCTGGTTCAACCTAGCTCGTCGTTGTTGTTGGTATCGAACTAAATACTTGATTTAGAATTACCTATCTTGAAATGTTGCACTCGGAAATAATGCAATCACTTAAAATAAACAGCCCTGGGAAAATATATTGTTTGAATAAATGTCGGAAACATTCTATTGACATCTTGCATAATTGTTGAATATTCCTGATAAAACAGGGGCTGATTTGATGACTTTTCGAAGTAAAAAATACAATTTACTACTTCGTATTTTTGTTGTTAATTCCCTGAAAAATATTGGCACATCACTTTAACTTCCTTTCATGTCAATGTTTTTCTCTTGTTTGTTGCATGCCGCCCCCCCCCCCCCCCCCCCACTTCCCCCCCCCCCCCCCACTTCCCCCCTCCCCTGTTTTCAGGGCAGAAAAAGTCGTCTGAAGGGCAATACTTGACGGGCTATACTTGACAAAGATATAGCTGTCAGTATGACTCAGAATGACCCTTCCTGGATTACACGGCACACCGTCAAAATTTCAAAATATCACTTAAATATATTCACCTGATTTTCGCCGTTGATTGCTTCAAATATGGTCAAAATTGTCTCATTTTGGAGTTGAAATTCCAATTTCCAATGGGCATCGCTGGAGATAGTACTATGTTATAGAAATTCTTTATTCTCCGTCTGACGATTCTGCAACAAATAAACATTCTGAAAAAGAAAGAAAACATGTATGGTTAAAAATGTGTATGTTTTTAAGGCATTGTTACCTGTCATGTACGTCTTCTGGTGGTTTGTTGATTTTTCAGGCAAGTGTAGTATGCCACTTACTGTTCCCATTGTTGGAGCCATCCACGAGGAGTCATCTTCTTTTTCTGTTATGATGGTTATGTTGTATATTGTGACTTCTTTGTATAGATTGCAGCTTCTGAAATGAAAGAGAGAGAGATGCAATCATCAATGTCTTCAGCATAATTTATGACCTATTGTTTGTTCGTTATTAGGCTGAGCTGCATATAGGACTGAAAGATGAACTTTAGCTAGAGTACAGGTATTAAGTGCACAGCCTTTCTCTAAAAGTTTTAGCATCACACCATGGCTTTTCTGGAAGAAGGGAAAAGGCTATAAAACTTAAATACACCCATCCACTGGGCCACATAATTATTTTTCAACAATTTATTCATTAGCTGAGTAAAAGAATGCCGTTATTTGATGCTGGTAAATTGAGAAGAGTTAATTCTGGTTCAACCTAGCTCGTCGTTGTTGTTGGTATCGTTGAACTAAATACTTGATTTAGAATTACCTATCTTGAAATGTTGCACTCGGAAATGATGCAATCTCTTAAAATAAACAGCCCTTGGAAAATATATTGTTTGAATAAACGTTGGAAACATTCTATTGACATCTTGCATAATTGTTGAATATTCCTGATAAAACAGGGGCTGATTTGATGACTTTTCGAAGTAAAAAATACAATTTACTATTTCGTATTTTTGTTGTTAATTCCCTGAAAAATATAGGCACATCACTGGAAGTTCCTTTCATGTCAGTGTTTTTCTCTTGTTTGTTGTATGCCGCCCCCCCCCCCTTTCCCCCTCCCCCGTTTTCAGGGAAGAAAACGTCGTCTGAAGGGCAATACTTGACGGGCTATACTTGACAAAGATATAGCTGTCAGTATGACTCAGAATGACCCTTCCTGGATTGCACGGCACACCGTCAAAATTTCAAAATATCACTTGAATATATTTACCTGATTTTCGCTGTTGATTGCTTCAAATATGGTCAAAATTGTCTCATTTTGGAGTTAAAATTCCAATTTCCAATGGGCATCGGTGGTGATAGTATTATGTTATAGAAATACTTTATTCTCCGTCTGAGGATTCTGCAACAAATAAACATTCTGAAAAAGAAAGAAAACATGTATGGTTAAAAAAAATGTATGTTTTTAAGGTTTTGTTCCCTGTCATGTAGGTCTTCTGGGTTTTTTTTGATTTTTCAGGCATGTGTAGTATGCCACTTACTCTTCGCATTGTTTGAGTCATCCACGAGGAGTCATCTTCTTTTTCTGTTATGATGGTTATGATGTATATTGTGACTTCTTTGTATAGATTGCAGCATCTGAAATGAAAGAGAGAGAGATGCAGTCATCAATGTCTTCAGCATAATGTATGACCTATTGTTTGTTCGATATTAGGCTGAGCTGCATATAGGTCTGAAAAATGAACTTTAGCTGGAGTACAAGTATTAAGTGCACAGCCTTTCTCTAAAAGTTTTAGCATCACACCATTGCTTTTCTGGAAGAACGGAAAAGGCTAGAAAACTTAAATACACCCATCCAGCGGGCCACATAATTATTTTTTAACAATTTATTCATTAGCTGAATAAAAGAATGCCGTTATTTGTTGCTGGTAAAATGAGAAGGGTTAATTCTGTTTCAACCTAGCTCGTCGTTGTTGTTGGTATCGTTGAACTAAATACTTGATTTAGAATTACCTATCTTGAAATGTTGCACTCGGAAATGATGCAATCACTGGAAATAAACAGCCCTGGGAAAATATATTGTTCGAATAAACGTTGGAAACATTCTATTGACATCTTGCATAATTGTTGAATATTCCTGATAAAACAAGGGCTGATTTGATGACTTTTCGAAGTAAAAAATACAATTTACTATTTCGTATTTTTGTTGTTAATTCCCTGAAAAATATGGGCACATCACTGGAACTTCCTTTCATGTCAATGTTTTTCTCTTGTTTGTTGCATGCCGCCCCCCTTCCCCCCTCCCCTGTTTTCAGGGCAGAAAAAGTCGTCTGAAGGGCAATACTGGACGGGCTATTCTTGACAAAGATATAGCTGTCCGTATGACTCAGAATGGCCCTTCCTGGATTACACGGCACACCGTCAAAATTTCAAAATATCACTTAAATATATTCACCTGATTTTCGACGTTGATTGCTTCAAATATGGTCAAAATTGTCTCATTTTGGAGTTAAAATTCCAATTTCCAATGGGCATCGGTGGTGATAGTACTATGTTATAGAAAATCTTTATTGTCCGTCTGAGGTTTCTGCAACAAATAAACATTCTGAAAAAGAAAGAAAACATGTATGGTTAAAAAAATATGTTTTTAAGGCTTTGTTACCTGTCATGTACGTCTTCTGGTGGTTTGTTGATTTTTCAGGCAAGTGTAGTATGCCACTTACTGTTCGCATTGTTGGAGCCATCCACGAGGAGTCATCTTCTTTTTCTGTTATGATGGTTATGATGTATATTGTGACTTCTTTGTATAGATTGCAGCATCTGAAATGAAAGAGAGAGAGATGCAATCATCAATGTCTTCAGCATAATTTATGACCTATTGTTTGTTCGATATTAGGGTGAGCTGCATATAGGACTGAAAGATGAACTTTAGCTAGAGTACAGGTATTAAGTGCACAGCCTTTCTCTAAAAGTTTTATCATCACACCATGGCTTTTCTGGAAGAAGGGAAAAGACTATAAAACTTAAATACACCCATCCACCGGGCCACATAATTATTTTTTAACAATTTATTCATTAGCTGAATAAAAGAATGCCGTTATTTGATGCTGGTAAAATGAGAAGAGTTAATTCTGGAGCAACCTAGCTTGTCATTGTTGTTGGTATCATTGAATTAAATACTTGATTTAGAATTACCTATCTTGAAATGTTGCACTCGGAAATGATGCAATCTCTTAAAATAAACAGCCCTGGGAAAGTTAAAAAATTTATAGTAATTTGTATATTTTTTATACTTACCAATGACCCAGACTTAGCTGGTGCTAACTCTAACAAAACCAGGGCCAAACACAAATTTTGCCCCCCAATCCCCAAAATTTGCATCCAAAACAAAAAGAAATCATGTCCTAAAGGACCTCCATACTACGCCTCTACTGCGCATGCGCAGTGACGCTGTCGTCCCGAAATTGGCGCCAATTATCATTCTTACTGGCAGTGCCTGGTCAGCGCTATGTACTCAGCGGAGAGGCAAGAGTTCCCAACTCCAGGGAGGGCCATCCCCGTCTGGGTCATTGGTAAGTATAAAAAATATATAAATTACTATAAATTTTTTAACATTTTTATACTGTACCAATGACCCAGACTTAGCTGAATAGTAAACAGGCTGGAGGGCCTAGGACATAGAGGAAAATCCAATAAGCTCAACTATATAGTAAAGAGGTAACCCCTTCAGGAGAAAAGGAGTATTAGGCTTTACATGTATCTTTCTTATTTAATATTAAATTAGAAAGATACACTACCCTTAATAATTGAGCACAATAACATTCATGTTCTCTATTAACATCCAGTATAACCCTTATACTAATTATTTTTAAAGCAAGCCAATAAATAAAGTAGTCCAGAGAATTGAGACTCTTTATAGTCATTTAAAAGTGTCCGAGTATTGTATATTAAAGCCCGTTTGACACTTGACATATACAAATGCTTCACACCGAGCTACACTTTAAAAATAAGACATGAATGAATTTAAACATTAATATTACACTTAAAACCATCCCGGAAGCGACTCAGAAATACTGACTTGGAGGAGGCATTCCCTTGCTTTTCACTATAAAGCAGGTGACCTAAGGGAACACCCGCCACCCCCCCCCCCCCTTCCCCTTGCCCTGGGTCAAAATAGCCCAGAGCGAAGAGGGCAGCCGGACGGAGTCACTGCCGGAACAGAAAGCCTGCATAACTATAGTTGCAACTGTTTAGTGGACGACATTCTGAGCAACAGATAACGGACCTAAACAATCCAGGTCTCCAGAAATGGACTCAATATTTCTGAGATAAAAATTCGTAAATGTGGATGGCTGAGACCAATAAGCAGCCTTCATTAAATCTGTAATAGCAACACTATTAGCATAAGCCCAGGAAGTAGAAAGAGCTCTTACTTCATGAGCAGAAATCTTAAGCACAGACTGCTGAGAAGAAGATAAATCTTCATAAGCAGTACGGATAGTTAACTGAATCCATCTAGCAATAGAATGGACTGAAATGTCCTTTCTATTAGGCATGAAAGACAGAAAGAAACGTTTCCGTCCCTTTCTGATAAACTGAGATCTCTGTTTATAGATACGTAGTGCTCTAACAGGACAGAGTAAAGGCCTACGCCCGTCTGAAGACGGAAGAGCCTTAATAACAATAGGTTCCGGATATTTATTAGGAGCCTGATTCTTAGCTAAAAAACCCACATTAGTAGTGAAGGTGATAGTGTTCCCAACACTACGATAATGAGAATCATCCATCGATAGTGCATGAAGCTCACTGACTCTTCTGGCAGAAGAGAAAGCTAAGAGAAAAGCTGTCTTATAAGATAAGAATTTGAAATCTACTGTCCCAAGAGGTTCAAATGGCTTTTCCTTCAATTTAAGGAGAACCCAAGCTAAATTCCACTTAGGATTAATCTGAGAGTTCTGGGTCTATTTATCGAAAAGTTTCTAACCAACTTCGATAAAGAGACATTAGATCCAATTTGTAAACTATCATGATGTGCATAGGTATCAGATAACATAGATCTATAACCATTTATAGTAACAGGCTGCAGTTTGATTTCGTCAAACAAGTATACTAGAAAGTTTGCAATGTCTGGTATAGAGGGATCAAATATATCTACAGAATGATCCCTACACCAACGACGAAAAACCTTCCACTTAGCCGCATAGTTTAGCGAAGAGGAGGTCCTCCTACAGTTAGAAATCGCGTCCACTGCTCGTCCTGTAAAGTGCTTGCCATGCAAGAAGGACCGCACAACGGAAAAACGTGAAGGTTGAGACCTTGCGGGTTGTGATGGAGTTGGCGCGATTTCCCCTGCGAAAGAAGATCCTCTCGTGGAGGAAGCTTCCGCGGTAGGTCCCACAACAGACACCTGAGTAGATTTATCCATGGTCTCTGTGGCGACAGAGATGCTACCAACAGAATCTTGCATTGAGATTGTTTTATCTTTAGCAATACTTGTTGAATTAACGGCGCTGGAGGATACGCATATCCTATCATTCCGTCCCAAGGGATCGACAGAGCGTCTACTGCAAATGCTCTTGGATCCGGACACGGAGACACATACGTCTGCAACTGATTGTTGAGATGTGTCGCAAATAAGTCTATCATTGGCCGTTCCCATTGGTAGCAAATCTGATTGAATACTTGTTTGTTGAGAGTCCACTCCGACGGCAACAAGCGACCCTTTCGTGAAAGGGAGTCTGCTAGCACATTCAGACGACCCGGTATGTGACGGACCGAAAGAAGAACGTGATGTTCTAACGCAAACAGAAGGATTCTTTCCGTTAGATTGAACAACGGAACTGAATGAGTGCCTCCCTGATTCCGTATATACGCCACTACTGTCGTATTGTCGGATAGGATTTGGACATGAGCATCGTGAATAATGTCCATTCAGTGACGTAACGCAAGCCAAATTGACATCATTTCCTTGATGTTTATGTGCTTGCACAGGAATTGCGGATCCCAAAGACCCTGGCATCTCGAATCCGTTGGGATTAATGATGCACCCCAACCTGTTTGACTGGCATACGTCATAACGGTAAAACTCGGATCCGGCAACTGCAGCGGAACTCCTTGAGTTAACCACTGAATGTTTGCCCAAGTCTGAATCTCTTGTTTCACTTGATCTGACAAGAGAACGTCTACATCGAGCGAATGAATTTTCACACTCCAATTCTGAGTCAGGAAAATTTGAAGAGGACGTGTGCGTAGCCGCCCCATCGGAATGAGATCCGCGGCGGCTCCGCACAGACCTATCAGTCTCAAATTCTCTCGCCGTGACTTTGTCTGCGTGCAGACAATAGCGAGCGAAACAGCTGACTAATTTCGCTCTGGTTAACGGCAGACGAACGAGATTGTTGTGCGTCTCGAAGCTCATTCCCAGATGAGTGAATGACTTGGACGGCACCAGATCCGACTTCTCCTCGTTTACTATAAAACCGAGACGTCGGAGCAATAGAAGAAGATTCTGAACATCGTTCTGAAGCGTTAACTCGTTGCCGTACCTCTGAAGAATGTCGTCCAGGTAGGCCGACGTTACCGCAGACAAATGAGCTCGGAAGTAGATCATTACCGAGTTCATTACCCGAGTGAAAGCCCAGGGTGCTAGATTCAATCCGAAGCACATCGCCCGGAATTGATACACCACTCCCAGGACTGCAAAGCGTAGATACTTTCGGAATGTCGGATGTACCATGACGTGAAAGTACGCATCTTTGAGATCTATGCTCGTTGCATAATCGTTCACCCGAATACTCGCTCTGACCGATCGAATCGTCTCCATATAAAACTTCGGAGCGACGATCAGCTTGTTTATCCAGCTCAAATCTATGACTGGACGGAACGAGCCGTCTGGTTTCGGAACCAGAAACAGATGGCTGTAGAATCCCAGAGATTCCTGGTTTTCTACGACCTCTACCGCGTTCTTCATTAAAAGAGACTGCACCTCTGATAACAGAGCGTCTCTTTTCTGTGGATTTGACGGAAGATGAGTCCACTTTGGACTTCGAGTTAATGGAGGCTTTCGTTTGAAGGATATCTTTAGACCTTCCGAAGTCACTCCTCTCACCCAAGGGTCGTCCGTAATCGACGCCCACTCTTGTGAAAAACTCGACAACCTTCCGCCAACCGGAACGCGATAGAGGTTTAAGCCATCACCTCCTGGACCTGCGAGGCCTGCGGTAGGAGAAACCACGTCTTCCACGACCCGCACCTCGCCTCGTCAACCTCGGGGCGTCCGACCGATTGTCCCGGCCTGAAGGACGTCCCGAACGAGAGTCGCTATCCTGACGGTCTCTCGAATAAGACCAAGAGGACGCACCGGAACCTCTATAGGAACCTCTCTTGGGCGCATTAGACCCAGAAGTGCCTGTCTTATTCGTGTCTGCTGTATCCGACTTTTTAGGAGCCGATCTGAACAACAGAGAATCATTAGCTTTCTTTTTAATTTTATCATAAATAGCGGAAAGCTTGCCGTCAAAGAGAAGTTCTCCTGAGACCGAAGCGACTCTAAGAGAGTTCTTCACCTTAGAATCCACTAGTGTGGATGTAGCTAGGGCTGCGTCACGTCTAACCAACTCCAGATTTGCCACTGAAAGGGCGGAGTTACACGTGGAATAAGCTACTGCCCTTGAAAGAAGTCTTAAAGAGGATTGTATATCCTGAAACTCTTCCCCTTGAAGGCGCAGTGATAACGCCTTAGTAAGGTTATCTGCGTAAGATAAGGCATCTAAATTGGCTCTGTTAGACGCAATAGCTGTTTCCAACACCGCGGTTGGAATAGAAGCTGACGACGGTAATGATAGCTCTAAGTCTTCCGCCTCGTCGTCCATACGCAGAGGAACTCTCGGTATACCCTGTCCTGCCGTATCGAATTTATTCCTTGCATTAATGAAAGGCAGGTTGAGAGTATTAGCGGACAAGAAACCTGCTTTCCCCGTCCTGGAAGCAAGTTTAAATATAGCGTCGTTCAATAATTCAAATGTTCTAGCAACATTATTGGACTGCGACGGAAACTCGGGAGCGATGTCCCTGAACCGCTCAAAAAATTCAGAGTCCAATGACGCTATAATTCTCTTGTCCGGAAGCGCAGCAGTCTGGCCCGACGGAACAACTTGAGGGAGAAAGTGCCGGATGAAGTCCACGGCAGCTTTATGTTGTTCCGAAAGGGATAGCTCCAAGTCATCCGTATCCCTTTCACCATCCGGTCGGACCTCACGATGTTCCCGGTCGTCCGCCCCCGATGCTTCGGCGGAGCGTACCGACCCAGCGCCGTCGGATAATTCTCGATCCGACACCGTTTCTGTCGGCTGCTGGGATGCTTCGATAAGTTGTGCTATCTGCACAAGAATGTCCGGCGTCGAGACCTGCGGAGGCGCAGTCTTTCGCTGCTTCGCCGAGGGCAGCTCCGCATCAGATGGCTCCCGCATACTTTTCCTATGCGAACGTCCGGAGTCCATCGGTCTCGAATCCCTGGCTGCCGGATGGTGTGACCTGGTCGCCGAAGAATCCTTCATCGGCGAAGCTGGTAATATATCGGCGGTCACGCAGCCAAGGTGCGGTCGTGTGCGCTGACGAGAAGAGGAAGCCTTAACAGTCTCTGCGGACTGCTTATACAACGGAGCGTCCCGAGCGACGGACGTATGCTCCGCTAAAGACACATTTTGCACCACAACATCTGGTCCCAGATGTTGTTGTACGAGAGAGGGACCTCTCTCGCTCGCGGCCCGGCTGGACCTGGACGAGCGAGGAACCGGACTAAAAGGCTTCCTCCGTTCTCGCTTACTATCCGCCGTCACTGGGTGTGCATCTATTATGTTTATAGTGCTCGCATCACCCAAAATTTCCTCTTGGACCGCATCGGACGAACCCGGCTGCCGAACCATTCGGTGAATGGACGCTACACCGGGCGAGCTAGCGGACGACATTTGTCTAATCTCCATGAGCACTTTTGCCGCTAGCTCTGAATTCATTTGTGACGACGGACGCACACTTGAAGAAGATAACATGGAAACATCACCCTGTTCTGGTTCCTCTGAAATAGAAACTGAGAGAGTAGAGTGACCTTGTGGAGAAAGAGCCGGCATCGCTCTTTCTCCAGAAACAACATATCGTGACACACGTTTCCAATGTTTCTCATCCCAATGTTCACATATAGGACAGGGATTAATGCGAGAACACTGACTACAATTAATACAATGATCATGAAAGTCAGAGGAAGCTTTCTTCCTATTACAATTTGAACAACGTCCCTTCATTGTGAAAGAACAACAATAAGTCCTAGTTACTCGCAAAAACCCCTGACACAAAGATACATAATAACATGATCCATTAATAAATGAAAAAACAATTGCAAAACAAAATAATTTTGAAAAAATATTTTTTCAGAGAAGCCCAAGTTGCTGAAAAGTAACGTTGAGCCCCGATGGATCCGATGGCAAAGTGTGGTCAAAAATTTTAAATTTATATAAAATAATTAATGAGACACTTTCGGATAATATAAATGTATCTTATAATGAGATAAACTACCACAAAGGCAAACAGCCCCCCTCAAAAAAGGCTGTTGCCAATGAAAACAAACAGTGTAAACACACTAGAAAACATGACTCCTGGCACTGAAAAAACTGGCCTGGAATCAGTCATCAATTACACTCTATCTGATGCAAAACAGAGCCTCCCAGGGGAGAATCTGTAGAACATCAGATGGAAGATGCAGAACACAAACGTTATACACCCATGGGTGAAAACGTAACTATGGGGAAAATAACAGAAAACATTCTGTAACCAAGCAACTCTCCCAGGAAATTTTAGAAATGAAATTTCTCAAAAATATGCCAAAAGCATGGGAGAATTGCCAGGGGGGACTTTAGAAGGCTAGGGGAGAGGAAACACTGAATAAGCAGTGCAACAATTAGCAAGAATGACAACAAGAGGCCCATGCCTCGAAAATAGGCAACTTAACATAATTTCATCAAAGAATTTTAAGTACAGCCCTGATTATTTTTTGCAACTTCTTTTTCCTCTCCTCCTTCTATCCTCCTTAGAATCACATTTTCTCCAAAAATTACGTGTCTAGCATCCTTTAAACTGAGATTTACAAGCACAAAGATCAGTGAGATGTTGACTGATGAAGGGCCAAACAGAGAATGATAATTGGCGCCAATTTCGGGACGACTGCGTCACTGCGCATGCGCAGTAGAGTCGTAGTATGGAGGTCCTTTAGGGCATGATTTCTTTTTGTTTTGGATGCAAATTTTGGGGATTGGGGGGCAAAATTTGTGTTTGGCCCTGGTTTTGTTAGAGTTAGCACCAGCTAAGTCTGGGTCATTGGTACAGTATAAAAATATATATTGTTTGAAAAAACGTTGGAAACATTGTATTGACATCTTGCATAATTGTTGAATATTTCTGATAAAACAGGGGCTGATTTGATGACTTTTCGAAGTAAAAAATACAATTTACTATTTCGTATTTTTGTTGTTAATTCCCTGAAAAATATGGGCACATCACTGGAACTTCCTTTCATGTCAATGTTTTTCTCTTGTTTGTTGCATGCCGCCCCCCCCCCCCCCTTCCCCCTCTCCCCTGTTTTCAGGGCAGAAAAAGTCGTCTGAAGGGCAATACTTGACGGGCTATACTTGACAAAGATATAGCTGTCAGTATGACTCAGAATGACCCTTCCTGGATTACACGGCACACCGTAAAAATTTCAAAATATCACTAAAAGATATTCACCTGATTTTCGCCGTCGATTGCTTCAAATATGGTCAAAATTGTCTCATTTTGGAGTTGAAATTCCAATTTTCCAATGGGCATCGCTGGAGATAGAACTATGTTATAGAAATTCTTTATTCTCCGTCTGACGATTCTGCAACAAATAAACATTCTGAAAAAGAAAGAAAACATGTATGGTTAAAAATATGTATGTTTTTAAGGCTTTGTTACCTGTCATGTACGTCTTCTGGTGGTTTGTTGATTTTTCAGGCAAGTGTAGTATGCCACTTACTGTTCGCATTGTTGGAGCCATCCACCAGGAGTCATCTTCTTTTTCTGTTATGATGGTTATGATGTATATTGTGACTTCTTTGTATAGATTGCAGCATCTGAAATGAAAGAGAGAGAGATGCAACCATCAATGTCTTCAGCATAATTTATGACCTATTGTTTGTTCGATATTAGGGTGAGCTGCATATAGGACTGAAAGATGAACTTTAGCTGGAGTACAGGTATCAAGTGCACAGCCTTTCTCTAAAAGTTTTATCATCACACCATGGCTTTTCTGGAAGAAGGGAAAAGGCTAGAAAACTTAAATACACCCATCCACCAGGCCACATAATTATTTTTTAACAATTTATTCATTAGCTGAATAAAAGAATGCCGTTATTTGCTGCTGGTAAAATGAGAAGAGTTAATTCTGGAGCAACCTAGCTTGTCGTTGTTGTTGGTATAGTTGAATTAAATACTTGATTTAGAATTACCTATCTTGAAATGTTGCACTCTGAAATGATGCAATCTCTTAAAATAAACAGCCCTGGGAAAATATATTGTTTGAAAAAACGTTGGAAACATTCTATTGACATCTTGCATAATTGTTGAATATTCCTGATAAAACAGGGGCTGATTTGGTGACTTTTCGAAGTAAAAAATACAATTTACTATTTCGTATTTTTGTTGTTAATTCCCTGAAAAATATAGGCACATCACTGGAACTTCCTTTCATGTCAGTGTTTTTCTCATGTTTTTAGTATGCCGTCCCCCCCCCTTTCCCCCTCCCCTGTTTTCAGGGCAGAAAAAGTCGTCTGAAGGGCAATTCTTGACGGGCTCTACTTGACAAAGATATAGCTGTCAGTATGACTCAGAATGACCCTTTCTGGATTACACGCACACCGTAAAAATTCCAAAATATCACTTAAATATATTCACCTGATTTTCGCAGTTGATTGCTTCAAATATGGTCAAAATTGTCTCATTTTGGAGTTAAAATTCCAATTTCCAATGGGCAACGGTGGTGATAGTACTATGTTATAGAAATTCTTTATTCTCCGTCTGAGGATTCTGCAACAAATAAACATTCTGAAAAAGAAAGAAAACATGTATGGTTAAAAAAAATGTATGTTTTTAAGGTTTTGTTACCTGTCATGTAGGTCTTCTGGTGGTTTGTTGATTTCTCAGGCATGTGTAGTATGCCACTTACTGTTCGCATTGTTGGAGCCATCCACGAGGAGTCATCTTCTTTTTCTGTTATGATGGTTATGATGTATATTGTGACTTCTTTGTTTAGATTGCAGCATCTGAAATGAAAGAGAGAGAGAGATGCAATCATCAATGTCTTCAGCATAATTTAT
This sequence comes from Pictodentalium vernedei, assembly GCA_031216915.1. Classification (NCBI taxonomy): domain Eukaryota; kingdom Metazoa; phylum Mollusca; class Scaphopoda; order Dentaliida; family Dentaliidae; genus Pictodentalium; species Pictodentalium vernedei. Next base: position 475,125,827 of record CM062295.1, read on the forward strand.
GACCTATTGTTTATTCGATATTAGGGTGAGCTGCATATAGGACTGAAAGATGAACTTTAGCTAGAGTACAGGTATTAAGTGCACAGCCTTTCTCTAAAAGTTTTATCATCACACCATGGCTTTTCTGGAAGAAGGGAAAAGGCTAGAAAACTTAAATACACCCATCCACCGGGCCACATAATTATTTTTTAACAATTTATTCATCAGCTGAATAACAGAATGCCGTTATTTGATGCTGGTAAAATGAGAAGGGTTAATTCTGGTTCAACCTAGCTCGTCGTTGTTCTTGGTATCGTTGAACTAAATACTTGATTTAGAATTACCTATCTTGAAATGTTGCACTCGTAAATGATGCAATCACTTAAAATAAACAGCCCTGGGAAAATATATTGTTTGAATAAATGTTGGAAACATTCTATTGACATTTTGCATAATTGTTGAATATTCCTGATAAAACAGGGGCTGATTTGATGACTTTTCGAAGTAAAAAATACAATTTACTACTTCGTATTTTTGTTGTTAATTCCCTGAAAAATATTGGCACATCACTTTGACTTCCTTTCATGTCAATGTTTTTCTCTTGTTTGTTGCATGCCGCCCCCCCCCTCCACTTCCCCCCTCCCCTGTTTTCAGGGCAGAAAAAGTCGGCTGAAGGGCAATACTTGACAGGCTATACTTGACAAAGATATAGCTGTCAGTATGACTCAGAATGACCCTTCCTGGATTACACGGCACACCGTCAAAATTTCAAAATATCACTTAAATATATTCACCTGATTTTCGCCGTTGATTGCTTCAAATATGGTCAAAATTGTCTCATTTTGGAGTTGAAATTCCAATGGGCATCGCTGGAGATAGTACTATGTTACAGAAATTCTTTATTCTCCGTCTGACGATTCTGCAACAAATAAACATTCTGAAAAAGAAAGAAAACATGTATGGTTAAAAATATGTATGTTTTTAAGGCTTTGTTACCTGTCATGTACGTCTTCTGGTGGTTTGTTGATTTTTCAGGCAAGTGTAGTATGCCACTTACTGTTCGCATTGTTGGAGCCATCCATCAGGAGTCATCTTCTTTTTCTGTTATGATGGTTATGATGTATATTGTGACTTCTTTGTATAGATTGCAGCATTTGAAATGAAAGAGAGAGAAATGCAATCATCAATGTGTTCAGCATAATTTATGACCTATTGTTTGTTCGATATTAGGGTGAGCTGCATATAGGACTGAAAGATGAACTTTAGCTAGAGTACAGGTATTAAGTGCACAGCCTTTCTCTAAAAGTTTTATCATCACACCATGGCTTTTCTGGAAGAAGGGAAAAGGCTAGAAAACTTATTTACACCCATCCACCGGGCCACATAATTATTTTTTAACAATTTATTCATTAGCTGAATAAAAGAATGCCGTTATTTGATGCTGGTAAAATGAGAAGAGTTAATTCTGGAGCAACCTAGCTTGTCGTTGTTGTTGGTATCGTTGAATTAAATACTTGATTTAGAATTACCTATCTTGATATGTTGCACTCGGAAATGATGCAATCTCTTAAAATAAACAGCCCTGGGAAAATATATTGTTTGAAAAAACGTTGGAAACTTTCTATTGACATCTTGCACAATTGTTGAATATTCCTGATAAAACAGGGGCTGATTTGATGACTTTTCGAAGTAAAAAATACAATTTTCCATTTCGTATTTTTGTTGTTAATTCCCTGAAAAATACAGGCACATCACTGGAAGTTCCTTTCATGTCAGTGTTTTTCACTTGTTTGTTGTATGACGCCCCCCCCCCCCCCTTTCCCCCTCCCCCGTTTTCAGGGCAGAAATAGTCGTCTGAAGGGCAATACTTGACGGGCTATACTTGACAAAGATATAGCTGTCAGTATGACTCAGAATGACCCTTCCTGGATTACACGGCACACTTTCAAAATTTCAAAACATCACTTGAATATATTCACCTGATTTTCGCTGTTGATTGCTTCAAATATGGCCAAAATTGTCTCATTTTGGAGTTAAAATTCCAATTTCCAATGGGCATCAGTGGTGATAGTACTATGTTATAGAGGTTCTTTATTCTCCGTCTGAGGATTCTGCAACAAATAAACATTCTGAAAAAGAAAAAAAACATGTATGGTTAAAAAAAATGTATGTTTTTAAGGTTTTGTTACCTGTCATGTAGGTCTTTTGGTGGTTTGTTGATTTTTCAGGCAAGTGTAGTATGCCACTTACTGTTCCCATTGTTGGAGCCATCCACGAGGAGTCATCTTCTTTTTCTGTTATGATGGTTATGTTGTATATTGTGACTTCTTTGTATAGATTGCAGCTTCTGAAATGAAAGAGAGAGAGATGCAATCATCAATGTCTTCAGCATAATTTATGACCTATTGTTTGTTCGATATTAGGCTGAGCTGCATATAGGACTGAAAGATGAACTTTAGCTAGAGTACAGGTATTAAGTGCACAGCCTTTCTCTAAAAGTTTTATCATCACACCATGGCTATTCTGGAAGAACAGAAAAGGCTAGAAAACTTAAATACACCCATCCACCGGGCCACATAATTATTTTTTGAAAATTTATTCATTAGCTGAATAAAAGAATGCCGTTATTTCATGCTGGTAAATTGAGAAGAGTTAATTCTGGTTCAACCTAGCTCGTCATTGTTGTTGGTATCGTTGAACTAAATACTTGATTTAGAGTTACCTATCTTGAAATGTTGCACTCGGAAATGATGCAATCTCTTAAACTAAACAGCCCTGGGAAAATATATTGTTTGAATAAACGTTGAAAACATTCTATTGACATCTTGCATAATTGTTGAATATTCCTGATAAAACAGGGGCTGATTTGATGACTTTTAAAAGTAAAAAATACAATTTACCATTTCGTATTTTTGTTGTTAATTCCCTGAAAAATATGGGCACATCACTGGAACTTCCTTTCATGTCAATGTTTTTCTCTTGTCTGTTGCATGCCGCCCCCTCCTTTCCCCCCTCCCCTGTTTTCAGGGCAGAAAAAGTCGTCTGAAGGGCAACATTTCACAGGCTCTACTTGACAAAGATATAGCTGTCAGTATGACTCAGAATGACCTTTCCTGGATTACATGGTACACCCTCAAAATTCCAAAATATCACTTAAATATATTCACCTGATTTTCGCAGTTGATTGCTTCAAATATGGTCAAAATTGTCTCATTTTGGAGTTAAAATTCCAATTTCCAATGGGCATCAGTGGTGATAGTACTACGTTATAGAAATTCTTTATTCTCCATCTGAGGATTCTGCAACAAATGAACATTCTGAAAAAGAAAGAAAACATGTATGGTTAAAAAAAAATGTATGTTTTTAAGGTTTTGTTCCCTGTCATGTTGGTCTTCTGGTGGTTTGTTGATTTTTCAGGCATGTGTAGTATGCCACTTTCTCTTCGCATTGTTGGAGCCATCCACGAGGAGTCATCTTCTTTTTCTGTTATGATGGTTATGATGTATATTGTGACTTCTTTGTATAGATTGCAGCATCTGAAATGAAAGAGAGAGAGATGCAATCCTCAATGTCTTCAGCATAATTTATGACCTATTGTTTGTTCGATATTAGGCTGAGCTGCATATAGGACTGAAAGATGAACTTTAGCTAGAGTACAGGTATTAAGTGCACAGCCTTTCTCTAAAAGTTTTATCATCACACAATGGCTTTTCTGGAAGAAGGGAAAAGGCTATAAAACTTAAATACACCCATCCACTGGGCCACATAATTATTTTTTAACAATTTATTCATTAGCTGAATAAAAGAATGCCGTTATTTGATGCTGGTAAAATGAGAAGAGTTAATTCTGGAGCAACCTAGCTTGTCGTTGTTGTTGGTATCATTGAATTAAATACTTGATTTAGAATTACCTATCTTGAAATGTTGCACTCGGAAATGATGCAATCTCTTAAAATAAACAACCCTGGGAAAATATATTGTTTGAATAAACGTTGGAAACATTCTATTGACATCTTGCATAATTGTTGAATATTCCTGATAAAACAGGGGGTAATTTGATGACTTTTCGAAGTAAAAAATACGATTTACTATTTCGTATTTTTATTGTTAATTCCCTGAAAAATATGGGCACATCACTGGAACTTCCTTTCATGTCAATGTATCTCTCTTGTTTGTTGCACGCCGCCCCCCTTCCCCCTCCCCTGTTTTCAGGGCAGAAAAAGTCGTCTGAAGGGCAATACTTGACGGGCTATACTTGACAAAGATATAGCTGTCAGTATGACTCAGAATGACCCTTCCTGGATTACACGGCACACCGTCAAAATTTCAAATTATCACTTAAATATATTCACCTGATTTTCGCCGTTGATTGCTTCAAATATGGTCAAAATTGTCTCATTTTGGAGTTAAAATTCCAATTTCCAATGGGCATCGGTGGTGATAGTAGTATGTTATAGAAATCATTTATTCTCCGTCTGATGATTCTGCAACAAATAAACATTCTGAAAAAGAAAGAAAACATGTATGGTTAAAAAAATGTATGTTTTTTAAGGTTTTGTTACCTGTCATGTAGGTCTTCTGGTGGTTTGTTGATTTTTCAGGCAAGTGTAGTATGCCACTTACTGTTCGCATTGTTGGAGCCATCCACGAGGAGTCATCTTCTTTTTCTGTTATGATGGTAATGATATATATTGTGACTTCTTTGTATCGATTGCAGCATCTGAAATGAAAGAGAGAGAGATGCAATCATCAATGTCTTCAGCATAATTTATGACCTATTGTTTGTTCAATATCAGGCTGAGCTACATAAGGGACTGAAAAATGAACTGTAGCTAGGGTACAGCTATTAAGGGCAAAGCCTTTCTCCAAAAGTTTTATCATCACACCATGGTTTTCTGGAAGAACGGAAAAGGCTAGAAAACTTAAATACACCCAAACACTAGGCCACATAATTATTTTATAACAATTTATTCATTAGCTGAATAACAGAATGCCATTATTTAATGCTGGTAAAATGAGAAGAGTTAATTCTGGATCAACCTAGCTAGTCGTTGTTGGTATCGCTAAACTAAATACTTGATTTAGTATTACCTGTCTTGAAATGTTGCACTCGGAAATGATGCAATCTCTTAAAATAAGCAGCCCTGGGAAAATATATTGTTTGAATAAACGTTGGAAACATTCTATTGACATCTTGCATAATTGTTGAATATTCCTGATAAAACAGGGGCTGATTTGATGACTTTTCGAAGTAAAAAATACAATTCACTATTTCGTATTTTTGTTGTTAATTCCCTGAAAAATATGGGCACATCACTGGAACTTCCTTTCATGTCAATGTTTTTCTCTTGTTTGTTGCATGCCGACCCCCCCCCCCCCTTCCCCCCTCCCCTGTTTTCATTTCAGAAAAAGTCGTCTGAAAGGCAATACTTGACGGGCTATACTTGAGAAAGATATAGCTGTCAGTATGACTCAGAATGACCCTTCCTTGATTACACAGCACAACGTCAAAATTTCAAAATATCACTTAAATATATTCACCTGATTTTTGCAGTTGATTGGTTCAAATATGGTCAAAAATTGTCTCATTTTGGAGTTAAAATTCCAATTTCCAGTGGGCATCGGTGGTGATGGTGCTATGTTATAGAAATTCTTTATTCTCGTCTGAGGATTCTGCAACAAATAAACATTCTGAAAAAGAAAGAAAACATGTATGGTTAAAAAATGTATGTTTTTAAGGTTTTGTTACCTGTCATGTAGGTCTTCTGGTGGTTTGTTGATTTTTCAGGCAAGTGTAGTATGCCACTTACTGTTCGCATTGTTGAAGCCATCCACGAGGAGTCATCTTCTTTTTCTGTTATGATGGTTATGATCTATATTGTGACTTCTTTGTATCGGTTGCAGCATCTGAAATGAAAGAGAGAGAGATGCAATCATCAATGTCTTCAGCATAATTTATGACCTATTGTTTGTTCGATATTAGGCTGAGCTGTATATAGGACTGAAAGATGAACTTTAGCTAGAGTACAGTTATTAAGTGCACAGCCTTACTCTAAAAGTTTTATCATCACACAATGGCTTTTCTGGAAGAACGGAAAAGGCTAGAAAACTTAAATACACCCATCCACCGGGCCACATTCAGCATCTGAAATGAAAGAGAGAGAAATGCTGCACTCGGAAATGATGCAATCTCTTAAAATAAACAGCCCTGGGAAAATATATTGTTTGAATAAACGTTGGAAACATTCTATTGACATCTTGCATAAATGTTGAATATTCCTGATAAAACAGGGGCTGATTTGATGACTTTTCGAAGTAAAAAATACAATTTACTATTTCGTATTTTTGCTGTTAATTCCCTGAAAAATATGGGCACGTCACTGGAACTTCCTTTCATGTCAATGTTTCTCTCTTGTTTGTTGCACGCCGCCCCCCTCCCCTGTTTTCAGGGCAGAAAAAGTGGTCTGAAGGGCAATGCTTGATGGGCTATACTTGACAAAGATATAGCTGTCAGTATGACTCAGTATGACCCTTCCTGGATTACACGGCACACCGTCAAAATTTCAAAATGTCACTTAAATATATTCACCTGATTTTCGCATTTGATTGCTTCAAATATGATCAAAATTGTCTCATTTTGGAGTAAAAATTCCAATTTCTAATGTGCATCGGTGGTGATAGTACTATGCTGTAGAAATTCTTTATTCTCCGTCTGAGGACTCTGCAACAAATAAACATTCTGAAAAAGAAAGAAAACACGTATGGTTAAAAAAAATGTATGTTTTAAAGTTTTTTTTTACCTGTCATATAGGTCTTCTGGTGGTTTGTTGATTTTTCAGGCAAGTATAGTATGCCACTTACAGTTCGCGTTGTTGGAGCCATCCACGAGGAGTCATCTTCTTTTTCTGTTATGATGGTTATGATATATATTGTGACTTCTTTGTATCGATTGCAGCATCTGAAATGAAAGAGAGAGAGGTGCAATCATCAATGTCTTCAGCATAATTTATGACCTATTGTTTGTTCGATATCAGGCTGAGGTGCATATAAGAGTGAAAGATGAACTTTAGCTAGAGTACAGATATTAAGTGCACAACTTTCTCTAAAAGTTTTATCATCACACCATGGCTTTTCTGGAAGAACGGAAAAGGATAGAAAACTTAAATACACCCAACCACCGGGCCACATAATTATTTTTAAACAATTTATTCATTAGCTGAATAAAGGAATGCCATTATTTAATGCTGGTAAAATGAGAAGAGTTAATTCTGGTTCAACCTAGCTAGTCGTTGTTGTTGGTATCGTTGAACTAAATACTTGATTTAGAATCACCTATCTTGAAATGTTGCACTCGGAAATGATGCAATCTCTTAAAATAAACAGCGCTGGGAAAATATATTGTTTCAATAAACGTTTGAAACATTCTATTGACATCTTGCATAACCGTTGAATATTCCTGATAAAAGAGGGGGTGATTTGATGACTTTTGGAGCTAAAAAATACAATTTACCTATTTCGTATTTTTGTTGTTAATTCCCTGAAAAATATTTGCGCATCACTGGAACTTCCTTTCAGGTCAATTTTTCTCTCTTGTGCGTTGCATGACGCCCCACCCCCCTTGCCCTTTCCCCTCCCCTGTTTGCAGGCAGAAAAAGTTGTCTGAAGGCCTATAGTTGACAGGCTATACTTGACAAAGATATAGCTGTCAGTATGACGGAGTATGACCCTTCTGGATTACACTGCACACCATCAAAATTTCAAAATATCACTTAAATATATTCACCTGATTTTCGCAGCTGATCGCTTCAAATATGGTCAAAATTGTCTCATTTTGGAGTTAAAATTACAATTTCCAAAGTGCATCGGTGGTGACAGTACTATGTTATAGAAATTTTTTAATCTCTGTGTGAGGATTCTGCAACAAACAAACATTATGAAAAAGAAAGAAAACATGTATTGGTTAAAGAAAAATGTACGTTTTTAAGGTTTTGTTACCTGTCATGCAGGTCTCGTGGTGGTTTGTTGAGTTTTCAGGCAAGTATAGTGTGCCACTAACGGTTCGCATTGTTGGAGCCATTCATGAGGAGTCGTCTTCTTTTTCTGTCTTGATGGTTACGATATATATTCTGACTTCTTTTTATCGATTGCAGCATCTAAGATGAAAGAGAGAGAGATGCAATCATCAATGTCTTCAGCATAATTTATGTCCTATTGTTTGTTCGATATCAGGCTGAGCTACATATAGGACTGAAAGATGAACTTTAGCTAGAGAACAGGTATTGAGTGCACAGCCTTTCTCTAAAAGTTTTATCATCACAAAATGGCTTTTCTGGAAGAATGGAAAAGGCTAGAACACTTAAATACACCCATCCACCGGGCCACATAATTATTTTTTAACAAATTATTCATTAGCTGAATAAAAGAATGCAGTTATTTGATGCTGGTAAAATGAGAAGAGTTAATTCTGGTTCAACCTAGCTCGTCGTTGTTGTTGCTATCATTGAACTAAATACTTGATTTAGAATTACCTATCTTGAAATGTTGCACTCGGAAATGATGCAATCTTTTAAAATAAACAGCCCTGGGAAAATATATTGTTTGAATAAACGTTGGAAACATTCTATTGACATCTTGCATAATTGTTGAATATTCCTGATAAAACAGGGGTGATTTGATGACTTTTCGAAGTAAAAAATACAATTTACTATTTCGTATTTTTGTTGTTAATTCCCTGAAAAATATGGGCACATCACTGGAACTTCCTTTCATGTCAATGTTTCTCTCTTGTTTGTTGCACGCCGCCCCCTTCCCCCTCCCCTGTTTTCAGGGCAGAAAAAGTCGTCTGAAGGGCAATACTTGACGGGCTATACTTGACAAAGATATAGCTGTCAGTATGACTCAGAATGACCCTTCCTGGATTACACGGCACACCGTCAAAATTTCAAATTATCACTTAAATATATTCACCTGATTTTCGCAGTTGATTGCTTCAAATATGGTCAAAATTGTCTCATTTTGGAGTTAAAATTCCAATTTCCAATGGGCATCGGTGGTGATAGTAGTATGTTATAGAAATCCTTTATTCTCCGTCTGATGATTCTGCCAGAAATAAACATTCTGAAAAAGAAAGAAAACATGTATGGTTAAAAAAAATGTATGTTTTTAAGGTTTTGTTACCTGTCATGTAGGTCTTCTGGTGGTTTGTTGATTTTTCAGGCAAGTGTAGTATGCCACTTACTGTTCGCATTGTTGGAGCCATCCACGAGGAGTCATCTTCTTTTTCTGTTATGATGGTAATGATATATATTGTGACTTCTTTGTATCGATTGCAGCATCTGAAATGAAAGAGAGAGAAAGAGATGCAATCATCAATGTCTTCAGCATAATTTATGACCTATTGTTTGTTCAATATCAGGCTGAGCTACATAAGGGACTGAAAAATGAACTGTAGCTAGGGTACAGCTATTAAGGGCAAAGCCTTTCTCCAAAAGTTTTATCATCACACCATGGCTTTTCTGGAAGAACGGAAAAGGCTAGAAAACTTAAATACACCCAAACACTAGGCCACATAATTATTTTATAACAATTTATTCATTAGCTGAATAACAGAATGCCATTATTTATGCTGGTAAAATGAGAAGAGTTAATTCTGGATCAACCTAGCTAGTCGTTGTTGGTATCGCTAAACTAAATACTTGATTTAGTATTACCTGTCTTGAAATGTTGCACTCGGAAATGATGCAATCTCTTAAAATAAGCAGCCCTGGGAAAATATATTGTTTGAATAAACGTTGGAAATACTCTATTGACATCTTGCATAATTGTTGAATATTCCTGATAAAACAGGGGCTGATTTGATGAATTTTCGAAGTAAAAAATACAATTTACTATTTCGTATTTTTGTTGTTAATTCCTGAAAAATATGGGCACATCACTGGAACTTCCTTTCATGTCAATGTTTCTCTCTTGTTTGAAGTATGCCCCCCCCTTCCCCCTCCCCTGTTTTCATGGCAGAAAAAGTCGGCGGAAGGGCAATACTTGACGGGCTGTACTTGACAAGGATATAGCTGTCAGTATGACTCAGTATGACCCTTCCTGGATTACACGGCACACTGTCAAAATTTCAAAATATCACTTAAATATATTCACCTGATTTTCGCAGTTGATTGCTTCAAATATGATCAAAATTGTCTCATTTTGGAGTTAAATTTCCAATTTCCAAAGTGAATTGGTGGTGATAGTACTACGTTATAGAAATTCTTTATTCTCCGTCTGAGGATTCTGCAACAAATAAACATTCTGAAAAAGAAAAAAAACATGTATTGTGTAAAAAAATGTACGTTTTTAAGGTTTTGTTACCTGTCGTGTAGGTCTTCTGGTGGTTTGTTGAGTTTTCAGGCAAGTATAGTATGCCACTTACTGTTCGCATTGTTGGAGCCATCCATGAGGAGTCGTCTTCTTTTTCTGTTATGATGGTTATAATGTATATTGTGACTTCTTTGTATCGATTGCAGCATCTGAAATGAAAGAGAGAGAGATGCAATCATCAATGTCTTCAGCATAATTTATGACCTATTGTTTGTTCGATATTAGGCTGAGCTGCATATAGGTCTGAAAGATGAACTTTAGCTAGAGTACAGGTATTAAGTGCACAGCCTTTCTCTAAAAGTTTTAGCATCACACCATGGCTTTTCTGGAAGAACGGAAAAGGCTAGAAAACTTAAATACACCCATCCAGCGAGCCACATAATTATTTTTTAACAATTTATTCATTAGCTGAATAAAACAATGCCGTTATTTGATGCTGGTAAAATGAGAAGAGTTAATTCTGGTTCAACCTAGCTCGTCGTTGTTGTTGGTATCGTTGAACTAAATACTTGATTTAGAATAACCTATCTTAAAATGTTGCACTCGGAAATGATGCAATCACTGGAAATAAACAGCCCTGGGAAAATATATTGTTTGAATAAACGTTGGAAACATTCTATTGACATCTTGCATAATTGTTGAATATTCCTGATAAAACAGGGGCTGATTTGATGACTTTGCGAAGTAAAAAATACAATTTACTATTTCGTAATTTTGTTGTTAATTCCCTGAAAAATATGGGCACATCACTGGAACTTCCTTTCATGTCAATGTTTTTCACTTGTTTGTTGCTTGCCGCCCCCCCCCCCCCCTTCCCCCTCCCTTGTTTTCAGGGCAGAAAAAGTCGTCTGAAGGGCAATACTTGACGGGCTATACTTGACAAAGATATAGCTGTCAGTATGACTCAGAATGACTCTTCCTGGATTACACGCCACACCGTCAAAATTTCAAAATATCACTTGAATATATTCACCTGATTTTCGCAGTGGATTGCTTCAAATATGGTCAAAATTGTCTCATTTTGGAGTTAAAATTCCAGTTTCCAATGGGCATGAGTGGTGATAGTACTATGTTATAGAAATTCTTTATTCTCCCTCTGAGGATTCTGCAACAAATAAACATTCTGAAAAAAAAGAAAACAAGTATGGTTAAAAAAAATGTATGTTTTTAAGGTTTTGTTCCCTGTCATGTAGGTCTTCTGGTGGTTTGTTGATTTTTCAGGCAAGTGTAGTATGCCACTTACTGTTCGCATTGTTGGAGCCATCCACGAGGAGTCATCTTCTTTTTCTGTTATGATGGTTATGATGTATATTGTGACTTCTTTGTATAGATTGCAGCATCTGAAATGAAAGAGAGAGAGATGCAATCATCAATGTCTTCAGCATAATTTATGACCTATTGTTTGTTCGATATTAGGCTGAGCTGCATATAGGTCTGAAAGATGAACTTTAGCTAGAGTACAGGTATTAAGTGCACAGCCTTTCTCTAAAAGTTTTAGCATCACACCATGGCTTTTCTGGAAGAACGGAAAAGGCTAGAAAACTTAAATACACCCATCCAGCGAGCCACATAATTATTTTTTAACAATTTATTCATTAGCTGAATAAAACAATGCCGTTATTTGATGCTGGTAAAATGAGAAGGGTTAATTCTGTTTCAACCAAGCTCGTCGTTGTTGTTGGTATCGTTGAACTAAATACTTGATTTAGAATAACCTATCTTAAAATGTTGCACTCGGAAATGATGCAATCACTGGAAATAAACAGCCCTGGGAAAATATATTGTTTGAATAAACGTTGGAAACATTCTATTGACATCTTGCATAATTGTTGAATATTCCTGATAAAACAGGGGCTGATTTGATGACTTTGCGAAGTAAAAAATACAATTTACTATTTCGTAATTTTGTTGTTAATTCCCTGAAAAATATGGGCACATCACTGGAACTTCCTTTCATGTCAATGTTTTTCACTTGTTTGTTGCTTGCCGCCCCCCCCCCCCCTTCCCCCTCCCTTGTTTTCAGGGCAGAAAAAGTCGTCTGAAGGGCAATACTTGACGGGCTATACTTGACAAAGATATAGCTGTCAGTATGACTCAGAATGACTCTTCCTGGATTACACGCCACACCGTCAAAATTTCAAAATATCACTTGAATATATTCACCTGATTTTCGCAGTGGATTGCTTCAAATATGGTCAAAATTGTCTCATTTTGGAGTTAAAATTCCAGTTTCCAATGGGCATGAGTGGTGATAGTACTATGTTATAGAAATTCTTTATTCTCCCTCTGAGGATTCTGCAACAAATAAACATTCTGAAAAAAAAGAAAACAAGTATGGTTAAAAAAAATGTATGTTTTTAAGGTTTTGTTCCCTGTCATGTAGGTCTTCTGGTGGTTTGTTGATTTTTCAGGCAAGTGTAGTATGCCACTTACTGTTCGCATTGTTGGAGCCATCCACGAGGAGTCATCTTCTTTTTCTGTTATGATGGTTATGATGTATATTGTGACTTCTTTGTATAGATTGCAGCATCTGAAATGAAAGAGAGAGAGATGCAATCATCAATGTCTTCAGCATAATTGATGACCTATTGTTTGTTCGATATTAGGCTGAGCTGCATATAGGTCTGAAAGATGAACTTTAGCTAGAGTACAGGTATTAAGTGCACAGCCTTTCTCTAAAAGTTTTAGCATCACACCATGGCTTTTCTGGAAGAACGGAAAAGGCTAGAAAACTTAAATACACCCATCCAGCGAGCCACATAATTATTTTTTAACAATTTATTCATTAGCTGAATAAAACAATGCCGTTATTTGATGCTGGTAAAATGAGAAGGGTTAATTCTGTTTCAACCAAGCTCGTCGTTGTTGTTGGTATCGTTGAACTAAATACTTGATTTAGAATAACCTATCTTAAAATGTTGCACTCGGAAATGATGCAATCACTGGAAATAAACAGCCCTGGGAAAATATATTGTTTGAATAAACGTTGGAAACATTCTATTGACATCTTGCATAATTGTTGAATATTCCTGATAAAACAGGGGCTGATTTGATGACTTTGCGAAGTAAAAAATACAATTTACTATTTCGTAATTTTGTTGTTAATTCCCTGAAAAATATGGGCACATCACTGGAACTTCCTTTCATGTCAATGTTTTTCACTTGTTTGTTGCTTGCCGCCCCCCCCTTCCCCCTCCCTTGTTTTCAGGGCAGAAAAAGTCGTCTGAAGGGCAATACTTGACGGGCTATACTTGACAAAGATATAGCTGTCAGTATGACTCAGAATGACTCTTCCTGGATTACACGCCACACCGTCAAAATTTCAAAATATCACTTGAATATATTCACCTGATTTTCGCAGTGGATTGCTTCAAATATGGTCAAAATTGTCTCATTTTGGAGCTGAAATTCCAATTTCCAACGGGCATCGCTGGTGATAGTACTATGTTATAGAAATTCTTTATTCTCCGTCTGACGATTCTGCAATAAATAAACATTCTGAAAAAGAAAGAAAACATGTAAGGTTAACAAAATGTATGTTTTAAGGCTTTGTTACCTGTCATGTAGGTCTTCTGGTGGTTTGTTGATTTTTCAGGCAAGTGTAGTATGCCACTTACTGTTTGCATTGTTGGAGCCATCCACGAGGAGTCATCTTCTTTTTCTGTTATGATGGTTATGATGTATATTGTGACTTCTTTGTATAGATTGCATCATCTGAAATGAAAGAGAGAGAGATGCAATCATCAATGTCTTCAGCATAATTTATGACCTATTGTTTGTTCGACATTAGGGTGAGCTGCATATAGGACTGAAAGATGAACTTTAGCTAGAGTACAGGTATTAAGTGCACAGCCTTTCTCTAAAAGTTTTATCATCACACCATGGCTTTTCTGGAAGAACAGAAAAGGCTAGAAAACTTAAATACACCCATCCACCGGGCCACATAATTATTTTTTACCAATTTATTCATTAGCTGAATAAAAGAATGCCGTTATTTGATGCTGGTAAAATGAGAAGTTTTAATTCTGTTTCAACCTAGCTCGTCGTTGTTGTTGGTATCGTTGAACTAAATACTTGATTTAGAATTACCTATCTTGAAATGTTGCACTCGGAAATGATGCAATCACTGGAAATAAACAGCCCTGGGAAAATATATTGTTTGAATAAACGTTGGAAACATTCTATTGACATCTTGCATAATTGTTGAATATTCCTGATAAAACAGGGGCTGATTTGATGACTTTTCGAAGTAAAAAATATAATTTACTATTTCGTATTTTTGTTGTTAATTCCCTGAAAAATGTGGACACATCACTGGAACTTCCTTTCATGTCAATGTTTTTCTCTTGTTTGTTGCATGCCGCCCCCCCCCCCTTCCCCCTCCCCTGTTTTCAGGGCAGAAAAATTCGTCTTAAGGGCAATACTGGACGGGCTATACTTGACAAAGATATAGCTGTCAGTATGACTCAGAATGACCCTTCCTGGATTACACGGCACACCGTCAAAATTTCAAAATATCACTTAAATATATTAACCTGATTTTCGCTGTTGATTGCTTCAAATATGGTCAAAATTGTCTCATTTTGGAGTTAAAATTCCAATTTCCAATGTGCATCCGTGGTGATAGTACTATGTTATAGAAATTCTTTATTCTCCGTCTGAGGATTTTGCAATAAATAAACATTCTGAAAAAGAAAGAAAACATGTATGGTTAAAAAAATGTATGTTTTTAAGGCTTTCTTACCTGTCATGTACGTCTTCTGGTGGTTTGTTGATTTTTCAGGCAAGTGTAGTATGCCACTTACTGTTCGCATTGTTGGAGCCATCCACGAGAAGTCATCTTCTTTTTCTGTTATGATGGTTATGATGTATATTGTGAGTTCTTTGTATAGATTGCAGCATCTGAAATGAAAGAGAGAGAGATGCAATCATCAATGTCTTCAGCATAATTTATGACCTATTGTTTGTTCGATATTAGGGTGAGCTGCATATAGGACTGAAAGATGAACTTTAGCTAGAGTACAGGTATTAAGTGCACAGCCTTTCTCTAAAAGTTTTATCATCACACCATGGCTTTTCTCGAAGAAGGTAAAAGGCTATAAAACTTAAATACACCCACCCACTGGGCCACATAATTATTTTTTAACAATTTATTCATTAGCTGAATAAAAGAATGCCGTTATTTGATGCTGGTAAAATGAGAAGAGTTAATTCTGGAGCAACCTAGCTTGTCGTTGTTGTTGGTATCATTGAATTAAATACTTGATTTAGAATTACCTATCTTGAAATGTTGCACTCGGAAATGATGCAATCTCTTAAAATAAACAGCCCTGGGAAAATATATTGTTTGAAAAAACGTTGGAAACATTCTATTGACATCTTGCATAATTGTTGAATATTCCTGATAAAACAGGGGCTGATTTGATGACTTTTCGAAGTAAAATATACAATTTATTATTTCGTATTTTTGTTGTTAATTCCCTGAAAAATATGGGCACATCACTGGAAGTTCCTTTCATGTCAGTGTTTTTCTCTTGTTTGTTGTATGCCGCCCCCCCCTTTCCCCCTCCCCCGTTTTCAGGGCAGAAAAAGTCGTCTGAAGGGCAATACTTGACGGGCTATACTTGACAAAGATATAGCTGTCAGTATGACTCAGAATGACCCTTCCTGGATTACACGGCACACCGTCAAAATTTCAAAATATCACTTGAATATATTCACCTGATTTTCGCAGTTGATTGCTTCAAATATGGTCAAAATTGTCTCATTTTGGAGTTAAAATTCCAGTTTCCAATGGGCATCAGTGGTGATAGTACTATGTTATAGAAATTCTTTATTCTCCGTCTGAGGATTCTGCAACAAATAAACATTCTGAAAAAGAAAGAAAACATGTATGGTTAAAAAAATGTATGTTCTTAAGGTTTTGTTACCTGTCATGTAGGTCTTCTGGTGGTTTGTTGATTTTTCAGGCAAGTGTAGAATGCCACTTACTGTTCCCATTGTTGGAGCCATCCACGAGGAGTCATCTTCTTTTTCTGTTATGATGGTTATGATGTATATTGTGACTTCTTTGTATAGATTGCAGCATCTGAAATGAAAGAGAGAGAGATGCAATCATCAATGTCTTCAGCATGATTTTTGACCCATTGTTTGTTCGATATTAGGCTGAGCTGCATATAGGACTGAAAGATGAACTTTAGCTAGAGTACAGGTATTAAGTGCACAGCCTTTCTCTAAAAGTTTTATCATCACACCATGGCTTTTCTGGAAGAAGGGAAAAGGCTAGAAAACTTAAATACACCCATCCACCAGGCCACATAATTATTTTTTAACAATTTATTCATTAGCTGAATAAAAGAATGCCGTTATTTGATGCTGGTAAAATGAGAAGAGTTAATTCTGGAGCAACCTAGCTTGTCGTTGTTGTTGGTATCATTGAATTAAATACTTGATTTAGAATTACCTATCTTGAAATGTTGCACTCGGAAATGATGCAATCTCTTAAAATAAACAGCCCTGGGAAAATATATTGTTTGAAAAAACGTTGGAAACATTCTATTGACATCTTGCATAATTGTTGAATATTCCTTATAAAACAGGGGCTGATTTGGTGACTTTTCTAAGTAAAAAATACAATTTACTATTTCGTATTTTTGTTGTTAATTCCCTGAAAAATATGGACACATCACTGGAACTTCCTTTCATGTCAATGTTTTTCTCTTGTTTGTTGCATGCCGCCCCCCCTTCCCCCCTCCCCTGTTTTCAGAGCAGAAAAAGTCGTCTGAAGGGCAATACTGGACGGGCTAAACTTGACAAAGATATAGCTGTCAGTATGACTCAGAATGACCCCACTGGATTACACAGCACACCGTCAAAATTTCAAAATATCACTTAAATATATTCACCTGATTTTCGCCGTTGATTGCTTCAAATATGGTCAAAATTGTCTCATTTTGGAGTTAAAATTCCAATTTCCAATGGGCATCGGTGGTGATAGTACTATGTTATAGAAATTCTTTATTCTCCGTCTGAGGATTCTGCAACAAATAAACATTCTGAAAAAGAAAGAAAACATGTATGGTTAAAAAAAAATGTATGTTTTTAAGGTTTTGTTCCCTGTCATGTAGGTCTTCTGGTGGTTTGTTAATTTTTCAGGCAAGTGTATTATGCCACTTACTGTTCGCATTGTTGGAGCCATCCACGAGGAGTCATCTTCTTTTTCTGTTATGATGGCTATGATGTATATTGTGACTTCTTTGTATTGATTGCAGCATCTGAAATGAAAGAGAGAGAGATGCAATCATCAATGCCTTCAGCATAATTTATGACCTATTGTTTGTTCGATATTAGGCTGAGCTGCATATAGGTCTGAAAGATGAACTTTAGCTAGAGTACAGGTATTAAGTGCACAGCCTTTCTCTAAAACTTTTAGCATCACACCATGGCTTTTCTGGAAGAACGGAAAAGGCTAGAAAACTTAAATACACCCATCCAGCGGGCCACATAATTATTTTTTAACAATTTATTCATTAGCTGAATAAAAGAATGCCGTTATTTGATGCTGGTAAAATGGGAAGTTTTAATTCTGTTTCAACCTAGCTCGTCGTTGTTGTTGGAATCGTTGAACTAAATACTTGATTTAGAATTACCTATCTTGAAATGTTGCACTCGGAAATGATGCAATCACTGGAAATAAACAACCCTGGGAAAATATATAGTTTGAATAAACGTTGGAAACATTCTATTGACATCTTGCATAATTGTTGAATATTCCTGATAAAACAGGGGCTGATTTGATGACTTTTCGAAGTAAAAAATACAATTTGCTATTTCGTATTTTTGTTGTTAATTCCCTGAAAAATGTGGACACATCACTGGAACTTCCTTTCATGTCAATGTTTTTCTCTTGTTTGTTGCATGCCGCCCCCCCTTCACCCTCCCCTGTTTTCAGGGCAGAAAAAGTCGTCTTAAGGGCAATACTGGACGGGCTAAACTTAACAAAGATATAGCTGTCAGTATGACTCAGAATGACCCTTCCTGGATTACACCGCACACCGTCAAAATTTCAAAATATCACTTAAATATATTAACTTGATTTTCGCCGTTGATTGCTTCAAATATGGTCAAAATTGTCTCATTTTGGAGTTAAAATTCCAATTTCCAATGGGCATCGGTGGTGATAGTACTATGTTATAGAAATTCTTTATTCTCCGTCTGAGGATTTTGCAATAAATAAACATTCTGAAAAAGAAAGAAAACATGTATGGTTAAAAAAATGTATGTTTTTAAGGCTTTGTTACCTGTCATGTACGTCTTCTGGTGGTTTGTTGATTTTTCAGGCAAGTGTAGTATGCCACTTACTGTTCCCATTGTTGGAGCCATCCACGAGGAGTCATCTTCTTTTTCTGTTATGATGGTTATGATGTATATTGTGACTTCTTTGTATAGATTGCAGCATCTGAAATGAAAGAGAGAGAGATGCAATCATCAATGTCTTCAGCATGATTTATGACCCATTGTTTGTTCGATATTAGGCTGAGCTGCATATAGGACTGAAAGATGAACTTTACCTAGAGTACAGGTATTAAGTGCACAGCCTTTCTCTAAAAGTTTTATCATCACACCATGGCTTTTCTGGAAGAAGGGAAAAGGCTAGAAAACTTAAATACACCCATCCACCAGGCCACATAATTATTTTTTAACAATTTATTCATTAGCTGAATAAAAGAATGCCGTTATTTGATGCTGGTAAAATGAGAAGAGTTAATTCTGGAGCAACCTAGCTTGTCGTTGTTGTTGGTATCATTGAATTAAATACTTGATTTAGAATTACCTATCTTGAAATGTTGCACTCGGAAATGATGCAATCTCTTAAAATAAACAGCCCTGGGAAAATATATTGTTTGAAAAAACGTTGGAAACATTCTATTGACATCTTGCATAATTGTTGAATATTCCTTATAAAACAGGGGCTGATTTGGTGACTTTTCGAAGTAAAAAATACAATTTACTATTTCGTATTTTTGTTGTTAATTCCCTGAAAAATATGGACACATCACTGGAACTTCCTTTCATGTCAATGTTTTTCTCTTGTTTGTTGCATGCCGCCCCCCCCCCCTTCCCCCCTCCCCTGTTTTCAGAGCAGAAAAAGTCGTCTGAAGGGCAATACTGGACGGGCTAAACTTGACAAAGATATAGCTGTCTGTATGACTCAGAATGACCCCACTTGATTACACAGCACACCGTCAAAATTTCAAAATATCACTTAAATATATTCACCTGATTTTCGCCGTTGATTGCTTCAAATATGGTCAAAATTGTCTCATTTTGGAGTTAAAATTCCAATTTCCAATGGGCATCGGTGGTGATAGTACTATGTTATAGAAATTCTTTATTCTCCGTCTGAGGATTCTGCAACAAATAAACATTCTGAAAAAGAAAGAAAACATGTATGGTTAAAAAAAAATGTATGTTTTTAAGGTTTTGTTCCCTGTCATGTAGGTCTTCTGGTGGTTTGTTAATTTTTCAGGCAAGTGTATTATGCCACTTACTGTTAGCATTGCTGGAGCCATCCACGAGGAGTCATCTTCTTTTTCTGTTATGATGGTTATGATGTATATTGTGACTTCTTTGTATTGATTGCAGCATCTGAAATGAAAGAGAGAGAGATGCAATCATCAATGTCTTCAGCATAATTTATGACCTATTGTTTGTTTGATATTAGGCTGAGCTGCATATAGGACTGAAAGATGAACTTTAGCTAGAGTACAGGTATTAAGTGCACAGCCTTTCTCTAAAAGTTTTATCATCACACCATGGCTTTTCTGGAAGAAGGGAAAAGGCTAGAAAACTTAAATACACCCATCCACCAGGCCACATAATTATTTTTTAACAATTTATTCATTAGCTGAATAAAAGAATGCCGTTATTTGATGCTGGTAAAATGAGAAGAGTTAATTCTGGAGCAACCTAGCTTGTCGTTGTTGTTGGTATCATTGAATTAAATACTTGATTTAGAATTACCTATCTTGAAATGTTGCACTCGGAAATGATGCAATCACTGGAAATAAACAACCCTGGGAAAATATATTGTTTGAATAAACGTTGGAAACATTCTATTGACATCTTGCATAATTGTTGAATATTCCTGATAAAACAGGGGCTGATTTGATGACTTTTTGAAGTAAAAAATACAATTTACTATTTCGTATTTTTGTTGTTAATTCCCTGAAAAATGTGGACACATCACTGAACATTCCTTTCATGTCAATGCTTTTCTCTTGTTTGTTGCATGCCGCCCCACCCCCCCTTCCCCCTCCCCTGTTTTCAGGGCAGAAAAAGTCGTCTGAAGGGCAATACTGGACGGGCTATACTTGACAAAGATATAGCTGTCAGTATGACTCAGAATGACCCTTCCTGGATTACACGGCACACCGTCAAAATTTCAAAATATCACTTTAATATATTCACCTGATTTTCGCCGTTGATTGCTTCAAATATGGTCTAAATTGTCTCATTTTGGAGTTAAAATTCCAATTTCCAATGGGCATCGGTGGTGATAGTACTATGTTATAGAAATTCTTTATTGTCCGTCTGAGGATTCTGCAACAAATAAACATTCTGAAAAAGAAAGAAAACATGTATGGTTAAAAAAATGTATGTTTTTAAGGCTTTGTTACCTGTCATATACGTCTTCTGGTGGTTTGTTGATTTTTCTGGCAAGTGTGGTATGCCACTTACTGTTCGCATTGTTGGAGCCATCCACGAGGAGTCATCTTCTTTTTCTGTTATGATGGTTATGATGTATATTGTGACTTCTTTGTATAGATTGCAGCATCTGAAATGAAAGAGAGAGAGATGCAATCATCAATGTCTTCAGCATAATTTATGACCTATTGTTTGTTCGATATTAGGCTGAGCTGCATATAGGTCTGAAAGATGAACTTTAGCTAGAGTACAGGTATTAAGTGCACAGCCTTTCTCTAAAAGTTTTAGCATCACACCATGGCTTTTCTGGAAGAACGGAAAAAGGCTAGAAAACTTAAATACACCCATCCAGCGAGCCACATAATTATTTTTTAACAATTTATTCATTAGCTGAATAAAAGAATGCCGTTATTTGATGCTGGTAAAATGAGAAGGGTTAATTCTGTTTCAACCTAGCTCGTCGTTGTTGTTGGTATCGTTGAACTAAATACTTGATTTAGAATTACCTATCTTAAAATGTTGCACTCGGAAATGATGCAATCACTGGAAATAAACAGCCCTGGGAAAATATATTGTTTGAATAAACGTTGGAAACATTCTATTGACATCTTGCATAATTGTTGAATATTCCTGATAAAACAGGGGCTGATTTGATGACTTTGCGAAGTAAAAAATACAATTTACTATTTCGTAATTTTGTTGTTAATTCCCTGAAAAATATGGGCACATCACTGGAACTTCCTTTCATGTCAATGTTTTTCACTTGTTTGTTGCTTGCCGCCCCCCCCCCCCTTCCCCCTCCCTTGTTTTCAGGGCAGAAAAAGTCGTCTGAAGGGCAATACTTGACGGGCTATACTTGACAAAGATATAGCTGTCAGTATGACTCAGAATGACTCTTCCTGGATTACACGCCACACCGTCAAAATTTCAAAATATCACTTGAATATATTCACCTGATTTTCGCAGTGGATTGCTTCAAATATGGTCAAAATTGTCTCATTTTGGAGTTAAAATTCCAGTTTCCAATGGGCATGAGTGGTGATAGTACTATGTTATAGAAATTCCTTTATTCTCCCTCTGAGGATTCTGCAACAAATAAACATTCTGAAAAAAAAGAAAACAAGTATGGTTAAAAAAAATGTATGTTTTTAAGGTTTTGTTCCCTGTCATGTAGGTCTTCTGGTGGTTTGTTGATTTTTCAGGCAAGTGTAGTATGCCACTTACTGTTCGCATTGTTGGAGCCATCCACGAGGAGTCATCTTCTTTTTCTGTTATGATGGTTATGATGTATATTGTGACTTCTTTGTATAGATTGCAGCATCTGAAATGAAAGAGAGAGAGATGCAATCATCAATGTCTTCAGCATAATTTATGACCTATTGTTTGTTCGATATTAGGCTGAGCTGCATATAGGTCTGAAAGATGAACTTTAGCTAGAGTACAGGTATTAAGTGCACAGCCTTTCTCTAAAAGTTTTAGCATCACACCATGGCTTTTCTGGAAGAACGGAAAAGGCTAGAAAACTTAAATACACCCATCCAGCGAGCCACATAATTATTTTTTAACAATTTATTCATTAGCTGAATAAAACAATGCCGTTATTTGATGCTGGTAAAATGAGAAGGGTTAATTCTGTTTCAACCAAGCTCGTCGTTGTTGTTGGTATCGTTGAACTAAATACTTGATTTAGAATAACCTATCTTAAAATGTTGCACTCGGAAATGATGCAATCACTGGAAATAAACAGCCCTGGGAAAATATATTGTTTGAATAAACGTTGGAAACATTCTATTGACATCTTGCATAATTGTTGAATATTCCTGATAAAACAGGGGCTGATTTGATGACTTTGCGAAGTAAAAAATACAATTTACTATTTCGTAATTTTGTTGTTAATTCCCTGAAAAATATGGGCACATCACTGGAACTTCCTTTCATGTCAATGTTTTTCACTTGTTTGTTGCTTGCCGCCCCCCCCCCCCTTCCCCCTCCCTTGTTTTCAGGGCAGAAAAAGTCGTCTGAAGGGCAATACTTGACGGGCTATACTTGACAAAGATATAGCTGTCAGTATGACTCAGAATGACTCTTCCTGGATTACACGCCACACCGTCAAAATTTCAAAATATCACTTGAATATATTCACCTGATTTTCGCAGTGGATTGCTTCAAATATGGTCAAAATTGTCTCATTTTGGAGCTGAAATTCCAATTTCCAACGGGCATCGCTGGTGATAGTACTATGTTATAGAAATTCTTTATTCTCCGTCTGACGATTCTGCAATAAATAAACATTCTGAAAAAGAAAGAAAACATGTATGGTTAACAAAATGTATGTTTTAAGGCTTTGTTACCTGTCATGTAGGTCTTCTGGTGGTTTGTTGATTTTTCAGGCAAGTGTAGTATGCCACTTACTGTTTGCATTGTTGGAGCCATCCACGAGGAGTCATCTTCTTTTTCTGTTATGATGGTTATGATGTATATTGTGACTTCTTTGTATAGATTGCATCATCTGAAATGAAAGAGAGAGAGATGCAATCATCAATGTCTTCAGCATAATTTATGACCTATTGTTTGTTCGACATTAGGGTGAGCTGCATATAGGACTGAAAGATGAACTTTAGCTAGAGTACAGGTATTAAGTGCACAGCCTTTCTCTAAAAGTTTTATCATCACACCATGGCTTTTCTGGAAGAACAGAAAAGGCTAGAAAACTTAAATACACCCATCCACCGGGCCACATAATTATTTTTTACCAATTTATTCATTAGCTGAATAAAAGAATGCCGTTATTTGATGCTGGTAAAATGAGAAGTTTTAATTCTGTTTCAACCTAGCTCGTCGTTGTTGTTGGTATCGTTGAACTAAATACTTGATTTAGAATTACCTATCTTGAAATGTTGCACTCGGAAATGATGCAATCACTGGAAATAAACAGCCCTGGGAAAATATATTGTTTGAATAAACGTTGGAAACATTCTATTGACATCTTGCATAATTGTTGAATATTCCTGATAAAACAGGGGCTGATTTGATGACTTTGCGAAGTAAAAAATACAATTTACTATTTCGTAATTTTGTTGTTAATTCCCTGAAAAATATGGGCACATCACTGGAACTTCCTTTCATGTCAATGTTTTTCACTTGTTTGTTGCTTGCCGCCCCCCCCCCCCCTTCCCCCTCCCTTGTTTTCAGGGCAGAAAAAGTCGTCTGAAGGGCAATACTTGACGGGCTATACTTGACAAAGATATAGCTGTCAGTATGACTCAGAATGACTCTTCCTGGATTACACGCCACACCGTCAAAATTTCAAAATATCACTTGAATATATTCACCTGATTTTCGCAGTGGATTGCTTCAAATATGGTCAAAATTGTCTCATTTTGGAGTTAAAATTCCAGTTTCCAATGGGCATGAGTGGTGATAGTACTATGTTATAGAAATTCTTTATTCTCCCTCTGAGGATTCTGCAACAAATAAACATTCTGAAAAAAAAGAAAACAAGTATGGTTAAAAAAAATGTATGTTTTTAAGGTTTTGTTCCCTGTCATGTAGGTCTTCTGGTGGTTTGTTGATTTTTCAGGCAAGTGTAGTATGCCACTTACTGTTCGCATTGTTGGAGCCATCCACGAGGAGTCATCTTCTTTTTCTGTTATGATGGTTATGATGTATATTGTGACTTCTTTGTATAGATTGCAGCATCTGAAATGAAAGAGAGAGAGATGCAATCATCAATGTCTTCAGCATAATTTATGACCTATTGTTTGTTCGATATTAGGCTGAGCTGCATATAGGTCTGAAAGATGAACTTTAGCTAGAGTACAGGTATTAAGTGCACAGCCTTTCTCTAAAAGTTTTAGCATCACACCATGGCTTTTCTGGAAGAACGGAAAAGGCTAGAAAACTTAAATACACCCATCCAGCGAGCCACATAATTATTTTTTAACAATTTATTGATTAGCTGAATAAAACAATGCCGTTATTTGATGCTGGTAAAATGAGAAGGGTTAATTCTGTTTCAACCAAGCTCGTCGTTGTTGTTGGTATCGTTGAACTAAATACTTGATTTAGAATAACCTATCTTAAAATGTTGCACTCGGAAATGATGCAATCACTGGAAATAAACAGCCCTGGGAAAATATATTGTTTGAATAAACGTTGGAAACATTCTATTGACATCTTGCATAATTGTTGAATATTCCTGATAAAACAGGGGCTGATTTGATGACTTTGCGAAGTAAAAAATACAAATTACTATTTCGTAATTTTGTTGTTAATTCCCTGAAAAATATGGGCACATCACTGGAACTTCCTTTCATGTCAATGTTTTTCACTTGTTTGTTGCTTGCCGCCCCCCCCCCCCTTCCCCCTCCCTTGTTTTCAGGGCAGAAAAAGTCGTCTGAAGGGCAATACTTGACGGGCTATACTTGACAAAGATATAGCTGTCAGTATGACTCAGAATGACTCTTCCTGGATTACACGCCACACCGTCAAAATTTCAAAATATCACTTGAATATATTCACCTGATTTTCGCAGTGGATTGCTTCAAATATGGTCAAAATTGTCTCATTTTGGAGTTAAAATTCCAGTTTCCAATGGGCATGAGTGGTGATAGTACTATGTTATAGAAATTCTTTATTCTCCCTCTGAGGATTCTGCAACAAATAAACATTCTGAAAAAAAAAGAAAACAAGTATGGTTAAAAAAAATGTATGTTTTTAAGGTTTTGTTCCCTGTCATGTAGGTCTTCTGGTGGTTTGTTGATTTTTCAGGCAAGTGTAGTATGCCACTTACTGTTCGCATTGTTGGAGCCATCCACGAGGAGTCATCTTCTTTTTCTGTTATGATGGTTATGATGTATATTGTGACTTCTTTGTATAGATTGCAGCATCTGAAATGAAAGAGAGAGAGATGCAATCATCAATGTCTTCAGCATAATTTATGACCTATTGTTTGTTCGATATTAGGCTGAGCTGCATATAGGTCTGAAAGATGAACTTTAGCTAGAGTACAGGTATTAAGTGCACAGCCTTTCTCTAAAAGTTTTAGCATCACACCATGGCTTTTCTGGAAGAACGGAAAAGGCTAGAAAACTTAAATACACCCATCCAGCGAGCCACATAATTATTTTTTAACAATTTATTCATTAGCTGAATAAAACAATGCCGTTATTTGATGCTGGTAAAATGAGAAGGGTTAATTCTGTTTCAACCAAGCTCGTCGTTGTTGTTGGTATCGTTGAACTAAATACTTGATTTAGAATAACCTATCTTAAAATGTTGCACTCGGAAATGATGCAATCACTGGAAATAAACAGCCCTGGGAAAATATATTGTTTGAATAAACGTTGGAAACATTCTATTGACATCTTGCATAATTGTTGAATATTCCTGATAAAACAGGGGCTGATTTGATGACTTTGCGAAGTAAAAAATACAATTTACTATTTCGTAATTTTGTTGTTAATTCCCTGAAAAATATGGGCACATCACTGGAACTTCCTTTCATGTCAATGTTTTTCACTTGTTTGTTGCTTGCCGCCCCCCCCCCCTTCCCCCTCCCTTGTTTTCAGGGCAGAAAAAGTCGTCTGAAGGGCAATACTTGACGGGCTATACTTGACAAAGATATAGCTGTCAGTATGACTCAGAATGACTCTTCCTGGATTACACGCCACACCGTCAAAATTTCAAAATATCACTTGAATATATTCACCTGATTTTCGCAGTGGATTGCTTCAAATATGGTCAAAATTGTCTCATTTTGGAGCTGAAATTCCAATTTCCAACGGGCATCGCTGGTGATAGTACTATGTTATAGAAATTCTTTATTCTCCGTCTGACGATTCTGCAATAAATAAACATTCTGAAAAAGAAAGAAAACATGTATGGTTAACAAAATGTATGTTTTAAGGCTTTGTTACCTGTCATGTAGGTCTTCTGGTGGTTTGTTGATTTTTCAGGCAAGTGTAGTATGCCACTTACTGTTTGCATTGTTGGAGCCATCCACGAGGAGTCATCTTCTTTTTCTGTTATGATGGTTATGATGTATATTGTGACTTCTTTGTATAGATTGCATCATCTGAAATGAAAGAGAGAGAGATGCAATCATCAATGTCTTCAGCATAATTTATGACCTATTGTTTGTTCGACATTAGGGTGAGCTGCATATAGGACTGAAAGATGAACTTTAGCTAGAGTACAGGTATTAAGTGCACAGCCTTTCTCTAAAAGTTTTATCATCACACCATGGCTTTTCTGGAAGAACAGAAAAGGCTAGAAAACTTAAATACACCCATCCACCGGGCCACATAATTATTTTTTACCAATTTATTCATTAGCTGAATAAAAGAATGCCGTTATTTGATGCTGGTAAAATGAGAAGTTTTAATTCTGTTTCAACCTAGCTCGTCGTTGTTGTTGGTATCGTTGAACTAAATACTTGATTTAGAATTACCTATCTTGAAATGTTGCACTCGGAAATGATGCAATCACTGGAAATAAACAGCCCTGGGAAAATATATTGTTTGAATAAACGTTGGAAACATTCTATTGACATCTTGCATAATTGTTGAATATTCCTGATAAAACAGGGGCTGATTTGATGACTTTTCGAAGTAAAAAATATAATTTACTATTTCGTATTTTTGTTGTTAATTCCCTGAAAAATGTGGACACATCACTGGAACTTCCTTTCATGTCAATGTTTTTCTCTTGTTTGTTGCATGCCGCCCCCCCCCCTTCCCCCTCCCCTGTTTTCAGGGCAGAAAAATTCGTCTTAAGGGCAATACTGGACGGGCTATACTTGACAAAGATATAGCTGTCAGTATGACTCAGAATGACCCTTCCTGGATTACACGGCACACCGTCAAAATTTCAAAATATCACTTAAATATATTAACCTGATTTTCGCTGTTGATTGCTTCAAATATGGTCAAAATTGTCTCATTTTGGAGTTAAAATTCCAATTTCCAATGTGCATCCGTGGTGATAGTACTATGTTATAGAAATTCTTTATTCTCCGTCTGAGGATTTTGCAATAAATAAACATTCTGAAAAAGAAAGAAAACATGTATGGTTAAAAAAATGTATGTTTTTAAGGCTTTCTTACCTGTCATGTACGTCTTCTGGTGGTTTGTTGATTTTTCAGGCAAGTGTAGTATGCCACTTACTGTTCGCATTGTTGGAGCCATCCACGAGAAGTCATCTTCTTTTTCTGTTATGATGGTTATGATGTATATTGTGAGTTCTTTGTATAGATTGCAGCATCTGAAATGAAAGAGAGAGAGATGCAATCATCAATGTCTTCAGCATAATTTATGACCTATTGTTTGTTCGATATTAGGGTGAGCTGCATATAGGACTGAAAGATGAACTTTAGCTAGAGTACAGGTATTAAGTGCACAGCCTTTCTCTAAAAGTTTTATCATCACACCATGGCTTTTCTCGAAGAAGGTAAAAGGCTATAAAACTTAAATACACCCACCCACTGGGCCACATAATTATTTTTTAACAATTTATTCATTAGCTGAATAAAAGAATGCCGTTATTTGATGCTGGTAAAATGAGAAGAGTTAATTCTGGAGCAACCTAGCTTGTCGTTGTTGTTGGTATCATTGAATTAAATACTTGATTTAGAATTACCTATCTTGAAATGTTGCACTCGGAAATGATGCAATCTCTTAAAATAAACAGCCCTGGGAAAATATATTGTTTGAAAAAACGTTGGAAACATTCTATTGACATCTTGCATAATTGTTGAATATTCCTGATAAAACAGGGGCTGATTTGATGACTTTTCGAAGTAAAATATACAATTTATTATTTCGTATTTTTGTTGTTAATTCCCTGAAAAATATGGGCACATCACTGGAAGTTCCTTTCATGTCAGTGTTTTTCTCTTGTTTGTTGTATGCCGCCCCCCCCCCCTTTCCCCCTCCCCCGTTTTCAGGGCAGAAAAAGTCGTCTGAAGGGCAATACTTGACGGGCTATACTTGACAAAGATATAGCTGTCAGTATGACTCAGAATGACCCTTCCTGGATTACACGGCACACCGTCAAAATTTCAAAATATCACTTGAATATATTCACCTGATTTTCGCAGTTGATTGCTTCAAATATGGTCAAAATTGTCTCATTTTGGAGTTAAAATTCCAGTTTCCAATGGGCATCAGTGGTGATAGTACTATGTTATAGAAATTCTTTATTCTCCGTCTGAGGATTCTGCAACAAATAAACATTCTGAAAAAGAAAGAAAACATGTATGGTTAAAAAAATGTATGTTCTTAAGGTTTTGTTACCTGTCATGTAGGTCTTCTGGTGGTTTGTTGATTTTTCAGGCAAGTGTAGAATGCCACTTACTGTTCCCATTGTTGGAGCCATCCACGAGGAGTCATCTTCTTTTTCTGTTATGATGGTTATGATGTATATTGTGACTTCTTTGTATAGATTGCAGCATCTGAAATGAAAGAGAGAGAGATGCAATCATCAATGTCTTCAGCATGATTTTTGACCCATTGTTTGTTCGATATTAGGCTGAGCTGCATATAGGACTGAAAGATGAACTTTAGCTAGAGTACAGGTATTAAGTGCACAGCCTTTCTCTAAAAGTTTTATCATCACACCATGGCTTTTCTGGAAGAAGGGAAAAGGCTAGAAAACTTAAATACACCCATCCACCAGGCCACATAATTATTTTTTAACAATTTATTCATTAGCTGAATAAAAGAATGCCGTTATTTGATGCTGGTAAAATGAGAAGAGTTAATTCTGGAGCAACCTAGCTTGTCGTTGTTGTTGGTATCATTGAATTAAATACTTGATTTAGAATTACCTATCTTGAAATGTTGCACTCGGAAATGATGCAATCTCTTAAAATAAACAGCCCTGGGAAAATATATTGTTTGAAAAAACGTTGGAAACATTCTATTGACATCTTGCATAATTGTTGAATATTCCTTATAAAACAGGGGCTGATTTGGTGACTTTTCGAAGTAAAAAATACAATTTACTATTTCGTATTTTTGTTGTTAATTCCCTGAAAAATATGGACACATCACTGGAACTTCCTTTCATGTCAATGTTTTTCTCTTGTTTGTTGCATGCCGCCCCCCCTTCCCCCCTCCCCTGTTTTCAGAGCAGAAAAAGTCGTCTGAAGGGCAATACTGGACGGGCTAAACTTGACAAAGATATAGCTGTCAGTATGACTCAGAATGACCCCACTGGATTACACAGCACACCGTCAAAATTTCAAAATATCACTTAAATATATTCACCTGATTTTCGCCGTTGATTGCTTCAAATATGGTCAAAATTGTCTCATTTTGGAGTTAAAATTCCAATTTCCAATGGGCATCGGTGGTGATAGTACTATGTTATAGAAATTCTTTATTCTCCGTCTGAGGATTCTGCAACAAATAAACATTCTGAAAAAGAAAGAAAACATGTATGGTTAAAAAAAAATGTATGTTTTTAAGGTTTTGTTCCCTGTCATGTAGGTCTTCTGGTGGTTTGTTAATTTTTCAGGCAAGTGTATTATGCCACTTACTGTTCGCATTGTTGGAGCCATCCACGAGGAGTCATCTTCTTTTTCTGTTATGATGGCTATGATGTATATTGTGACTTCTTTGTATTGATTGAAGCATCTGAAATGAAAGAGAGAGAGATGCAATCATCAATGCCTTCAGCATAATTTATGACCTATTGTTTGTTCGATATTAGGCTGAGCTGCATATAGGTCTGAAAGATGAACTTTAGCTAGAGTACAGGTATTAAGTGCACAGCCTTTCTCTAAAACTTTTAGCATCACACCATGGCTTTTCTGGAAGAACGGAAAAGGCTAGAAAACTTAAATACACCCATCCAGCGGGCCACATAATTATTTTTTAACAATTTATTCATTAGCTGAATAAAAGAATGCCGTTATTTGATGCTGGTAAAATGGGAAGTTTTAATTCTGTTTCAACCTAGCTCGTCGTTGTTGTTGGAATCGTTGAACTAAATACTTGATTTAGAATTACCTATCTTGAAATGTTGCACTCGGAAATGATGCAATCACTGGAAATAAACAACCCTGGGAAAATATATAGTTTGAATAAACGTTGGAAACATTCTATTGACATCTTGCATAATTGTTGAATATTCCTGATAAAACAGGGGCTGATTTGATGACTTTTCGAAGTAAAAAATACAATTTGCTATTTCGTATTTTTGTTGTTAATTCCCTGAAAAATGTGGACACATCACTGGAACTTCCTTTCATGTCAATGTTTTTCTCTTGTTTGTTGCATGCCGCCCCCCCTTCACCCTCCCCTGTTTTCAGGGCAGAAAAAGTCGTCTTAAGGGCAATACTGGACGGGCTAAACTTAACAAAGATATAGCTGTCAGTATGACTCAGAATGACCCTTCCTGGATTACACCGCACACCGTCAAAATTTCAAAATATCACTTAAATATATTAACTTGATTTTCGCCGTTGATTGCTTCAAATATGGTC
The DNA here is from genome assembly GCA_031216915.1 of Pictodentalium vernedei. Classification (NCBI taxonomy): domain Eukaryota; kingdom Metazoa; phylum Mollusca; class Scaphopoda; order Dentaliida; family Dentaliidae; genus Pictodentalium; species Pictodentalium vernedei. Next base: position 475,157,370 of record CM062295.1, read on the forward strand.
AAAATTGTCTCATTTTGGAGTTAAAATTCCAATTTCCAATGGGCATCGGTGGTGATAGTACTATGTTATAGAAATTCTTTATTCTCCGTCTGAGGATTTTGCAATAAATAAACATTCTGAAAAAGAAAGAAAACATGTATGGTTAAAAAAATGTATGTTTTTAAGGCTTTGTTACCTGTCATGTACGTCTTCTGGTGGTTTGTTGATTTTTCAGGCAAGTGTAGTATGCCACTTACTGTTCCCATTGTTGGAGCCATCCACGAGGAGTCATCTTCTTTTTCTGTTATGATGGTTATGATGTATATTGTGACTTCTTTGTATAGATTGCAGCATCTGAAATGAAAGAGAGAGAGATGCAATCATCAATGTCTTCAGCATGATTTATGACCCATTGTTTGTTCGATATTAGGCTGAGCTGCATATAGGACTGAAAGATGAACTTTACCTAGAGTACAGGTATTAAGTGCACAGCCTTTCTCTAAAAGTTTTATCATCACACCATGGCTTTTCTGGAAGAAGGGAAAAGGCTAGAAAACTTAAATACACCCATCCACCAGGCCACATAATTATTTTTTAACAATTTATTCATTAGCTGAATAAAAGAATGCCGTTATTTGATGCTGGTAAAATGAGAAGAGTTAATTCTGGAGCAACCTAGCTTGTCGTTGTTGTTGGTATCATTGAATTAAATACTTGGATGCAATCTCTTAAAATAAACAGCCCTGGGAAAATATATTGTTTGAAAAAACGTTGGAAACATTCTATTGACATCTTGCATAATTGTTGAATATTCCTTATAAAACAGGGGCTGATTTGGTGACTTTTCGAAGTAAAAAATACAATTTACTATTTCGTATTTTTGTTGTTAATTCCCTGAAAAATATGGACACATCACTGGAACTTCCTTTCATGTCAATGTTTTTCTCTTGTTTGTTGCATGCCGCCCCCCCCCTTCCCCCCTCCCCTGTTTTCAGAGCAGAAAAAGTCGTCTGAAGGGCAATACTGGACGGGCTAAACTTGACAAAGATATAGCTGTCAGTATGACTCAGAATGACCCCACTTGATTACACAGCACACCGTCAAAATTTCAAAATATCACTTAAATATATTCACCTGATTTTCGCCGTTGATTGCTTCAAATATGGTCAAAATTGTCTCATTTTGGAGTTAAAATTCCAATTTCCAATGGGCATCGGTGGTGATAGTACTATGTTATAGAAATTCTTTATTCTCCGTCTGAGGATTCTGCAACAAATAAACATTCTGAAAAAGAAAGAAAACATGTATGGTTAAAAAAAAATGTATGTTTTTAAGGTTTTGTTCCCTGTCATGTAGGTCTTCTGGTGGTTTGTTAATTTTTCAGGCAAGTGTATTATGCCACTTACTGTTAGCATTGCTGGAGCCATCCACGAGGAGTCATCTTCTTTTTCTGTTATGATGGTTATGATGTATATTGTGACTTCTTTGTATTGATTGCAGCATCTGAAATGAAAGAGAGAGAGATGCAATCATCAATGTCTTCAGCATAATTTATGACCTATTGTTTGTTTGATATTAGGCTGAGCTGCATATAGGACTGAAAGATGAACTTTAGCTAGAGTACAGGTATTAAGTGCACAGCCTTTCTCTAAAAGTTTTATCATCACACCATGGCTTTTCTGGAAGAAGGGAAAAGGCTAGAAAACTTAAATACACCCATCCACCAGGCCACATAATTATTTTTTAACAATTTATTCATTAGCTGAATAAAAGAATGCCGTTATTTGATGCTGGTAAAATGAGAAGAGTTAATTCTGGAGCAACCTAGCTTGTCGTTGTTGTTGGTATCATTGAATTAAATACTTGATTTAGAATTACCTATCTTGAAATGTTGCACTCGGAAATGATGCAATCACTGGAAATAAACAACCCTGGGAAAATATATTGTTTGAATAAACGTTGGAAACATTCTATTGACATCTTGCATAATTGTTGAATATTCCTGATAAAACAGGGGCTGATTTGATGACTTTTTGAAGTAAAAAATACAATTTACTATTTCGTATTTTTGTTGTTAATTCCCTGAAAAATGTGGACACATCACTGAACATTCCTTTCATGTCAATGCTTTTCTCTTGTTTGTTGCATGCCGCCCCACCCCCCCTTCCCCCTCCCCTGTTTTCAGGGCAGAAAAAGTCGTCTGAAGGGCAATACTGGACGGGCTATACTTGACAAAGATATAGCTGTCAGTATGACTCAGAATGACCCTTCCTGGATTACACGGCACACCGTCAAAATTTCAAAATATCACTTTAATATATTCACCTGATTTTCGCCGTTGATTGCTTCAAATATGGTCAAAATTGTCTCATTTTGGAGTTAAAATTCCAATTTCCAATGGGCATCGGTGGTGATAGTACTATGTTATAGAAATTCTTTATTGTCCGTCTGAGGATTCTGCAACAAATAAACATTCTGAAAAAGAAAGAAAACATGTATGGTTAAAAAAATGTATGTTTTTAAGGCTTTGTTACCTGTCATATACGTCTTCTGGTGGTTTGTTGATTTTTCTGGCAAGTGTGGTATGCCACTTACTGTTCGCATTGTTGGAGCCATCCACGAGGAGTCATCTTCTTTTTCTGTTATGATGGTTATGATGTATATTGTGACTTCTTTGTATAGATTGCAGCATCTGAAATGAAAGAGAGAGAGATGCAATCATCAATGTCTTCAGCATAATTTATGACCTATTGTTTGTTCGATATTAGGCTGAGCTGCATATAGGTCTGAAAGATGAACTTTAGCTAGAGTACAGGTATTAAGTGCACAGCCTTTCTCTAAAAGTTTTAGCATCACACCATGGCTTTTCTGGAAGAACGGAAAAGGCTAGAAAACTTAAATACACCCATCCAGCGAGCCACATAATTATTTTTTAACAATTTATTCATTAGCTGAATAAAAGAATGCCGTTATTTGATGCTGGTAAAATGAGAAGGGTTAATTCTGTTTCAACCTAGCTCGTCGTTGTTGTTGGTATCGTTGAACTAAATACTTGATTTAGAATTACCTATCTTAAAATGTTGCACTCGGAAATGATGCAATCACTGGAAATAAACAGCCCTGGGAAAATATATTGTTTGAATAAACGTTGGAAACATTCTATTGACATCTTGCATAATTGTTGAATATTCCTGATAAAACAGGGGCTGATTTGATGACTTTGCGAAGTAAAAAATACAATTTACTATTTCGTAATTTTGTTGTTAATTCCCTGAAAAATATGGGCACATCACTGGAACTTCCTTTCATGTCAATGTTTTTCACTTGTTTGTTGCTTGCCGCCCCCCCCCCCCTTCCCCCTCCCTTGTTTTCAGGGCAGAAAAAGTCGTCTGAAGGGCAATACTTGACGGGCTATACTTGACAAAGATATAGCTGTCAGTATGACTCAGAATGACTCTTCCTGGATTACACGCCACACCGTCAAAATTTCAAAATATCACTTGAATATATTCACCTGATTTTCGCAGTGGATTGCTTCAAATATGGTCAAAATTGTCTCATTTTGGAGTTAAAATTCCAGTTTCCAATGGGCATGAGTGGTGATAGTACTATGTTATAGAAATTCTTTATTCTCCCTCTGAGGATTCTGCAACAAATAAACATTCTGAAAAAAAAGAAAACAAGTATGGTTAAAAAAAATGTATGTTTTTAAGGTTTTGTTCCCTGTCATGTAGGTCTTCTGGTGGTTTGTTGATTTTTCAGGCAAGTGTAGTATGCCACTTACTGTTCGCATTGTTGGAGCCATCCACGAGGAGTCATCTTCTTTTTCTGTTATGATGGTTATGATGTATATTGTGACTTCTTTGTATAGATTGCAGCATCTGAAATGAAAGAGAGAGAGATGCAATCATCAATGTCTTCAGCATAATTTATGACCTATTGTTTGTTCGATATTAGGCTGAGCTGCATATAGGTCTGAAAGATGAACTTTAGCTAGAGTACAGGTATTAAGTGCACAGCCTTTCTCTAAAAGTTTTAGCATCACACCATGGCTTTTCTGGAAGAACGGAAAAGGCTAGAAAACTTAAATACACCCATCCAGCGAGCCACATAATTATTTTTTAACAATTTATTCATTAGCTGAATAAAACAATGCCGTTATTTGATGCTGGTAAAATGAGAAGGGTTAATTCTGTTTCAACCAAGCTCGTCGTTGTTGTTGGTATCGTTGAACTAAATACTTGATTTAGAATAACCTATCTTAAAATGTTGCACTCGGAAATGATGCAATCACTGGAAATAAACAGCCCTGGGAAAATATATTGTTTGAATAAACGTTGGAAACATTCTATTGACATCTTGCATAATTGTTGAATATTCCTGATAAAACAGGGGCTGATTTGATGACTTTGCGAAGTAAAAAATACAATTTACTATTTCGTAATTTTGTTGTTAATTCCCTGAAAAATATGGGCACATCACTGGAACTTCCTTTCATGTCAATGTTTTTCACTTGTTTGTTGCTTGCCGCCGCCCCCCCCCCCTTCCCCCTCCCTTGTTTTCAGGGCAGAAAAAGTCGTCTGAAGGGCAATACTTGACGGGCTATACTTGACAAAGATATAGCTGTCAGTATGACTCAGAATGACTCTTCCTGGATTACACGCCACACCGTCAAAATTTCAAAATATCACTTGAATATATTCACCTGATTTTCGCAGTGGATTGCTTCAAATATGGTCAAAATTGTCTCATTTTGGAGTTAAAATTCCAGTTTCCAATGGGCATGAGTGGTGATAGTACTATGTTATAGAAATTCTTTATTCTCCCTCTGAGGATTCTGCAACAAATAAACATTCTGAAAAAAAAGAAAACAAGTATGGTTAAAAAAAATGTATGTTTTTAAGGTTTTGTTCCCTGTCATGTAGGTCTTCTGGTGGTTTGTTGATTTTTCAGGCAAGTGTAGTATGCCACTTACTGTTCGCATTGTTGGAGCCATCCACGAGGAGTCATCTTCTTTTTCTGTTATGATGGTTATGATGTATATTGTGACTTCTTTGTATAGATTGCAGCATCTGAAATGAAAGAGAGAGAGATGCAATCATCAATGTCTTCAGCATAATTTATGACCTATTGTTTGTTCGATATTAGGCTGAGCTGCATATAGGTCTGAAAGATGAACTTTAGCTAGAGTACAGGTATTAAGTGCACAGCCTTTCTCTAAAAGTTTTAGCATCACACCATGGCTTTTCTGGAAGAACGGAAAAGGCTAGAAAACTTAAATACACCCATCCAGCGAGCCACATAATTATTTTTTAACAATTTATTCATTAGCTGAATAAAACAATGCCGTTATTTGATGCTGGTAAAATGAGAAGGGTTAATTCTGTTTCAACCAAGCTCGTCGTTGTTGTTGGTATCGTTGAACTAAATACTTGATTTAGAATAACCTATCTTAAAATGTTGCACTCGGAAATGATGCAATCACTGGAAATAAACAGCCCTGGGAAAATATATTGTTTGAATAAACGTTGGAAACATTCTATTGACATCTTGCATAATTGTTGAATATTCCTGATAAAACAGGGGCTGATTTGATGACTTTGCGAAGTAAAAAATACAATTTACTATTTCGTAATTTTGTTGTTAATTCCCTGAAAAATATGGGCACATCACTGGAACTTCCTTTCATGTCAATGTTTTTCACTTGTTTGTTGCTTGCCGCCCCCCCCCCTTCCCCCTCCCTTGTTTTCAGGGCAGAAAAAGTCGTCTGAAGGGCAATACTTGACGGGCTATACTTGACAAAGATATAGCTGTCAGTATGACTCAGAATGACTCTTCCTGGATTACACGCCACACCGTCAAAATTTCAAAATATCACTTGAATATATTCACCTGATTTTCGCAGTGGATTGCTTCAAATATGGTCAAAATTGTCTCATTTTGGAGCTGAAATTCCAATTTCCAACGGGCATCGCTGATGATAGTACTATGTTATAGAAATTCTTTATTCTCCGTCTGACGATTCTGCAATAAATAAACATTCTGAAAAAGAAAGAAAACATGTATGGTTAACAAAATGTATGTTTTAAGGCTTTGTTACCTGTCATGTAGGTCTTCTGGTGGTTTGTTGATTTTTCAGGCAAGTGTAGTATGCCACTTACTGTTTGCATTGTTGGAGCCATCCACGAGGAGTCATCTTCTTTTTCTGTTATGATGGTTATGATGTATATTGTGACTTCTTTGTATAGATTGCATCATCTGAAATGAAAGAGAGAGAGATGCAATCATCAATGTCTTCAGCATAATTTATGACCTATTGTTTGTTCGACATTAGGGTGAGCTGCATATAGGACTGAAAGATGAACTTTAGCTAGAGTACAGGTATTAAGTGCACAGCCTTTCTCTAAAAGTTTTATCATCACACCATGGCTTTTCTGGAAGAACAGAAAAGGCTAGAAAACTTAAATACACCCATCCACCGGGCCACATAATTATTTTTTACCAATTTATTCATTAGCTGAATAAAAGAATGCCGTTATTTGATGCTGGTAAAATGAGAAGTTTTAATTCTGTTTCAACCTAGCTCGTCGTTGTTGTTGGTATCGTTGAACTAAATACTTGATTTAGAATTACCTATCTTGAAATGTTGCACTCGGAAATGATGCAATCACTGGAAATAAACAGCCCTGGGAAAATATATTGTTTGAATAAACGTTGGAAACATTCTATTGACATCTTGCATAATTGTTGAATATTCCTGATAAAACAGGGGCTGATTTGATGACTTTGCGAAGTAAAAAATACAATTTACTATTTCGTAATTTTGTTGTTAATTCCCTGAAAAATATGGGCACATCACTGGAACTTCCTTTCATGTCAATGTTTTTCACTTGTTTGTTGCTTGCCGCCCCCCCCCCCCCCTTCCCCCTCCCTTGTTTTCAGGGCAGAAAAAGTCGTCTGAAGGGCAATACTTGACGGGCTATACTTGACAAAGATATAGCTGTCAGTATGACTCAGAATGACTCTTCCTGGATTACACGCCACACCGTCAAAATTTCAAAATATCACTTGAATATATTCACCTGATTTTCGCAGTGGATTGCTTCAAATATGGTCAAAATTGTCTCATTTTGGAGTTAAAATTCCAGTTTCCAATGGGCATGAGTGGTGATAGTACTATGTTATAGAAATTCTTTATTCTCCCTCTGAGGATTCTGCAACAAATAAACATTCTGAAAAAAAGAAAACAAGTATGGTTAAAAAAAATGTATGTTTTTAAGGTTTTGTTCCCTGTCATGTAGGTCTTCTGGTGGTTTGTTGATTTTTCAGGCAAGTGTAGTATGCCACTTACTGTTCGCATTGTTGGAGCCATCCACGAGGAGTCATCTTCTTTTTCTGTTATGATGGTTATGATGTATATTGTGACTTCTTTGTATAGATTGCAGCATCTGAAATGAAAGAGAGAGAGATGCAATCATCAATGTCTTCAGCATAATTTATGACCTATTGTTTGTTCGATATTAGGCTGAGCTGCATATAGGTCTGAAAGATGAACTTTAGCTAGAGTACAGGTATTAAGTGCACAGCCTTTCTCTAAAAGTTTTAGCATCACACCATGGCTTTTCTGGAAGAACGGAAAAGGCTAGAAAACTTAAATACACCCATCCAGCGAGCCACATAATTATTTTTTAACAATTTATTCATTAGCTGAATAAAACAATGCCGTTATTTGATGCTGGTAAAATGAGAAGGGTTAATTCTGTTTCAACCAAGCTCGTCGTTGTTGTTGGTATCGTTGAACTAAATACTTGATTTAGAATAACCTATCTTAAAATGTTGCACTCGGAAATGATGCAATCACTGGAAATAAACAGCCCTGGGAAAATATATTGTTTGAATAAACGTTGGAAACATTCTATTGACATCTTGCATAATTGTTGAATATTCCTGATAAAACAGGGGCTGATTTGATGACTTTGCGAAGTAAAAAATACAATTTACTATTTCGTAATTTTGTTGTTAATTCCCTGAAAAATATGGGCACATCACTGGAACTTCCTTTCATGTCAATGTTTTTCACTTGTTTGTTGCTTGCCGCCCCCCCCCCCCCTTCCCCCTCCCTTGTTTTCAGGGCAGAAAAAGTCGTCTGAAGGGCAATACTTGACGGGCTATACTTGACAAAGATATAGCTGTCAGTATGACTCAGAATGACTCTTCCTGGATTACACGCCACACCGTCAAAATTTCAAAATATCACTTGAATATATTCACCTGATTTTCGCAGTGGATTGCTTCAAATATGGTCAAAATTGTCTCATTTTGGAGCTGAAATTCCAATTTCCAACGGGCATCGCTGGTGATAGTACTATGTTATAGAAATTCTTTATTCTCCGTCTGACGATTCTGCAATAAATAAACATTCTGAAAAAGAAAGAAAACATGTATGGTTAACAAAATGTATGTTTTAAGGCTTTGTTACCTGTCATGTAGGTCTTCTGGTGGTTTGTTGATTTTTCAGGCAAGTGTAGTATGCCACTTACTGTTTGCATTGTTGGAGCCATCCACGAGGAGTCATCTTCTTTTTCTGTTATGATGGTTATGATGTATATTGTGACTTCTTTGTATAGATTGCATCATCTGAAATGAAAGAGAGAGAGATGCAATCATCAATGTCTTCAGCATAATTTATGACCTATTGTTTGTTCGACATTAGGGTGAGCTGCATATAGGACTGAAAGATGAACTTTAGCTAGAGTACAGGTATTAAGTGCACAGCCTTTCTCTAAAAGTTTTATCATCACACCATGGCTTTTCTGGAAGAACAGAAAAGGCTAGAAAACTTAAATACACCCATCCACCGGGCCACATAATTATTTTTTACCAATTTATTCATTAGCTGAATAAAAGAATGCCGTTATTTGATGCTGGTAAAATGAGAAGTTTTAATTCTGTTTCAACCTAGCTCGTCGTTGTTGTTGGTATCGTTGAACTAAATACTTGATTTAGAATTACCTATCTTGAAATGTTGCACTCGGAAATGATGCAATCACTGGAAATAAACAGCCCTGGGAAAATATATTGTTTGAATAAACGTTGGAAACATTCTATTGACATCTTGCATAATTGTTGAATATTCCTGATAAAACAGGGGCTGATTTGATGACTTTGCGAAGTAAAAAATACAATTTACTATTTCGTAATTTTGTTGTTAATTCCCTGAAAAATATGGGCACATCACTGGAACTTCCTTTCATGTCAATGTTTTTCACTTGTTTGTTGCTTGCCGCCCCCCCCCCCCCTTCCCCCTCCCTTGTTTTCAGGGCAGAAAAAGTCGTCTGAAGGGCAATACTTGACGGGCTATACTTGACAAAGATATAGCTGTCAGTATGACTCAGAATGACTCTTCCTGGATTACACGCCACACCGTCAAAATTTCAAAATATCACTTGAATATATTCACCTGATTTTCGCAGTGGATTGCTTCAAATATGGTCAAAATTGTCTCATTTTGGAGTTAAAATTCCAGTTTCCAATGGGCATGAGTGGTGATAGTACTATGTTATAGAAATTCTTTATTCTCCCTCTGAGGATTCTGCAACAAATAAACATTCTGAAAAAAAAGAAAACAAGTATGGTTAAAAAAAATGTATGTTTTTAAGGTTTTGTTCCCTGTCATGTAGGTCTTCTGGTGGTTTGTTGATTTTTCAGGCAAGTGTAGTATGCCACTTACTGTTCGCATTGTTGGAGCCATCCACGAGGAGTCATCTTCTTTTTCTGTTATGATGGTTATGATGTATATTGTGACTTCTTTGTATAGATTGCAGCATCTGAAATGAAAGAGAGAGAGATGCAATCATCAATGTCTTCAGCATAATTTATGACCTATTGTTTGTTCGATATTAGGCTGAGCTGCATATAGGTCTGAAAGATGAACTTTAGCTAGAGTACAGGTATTAAGTGCACAGCCTTTCTCTAAAAGTTTTAGCATCACACCATGGCTTTTCTGGAAGAACGGAAAAGGCTAGAAAACTTAAATACACCCATCCAGCGAGCCACATAATTATTTTTTAACAATTTATTCATTAGCTGAATAAAACAATGCCGTTATTTGATGCTGGTAAAATGAGAAGGGTTAATTCTGTTTCAACCAAGCTCGTCGTTGTTGTTGGTATCGTTGAACTAAATACTTGATTTAGAATAACCTATCTTAAAATGTTGCACTCGGAAATGATGCAATCACTGGAAATAAACAGCCCTGGGAAAATATATTGTTTGAATAAACGTTGGAAACATTCTATTGACATCTTGCATAATTGTTGAATATTCCTGATAAAACAGGGGCTGATTTGATGACTTTGCGAAGTAAAAAATACAATTTACTATTTCGTAATTTTGTTGTTAATTCCCTGAAAAATATGGGCACATCACTGGAACTTCCTTTCATGTCAATGTTTTTCACTTGTTTGTTGCTTGCCGCCCCCCCCCCCCCTTCCCCCTCCCTTGTTTTCAGGGCAGAAAAAGTCGTCTGAAGGGCAATACTTGACGGGCTATACTTGACAAAGATATAGCTGTCAGTATGACTCAGAATGACTCTTCCTGGATTACACGCCACACCGTCAAAATTTCAAAATATCACTTGAATATATTCACCTGATTTTCGCAGTGGATTGCTTCAAATATGGTCAAAATTGTCTCATTTTGGAGTTAAAATTCCAGTTTCCAATGGGCATGAGTGGTGATAGTACTATGTTATAGAAATTCTTTATTCTCCCTCTGAGGATTCTGCAACAAATAAACATTCTGAAAAAAAAGAAAACAAGTATGGTTAAAAAAAATGTATGTTTTTAAGGTTTTGTTCCCTGTCATGTAGGTCTTCTGGTGGTTTGTTGATTTTTCAGGCAAGTGTAGTATGCCACTTACTGTTCGCATTGTTGGAGCCATCCACGAGGAGTCATCTTCTTTTTCTGTTATGATGGTTATGATGTATATTGTGACTTCTTTGTATAGATTGCAGCATCTGAAATGAAAGAGAGAGAGATGCAATCATCAATGTCTTCAGCATAATTTATGACCTATTGTTTGTTCGATATTAGGCTGAGCTGCATATAGGTCTGAAAGATGAACTTTAGCTAGAGTACAGGTATTAAGTGCACAGCCTTTCTCTAAAAGTTTTAGCATCACACCATGGCTTTTCTGGAAGAACGGAAAAGGCTAGAAAACTTAAATACACCCATCCAGCGAGCCACATAATTATTTTTTAACAATTTATTCATTAGCTGAATAAAACAATGCCGTTATTTGATGCTGGTAAAATGAGAAGGGTTAATTCTGTTTCAACCAAGCTCGTCGTTGTTGTTGGTATCGTTGAACTAAATACTTGATTTAGAATAACCTATCTTAAAATGTTGCACTCGGAAATGATGCAATCACTGGAAATAAACAGCCCTGGGAAAATATATTGTTTGAATAAACGTTGGAAACATTCTATTGACATCTTGCATAATTGTTGAATATTCCTGATAAAACAGGGGCTGATTTGATGACTTTGCGAAGTAAAAAATACAATTTACTATTTCGTAATTTTGTTGTTAATTCCCTGAAAAATATGGGCACATCACTGGAACTTCCTTTCATGTCAATGTTTTTCACTTGTTTGTTGCTTGCCGCCCCCCCCCCCCTTCCCCCTCCCTTGTTTTCAGGGCAGAAAAAGTCGTCTGAAGGGCAATACTTGACGGGCTATACTTGACAAAGATATAGCTGTCAGTATGACTCAGAATGACTCTTCCTGGATTACACGCCACACCGTCAAAATTTCAAAATATCACTTGAATATATTCACCTGATTTTCGCAGTGGATTGCTTCAAATATGGTCAAAATTGTCTCATTTTGGAGCTGAAATTCCAATTTCCAACGGGCATCGCTGGTGATAGTACTATGTTATAGAAATTCTTTATTCTCCGTCTGACGATTCTGCAATAAATAAACATTCTGAAAAAGAAAGAAAACATGTATGGTTAACAAAATGTATGTTTTAAGGCTTTGTTACCTGTCATGTAGGTCTTCTGGTGGTTTGTTGATTTTTCAGGCAAGTGTAGTATGCCACTTACTGTTTGCATTGTTGGAGCCATCCACGAGGAGTCATCTTCTTTTTCTGTTATGATGGTTATGATGTATATTGTGACTTCTTTGTATAGATTGCATCATCTGAAATGAAAGAGAGAGAGATGCAATCATCAATGTCTTCAGCATAATTTATGACCTATTGTTTGTTCGACATTAGGGTGAGCTGCATATAGGACTGAAAGATGAACTTTAGCTAGAGTACAGGTATTAAGTGCACAGCCTTTCTCTAAAAGTTTTATCATCACACCATGGCTTTTCTGGAAGAACAGAAAAGGCTAGAAAACTTAAATACACCCATCCACCGGGCCACATAATTATTTTTTACCAATTTATTCATTAGCTGAATAAAAGAATGCCGTTATTTGATGCTGGTAAAATGAGAAGTTTTAATTCTGTTTCAACCTAGCTCGTCGTTGTTGTTGGTATCGTTGAACTAAATACTTGATTTAGAATTACCTATCTTGAAATGTTGCACTCGGAAATGATGCAATCACTGGAAATAAACAGCCCTGGGAAAATATATTGTTTGAATAAACGTTGGAAACATTCTATTGACATCTTGCATAATTGTTGAATATTCCTGATAAAACAGGGGCTGATTTGATGACTTTTCGAAGTAAAAAATATAATTTACTATTTCGTATTTTTGTTGTTAATTCCCTGAAAAATGTGGACACATCACTGGAACTTCCTTTCATGTCAATGTTTTTCTCTTGTTTGTTGCATGCCGCCCCCCCCCCTTCCCCCTCCCCTGTTTTCAGGGCAGAAAAATTCGTCTTAAGGGCAATACTGGACGGGCTATACTTGACAAAGATATAGCTGTCAGTATGACTCAGAATGACCCTTCCTGGATTACACGGCACACCGTCAAAATTTCAAAATATCACTTAAATATATTAACCTGATTTTCGCTGTTGATTGCTTCAAATATGGTCAAAATTGTCTCATTTTGGAGTTAAAATTCCAATTTCCAATGTGCATCCGTGGTGATAGTACTATGTTATAGAAATTCTTTATTCTCCGTCTGAGGATTTTGCAATAAATAAACATTCTGAAAAAGAAAGAAAACATGTATGGTTAAAAAAATGTATGTTTTTAAGGCTTTCTTACCTGTCATGTACGTCTTCTGGTGGTTTGTTGATTTTTCAGGCAAGTGTAGTATGCCACTTACTGTTCGCATTGTTGGAGCCATCCACGAGAAGTCATCTTCTTTTTCTGTTATGATGGTTATGATGTATATTGTGAGTTCTTTGTATAGATTGCAGCATCTGAAATGAAAGAGAGAGAGATGCAATCATCAATGTCTTCAGCATAATTTATGACCTATTGTTTGTTCGATATTAGGGTGAGCTGCATATAGGACTGAAAGATGAACTTTAGCTAGAGTACAGGTATTAAGTGCACAGCCTTTCTCTAAAAGTTTTATCATCACACCATGGCTTTTCTCGAAGAAGGTAAAAGGCTATAAAACTTAAATACACCCACCCACTGGGCCACATAATTATTTTTTAACAATTTATTCATTAGCTGAATAAAAGAATGCCGTTATTTGATGCTGGTAAAATGAGAAGAGTTAATTCTGGAGCAACCTAGCTTGTCGTTGTTGTTGGTATCATTGAATTAAATACTTGATTTAGAATTACCTATCTTGAAATGTTGCACTCGGAAATGATGCAATCTCTTAAAATAAACAGCCCTGGGAAAATATATTGTTTGAAAAAACGTTGGAAACATTCTATTGACATCTTGCATAATTGTTGAATATTCCTGATAAAACAGGGGCTGATTTGATGACTTTTCGAAGTAAAATATACAATTTATTATTTCGTATTTTTGTTGTTAATTCCCTGAAAAATATGGGCACATCACTGGAAGTTCCTTTCATGTCAGTGTTTTTCTCTTGTTTGTTGTATGCCGCCCCCCCCCCCTTTCCCCCTCCCCCGTTTTCAGGGCAGAAAAAGTCGTCTGAAGGGCAATACTTGACGGGCTATACTTGACAAAGATATAGCTGTCAGTATGACTCAGAATGACCCTTCCTGGATTACACGGCACACCGTCAAAATTTCAAAATATCACTTGAATATATTCACCTGATTTTCGCAGTTGATTGCTTCAAATATGGTCAAAATTGTCTCATTTTGGAGTTAAAATTCCAGTTTCCAATGGGCATCAGTGGTGATAGTACTATGTTATAGAAATTCTTTATTCTCCGTCTGAGGATTCTGCAACAAATAAACATTCTGAAAAAGAAAGAAAACATGTATGGTTAAAAAAATGTATGTTCTTAAGGTTTTGTTACCTGTCATGTAGGTCTTCTGGTGGTTTGTTGATTTTTCAGGCAAGTGTAGAATGCCACTTACTGTTCCCATTGTTGGAGCCATCCACGAGGAGTCATCTTCTTTTTCTGTTATGATGGTTATGATGTATATTGTGACTTCTTTGTATAGATTGCAGCATCTGAAATGAAAGAGAGAGAGATGCAATCATCAATGTCTTCAGCATGATTTTTGACCCATTGTTTGTTCGATATTAGGCTGAGCTGCATATAGGACTGAAAGATGAACTTTAGCTAGAGTACAGGTATTAAGTGCACAGCCTTTCTCTAAAAGTTTTATCATCACACCATGGCTTTTCTGGAAGAAGGGAAAAGGCTAGAAAACTTAAATACACCCATCCACCAGGCCACATAATTATTTTTTAACAATTTATTCATTAGCTGAATAAAAGAATGCCGTTATTTGATGCTGGTAAAATGAGAAGAGTTAATTCTGGAGCAACCTAGCTTGTCGTTGTTGTTGGTATCATTGAATTAAATACTTGATTTAGAATTACCTATCTTGAAATGTTGCACTCGGAAATGATGCAATCTCTTAAAATAAACAGCCCTGGGAAAATATATTGTTTGAAAAAACGTTGGAAACATTCTATTGACATCTTGCATAATTGTTGAATATTCCTTATAAAACAGGGGCTGATTTGGTGACTTTTCGAAGTAAAAAATACAATTTACTATTTCGTATTTTTGTTGTTAATTCCCTGAAAAATATGGACACATCACTGGAACTTCCTTTCATGTCAATGTTTTTCTCTTGTTTGTTGCATGCCGCCCCCCCCTTCCCCCCTCCCCTGTTTTCAGAGCAGAAAAAGTCGTCTGAAGGGCAATACTGGACGGGCTAAACTTGACAAAGATATAGCTGTCAGTATGACTCAGAATGACCCCACTGGATTACACAGCACACCGTCAAAATTTCAAAATATCACTTAAATATATTCACCTGATTTTCGCCGTTGATTGCTTCAAATATGGTCAAAATTGTCTCATTTTGGAGTTAAAATTCCAATTTCCAATGGGCATCGGTGGTGATAGTACTATGTTATAGAAATTCTTTATTCTCCGTCTGAGGATTCTGCAACAAATAAACATTCTGAAAAAGAAAGAAAACATGTATGGTTAAAAAAAAATGTATGTTTTTAAGGTTTTGTTCCCTGTCATGTAGGTCTTCTGGTGGTTTGTTAATTTTTCAGGCAAGTGTATTATGCCACTTACTGTTCGCATTGTTGGAGCCATCCACGAGGAGTCATCTTCTTTTTCTGTTATGATGGCTATGATGTATATTGTGACTTCTTTGTATTGATTGAAGCATCTGAAATGAAAGAGAGAGAGATGCAATCATCAATGCCTTCAGCATAATTTATGACCTATTGTTTGTTCGATATTAGGCTGAGCTGCATATAGGTCTGAAAGATGAACTTTAGCTAGAGTACAGGTATTAAGTGCACAGCCTTTCTCTAAAACTTTTAGCATCACACCATGGCTTTTCTGGAAGAACGGAAAAGGCTAGAAAACTTAAATACACCCATCCAGCGGGCCACATAATTATTTTTTAACAATTTATTCATTAGCTGAATAAAAGAATGCCGTTATTTGATGCTGGTAAAATGGGAAGTTTTAATTCTGTTTCAACCTAGCTCGTCGTTGTTGTTGGAATCGTTGAACTAAATACTTGATTTAGAATTACCTATCTTGAAATGTTGCACTCGGAAATGATGCAATCACTGGAAATAAACAACCCTGGGAAAATATATAGTTTGAATAAACGTTGGAAACATTCTATTGACATCTTGCATAATTGTTGAATATTCCTGATAAAACAGGGGCTGATTTGATGACTTTTCGAAGTAAAAAATACAATTTGCTATTTCGTATTTTTGTTGTTAATTCCCTGAAAAATGTGGACACATCACTGGAACTTCCTTTCATGTCAATGTTTTTCTCTTGTTTGTTGCATGCCGCCCCCCCTTCACCCTCCCCTGTTTTCAGGGCAGAAAAAGTCGTCTTAAGGGCAATACTGGACGGGCTAAACTTAACAAAGATATAGCTGTCAGTATGACTCAGAATGACCCTTCCTGGATTACACCGCACACCGTCAAAATTTCAAAATATCACTTAAATATATTAACTTGATTTTCGCCGTTGATTGCTTCAAATATGGTCAAAATTGTCTCATTTTGGAGTTAAAATTCCAATTTCCAATGGGCATCGGTGGTGATAGTACTATGTTATAGAAATTCTTTATTCTCCGTCTGAGGATTTTGCAATAAATAAACATTCTGAAAAAGAAAGAAAACATGTATGGTTAAAAAAATGTATGTTTTTAAGGCTTTGTTACCTGTCATGTACGTCTTCTGGTGGTTTGTTGATTTTTCAGGCAAGTGTAGTATGCCACTTACTGTTCCCATTGTTGGAGCCATCCACGAGGAGTCATCTTCTTTTTCTGTTATGATGGTTATGATGTATATTGTGACTTCTTTGTATAGATTGCAGCATCTGAAATGAAAGAGAGAGAGATGCAATCATCAATGTCTTCAGCATGATTTATGACCCATTGTTTGTTCGATATTAGGCTGAGCTGCATATAGGACTGAAAGATGAACTTTACCTAGAGTACAGGTATTAAGTGCACAGCCTTTCTCTAAAAGTTTTATCATCACACCATGGCTTTTCTGGAAGAAGGGAAAAGGCTAGAAAACTTAAATACACCCATCCACCAGGCCACATAATTATTTTTTAACAATTTATTCATTAGCTGAATAAAAGAATGCCGTTATTTGATGCTGGTAAAATGAGAAGAGTTAATTCTGGAGCAACCTAGCTTGTCGTTGTTGTTGGTATCATTGAATTAAATACTTGATTTAGAATTACCTATCTTGAAATGTTGCACTCGGAAATGATGCAATCTCTTAAAATAAACAGCCCTGGGAAAATATATTGTTTGAAAAAACGTTGGAAACATTCTATTGACATCTTGCATAATTGTTGAATATTCCTTATAAAACAGGGGCTGATTTGGTGACTTTTCGAAGTAAAAAATACAATTTACTATTTCGTATTTTTGTTGTTAATTCCCTGAAAAATATGGACACATCACTGGAACTTCCTTTCATGTCAATGTTTTTCTCTTGTTTGTTGCATGCCGCCCCCCCCTTCCCCCCTCCCCTGTTTTCAGAGCAGAAAAAGTCGTCTGAAGGGCAATACTGGACGGGCTAAACTTGACAAAGATATAGCTGTCAGTATGACTCAGAATGACCCCACTTGATTACACAGCACACCGTCAAAATTTCAAAATATCACTTAAATATATTCACCTGATTTTCGCCGTTGATTGCTTCAAATATGGTCAAAATTGTCTCATTTTGGAGTTAAAATTCCAATTTCCAATGGGCATCGGTGGTGATAGTACTATGTTATAGAAATTCTTTATTCTCCGTCTGAGGATTCTGCAACAAATAAACATTCTGAAAAAGAAAGAAAACATGTATGGTTAAAAAAAAATGTATGTTTTTAAGGTTTTGTTCCCTGTCATGTAGGTCTTCTGGTGGTTTGTTAATTTTTCAGGCAAGTGTATTATGCCACTTACTGTTAGCATTGCTGGAGCCATCCACGAGGAGTCATCTTCTTTTTCTGTTATGATGGTTATGATGTATATTGTGACTTCTTTGTATTGATTGCAGCATCTGAAATGAAAGAGAGAGAGATGCAATCATCAATGTCTTCAGCATAATTTATGACCCATTGTTTGTTTGATATTAGGCTGAGCTGCATATAGGACTGAAAGATGAACTTTAGCTAGAGTACAGGTATTAAGTGCACAGCCTTTCTCTAAAAGTTTTATCATCACACCATGGCTTTTCTGGAAGAAGGGAAAAGGCTAGAAAACTTAAATACACCCATCCACCAGGCCACATAATTATTTTTTAACAATTTATTCATTAGCTGAATAAAAGAATGCCGTTATTTGATGCTGGTAAAATGAGAAGAGTTAATTCTGGAGCAACCTAGCTTGTCGTTGTTGTTGGTATCATTGAATTAAATACTTGATTTAGAATTACCTATCTTGAAATGTTGCACTCGGAAATGATGCAATCACTGGAAATAAACAACCCTGGGAAAATATATTGTTTGAATAAACGTTGGAAACATTCTATTGACATCTTGCATAATTGTTGAATATTCCTGATAAAACAGGGGCTGATTTGATGACTTTTCGAAGTAAAAAATACAATTTGCTATTTCGTATTTTTGTTGTTAATTCCCTGAAAAATGTGGACACATCACTGGAACTTCCTTTCATGTCAATGTTTTTCTCTTGTTTGTTGCATGCCGCCCCCCCCCCCCGTCCCCCTCCCCTGTTTTCAGGGCAGAAAAAGTCGTCTTAAGGGCAATACTGGACGGGCTATACTTAACAAAGATATAGCTGTCAGTATGACTCAGAATGACCCTTCCTGGATTACACAGCACACCGTCAAAATTTCAAAATATCACTTAAATATATTAACTTGATTTTCGCCGTTGATTGCTTCAAATATGGTCAAAATTGTCTCATTTTGGAGTTAAAATTCCAATTTCCAATGGGCATCGGTGGTGATAGTACTATGTTATAGAAATTCTTTATTCTCCGTCTGAGGATTTTGCAATAAATAAACATTCTGAAAAAGAAAGAAAACATGTATGGTTAAAAAAATGTATGTTTTTAAGGCTTTGTTACCTGTCATGTACGTCTTCTGGTGGTTTGTTGATTTTTCAGGCAAGTGTAGTATGCCACTTACTGTTCGCATTGTTGGAGCCATCCACGAGGAGTCATCTTCTTTTTCTGTTATGATGGTTATGTTGTATATTGTGAGTTCTTTGTATAGATTGCAGCATCTGAAATGAAAGAGAGAGAGATGCAATCATCAATGTCTTCAGCATAATTTATGACCTATTGTTTGTTCGATATTAGGGTGAGCTGCATATAGGACTGAAAGATGAACTTTAGCTAGAGTACAGGTATTAAGTGCACAGCCTTTCTCTAAAAGTTTTATCATCACACCATGGCTTTTCTGGAAGAAGGGAAAAGGCTATAAAACTTAAATACACCCACCCACTGGGCCACATAATTATTTTTTAACAATTTATTCATTAGCTGAATAAAATAATGCCGTTATTTGATGCTGGTAAAATGAGAAGAGTTAATTCTGGAGCAACCTAGCTTGTCGTTGTTGTTGGTATCATTGAATTAAAAACTTGATTTAGAATTACCTATCTTGAAATGTTGCACTCGGAAATGATGCAATCACTGGAAATAAACAGCCCTGGGAAAATATATTGTTTGAATAAACGTTGGAAACATTCTATTGACATCTTGCATAATTGTTGAATATTCCTGATAAAACAGGGGCTGATTTGATGACTTTTCGAAGTAAAAAATACAATTTACTATTTCGTATTTTTGTTGTTAATTCCCTGAAAAATATGGGCACATCACTGGAACTTCCTTTCATGTCAATGTTTTTCTCTTGTTTGTTGCATGCCGCCCCCTTCGCCCTCCCCTGTTTTCAGGGCAGAAAAAGACGTCTGAAGGGCAATACTGGACGGGCTATACTTGACAAAGATATAGCTGTCAGTATGACTGAGAATGGCCCTTCCTGGATTACACGGCACACCGTCAAAATTTCAAAATATCACTTAAATATATTCACCTGATTTTCGCCGTTGATTGCTTCAAATATGGTCAAAATTGTCTCATTTTGGAGCTGAAATTCCAATTTCCAACGGGCATCGCTGGTGATAGTACTATGTTATAGAAATTCTTTATTCTCCGTCTGACGATTCTGCAATAAATAAACATTCTGAAAAAGAAAGAAAACATGTATGGTTAAAAAAATGTATGTTTTAAGGCTTTGTTACCTGTCATGTAGGTCTTCTGGTGGTTTGTTGATTTTTCAGGCAAGTGTAGTATGCCACTTACTGTTTGCATTGTTGGAGCCATCCACGAGGAGTCATCTTCTTTTTCTGTTATGATGGTTATGATGTATATTGTGACTTCTTTGTATAGATTGCATCATCTGAAATGAAAGAGCGAGAAATGCAATCATCAATGTCTTCAGCATAATTTATGACCTATTGTTTGTTCGACATTAGGGTGAGCTGCATAAAGGACTGAAAGATGAACTTTAGCTAGAGTACAGGTATTAAGTGCACAGCCTTTCTCTAAAAGTTTTATCATCACACCATGGCTTTTCTGGAAGAACAGAAAAGGCTAGAAAACTTAAATACACCCATCCACCGGGCCACATAATTATTTTTTAACAATTTATTCATTAGCTGAATAAAAGAATGCGGTTATTTGATGCTGGTAAACTGAGAAGAGTTAAATCTGGTTCAACCTAGCTCGTCGTTGTTGTTGGTATCGTTTAACTAAATACTTGATTTAGAGTTACCTATCTTGAAATGTTGAACTCGGAAATGATGCAATCTCTTAAAATAAACAGCCCTGGGAAAATATATTGTTTGAAAAAACGTTGGAAACATTCTATTGACATCTTGCATAATTGTTGAATATTCCTGATAAAACAGGGGCTGATTTGATGACTTTTCGAAGTAAAATATACAATTTATTATTTCGTATTTTTGTTGTTAATTCCCTGAAAAATATAGGCACATCACTGGAAGGTCCTTTCATGTCAGTGTTTTTCTCTTGTTTGTTGTATGCCGCCCCCCCCCCCCTTTCCCCCTCCCCCGTTTTCAGGGCAGAAAAAGTCGTCTGAAGGGAAATACTTGACGGGCTATACTTGACAAAGATATAGCTGTCAGTATGACTCAGAATGACCCTTCCTGGATTACACGGCACACCGTCAAAATTTCAAAATATCTCTTGAATATATTCACCTGATTTTCGCAGTTGATTGCTTCAAATATGGTCAAAATTGTCTCATTTTGGAGTTAAAATTCCAGTTTCCAATGGGTATCGGTGGTGATAGTACTATGTTATAGAAATTCTTTATTCTCCGTCTGAGGATTCTGCAACAAATAAACATTCTGAAAAAGAAAGAAAACATGTATGGTTAAAAAAAATGTATGTTTTTAAGGTTTTGTTACCTGTCATGTAGGTCTTCTGGTGGTTTGTTGATTTTTCAGGCAAGTGTAGTATGCCACTTACTGTTCCCATTGTTGGAGCCATCCACGAGGAGTCATCTTCTTTTTCTGTTATGATGTATATTGTGACTTCTTTGTATAGATTGCAGCATCTGAAATGAAAGAGAGAGAGATGCAATCATCAATGTCTTCAGCATGATTTATGACCCATTGTTTGTTCGATATTAGGCTGAGCTGCATATAGGACTGAAAGATGAACTTTAGCTAGAGTACAGGTATTAAGTGCACAGCCTTTCTCTATAAGTTTTATCATCACACCATGGCTTTTCTGGAAGAAAGGAAAAGGCTAGAAAACTTAAATACACCCATCCACCGGGCCACATAATTATTTTTTAACAATTTATTCATTAGCTGAATAAAAGAATGCCGTTATTTGATGCTGGTAAAATGAGAAGAGTTAATTCTGGAGCAACCTAGCTTGTCGTTGTTGTTGGTATCATTGAATTAAATACTTGATTTAGAATTACCTATCTTGAAATGTTGCACTCGGAAATGATGCAATCTCTTAAAATAAACAGCCCTGGGAAAATATATTGTTTGAAAAAACGTTGGAAACATTCTATTGACATCTTGCATAATTGTTGAATATTCCTGATAAAACAGGGGCTGATTTGGTGACTTTTCGAAGTAAAAAATACAATTTACTATTTCGTATTTTTGTTGTTAATTCCCTGAAAAATATGGACACATCACTGGAACTTCCTTTCATGTCAATGTTTTTCTCTTGTTTGTTGCATGCCGCCCCCCTTCCCCCTCCCCTGTTTTCAGGGGAGAAAAAGACGTCTGAAGGGCAATACTGGAAGGGCTATACTTGACAAAGATATAGCTGTCAGTATGACTCAGAATGACCCTTCCTGGATTACATGGTACACCGTCAAAATTCCAAAATATCACTTAAATATATTCACCTGATTTT
This sequence comes from Pictodentalium vernedei, assembly GCA_031216915.1. Lineage (NCBI taxonomy): Eukaryota > Metazoa > Mollusca > Scaphopoda > Dentaliida > Dentaliidae > Pictodentalium > Pictodentalium vernedei. Next base: position 475,179,864 of record CM062295.1, read on the forward strand.
CGCAGTTGATTGCTTCAAATATGGTCAAAATTGTCTCATTTTGGAGTTAAAATTCCAATTTCCAATGGACATCAGTGGTGATAGTACTACGTTATAGAAATTCTTTATTTTCCGTCTGAGGATTCTGCAACAAATAAACATTCTGAAAAAGAAAGAAAACATGTATGGTTAAAAAAAAATTTATGTTTTTAAGGTTTTGTTCCCTGTCATGTAGGTCTTCTGGTGGTTTGTTAATTTTTCAGGCAAGTGTAGTATGCCACTTACTGTTAGCATTGTTGCAGCCATCCACGAGGAGTCATCTTCTTTTTCTGTTATGATGGTTATGATGTATATTGTGACTTCTTTGTATTGATTGCAGCATCTGAAATGAAAGAGAGAGAGATGCAATCATCAATGTCTTCAGCATAATTTATGACCTATTGTTTGTTCGTTATTAGGCTGAGCTGCATATAGGTCTGAAAGATGAACTTTAGCTAGAGTACAGGTATTAAGTGCACAGCCTTTCTCTAAAAGTTTTAGCATCACACCATGGCCTTTCTGGAAGAACGGAAAAGGCTAGAAAACTTAAATACACCCATCCAGCGGGCCACATAATTATTTTTTAACAATTTATTCATTAGCTGAATAAAAGAATGCCGTTATTTGATGCTGGTAAAATGAGAAGTTTTAATTCTGTTTCAACCTAGCTCGTCGTTGTTGTTGGTATCGTTGAACTAAATACTTGATTTAGAATTACCTATCTTGAAATGTTGCACTCGGAAATGATGCAATCACTGGAAATAAACAGCCCTGGGAAAATATATTGTTTGAATAAACGTTGGAAACATTCTATTGACATCTTGCATAATTGTTGAATATTCCTGATAAAACAGGGGCTGATTTGATGACTTTTCGAAGTAAAAAATACAATATACTATTTCGTATTTTTGTTGTTAATTCCCTGAAAAATGTGGATACATCACTGGAACTTCCTTTCATGTCAATGATTTTCTCTTGTTTGTTGCATGCCGCCCCCCCCCCTTCCCCCTCCCCTGTTTTCAGGGCAGAAAAAGTCGTCTTAAGGGCAATACTGGCCGGGCTATACTTGACAAAGATATAGCTGTCAGTATGACTCAGAATGACCCTTCCTGGATTACACGGCACACCGTCAAAATTTCAAAATATCACTTAAATATATTAACCTGATTTTCGCCGTTGATTGCTTCAAATATGGTCAAAATTGTCTCATTTTGGAGTTAAAATTCCAATTTCCAATGGGCATCGGTGGTGATAGTACTTTGTTATAGAAATTCTTTATTCTCCGTCTGAGGATTTTGCAATAAATAAACATTCTGAAAAAGAAAGAAAACATGTATGGTTAAAAAAATGTATGTTCTTAAGGCTTTCTTACCTGTCATGTACGTCTTCTGGTGGTTTGTTGATTTTTCAGGCAAGTGTAGTATGCCACTTACTGTTCGCATTGTTGGAGCCATCCACGAGAAGTCATCTTCTTTTTCTGTTATGATGGTTATGATGTATATTGTGAGTTCTTTGTATAGATTGCAGCATCTGAAATGAAAGAGAGAGATGCAATCATCAATGTCTTCAGCATAATTTATGACCTATTGTTTGTTCGATATTAGGGTGAGCTGCATATAGGACTGAAAGATGAACTTTAGCTAGAGTACAGGTATTAAGTGCACAGCCTTTCTCTAAAAGTTTTATCATCACACCATGGCTTTTCTGGAAGAAGGGAAAAGGCTATAAAACTTAAATACACCCACCCACTGGGCCACATAATTATTTTTTAACAATTTATTCATTAGCTGAATAAAAGAATGCCGTTATTTGATGCTGGTAAAATGAGAAGAGTTAATTCTGGAGCAACCTAGCTTGTCGTTGTTGTTGGTAGCATTGAATTAAATACTTGATTTAGAATTACCTATCTTGAAATGTTGCACTCGGAAATGATGCAATCTCTTAAAATAAACAGCCCTGGGAAAATATATTGTTTGAAAAAACGTTGGAAACATTCTATTGACATCTTGCATAATTGTTGAATATTCCTGATAAAACAGGGGCTGATTTGATGACTTTTCGAAGTAAAATATACAATTTATTATTTCGTATTTTTGTTGTTAATTCCCTGAAAAATATAGGCACATCACTGGAAGTTCCTTTCATGTCAGTGTTTTTCTCTTTTTTGTTGTATGCCGCCCCCCCCCCCTTTCCCCCTCCCCCGTTTTCAGGGCAGAAAAAGTCGTCTGAAGGGCAATACTTGACGGGCTATACTTGACAAAGATATAGCTGTCAGTATGACTCAGAATGACCCTTCCCAGGATTACACGGCACACCGTCAAAATTTCAAAATATCACTTGAATATATTCACCTGATTTTCGCAGTTGATTGCTTCAAATATGGTCAAAATTGTCTCATTTTGGAGTTAAAATTCCAGTTTCCAATGGGCATCAGTGGTGATAGTACTATGTTATAGAAATTCTTTATTCTCCGTCTGAGGATTCTGCAACAAATAAACATTCTGAAAAAGAAAGAAAACATGTATGGTTAAAAAAAATGTATGTTTTTAAGGTTTTGTTACCTGCCATGTAGGTCTTCTGGTGGTTTGTTGATTTTTCAGGCAAGTGTAGTATGCCACTTACTGTTCCCATTGTTGGAGCCATCCACGAGGAGTCATCTTCTTTTTCTGTTATGATGGTTATGATGTATATTGTGACTTCTTTGTATAGATTGCATCATCTGAAATGAAAGAGAGAGAAATGCAATCATCAATGTCTTCAGCATAATTTATGACCTATTGTTTGTTCGACATTAGGGTGAGCTGCATATAGGACTGAAAGATGAACTTTAGCTAGAGTACAGGTATTAAGTGCACAGCCTTTCTCTAAAAGTTTTATCACCACACCATGGCTTTTCTGGAAGAACAGAAAAGGCTAGAAAACTTAAATACACCCATCCACCGGGCCACATAATTATTTTTTAACAATTTATTCATTAGCTGAATAAAAGAATGCCGTTATTTGATGCTGGTAAATTGAGAAGAGTTAATTCTGGTTCAACGTAGCTCGTCATTGTTGTTGGTATCGTTGAACTAAATACTTGATTTAGAGTTACCTATCTTGAAATGTTGCACTCGGAAATGATGCAATCTCTTAAAATAAACAGCCCTGGGAAAATATATTGTTTGAATAAACGTTGGAAACATTCTATTGACATCTTGCATAATTGTTGAATATTCCTGATAAAACAGGGGCTGATTTGATGACTTTTCGAAGTAAAAAATACAATTTACCATTTCGTATTTTTGTTGTTAATTCCCTGAAAAATATGGGCACATCACTGGAACTTCCTTTCATGTCAATGTTTTTCTCTTGTTTGTTGCAAGCCGCCCCCCCACTTACCCCCCTCCCCTGTTTTCAGGGCAGAAAAAGTCGTCTGAAGGGCAATACTTGACGGGCTATACTTGACAAAGATATAGCTGTCAGTATGACTCAGAATGACCCTTCCTGGATTACATGGCACACCGTCAAAATTTCAAAATATCACTTGAATATATTCACCTGATTTTCGCAGTTGATTGCTTCAAATATGGTCAAAATTGTCTCATTTTGGAGTTAAAATTCCAGTTTCCAATGGGCATCAGTGGTGATAGTACTATGTTATAGAAATTCTTTATTCTCAGTCTGAGGATTCTGCAACAAATAAACATTCTGAAAAAGAAAGAAAACATGTATGGTTAAAAAAAATGTATGTTTTTAAGGTTTTGTTACCTGTCATGTAGGTCTTCTGGTGGTTTGTTGATTTTTCAGGCAAGTGTAGTATGCCTCTTACTGTTCCCATTGTTGGAGCCATCCACGAGGAGTCATCTTCTTTTTCTGATATGATGGTTATGATGTATATTGTGACTTCTTTGTATAGATTGCAGCATCTGAAATGAAAGAGAGAGAGATGCAATCATCAATGTCTTCAGCATAATTTATGACCCATTGTTTCTTCGCTATTAGGCTGAGCTGCATATAGGATTGAAAGATGAACTTTAGCTAGAGTACAGGTATTAAGTGCACAGCCTTTCTCTAAAAGTTTTATCATCACACCATGGCTTTTCTGGAAGAAGGGAAAAGGCTAGAAAACTTAAATACACCCATCCACCGGGCCACATAATTATTTTTTAACAATTTATTCATTAGCTGAATAAAAGAATGCCGTTATTTGATGCTGGTAAAATGAGAAGAGTTAATTCTGGAGCAACCTAGCTTGTCGTTGTTGTTGGTATCATTGAATTAAATACTTGATTTAGAATTACCTATCTTGAAATGTTGCACTCGGAAATGATGCAATCTCTTAAAATAAACAGCCCTGGGAAAATATATTGTTTGAAAAAACGTTGGAAACATTCTATTGACATCTTGCATAATTGTTGAATATTCCTGATAAAACAGGGGCTGATTTGATGCCTTTTCGAAGTAAAATATACAATTTATTATTTCGTATTTTTGTTGTTAATTCCCTGAAAAATATAGGCACAGCACTGGAAGTTCCTTTCATGTCAGTGTTTTTCTCTTGTTTGTTGTATGCAGCCCCCCCCCCTTTCCCCCTCCCCCGTTTTCAGGGCAGAAAAAGTAGTCTGAAGGGCAATACTTGACGGGCTATACTTGACAAAGATATAGCTGTCAGTATGACTCAGAATGACCCTTCCTGGATTACACGACACACCGTCAAAATTTCAAAATATCACTTGAATATATTCACCTGATTTTCTCAGTTGATTGCTTCAAATATGGTCAAAATTGTCTCATTTTGGAGTTAAAATTCCAATTTTCAATGGGCATCAGTGGTGATAGTACTATGTTATAGAAATTCTTTATTCTCCGTCTGAGGATTCTGCAACAAATAAACATTCTGAAAAAGAAAGAAAACATGTATGGTTAAAAAAAATGTATGTTTTTAAGGTTTTGTTACCTGTCACGTAGGTCTTCTGGTGGTTTGTTGATTTTCCAGGCAAGTGTAGTATCCCACTTACTGTTCCCATTGTTGGAGCCATCCACGAGGGGTCATCTTCTTTTTCTGTTATGATGGTTATGATGTATATTGTGACTTCTTTGTATAGATAGCAGCATCTGAAATGAAAGAGAGAGAGATGCAATCATCAATGTCTTCAGCATAATTTATGACCTATTGTTTGTTCAATATTAGGCTGAGCTGCATATAGGACTGAAAGATGAACTTTAGCTAGAGTACATGTATTAAGTGCACAGCCTTTCTCTAAAAGTTTTATCATCACACCATGGCTTTTCTGGAAGAACAGAAAAGGCTAGAAAACTTAAATACACACATCCACCGGGCCACATAATTATTTTTTAACAATTTATTCATTAGCTGAATAAAAGAATGCCGTTATTTGATGCTGGTAAATTGAGAAAAGTTAATTCTGGTTCAACCTAGCTCGTCGTTGTTGTTGGTATCGTTGAACTAAATACTTGATTTAGAGTTACCTATCTTGAAATGTTGCACTCGGAAATGATGCTATCTCTTAAAATAAACAGCCCTGGGAAAATATATTGTTTGAATAAACGTTGGAAACATTCTATTGACATCTTGCATAATTGTTGAATTTTCCTGATAAAACAGGGGCTGATTTGATGACTTTTCGAAGTAAAAAATACAATTTACCATTTCGTATTTTTGTTGTTAATTCCCTGAAAAATATGGGCACATCACTGGAACTTCCTTTCATGTCAATGTTTTTCTCTTGTTTGTAGCAAGCCGCCCCCCCCCTTTCCCCCCTCCCCTGTTTTCAGGGCAGAAAAAGTCGTCTGAAGGGCAATATTTGACAGGCTATACTTGACAAAGATATAGCTGTCAGTATGACTCAGAATGACCCTCTCTGGATTACACGGTACACCGTCAAAATTCCAAAACATCACTTAAATATATTCACCTGATTTTCGCAGTTGATTGCTTCAAATATGGTCAAAATTGTCTCATTTTGGAGTTAAAATTCCAATTTCCAATGGGCATCAGTGGTGATAGTACTACATTATAGAAATTCTTTATTCTCCTGTTTTCTTGTTTTTCGCAGTTGTTTGCTTCAAATATGGTCAAAATTGTCTCGTTTTGGAGTTAAAATTCCAATTTCCAATGGACATCAGTGGTGATAGTACTACATTATAGAAATTCTTTATTCTCCGTCTGAGGATTCTGCAATAAATAAACATTCTGAAAAAGAAAGAAAACATGGATGGTTAAAAAAAAATGTATGTTTTTAAGGTTTTGTTCCCTGTCATGTAGGTCTTCTGGTGGTTTGTTGATTTTTCAGGCAAGTGTAGTATGCCACTTACTGTTCGCATTGTTGGAGCCATCCACGAGGAGTCATCTTGTTTTTTCTGTTATGATGGTTATGATGTATATTGTGACTTCTTTGTATAGATTGCAGCATCTGAAATGAAAGAGAGAGAGATGCAATCATCAATGTCTTCAGCATAATTTATGACCTATTGTTTGTTCGATATTAGGCTGAGCTGCATATAGGTCTGAAAGATGAACTTTAGCTAGAGTACAGGTATTAAGTGCACAGCCTTTCTCCAAAAGTTTTAGCATCACACCATGGCTTTTCTGGAAGAACGGAAAAGGCTAGAAAACTTAAATACACCCATCCAGCGGGCCACATAATTATTTTTTAACAATTTATTCATTAGCTGAATAAAAGAATGCCGTTATTTGATGCTGGTAAAATGAGAAGGGTTAATTCTGTTTCAACCTAGCTCGTCGTTGTTGTTGGTATCGTTGAACTAAATACTTGATTTAGAATTACCTATCTTGAAATGTTGCGCTCGGAAATGATGCAATCACTGGAAATAAACAGCCCTGGGAAAATATATTGTTTGAATAAACGTTGGTAACATTCTATTGACATCTTGCATAATTGTTGAATATTCCTGATAAAACAGGGGCTGATTTGATGACTTTTCGAAGTAAAAAATACTATTTACTATTTCGTATTTTTGTTGTTAATTCCCTGAAAAATATGGGCACATCACTGGAACTTCCTTTCATGTCAATGTTTTTCTCTTGTTTGTTGCATGCCGCCCCCCTTCCCACCTCCCCTGTTTTCAGGGCCGAAAAAGTCGTCTGAAGGGCAATACTGGACGGGCTATACTTGACAAAGATATAGCTGTCAGTATGACTCAGAATGGCCCTTCCTGGATTACACGGCACACCGTCAAAATTTCAAAATATCACTTAAATATATTCACCTGATTTTCGACGTTGATTGCTTCAAATATGGTCAAAATTGTCTCATTTTGGAGCTGAAATTCCAATTTCCAATGGGCATCGCTGGTGATAGTACTATGTTATAGAAATTCTTTATTCTCCGTCTGATGATTCTGCAACAAATAAACATTCTGAAAAAGAAAGAAAACATGTATGGTTAAAAAAATGTATGTTTTTAAGGCTTTGTTACCTGTCATGTAGGTCTTCTGGTGGTTTGTTGATTTTTCAGGCAAGTGTAGTATGCCACTTACTGTTTGCATTGTTGGAGCCATCCACGAGGAGTCATCTTCTTTTTCTGTTATGATGGTTATGATGTATATTGTGACCTCTTTGTATAGATTGCAGCATCTGAAATGAAAGAGAGAGAAATGCAAGCATCAATGTCTTCAGCATAATTTATGACCTATTGTTTGTTCGACATTAGGGTGAGCTGCATATAGGACTGAAAGATGAACTTTAGCTAGAGTACAGGTATTAAGTGCACAGCCTTTCACTAAAAGTTTTATCATCACACCATGGCTTTTCTGCAAGAAGGGAAAAGGCTAGAAAACTTGTATACACCCATCCACCGGGCCAGATAATTATTTTTTAACAATTTATTCATTAGCTGAATAAAAGATTGCCGTTATTTGATACTATAAAATGAGAAGAGTTAATTCTGGAGCAACCTAGCTTGTCGTTGTGGTTGGTATCATTGAATTAAATACTTGATTTAGAATTACCTATCTTGAAATGTTGCACTCGGAAATGATGCAATCTCTTAAAATAAACAGCCCTGGGAAAATATATTGTTTGAAAAAACGTTGGAAACATTCTATTGACATCTTGCATAATTGTTGAATATTCCTGATAAAACAGGGGCTGATTTGGTGACTTTTCGAAGCAAAAAATACAATTTACTATTTCGTATTTTTGTAGTTAATTCCCTGAAAAATATGGACACATCACTGGAACTTCCTGTCATGTCAATGTTTTTCTCTTGTTTGTTGCATGCCGCCCCCCCCCCCTTCTCCCCTCCCCTGTTTTCAGGGCAGAAAAAGTCGTCTGAAGGGCAATACTGGACGGGCTATACTTGACAAAGATATAGCTGTCAGTATGACTCAGAATGACCCTTCCTGGATTACACGGCACACCGTCAAAATTTCAAAATATCACTTAAATATATTCACCTGATTTTCGCCGTTGATTGCTTCAAATATGGTCAAAATTGTCTCATTTTGGAGTTGAAATTCCAATTTCCAATGGGCGTCGCTGGAGATAGTACTATGTTATAGAAATTCTTTATTCTCCGTCTGACGATTCTGCAACAAATAAACATTCTGAAAAAGAAAGAAAACATGTATGGTTAAAAATATGTATGTTTTTAAGGCTTTGTTAACTGTCATGTACGTCTTCTGGTGGTTTGTTGATTGTTCAGGCAAGTGTAGTATGCCACTTACTGTTCCCATTGTTGGAGCCATCCACCAGGAGTCATCTTGTTTTTCTGTTATGATGGTTATGATGTATATTGTGACTTCTTTGTATTGATTGCAGCATCTGAAATGAAAGAGAGAGAGATGCAATCATCAATGTCTTCAGCATAATTTATGACCTATTGTTTGTTCGATATTAGGCTGAGCTGCATATAGATCTAAAAGATGAACTTTAGCTAGAGTACATGTATTAAGTGCACAGCCTTTCTCTAAAAGTTTTATCATCACACCATGGCTTTTCTGGAAGAACAGAGAAAAGGCTAGAAAACTTAAATACACACATCCACCGGGCCACATAATTATTTTTGAACAATTTATTCATTAGCTGAATAAAAGAATGCCGTTATTTGATGCTGGTAAATTGAGAAGAGTTAATTCTGGTTCAACCTAGCAACCTAGCTCGTCGTCGTTGTTGGTATCGTTGAACTAAATACTTGATTTAGAGTTACCTATCTTGAAATGTTGCACTCGGAAATGATGCTATCTCTTAAAATAAACAGCCCTGGGAAAATATATTGTTTGAATAAACGTTGGAAACATTCTATTGACATCTTGCATAATTGTTGAATTTTCCTGATAAAACAGGGGCTGATTTGATGACTTTTCGAAGTAAAAAATACAATTTACCATTTCGTATTTTTGTTGTTAATTCCCTGAAAAATATGGGCACATCACTGGAACTTCCTTTCATGTCAATGTTTTTCTCTTGTTTGTAGCAAGCCGCCCCCCCTTTCCTCCCTCCCCTGTTTTCAGGGCAGAAAAAGTCGTCTGAAGGGCAATATTTGACAGGCTATACTTGACAAAGATATAGCTGTCAGTATGACTCAGAATGACCCTCTCTGGATTACACGGTACACCGTCAAAATTCCAAAATATCACTTAAATATATTCACCTGATTTTCGCCGTTGATTGCTTCAAATATGGTCAAAATTGTCTCATTTTGGAGTTAAAATTCCAATTTCCAATGGGCATCAGTGTTGATAGTACTACATTATAGAAATTCTTTATTCTCCGTCTGAGGATTCTGCAATAAATAAACATTCTGAAAAAGAAAGAAAACATGGATGGTTAAAAAAAAATGTATGTTTTTAAGGTTTTGTTCCCTGTCATGTAGGTCTTCTGGTGGTTTGTTGATTTTTCAGGCAAGTGTAGTATGCCACTTACTGTTCGCATTGTTGGAGCCATCCACGAGGAGTCATCTTCTTTTTTCTGTTATGATGATTATGATGTATATTGTGACTCCTTTGTATAGATTGCAGCATCTGAAATGAAAGAGAGAGAGATGCAATCATCAATGTCTTCAGCATAATTTATGACCTATTGTTTGTTCGATATTAGGCTGAGCTGCATATAGGTCTGAAAGATGAACTTTAGCTAGAGTACAGGTATTAAGTGCACAGCCTTTCTCCAAAAGTTTTAGCATCACACCATGGCTTTTCTGGAAGAACGGAAAAGGCTAGAAAACTTAAATACACCCATCCAGCGGGCCATATAATTATTTTTTAACAATTTATTCATTAGCTGAATAAAAGAATGCCGTTATTTGATGCTGGTAAAATGAGAAGGGTTAATTCTGTTTCAACCTAGCTCGTCGTTGTTGTTGGTATCATTGAACTAAATACTTGATTTAGAATTACCTATCTTGAAATGTTGCGCTCGGAAATGATGCAATCACTGGAAATAAACAGCCCTGGGAAAATATATTGTTTGAATAAACGTTGGTAACATTCTATTGACATCTTGCATAATTGTTGAATATTCCTGATAAAACAGGGGCTGATTTGATGACTTTTCGAAGTAAAAAATACTATTTACTATTTCGTATTTTTGTTGTTAATTCCCTGAAAAATATGGGCACATCACTGGAACTTCCTTTCATGTCAATGTTTTTCTCTTGTTTGTTGCATGCCGCCCCCCTTCCCCCCTCCCCTGTTTTCAGGGCAGAAAATGTTGTCTGAAGGGCAATACTGGACGGGCTATACTTGACAAAGATATAGCTGTCAGTATGACTCAGAATGGCCCTTCCTGGATTACACGGCACACCGTCAAAATTTCAAAATATCACTTAAATATATTCACCTGATTTTCGACGTTGATTGCTTCAAATATGGTCAAAATTGTCTCATTTTGGAGCTGAAATTCCAATTTCCAATGGGCATCGCTGGTGATAGTACTATGTTATAGAAATTCTTTATTCTCCGTCTGATGATTCTGCAACAAATAAACATTCTGAAAAAGAAAGAAAACATGTATGGTTAAAAAAATGTATGTTTTTAAGGCTTTGTTACCTGTCATTTAGGTCTTCTGGTGGTTTGTTGATTTTTCAGGCAAGTGTAGTATGCCACTTACTGTTTGCATTGTTGGAGCCATCCACGAGGAGTCATCTTCTTTTTCTGTTATGATGGTTATGATGTATATTGTGACCTCTTTGTATAGATTGCAGCATCTGAAATGAAAGAGAGAGAAATGCAATCATCAATGTCTTCAGCATAATTTATGACCTATTGTTTGTTCGACATTAGGGTGAGCTGCATATAGGACTGAAAGATGAACTTTAGCTAGAGTACAGGTATTAAGTGCACAGCCTTTCTCTAAAAGTTTTATCATCACACCATGGCTTTTCTGCAAGAAGGGAAAAGGCTAGAAAACTTGTATACACCCATCCACCGGGCCAGATAATTATTTTTTAACAATTTATTCATTAGCTGAATAAAAGATTGCCGTTATTTGATACTATAAAATGAGAAGAGTTAATTCTGGAGCAACCTAGCTTGTCGATGTGGTTGGTATCATTGAATTAAATACTTGATTTAGAATTACCTATCTTGAAATGTTGCACTCGGAAATGATGCAATCTCTTAAAATAAACAGCCCTGGGAAAATATATTGTTTGAAAAAACGTTGGAAACATTCTATTGACATCTTGCATAATTGTTGAATATTCCTGATAAAACAGGGGCTGATTTGGTGACTTTTCGAAGCAAAAAATACAATTTACTATTTCGTATTTTTGTAGTTAATTCCCTGAAAAATATGGACACATCACTGGAACTTCCTGTCATGTCAATGTTTTTCTCTTGTTTGTTGCATGCCGCCCCCCCCCCCCTTCTCCCCTCCCCTGTTTTCAGGGCAGAAAAAGTCGTCTGAAGGGCAATACTGGACGGGCTATACTTGACAGATATAGCTGTCAGTATGACTCAGAATGACCCTTCCTGGATTACACGGCACACCGTCAAAATTTCAAAATATCACTTAAATATATTCACCTGATTTTCGCCGTTGATTGCTTCAAATATGGTCAAAATTGTCTCATTTTGGAGTTGAAATTCCAATTTCCAATGGGCGTTGCTGGAGATAGTACTATGTTATAGAAATTCTTTATTCTCCGTCTGACGATTCTGCAACAAATAAACATTCTGAAAAAGAAAGAAAACATGTATGGTTAAAAATATGTATGTTTTTAAGGCTTTGTTAACTGTCATGTACGTCTTCTGGTGGTTTGTTGATTTTTCAGGCAAGTGTAGTATGCCACTTACTGTTCGCATTGTTGGACCCATCCACCAGGAGTCATCTTGTTTTTCTGTTATGATGGTTATGATGTATATTGTGACTTCTTTGTATAGATTGCAGCATCTGAAATGAAACAGAGAGAGAGATGCAATCATCAATGTCTTCAGCATAATTTATGACCTATTGTTTATTTGATATTAGGGTGAGCTGCATATAGGACTGTAAGATGAACTATAGCTAGAATACAGGTATTAAGGTCACAGCCTTTCTCTAAAAGTTTTATCATCACACCATGGCTATTCTGGAAGAAGGGAAAAGGCTAGAAAACTTAAATACACCCATCCACCGGGCCACATAATTATTTTTTAACAATTTATTCATTAGCTGAATAAAAGAATGCCGTTATTTGATGCTGGTAAAATGAGAAGGGTTAATTCTGGTTCAACCTAACTCGTCGTTGTTGTTGGTATTGTTGAACTAAATACTTGATTTAGAATTACCTATCTTGAAATGTTGCACTCGGAAATGATGCAATCTCTTAAAATAAACAGCCCTGGGAAAATATATTGTTTGAATAAATGTTGGAAACATTCTATTGACATCTTGCATAATTGTTGAATATTCCTGATAAAACAGGGGCTGATTTGATGACTTTTAGAAGTAAAAAATACAATTTACTATTTCGTATTTTTGTTGTTAATTCCCTGAAAAATATGGGCACATCACTGGAACTTCCTTTCATGTCAATGTTTTTCTCTTGTTTGTTGCTTGCCGCCCCCCCCCCCCCTTCCCCCCTCCACTGTTTTCAGGGCAGAAAAAGTCGTCTGAAGGGCAATACTTGACGGGCTATACTTGACAAAGATATAGCTGTCAGTATGACTCAGAAAGACCCACTGGATTACACGGCACACCGTCAAAATTTCAAAATATCACTTAAATATATTCGCCTGATTTTCGCCGTTGATTGCTTCAAATATGGTCAAAATTGTCTCATTTTGGAGTTGAAATTCCAATTTCCAATGGGCATCGCTGGAGATAGTACTATGTTATAGAAATTCTTTATTTTCCGTCTGACGATTCTGCAACAAATAAACATTCTGAAAAAGAAAGAAAACATGTATGGTTAAAAATATGTATGTTTTTAAGGCTTTGTTACCTGTCATGTACGTCTTCTGGTGGTTTGTTGATTTTTCAGGCAAGTGTAGTATGCCACTTACTGTTCGCATTGTTGGAGCCATCCACGAGGAGTCATCTTCTTTTTCTGTTATGATGGTTATGATGTATATTGTGACTTCTTTGTATAGATTGCAGCATCTGAAATGAAAGAGAGAGAGATGCAATCATCAATGTCTTCAGCATAATTTATGACCTATTGTTTGTTCGATATTAGGGTGAGCTGCATATAGGACTGAAAGATGAACTTTAGCTAGAGTACAGGTATTAAGTGCACAGCCTTTCTCTTAAAGTTTTATCATCACACCATGGCTTTTCTGCAAGAAGGGAAAAGGCTAGAAAACTTAAATACACCCATCCACCGGGCCACATAATTATTTTCTAACAATTTATTCATTAGCTGAATAAAAGAATGCCGTTATTTGATGCTGGTAAAATGAGAAGAGTTAATTCTGGAGCAACCTAGCTTGTCGTTGTTGTTGGTATCATTGAATTAAATACTTGATTTAGAATCACCTATCTTGAAATGTTGCACTCGGAAATGATGCAATCTCTTAAAATAAACAGCCCTGGGAAAATATATTGTTTGAAAAAACGTTGGAAACATTCTATTGACATCTTGCATAATTGTTGAATATTCCTGATAAAACAGGGGCTGATTTGATGACTTTTCGAAGTAAAATATACAATTTACTATTTCGTATTTTTGTTGTTAATTCCCTGAAAAATATAGGCACATCACTGGAAGTTCCTTTCATGTCAGTGTTTTTCTCTTGTTTGTTGTATGCCGCCCCCACCCCTTTCCCCCTCCCCCGTTTTCAGGGCAGAAAAAGTCGTCTGAAGGGCAATACTTGACGGGCTATACTTGACAAAGATATAGCTGTCAGTATGACTCAGAATGACCCTTCCTGGATTACACGGCACACCGTCAAAATTTCAAAATATCACTTAAATATATTCACCTGATTTTCGCAGTTGATTGTTTCAAATATGGTCAAAATTGTCTCATTTTTGAGTTAAAATTCCAATTTCCAATGGGCATCGGTGGTGATAGTACTATGTTAAAGAAATTCTTTATTCTCCGTCTGAGGATTCTGCAACAAATAAACATTCTGAGAAAGAAAGAAAACATGTATGGTTAAAAAAATGTAAGTTTTTAAGGTTTTGTTACCTGTCATGTACGTCTTCTGGTGGTTTGTTGATTTTTCAGGCAAGTGTAGATTGCCACTTACTGTTCCCATTGTTGGAGCCATCCACGAGGAGTCATCTTCTTTTTCTGTTATGATGGTTATGATGTATATTGTGACTTCTTTGTATAGATTGCAGCATCTGAAATGAAAGAGAGAGAGATGCAATCATCAATGTCTTCAGCATAATTTATGACCTATTGTTTGTTCGATATTAGGCTGAGCTGCATATAGGACTGAAAGATGAACTTTAGCTAGAGTACAGGTACTAAGTGCACAGCCTTTCTCTAAAAGTTTTATCATCACACCATGGCTTTTCTGGAAGAAGGGAAAAGGCTAGAAAACTTAAACACACCCATCCACCGGGCCACATAATTATTTTTTAACAATTTATTCATTAGCTGTATAAAAGAATGCCGTTATTTGATGCTGGTAAAATGAGAAGAGTTAATTCTGGAGCAACCCAGCTTGTCATTGTTGTTGGTATCATTGAATTAAATACTTGATTTAGAATAACTATCTTGAAATGTTGCACTCGGAAATGATGCAATCTCTTAAAATAAACAGCCCTGGGAAAATATATTGTTTGAAAAAACGCTGGAAACATTCTATTGACATCTTGCATAATTGTTGAATATTCTTGATAAAACAGGGGCTGATTTGGTGACTTTTCGAAGTAAAAAATACAATTTACTATTTCGTATTTTTGTTGTTAATTCCCTGAAAAATATGGACACATCACAGTAACTTCCTTTCATGTCAATGTTTTTCTCTTGTTTGTTGCATGCCGCCCCCCCCCCCTTCCCCCCTCCCCTGTTTTCAGGGCAGAAAAAGTCGTCTGAAGGGCAATACTTGACGGGCTATACTTGAGAAAGATATAGCTGTCAGTATGACTCAGAATGACCCTTTCTGGATTACACGGCACACCGTCAAAATTTCAAAATATCACTTATATATATTCACCTGATTTTCGCCGTTGATTGCTTCAAATATGGTCAAAATTGTCTCATTTTGGAGTTGAAATTCCAATTTCCAATGGACATCGGTGGAGATAGTACTATGTTATAGAAATTCTTTATTCTCCGTCTGACGATTCTGCAACAAATAAACATTCTGAAAAAGAAAGAAAACATGTATGGTTAAAAATATGTATGTTTTTAAGGCATTGTTACCTGTCATGTACGTCTTCTGGTGGTTTGTTGATTTTTCAGGCAAGTGTAGTAAGCCACTTACTGTTCGCATTGTTGGAGCCATCCTTTCAGGAGTCATCTTCTTTTTCTGTTATGATGGTTATGATGTATATTGTGACTTCTTTGTATAGATTGCAGCATCTGAAATGAAAGAGAGAGAAATGCAATCATCAATGTCTTCAGCATAATTTATGACCTATTGTTTGTTCGATATTAGGGTGAGCTGCATATAGGACTGAAAGATGAACTTTAGCTAGAGTTCAGGTATTAAGTGCACAGCCTTTCTCTAAAAGTTTAATCATCACACCATGGCTTTTCTGGAAGAAGGGAAAAGGCTAGAAAACTTAAATACACCCATCCACCGGGCCACATAATTATTTTTTAACAATTTATTCATTAGCTGAATAAAAGAATGCCGTTATTTGATGCTGGTAAAATGAGATAAGTTAATTCTGGAGCAACCTAGCTTGTCGTTGTTGTTGGTATCGTTGAATTAAATACTTGATTTAGAATTACCTATCTTGAAATGTTGCACTCGGAAATGATGCAATCTCTTAAAATAAACAGCCCTGGGAAAATATATTGTTTGAAAAAACGTTGGAAACATTCTATTGACATCTTGCATAATTGTTGAATATTCCTGATAAAACAGGGGCTGATTTGGTGACTTTTCGAAGTAAAAAATACAATTTACTATTTCGTATTTTTGTTGTTAATTCCCTGAAAAATATATGCACATCACTGGAACTTCCTTTCATGTCAGTGTTTTTCTCTTGTTTTTAGTATGCCCCCCCCCCCTTTCACCCTCCCCTGTTTTCAGTGCAGAAAAAGTCGTCTGAAGGGCAATTCTTGACGGGCTCTACTTGACAAAGATATAGCTGTCAGTATGACTCAGAATGACCCTTCCTGGATTACACGGCACACCGTAAAAATTCCAAAATATCACTTAAATATATTCACCTGATTTTCGCAGTTGATTGCTTCAAATATGGTCAAAATTGTCTCATTTTGGAGTTAAAATTCCAATTTCCAATGGGCATTGGTGGTGATAGTACTATGTTATAGAAATTCTTTATTCTCCGTCTGAGGATTCTGCAACAAATAAACATTCTGAAAAAGAAAGAAAATATGTATGGTTAAAAAAAATGTATGTTTTTAAGGTTTTGTTACCTGTCATGTAGGTCTTCTGGTGGTTTGTTGATTTTTCAGGCATGTGTAGTATGCCACTTACTGTTCGCATTGTTGGAGCCATCCACGAGGAGTCATCTTCTTTTTCTGTTATGATGGTTATGATGTATATTGTGACTTCTTTGTTTAGATTGCAGCATCTGAAATGAAAGAGAGAGAGAGATGCAATCATCAATGTCTTCAGCATAATTTATGACCTATTGTTTATTCGATATTAGGGTGAGCTGCATATAGGACTGAAAGATGAACTTTAGCTAGAGTACAGGTATTAAGTGCACAGCCTTTCTCTAAAAGTTTTATCATCACACCATGGCTTTTCTGGAAGAAGGGAAAAGGCTAGAAAACTTAAATACACCCATCCACCGGGCCACATAATTATTTTTTAACAATTTATTCATCAGCTGAATAACAGAATGCCGTTATTTGATGCTGGTAAAATGAGAAGGGTTAATTCTGGTTCAACCTAGCTCGTCGTTGTTGTTGGTATCGAACTAAATACTTGATTTAGAATTACCTATCTTGAAATGTTGCACTCGGAAATAATGCAATCACTTAAAATAAACAGCCCTGGGAAAATATATTGTTTGAATAAATGTCGGAAACATTCTATTGACATCTTGCATAATTGTTGAATATTCCTGATAAAACAGGGGCTGATTTGATGACTTTTCGAAGTAAAAAATACAATTTACTACTTCGTATTTTTGTTGTTAATTCCCTGAAAAATATTGGCACATCACTTTAACTTCCTTTCATGTCAATGTTTTTCTCTTGTTTGTTGCATGCCGCCCCCCCCCACTTCCCCCCCCCCCCCCACTTCCCCCCTCCCCTGTTTTCAGGGCAGAAAAAGTCGTCTGAAGGGCAATACTTGACGGGCTATACTTGACAAAGATATAGCTGTCAGTATGACTCAGAATGACCCTTCCTGGATTACACGGCACACCGTCAAAATTTCAAAATATCACTTAAATATATTCACCTGATTTTCGCCGTTGATTGCTTCAAATATGGTCAAAATTGTCTCATTTTGGAGTTGAAATTCCAATTTCCAATGGGCATCGCTGGAGATAGTACTATGTTATAGAAATTCTTTATTCTCCGTCTGACGATTCTGCAACAAATAAACATTCTGAAAAAGAAAGAAAACATGTATGGTTAAAAATGTGTATGTTTTTAAGGCATTGTTACCTGTCATGTACGTCTTCTGGTGGTTTGTTGATTTTTCAGGCAAGTGTAGTATGCCACTTACTGTTCCCATTGTTGGAGCCATCCACGAGGAGTCATCTTCTTTTTCTGTTATGATGGTTATGTTGTATATTGTGACTTCTTTGTATAGATTGCAGCTTCTGAAATGAAAGAGAGAGAGATGCAATCATCAATGTCTTCAGCATAATTTATGACCTATTGTTTGTTCGTTATTAGGCTGAGCTGCATATAGGACTGAAAGATGAACTTTAGCTAGAGTACAGGTATTAAGTGCACAGCCTTTCTCTAAAAGTTTTAGCATCACACCATGGCTTTTCTGGAAGAAGGGAAAAGGCTATAAAACTTAAATACACCCATCCACCGGGCCACATAATTATTTTTCAACAATTTATTCATTAGCTGAGTAAAAGAATGCCGTTATTTGATGCTGGTAAATTGAGAAGAGTTAATTCTGGTTCAACCTAGCTCGTCGTTGTTGTTGGTATCGTTGAACTAAATACTTGATTTAGAATTACCTATCTTGAAATGTTGCACTCGGAAATGATGCAATCTCTTAAAATAAACAGCCCTTGGAAAATATATTGTTTGAATAAACGTTGGAAACATTCTATTGACATCTTGCATAATTGTTGAATATTCCTGATAAAACAGGGGCTGATTTGATGACTTTTCGAAGTAAAAAATACAATTTACTATTTCGTATTTTTGTTGTTAATTCCCTGAAAAATATAGGCACATCACTGGAAGTTCCTTTCATGTCAGTGTTTTTCTCTTGTTTGTTGTATGCCGCCCCCCCCCTTTCCCCCTCCCCCGTTTTCAGGGAAGAAAACGTCGTCTGAAGGGCAATACTTGACGGGCTATACTTGACAAAGATATAGCTGTCAGTATGACTCAGAATGACCCTTCCTGGATTGCACGGCACACCGTCAAAATTTCAAAATATCACTTGAATATATTTACCTGATTTTCGCTGTTGATTGCTTCAAATATGGTCAAAATTGTCTCATTTTGGAGTTAAAATTCCAATTTCCAATGGGCATCGGTGGTGATAGTATTATGTTATAGAAATACTTTATTCTCCGTCTGAGGATTCTGCAACAAATAAACATTCTGAAAAAGAAAGAAAACATGTATGGTTAAAAAAAATGTATGTTTTTAAGGTTTTGTTCCCTGTCATGTAGGTCTTCTGGGTTTTTTTTGATTTTTCAGGCATGTGTAGTATGCCACTTACTCTTCGCATTGTTTGAGTCATCCACGAGGAGTCATCTTCTTTTTCTGTTATGATGGTTATGATGTATATTGTGACTTCTTTGTATAGATTGCAGCATCTGAAATGAAAGAGAGAGAGATGCAGTCATCAATGTCTTCAGCATAATGTATTACCTATTGTTTGTTCGATATTAGGCTGAGCTGCATATAGGTCTGAAAAATGAACTTTAGCTGGAGTACAAGTATTAAGTGCACAGCCTTTCTCTAAAAGTTTTAGCATCACACCATTGCTTTTCTGGAAGAACGGAAAAGGCTAGAAAACTTAAATACACCCATCCAGCGGGCCACATAATTATTTTTTAACAATTTATTCATTAGCTGAATAAAAGAATGCCGTTATTTGTTGCTGGTAAAATGAGAAGGGTTAATTCTGTTTCAACCTAGCTCGTCGTTGTTGTTGGTATCGTTGAACTAAATACTTGATTTAGAATTACCTATCTTGAAATGTTGCACTCGGAAATGATGCAATCACTGGAAATAAACAGCCCTGGGAAAATATATTGTTCGAATAAACGTTGGAAACATTCTATTGACATCTTGCATAATTGTTGAATATTCCTGATAAAACAAGGGCTGATTTGATGACTTTTCGAAGTAAAAAATACAATTTACTATTTCGTATTTTTGTTGTTAATTCCCTGAAAAATATGGGCACATCACTGGAACTTCCTTTCATGTCAATGTTTTTCTCTTGTTTGTTGCATGCCGCCCCCCTTCCCCCCTCCCCTGTTTTCAGGGCAGAAAAAGTCGTCTGAAGGGCAATACTGGACGGGCTATTCTTGACAAAGATATAGCTGTCCGTATGACTCAGAATGGCCCTTCCTGGATTACACGGCACACCGTCAAAATTTCAAAATATCACTTAAATATATTCACCTGATTTTCGACGTTGATTGCTTCAAATATGGTCAAAATTGTCTCATTTTGGAGTTAAAATTCCAATTTCCAATGGGCATCGGTGGTGATAGTACTATGTTATAGAAAATCTTTATTGTCCGTCTGAGGTTTCTGCAACAAATAAACATTCTGAAAAAGAAAGAAAACATGTATGGTTAAAAAAATATGTTTTTAAGGCTTTGTTACCTGTCATGTACGTCTTCTGGTGGTTTGTTGATTTTTCAGGCAAGTGTAGTATGCCACTTACTGTTCGCATTGTTGGAGCCATCCACGAGGAGTCATCTTCTTTTTCTGTTATGATGGTTATGATGTATATTGTGACTTCTTTGTATAGATTGCAGCATCTGAAATGAAAGAGAGAGAGATGCAATCATCAATGTCTTCAGCATAATTTATGACCTATTGTTTGTTCGATATTAGGGTGAGCTGCATATAGGACTGAAAGATGAACTTTAGCTAGAGTACAGGTATTAAGTGCACAGCCTTTCTCTAAAAGTTTTATCATCACACCATGGCTTTTCTGGAAGAAGGGAAAAGACTATAAAACTTAAATACACCCATCCACCGGGCCACATAATTATTTTTTAACAATTTATTCATTAGCTGAATAAAAGAATGCCGTTATTTGATGCTGGTAAAATGAGAAGAGTTAATTCTGGAGCAACCTAGCTTGTCATTGTTGTTGGTATCATTGAATTAAATACTTGATTTAGAATTACCTATCTTGAAATGTTGCACTCGGAAATGATGCAATCTCTTAAAATAAACAGCCCTGGGAAAGTTAAAAAATTTATAGTAATTTGTATATTTTTTATACTTACCAATGACCCAGACTTAGCTGGTGCTAACTCTAACAAAACCAGGGCCAAACACAAATTTTGCCCCCCAATCCCCAAAATTTGCATCCAAAACAAAAAGAAATCATGTCCTAAAGGACCTCCATACTACGCCTCTACTGCGCATGCGCAGTGACGCTGTCGTCCCGAAATTGGCGCCAATTATCATTCTTACTGGCAGTGCCTGGTCAGCGCTATGTACTCAGCGGAGAGGCAAGAGTTCCCAACTCCAGGGAGGGCCATCCCCGTCTGGGTCATTGGTAAGTATAAAAAATATATAAATTACTATAAATTTTTTAACATTTTTATACTGTACCAATGACCCAGACTTAGCTGAATAGTAAACAGGCTGGAGGGCCTAGGACATAGAGGAAAATCCAATAAGCTCAACTATATAGTAAAGAGGTAACCCCTTCAGGAGAAAAGGAGTATTAGGCTTTACATGTATCTTTCTTATTTAATATTAAATTAGAAAGATACACTACCCTTAATAATTGAGCACAATAACATTCATGTTCTCTATTAACATCCAGTATAACCCTTATACTAATTATTTTTAAAGCAAGCCAATAAATAAAGTAGTCCAGAGAATTGAGACTCTTTATAGTCATTTAAAAGTGTCCGAGTATTGTATATTAAAGCCCGTTTGACACTTGACATATACAAATGCTTCACACCGAGCTACACTTTAAAAATAAGACATGAATGAATTTAAACATTAATATTACACTTAAAACCATCCCGGAAGCGACTCAGAAATACTGACTTGGAGGAGGCATTCCCTTGCTTTTCACTATAAAGCAGGTGACCTAAGGGAACACCCGCCACCCCCCCCCCTTCCCCTTGCCCTGGGTCAAAATAGCCCAGAGCGAAGAGGGCAGCCGGACGGAGTCACTGCCGGAACAGAAAGCCTGCATAACTATAGTTGCAACTGTTTAGTGGACGACATTCTGAGCAACAGATAACGGACCTAAACAATCCAGGTCTCCAGAAATGGACTCAATATTTCTGAGATAAAAATTCGTAAATGTGGATGGCTGAGACCAATAAGCAGCCTTCATTAAATCTGTAATAGCAACACTATTAGCATAAGCCCAGGAAGTAGAAAGAGCTCTTACTTCATGAGCAGAAATCTTAAGCACAGACTGCTGAGAAGAAGATAAATCTTCATAAGCAGTACGGATAGTTAACTGAATCCATCTAGCAATAGAATGGACTGAAATGTCCTTTCTATTAGGCATGAAAGACAGAAAGAAACGTTTCCGTCCCTTTCTGATAAACTGAGATCTCTGTTTATAGATACGTAGTGCTCTAACAGGACAGAGTAAAGGCCTACGCCCGTCTGAAGACGGAAGAGCCTTAATAACAATAGGTTCCGGATATTTATTAGGAGCCTGATTCTTAGCTAAAAAACCCACATTAGTAGTGAAGGTGATAGTGTTCCCAACACTACGATAATGAGAATCATCCATCGATAGTGCATGAAGCTCACTGACTCTTCTGGCAGAAGAGAAAGCTAAGAGAAAAGCTGTCTTATAAGATAAGAATTTGAAATCTACTGTCCCAAGAGGTTCAAATGGCTTTTCCTTCAATTTAAGGAGAACCCAAGCTAAATTCCACTTAGGATTAATCTGAGAGTTCTGGGTCTATTTATCGAAAAGTTTCTAACCAACTTCGATAAAGAGACATTAGATCCAATTTGTAAACTATCATGATGTGCATAGGTATCAGATAACATAGATCTATAACCATTTATAGTAACAGGCTGCAGTTTGATTTCGTCAAACAAGTATACTAGAAAGTTTGCAATGTCTGGTATAGAGGGATCAAATATATCTACAGAATGATCCCTACACCAACGACGAAAAACCTTCCACTTAGCCGCATAGTTTAGCGAAGAGGAGGTCCTCCTACAGTTAGAAATCGCGTCCACTGCTCGTCCTGTAAAGTGCTTGCCATGCAAGAAGGACCGCACAACGGAAAAACGTGAAGGTTGAGACCTTGCGGGTTGTGATGGAGTTGGCGCGATTTCCCCTGCGAAAGAAGATCCTCTCGTGGAGGAAGCTTCCGCGGTAGGTCCCACAACAGACACCTGAGTAGATTTATCCATGGTCTCTGTGGCGACAGAGATGCTACCAACAGAATCTTGCATTGAGATTGTTTTATCTTTAGCAATACTTGTTGAATTAACGGCGCTGGAGGATACGCATATCCTATCATTCCGTCCCAAGGGATCGACAGAGCGTCTACTGCAAATGCTCTTGGATCCGGACACGGAGACACATACGTCTGCAACTGATTGTTGAGATGTGTCGCAAATAAGTCTATCATTGGCCGTTCCCATTGGTAGCAAATCTGATTGAATACTTGTTTGTTGAGAGTCCACTCCGACGGCAACAAGCGACCCTTTCGTGAAAGGGAGTCTGCTAGCACATTCAGACGACCCGGTATGTGACGGACCGAAAGAAGAACGTGATGTTCTAACGCAAACAGAAGGATTCTTTCCGTTAGATTGAACAACGGAACTGAATGAGTGCCTCCCTGATTCCGTATATACGCCACTACTGTCGTATTGTCGGATAGGATTTGGACATGAGCATCGTGAATAATGTCCATTCAGTGACGTAACGCAAGCCAAATTGACATCATTTCCTTGATGTTTATGTGCTTGCACAGGAATTGCGGATCCCAAAGACCCTGGCATCTCGAATCCGTTGGGATTAATGATGCACCCCAACCTGTTTGACTGGCATACGTCATAACGGTAAAACTCGGATCCGGCAACTGCAGCGGAACTCCTTGAGTTAACCACTGAATGTTTGCCCAAGTCTGAATCTCTTGTTTCACTTGATCTGACAAGAGAACGTCTACATCGAGCGAATGAATTTTCACACTCCAATTCTGAGTCAGGAAAATTTGAAGAGGACGTGTGCGTAGCCGCCCCATCGGAATGAGATCCGCGGCGGCTCCGCACAGACCTATCAGTCTCAAATTCTCTCGCCGTGACTTTGTCTGCGTGCAGACAATAGCGAGCGAAACAGCTGACTAATTTCGCTCTGGTTAACGGCAGACGAACGAGATTGTTGTGCGTCTCGAAGCTCATTCCCAGATGAGTGAATGACTTGGACGGCACCAGATCCGACTTCTCCTCGTTTACTATAAAACCGAGACGTCGGAGCAATAGAAGAAGATTCTGAACATCGTTCTGAAGCGTTAACTCGTTGCCGTACCTCTGAAGAATGTCGTCCAGGTAGGCCGACGTTACCGCAGACAAATGAGCTCGGAAGTAGATCATTACCGAGTTCATTACCCGAGTGAAAGCCCAGGGTGCTAGATTCAATCCGAAGCACATCGCCCGGAATTGATACACCACTCCCAGGACTGCAAAGCGTAGATACTTTCGGAATGTCGGATGTACCATGACGTGAAAGTACGCATCTTTGAGATCTATGCTCGTTGCATAATCGTTCACCCGAATACTCGCTCTGACCGATCGAATCGTCTCCATATAAAACTTCGGAGCGACGATCAGCTTGTTTATCCAGCTCAAATCTATGACTGGACGGAACGAGCCGTCTGGTTTCGGAACCAGAAACAGATGGCTGTAGAATCCCAGAGATTCCTGGTTTTCTACGACCTCTACCGCGTTCTTCATTAAAAGAGACTGCACCTCTGATAACAGAGCGTCTCTTTTCTGTGGATTTGACGGAAGATGAGTCCACTTTGGACTTCGAGTTAATGGAGGCTTTCGTTTGAAGGATATCTTTAGACCTTCCGAAGTCACTCCTCTCACCCAAGGGTCGTCCGTAATCGACGCCCACTCTTGTGAAAAACTCGACAACCTTCCGCCAACCGGAACGCGATAGAGGTTTAAGCCATCACCTCCTGGACCTGCGAGGCCTGCGGTAGGAGAAACCACGTCTTCCACGACCCGCACCTCGCCTCGTCAACCTCGGGGCGTCCGACCGATTGTCCCGGCCTGAAGGACGTCCCGAACGAGAGTCGCTATCCTGACGGTCTCTCGAATAAGACCAAGAGGACGCACCGGAACCTCTATAGGAACCTCTCTTGGGCGCATTAGACCCAGAAGTGCCTGTCTTATTCGTGTCTGCTGTATCCGACTTTTTAGGAGCCGATCTGAACAACAGAGAATCATTAGCTTTCTTTTTAATTTTATCATAAATAGCGGAAAGCTTGCCGTCAAAGAGAAGTTCTCCTGAGACCGAAGCGACTCTAAGAGAGTTCTTCACCTTAGAATCCACTAGTGTGGATGTAGCTAGGGCTGCGTCACGTCTAACCAACTCCAGATTTGCCACTGAAAGGGCGGAGTTACACGTGGAATAAGCTACTGCCCTTGAAAGAAGTCTTAAAGAGGATTGTATATCCTGAAACTCTTCCCCTTGAAGGCGCAGTGATAACGCCTTAGTAAGGTTATCTGCGTAAGATAAGGCATCTAAATTGGCTCTGTTAGACGCAATAGCTGTTTCCAACACCGCGGTTGGAATAGAAGCTGACGACGGTAATGATAGCTCTAAGTCTTCCGCCTCGTCGTCCATACGCAGAGGAACTCTCGGTATACCCTGTCCTGCCGTATCGAATTTATTCCTTGCATTAATGAAAGGCAGGTTGAGAGTATTAGCGGACAAGAAACCTGCTTTCCCCGTCCTGGAAGCAAGTTTAAATATAGCGTCGTTCAATAATTCAAATGTTCTAGCAACATTATTGGACTGCGACGGAAACTCGGGAGCGATGTCCCTGAACCGCTCAAAAAATTCAGAGTCCAATGACGCTATAATTCTCTTGTCCGGAAGCGCAGCAGTCTGGCCCGACGGAACAACTTGAGGGAGAAAGTGCCGGATGAAGTCCACGGCAGCTTTATGTTGTTCCGAAAGGGATAGCTCCAAGTCATCCGTATCCCTTTCACCATCCGGTCGGACCTCACGATGTTCCCGGTCGTCCGCCCCCGATGCTTCGGCGGAGCGTACCGACCCAGCGCCGTCGGATAATTCTCGATCCGACACCGTTTCTGTCGGCTGCTGGGATGCTTCGATAAGTTGTGCTATCTGCACAAGAATGTCCGGCGTCGAGACCTGCGGAGGCGCAGTCTTTCGCTGCTTCGCCGAGGGCAGCTCCGCATCAGATGGCTCCCGCATACTTTTCCTATGCGAACGTCCGGAGTCCATCGGTCTCGAATCCCTGGCTGCCGGATGGTGTGACCTGGTCGCCGAAGAATCCTTCATCGGCGAAGCTGGTAATATATCGGCGGTCACGCAGCCAAGGTGCGGTCGTGTGCGCTGACGAGAAGAGGAAGCCTTAACAGTCTCTGCGGACTGCTTATACAACGGAGCGTCCCGAGCGACGGACGTATGCTCCGCTAAAGACACATTTTGCACCACAACATCTGGTCCCAGATGTTGTTGTACGAGAGAGGGACCTCTCTCGCTCGCGGCCCGGCTGGACCTGGACGAGCGAGGAACCGGACTAAAAGGCTTCCTCCGTTCTCGCTTACTATCCGCCGTCACTGGGTGTGCATCTATTATGTTTATAGTGCTCGCATCACCCAAAATTTCCTCTTGGACCGCATCGGACGAACCCGGCTGCCGAACCATTCGGTGAATGGACGCTACACCGGGCGAGCTAGCGGACGACATTTGTCTAATCTCCATGAGCACTTTTGCCGCTAGCTCTGAATTCATTTGTGACGACGGACGCACACTTGAAGAAGATAACATGGAAACATCACCCTGTTCTGGTTCCTCTGAAATAGAAACTGAGAGAGTAGAGTGACCTTGTGGAGAAAGAGCCGGCATCGCTCTTTCTCCAGAAACAACATATCGTGACACACGTTTCCAATGTTTCTCATCCCAATGTTCACATATAGGACAGGGATTAATGCGAGAACACTGACTACAATTAATACAATGATCATGAAAGTCAGAGGAAGCTTTCTTCCTATTACAATTTGAACAACGTCCCTTCATTGTGAAAGAACAACAATAAGTCCTAGTTACTCGCAAAAACCCCTGACACAAAGATACATAATAACATGATCCATTAATAAGTGAAAAAACAATTGCAAAACAAAATAATTTTGAAAAAATATTTTTTCAGAGAAGCCCAAGTTGCTGAAAAGTAACGTTGAGCCCCGATGGATCCGATGGCAAAGTGTGGTCAAAAATTTTAAATTTATATAAAATAATTAATGAGACACTTTCGGATAATATAAATGTATCTTATAATGAGATAAACTACCACAAAGGCAAACAGCCCCCCTCAAAAAAGGCTGTTGCCAATGAAAACAAACAGTGTAAACACACTAGAAAACATGACTCCTGGCACTGAAAAAACTGGCCTGGAATCAGTCATCAATTACACTCTATCTGATGCAAAACAGAGCCTCCCAGGGGAGAATCTGTAGAACATCAGATGGAAGATGCAGAACACAAACGTTATACACCCATGGGTGAAAACGTAACTATGGGGAAAATAACAGAAAACATTCTGTAACCAAGCAACTCTCCCAGGAAATTTTAGAAATGAAATTTCTCAAAAATATGCCAAAAGCATGGGAGAATTGCCAGGGGGGACTTTAGAAGGCTAGGGGAGAGGAAACACTGAATAAGCAGTGCAACAATTAGCAAGAATGACAACAAGAGGCCCATGCCTCGAAAATAGGCAACTTAACATAATTTCATCAAAGAATTTTAAGTACAGCCCTGATTATTTTTTGCCACTTCTTTTTCCTCTCCTCCTTCTATCCTCCTTAGAATCACATTTTCTCCAAAAATTACGTGTCTAGCATCCTTTAAACTGAGATTTACAAGCACAAAGATCAGTGAGATGTTGACTGATGAAGGGCCAAACAGAGAATGATAATTGGCGCCAATTTCGGGACGACTGCGTCACTGCGCATGCGCAGTAGAGTCGTAGTATGGAGGTCCTTTAGGGCATGATTTCTTTTTGTTTTGGATGCAAATTTTGGGGATTGGGGGGCAAAATTTGTGTTTGGCCCTGGTTTTGTTAGAGTTAGCACCAGCTAAGTCTGGGTCATTGGTACAGTATAAAAATATATATTGTTTGAAAAAACGTTGGAAACATTGTATTGACATCTTGCATAATTGTTGAATATTTCTGATAAAACAGGGGCTGATTTGATGACTTTTCGAAGTAAAAAATACAATTTACTATTTCGTATTTTTGTTGTTAATTCCCTGAAAAATATGGGCACATCACTGGAACTTCCTTTCATGTCAATGTTTTTCTCTTGTTTGTTGCATGCCGCCCCCCCCCCTTCCCCCTCTCCCCTGTTTTCAGGGCAGAAAAAGTCGTCTGAAGGGCAATACTTGACGGGCTATACTTGACAAAGATATAGCTGTCAGTATGACTCAGAATGACCCTTCCTGGATTACACGGCACACCGTAAAAATTTCAAAATATCACTAAAAGATATTCACCTGATTTTCGCCGTCGATTGCTTCAAATATGGTCAAAATTGTCTCATTTTGGAGTTGAAATTCCAATTTCCAATGGGCATCGCTGGAGATAGAACTATGTTATAGAAATTCTTTATTCTCCGTCTGACGATTCTGCAACAAATAAACATTCTGAAAAAGAAAGAAAACATGTATGGTTAAAAATATGTATGTTTTTAAGGCTTTGTTACCTGTCATGTACGTCTTCTGGTGGTTTGTTGATTTTTCAGGCAAGTGTAGTATGCCACTTACTGTTCGCATTGTTGGAGCCATCCACCAGGAGTCATCTTCTTTTTCTGTTATGATGGTTATGATGTATATTGTGACTTCTTTGTATAGATTGCAGCATCTGAAATGAAAGAGAGAGAGATGCAACCATCAATGTCTTCAGCATAATTTATGACCTATTGTTTGTTCGATATTAGGGTGAGCTGCATATAGGACTGAAAGATGAACTTTAGCTGGAGTACAGGTATCAAGTGCACAGCCTTTCTCTAAAAGTTTTATCATCACACCATGGCTTTTCTGGAAGAAGGGAAAAGGCTAGAAAACTTAAATACACCCATCCACCAGGCCACATAATTATTTTTTAACAATTTATTCATTAGCTGAATAAAAGAATGCCGTTATTTGCTGCTGGTAAAATGAGAAGAGTTAATTCTGGAGCAACCTAGCTTGTCGTTGTTGTTGGTATAGTTGAATTAAATACTTGATTTAGAATTACCTATCTTGAAATGTTGCACTCTGAAATGATGCAATCTCTTAAAATAAACAGCCCTGGGAAAATATATTGTTTGAAAAAACGTTGGAAACATTCTATTGACATCTTGCATAATTGTTGAATATTCCTGATAAAACAGGGGCTGATTTGGTGACTTTTCGAAGTAAAAAATACAATTTACTATTTCGTATTTTTGTTGTTAATTCCCTGAAAAATATAGGCACATCACTGGAACTTCCTTTCATGTCAGTGTTTTTCTCATGTTTTTAGTATGCCGTCCCCCCCCTTTCCCCCTCCCCTGTTTTCAGGGCAGAAAAAGTCGTCTGAAGGGCAATTCTTGACGGGCTCTACTTGACAAAGATATAGCTGTCAGTATGACTCAGAATGACCCTTTCTGGATTACACGGCACACCGTAAAAATTCCAAAATATCACTTAAATATATTCACCTGATTTTCGCAGTTGATTGCTTCAAATATGGTCAAAATTGTCTCATTTTGGAGTTAAAATTCCAATTTCCAATGGGCAACGGTGGTGATAGTACTATGTTATAGAAATTCTTTATTCTCCGTCTGAGGATTCTGCAACAAATAAACATTCTGAAAAAGAAAGAAAACATGTATGGTTAAAAAAAATGTATGTTTTTAAGGTTTTGTTACCTGTCATGTAGGTCTTCTGGTGGTTTGTTGATTTCTCAGGCATGTGTAGTATGCCACTTACTGTTCGCATTGTTGGAGCCATCCACGAGGAGTCATCTTCTTTTTCTGTTATGATGGTTATGATGTATATTGTGACTTCTTTGTTTAGATTGCAGCATCTGAAATGAAAGAGAGAGAGAGATGCAATCATCAATGTCTTCAGCATAATTTATGACCTATTGTTTATTCGATATTAGGGTGAGCTGCATATAGGACTGAAAGATGAACTTTAGCTAGAGTACAGGTATTAAGTGCACAGCCTTTCTCTAAAAGTTTTATCATCACACCATGGCTTTTCTGGAAGAAGGGAAAAGGCTAGAAAACTTAAATACACCCATCCACCGGGCCACATAATTATTTTTTAACAATTTATTCATCAGCTGAATAACAGAATGCCGTTATTTGATGCTGGTAAAATGAGAAGGGTTAATTCTGGTTCAACCTAGCTCGTCGTTGTTCTTGGTATCGTTGAACTAAATACTTGATTTAGAATTACCTATCTTGAAATGTTGCACTCGTAAATGATGCAATCACTTAAAATAAACAGCCCTGGGAAAATATATTGTTTGAATAAATGTTGGAAACATTCTATTGACATTTTGCATAATTGTTGAATATTCCTGATAAAACAGGGGCTGATTTGATGACTTTTCGAAGTAAAAAATACAATTTACTACTTCGTATTTTTGTTGTTAATTCCCTGAAAAATATTGGCACATCACTTTGACTTCCTTTCATGTCAATGTTTTTCTCTTGTTTGTTGCATGCCGCCCCCCCCCCTCCACTTCCCCCCCTCCCCTGTTTTCAGGGCAGAAAAAGTCGGCTGAAGGGCAATACTTGACAGGCTATACTTGACAAAGATATAGCTGTCAGTATGACTCAGAATGACCCTTCCTGGATTACACGGCACACCGTCAAAATTTCAAAATATCACTTAAATATATTCACCTGATTTTCGCCGTTGATTGCTTCAAATATGGTCAAAATTGTCTCATTTTGGAGTTGAAATTCCAATGGGCATCGCTGGAGATAGTACTATGTTACAGAAATTCTTTATTCTCCGTCTGACGATTCTGCAACAAATAAACATTCTGAAAAAGAAAGAAAACATGTATGGTTAAAAATATGTATGTTTTTAAGGCTTTGTTACCTGTCATGTACGTCTTCTGGTGGTTTGTTGATTTTTCAGGCAAGTGTAGTATGCCACTTACTGTTCGCATTGTTGGAGCCATCCATCAGGAGTCATCTTCTTTTTCTGTTATGATGGTTATGATGTATATTGTGACTTCTTTGTATAGATTGCAGCATTTGAAATGAAAGAGAGAGAAATGCAATCATCAATGTGTTCAGCATAATTTATGACCTATTGTTTGTTCGATATTAGGGTGAGCTGCATATAGGACTGAAAGATGAACTTTAGCTAGAGTACAGGTATTAAGTGCACAGCCTTTCTCTAAAAGTTTTATCATCACACCATGGCTTTTCTGGAAGAAGGGAAAAGGCTAGAAAACTTATTTACACCCATCCACCGGGCCACATAATTATTTTTTAACAATTTATTCATTAGCTGAATAAAAGAATGCCGTTATTTGATGCTGGTAAAATGAGAAGAGTTAATTCTGGAGCAACCTAGCTTGTCGTTGTTGTTGGTATCGTTGAATTAAATACTTGATTTAGAATTACCTATCTTGATATGTTGCACTCGGAAATGATGCAATCTCTTAAAATAAACAGCCCTGGGAAAATATATTGTTTGAAAAAACGTTGGAAACATTCTATTGACATCTTGCACAATTGTTGAATATTCCTGATAAAACAGGGGCTGATTTGATGACTTTTCGAAGTAAAAAATACAATTTTCCATTTCGTATTTTTGTTGTTAATTCCCTGAAAAATACAGGCACATCACTGGAAGTTCCTTTCATGTCAGTGTTTTTCACTTGTTTGTTGTATGACGCCCCCCCCCCCCCTTTCCCCCTCCCCCGTTTTCAGGGCAGAAATAGTCGTCTGAAGGGCAATACTTGACGGGCTATACTTGACAAAGATATAGCTGTCAGTATGACTCAGAATGACCCTTCCTGGATTACACGGCACACTTTCAAAATTTCAAAACATCACTTGAATATATTCACCTGATTTTCGCTGTTGATTGCTTCAAATATGGCCAAAATTGTCTCATTTTGGAGTTAAAATTCCAATTTCCAATGGGCATCAGTGGTGATAGTACTATGTTATAGAGGTTCTTTATTCTCCGTCTGAGGATTCTGCAACAAATAAACATTCTGAAAAAGAAAAAAAACATGTATGGTTAAAAAAAATGTATGTTTTTAAGGTTTTGTTACCTGTCATGTAGGTCTTTTGGTGGTTTGTTGATTTTTCAGGCAAGTGTAGTATGCCACTTACTGTTCCCATTGTTGGAGCCATCCACGAGGAGTCATCTTCTTTTTCTGTTATGATGGTTATGTTGCATATTGTGACTTCTTTGTATAGATTGCAGCTTCTGAAATGAAAGAGAGAGAGATGCAATCATCAATGTCTTCAGCATAATTTATGACCTATTGTTTGTTCGATATTAGGCTGAGCTGCATATAGGACTGAAAGATGAACTTTAGCTAGAGTACAGGTATTAAGTGCACAGCCTTTCTCTAAAAGTTTTATCATCACACCATGGCTTTTCTGGAAGAACAGAAAAGGCTAGAAAACTTAAATACACCCATCCACCGGGCCACATAATTATTTTTTGAAAATTTATTCATTAGCTGAATAAAAGAATGCCGTTATTTCATGCTGGTAAATTGAGAAGAGTTAATTCTGGTTCAACCTAGCTCGTCATTGTTGTTGGTATCGTTGAACTAAATACTTGATTTAGAGTTACCTATCTTGAAATGTTGCACTCGGAAATGATGCAATCTCTTAAACTAAACAGCCCTGGGAAAATATATTGTTTGAATAAACGTTGAAAACATTCTATTGACATCTTGCATAATTGTTGAATATTCCTGATAAAACAGGGGCTGATTTGATGACTTTTAAAAGTAAAAAATACAATTTACCATTTCGTATTTTTGTTGTTAATTCCCTGAAAAATATGGGCACATCACTGGAACTTCCTTTCATGTCAATGTTTTTCTCTTGTCTGTTGCATGCCGCCCCCTCCTTTCCCCCCTCCCCTGTTTTCAGGGCAGAAAAAGTCGTCTGAAGGGCAACATTTCACAGGCTATACTTGACAAAGATATAGCTGTCAGTATGACTCAGAATGACCTTTCCTGGATTACATGGTACACCCTCAAAATTCCAAAATATCACTTAAATATATTCACCTGATTTTCGCAGTTGATTGCTTCAAATATGGTCAAAATTGTCTCATTTTGGAGTTAAAATTCCAATTTCCAATGGGCATCAGTGGTGATAGTACTACGTTATAGAAATTCTTTATTCTCCATCTGAGGATTCTGCAACAAATGAACATTCTGAA
This sequence comes from Pictodentalium vernedei, assembly GCA_031216915.1. NCBI lineage: Eukaryota > Metazoa > Mollusca > Scaphopoda > Dentaliida > Dentaliidae > Pictodentalium > Pictodentalium vernedei. Next base: position 475,213,428 of record CM062295.1, read on the forward strand.
AAAGAAAGAAAACATGTATGGTTAAAAAAAAATGTATGTTTTTAAGGTTTTGTTCCCTGTCATGTTGGTCTTCTGGTGGTTTGTTGATTTTTCAGGCATGTGTAGTATGCCACTTTCTCTTCGCATTGTTGGAGCCATCCACGAGGAGTCATCTTCTTTTTCTGTTATGATGGTTATGATGTATATTGTGACTTCTTTGTATAGATTGCAGCATCTGAAATGAAAGAGAGAGAGATGCAATCCTCAATGTCTTCAGCATAATTTATGACCTATTGTTTGTTCGATATTAGGCTGAGCTGCATATAGGACTGAAAGATGAACTTTAGCTAGAGTACAGGTATTAAGTGCACAGCCTTTCTCTAAAAGTTTTATCATCACACAATGGCTTTTCTGGAAGAAGGGAAAAGGCTATAAAACTTAAATACACCCATCCACTGGGCCACATAATTATTTTTTAACAATTTATTCATTAGCTGAATAAAAGAATGCCGTTATTTGATGCTGGTAAAATGAGAAGAGTTAATTCTGGAGCAACCTAGCTTGTCGTTGTTGTTGGTATCATTGAATTAAATACTTGATTTAGAATTACCTATCTTGAAATGTTGCACTCGGAAATGATGCAATCTCTTAAAATAAACAACCCTGGGAAAATATATTGTTTGAATAAACGTTGGAAACATTCTATTGACATCTTGCATAATTGTTGAATATTCCTGATAAAACAGGGGGTAATTTGATGACTTTTCGAAGTAAAAAATACGATTTACTATTTCGTATTTTTATTGTTAATTCCCTGAAAAATATGGGCACATCACTGGAACTTCCTTTCATGTCAATGTATCTCTCTTGTTTGTTGCACGCCGCCCCCCTTCCCCCTCCCCTGTTTTCAGGGCAGAAAAAGTCGTCTGAAGGGCAATACTTGACGGGCTATACTTGACAAAGATATAGCTGTCAGTATAACTCAGAATGACCCTTCCTGGATTACACGGCACACCGTCAAAATTTCAAATTATCACTTAAATATATTCACCTGATTTTCGCCGTTGATTGCTTCAAATATGGTCAAAATTGTCTCATTTTGGAGTTAAAATTCCAATTTCCAATGGGCATCGGTGGTGATAGTAGTATGTTATAGAAATCATTTATTCTCCGTCTGATGATTCTGCAACAAATAAACATTCTGAAAAAGAAAGAAAACATGTATGGTTAAAAAAATGTATGTTTTTTAAGGTTTTGTTACCTGTCATGTAGGTCTTCTGGTGGTTTGTTGATTTTTCAGGCAAGTGTAGTATGCCACTTACTGTTCGCATTGTTGGAGCCATCCACGAGGAGTCATCTTCTTTTTCTGTTATGATGGTAATGATATATATTGTGACTTCTTTGTATCGATTGCAGCATCTGAAATGAAAGAGAGAGAGATGCAATCATCAATGTCTTCAGCATAATTTATGACCTATTGTTTGTTCAATATCAGGCTGAGCTACATAAGGGACTGAAAAATGAACTGTAGCTAGGGTACAGCTATTAAGGGCAAAGCCTTTCTCCAAAAGTTTTATCATCACACCATGGTTTTCTGGAAGAACGGAAAAGGCTAGAAAACTTAAATACACCCAAACACTAGGCCACATAATTATTTTATAACAATTTATTCATTAGCTGAATAACAGAATGCCATTATTTAATGCTGGTAAAATGAGAAGAGTTAATTCTGGATCAACCTAGCTAGTCGTTGTTGGTATCGCTAAACTAAATACTTGATTTAGTATTACCTGTCTTGAAATGTTGCACTCGGAAATGATGCAATCTCTTAAAATAAGCAGCCCTGGGAAAATATATTGTTTGAATAAACGTTGGAAACATTCTATTGACATCTTGCATAATTGTTGAATATTCCTGATAAAACAGGGGCTGATTTGATGACTTTTCGAAGTAAAAAATACAATTCACTATTTCGTATTTTTGTTGTTAATTCCCTGAAAAATATGGGCACATCACTGGAACTTCCTTTCATGTCAATGTTTTTCTCTTGTTTGTTGCATGCCGACCCCCCCCCTTCCCCCCTCCCCTGTTTTCATTTCAGAAAAAGTCGTCTGAAAGGCAATACTTGACGGGCTATACTTGACAAAGATATAGCTGTCAGTATGACTCAGAATGACCCTTCCTTGATTACACAGCACAACGTCAAAATTTCAAAATATCACTTAAATATATTCACCTGATTTTTGCAGTTGATTGGTTCAAATATGGTCAAAAATTGTCTCATTTTGGAGTTAAAATTCCAATTTCCAGTGGGCATCGGTGGTGATGGTGCTATGTTATAGAAATTCTTTATTCTCGTCTGAGGATTCTGCAACAAATAAACATTCTGAAAAAGAAAGAAAACATGTATGGTTAAAAAATGTATGTTTTTAAGGTTTTGTTACCTGTCATGTAGGTCTTCTGGTGGTTTGTTGATTTTTCAGGCAAGTGTAGTATGCCACTTACTGTTCGCATTGTTGAAGCCATCCACGAGGAGTCATCTTCTTTTTCTGTTATGATGGTTATGATCTATATTGTGACTTCTTTGTATCGGTTGCAGCATCTGAAATGAAAGAGAGAGAGATGCAATCATCAATGTCTTCAGCATAATTTATGACCTATTGTTTGTTCGATATTAGGCTGAGCTGTATATAGGACTGAAAGATGAACTTTAGCTAGAGTACAGTTATTAAGTGCACAGCCTTACTCTAAAAGTTTTATCATCACACAATGGCTTTTCTGGAAGAACGGAAAAGGCTAGAAAACTTAAATACACCCATCCACCGGGCCACATTCAGCATCTGAAATGAAAGAGAGAGAAATGCTGCACTCGGAAATGATGCAATCTCTTAAAATAAACAGCCCTGGGAAAATATATTGTTTGAATAAACGTTGGAAACATTCTATTGACATCTTGCATAAATGTTGAATATTCCTGATAAAACAGGGGCTGATTTGATGACTTTTCGAAGTAAAAAATACAATTTACTATTTCGTATTTTTGCTGTTAATTCCCTGAAAAATATGGGCACGTCACTGGAACTTCCTTTCATGTCAATGTTTCTCTCTTGTTTGTTGCACGCCGCCCCCCTCCCCTGTTTTCAGGGCAGAAAAAGTGGTCTGAAGGGCAATGCTTGATGGGCTATACTTGACAAAGATATAGCTGTCAGTATGACTCAGTATGCCCCTTCCTGGATTACACGGCACACCGTCAAAATTTCAAAATGTCACTTAAATATATTCACCTGATTTTCGCATTTGATTGCTTCAAATATGATCAAAATTGTCTCATTTTGGAGTAAAAATTCCAATTTCTAATGTGCATCGGTGGTGATAGTACTATGCTGTAGAAATTCTTTATTCTCCGTCTGAGGACTCTGCAACAAATAAACATTCTGAAAAAGAAAGAAAACACGTATGGTTAAAAAAAATGTATGTTTTAAAGTTTTTTTTTACCTGTCATATAGGTCTTCTGGTGGTTTGTTGATTTTTCAGGCAAGTATAGTATGCCACTTACAGTTCGCGTTGTTGGAGCCATCCACGAGGAGTCATCTTCTTTTTCTGTTATGATGGTTATGATATATATTGTGACTTCTTTGTATCGATTGCAGCATCTGAAATGAAAGAGAGAGAGGTGCAATCATCAATGTCTTCAGCATAATTTATGACCTATTGTTTGTTCGATATCAGGCTGAGGTGCATATAAGAGTGAAAGATGAACTTTAGCTAGAGTACAGATATTAAGTGCACAACTTTCTCTAAAAGTTTTATCATCACACCATGGCTTTTCTGGAAGAACGGAAAAGGATAGAAAACTTAAATACACCCAACCACCGGGCCACATAATTATTTTTAAACAATTTATTCATTAGCTGAATAAAGGAATGCCATTATTTAATGCTGGTAAAATGAGAAGAGTTAATTCTGGTTCAACCTAGCTAGTCGTTGTTGTTGGTATCGTTGAACTAAATACTTGATTTAGAATCACCTATCTTGAAATGTTGCACTCGGAAATGATGCAATCTCTTAAAATAAACAGCGCTGGGAAAATATATTGTTTCAATAAACGTTTGAAACATTCTATTGACATCTTGCATAACCGTTGAATATTCCTGATAAAAGAGGGGGTGATTTGATGACTTTTGGAGCTAAAAAATACAATTTACCTATTTCGTATTTTTGTTGTTAATTCCCTGAAAAATATTTGCGCATCACTGGAACTTCCTTTCAGGTCAATTTTTCTCTCTTGTGCGTTGCATGACGCCCCACCCCCCTTACCCTTTCCCCTCCCCTGTTTGCAGGCAGAAAAAGTTGTCTGAAGGCCTATAGTTGACAGGCTATACTTGACAAAGATATAGCTGTCAGTATGACGGAGTATGACCCTTCTGGATTACACTGCACACCATCAAAATTTCAAAATATCACTTAAATATATTCACCTGATTTTCGCAGCTGATCGCTTCAAATATGGTCAAAATTGTCTCATTTTGGAGTTAAAATTACAATTTCCAAAGTGCATCGGTGGTGACAGTACTATGTTATAGAAATTTTTTAATCTCTGTGTGAGGATTCTGCAACAAACAAACATTATGAAAAAGAAAGAAAACATGTATTGGTTAAAGAAAAATGTACGTTTTTAAGGTTTTGTTACCTGTCATGCAGGTCTCGTGGTGGTTTGTTGAGTTTTCAGGCAAGTATAGTGTGCCACTAACGGTTCGCATTGTTGGAGCCATTCATGAGGAGTCGTCTTCTTTTTCTGTCTTGATGGTTACGATATATATTCTGACTTCTTTTTATCGATTGCAGCATCTAAGATGAAAGAGAGAGAGATGCAATCATCAATGTCTTCAGCATAATTTATGTCCTATTGTTTGTTCGATATCAGGCTGAGCTACATATAGGACTGAAAGATGAACTTTAGCTAGAGAACAGGTATTGAGTGCACAGCCTTTCTCTAAAAGTTTTATCATCACAAAATGGCTTTTCTGGAAGAATGGAAAAGGCTAGAACACTTAAATACACCCATCCACCGGGCCACATAATTATTTTTTAACAAATTATTCATTAGCTGAATAAAAGAATGCAGTTATTTGATGCTGGTAAAATGCGAAGAGTTAATTCTGGTTCAACCTAGCTCGTCGTTGTTGTTGCTATCATTGAACTAAATACTTGATTTAGAATTACCTATCTTGAAATGTTGCACTCGGAAATGATGCAATCTTTTAAAATAAACAGCCCTGGGAAAATATATTGTTTGAATAAACGTTGGAAACATTCTATTGACATCTTGCATAATTGTTGAATATTCCTGATAAAACAGGGGTGATTTGATGACTTTTCGAAGTAAAAAATACAATTTACTATTTCGTATTTTTGTTGTTAATTCCCTGAAAAATATGGGCACATCACTGGAACTTCCTTTCATGTCAATGTTTCTCTCTTGTTTGTTGCACGCCGCCCCCTTCCCCCTCCCCTGTTTTCAGGGCAGAAAAAGTCGTCTGAAGGGCAATACTTGACGGGCTATACTTGACAAAGATATAGCTGTCAGTATGACTCAGAATGACCCTTCCTGGATTACACGGCACACCGTCAAAATTTCAAATTATCACTTAAATATATTCACCTGATTTTCGCAGTTGATTGCTTCAAATATGGTCAAAATTGTCTCATTTTGGAGTTAAAATTCCAATTTCCAATGGGCATCGGTGGTGATAGTAGTATGTTATAGAAATCCTTTATTCTCCGTCTGATGATTCTGCCAGAAATAAACATTCTGAAAAAGAAAGAAAACATGTATGGTTAAAAAAAATGTATGTTTTTAAGGTTTTGTTACCTGTCATGTAGGTCTTCTGGTGGTTTGTTGATTTTTCAGGCAAGTGTAGTATGCCACTTACTGTTCGCATTGTTGGAGCCATCCACGAGGAGTCATCTTCTTTTTCTGTTATGATGGTAATGATATATATTGTGACTTCTTTGTATCGATTGCAGCATCTGAAATGAAAGAGAGAGAAAGAGATGCAATCATCAATGTCTTCAGCATAATTTATGACCTATTGTTTGTTCAATATCAGGCTGAGCTACATAAGGGACTGAAAAATGAACTGTAGCTAGGGTACAGCTATTAAGGGCAAAGCCTTTCTCCAAAAGTTTTATCATCACACCATGGCTTTTCTGGAAGAACGGAAAAGGCTAGAAAACTTAAATACACCCAAACACTAGGCCACATAATTATTTTATAACAATTTATTCATTAGCTGAATAACAGAATGCCATTATTTATGCTGGTAAAATGAGAAGAGTTAATTCTGGATCAACCTAGCTAGTCGTTGTTGGTATCGCTAAACTAAATACTTGATTTAGTATTACCTGTCTTGAAATGTTGCACTCGGAAATGATGCAATCTCTTAAAATAAGCAGCCCTGGGAAAATATATTGTTTGAATAAACGTTGGAAATACTCTATTGACATCTTGCATAATTGTTGAATATTCCTGATAAAACAGGGGCTGATTTGATGAATTTTCGAAGTAAAAAATACAATTTACTATTTCGTATTTTTGTTGTTAATTCCTGAAAAATATGGGCACATCACTGGAACTTCCTTTCATGTCAATGTTTCTCTCTTGTTTGAAGTATGCCCCCCCCTTCCCCCTCCCCTGTTTTCATGGCAGAAAAAGTCGGCGGAAGGGCAATACTTGACGGGCTGTACTTGACAAGGATATAGCTGTCAGTATGACTCAGTATGACCCTTCCTGGATTACACGGCACACTGTCAAAATTTCAAAATATCACTTAAATATATTCACCTGATTTTCGCAGTTGATTGCTTCAAATATGATCAAAATTGTCTCATTTTGGAGTTAAATTTCCAATTTCCAAAGTGAATTGGTGGTGATAGTACTACGTTATAGAAATTCTTTATTCTCCGTCTGAGGATTCTGCAACAAATAAACATTCTGAAAAAGAAAAAAAACATGTATTGTGTAAAAAAATGTACGTTTTTAAGGTTTTGTTACCTGTCGTGTAGGTCTTCTGGTGGTTTGTTGAGTTTTCAGGCAAGTATAGTATGCCACTTACTGTTCGCATTGTTGGAGCCATCCATGAGGAGTCGTCTTCTTTTTCTGTTATGATGGTTATAATGTATATTGTGACTTCTTTGTATCGATTGCAGCATCTGAAATGAAAGAGAGAGAGATGCAATCATCAATGTCTTCAGCATAATTTATGACCTATTGTTTGTCCGATATCAGGCTGAGCTACATTTTGGACTGGAAGATGAACTGTAGCCAGAGTACAGGTATTAAGTGCACAGCCTTTCTCCAAAAGTTTTATCATCAAACCATGGCTTTTCTGGAAGAACGGGAAAGGCTTGAAAACTTAAATACACCCAACCATCAGGCCACATAATTATTTTATAACAATTTATTCATTAGCTGAATAAAAGAATGTTATTATTTAATGCTGGTAAAATGAGCAGAGTTAATTCTGGATCAACCTAGCTAGTCGTTGTTGTTGGTATCGCTGAACCAAATACTTGATTTAGAATTTCCTATCTTGAAATATTGCACTCGGAAAGGATGCAATCTCTTAAAATAAACAACCCTGGGAAAATATATTGTTTCAATAAACGTTTGAAACATTCTATTGACATCTTGCATAACCGTTGAATATTCCTGATAAAAGAGGGGGTGATTTGATGACTTTTGGAGCTAAAAAATACAATTTACCTATTTCGTATTTTTGTTGTTAATTCCCTGAAAAATATTTGCGCATCACTGGAACTTCCTTTCAGGTCAATTTTTCTCTCTTGTGCGTTGCATGACGCCCCACCCCCCTTACCCTTTCCCCTCCCCTGTTTGCAGGCAGAAAAAGTTGTCTGAAGGCCTATAGTTGACAGGCTATACTTGACAAAGATATAGCTGTCAGTATGACGGAGTACGACCCTTCTGGATTACACTGCACACCATCAAAATTTCAAAATATCATTTAAATATATTCACCTGATTTTCGCAGCTGATCGCTTCAAATATGGTCAAAATTGTCTCATTTTGGAGTTAAAATTACAATTTCCAAAGTGCATCGGTGGTGACAGTACTATGTTATAGAAATTTTTTAATCTCTGTGTGAGGATTCTGCAACAAACAAACATTATGAAAAAGAAAGAAAACATGTATTGGTTAAAGAAAAATGTACGTTTTTAAGGTTTTGTTACCTGTCATGCAGGTCTCGTGGTGGTTTGTTGAGTTTTCAGGCAAGTATAGTGTGCCACTAACGGTTCGCATTGTTGGAGCCATTCATGAGGAGTCGTCTTCTTTTTCTGTTTTGATGGTTACGATATATATTCTGACTTCTTTTTATCGATTGCAGCATCTAAGATGAAAGAGAGAGAGATGCAATCATCAATGTCTTCAGCATAATTTAGGTCCTATTGTTTGTTCGATATCAGGCTGAGCTACATATAGGACTGAAAGATGAACTTTAGGTAGAGAACAGGTATTGAGTGCACAGCCTTTCTCTAAAAGTTTTATCATCACAAAATGGCTTTTCTGGAAGAATGGAAAAGGCTAGAACACTTAAATACACCCATCCACCAGGCCACATAATTATTTTTTAACAAATTATTCATTAGCTGAATAAAAGAATGCAGTTATTTGATGCTGGTAAAATGAGAAGAGTTAATTCTGGTTCAACCTAGCTCGCCGTTGTTGTTGCTATCGTTGAACTAAATACTTGATTTAGAATTACCTATCTTGAAATGTTGCACTCGGAAATGATGCAATCTTTTAAAATAAACAGCCCTGGGAAAATATATTGTTTGAATAAACGTTGGAAACATTCTATTGACATCTTGCATAATTGTTGAATATTCCTGATAAAACAGGGGTGATTTGATGACTTTTCGAAGTAAAAAATACAATTTACTATTTCGTATTTTTGTTGTTAATTCCCTGAAAAATATGGGCACATCACTGGAACTTCCTTTCATGTCAATGTTTCTCTCTTGTTTGTTGCACGCCGCCCCCTTCCCCCTCCCCTGTTTTCAGGGCAGAAAAAGTCGTCTGAAGGGCAATACTTGACGGGCTATACTTGACAAAGATATAGCTGTCAGTATGACTCAGAATGACCCTCTCTGGATTACACGGCACACCGTCAAAATTTCAAATTATCACTTAAATATATTCACCTGATTTTCGCAGTTGATTGCTTCAAATATGGTCAAAATTGTCTCATTTTGGAGTTAAAATTCCAATTTCCAATGGGCATCGGTGGTGATAGTAGAATGTTATAGAAATCCTTTATTCTCCGTCTGATGATTCTGCCAGAAATAAACATTCTGAAAAAGAAAGAAAACATGTATGGTTAAAAAAATGTATGTTTTTAAGGTTTTGTTACCTGTCATGTAGGTCTTCTGGTGGTTTGTTGATTTTTCAGGCAAGTGTAGTATGCCACTTACTGTTCGCATTGTTGGAGCCATCCACGAGGAGTCATCTTCTTTTTCTGTTATGATGGTAATGATATATATTGTGACTTCTTTGTATCGATTGCAGCATCTGAAATGAAAGAGAGAGAAAGAGATGCAATCATCAATGTCTTCAGCATAATTTATGACCTATTGTTTGTTCAATATCAGGCTGAGCTACATAAGGGACTGAAAAATGAACTGTAGCTAGGGTACAGCTATTAAGGGCAAAGCCTTTCTCCAAAAGTTTTATCATCACACCATGGCTTTTCTGGAAGAACGGAAAAGGCTAGAAAACTTAAATACACCCAAACACTAGGCCACATAATTATTTTATAACAATTTATTCATTAGCTGAATAACAGAATGCCATTATTTATGCTGGTAAAATGAGAAGAGTTAATTCTGGATCAACCTAGCTAGTCGTTGTTGGTATCGCTAAACTAAATACTTGATTTAGTATTACCTGTCTTGAAATGTTGCACTCGGAAATGATGCAATCTCTTAAAATAAGCAGCCCTGGGAAAATATATTGTTTGAATAAACGTTGGAAATACTCTATTGACATCTTGCATAATTGTTGAATATTCCTGATAAAACAGGGGCTGATTTGATGAATTTTCGAAGTAAAAAATACAATTTACTATTTCGTATTTTTGTTGTTAATTCCCTGAAAAATATGGGCACATCACTGGAACTTCCTTTCATGTCAATGTTTCTCTCTTGTTTGATGTATGCCCCCCCCCCCCTTCCCCCTCCCCTGTTTTCATGGCAGAAAAAGTCGGCGGAAGGGCAATACTTGACGGGCTGTACTTGACAAGGATATAGCTGTCAGTATGACTCAGTATGACCCTTCCTGTATTACACGGCACACTGTCAAAATTTCAAAATATCACTTAAATATATTCACCTGATTTTCGCAGTTGATTGCTTCAAATATGATCAAAATTGTCTCATTTTGGAGTTAAATTTCCAATTTCCAAAGTGAATTGGTGGTGATAGTACTACGTTATAGAAATTCTTTATTCTCCGTCTGAGGATTCTGCAACAAATAAACATTCTGAAAAAGAAAAAAAACATGTATTGGGTAAAAAAATGTACGTTTTTAAGGTTTTGTTACCTGTCGTGTAGGTCTTCTGGTGGTTTGTTGAGTTTTCAGGCAAGTATAGTATGCCACTTACTGTTCGCATTGTTGGAGCCATCCATGAGGAGTCGTCTTCTTTTTCTGTTATGATGGTTATAATGTATATTGTGACTTCTTTGTATCGATTGCAGCATCTGAAATGAAAGAGAGAGAGATGCAATCATCAATGTCTTCAGCATAATTTATGACCTATTGTTTGTCCGATATCAGGCTGAGCTACATTTTGGACTGGAAGATGAACTGTAGCTAGAGTACAGGTATTAAGTGCACAGCCTTTCTCCAAAAGTTTTATCATCAAACCATGGCTTTTCTGGAAGAACGGGAAAGGCTTGAAAACTTAAATACACCCAACCATCAGGCCACATAATTATTTTATAACAATTTATTCATTAGCTGAATAAAAGAATGTTATTATTTAATGCTGGTAAAATGAGCAGAGTTAATTCTGGATCAACCTAGCTAGTCGTTGTTGTTGGTATCGCTGAACCAAATACTTGATTTAGAATTTCCTATCTTGAAATATTGCACTCGGAAAGGATGCAATCTCTTAAAATGAACAGCCCTGGGAAAATATATTGTTTCAATAAACGTTTGAAACATTCTATTGACATCTTGCATAACCGTTGAATATTCCTGATAAAAGAGGGGGTGATTTGATGACTTTTGGAGCTAAAAAATACAATTTACCTATTTCGTATTTTTGTTGTTAATTCCCTGAAAAATATTTGCGCATCACTGGAACTTCCTTTCAGGTCAATTTTTCTCTCTTGTGCGTTGCATGACGCCCCACCCCCCTTACCCTTCCCCCTCCCCTGTTTGCAGGCAGAAAAAGTTGTCTGAAGGCCTATAGTTGACAGGCTATACTTGACAAAGATATAGCTGTCAGTATGACGGAGTATGACCCTTCTGGATTACACTGCACACCATCAAAATTTCAAAATATCACTTAAATATATTCACCTGATTTTCGCAGCTGATCGCTTCAAATATGGTCAAAATTGTCTCATTTTGGAGTTAAAATTACAATTTCCAAAGTGCATCGGTGGTGACAGTACTATGTTATAGAAATTTTTTAATCTCTGTGTGAGGATTCTGCAACAAACAAACATTATGAAAAAGAAAGAAAACATGTATTGGTTAAAGAAAAATGTACGTTTTTAAGGTTTTGTTACCTGTCATGCAGGTCTCGTGGTGGTTTGTTGAGTTTTCAGGCAAGTATAGTGTGCCACTAACGGTTCGCATTGTTGGAGCCATTCATGAGGAGTCGTCTTCTTTTTCTGTTTTGATGGTTACGATATATATTCTGACTTCTTTTTATCGATTGCAGCATCTAAGATGAAAGAGAGAGAGATGCAATCATCAATGTCTTCAGCATAATTTATGTCCTATTGTTTGTTCGATATCAGGCTGAGCTACATATAGGACTGAAAGATGAACTTTAGCTAGAGAACAGGTATTGAGTGCACAGCCTTTCTCTAAAAGTTTTATCATCACAAAATGGCTTTTCTGGAAGAATGGAAAAGGCTAGAACACTTAAATACACCCATCCACCGGGCCACATAATTATTTTTTAACAAATTATTCATTAGCTGAATAAAATAATGCAGTTATTTGATGCTGGTAAAATGAGAAGAGTTAATTCTGGTTCAACCTAGCTCGTCGTTGTTGTTGCTATCGTTGAACTAAATACTTGATTTAGAATTACCTATCTTGAAATGTTGCACTCGGAAATGATGCAATCTTTTAAAATAAACAGCCCTGGGAAAATATATTGTTTGAATAAACGTTGGAAACATTCTATTGACATCTTGCATAATTGTTGAATATTCCTGATAAAACAGGGGTGATTTGATGACTTTTCGAAGTAAAAAATACAATTTACTATTTCGTATTTTTGTTGTTAATTCCCTGAAAAATATGGGCACATCACTGGAACTTCCTTTCATGTCAATGTTTCTCTCTTGTTTGTTGCACGCCGCCCCCTTCCCCCCTCTCCTGTTTTCAGGGCAGAAAAAGTCGTCTGAAGGGCAATACTTGACGGGCTATACTTGACAAAGATATAGCTGTCAGTATGACTCAGAATGACCCTTCCTGGATTACACGGCACACCGTCAAAATTTCAAATTATCACTTAAATATATTCACCTGATTTTCGCAGTTGATTGCTTCAAATATGGTCAAAATTGTCTCATTTTGGAGTTAAAATTCCAATTTCCAATGGGCATCGGTGGTGATAGTAGTATGTTATAGAAATCCTTTATTCTCCGTCTGATGATTCTGCCAGAAATAAACATTCTGAAAAAGAAAGAAAACATGTATGGTTAAAAAAAATGTATGTTTTTAAGGTTTTGTTACCTGTCATGTAGGTCTTCTGGTGGTTTGTTGATTTTTCAGGCAAGTGTAGTATGCCACTTACTGTTCGCATTGTTGGAGCCATCCACGAGGAGTCATCTTCTTTTTCTGTTATGATGGTAATGATATATATTGTGACTTCTTTGTATCGATTGCAGCATCTGAAATGAAAGAGAGAGAAAGAGATGCAATCATCAATGTCTTCAGAATAATTTATGACCTATTGTTTGTTCAATATCAGGCTGAGCTACATAAGGGACTGAAAAATGAACTGCAGCTAGGGTACAGCTATTAAGGGCAAAGCCTTTCTCCAAAAGTTTTATCATCACACCATGGCTTTTCTGGAAGAACGGAAAAGGCTAGAAAACTTAAATACACCCAAACATTAGGCCACATAATTATTTTATAACAATTTATTCATTAGCTGAATAACAGAATGCCATTATTTATGCTGGTAAAATGAGAAGAGTTAATTCTGGATCAACCTAGCTAGTCGTTGTTGGTATCGCTAAACTAAATACTTGATTTAGTATTACCTGTCTTGAAATGTTGCACTCGGAAATGATGCAATCTCTTAAAATAAGCAGCCCTGGGAAAATATATTGTTTGAATAAACGTTGGAAATACTCTATTGACATCTTGCATAATTGTTGAATATTCCTGATAAAACAGGGGCTGATTTGATGAATTTTCGAAGTAAAAAATACAATTTACTATTTCGTATTTTTGTTGTTAATTCCCTGAAAAATATGGGCACATCACTGGAACTTCCTTTCATGTCAATGTTTCTCTCTTGTTTGATGTATGCCCCCCCCCCCCTTCCCCCTCCCCTGTTTTCATGGCAGAAAAAGTCGGCGGAAGGGCAATACTTGACGGGCTGTACTTGACAAGGATATAGCTGTCAGTATGACTCAGTATGACCCTTCCTGGATTACACGGCACACTGTCAAAATTTCAAAATATCACTTAAATATATTCACCTGATTTTCGCAGTTGATTGCTTCAAATATGATCAAAATTGTCTCATTTTGGAGTTAAATTTCCAATTTCCAAAGTGAATTGGTGGTGATAGTACTACGTTATAGAAATTCTTTATTCTCCGTCTGAGGATTCTGCAACAAATAAACATTCTGAAAAAGAAAAAAAACATGTATTGGGTAAAAAAATGTACGTTTTTAAGGTTTTGTTACCTGTCGTGTAGGTCTTCTGGTGGTTTGTTGAGTTTTCAGGCAAGTATAGTATGCCACTTACTGTTCGCATTGTTGGAGCCATCCATGAGGAGTCGTCTTCTTTTTCTGTTATGATGGTTATAATGTATATTGTGACTTCTTTGTATCGATTGCAGCATCTGAAATGAAAGAGAGAGAGATGCAATCATCAATGTCTTCAGCATAATTTATGACCTATTGTTTGTCCGATATCAGGCTGAGCTACATTTTGGACTGGAAGATGAACTGTAGCTAGAGTACAGGTATTAAGTGCACAGCCTTTCTCCAAAAGTTTTATCATCAAACCATGGCTTTTCTGGAAGAACGGGAAAGGCTTGAAAACTTAAATACACCCAACCATCAGGCCACATAATTATTTTATAACAATTTATTCATTAGCTGAATAAAAGAATGTTATTATTTAATGCTGGTAAAATGAGCAGAGTTAATTCTGGATCAACCTAGCTAGTCGTTGTTGTTGGTATCGCTGAACCAAATACTTGATTTAGAATTTCCTATCTTGAAATATTGCACTCGGAAAGGATGCAATCTCTTAAAATAAACAGCCCTGGGAAAATATATTGTTTCAATAAACGTTTGAAACATTCTATTGACATCTTGCATAACCGTTGAATATTCCTGATAAAAGAGGGGGTGATTTGATGACTTTTGGAGCTAAAAAATACAATTTACCTATTTCGTATTTTTGTTGTTAATTCCCTGAAAAATATTTGCGCATCACTGGAACTTCCTTTCAGGTCAATTTTTCTCTCTTGTGCGTTGCATGACGCCCCACCCCCCTTACCCTTTCCCCTCCCCTGTTTGCAGGCAGAAAAAGTTGTCTGAAGGCCTATAGTTGACAGGCTATACTTGACAAAGATATAGCTGTCAGTATGACGGAGTATGACCCTTCTGGATTACACTGCACACCATCAAAATTTCAAAATATCACTTAAATATATTCACCTGATTTTCGCAGCTGATCGCTTCAAATATGGTCAAAATTGTCTCATTTTGGAGTTAAAATTACAATTTCCAAAGTGCATCGGTGGTGACAGTACTATGTTATAGAAATTTTTTAATCTCTGTGTGAGGATTCTGCAACAAACAAACATTATGAAAAAGAAAGAAAACATGTATTGGTTAAAGAAAAATGTACGTTTTTAAGGTTTTGTTACCTGTCATGCAGGTCTCGTGGTGGTTTGTTGAGTTTTCAGGCAAGTATAGTGTGCCACTAACGGTTCGCATTGTTGGAGCCATTCATGAGGAGTCGTCTTCTTTTTCTGTTTTGATGGTTACGATATATATTCTGACTTCTTTTTATCGATTGCAGCATCTAAGATGAAAGAGAGAGAGATGCAATCATCAATGTCTTCAGCATAATTTATGTCCTATTGTTTGTTCGATATCAGGCTGAGCTACATATAGGACTGAAAGATGAACTTTAGCTAGAGAACAGGTATTGAGTGCACAGCCTTTCTCTAAAAGTTTTATCATCACAAAATGGCTTTTCTGGAAGAATGGAAAAGGCTAGAACACTTAAATACACCCATCCACCGGGCCACATAATTATTTTTTAACAAATTATTCATTAGCTGAATAAAAGAATGCAGTTATTTGATGCTGGTAAAATGAGAAGAGTTAATTCTGGTTCAACCTAGCTCGTCGTTGTTGTTGCTATCGTTGAACTAAATACTTGATTTAGAATTACCTATCTTGAAATGTTGCACTCGGAAATGATGCAATCTTTTAAAATAAACAGCCCTGGGAAAATATATTGTTTGAATAAACGTTGGAAACATTCTATTGACATCTTGCATAATTGTTGAATATTCCTGATAAAACAGGGGTGATTTGATGACTTTTCGAAGTAAAAAATACAATTTACTATTTCGTATTTTTGTTGTTAATTCCCTGAAAAATATGGGCACATCACTGGAACTTCCTTTCATGTCAATGTTTCTCTCTTGTTTGTTGCACGCCGCCCCCTTCCCCTTCCCCTGTTTTCAGGGCAGAAAAAGTCGTCTGAAGGGCAATACTTGACGGGCTATACTTGACAAAGATATAGCTGTCAGTATGACTCAGAATGACCCTTCCTGGATTACACGGCACACCGTCAAAATTTCAAATTATCACTTAAATATATTCACCTGATTTTCGCAGTTGATTGCTTCAAATATGGTCAAAATTGTCTCATTTTGGAGTTAAAATTCCAATTTCCAATGGGCATCGGTGGTGATAGTAGTATGTTATAGAAATCCTTTATTCTCCGTCTGATGATTCTGCCAGAAATAAACATTCTGAAAAAGAAAGAAAACATGTATGGTTAAAAAAAATGTATGTTTTTAAGGTTTTGTTACCTGTCATGTAGGTCTTCTGGTGGTTTGTTGATTTTTCAGGCAAGTGTAGTATGCCACTTACTGTTCGCATTGTTGGAGCCATCCACGAGGAGTCATCTTCTTTTTCTGTTATGATGGTAATGATATATATTGTGACTTCTTTGTATCGATTGCAGCATCTGAAATAAAAGAGAGAGAAAGAGATGCAATCATCAATGTCTTCAGCATAATTTATGACCTATTGTTTGTTCAATATCAGGCTGAGCTACATAAGGGACTGAAAAATGAACTGTAGCTAGGGTACAGCTATTAAGGGCAAAGCCTTTCTCCAAAAGTTTTATCATCACACCATGGCTTTTCTGGAAGAACGGAAAAGGCTAGAAAACTTAAATACACCCAAACACTAGGCCACATAATTATTTTATAACAATTTATTCATTAGCTGAATAACAGAATGCCATTATTTATGCTGGTAAAATGAGAAGAGTTAATTCTGGATCAACCTAGCTAGTCGTTGTTGGTATCGCTAAACTAAATACTTGATTTAGTATTACCTGTCTTGAAATGTTGCACTCGGAAATGATGCAATCTCTTAAAATAAGCAGCCCTGGGAAAATATATTGTTTGAATAAACGTTGGAAATACTCTATTGACATCTTGCATAATTGTTGAATATTCCTGATAAAACAGGGGCTGATTTGATGAATTTTCGAAGTAAAAAATACAATTTACTATTTCGTATTTTTGTTGTTAATTCCCTGAAAAATATGGGCACATCACTGGAACTTCCTTTCATGTCAATGTTTCTCTCTTGTTTGATGTATGCCCCCCCCCCCCCTTCCCCCTCCCCTGTTTTCATGGCAGAAAAAGTCGGCGGAAGGGCAATACTTGACGGGCTGTACTTGACAAGGATATAGCTGTCAGTATGACTCAGTATGACCCTTCCTGTATTACACGGCACACTGTCAAAATTTCAAAATATCACTTAAATATATTCACCTGATTTTCGCAGTTGATTGCTTCAAATATGATCAAAATTGTCTCATTTTGGAGTTAAATTTCCAATTTCCAAAGTGAATTGGTGGTGATAGTACTACGTTATAGAAATTCTTTATTCTCCGTCTGAGGATTCTGCAACAAATAAACATTCTGAAAAAGAAAAAAAACATGTATTGGGTAAAAAAATGTACGTTTTTAAGGTTTTGTTACCTGTCGTGTAGGTCTTCTGGTGGTTTGTTGAGTTTTCAGGCAAGTATAGTATGCCACTTACTGTTCGCATTGTTGGAGCCATCCATGAGGAGTCGTCTTCTTTTTCTGTTATGATGGTTATAATGTATATTGTGACTTCTTTGTATCGATTGCAGCATCTGAAATGAAAGAGAGAGAGATGCAATCATCAATGTCTTCAGCATAATTTATGACCTATTGTTTGTCCGATATCAGGCTGAGCTACATTTTGGACTGGAAGATGAACTGTAGCTAGAGTACAGGTATTAAGTGCACAGCCTTTCTCCAAAAGTTTTATCATCAAACCATGGCTTTTCTGGAAGAACGGGAAAGGCTTGAAAACTTAAATACACCCAACCATCAGGCCACATAATTATTTTATAACAATTTATTCATTAGCTGAATAAAAGAATGTTATTATTTAATGCTGGTAAAATGAGCAGAGTTAATTCTGGATCAACCTAGCTAGTCGTTGTTGTTGGTATCGCTGAACCAAATACTTGATTTAGAATTTCCTATCTTGAAATATTGCACTCGGAAAGGATGCAATCTCTTAAAATAAACAGCCCTGGGAAAATATATTGTTTCAATAAACGTTTGAAACATTCTATTGACATCTTGCATAACCGTTGAATATTCCTGATAAAAGAGGGGGTGATTTGATGACTTTTGGAGCTAAAAAATACAATTTACCTATTTCGTATTTTTGTTGTTAATTCCCTGAAAAATATTTGCGCATCACTGGAACTTCCTTTCAGGTCAATTTTTCTCTCTTGTGCGTTGCATGACGCCCCACCCCCCTTACCCTTTCCCCTCCCCTGTTTGCAGGCAGAAAAAGTTGTCTGAAGGCCTATAGTTGACAGGCTATACTTGACAAAGATATAGCTGTCAGTATGACGGAGTATGACCCTTCTGGATTACACTGCACACCATCAAAATTTCAAAATATCACTTAAATATATTCACCTGATTTTCGCAGCTGATCGCTTCAAATATGGTCAAAATTGTCTCATTTTGGAGTTAAAATTACAATTTCCAAAGTGCATCGGTGGTGACAGTACTATGTTATAGAAATTTTTTAATCTCTGTGTGAGGATTCTGCAACAAACAAACATTATGAAAAAGAAAGAAAACATGTATTGGTTAAAGAAAAATGTACGTTTTTAAGGTTTTGTTACCTGTCATGCAGGTCTCGTGGTGGTTTGTTGAGTTTTCAGGCAAGTATAGTGTGCCACTAACGGTTCGCATTGTTGGAGCCATTCATGAGGAGTCGTCTTCTTTTTCTGTTTTGATGGTTACGATATATATTCTGACTTCTTTTTATCAATTGCAGCATCTAAGATGAAAGAGAGAGAGATGCAATCATCAATGTCTTCAGCATAATTTATGTCCTATTGTTTGTTCGATATCAGGCTGAGCTACATATAGGACTGAAAGATGAACTTTAGCTAGAGAACAGGTATTGAGTGCACAGCCTTTCTCTAAAAGTTTTATCATCACAAAATGGCTTTTCTGGAAGAATGGAAAAGGCTAGAACACTTAAATACACCCATCCACCGGGCCACATAATTATTTTTTAACAAATTATTCATTAGCTGAATAAAAGAATGCAGTTATTTGATGCTGGTAAAATGAGAAGAGTTAATTCTGGTTCAACCTAGCTCGTCGTTGTTGTTGCTATCGTTGAACTAAATACTTGATTTAGAATTACCTATCTTGAAATGTTGCACTCGGAAATGATGCAATCTTTTAAAATAAACAGCCCTGGGAAAATATATTGTTTGAATAAACGTTGGAAACATTCTATTGACATCTTGCATAATTGTTGAATATTCCTGATAAAACAGGGGTGATTTGATGACTTTTCGAAGTAAAAAATACAATTTACTATTTCGTATTTTTGTTGTTAATTCCCTGAAAAATATGGGCACATCACTGGAACTTCCTTTCATGTCAATGTTTCTCTCTTGTTTGTTGCACGCCGCCCCCTTCCCCCTCCCCTGTTTTCAGGGCAGAAAAAGTCGTCTGAAGGGCAATACTTGACGGGCTATACTTGACAAAGATATAGCTGTCAGTATGACTCAGAATGACCCTTCCTGGATTACACGGCACACCGTCAAAATTTCAAATTATCACTTAAATATATTCACCTGATTTTCGCAGTTGATTGCTTCAAATATGGTCAAAATTGTCTCATTTTGGAGTTAAAATTCCAATTTCCAATGGGCATCGGTGGTGATAGTAGTATGTTATAGAAATCCTTTATTCTCCGTCTGATGATTCTGCCAGAAATAAACATTCTGAAAAAGAAAGAAAACATGTATGGTTAAAAAAAATGTATGTTTTTAAGGTTTTGTTACCTGTCATGTAGGTCTTCTGGTGGTTTGTTGATTTTTCAGGCAAGTGTAGTATGCCACTTACTGTTCGCATTGTTGGAGCCATCCACGAGGAGTCATCTTCTTTTTCTGTTATGATGGTAATGATATATATTGTGACTTCTTTGTATCGATTGCAGCATCTGAAATGAAAGAGAGAGAAAGAGATGCAATCATCAATGTCTTCAGAATAATTTATGACCTATTGTTTGTTCAATATCAGGCTGAGCTACATAAGGGACTGAAAAATGAACTGCAGCTAGGGTACAGCTATTAAGGGCAAAGCCTTTCTCCAAAAGTTTTATCATCACACCATGGCTTTTCTGGAAGAACGGAAAAGGCTAGAAAACTTAAATACACCCAAACACTAGGCCACATAATTATTTTATAACAATTTATTCATTAGCTGAATAACAGAATGCCATTATTTATGCTGGTAAAATGAGAAGAGTTAATTCTGGATCAACCTAGCTAGTCGTTGTTGGTATCGCTAAACTAAATACTTGATTTAGTATTACCTGTCTTGAAATGTTGCACTCGGAAATGATGCAATCTCTTAAAATAAGCAGCCCTGGGAAAATATATTGTTTGAATAAACGTTGGAAATACTCTATTGACATCTTGCATAATTGTTGAATATTCCTGATAAAACAGGGGCTGATTTGATGAATTTTCGAAGTAAAAAATACAATTTACTATTTCGTATTTTTGTTGTTAATTCCCTGAAAAATATGGGCACATCACTGGAACTTCCTTTCATGTCAATGTTTCTCTCTTGTTTGATGTATGCCCCCCCCCCCTTCCCCCTCCCCTGTTTTCATGGCAGAAAAAGTCGGCGGAAGGGCAATACTTGACGGGCTGTACTTGACAAGGATATAGCTGTCAGTATGACTCAGTATGACCCTTCCTGGATTACACGGCACACTGTCAAAATTTCAAAATATCACTTAAATATATTCACCTGATTTTCGCAGTTGATTGCTTCAAATATGATCAAAATTGTCTCATTTTGGAGTTAAATTTCCAATTTCCAAAGTGAATTGGTGGTGATAGTACTACGTTATAGAAATTCTTTATTCTCCGTCTGAGGATTCTGCAACAAATAAACATTCTGAAAAAGAAAAAAAACATGTATTGGGTAAAAAAATGTACGTTTTTAAGGTTTTGTTACCTGTCGTGTAGGTCTTCTGGTGGTTTGTTGAGTTTTCAGGCAAGTATAGTATGCCACTTACTGTTCGCATTGTTGGAGCCATCCATGAGGAGTCGTCTTCTTTTTCTGTTATGATGGTTATAATGTATATTGTGACTTCTTTGTATCGATTGCAGCATCTGAAATGAAAGAGAGAGAGATGCAATCATCAATGTCTTCAGCATAATTTATGACCTATTGTTTGTCCGATATCAGGCTGAGCTACATTTTGGACTGGAAGATGAACTGTAGCTAGAGTACAGGTATTAAGTGCACAGCCTTTCTCCAAAAGTTTTATCATCAAACCATGGCTTTTCTGGAAGAACGGGAAAGGCTTGAAAACTTAAATACACCCAACCATCAGGCCACATAATTATTTTATAACAATTTATTCATTAGCTGAATAAAAGAATGTTATTATTTAATGCTGGTAAAATGAGCAGAGTTAATTCTGGATCAACCTAGCTAGTCGTTGTTGTTGGTATCGCTGAACCAAATACTTGATTTAGAATTTCCTATCTTGAAATATTGCACTCGGAAAGGATGCAATCTCTTAAAATAAACAGCCCTGGGAAAATATATTGTTTCAATAAACGTTTGAAACATTCTATTGACATCTTGCATAACCGTTGAATATTCCTGATAAAAGAGGGGGTGATTTGATGACTTTTGGAGCTAAAAAATACAATTTACCTATTTCGTATTTTTGTTGTTAATTCCCTGAAAAATATTTGCGCATCACTGGAACTTCCTTTCAGGTCAATTTTTCTCTCTTGTGCGTTGCATGACGCCCCACCCCCTTACCCTTTCCCCTCCCCTGTTTGCAGGCAGAAAAAGTTGTCTGAAGGCCTATAGTTGACAGGCTATACTTGACAAAGATATAGCTGTCAGTATGACGGAGTATGACCCTTCTGGATTACACTGCACACCATCAAAATTTCAAAATATCACTTAAATATATTCACCTGATTTTCGCAGCTGATCGCTTCAAATATGGTCAAAATTGTCTCATTTTGGAGTTAAAATTACAATTTCCAAAGTGCATCGGTGGTGACAGTACTATGTTATAGAAATTTTTTAATCTCTGTGTGAGGATTCTGCAACAAACAAACATTATGAAAAAGAAAGAAAACATGTATTGGTTAAAGAAAAATGTACGTTTTTAAGGTTTTGTTACCTGTCATGCAGGTCTCGTGGTGGTTTGTTGAGTTTTCAGGCAAGTATAGTGTGCCACTAACGGTTCGCATTGTTGGAGCCATTCATGAGGAGTCGTCTTCTTTTTCTGTTTTGATGGTTACGATATATATTCTGACTTCTTTTTATCGATTGCAGCATCTAAGATGAAAGAGAGAGAGATGCAATCATCAATGTCTTCAGCATAATTTATGTCCTATTGTTTGTTCGATATCAGGCTGAGCTACATATAGGACTGAAAGATGAACTTTAGCTAGAGAACAGGTATTGAGTGCACAGCCTTTCTCTAAAAGTTTTATCATCACAAAATGGCTTTTCTGGAAGAATGGAAAAGGCTAGAACACTTAAATACACCCATCCACCGGGCCACATAATTATTTTTTAACAAATTATTCATTAGCTGAATAAAAGAATGCAGTTATTTGATGCTGGTAAAATGAGAAGAGTTAATTCTGGTTCAACCTAGCTCGTCGTTGTTGTTGCTATCGTTGAACTAAATACTTGATTTAGAATTACCTATCTTGAAATGTTGCACTCGGAAATGATGCAATCTTTTAAAATAAACAGCCCTGGGAAAATATATTGTTTGAATAAACGTTGGAAACATTCTATTGACATCTTGCATAATTGTTGAATATTCCTGATAAAACAGGGGTGATTTGATGACTTTTCGAAGTAAAAAATACAATTTACTATTTCGTATTTTTGTTGTTAATTCCCTGAAAAATATGGGCACATCACTGGAACTTCCTTTCATGTCAATGTTTCTCTCTTGTTTGTTGCACGCCGCCCCCTTCCCCTTCCCCTGTTTTCAGGGCAGAAAAAGTCGTCTGAAGGGCAATACTTGACGGGCTATACTTGACAAAGATATAGCTGTCAGTATGACTCAGAATGACCCTTCCTGGATTACACGGCACACCGTCAAAATTTCAAATTATCACTTAAATATATTCACCTGATTTTCGCAGTTGATTGCTTCAAATATGGTCAAAATTGTCTCATTTTGGAGTTAAAATTCCAATTTCCAATGGGCATCGGTGGTGATAGTAGTATGTTATAGAAATCCTTTATTCTCCGTCTGATGATTCTGCCAGAAATAAACATTCTGAAAAAGAAAGAAAACATGTATGGTTAAAAAAAATGTATGTTTTTAAGGTTTTGTTACCTGTCATGTAGGTCTTCTGGTGGTTTGTTGATTTTTCAGGCAAGTGTAGTATGCCACTTACTGTTCGCATTGTTGGAGCCATCCACGAGGAGTCATCTTCTTTTTCTGTTATGATGGTAATGATATATATTGTGACTTCTTTGTATCGATTGCAGCATCTGAAATAAAAGAGAGAGAAAGAGATGCAATCATCAATGTCTTCAGCATAATTTATGACCTATTGTTTGTTCAATATCAGGCTGAGCTACATAAGGGACTGAAAAATGAACTGTAGCTAGGGTACAGCTATTAAGGGCAAAGCCTTTCTCCAAAAGTTTTATCATCACACCATGGCTTTTCTGGAAGAACGGAAAAGGCTAGAAAACTTAAATACACCCAAACACTAGGCCACATAATTATTTTATAACAATTTATTCATTAGCTGAATAACAGAATGCCATTATTTATGCTGGTAAAATGAGAAGAGTTAATTCTGGATCAACCTAGCTAGTCGTTGTTGGTATCGCTAAACTAAATACTTGATTTAGTATTACCTGTCTTGAAATGTTGCACTCGGAAATGATGCAATCTCTTAAAATAAGCAGCCCTGGGAAAATATATTGTTTGAATAAACGTTGGAAATACTCTATTGACATCTTGCATAATTGTTGAATATTCCTGATAAAACAGGGGCTGATTTGATGAATTTTCGAAGTAAAAAATACAATTTACTATTTCGTATTTTTGTTGTTAATTCCCTGAAAAATATGGGCACATCACTGGAACTTCCTTTCATGTCAATGTTTCTCTCTTGTTTGATGTATGCCCCCCCCCCCCTTCCCCCTCCCCTGTTTTCATGGCAGAAAAAGTCGGCGGAAGGGCAATACTTGACGGGCTGTACTTGACAAGGATATAGCTGTCAGTATGACTCAGTATGACCCTTCCTGTATTACACGGCACACTGTCAAAATTTCAAAATATCACTTAAATATATTCACCTGATTTTCGCAGTTGATTGCTTCAAATATGATCAAAATTGTCTCATTTTGGAGTTAAATTTCCAATTTCCAAAGTGAATTGGTGGTGATAGTACTACGTTATAGAAATTCTTTATTCTCCGTCTGAGGATTCTGCAACAAATAAACATTCTGAAAAAGAAAAAAAACATGTATTGGGTAAAAAAATGTACGTTTTTAAGGTTTTGTTACCTGTCGTGTAGGTCTTCTGGTGGTTTGTTGAGTTTTCAGGCAAGTATAGTATGCCACTTACTGTTCGCATTGTTGGAGCCATCCATGAGGAGTCGTCTTCTTTTTCTGTTATGATGGTTATAATGTATATTGTGACTTCTTTGTATCGATTGCAGCATCTGAAATGAAAGAGAGAGAGATGCAATCATCAATGTCTTCAGCATAATTTATGACCTATTGTTTGTCCGATATCAGGCTGAGCTACATTTTGGACTGGAAGATGAACTGTAGCTAGAGTACAGGTATTAAGTGCACAGCCTTTCTCCAAAAGTTTTATCATCAAACCATGGCTTTTCTGGAAGAACGGGAAAGGCTTGAAAACTTAAATACACCCAACCATCAGGCCACATAATTATTTTATAACAATTTATTCATTAGCTGAATAAAAGAATGTTATTATTTAATGCTGGTAAAATGAGCAGAGTTAATTCTGGATCAACCTAGCTAGTCGTTGTTGTTGGTATCGCTGAACCAAATACTTGATTTAGAATTTCCTATCTTGAAATATTGCACTCGGAAAGGATGCAATCTCTTAAAATAAACAGCCCTGGGAAAATATATTGTTTCAATAAACGTTTGAAACATTCTATTGACATCTTGCATAACCGTTGAATATTCCTGATAAAAGAGGGGGTGATTTGATGACTTTTGGAGCTAAAAAATACAATTTACCTATTTCGTATTTTTGTTGTTAATTCCCTGAAAAATATTTGCGCATCACTGGAACTTCCTTTCAGGTCAATTTTTCTCTCTTGTGCGTTGCATGACGCCCCACCCCCCTTACCCTTTCCCCTCCCCTGTTTGCAGGCAGAAAAAGTTGTCTGAAGGCCTATAGTTGACAGGCTATACTTGACAAAGATATAGCTGTCAGTATGACGGAGTATGACCCTTCTGGATTACACTGCACACCATCAAAATTTCAAAATATCACTTAAATATATTCACCTGATTTTCGCAGCTGATCGCTTCAAATATGGTCAAAATTGTCTCATTTTGGAGTTAAAATTACAATTTCCAAAGTGCATCGGTGGTGACAGTACTATGTTATAGAAATTTTTTAATCTCTGTGTGAGGATTCTGCAACAAACAAACATTATGAAAAAGAAAGAAAACATGTATTGGTTAAAGAAAAATGTACGTTTTTAAGGTTTTGTTACCTGTCATGCAGGTCTCGTGGTGGTTTGTTGAGTTTTCAGGCAAGTATAGTGTGCCACTAACGGTTCGCATTGTTGGAGCCATTCATGAGGAGTCGTCTTCTTTTTCTGTTTTGATGGTTACGATATATATTCTGACTTCTTTTTATCAATTGCAGCATCTAAGATGAAAGAGAGAGAGATGCAATCATCAATGTCTTCAGCATAATTTATGTCCTATTGTTTGTTCGATATCAGGCTGAGCTACATATAGGACTGAAAGATGAACTTTAGCTAGAGAACAGGTATTGAGTGCACAGCCTTTCTCTAAAAGTTTTATCATCACAAAATGGCTTTTCTGGAAGAATGGAAAAGGCTAGAACACTTAAATACACCCATCCACCGGGCCACATAATTATTTTTTAACAAATTATTCATTAGCTGAATAAAAGAATGCAGTTATTTGATGCTGGTAAAATGAGAAGAGTTAATTCTGGTTCAACCTAGCTCGTCGTTGTTGTTGCTATCGTTGAACTAAATACTTGATTTAGAATTACCTATCTTGAAATGTTGCACTCGGAAATGATGCAATCTTTTAAAATAAACAGCCCTGGGAAAATATATTGTTTGAATAAACGTTGGAAACATTCTATTGACATCTTGCATAATTGTTGAATATTCCTGATAAAACAGGGGTGATTTGATGACTTTTCGAAGTAAAAAATACAATTTACTATTTCGTATTTTTGTTGTTAATTCCCTGAAAAATATGGGCACATCACTGGAACTTCCTTTCATGTCAATGTTTCTCTCTTGTTTGTTGCACGCCGCCCCCTTCCCCCTCCCCTGTTTTCAGGGCAGAAAAAGTCGTCTGAAGGGCAATACTTGACGGGCTATACTTGACAAAGATATAGCTGTCAGTATGACTCAGAATGACCCTTCCTGGATTACACGGCACACCGTCAAAATTTCAAATTATCACTTAAATATATTCACCTGATTTTCGCAGTTGATTGCTTCAAATATGGTCAAAATTGTCTCATTTTGGAGTTAAAATTCCAATTTCCAATGGGCATCGGTGGTGATAGTAGTATGTTATAGAAATCCTTTATTCTCCGTCTGATGATTCTGCCAGAAATAAACATTCTGAAAAAGAAAGAAAACATGTATGGTTAAAAAAAATGTATGTTTTTAAGGTTTTGTTACCTGTCATGTAGGTCTTCTGGTGGTTTGTTGATTTTTCAGGCAAGTGTAGTATGCCACTTACTGTTCGCATTGTTGGAGCCATCCACGAGGAGTCATCTTCTTTTTCTGTTATGATGGTAATGATATATATTGTGACTTCTTTGTATCGATTGCAGCATCTGAAATGAAAGAGAGAGAAAGAGATGCAATCATCAATGTCTTCAGCATAATTTATGACCTATTGTTTGTTCAATATCAGGCTGAGCTACATAAGGGACTGAAAAATGAACTGTAGCTAGGGTACAGCTATTAAGGGCAAAGCCTTTCTCCAAAAGTTTTATCATCACACCATGGCTTTTCTGGAAGAACGGAAAAGGCTAGAAAACTTAAATACACCCAAACACTAGGCCACATAATTATTTTATAACAATTTATTCATTAGCTGAATAACAGAATGCCATTATTTATGCTGGTAAAATGAGAAGAGTTAATTCTGGATCAACCTAGCTAGTCGTTGTTGGTATCGCTAAACTAAATACTTGATTTAGTATTACCTGTCTTGAAATGTTGCACTCGGAAATGATGCAATCTCTTAAAATAAGCAGCCCTGGGAAAATATATTGTTTGAATAAACATTGGAAATACTCTATTGACATCTTGCATAATTGTTGAATATTCCTGATAAAACAGGGGCTGATTTGATGAATTTTCGAAGTAAAAAATACAATTTACTATTTCGTATTTTTGTTGTTAATTCCCTGAAAAATATGGGCACATCACTGGAACTTCCTTTCATGTCAATGTTTCTCTCTTGTTTGATGTATGCCCCCCCCCCCCTTCCCCCTCCCCTGTTTTCATGGCAGAAAAAGTCGGCGGAAGGGCAATACTTGACGGGCTGTACTTGACAAGGATATAGCTGTCAGTATGACTCAGTATGACCCTTCCTGGATTACACGGCACACTGTCAAAATTTCAAAATATCACTTAAATATATTCACCTGATTTTCGCAGTTGATTGCTTCAAATATGATCAAAATTGTCTCATTTTGGAGTTAAATTTCCAATTTCCAAAGTGAATTGGTGGTGATAGTACTACGTTATAGAAATTCTTTATTCTCCGTCTGAGGATTCTGCAACAAATAAACATTCTGAAAAAGAAAAAAAACATGTATTGGGTAAAAAAATGTACGTTTTTAAGGTTTTGTTACCTGTCGTGTAGGTCTTCTGGTGGTTTGTTGAGTTTTCAGGCAAGTATAGTATGCCACTTACTGTTCGCATTGTTGGAGCCATCCATGAGGAGTCGTCTTCTTTTTCTGTTATGATGGTTATAATGTATATTGTGACTTCTTTGTATCGATTGCAGCATCTGAAATGAAAGAGAGAGAGATGCAATCATCAATGTCTTCAGCATAATTTATGACCTATTGTTTGTCCGATATCAGGCTGAGCTACATTTTGGACTGGAAGATGAACTGTAGCTAGAGTACAGGTATTAAGTGCACAGCCTTTCTCCAAAAGTTTTATCATCAAACCATGGCTTTTCTGGAAGAACGGGAAAGGCTTGAAAACTTAAATACACCCAACCATCAGGCCACATAATTATTTTATAACAATTTATTCATTAGCTGAATAAAAGAATGTTATTATTTAATGCTGGTAAAATGAGCAGAGTTAATTCTGGATCAACCTAGCTAGTCGTTGTTTTTGGTATCGCTGAACCAAATACTTGATTTAGAATTTCCTATCTTGAAATATTGCACTCGGAAAGGATGCAATCTCTTAAAATAAACAGCCCTGGGAAAATATATTGTTTCAATAAACGTTTGAACCATTCTATTGACAATTTGCATAATTGTTGAATATTCCTGATAAAAGAGGGGGTGATTTGATGACTTTTGGACCTAAAAAATACAATTTACTATTTCGTATTTTTGTTGTTAATTCCCTGAAAAATATGTGCACATCACTGGAACTTCCCTTCAGGTCAATTTTTCTCTCTTGCTTGTGGCTTGACGCCCCCACTTCCCCCTCCCCTTTTTCAGGGCAGGAAAAGCTGTCTGAAGGGCTATACTTGACGGGCTCTACTTGACAAAGATATAGCTCTCGGTATGATGCAATATGACCCCTCTGGATTAAACGGCACACCGTCAAAATTTCAAAATATCACTTAAATATATTCACATGATTTTCGCAGTTGATTGCTTCAAATATGGTCAAAACTGTCTCATTTTGGAGTTAAATTTCCAGTTTCCAAAGTGCATCGGTGGTGATAGTACTATGTTATAGGAATTCTTTATTCTGCAACTGAGGATTCTGCAACAAATAAACATTCTGAAAAAGAAAAAAAACGTGTATTGTTGAAAAATATGTATGTTTTTAAGGTTTTGTTACCTGTCACATAGGTCTTCTGGTGGTTTGTTGAGTTTTCAGGCAAGTATAGTATGCCACTTACTGTTCACATTGTTGGAGCGATCCATGAGGAGTGGTCTTCTTTTTCTGTTATGATGGTTATGATATATATTGTGAATTCTTTGTATCGATTGCAGTATCTGAAATTAAAGAGAAAGAGATGCAATCATCAATGTCTTCAACATAATTTATTACCTATTGTTTGTTCAATATCAGGCTGAGTGACATATAGGACTGAAAGATGAACTTTAGCTAGTGTACAGGTATTAAGTGCACAGCCTTTCTCTAAAAGTTTTATCATCACACCATGGAACGGAAAAGGCTAGAAAAGTTAAATACACCCAACCGCTGGGCCACATAATTATTTTATAACAATTTATTCATTAGCTGAATAAAAGAATGCCATTATTTAATGCTGGTAAAATGAGAAGAGTTAATTCTGGATCAACCTAGCTAGTCGTTGTTGTTGGTATCGCTGAACTAAATACTTGATTTAGAATTACCTATCTTGAAATGTTGCAATTCAATGGGAGTATAATGGGGAAGTGGGATGGGAGAATGAAAGGCATGTGGTTAGTGAGAGACTCAAAGGAGAGGGTTAATATGTTAATCAGGGAGATTGGAAAGAATGGGGCAAGGGATGTCATCAGGCAGTTCGTCTCCTAGTGCTGGGAGGAAAGAAGAAGCGTGGGGATAGAAAGGCAGTTGGGAGTACAGGAGTAACCAAGGCTTTCTCACCCGAAAACCGCGACAAATCAGCAGCCGGCCAGAGTGTTATTTTTATTATTACCCTTTTCCATTCGCCCAACAGACTGGAGCTTCATGACTTCTGCTCAGTTAAAATTTGATAATTCTTCCGAAACTGGGATCTGGCAATAAAAGGATAAAAAATAGATTTATGGAAGCTGTGTGTGATGCAACACGTTTATATATTGGAATAAGCTACCCGAGATCTTTCCAACAGTGAATTGAACATCGAAAGAATTTCATGAAATAATATGGGATCGCTCAGAAGGTGGAGATGCAGGCTGCAAACTCAGGGGTCCTCGGTTTGAATACCACCTGCGGCAACCTCGTTGTCCTTGGGCAAGTCACCTAATCGCAATTGCTCACGTGGGGGCACGATGGCGTTGTGTACTAAGGTATACTGCACGTCGATGGTGTACTTGTCATCAACCAATGCTAACCCTGCTTATGAGGAGTTAGCACGTTGCCACTGTATGGAAACAACTATAGGCGTTTTTGTTCAGATTCATCCGGTTGAGAGACAATGACAAGATCGGGAGCGGGGGGATGTATATATTATTGGTCATTTTCGACACATATTGTCGACGGAGTGCTAGAATGTCCTGTCCCATAGAGGGCATAGGGCTTTCTAGCACTCAGGCGACGACATATGTTAACAAACCTTCAAAGAACTGATCCATGTGCATATGCAGATGAGTGATTTACCTTCAGACTTTGCAAGCTAAGCTCAAAAAATCATTTTTTCTCTTAAAAGTCAATTTTTGTCTAGAAAACATTATTCTCCTATAGATCGTTGTCGTTTTGGACTGCAGGGGGGTGGGGGGGGGGATTTGACAGCTTTACAGTTAGTCATTTGGTAACTGCAACCATTTCCACTTTTAAATCTTTTATAATAGGGCAACTGCATGACCACCCCATCTTTTTCATTTCTTTTCTGGGGGAGTAGATGTGCATGTGCACAGTTGATTTGTCAGTCGCTACAATCACTTGAAATACTGAAATTGAGCATCCAAGTCAAACTGGATAACAAAGGTCTACATTATACATGTAGCTCTATCGCCGCTCCAGAGGTATCGTGAGCACTAGAAATGTGTGTTGGGGGGGGGGGGGGGGGTGATGACGCATTATTCTAAACGATAACGATAGTCATTCATTGGCGAGAAATAATCATTTTTGTGTCTTCCCCAGGTTGGGAAAAGACTTTCTCTCCTTTCTCTCCTTCCTAAATCGTTTTAACCCTTTAACAAATGGAGTCGACTGACGCTGCAGTTGGCAAAATTCATTCGTAGGCTTGAAATATCATTGAAAACAACATTCTCAATTTCGGGTGTTGATAATCCGGTACCTTCATATACAAAATAATACTCATGCTACCTTAACACCACAGCTAAAGTAGAATAGGGTTTGGGTAAATTTCTACTTTAGAATAAAGACGCGGGTAAAATACCTAGGGTTCTTACCAATTATTTCGGTTAAATGCTCCAAATGCAAAACCTGTACATAACTTTCGACCTTTCGCGTTCGCGGTCCGGTTGAAAAGAGCAACAGAGGCTGGTCTTCTTCTTGGTTCTTTGATCTCAATTGGTTAATCCCGGTCACATGAGACCTCAGAGTGGTGGTATTCATCTTCACAGCTGGAACAGGTTCTGGAGAGTTCTGGAAGTCTTTCCTGGTTCGTAGACTGTCTCTGATGACGTCACGCGAGTGGGATTATATAGCAATTCTACAACCCTCTTCTCCGTTTAATTTAAAAAGCCAAAGATTATCATGCCAAAGAAAAAACTGCCGGGAACCCAACTGACCTGGAGTACTTCTGGGAAGTCAGGAAAGAAGAGTGCGCTCAAACTTTAAGAGTTTGATCTTTTGATCCCCTATACCAAATGGGGTGACCTAAACATGTAGCAATAAAAGATCCCGATAAATTTCTAAAAGAGATAATGACATCCACTCTACCACTGGGGAATATTCCGGTGGACGAGAAGAGCCCTCAATGAATACTGTCCTAACCAATGTTTGACTATGCCCTTTGATAGTGGGTGGATAAGGAATTCATAAATATTGACCTGAGGGCTGATCCTCAGGTAGCCAGCCTAACAATTTTTGATTATCCTCCACCCCTTGCACCCCCTGGAAACAGTGAGTCACCATCTCCTGTCTAGGGCGCTGGGGGCAACATTCCAAACAACCAGCGGACATTCCTAGTCGTTTTGGGCTGATACGTCCTCCATTAATTCTCTGCAGATGTCAGACACTGTTAATTTGGGGCTGGAATCTCTCAAGCCCCAGCCGTTGGTCTAGACCGAATCTGTTCCCCAAGTTAACTCTTTTGGTTGGGCCTCATTTGTGGCACTATTTTTTTCAGCTTCCTAATTTATAGGAGGCTACATTTCTACTTGGGGCTTCCCGGCAGGTGAGACTTTCAATGTTTGAATTCAGGGTCCTCAATGAAGATGTCACCATTCCGAACCTGCTCAGGGGACTTCCCCGAGGGACTCTTATTCCCTATTTGGCGCTTGTTAACTTTTCCCTGTCTGGTGCAGCAGGACTGGACCAAGGTTCTTCCTATCCCATTCACGCCGTGACTGGTCTGCCCATATCTGCCTAGTTTTGAATCTCTTTCTGTCTGCTGTAAGTTGGGAATGAACCAGCCCTGCAGTAGGGCAAATGCACCCCACATCCTGTGAATATTCTGTCCAACCTTCCCCAGGGTCCCAGGGTATTCCTAAGACTCCAGGTCCAAGTTGACGTATCTCGTAACCCGATCTTATTTTGTCAGCTTCAACTATGACCCCAACGGGGTCCCATGGTTACCCAGACAACGCTGGTTCAATGTATGAATTCGTATATCTCTGTTTTTCGGTGGTATTCCTGTCTGTTTGTGATTGGTGGGGTATGGCCCCTGGATCCCAGGGTATTCCTAGGCTTCCTGGTCTAGTTTTAACATTACGCTGCTCTTTTGTGGGGCATTTATTCATTTGTTTAATACCGTGGGATTCTGCGTCATCTATCAGGATTTGCGAAAACTCTTTAGCCACCTGAGCAAATGTTTCCTCCCAGGCTGCCTTAACGATATTTTGGTCTGACGTTGTACCCAGAGCAGCATCAGTTCCATTGGCTTCTGTAGTGATTTGGGAGTTGTGCAATGATCGACTGTGATGGTTCACGTTGAGAAAACGTCCAACAGGTTGCGCTTGTTTGTCGTGCACCGATTGGCACTCTAACATTGGTTCTGTTTTTGCTGGTTTAATTATAAAGTCGGTTATCAGTGGCCCCTTTTCACATTTTAGCGATGTGACAGAGCTTGCTAGACTCATAGCATCTTTACACACAGTCACCTGGGCAACCACCTGAGGCGACTGGGATATTCCCTGTACTTCAGTTTGTTTGATCTCGGAATTAGTTTCAATGCCCTGTGGGTTCCCTAGGTCCAATGTTGACAGACACTCTTTTTCGTATACTTTTCGGAGCTTGGTTTCACTCAATTTCTGACATTCATTAGTTACTTTAGGAACAACCCAATCGCCAAGGAGAGAACTTCCTCCCTGAAATAGGCTCTTCCATCGTGTTTAATCAGGAAATCACACCCTAGTAAGACAGCATCGCTGATTGTTGCCACGTATAGGAATTCATTAAAAATTCTGTCACCTATTGTGATTTTCAGTGGGCCTACATGGTAACCTTGCAGTTTACTGTCCCTCTCTGCAGTTTGGAGCACTACTTTCTTAATTATGGGTGGAGTTGGTTTCAGTTTTCCAAACAATTTATCGGACATAACTGTGACCATGGCACCCGAATCCACAGTTGCGATTGTTTCAACTGACTCTATCTGGAGAGAGATCCGGACAGAGAATGACGGTTTACATTGTCGAATAGTGATCACATTATCAGAATCCTTGACGCCATTGTGGTATGCGAGATTCCCAGTTGCCAGATTTGGGAAAATTCTGGACGGACTGTTGCCCTGGAGGTGCCCAATACCTGAGCATGAGTAGCACTGGACCCTACTAGGCGAGGGTGACCCAGACCTAGATTGTTCCTGGGTCTGTTCATCCCTCCCCAGGACAAATACTCCTTTGGATTATCCAGTTTATTTAAAACATGTCCCACCATGGTGGTGAGTTTGGTTAACCCTTCCTGGTTCCCAATCACTTGTTTTTGGACCTTCTCAACTTGTGTTTTCAAAACAAAAGACTCTGCTTTCAAACTCTTTATCTCAGTATAAAAGTTCATGATGTTGGGTAAATGAGATTGATTACTGTCCTCCTCCCCGTTGTTTAAATCAGTTCTATTTCCAAGACCATATCTATCTCTTTTGGGTGACCTACCCCATCCCGTTTGTTTCAACACTCTGATTTGAGGAGGGTCTTCCTCCTCAACCGAGTTAAGGAAAGGAATAAGCTCGCGTACCTCACGTTGAGTTTGGTTGTTCTTTTGTCCGTATATGGCGGTTTGGTTGTACTGGTGCCACCTGATTTTGTTTATGGCATCCTCAATGGTGACGGGGCGCTGGTTTACTGTCGTTACAACCATGACAAAATTTGATAATGGCCTGCTCCAGTGTAAAGTGTGCAGGGCAGTCACGGAAAGCACGATTAGCCAATGCTAAAATGGTGTCTGCCCATTCCTCCAGGATGTCCGTTTGCCCCTGCGTAGCCTGTTGAAACTGAACTTGGGCATACTCCATACCCTGCAGCAACTCGGCCCATGTTATATTTTGGCTACTCTCTGCCAACAGGTTAGCGTGCTCCGCTGCCCTGCCCTTCAAACACAAGCCAAACAGACATTTCCGGTCATTTTCCTCCAGTGTCTCCTCATACTGGAGCCAATCCTGAAACCTTTTAAATAAATGCCACGGTTCTGACCCATCATACTGCATGGACTTGGGTACCTTCGTTTTCCTCCTATATGGCCCTTGTCTGTTATCCAGGGAAAACTGCACTGGGGAAAATTGGTACCCTACCCGGCTCTGCCGGTAACCTACCGACAGAGTCGGTTGGGGGGGGGGGGGGCACCGCTTGCCATTGTGGGTCGTGACCGACTTGAGCGGACATGGTCGGCTGATCTCCCACAGGACCCAACTCCTGATTTTGAATGTTCGACACTCCTGCGAGTCTTGGCACATTTGACGCTACTCGTGGCCCCCGGGCTTCATTCACATCTAGTCCTACTGGTCTTGTGTTTACGTCTGGGACACATGCTTCCGTCCCCCTCCGTACCCTCTCACAAAAAGCACCATTACTTTCGCCTACAGCCTGGACCGGATAGTTCAGCTTTGGCGAAGCTTGGGGCCCTATGATGTCTGGGTACCTGGGTGACCCTGTCCTCGGGCAGTAGGAATGTTCCCTACTGGGGAAAGCATTCCCACTGGATTCAAGGTCTGACATTATATAGGGATCGGGGGCACCCTGCTGGTAAATCTCCACTGAACTAGGAATTTCCCAGCCCACTGTGTTTGACTGATGAGGCCTTTCCCAGAGTTCAGGGGCTAACGCTGCCCTAGGTCTGTTGGGGTCTATCATGCCTGGATTCACATACCTAGCTTTCACCCCCTCAGTGGACTGCCCTGAGAAGCCCAAGGGATTACCATCACCTCCAAGGTCCCGATAGTCTCCTCTACCAGTATATGTCGTCGTTATATTTTCTGGCCTGATCACACGGTCATGATAATTGGAATGGGGACCACTTCTCCAATCACTCTGGTGCTCACCCCAACATATATTTACCTTAATGGATTTCCTGAGTGCCTGTCGTTCCTTCACATTTTGAAATGTGCCTTGGAAATCCGAATTCACTAAATCAACAGGTCCTTGTTTCTCATACCACGCGGTGCTATCATGAGCAAACCGGTTGGGACCACCACAGCTAGACTGCGCCTTCTGTAACACAGTCTGATCTCCATTTGATTTTTTATCTGCCCTCAACTTCCCATCACCACTATCTGAACTGAAAGAGGGAGACAATTCTCGACTCGCCCGAGGTGTGTGTCTATTTTCAGTTGGTGGCGAACTTATAGTTGAGACCGACCATTCTGGATTATATGGATTACCACCATCTTTGATTACAAGTTTTTCAATATGCTCCGTCAGGGGTAGGATTGTCCTAGATAATCCTGGGCTTTCCCCCTCCCTGGTGACAAATTCGATGACACTTGTCTATTTAACTGTTTGACTGGGTCTTCCTCCCCCTCCTTACTAACTATAATCTTTGGTGGGGACCCGAAAAATCAATCACATTCCACTGGTCGTTAGACCCCCTGAAGTGTGGAATTGTTAAAAGATCCTCTCTAGAAAGGGTCCCATATTCAGCCCTTGTTTCTGTTATTGCTAGGGCAATCTTCGGCCCTATGTTGGGTATTCTTTGCAATTCCCCAAATGAAGCATAATTTACTTTAACCTTCTCCTCTGCCATATTTCTATTTCTCACTCAATGAAATTCAATTTATATACAAATCAAGACAAATTGACAGTTACCAAGAACTAGTCTGCTCAGTACCTCGGCTTTCCTAGGCCTTTGGTACTTCTGGAGCCTACCTATATACTGCACGCAGCCAGTATATCCACAACAAAATCCACAAATTCACTAGTCCCGACTAATACTCAAGTCAACCGCCTAACCTCAGCTTTCCTAGGTCGGTGGTACGGGAGCACTATATGGCCTACAGCCAAAATACAATTCACAATATTACAACAAAACTATCAATTCACTGCCAGACAAACCGTATCCTTAGCACAATGCTATGGTCACGGCAATTTTTACAAAATAATGCAAAATAAGGTTGTTCCTGTAGCATCTCTGTAAGATCCACAGCAACAAAGAAATATTCAAATTCAATCCATTATCTGTCTCAGTAGCCTGTGCTGCTGCCACAGCAACATTTCACAAACAAACTGTCTTGGTAGCATTTGTTGCCACCACAACAGCAAATTAAATTTTGTACAATTTCTGCAGCAATCTACAATACCATAACTGTCTCTGTAGTCTATGCCACAGCAACAGCAAAATTTTCCTGTATCTATGAAATTTAATTCACAGCCACAGAAATTTCAAAAAGCAATCTGTATCTACAGAAATCAGACTGCAGCCACAGAAAATTTAATTCATTCAAACCTGTATCTGTAGAAATTAATCTACAGTCACAGCAAAAATTCAATGTCACTCAAATCTGTACCCGAAGAAATTAATCCACGGTCACGGAACATATATACACAATTAATTTTAATTTTCACATATCACAAAACCCGCCTCCGCAAAAACTGAAAATTGCGGCAACGGTAATTTTCCAACATAAAAATTCACTTTGTACACAAATAATTCTGAATTGTCAAATTTCTGAACTCGCAGATAATTTCGATCACTGCAGTATGTCACCACAGCCCGATCGAAAAAAACAAACAGTTTTGAATTCATAATCTGCGAACAAAAATCCCAATATTTGAAATCAATGTTAGGTACATTTCCCCACAATTGATTTTCAATGTTATTAGTTTTGTATCAAGAAGAGAAAGTTGACGCTGTCAGTAGATTAACTCCCGCTGTCATCGTCCAGAATGGAATTGGTAAAACCCCGACCTCGTGACCTGTGGAAACTTTGTAAAAGTTTACAAAGTCACCCCCGAAAACTGGTTCTAATGTGGGCGATGTCAATAAAGTAGAATAGGGTTCGGGTAAATCTCTACTTTAGAATAAAGTTGCGGGTAAAATACCTAGGGTTCTTACCAATTATTCCGGTTAAATGCCCCAAATGCAAAACTGTACATAACTTTCGACCTTTCGCGTTCGCGGTCCGGTTGAAAAGAGCAACAGAGGTTGGTCTTCTTCTTGGTTCTTTGATCCCAATTGGTTAATCCCGGTCACATGAGGCCTCGAAGTGGTGGTATTCATCTTCACAGCTGGAACAGGTTCCGGAGAGTTCTGGAAGTCTTTCCTGGTTCGCAGACAGTCTCTGATGACGTCGCGCGAGTGGGATTATATAGCAATTCTACAACACAACACTCAGTGCCTGAAATAATGATTGCTTCTGTGCGATTAAAATATTAACGACGATAATTGTGCTCTGTGTTTAAGAGAATTGTGACCATTTCAGCTCTAAAGTTCCCCATTTAAAACATCGATGTGTCATAATTGCTGAAAAGAGTGTGTGTGGTTTTTCTACATGCACTCCATGGATGTGTGCAAGTCGGGGACAGTGGCGTAGGAAGCATTTCAATCTGGGGGTGTGGGGGGAAAATGACTGGGACACAAACCAGCAGGTGCCGAGCGGCAACAACAAAGGCTAATTGAGAGGGGTCTGGGAGGGGGTTTTTCCCCAAAACATTTTAAAACAGAGACATCAAATGGTGCATTCTGGCAGCTTTTTAGCTGAAATCCATTTGTTTTCTTTAATAGAAAAAAGTTGATTTTCAGCTGCATGTTATGTAGTGTTTTCGACAAGTGACATGATACACGAATCTCCTATCAAACAAAATGGGTGCCTGGGTTATTTTTTAGTAAATCTGGTGGATAAAATTTATTGAAGCAAATTTCTGTCTCTCTGCATGCTGTGAGTGTGGAAGGCTGGAAGCTAACATTCTTCAACAGATACCACATACATGACATGATATTTTTACAATTTGACATCTGATTTTATTTTAATTTAACTGCCTACTGTGCAGGAAAATTAATCTGCGAAGCCTACTATGTTAACATATACACGGAAAAGGTGCCACCCCCAACCCCGTGCCACCCCCCCCCCCCCTCCTGGTTCCTCGGCCCGTGGTCAAAGATGTATTGGTCAACGCCTGTGTTTAGTTTAACTAATTTCTTTTTAAGGTCACAACTCGCATGTTTAGTTGTGTATTTATAGCCAAAAACACACACACGTATTTATTATGTGTTTGCCCATGAAACAGCAGAAAATCGCTTTAAAAAAGTTGCTGTCTTTATTTTCATTAAGTTCGACAAAAAATGGAAAAAATAATGAAAATTAATTGGCGATTTTTGAGAATAGTGCTGGCCGGTTTTGAGCGTTACATTGGGTACAGGGTTAAGTCTGAGATCTACATTGAATAATTGTCTATTAACTCCCTCACTTTGGGCTATCGATCCTGTCTTTATGTTTTAATTCCAAATACTCAGGAACATTCACTTACATCATCGGTCAGTTTTTTTTTCATGTAATAAGCTGAGTTTACTTGAAGCGTTTAAAGGGACGCAGCTGACCAGAGATAATAAAAGGAAAACAACACAGATCGTTGACCCGATTCATTGCAAATTGGTCACTGATTTTATTTATTTATTTATTGATGTTTTAAGGTCACCTATTTCTGCAAAATGGCTAATCATGACCGCGACACTTTTACGGGTGAAGGAAGCCGATGTACCCGGAGAGAACCACCGAGCAGCGGCGAGCAACTGTCAGCTCACCTACATACGACCTCCACACAAGCAGGGTTAGCATTGGTTGAAGACAGGTGCACAATCGACGTGCAGTACGCCTTAGTACACAACGTCACCGTGCCCCCGCGTAGGCAATGGGGGTGAAGTGTCTTGCCCAAGGACACAACGCGGTTGCCGCAGGTGGGATTCGAACCGAG
Organism: Pictodentalium vernedei; assembly: GCA_031216915.1. NCBI lineage: Eukaryota > Metazoa > Mollusca > Scaphopoda > Dentaliida > Dentaliidae > Pictodentalium > Pictodentalium vernedei. The sequence goes on from CM062295.1 coordinate 475,253,370, forward strand.
GACCTCTCGAACTGCAGCCTGTATCTCTACCTGAGCCACAGCGCCCCCGGTCGCTGATTTTAAAAACAACGTCAAGGTAATGTTTGTTAGCTCAAGTTCTGGTTAGTGACACGCTGCCATTAATCAGGATACGAGTGAATCACAGAAAAGTCAACGGAGTTTTTTTGTAAACTTTCAACACAATAACAGAAATTTATGAGAATATTCACTCTGACTGAAACGCTCTTTTAAATATTTTAGTTGCAAAAAATCTACACATGATAAAGATAGAATAATAAAAATTTATCGCAACGAGAAACTGAAATAATAAACCACAAAGCCTTTGAGACCTGCCAAAAGTATATTTTTGGTGCCAAATGCTGTTATTTTTGGCGCAAACGTAACCATTTAGTACAATCGGTTGGTCCCACTGGAGTAGTAGACTTTTGTTCGCCAGAGAAAAATTTGTGTCGTGTGTACTATGGGGACATTTTCCTGAGTGCAATCGGCCGGTGGCATTCAGGCGAAAAAAATATCTATGGGAATGTTGAGTGTTAAATCAAGTCCCCCATACAAGACAAAATCGTCAGTTTTCTCTAGCGAACAAATGTCTATGGGAATTTCAGTGTTAAATTAGGCCACCACAGTGTCATACCTTAGTCCTCACTGGTACCCGACAGCTTGAACACTGTAAAACAATTATCTGCGATCAACATGAACTCCATTTGAATGTACTTTCATGGAAGATTTCGATACTGAAGGAGGTTCTGGGTTCTTGTCACGTAGTTCTTGGCAATCTCCGAGCAGCGGGAACTCTAACTTAAGTAGCACACAAACCTAAAATTATTTCTTTTGTTTGAGTCAGGGTGGCTTGGTTTTTACGGCATTGGACTTCAATCCCAAAGGTCTAAGGTTCAATCTATTTATTTACTATTTATTTATTTACTGAGGTTGAACGACATTTTCGATAGCCAGGGCAACCTGGTGTCGGACAGTTTTACAGATGGAGGACGCCGGAATACTCGGAGAGAACCACCGAGCAACGGCGAGTAACTGGCTGGCTCTCCAGCATACTAACGCCAGCAAGCAGGGTTAGCATTGGTTGAAGACAAGTGCACCTTCGACGCGCCCCAACGTTGGAAATGGGAATGATGTGTCTTGCCCAAGGACAGAATTCGGTTGCAACAGGTGGGATTCGAATCGAGAACCTCTCGGCTTGCAGCCTGTACTTCTTCCAACCTCTTCCAACTGAGCCACCCCCCCCCCCCCCCCCCACACACACAGGTGAATCCTCCACAGGAGTAACAGCGTTGTGACCATGGGCAAGGCATTTATTCTCGATTGCCCACGTGGCGGCGTGGTGGCGCTGTGTATTGAGGCGCAGTTCACATGTCTTCAGCCAATACTAACCCTGCTTGTGTGGAGTTAGTGCGTTGGAGAGTCTGACATTTCCTCGCCACTGCTCGGTGGTTCTCTCCGGGTACTCCTGAAAGTTACAACCCCCCCCCCCCCCGGCCAGATAAAATAACGACGGTAATATGAACACCTAATCTCTGTGACTTACAAAATTAAAATTGTGTTAATGGTGGTAAAAAATCAGTTTCCAACCTGACCTGAAAAATTTCAAATTAAAGCACACAATTAAAGCCCCAGATTCACTCTGAGGGCATTGAAATTTCAAACTTTTCTCTGGGGAGCCCCCCCCCCCCCCCCCCGAACCCACACCACTATAGGCTTACGGCTCCTGGATATGCCTGCGGCCTGGCGACCTAGCAGCCCCACAAAAAATTAAGCCCCCCACACTCATTAGGAATTCCAAGCTGTGTCTCTGCTAGATACTAACCAGTATCATTAACAAAGGAAAAATGTAGATTCTTTTAACCTGGACGAACTGATCGGTTTCAATGTAAGCACCACTGTCAGTGGGAGGTGGAGCCCGGTGGCTCAGTGGTAGACTGTTGAACTTCTATGCTAGAGGTCACGAGTTCGATCCCCGTCCGGGACGACCCACATTGTGTTCTTGGGCAAGGTAAAGAAATTTATCCCGGTTGCCCACATGGAGACACGATGACGCCCTGTACTATGGTGTACTGCACGTCGATGGTGCACATTTCTTCAATCGCTGTAACCCTGCTTGAGCGGAGCTTGAACAGAGTTAGAATGTTGAGGAGCTGGCAGTTGCTCGTCGATGTTCGGTGGTTCTCTCCGGGTACTCCGGCTTCCTCCACCCGTAAAACTGTCAAGGACACGATACGCCATTGTGCATAAGTATGTGACATTAAACACCAATTAATAAATAACTCTCAATGGCAAATAGGTTAGTTTTTCTCTATATTTGGTGGTATGTTAGAAAATATGCTAGCTTTAAAATACTTTATAACCAATTGCATGGTTAAGCGCGGGGGGGGGGGGGGGAGAGGGGATGGTGACCCCCCCCCCCCCCCCAAAACAAACACGCTGGCCCAATGGAACTTCGACCCAACATGAAGTCTAAAAATAGTCTCCAATATAGGGGGAACACACGCCACCAATGCCTCAGATTCACTCTAAGAACACTTATGTTTCCAAAATAACCTCATGTGTCCTAACTAGGACACGATGGTCATTGCCCCTCCTTCTAGGGAAGTGGGAGGAGGGAAGACTAAGGGAGGCACCGAAATCCCACAAAACGGCATTTCAAATATCATCGTTGCTCTGCCCCGCCCGTCCCGCCCCACCCTATCCCTCCTAAAAAAATGGCTTGGGCACCCCTTGTTATAGACTGCTGGCTACGCACCTGTTTCTAATAATTATATTCCAATAACAATAGCTTTACATACATAAAAAAGTGAATTTCATACATTTTAGACCAACCAACATTTCCATGCACAGAATCGTTCAAATAAAAGAATCAACAATTACCTTGTTTATTGCTCGAGTACAACTGTAGAGCTGAATTTTCATAAGGTTTTGAAGTGGAAATACTTAGAATCACAAAATGCATGTTCGCACACAATATTCTTGTTTTCATTTTAAAGAGAAGAAAAAACACACCAACTTCCACCAACTGGTCACTTTCATGGGGTTGTTTATGAATGATAGAATGTGACGTCAGTGATTAGTTTGTGAACATTTTCTTTTCAGTCTCGTTGATGCGTAGCTGGTATGGACTGTCATGCGAGTTGATCGGTGATTTTAACAATCACACTTTGGCCGACCGCTGATTTACCCTGTTCTCACCAAATGCCTCCCTATCTCCACGCCTCTTCTCTCCTCCCATCACCCAGAAACACACTGCTTGATGACATTCCGTATTCCATTCTTCCTGGTCTCTTCGCTAAGCATACTAAACCTCTCCTTTGTGTCACCCATCAACCCAGAGGCGGCGGAAGCTCGATAAAAGTATAGGGACACAAACTGCCATGCTTCAGCCAAATGGGAGAAAAAGTTACAATCGTATTTCGGTAACTTTACCATGACACACTATATCGTCTTAATCAGATGAGCATGCCGCCGTGTGGTCGCAGTCCTGTTCATTTTCTTGTGTCCCTTGTGTCCTGTTTCCACTGACCCTGTATCAACCACATATTCTTCATTCCCCACCGCTTCCCCAGTGTACTCTCGGTGACTCTTTTTATGTTAGCTTGGTAGTTTGGACTTTCAAATAGAAAGTGTCCCAGGGTCTTCACTACTTTTAAATTATACATTTGACACTCCCTTCCACCGTCCTTCCCAATGTTGCCTGTTCTAAGTTCCAGCGACCGCGATCCCACCTTGAACAGCAGTGACCACTAAAGCTCCCATCAAGGTAATCGCCAAAAGCTGGCTTATCTTATCATGCAGGCAACACAAAGACCTCTTTGCTTTAACAACCCCCACCCCCGCCCCTGCCAGTCGCGGTTGCAATCCTGCAGGACTTTTTCTCTGACGACCCTTTTACCCTGGCTTGTAACTACTTCTAAGTCCGACATCTCCATTCAATAATTCTCTGTTAACTCCCACCCTTGGCCCATCCACCCTGTCTTTGTATTTGATTCCGAATATTCTGGAAGTGATCAGCATAATTTGAGGGTAAAAAGAGAGACTGCTGCTTTGCAGCTACGAAAAGACTGTTTTTGAAATATAAATGTTCTATTACTAATGGAAAGATATCGCTGATGACGTTGCAATGCTAGTCTAGTGTCAGTCTCTTGATTATTCATTTATTTTATTGTGGTTTAAAGACACTCTTGACAGCCAGGGTCACCTCGTGTCGGACAGTTTTACGGGTGGAGGAAGCCGGTGTTTCCGGAGAGAACACCCAAGCAGCGGCGAGCAATTGTCAAACTCCCCCGATGTCCTTACTCCCCACAAGCTGGGTTAGCATTAGTTTCCAGGTTTAGCATCAGTTAAAGTCAAGTGTGCCATCGACATGCAGTACCCCTTAGAACACAGCGCCGATGTGACCACACATGGACAATCGGAATGAAGTGCCTAACCCAAGGACACGACGCAGTTACCCCTGGCGAGAATCAAACCGTAGATCTTCCGGTGTGAATTGCAATTCTATAACCACTGATCCACCTCACTCGCTTCAGAGTCGCTTGATATTGCCCGTATGGTGTAGAAACGGCTCATTTTTTATGCTTCGAGAATATTTCAACAGTTAGGATATACACAGAACGACACATGCGTGTGAACGGGTTAATCGATATACGCCTCGAGTTTCCTGCTTCTGCGGAGGCACAAGTTCCATATCGCGTGTGTCGTTCTGTCTTTATAACATGCCTTCATTTCTATGAAAACACTTATTAGAAGGACACTCGGCAATTCATTTCACAACTCGTTCCCTGAGTTCCAAAGTGTTCTATGTGCCTGTGGGAGGACCTAACAACAAAAAGAACGATTTCATCGCCATCCAAATTTGTGAAGGGAACCCGTGTTTCGATGTTCAGCTATCGTTAGCGATTCAAACAGTAATTGCGGTGCACGATTTGTTGAAAATTCCAGTGAAATATCACTTCTATTGAAACAGAGTCCGCCAATGATTTCCGTTCCGCACATACGTGCGTATCGGATTTTCATTTTTGGCATGGTTTAGCATTGCTATAGATGGGGATTTCATAGAACTGGCGTGTGATAAATTTTGTTTCTCCCACACAAAAGTTACGTTTTCAAAAGCTTAACTTCTTACCGATCAAAAACTAAGGATTCTCGCGGTATTTAGTTTATTTACCGGATTTAGAACGATTTCAACAGCCAGAGATATATCTACAAATTGAAAAACCGGAGTACTCGAAAAAAACCACCAAACAGCGACGAGTGACTTACAAAACCCACACAAGCAAGGATAGTTTTGGTTGAGGGTATGCGTTTCATCGGAGTGCAGTAGCCCTACGTCCTTGTACACGATTCGTCGTGTTCCCAATTGGGCAATGTGATTAAATGTTCTGCCCAAAGACACAACGCAGATGACGTGGGCCATATTCGAATCAATGACCTAAATTGAAAACTAGCTGATGAAAATTAAGCTCTATAGTGGTACTTGATCAGTACATGAGGTAAGTGCAGATACTTTCATTTCATTTATTTATTTATAAGTGTTAACGACACATTAACAGCCAGGGTCACATCATGTTGGTGGCAGTTTTACGGATGGAGGAAGCCGGAGTACCCGGAGAGAACTACCGAGCAACGGCGAGCAGTTGCCAGCTCTCCAACATCGTAACTCTGAACTCTGCACCGCGGCACAGACAGGGTTAGATTGGTTGAAGACATGCGCACCATCGACGTGCAGTATGCCTGAGTACGCACCGTCATCGTGCCCCCATACAGGCAATCGGGGCAAAGTGCCTTGCCCAAGGACACAACACGGGAGCACGAATCAGTCGCTGAAGTGGTCACCCATCCAACTACTAACCGCGCTCGACGTTGCTTAACATCGGTGATCTGACGAGAACCGATTACGGCGAAGCCCACGCACCTCCTTTCATTTTGTGCATAGAAATGCTGGTAAAATGCCCAACCCTTTAACCAACGTAAAGGTCAAATCCGGCCAGCACATTTCTAAAAAATCGCCAATTAATTTTCATTATTCTTTTCAGTTTTTGTCTCAAAAGCATAGGTTATGACACCACATTGGAACGTCTGTTTTTCAGGTATGAAAAGGTTAAACTCAATTATATGTATAAAGTTATTGTTATTATTAGTTATCTCGGGCGGGAGGGGGGAAGGGTAGCGTTGTTGTGGCGTTGTGGTAACCGGTTCTCGTCAGATCACCGAAGTGAAGCAACGTCGAGCCCGGTTAATCAATGGATGGGTGACCGTCTGAGCCATCAAATCGGACCCCCGCATTGTTTCCTCCCCGATTGTCCACATGAGGGCACGATGACGCCGAGTACTAAAGCATACTGTACGTCGATGGTGCGCATGTCTTCAATCAATCTAACCCTGCCTGTGCTGCAGTGTGGCGTTATGATGTTGAGGAGCTGGCAGTTGCTCGTCGTTGCTCGGTGGTTCTCTCTGGGTACTCCAGCTTCCTCCACCCGTAAAACTGTCTCGGTCATGATTAGCCATTGTGCATAAGTATATGACCTAAATCATCAATAAATTAATAATAAATAGTTATCTCAGCCAAAATACGGTGCACACCCCGAGATTTTAATACCCGGATATCAGTTTTAAACCCTGGGTGAAGCTGAAAACCAAAGGGTTTAAAAAGAGACATCCAGATATAAAATCTCCGCTGGCACCGGGTTTCATGTGCGGGGGTAAGGGGTATAGAACCGCTTCTGATAATTCCCATGTGTGTGTTGCCCGAAATAACTATTTTGTCCCGCCTCCTTCCAAAGAAATAATGTGTGGTTCAATAACTACGATAAACGCTTCCAAATGTAGCCTAAAACAATAAGCTGTAATCCTGTAATGTTCCAGCACAGTTTGTAATAAAAAGCTTAAATCATAACAAATCTTGTTAAAAGTAATGAAATTATTACAAATTGCGGTGAGAACTGTTCAGGGGCAGATCAAGTGAGGGGCGTCAAAGCATTTGTTCTTCAACTCCACCCAGGTGACATGGGAAAAACGTAAGGCGTAACACGAGAACGCAGAAAACACTGGCTAACACGGCGACATATTTTGTCTGAAAAACATAGGTTATGACCCCTTATTGGAACGAGCTCGCCAAGCTCGTTCCAATGAGGCGTCATAACCTATGTTTTTGAGACAAACAATGGAAAAAATAATGAAAATTAATTGGCGATTTTTGAGAATAGCGCTGGCCGGTTTTGAGCATTACGTTGGGTACAGGGTTAAGTCTGAGATCTACATTGAATAATTGTCTATTAACTCCCTCACTTTGGGCTATCGATCCTGTCTTTATGTTTTAATTCCAAATACTCAGGAACATTCAATTACATCATTGGTCAGGTTTTTTTTTCATATAATAAGCTGAGTTTACTTGAAGCGTTTAAAGGGACGCAGCTGACCAGAGATAATAAGAGGAAAACAACACAGATCGTTGACTCGATTCATTGCAAATTGGTCACTGATTTTATTTATTGGTGTTTTAAGGTCATCTATTTCTGCACAATGGCTAATCATGACCGCGACACTTTTACGGGTGGAGGAAGCCGGTGTACCCGGAGAGAACCACCAAGCAGCGGCGAGCAACTGTCAGCTCCCCTACATACGAACTCCACACAAGCAGGGTTAGAATTGGTTGAAGACAGTTGCACAATCGACGTGCAGTACGCCATAGTACACAACGTCACCGTGCCACCCCCCCCCCCCCCCACCCCGCGTAGGCAATGGGGGTGAAGTGTCTTGCCCAAGGACACAACGCGGTTGCCGCAGGTGGGATTCGAACCGAGGGCCTCTCGACTTGCAGCCTGCACCTCTACCTGAGCCATAGCGCCCCCGGTCACTGATTTTAAAAACAACGTCAAGGTAATGTTTGTTAGCTCAAGTTCTGGTTAGTGACACGCTGCCATTAATCAGGATTCGAGTGAATCACAGAAAAGTCACCGGAGTTTTTTTGTAAACTTTCAACACAATAACAGAAATTTATGAGAATATTCACTCTGACTGAAACGCTCTTTTTTAAATATTTTAGTTGCAAAAAATTTACACATGATAAAAATAGAGTAATAAAAATTTATCGCAACGAGAAACTGAAATAATAAACCACAAAGCCTTTGAGACCTGCCAAAAGTATATTTTTGGTGCCAAATGCTGTTATTTTTGGCGCAAACGTAACCATTTAGTACAATTGGTTGGTCCCACTGGAGTAGTAGACTTTTGTTCGCCCAGAGAAAAATTTGTGTCGTGTGTACTATGGGGACATTTTCCTGAGTGCAATCGGCCGGTGGCATTCTGGCGAAAAAAATGTCTATGGGAATGTTCAGTGTTAAATCAAGTCCCCATACAAGACACAATCGTTAGTTTTCTCTAGCGACTAAATGTCTGTGGGAATTTCAGTGTTAAATTTGGCCACCATAGGGTCATATCTTAGTCCTCACTGGTACCCGGCAGCTTGAACACTGTAAAACAATTTTCTACGATCAACATGAACTCCATTTTAGTAAAGATTCCGATACTTAAGGACGTTCTAGGTTCTTGGAAAGTAGTTCTTGGCAATCGCCGAGCTGCGGGAACTCTAACTTAAGTAGCACACAAACCTAAAATTATTTATTTTGTTTGGGACAGGCTGGCTCGGTTTTTACGGCATTGGACTTCAACCCCAAAGGTCTAAGGTTCAATCTATTTATTTACTATTTATTTATATACTGAGGTTGAACGACATTTTCGATAGCCAGGGCAACCGGGTGTCGGACAGTTTTACAGGTGGAGGACGCCGGAATACTCGGAGAGAACCACCGAGCAACGGCGAGTAACTGGCAGGCTCTCCAGCATACCAACGTCACACAAGCAGGGTTAGCATTAGTTGAAGACAAGTGCACCATCGAAGCGCCCCAACGTGGGAAATGGGAGTGATGTGTCTTGCCCAAGGACAGAATGCGGTTGCAACAGGTGGGATTCGAATCGAGGACCTCTCGGCTTGCAGCCTGCACCTCTACCAACCTCTTCCAACTGAGCCCCCCCCCCCCCCCCCCCACACACACACAGGTGAATCCCCCACAGGAGTAACTGCGTTGTGACCATGGACAAGGCATTTATTCTCGATTGCCCACGTGGTGGCGTGGTGGCGCTGTGTACTGAGGCTCAGTTCACATGTCTTCAGCCAATACTAACCATGAATGTGTGGAGTCAGTGCGTTGGAGAGTCTGACATTTCCAAGCCACTGCTCGGTGGTTCTCTCCGGGTACTCCAGAAAGTTACAACCCCCCCCCCCCCCCCCCGCCAGATAAAATAACGACGGTAATATGAACACCTAATCTCTGTTGCTTACAAAATTAAAATTGTGTTAATGAATGGTGGTAAAAAATCAGTTTCCAACCTGACCTCAAAAATTTCAAATTAAAGCACACAATTACAGCTCCAGATTCCCTCCGAGGGCATTGAAATTTCAAACTTTTCTCTAGGGAGCCCCCCCCCCCCCCCCCCGAACCCACACCACTTTAGACTTACGGATCTTGGATATGCCTGCGGCCTGGCGACCTAGCAGCCCCATAAAAAATTAAGCCCCCCACACTCATTAGGAATTCCAAGTCGTGTCTCTGCTAGATACTAGCCAGTATAATTAATAAAGGAAAAATGTAGATTCTTTTAACCTGGACGAACTGATTGGTTTCAATGTAAGCACCACTGTCAGTGGGAGGTGGAGCCCGGTGGCTCAGTGGTAGACTGTTGAACTTGTATGCTAGAGGTCCCGAGTTCGATCCCCGTCCGGGACGACCCACATTGTGTTCTTGGGCAAGGTAATTTATCCCGGTTGCCTACATGGAGACACGATGACGCCCAGTACTATGGTGTACTGGGCGTCGATGGTGCACATTTCTTCAATCGCTGTAACCCTGCTTGAGTGGAGCTTGAACAGAGTTAGAATGTTGAGGAGCTGGCAGTTGCTCGTCGATGTTCGGTGGTTCTCTCCGGGTACTCCGGCTTCCTCCACCCGTAAAACTGTCAAGGACACGATACGCCATTGTGCATAAGTATGTGACCTTAAACACCAATTAATAAATAACTCTCAATGGCAAATAGGTTAGTTTTTCTCTATATTTGGTGGTATGTTAGAAAATATGCTAGCTTTAAAATACTTTATAACCAGTTGCATAGTTAAGTTCGGGAGGGAGGGGAGATGGTGCCCCCCCCCCCCCAAAAAAAAAACAAAAACGCTGGCCCAATAAAACTTCGACGCAACATGAAGTCTAAAAATAGTCTCCAATATAGGGGGAACACACGCCACCAATGCCTCAGATTCACTCTAAGAACACTTATGTTTCCAGAATTACCTCATGTCGGCTAGTCCTAACTAGGACACGACGGTCATTGCCCATCCTTCTAGGGAAGTGGGAGGAGGGACGACTAAGGGAGGCACCGAAATCCCACAAAACGGCCTTTCAAATAGCATCGTTGCTCTGCCCCGCCCGTACCGCCCCGCCCCGCCCCTCCCCACCCTATCCTTCCTAAAAAATGGCTTGGGCACCCCTTGTTATAGACTCCTGGCTACGCACCTGTTTCTTATAATTATATTCCAATAACAATAGCTTTACAGACATAAAAAAGTGAATTTCATACATTTTAGACCAACCAACATTTCCATGCACAGAATCGTTCAATTAAAAGAATCAACAATTACCTCGTTCATTGCTCGAGTACAACTGTAGACCTAAATTTTCATAAGGTTTTGAAGTGGAAATACTTAGAATCACAAAATGCATGTTCTCACACAATATTCTTGTTTTCGTTTTAAAGAGGAGAAAAAACACACCAACTTCCACCAACTGGTCACTTTCATGGGGTTGTTTATGTGAATGAATGACAGAATGTGATGTCAGTGATTGGTTTGTGAACATTTTCTTTTCAGTATCGTTGATGCGTAGCTGGTATGGACTGTCATGTGAGTTGATCGGTGATTTTAACAATCACACTTTGGCCGACCGCTGATTCACCCTGTTCTCCCCAAATGCCTCCCTATCTCTACGCCTCTTCTCTCCTCCCATCTCCCAGAAACACACTGCTTGATGACATTCCGTATTCCATTCTTCCTGGTCTCTTCGCTAAGCATAATAACCCTCTCCTTTGTGTCACCCATCAACCCAGAAGCGACGGAAGCACGATAAAAGTATAGGGACACAAACTGTCATGCTTCAGCCAAATGGGAGAAAAAGTTACAATCGTATTTCGGTAAATTTACCATGACACACTATATCGTCTTGATCAGATGAGCATGCCGCCGTGTGGTCGCAGTCCTGTTCATTTTCTTGTGTCCCTTGTGTCCTGTTTCCACTGCCCCTGTATCAACCACATATTCTTCATTCCCCACCGCTTCCCCAGTGTACTCTCGGCGATTTCTTTTTATGTTAGCTAGGTAGTTTGGACTTTCAAATGGAAAGTGTCCCAGGGTCTTCACTACTTTTAAATTATACATTTGACACTCCCTTCCACCGTCCTTCCCAATGTTGCCTGTTCTAAGTTCCAGCGACAGCGATCCCACCTTGGACAGCAGTGACCACTAAAGCTGCCATCAAGGTAATCGCCAAAAGCTGGCTTGTCTTATCATGCAGGCAACACAAAGACCTTTTTGCTTTGACAGCCTCCACCACCGCCCCTGCCAGTCGCGGTTGCAATCCTGCAGGACTTTTTCTCTGACGACCCTTTCACCCTGGCTTGTAACTACTTCTAAGTCCGACATCTCCATTCAATAATTTTCTGTTAACTCCCACCCTTGGCCCATCCACCCTGTCTTTGTATTTGATTCCGAATATTCTGGAAGTGATCAGCATAATTTGAGGGTAAAAAGAGAGACTGCTGCTTTGCAGCTACGAAAAGACTGTTTTTGAAATATGAATGTTCTATTACTAATGGAAAGATATCGCTGATGACGTTGCAATGCTAGTCTAGTTTCAGTCTCTTGATTATTTATTTATTTTATTGTGGTTTAAAGACACTCTTGACAGCCAGGGTCACCTCGTGTCGGACAGTTTTACGGGTGGAGGAAGCCGGTGTTTCCGGAGAGAACAACCAAGCAGCGGCGAGCAATTGTCAAACTCCCCCGACGTCCTTACTCCCCACAAGCTGGGTTAGCATTAGTTTCCAGGTTTAGCATCAGTTAAAGTCAAGTGTGCCATCGACGTGTAGTACCCCTAGAACACAGCGCCGATGTGACCACACATGGACAATCGGAATGAAGTGCCTTACCCAAGGACACTACGCAGTTATCCCTGGCGGGGATCAAACCGTACATCTTCCGGTGTGAATTGCAATTCTATAACCACTGATCCACCTCACTCGCTTCAAAGTCGCTTGATATTGCCCGTATGGTGTAGAAACGGCTCATTTTTATGCTTTGAGAATATTTCAACAGTTAGGGTATACACAGAACGACACATGCGTGTGAATTGGTTAATCGATATACGCCTCGAGTTCCCTGCTTCTGCGGAGGCACAAGTTCCATATTGCGTGTGTCGGTCTGTCTTTATAACATGCCTTCATTTCTATGAAAACACTTATTAGAAGGACACTCGGCAATTCATTTCACAACTCGTTCCCTGAGTTCCAAAGTGTTCTATGTGCCTGTGGGAGGACCTAACAACAAAAAGAACGATTTCATCGCCATCCAAATTTGTGAAGGGAACCCGTGTTTCTATGTTCAGCTATCGTTAGCGATTCAAACAGTAATTGCGGTGCACGATTTGTTGAAAATTCCAGTGAAATATCACTTCTATTGAAACAGAGTCCGCCAATGATTTCCGTTCCGCACATACGTGCGTAACGGATTTTCATTTTTGGCATGGTTTAGCATTGCTATAGATGGGGATTTCATAGAACTCGCGTGTGATAAATTTTGTTTCTCCCACACAAAAGTTACGTTTTCAAAAGCTTAACTTCTTACCGATCAAAAACCAAGTAATCTCGCGGTGTTTAGTTTATTTACCGGATTTAGAACGATTTCAACAGCCAGAGATATGTCTATAAATTGAAAAACCGGAGTACTCGAAAAGAACCACCAAACAGCGACGAGTGACTTACAAAACCCACACAAGCAAGGATAGTTTTGGTTGAGGGTATGCGTTTCATCGGAGTGCAGTATCCCTACGTCCTTGTACACGATTCGTCGTGTTCCCAATTGGGCAATGTGATTAAATGTTCTGCCCAAAGACACAACGCAGATGACGTGGGCCATATTCGAATCAATGACCTAAATTGAAAACCTAGCTGATGAAAATTAAGCTCTATAGTGGTACTTGATCAGTACATGAGGTAAGTGCAGATACTTTCATTTCAGTTATTTATTTATTAGTGTTAACGACACATTAACAGCCAGGGTCACATCATGTTGGTGGCAGTTTTACGGATGGAGGAAGCCGGAGTACCCGGAGAGAACTACCGAGCTACGGCGAGCAGTTGTCAGCTCTCCAACATCGTAACTCTGAACTCTGCACCGCGGCACAGGCAGGGTTAGATTGGTTGAAGACATGCGCACCATCGACGTGCAGTATGCCTGAGTACGCACCGTCATCGTGCCCCCATACGGGCAATCGGGGCAACGTGCCTTGCCCAAGGACACAACACGGGAGCACGAATCAGTCGCTAAAGTGGTCACCCATCCAACTACTAACCGCGCTCGACGTTGCTTAACTTCGGTGATCTGACGAGAACCGATTACGGCGAAGCCCACGCACCTCCTTTCATTTTGTGCATCGAAATGCTGCTAAAATGCGTAACCCTTTAACCAACGTAAAGGTCAAATCCGGCCAGCACATTTCTAAAAAATCGCCAATTAATTTTCATTATTCTTTTCAGTTTTTGTCTCAAAAGCATAGGTTATGACACCACATTGGAACGTCTGTTTTTCAGGTATGAAAAGGATAAACTCAATTATATGTATAAAGTTATTGTTATTATTTGTTATCTCGGGCGGCAGGGGGGGGGGGGGGGGGGAGGGTAGCGTTGTTGTGGCGTTGTGGTAACCGGTTCTCGTCAGATCACCGAAGTGAAGCAACGTCGAACCCGGTTAATCAATGGATGGGGACCGTCTGAGCCATCAAATCGGACTCCCGCATCGTTTCCTCCCCGATTGTCCACATGAGGGCACGATGACGCCGAGTACTTAAGCATACTGTACGTCGATGGTGCGCATGTCTTCAACCAATCTAACCCTGCCTGTGCTGCAGTGTGGCGTTATGATGTTGAGGAGCTGGCAGCTGCTCGTCGTTGCTCGGTGGTTCTCTCTGGGTACTCCAGCTTCCTCCACCCGTAAAACTGTCTCGGTCATGATTAGCCATTGTGCATAAGTATATGACCTTAATCACCAATAAATTAATAATAAATAGTTATCTCAGCCAAAATACGGTGCGCATCCCGAGATTTTAATACCCGGATATCAGTTTTAAACCCTGGGTGAAGCTGAAAACCAAAGGGTTTAAAAAGAGACATCCAGATATTAAATCTCCGCTGGCACCGGGATTCATGTGCGGGGTAAGGGGTATAGAACCGCTTCTGATAATTCCTATGTGTGTGTTGCCCGAAATAACTATTTTGTCCCGCCTCCTTCCAAAGAAATAATGTGTGGTTCAATAACTACGATAAACGCTTCCAAATGTAGCCTAAAACAATAAGCTGTAAACCTGTAATGTTCCAGCACAGTTTGTAATAAAAAGCTTAAATCATAACAAATCTTGTTAAAAGTAATGAAATTATTACAAATTGTGGTGAGAACTGTTCAGGGGCAGATCAAGTGAGGGGCGTCAAAGCATTTGTTCTTCAACTCCACCCAGGTGACATGGGAAAAACGTAAGGCGTAACACGAGAACGCAGAAAACACTGGCTAACACGGCGACATATTTTGTCTGAAAAACATAGGTTATGACCCCTTATTGGAACGAGCTCGGCGAGATCGTTCCAATGAGGCGTCATAACCTATGTTTTTGAGACAATGGAAAAAATAATGAAAATTAATTGGCGATTTTTGAGAATAGCGCTGGCCGGTTTTGAGCATTACGTTGGGTACAGGCTTAAGTCTGAGATCTACATTGAATAATTGTCTATTAACTCCCTCACTTTGGGCTATCGATCCTGTCTTTATGTTTTAATTCCAAATACTCAGGAACATTCAATTACATCATTGGTCAGTTTGTTTTTCATATAATAAGCTGAGTTTACTTGAAGCGTTTAAAGGGACGCAGCTGACCAGAGATAATAAGAGGAAAACAACACAGATCGTTGACTCGATTCATTGCAAATTGGCCACTGATTTTATTTATTGGTGTTTTAAGGTCATCTATTTCTGCACAATGGCTAATCATGACCGCGACACTTTTACGGGTGGAGGAAGCCGGTGTACCCGGAGAGAACCACCGAGCAGCGGCGAGCAACTATCAGCTCCCCTACATACGAACTCCACACAAGCAGGGTTAGAATTGGTTGAAGATTGAAGACAGGTGCACAATCGACGTGCAGTACGCCATAGTACACAACGTCAGCGTGCCACCCCCCCCCCCCCCCCCCGCGTAGGCAATGGGGGTGAAGTGTCTTGCCCAAGGACACAACGCGGTTGCCGCAGGTGGGATTCGAACCGAGGGCCTCTCGACTTGCAGCCTGCACCTCTACCTGAGCCACAGCGCCCCCGGTCACTGATTTTAAAAACAACGTCAAGGTGATGTTTGTTAGCTCAAGTTCTGGTAAGTGACACGCTGCCATTAATCAGGATACGAGTGAATCACAGAAAAGTCACCGGAGTTTTTTTGTAAACTTTCAACACAATAACAGAAATTTATGAGAATATTCACTCTGACTGAAACGCTCTTTTTTAAATATTTTAGTTGCAAAAAATCTACACATGATAAAAATAGAATAATAAAAATTTATCGCAACGAGAAACTGAAATAATAAACCACAAAGCCTTTGAGACCTGCCAAAAGTATATTTTTGGTGCCAAATGCTGTTATTTTTGGCGCTAACGTAACCATTTAGTACAATTGGTTGGTCCCACTGGAGTAGTAGACTTTTGTTCGCCAGAGAAAAATTTGTGTCGTGTGTACTATGGGGACATTTTCCTGAGTGCAATCGGCCGGTGGCATTCTGGCGAAAAAAATGTCTATGGGAATGTTCAGTGTTAAATCAAGTCCCCATACAAGACACAATCGTTAGTTTTCTCTAGCGACTAAATGTCTGTGGGAATTTCAGTGTTAAATTAGGCCACCATAGGGTCATATCTTAGTCCTCACTGGTACCCGGCAGCTTGAACACTGTAAAACAATTTTCTACGATCAACATGAACTCCATTTTACTGTACTTTCATGGAAGATTCCGATACTTAAGGACGTTCTAGGTTCTTGGAAAGTAGTTCTTGGCAATCGCCGAGCTGCGGGAACCCTAACTTAAGTAGCACACAAACCTAAAATTATTTATTTTGTTTGGGACAGGGTGGCTCGGTTTTTACGGCATTGGACTTCAACCCCAAAGGTCTAAGGTTCAATCTATTTATTTACTATTTATTTATATACTGAGGTTGAACGCAACCGGGTGTCGGACAGTTTTACAGGTGGAGGACGCCGGAATACTCGGAGAGAACCACCGAGCAACGGCGAGTAACTGGCAGGCTCTCCAGCATACCAACGTCACACAAGCAGGGTTAGCATTAGTTGAAGACAAGTGCACCATCGAAGCGCCCCAACGTGGGAAATGGGAGTGATGTGTCTCGCCCAAGGACAGAATGCGGTTGCAACAGGTGGGATTCGAATCGAGGACCTCTCGGCTTGCAGCCTGCACCTCTACCAACAACATCCAACTGAGCCCCCCCCCCCCCTCCCACACACACACACACAGGTGAATCCCCCACAGGAGTAACTGCGTTGTGACCATGGACAAGGCATTTATTCTCGATTGCCCACGTGGTGGCGTGGTGGCGCTGTGTACTGAGGCTCAGTTCACATGTCTTCGGCCAATACTAACCCTGCATGTGTGGAGTCAGTGCGTTGGAGAGTCTGACATTTCCAAGCCACTGCTCGGTGGTTCTCTCCGGGTACTCCGGAAAGTTACAACCCCCCCCCCCCCCCCCGGCCAGATAAAATAACGACGGTAATATGAACACCTAATCTCTGTGGCTTACAAAATTAAAATTGTGTTAATGGTGGTAAAAAATCAGTTTCCAATCTGACCTCAAAAATTTCAAATTAAAGCACACAATTACAGCCCCAGATTCACTCTCAGGGCATTGAAATTTCAAACTTTTCTCTGGGGAGCCCCCCCCCCCCCCCCCCCCCCCACGAACCCACACCACTTTAGACTTACGGATCTTGGATATGCCCGCGGCCTGGCGACCTAGCAGCCCCACAAAAAATTAAGCCCCCCACACTCATTAGGAATTCCAAGCTGTGTCTCTGCTAGATACTAGCCAGTATCATTAATAAAGGAAAAATGTAGATTATTTTAACCTGGACGAACTGATTGGTTTCAATGTAAGCACCACTGTCAGTGGGAGGTGGAGCCCGGTGGCTCAGTGGTAGACTGTTGGACTTCTATGCTAGAGGTCCCGAGTTCGATCCCCGTCCGGGACGACCCACATTGTGTTCTTGGGCAAGGTAATTTATCCCGGTTGCCTACATGGAGACACGATGACGCCCTGTACTATGGTGTACTGGACGTCGATAGTGCACATTTCTTCAATCGCTGTAACCCTGCTTGAGCGGAGCTTGAACAGAGTTAGAATGTTGAGGAGCTGGCAGTTGCTCGTCGATGTTCGGTGGTTCTCTCCGGGTACTCCGGCTTCCTCCACCCGTAAAACTGTCAAGGATACGATACGCCATTGTGCATAAGTATGTGACCTTAAAAACCAATTAATAAATAACTCTCAATGGCAAATAGGTTAGTTTTTATCTATATTTGGTGGTATGTTAGAAAATATGCTAGCTTTAAAATACTTTATAACCAGTTGCATAGTTAAGCTCGGGAGGGAGGGGAGATGGTGCCCCCCCCCCCCAAAAAAAAAAAAACAAAAACGCTGGCCCAATGGAACTTCGACGCAACATGAAGTCTAAAATAGTCTCAAATATAGGGGGAACACACGCCACCAATGCCTCAGATTCACTCTAAGAACACTTATGTTTCCAGAATTACCTCATATGGGCTAGTCCTAACTAGGACACGACGGTCATTGCCCATCCTTCTAGGGAAGTGGGAGGAGGGACGACCAAGGGAGGCACCGAAATCCCACAAAACGGCCTTTCAAATATCATCGTTGCTCTGCCCCGCCCGTACCGCCCCGCCCCGCCCCGCCCCGCCCCACAATATCCCTCCTAAAAAATGGCTTGGGCACCCCTTGTTATAGACTCCTGGCAACGCACCTGTTTCTAATAATTATATTCCAATAACAATAGCTTTACAGACATAAAAAAGTGAATTTCATACATTTTAGACCAACCAACGGTACTTTTGAAATTTACAGAAATCCTTCTGGAATGGAAACCAGGCAAGCTGGGAATATACGTACAAACAAACCGAGAACGCGTTTCTCGGTGGACCTACCGTTACATTCTTTTCCAAAGGTATGGAATGATTTAACCCCTGAAATCCACAATATAGTAGGCCCTTATTCAAAAAGAAAATAATCGATATAATTTTAGATTCATATTCTTCCACAATCATTTGTACCATTCCATTTTGTCCCGACTGTATATCAACTTAAAGAGATCTCACCATAAATACTGCACTCTGAGGTCTGTTGGGTCCTCAAGAAGGATAACTGGGTTTGCTTTCTGTTCTCCTTTCTGGTGATTGGTCCGGATCGCCTGGGTTGGGCGAATATGAACCCCATATGGGTTCATGTTTGCCCAACCCAGGTGATTTGGTTTACTTCTTGACCCCGCCGATTTTAGAATGTACATTAAAGTAATAACTTATTTGTTTCCGGTCTGTGCATTGGGAACGTTCCACTCAATTTGAATCCATGAAGACAAGAATAAAAGGGCAATGATGTCAAGAAAAAAGAAAATTGTGTGGGATGGCAGGAAGACAGCCTCTCAGGCTATGCCATCTCCATGCAGTGTACACTCACTTTATAATTTGTTTTATTTGTCTCACATTGTATATCTGTATGCTGCAGAATAAAATTTCAATTTCAATTTCAATTCAACCAACAGTTCCATGCACAGAATCGTTCAAATAAAAGAATCAACAATTACCTCGTTCATTCCTCGAGTACAACTGTAGAGCTGAATTTTCATAAGGTTTTGAAGTGGAAATACTTAGAATCACAAAATGCATGTTCTCACACAATATTCTTGTTTTCGTTTTAAAGAGGAGAAAAACACACCAACTTCCACCAACTGGTAACTTTCATGGGGTTGTTTATGTAAATGAATGACAGAATGTGACGTCAGTGATTAGTTTGTGAACATTTTCTTTGCAGTATCGTTGATGCGTAGCTGGTATGGACTGTCATGTGAGTTGATCGGTGATTTTAACAATCACACTTTGGCCGACCGCTGATTCACCCTGTTCTCCCCAAATGCCTCCCTATCTCTACGCCTCTTCTCTCCTCCCATCACCCAGAAACACACTGCTTGATGACATTCCGTATTCCATTCTTCCTGGTCTCTTCGCTAAGCATACTAAACCTCTCCTTTGTGTCACCCATCAACCCAGAGGCGGCGGAAGCTCGATAAAAGTTTTGGGACACAAACTGCCATGCTTCAGCCAAATGGGAGAAAAAGTTACAATCGTATTTCGGTAAATTTACCATGAAACACTATATCGTCTTAATCAGATGAGCATGCCGCCGTGTGGTCGCAGTCCTGTTCATTTTCTTGTGTCCCTTGTGTCCTGTT
Organism: Pictodentalium vernedei; assembly: GCA_031216915.1. NCBI lineage: Eukaryota > Metazoa > Mollusca > Scaphopoda > Dentaliida > Dentaliidae > Pictodentalium > Pictodentalium vernedei. Next base: position 475,273,256 of record CM062295.1, read on the forward strand.
TCCACTGACCCTGTATCAACCACATATTCTTCATTCCCCACCGCTTCCCCAGTGTACTCTCGGTGACTCTTTTTATGTTAGCTTGGTAGTTTGGACTTTCAAATAGAAAGTGTCCCAGGGTCTTCACTACTTTTAAATTATACATTTTACACTCCCTTCCACCGTCCTTCCCAATGTTGCCTGTTCTAAGTTCCAGCGACCGCGATCCCACCTTGAACAGCAGTGACCACTAAAGCTGCCATCAAGGTAATCGCCAAAACCTGGCTTGTCTTATCATGCAGGCACACAAAGACCTCTTTGCTTTGACAAACCCCATCCCCGCCCCTGCCAGTCGCGGTTGCAATCCTGCAGGACTTTTTCTCTGACGACCCTTTTACCCTGGCTTGTAACTACTTCTAAGTCCGACATCTCCATTCAATAATTCTCTGTTAACTCCCACCCTTGGCCCATCCACCCTGTCTTTGTATTTGATTCCGAATATTCTGGAAGTGATCAGCATAATTTGAGGGTAAAAAGAGAGACTGCTGCTTTGCAGCTACGAAAAGACTGTTTTTGAAATATAAATGTTCTATTACTAATGGAAAGATATCGCTGATGACGCTGCAATGCTAGTCTAGTGTCAGTCTCATGATTATTTATTTATTTTATTGTGGTTTAAAGACACTCTTGACAGCCAGGGGCACCTCGTGTCGGACAGTTTTACGGGTGGAGGAAGCCGGTCTTTCTGGAGAGAACAACCAAGCAGCGGCGAGCAATTGTCAAACTCCCCCGACGTCCTTACTCCCCACAACCTGGGTTAGCATTAGTTTCCAGGTTTAGCATCAGTTAAAGTCAAGTGTGCCATCGACGTGTAGTACCCCTAGAACACAGCGCCGATGTGACCACACATGGACAATCGGAATGAAGTGCCTTACCCAAGGACACTACGCAGTTATCCCTGGCGGGGATCAAACCGTAGATCTTCCGGTGTGAATTGCAATTCTATAACCACTGATCCACCTCACTCGCTTCAAAGTCGCTTGATATTGCCCGTATGGTGTAGAAACGGCTCATTTTTATGCTTTGAGAATATTTCAACAGTTAGGATATACACAGAACGACACATGCGTGTGAATGGGTTGATCGATATACGCCTCGAGTTCCCTGCTTCTGCGGAGGCACAAGTTCCATATCGCGTGTGTCGGTCTGTCTTTATCACATGCCTTCATTTCTATGAAAACACTTATTAGAAGGACACTCGGCAATTCATTTCACAACTCGTTCCCTGAGTTCCAAAGTGTTCTATGTGCCTGTGGGAGGACCTAACAACAAAAAGAACGATTTCATCGCCATCCAAATTTGTGAAGGGAACCCGTGTTTCTATGTTCAGCTATCGTTAGCGATTCAAACAGTAATTGCGGTGCACGATTTGTTGAAAATTCCAGTGAAATATCACTTCTATTGAAACAGAGTCCGCCAATGATTTCCGTTCCGCACATACGTGCGTAACGGATTTTCATTTTTGGCATGGTTTAGCATTGCTATAGATGGGGATTTCATAGAACAGGCGTGTGATAAATTTTGTTTCTCCCACACAAAAGTTACGTTTTCAAAAGCTTAACTTCTTACCGATCACAAACCAAGTAATCTCGCGGTATTTAGTTTATTTACCGGATTTAGAACGATTTCAACAGCCAGAGATATATCTACAAATTGAAAAACCGGAGTACTCGAAAAGAACCACCAAACAGCGACGAGTGACTTACAAAACCCACACAAGCATGGATAGTTTTGGTTGAGGGTATGCGTTTCATCGGAGTGCAGTAGCCCTACGTCCTTGTACACGATTCGTCGTGTTCCCAATTGGGCAATGTGATTAAATGTTCTGCCCGAAGACACAACGCAGATGATGTGGGCCATATTCGAATCAATGACCTAAATTGAAAACCAAGCTGATGAAAATTAAGCTCTATAGTGGTACTTGATCAGTACATGAGGTAAGTGCAGATACTTTCATTTCAGTTATTTATTTATAAGTGTTAACGACACATTAACAGCCAGGGTCACATCATGTTGGTGGCAGTTTTACGGATGGAGGAAGCCGGAGTACCCGGGGAGAACTACCGAGCTACGGCGAGCAGTTGTCAGCTCTCCAACATCGTAACTCTGCACCGCGGCACAGGCAGGGTTAGATTGGTTGAAGACATGCGCACCATCGACGTGCAGTATGCCTGAGTACGCACCGTCATCGTGCCCCCATACGGGCAATCGGGGCAACGTGCCTTGCCCAAGGACACAACACGGGAGCACGAATCAGTCGCTGAAGTGGTCACCCATCCAACTACTAACCGCGCTCGACGTTGCTTAACTTCGGTGATCTGACGAGAACCGATTACGGCGAAGCCCACGCACCTCCTTTCATTCTGCGCATCGAAATGCTGGTAAAATGCGTAACCCTTTAACCAATGTAAAGGTCAAATCCGGCCAGCACATTTCTAAAAAATCGCCAATTAATTTTCATTATTGTTTTCAGTTTTTGTCTCAAAAGCATAGGTTATGACACCACATTGGAACGTCTGTTTTTCAGGTATGAAAAGGTTAAACTCAATTATATGTATAAAGTTATTGTTATTATTAGTTATCTCGGGCGGGAGGGGGGAAGGGTAGCGTTGTTGTGGCGTTGTGGTAACCGGTTCTCGTCAGATCACCGAAGTGAAGCAACGTCGAACCCGGTTAATCAATGGATGGGTGACCGTCTGAGCCATCAAATCGGACTCCCGCATTGTTTCCTCCCCGATTGTCCACATGAGGGACGATGACGCCGAGTACTTAAGCATACTGTACGTCGATGGTGCGCATGTCTTCAACCAATCTAACCCTGCTTGTACTGCAGTGTGGCGTTATGATGTTGAGGAGCTGGCAGCTGCTCGTCGTTGCTCGGTGGTTCTCTCTGTGTACTCCAGCTTCCTCCACCCGTAAAACTGTCTCGGTCATGATTAGCCATTGTGCATAAGTATATAACCTTAATCACCAATAAATTAATAATAAATAGTTATCTCAGCCAAAATGCGGTGCGCACCCCGAGATTTTAATACCCGGATATCAGTTTTAAACCCTGGGTGAAGCTGAAAACCAAAGGGTTTAAAAAGAGACATCCAGATATTAAATCTCCGCTGGCACCGGAATTCATGTGCGGGGGTAAGGGGTATAGAACCGCTTCTGATAATTCCCATGTGTGTGTTGCCCGAAATAACTATTTTGTCCCGCCTCCTTCCAAAGAAATAATGTGTGGTTCAATAACTACGATAAACGCTTCCAAATGTAGCCTAAAACAATAAGCTGTAATCCTGTAGTGTTCCAGCACAGTTTGTAATAAAAAGCTTAAATCATAACAAATCTTGTTAAAAGTAATGAAATTATTACAAATTGCGGTGAGAACTGTTCAGGGGCAGATCAAGTGAGGGGCGTCAAAGCATTTGTTCTTCAACTCCACCCAGGTGACATGGGAAAAACGTAAGGCGTAACACGAGAACGCAGAAAACACTGGCTAACACGGCGACATATTTTCTCTGAAAAACATAGGTTATGACCCCTTATTGGAACGAGCTCGGCGAGATCGTTCCAATGAGGCGTCATAACCTATGTTTTTGAGACAAACAATGGAAAAAATAATGAAACTTAACTGGCGATTTTTGAGAATAGCGCTGGCCGGTTTTGAGCGTTACGTTGGATACAGGGTTAAGTCTGAGATCTGCATTGAATAATTGTCTATTAACTCCCTCACTTTGGGCTATCGATCCTGTCTTTATGTTTTAATTCCAAATACTCAGGAACATTCAATTACATCATTGGTCAGTTTTTTTTCATATAATAAGCTGAGTTTACTTGAAGCGTTTAAAGGGACGCAGCTGACCAGAGATAATAAGAGGAAAACAACACAGATCGTTGACTCGATTCATTGCAAATTGGTCACTGCTTTTATTTATTGGTGTTTTAAGGTCATCTATTTCTGCACAATGGCTAATCATGACCGCGACACTTTTACGGGTGGAGGAAGCCGGTGTACCCGGAGAGAACCACCGAGCAGCGGCGAGCAACTGTCAGCTCCCCTACATACGAACTCCACACAAGCAGGGTTAGAATTGGTTGAAGACAGGTGCACAATCGACGTGCAGTACGCCATAGTACACAACGTCACCGTGCCCACCCCCCCCCCCCCCTCGTAGGCAATGGGGGTGAAGTGTCTTGCCCAAGGACACAACGCGGTTGCCGCAGGTGGGATTCGAACCGAGGGCCTCTCGACTTGCAGCCTGCACCTCTACCTGAGCCACAGCGCCCCCGGTCACTGATTTTAAAAACAACGTCAAGGTAATGTTTGTTAGCTCAAGTTCTGGTTAGTGACACGCTGCCATTAATCAGGATACGAGTGAATCATAGAAAAGTCACCGGAGTTTTTTTGTAAACTTTCAACACAATAACAGAAATTTATGCGAATATTCACTCTGACTGAAACGCTCTTTTTTAAATATTTTAGTTGCAAAAAATCTACACATGATAAAAATAGAATAATAAAAGTTTATCGCAACGAGAAACTGAAATAATAAACCACAAAGCCTTTGAGACCTGCCAAAAGTATATTTTTGGTGCCAAATGCTGTTATTTTTGGCGCAAACGTAACCATTTAGAACAATTGGTTGGTCCCACTGGAGTAGTAGACTTTTGTTCGCCAGAGAAAAATTTGTGTCGTGTGTACTATGGGGACATTTTCTTGAGTGCAATCGGCCGGTGGCATTCTGGCGAAAAAAATGTCTATGGGAATGTTCAGTGTTAAATCAAGTCCCCATACAAGACACAATCGTTAGTTTTCTCTAGCGACTAAATGTCTGTGGGAATTTCAGTGTTAAATTAGGCCACCATAGTGTCATATCTTAGTCCTCACTGGTACCCGGCAGCTTCAACACTGTAAAACAATTTTCTACGATCAACATGAACTCCATTTTACTGTACTTTCATGGAAGATTCCGATACTTAAGGATGTTCTAGGTTCTTGGAAAGTAGTTCTTGGCAATCGCCGAGCTGCGGGAACTCTAACTTGAGTAGCACACAAACCTAAAATTATTTCTTTTGTTTGGGACAGGGTGGCTCGGTTTTTACGGCATTGGACTTCAACCCCAAAGGTCTAAGGTTCAATCTATTTATTTACTATTTATTTATATACTGAGGTTGAACGACATTTTCGATAGCCAGGGCAACCTGGTGTAGGACAGTTTTACAGGTGGAGGACGCCGGAATACTCGGAGAGAACCACCGAGCAACGGCGAGTAACTGGCAGGCTCTCCAGCATACCAACGTCACACAAGCAGGGTTAGCATTAGTTGAAGACAAGTGCACCATCGAAGCGCCCCAACGTGGGAAATGGGAGTGATGTGTCTTGCCCAAGGATAGAATGCGGTTGCAACAGGTGGGATTCGAATCGAGGACCTCTCGGCTTGCAGCCTGCACCTCTACCAACCTCTTCCAACTGAGCCCCCCCCCCCACACACACAGGTGAATCCCCCACAGGAGTAACTGCGTTGTGACCATGGACAAGGCATTTATTCTCGATTGCCCACGTGGTGGCGTGGTGGCGCTGTGTACTGAGGCTCAGTTCACATGTCTTCAGCCAATACTAACCCTGCATGTGTGGAGTCAGTGCGTTGGAGAGTCTGACATTTCCAAGCCACTGCTCGGTGGTTCTCTCCGGGTACTCCAGAAAGTTATAACCCCCCCCCCCCCCCGGCCAGATAAAATAACGACGGTAATATGAACACCTAATCTCTGTGGCTTACAAAATTAAAATTGTGTTAATGGTGGTAAAAAATCAGTTTCCAACCTGACCTGAAAAATTTCTAATTAAAGCACACAATTACAGCCCCATATTCACTCTCAGGGCATTGAAATTTCAAACTTTTCTCTGGGGAGCCCCCCCCCCCCCCCCCCGAACCCACACCACTTTAGACTTACGGATCTTGGATATGCCTGCGACCTGGCGACCTAGCAGCCCCACAAAAAATTAAGCCCCCCACACTCATTAGGAATTCCAAGCTGTGTCTCTGCTAGATACTAGCCAGTATCATTAATAAAGGAAAAATGTAGATTCTTTTAACCTGGACGAACTGATTGGTTTCAATGTAAGCACCACTGTCAGTGGGTGGTGGAGCCCGGTGGCTCAGTGGTAGACTGTTGGACTTGTATGCTAGAGGTCCCGAGTTCGATCCCCGTCCGGGACGACCCACATTGTGTTCTTGGGCAAGGTAATTTATCCCGGTTGCCTACATGGAGACACGATGACGCCCTGTACAATGGTGTACTGGACGTCGATAGTGCACATTTCTTCAATCGCTGTAACCCTGCTTGAGCGGAGCTTGAACAGAGTTAGAATGTTGAGGAGCTGGCAGTTGCTCGTCGATGTTCGGTGGTTCTCTCCGGGTACTCCGGCTTCCTCCACCCGTAAAACTGTCAAGGATACGATGCGCCATTGTGCATAAGTATGTGACCTTAAACACCAATTAATAAATAACTCTCAATGGCAAATAGGTTAGTTTTTCTCTATATTTGGTGGTATGTTAGAAAATATGCTAGCTTTAAAATACTTTATAACCAGTTGCATAGTTAAGCTCGGGAGGGAGGGGAGATGGTGCCCCCCCCCCAAAAAAAAAAGAAAACGCTGGCCCAATGGAACTTCGACGCAACATGAAGTCTAAAAATAGTCTCCAATATAGGGGGAACACACGCCACCAATGCCGCAGATTCACTCTAAGAACACTTATGTTTCCAGAATTACCTCATGTGGGCTAGTCCTAACTAGGACACGACGGTCACTGCCCATCCTTCTAGGGAAGTGGGAGGAGGGACGACTAAGGGAGGCACCGAAATCCCACAAAACGGCCTTTCAAATATCATCGTTGCTCTGCCCCGCCCGTACCGCCCCGCCCCGCCCCACCCTATCCCTCCTAAAAAATGGCTTGGGCACCCCTTGTTATAGACTCCTGGCTACGCACCTGTTTCTAATAATTATATTCCAATAACAATAGCTTTACAGACATAAAAAAAGTGAATTTCATACATTTTAGACCAACCAACATTTCCATGCACAGAATCGTTCAAATAAAAGAATCAACAATTACCTCGTTCATTGCTCGAGTACAACTGTAGAGCTGAATTTTCATAAGGTTTTGAAGTGGAAATACTTAGAATCACAAAATGCATGTTCTCACACAATATTCTTGTTTTCGTTTTAAAGAGGAGAAAAAACACACCAACTTCCACCAACTGGTCACTTTCATGGGGTTGTTTATGTAAATGAATGACAGAATGTGACGTCAGTGATTAGTTTGTGAACATTTAAAGTAACATTGGTTTAGAATATAAAAAGCTACAATGACCTTATAATGACGAGGTAATTAATACTCACCACTGTAGTTAGTGATGACTTGTAATGGTTTCTGAGTTCTTTTACTTCTGTCAAAAGTTACCTTTTGCAGGGTAAAGAAGTCCTTCGCCTCCGTGATCCGTCAGCAAAGTGCCAAGGGCTGTTGCAGCTTCTCGCCGAAGTTGACTCCGTTTTCCTCCGGTAAACTCCGTTACCACTTCGGCCTGCTCCGGAATACCCATTCCAATCTGGAGCGCTGCAACGCGGACGTTTTCATTTACCCTATTTCACAACACTTTTCCCCGTTTTAATTAAATTACTCTTACATTTTGTTTATAAAAATATGGGGAAAGAGTGATTTACTGGATTTTGGAACTATATAGAAAATATATCAATCTGGCCAATCTTTAATTTAATTTCATCCTTCAGGTAATTAATTTACATGGCCATTTTCTGTATTTAAGCATTCAGTTCCAAATCCTAAAAACTTACTAATTTACTTTAAATCTTTTGTTTTAAAAATTCATTTTTTTTTCTTTTAAAAATCAATTAATGGACTGTCGAACATTCGAACAGCCCAAATTATTTTTAAGGGCTGCGCTGTCACACTCGCGAACAGCTCATTTCCAATAGCCCTTTCCTAGGTCCCATTTTTTCTTGTTTCCCTATCAGTCTTCCTCAAGAGAAACTTGACCCGGTATTATAACTGGAAATCCCCTTTTAAAATTCTTAGGTGGCTGCTTCGCCTTCCCTCTATGGTATCTCCATTGAAATCCGTGCTTAAAGTGTCTTTCCAGACTGTGTCCGTCACCTCCGAGATCCGTCAGATCAAGACATCTTTTTCTCCACACAGTAGTTTTCAAGTTAACCCATGACGTATACCAAGTATGCATATTTCATAAGATATACCAAGTCAGAGGTTTTCAAAAGAGATATACCAAGTGTGTTTACCAAATATGAGGGTTTACACCTAAGTATACTAAATATATATCTGGTTTAAAAGCAGAATGACATTATCCTTGAGGCGACTTGGAGGCTTTTAACTGGGTGAGTGAAGCGCGCCTGGCTTTGCCTTGACGCACCTTTGGCCAACTACCCAAAAACCTCACCTCAATCTAGGAAAAAATTCTACTAACCGTTGAGGCATCCTTGAGGCTCTACTTGGGCGAGTGACTACCTGTACACAGCCCAGTCCTCAACCTCAACCACCTTACCAATTTTGACCATGCAGTGAGGCACCCTGGAGGCTCCTACTGGACAATCTCTCTTCCCATCAGGCTTCCTCAGATCCGAGTATTTGTCCAAGCTCCCTTCCTCACTCATGCAACTTTCCCTTGAGGCACCCGTGAGACTTATCCTGGGTAGTGTTTCAGCGCCTCAGTATCCCTTAGCACCTCACAACTGCCCAAGCTTCCCACCTCAATATGGGACAAACTGACATAACTGCAGTTAAACTTTAGTGGATCCATAATTAAATTATTCACTTGAGGCAATTCTGGGCCTCCTCAAGTCTGGACAACCGCCCAAACACCCTACCTCAAATACTGGAAAATTTACATCATGACCCCACCCAATTTACTATAAAATAATACTTAGGTGAAATAATACCAAATAAACCTTTCCTTGAGGCACCCATGTGACTTATACTGGGGAGCGTCGTGCACCTCCGTGATTCGTCAGCACACTCTTGACAACTACCCAAGTCACCCGCCTCAATCTGAAATAGTTTATTTCTTCCCCCAGGGTAATTTTGAAACTGATGAAATAATACTTAATAAACCTTTCCTTGAGGCACCCATGTGACTTATACTGGGGAGCGTCGTGCACCTCCGTGATCCGTCAGCATACTCTTGACATCTACCCAAGTCACCCACCTCAATCTGAAATAGTTTATTTCTTCCCCCCAGGGTAATTTTGAAACTTATTCTGGAAAGGACTTATTCTGGGCTAACCACCCAAGCCTCTACCCCAGTCACAAAAAGAAATATAAAATAAACACAATCTTTTCACTTTTACTTGAAGACTACATTAACCTGGAGATTTTGTCACATACACTAACGGATTCATGGAATACCATAAACTGTCTTGGTATTGGCCACAGTGGCCTCCAGCAGTTGATGAAGGCTTTCTCCTCTGATTGCAGCCACCGCCTGGGCAACCTCCCCTATAAGAGCAGGAGTTGACCAGCGCCTTCTGGCCCCCATGGGAAAATATGGGGCGTCTGTTTCCAATAACAGACGATTTAAGGGGATTGCAGCCACTGCTCTCTTCATTTCCGGGGGAAAACTCCTGCAGAGACCAGTTAAACCAAAAAATGTATTGGGCCTCTGACGTAGCCAGGCCTTAACGTCCACCTCCAGGCCCATGAAACAGTGAAGGTGGATAACCTGACTTGCATGTGTCGTCTGCAAGATTTGGATAAGCGCCGTGTTCAACACATCATGGGACATCAGAGATCCCTCAGCCCCACGAACATGCAGCACCAGTGGCTTATCTTTTGGAGCCATTTCCAATAGTTCCCCGAAAATACGGTCCTGTTCTTCAATTTCGGCTGGACCCTTTACATAGGTTCGGTCCAAACCGATTTCCCCAAAGGCGGCAACTTGGGGGGAATTAACCAATCCCTTGAGCTGCTGCTTCACCTCCTCAGTTAACAAATTGTACTTTGAGGGGTGGCAACCTACTGCTACAATACCACTCAACGCCTGTGGATCCTTCGGGAATTCCTCGGGGTCACACAAGACGTCGACAGCAGCTTCTAATTGAACAGGAACCTGGGGGTTCATCTGATCCCGAGTTCTTGCCAGCACCTGATCCAGTGTCAATCCTGGCAAGCGGAAACTTTTCCGAACTCTGTTCAGATGAAAGTGAGAGTCTATAGCTATGGGGTCTCTCACTTTACCAGTGGCTGTCACCTTCAGAGTCACTGGGTCCATTTTCCTTTCATATTCGAAGGGACCCGAGGAATCCACCACAGAAGAGCTTCCCTTATCGGTCGGCCGCTTCTGCTTCAATTGTGGAGCCCCCTGTTTCTCTGCAGTAATTTTTAAAGTCACCGGGTCCATTTTTCTTTTTATTATGGGACCTTGGGGTTCCCCAACAGAAGAGCGTCCCGAATCGGTCAACCGCTTCTGTTTTGATGGTGGGCCCCCTTGTTTTTTTTGCGCCCCTCTTCACAGGTGACTTTGACTTGGAAATTGCAGGTTTCGACAATGTTGCAGCTGCACCTGGGGATCCCCTTGATGCAACTTCCATGACAAGGTCCGACCAGGCCTTAGGAGCAGGGGGTATTGCGCTTCCGCTTTCCATCAGCGCCACCTCCTCAGCAGCGACCGCCGAGATTATCCAGGCAGCAGCAACCAGTCCATCCTCAGCTTCATGAGGATAATCCAGCTGTGCCGCCCTAACCTGAGCAGTCAACCACTCTTCTGCCCCAATCTCACCCTTACGAGCCCTGCTCACCAGCATCTTCACCTGCCAAGTGGACACCTTTGTCTTCATGAAGGTGCTCTGAACCCTAAGACTGACCTGGTTCAGAACAAGGCATACCACCTTCCAGTGGAACAAACAAGAAACTGTATTTAATTGTTCCATTTGGATACCTTCAGGAGGAAGGGCGATACCTAGATCCCCAGAAATGGCCTTCATGGTTAGCTCATAACCACTACTAGGAACCAGGTCTTTTAAAAGCTCTGACTTGGCAGACGATTCTATGGCCCTTAAATGTTTTAATAATTTTGTTAGAATCACCAAGTCAGATGATTTCTCTTCTAGCCCTAACACGGTTCTAGCCAGCAGAACCATGTCATGCACCATTTTAACCCTAAGAGGCTTTGGCGTGGTGATTCCAAATTCAATCCACCAAGTTGGTGGGAAGTGAGTCCCTGAAAAGTGCCTCTGCATATCTGTTTTGAATTCCATGGCGCACGTTTCCAGGGGACAAACTCTCATCACTTTAGGCTTGGACCCCTGTTGGGCCTCCCTCAAGGGTTCCGCACCTTTTTGTGCATCTTTAGTTAATTTGCCCTTTGCTAACTTTTGGGCCTTCCTCTTTTTAATAGGAGATTTTTTCTGGCTTCCGGATTTTGAACCCTCTAGGCCAGTCCTCGAGGTGTTCTTCGACTTGATCTTGCTCTGAGACAGTTGAGCAGACATCAGCTTGGTCTGTTCCCCTCCGTTATTCGTCAGAGAACCTTTGACCACAGACATCCGCTTGCCGAGGTGGGCTTTCGCTTTGGGTGCAAAAACACCCCTTTCTTCAAGAACACTGTCCACTGTCTCCACCCTGGCCTCTGCCTCAGCAGCACTAGCCATGGTACTTGGCTTCTCCAAGAACCGAATGTCCTTGGTGAAGGGAGCAGCAGACACCGTTCTTGTCCTAACCTTGGGTGTTCTAATTTTAGGAAATGGTCCCAAATTTTCTTTGACCCAAAAACGACATGACAGCTGCTCCAGAGCAAGAGCCGATACATCTTTTTGCCAGATTATATTTTTCTGTGCTTTGGCTAGGAGATATTGACTTTTAAGCACGTTTAACCTTTCTGCCAGGGACCAATTTGTTCCCAATAATAGGGCCATGAACCTTGATGCAGGTTTTATTAAAATATTTTCTTGCACGTGCCTATTTAATTTCTGATGGAGCTCACTCAGTTCCTGCTGCTGAGTTTTAGCTCCAATTGCCGATAGAGCAATACGTTCTGCCATGCCTGTTAGTTTCCTTTCACGGACAGACGTATCTTTCTCTATTCTATCAATTGATCCCTGTTTTACTGGGTCGGGTGTGGGAATGGCTTCGGATTGAATCTCCATTTTTTCCACACCACCGGATTCCAGCACAGTTGGTTCTTCCTCCTGTGCCTTCTCTACCCTGAACCCAGTAAGTGGAAGCACACTCCGGAATTCGTCATGTGTTTCCTTTGTCTCCTTTTTAGGAGAATTATCTTTCCCTACCAACTCCATCAGTTTTTCCTCAGGAGTAGGATCAGGTAAAGGTATGGTCCTTACCATCTCAGGAATTTCCAACTGCTGTGTTGTCAGGTTTTCCACAGGTTCCTCCGTTGGTAAATTCTCTTTCTGATCTGACCCTATCAGTAATTCCTCAAGGGCCTCCGTCACAGATATGGAACTTACTGACCCGGTCCGTTCTCCGTCGCGTGTCAGCATCATTTCTGAATCCACATCCAGACCCAGATCCAGCTCTATGTCAGAGTTGTTTTCAGACATTTTCTGAAATGAAACAAATTAACAATTAGGATATTTGTACTCGTCGATCTCCTCTCCTTCCTCTTGGGTGATGTTAACACATTTTCCGTGGAACCATTCTAGACAGTGATCACACTGTATCATGAACTGTCCACTATATGGTTTACGACAGATGCAAAAAACTGTAGATGCTCTAAGTACAGTAACTTCCCCTGTTTCTTCAAATTTTTTAAGGCATTTTGCTAACCATGGTGGCAGAATCCTATCATGACACCTTTTTAACCTATCATGATTTGCCACACAAATAGAATTTTTGAAAATAACCTTGAATAAGTATGGGATATAAACTTCACCAATAATGGCTGGTCCTTTCCAAAAAGGAGCCAATTTTCTACATCTACCCTTTTTCGTAGCATCATCTAACATGTAAACCACGTCACCCAATTTATAAGTTTTCTTATTTAGAGTGAGATCATAATTTCGTTTCATTTTCTTACATTCGGATTTTAACTGCTTACGTGCAACTTCATGAGCCCTTTTTATCTCAGAATTCAAATCACGAACATACTCTGGAATTTCTTTTGATGGAACGTCTTTTTTGAAGTTAAATACCAAATCTGTTGGGTGATTTACTTCTCTGCCCAACATTAATTTATTTGGGGTAAATCCAGTTAACCGGTGCACTGATGACCGCAAAGCTCCGGCTAACTGCGGAATAAATTTATCCCAATTCTTCTGACTTTTGTCTACAAAACACCGAACCGCGTTCATTAAGGTGCGGTTTTGGCGTTCCACTTGACCATTAGCCGAAGGTCGGTAAGGTGATGTTCGTGCCTTGTGAATCTGCAACAATTCGCAAATAGCTGTAAACAATTTACTTTCAAAACAAGGACCTTGGTCCGTGAAAATTTGAAATGGACAGCCAAAACGAGAAAAGAACTCATTAACCGCAGCACATGCGGCAGTTTCCGCAGTCTGATCTGGTAAAGGGATACATTCGACCCACTTTGTAAATTGGTCGATTATCATTAGTATATATTTGTTCCCTTTTTCAGTAAGTGGTAACGGACCCAGGAAATCCAAATGAACTCTCTCCATTGGATAACCTGAATGGAATATTGTCATATCCCATTTTGACTTTTTAGTTGGCTTTTTGCCAACTGAACATTGTGGACAGGCTTCCACAAACGTTCTGATATCCTCACTCATTCCATACCAATAAAAGTTTTTAGTTGCCCTATATCTGGTACGTACTTCCCCTTGGTGCCCTGAAGCAGGAATATTATGGGCTAACGACAAAATTTCTGCCGAAAATTTACTGGGAACTACCAAAACTTGATCTAAACTATTTTTCCTAACCTTATATAAAAGTCCCTCTTTTAAGAGAAACCTTTTCCTATTAATCCACATATATTTTGTAGCATCGCTGCAAATGAAGAGTTCAACCTCAGTGGGTTGCTCTCCCGTTTCCAACCATGTCACAATAGGTGAAATATCAGGGTCTTTTCTCTGCACTTCTTGCATTTCTGTTGAAGAACAGACTGCTGCAAGAGTAACGACATCATTATTAGCCGTAACTGCCCTAATTTGAGGACCATTATATGTGGATTCAATCTCTAGGTAGGAATGGACCCAACCAGAATCTGGACAAATTAAACCAATATTGGGTGTTGTGTCTGTCCAACCATCACTGAAGCCCTGCAGAATTCCAGGAACCTCTGATCGGAATTCACAAGTTAAATTTTCCATTCTGTTACCTGCCACTGCGTCATCCGGGGTGATTTCTGATATTGTAATTTCGGTTGCATCATCAAAAGTACATGATCCCTGGGCTAGAGGCACTACATAATCAACCTCTTCATCAAACTTAGCCCAATTTTTCTGTAAGCGAGCACAATAATTGCACCCGCGGCAAGGTAATTTTGAAAGTTTACAACCCGAAAAATACTCTGGACACCCCTGACCTGTGGGCATTCTAGAAAGGGCATCTGCATTACTATGCAATTTCCCTGGCCTATGCTGGACTACCATATTATATTGGCTAAGTTCCTCCATCCACCTAGCCACCTGGCCTTGTGGATTCTTGAAGTTCATTAGCCACCTAAGGCTATTGTGGTCAGTTCTAACAATAAATGGCCGTCCCAGCAAATAATGCCTAAATTGCCTAGTAAATCTTACCACTGCAAGCAACTCCTTCCTAGTTGTGCAGTAACGTATTTGCTGGGGGGTTAACACAAAACTCCCATATGCAATTACTCTCTCCACCCCATTCTGAATCTGGGATAGCTCAGCCCCTATCGCCCACCCACTGGCGTCTGTATCGAGAATGAAAGTGTCACTATTGTTTGGAAGAGTGAGAACTGGTGGAGACACCAAACAAGTCTTAATAGCTTCGAAAGCATCTTGTTGGTCTTGCCCCCATTTAAATGTTTTTTTGCCGGTTAAATCATAAAGAGGTTTAGCCATTTTGGCAAAATCTTTAATAAAGGTTCGGTGATAATTCACCAAACCACAAAAGCTTTCAACCTCTTTTGTAGTTTTTGGAATTTGCCAATTTTTAATCGTTTCCTTGGATTCATTATTTAATTCAACACCGTCTTTACTGACGATTCTTCCAAGAAACTCAATTTTGTGTTGGCAAAATTCACATTTTTGGGGTTTTAACTTTAAACCATATTTGCGAAATCTTCCCAGTATCTGGTTAAGACTTTGCAAATGACTGTCAAATGAACGCCCACCGAACACCACATCATCCAGATAACTTAAAGCCGTGGACCAGGTTAATCCTTGGAGAACCAAATTGATCACCCTTGACCACGTATATGGACTACCGGAAAAACCGAAAGGCATTTTAACAAATTCCCAACTACCATGTTTGGTACTGAATGCCGTTTTGCACCTATCTTCTTTTCTAAGATTAACCTGATGATAGGCACTCATGCAATCCGCTTTTCCAAACCATAAATTGCCTGAAAGCCAATCAAGACTTTCATCAATTCGGGGTAGGGGATAAACCTCATTCTTTGTGATTGCATTAATTTTCCGATAATCAATGCACCACCTCAGTGAATTGTCTCGTTTTCGAACCAAAACTGGTGGTGAGGCCCATTCACTTAAACTTGGTTGAATAACCCCAGTTTCTAACAATTTTTGTAAATGGGATTCCTCCTCATCTGCAAAACACAAAGGTGTTCGCCTCATTGGTTGTCGAATTGATGGATGATCTCCGGTGTCGATGGAATGTTCAATTTGTTTAAAGTTACCCATGTCAAATTCATTTTTGGCAAACACGTCTCCGAAATCCGTCAACAAGTTTGCCAATTGATCAGCTTGTTCCATATTTAAATGTTTTGACGATCTTTGGAACAAGTCTGTCAAATGATCAGGAACTTTATTTTTTCTATGTTCCGAAACATTAACTGCCCTTGCTCTTGCATGGCCAGCCTCTATTTCGTTAAACATTGGGACTTCTTTTTCATTCTCAAGGATCATCTCAACCTCATAAGCAAAACCAATTAAATGATTTTTATTCAATCGAATGTTGCGATTGTTAATATTCACCAGGCAAATCAGGGTTCCCTCATCGCCACAGTGAACTGAACGCAACCCGATTAACGGCAATGACTCAGCCGGTTCAGCTACAAATTCTGTCATTTGTTTATCTAACTCACATTTTATTAATACAGCCGAGTTAGGTGGAACAATTGTGTCCGAATCCAAAGTTAATCTAGCAATTCGTGTGGAATCATTAGGGTTTTTTGACACAGTGGGAATTTCAACATTTCCGATTTTAAAAGAATCATTTTTGATATCAATCACTGCCTTATGTTTCTTCAAAAAATCTATTCCCAATAAAATATCGTCTTCGATTGGCGCAACGTAAACATGTTCATGAAATATCAAATTTCCAATTTGAATGGTGACAGGACCTACAAAACTGCCTGTCATCCGTCCGTCTCTGGCAGCAGTGTTAAAACGAACAGATTTTATGACTGGTGGTTTTGGAATTATGCGCCTAAACAGCTTGTCCGATAAAACAGTTACATCAGCAGCTGTATCAACAACTGCTTCAGTTTTTTGATTGCCAATAGTTAATTCCACATGAATCGCTGATGGTGATTTAACACGTCGAACAGTTATTTCTTTCTCAATAATTAGCGTTTCTTTATTGAGGTCATTTCCTGAGGTTGGTGGGGGCGAGATCAGACCTCGCGATTCGTCCCCCTCTCTTTTGGCTGATCTTTGAAAGTGACTTTCTTTTGTCCCTTAGCTTTATTTATTGGGCTTTTTGATGGACATTGCGACTTGTAATGACCATAGCCCTGACACCCAAAACATTGCACATTTTTAGTAGGAGAGCCTTTTAACTTTTTCTTATCCATCTTAGACTTTCCGGATTCCGTCGAGCCGTCAAAGGATTTTGAATCGAGCAGAGCTTCTAATTTTTCAAACATCTGTTCAAATTTTCTTTCCAAAGTCTCTGCTTTACTCTCCAAAGCAAATGTTTTGGATTTCAAATACTCTATATCAGTTCCTGATTTGTTCTTATTTGGGGAATTGCCATTCTGTGGAGATGACTTTCGGTAGTTTCTTTGATTTCTATTTTTTCTATAATTTCTATTTTTGTATGAAACTTCCCGAATATTTCCACTACTGTCATCACTGTCAGAATGACTTGCTTTTTCCCCAAAC
The DNA here is from genome assembly GCA_031216915.1 of Pictodentalium vernedei. NCBI lineage: Eukaryota > Metazoa > Mollusca > Scaphopoda > Dentaliida > Dentaliidae > Pictodentalium > Pictodentalium vernedei. The sequence continues at coordinate 475,290,540 of CM062295.1, forward strand.
ATGGCCAATTGGTTATATTGATGCCATTTGACCATTTGAACGGCTTCTTCCATATCTTTTGGTCGATTATTTATCACATGTTCGGCTGCCTTGGAATTGGTGCACCCATGGCAGAACTTGAACACTGCTTGTTGAGAAACAAAATGCTGTGGACAGTTTTTAAAAGCGTGAGTTGCCAAGGACAAGACATATTCAGCCCAGTCTTCAATAGACTGACCTGGTTTCTGTCTTGCACTCTGAAACTCAAGCTGTGTCGTTTCGGGCGAACTGTGATCTCCGAAACGCGCTTCCAATTGTTTTAGCTGTTCTTGAATTGACATATCAGGGTTTTATTCACACCACAATGAATAAACCGTACTAGGCTTACCACTTAAACTCAAACACAAAATACATTTTTGTTCTTCGTGCGACCATTGTTCAATTGATGCATATTTTTAAAATTTAGTTTCAAAAGCTTCCCATGATTCAGTGCCATCAAACTTTAAACCTTCAGGCACATACAAATGTCTTCGGTTTTCGGTATGGTGAACATTTCTAAAACTAAATTGGGGTGCATCTCCTTGAAGTCGCACTTGTGGTGAATAAAACTTTCCCTGATTACCAAATTGAGGAAATTCCGAACCTTGATAATTCATTTTGGGCTGAATATCTGCAAGGTACTCGCCGTCCCGGATCGGTCGGGCTTCTCCTTGACAGAGTGCTTGGTTACCCAAAGTATAGCCAGGATGAGAATGAAATTCTAAATTTTGATTTTGGACATGCAGAGGACCTGATCCCCTTGCATGCTGAAAATTTATATCTTGGCGTAAATGAAAAGGTGATCGGTTTTCCTGAATTTGGCAATTAGTGTCCCTGATTTCCTCAGGCCGTCTTCGGGAATCTACATAAGGTGTTTCAACCAGAACTGCTTTTCTATTATCGTGGAACTGAATTCCTTCAGGTATTTTTCGAGAATTTATCAGTTCACGATCTAATTGCACTGCATTTTGACATACTTGAGTGGACGTCCTTCCGTCAGAGATCCCTCGGGAATTTGACCACTCAGTTTTAACATCAACCACAGGATATGTATTACCAATCAATCCGCTCCTGTCAGTGATCCCTCGAGTAGCATTTGATTGGTTATGTTGTAAATGTTGGTAACTCACACCTTGAGTTGCCCTTTGAACAGTTGTGGCATAACTCTCACGATAGTGGTCACGTGTCTGATCTGTATGAAATGTGTGATGTGGTAAATGGTTTTGTGTTCGACTGCTGCATACAATTGGATCAAATTGCAGCAAGTCATTAATCTGTGTGTTTAAACCATTACCCTGTTGCTGTGACGCACTAATGTGTACCGGGGATGTGGCCGTTATGATTTGTGACCCACGACTATACATAGGCTGGGTAATCCCTGGCCCATGACTGTAGGCACAAACATTTGGGCTACTTGTCATCTGGTGCAAACTTCCGGTTTTCATAATATTTCCCCTAATAGCCGAAGAAGTGTACGTTACGGCTGGGCTATTACATGCCAAAGAACCATGCCCTGCCAGTGTATAACTGGGCAAGCATGCTATTGTCGGTACAACTTTTTGACTATTACTGGCAGAAAAACCTGTCAAATTCTGGGAATCTAAAATGTTTTCATTTGTTACAAAGTTTGCATCAAACGTTTTTCCCGGAGTTGTGTGTGAGTAGGTGTCATAACCCGAGTGTGTGGTAACCCCACCATGACCTAATCCTACCCTGGATTGTCCATTTTCTGCACGACTGTGCATGGTGTCATGTGTGCTATCCACTTTTTGTCGCACATCGGGATTTGTTTTGAGAGTTGCCGTCTGGAGTTGCAACTGCCTCTCCACCTCCCTCATTTCAGAAAGCAATTCGACACTCATTCTTTTATATTTACTCAATTTATTCTCCCAGTATTCCCTATTTGGAGAACCAGATGCTTGGGGTGAAAATCTACTCATACTCTCTACCCCTTTTACATTATTTGAGTGCCTGCTCCGGAATACCCATTCCAATCTGGAGCGCTGCAACGCGGACGTTTTCATTTACCCTATTTCACAACACATTTTCTTTTCAGTATCGTTGATGCGTAGCTGGTATGGACTGTCATGTGAGTTGATCGGTGATTTTAACAATCACACTTTGGCCGACCGCTGATTCACCCTGTTCTCCCCAAATGCCTCCCTATCTCTACGCCTCTTCTCTCCTCCCACCACCCAGAAACACACTGCTTGATGACATTCCGTATTCCATTCTTCCTGGTGTCTTCGCTAAGCATAATAACCCTCTCCTTTGTGTCACCCATCAACCCAGAAGCGACGGAAGCACGATAAAAGTAGGGGGACACAAACTGTCATGCTTCAGCCAAATGGGAGAAAAAGTTACAATCGTATTTCGGTAAATTTCCCATGACACACTATATCGTCTTGATCAGATGAGCATGCCGCCGTGTGGTCGCAGTCCTGTTCATTTTCTTGTGTCCCTTGTGTCCTGTTTCCACTGCCCCTGTATCAATCACATATTATTCATTCCCCACTGCTTCACCAGTGTACTCTCGGTGATTTCTTTTATGTTAGCTAGGTAGTTTGGACTTTCAAATGGAAAGTGTCCCAGGGTCTTCACTACTTTTAAATTATACATTTGACACTCCCTTCCACCGTCCTTCCCAATGTTGCCTGTTCTAAGTTCCAGCGACCGCGATCCCACCTTGGACAGCAGTGACCACTAAAGCTGCCATCAAGGTAATCGCCAAAAGCTGGCTTGTCTTATCATGCAGGCAACACAAAGACCTTTTTGCTTTGACAGCCTCCACCACCGCCCCTGCCAGTCGCGGTTGCAATCCTGCAGGACTTTTTCTCTGACGACCCTTTCACCCTGGCTTGTAACTACTTCTAAGTCCGACATCTCCATTCAATAATTTTCTGTTAACTCCCACCCTTGGCCCATCCACCCTGTCTTTGTATTTGATTCCGAATATTCTGTAAGTCATCAGCATAATTTGAGGGTAAAAAGAGAGACTGCTGCTTTGCAGCTACGAAAAGACTGTTTTTGAAATATAAATGTTCTATTACTAATGGAAAGATATCGCTGATGACGTTGCAATGCTAGTCTAGTTTCAGTCTCTTGATTATTTATTTATTTTATTGTGGTTTAAAGACACTCTTGACAGCTAGGGTCACCTCGTGTCGGACAGTTTTACGGGTGGAGGAAGCCGGTGTTTCCGGAGAGAACAACCAAGCAGCGGCGAGCAATTGTCAAACTCCCCCGACGTCCTTACTCCCCACAAACTGGGTTAGCATTAGTTTCCAGGTTTAGCATCAGTTAAAGTCAAGTGTGCCATCGACGTGTAGTACCCATAGAACACAGCGCCGATGTGACCACACATGGACAATCGGAATGAAGTGCCTTACCCAAGGACACTACGCAGTTATCCCTGGCGGGGATCAAACCGTAGATCTTCCGGTGTGAATTGCAATTCTATAACCACTGATCCACCTCACTCGCTTCAAAGTCGCTTGATATGGCCCGTATGGTGTAGAAACGGCTGATTTTTATGCTTTGAGAATATTTCAACAGTTAGGATATACACAGAACGACACATGCGTGTGAATGGGTTAATCGATATACGCCTCGAGTTCCCTGCTTCTGCGGAGGCACAAGTTCCATATCGCGTGTGTCTGTCTGTCTTTATAACATACCTTCATTTCTATGAAAACACTTATTAGAAGGACACTCGGCAATTCATTTCACAACTCGTTTCCTGAGTTCCAAAGTGTTCTATGTGCCTGTGGGAGGACCTAACAACAAAAAGAACGCATTTCATCGCCATCCAAATTTGTGAAGGGAACTCGTGTTACGATGTTCAGCTATCGCTTGCGATTCACACAGTAATTGCGGTGCACGATTTGTTGAAAATTCCAGTGAAATATCACTTCTATTGAAACAGAGTCCGCCAATGATTTCCGTTCCGCACATACGTGCGGAACGGATTTACATTTTTGGCATGGTTTAGCGTTGCTATAGATGGGGATTTCATAGAACAGGCGTGTGATAAATTTTGTTTCTCCCACACAAAAGTTACGTTTTCAAAAGCTTAACTTCTTACCGATCAAAAACCAAGTAATCTCGCGGTATTTAGTTTATTTACCGGATTTAGAACGATTTCAACAGCCAGAGATATATCTATAAATTGAAAAATTCGGAGTACTCGAAAAGAACCACCATACAGCGACGAGTGACTTACAAAACCCACACAAGCAAGGATAGTTTTGGTTGAGGGTATGCGTTTCATCGGGGTGCAGTAGCCCTATGTCCTTGTACACAATTCGTCGTCTTCCCAATTGGGCAATGTGATTGAATGTTCTGCCCAAGGGTACAACGCAGATGACGTGGGCCATATTCGAATCAATGACCTAAATTGAAAACCTAGCTGATGAAAATTAAGCTCTATAGTGGTACTTGATCAGTACATGAGGTAAGTGCAGATACTTTCATTTCAGTTATTTATTTATTAGTGTTAACGACACATTAACAGCCAGTGTCACATCATGTTGGTGACAGTTTTACGGATGGAAGAAGCCGGAGTACCCGGAGAGAATTACCGAGCAACGGCGAGCAGCTGTTCGCTCTCCAGCATCGTAACTCTGAACTCTGCACCGCGGCACAGGCAGGGTTAGATTGGTTGAAGACATGCGCACCATCGACGTGCAGTATACCTGAGTACGCACCGTCATCGTGCCCCCATACAGGCAATCGGGGCTAAGTGCCTTGCCCAAGGACACAACACGGGAGCACGAATCAGTCGCTGAAGTGGTCACCCATTCAACTACTAACCGCGCTCGACGTTGCTTAGCTTCGGTGATCTGACGAGAACCGATTACCGCGAAGCCCACTCACCTCCTTTCATTTTGTGCATGGAAATGCTGGTAAAATGCGTTACCCTTTAACCAATGTAAAGGTCAAATCCGGCCAGCGCATTTCTAAAAAATCGCCAATTAATTTTCATTATTCTTTTCAGTTTTTGTCTCAAAAGCATAGGTTATGACACCACATTGGAACGTCTGTTTTTCAGGTATGAAAAGGTTAAACTCAATTATATGTATAAAGTCATTGTTATTATTAGTTATCTCAGGCGGGGGGGGGGGGGGGGGGGGGGGGGGGGGGGGGTAGCGTTGCTGTGGCGTTGCGGTAACCGGTTCTCGTCAGATCACCGAAGTGAAGCAACGTCGAGCCCGGTTAATCAATGGATGGGTGACCGTCTGAGCCATCAAATCGGACTCCCGCATTGTTTCCTCCCCGATTGTCCTCATGAGGGCACGATGACGCCGTGTACTAAAGCATACTGTACGTCGATGGTGAGCATGTCTTCAACCAATCTAACCCTGTCTGTGCTGCAGTGTGGAGTTACGATGTTGGGGAGCTGGCAGCTGCTCGTCGTTGCTCGGTGGCTCTCTCTGGGTACTCCAGCTTCCTCCACCCGTAAAACTGTCTCGGTCATGATTAGCCATTGTGCATAAGTATATGACCTTAATCACCAATACATAAATAATAAATAGTTATCTCGGGCAACATACGGTGCACACCCCGAGATTTTAATACCCGGATATCAGTTTTAAACCCTGGGGTGAAGCTGAAAACCAAATGGTTTAAAAAGAGACATCTAGATATTAAATCTCCGCTGGCACCGGGATTCATGTGCGGGGGTGAGCGGTATAGAACCGCTTCTGATAATTCCCATGTGTGTGTTGCCCGCAATAAATATTTTGTCCCGCCTCCTTCCAAAAAAATAATGTGTGGTTCAATAACTACGAGAAACGCTTCCAAATGTAGCCTGAAACAATAAGGCTGTAATCCTGTAGTGTTCCAGCACAGTTTGTAATAAAAAGCTTAAATCATTAGAAATCGTGTTAAAAGTAATGAAATTATTACAAATTGCGGTGAGAACTGTTCAGGGGCAGATCAAATGAGGGGCGTCAAAGCATTTGTTCTTTAACTCCACCAGGTGACATGGGAAAAACGTAAGGCGTCACACGAGAACGCAGAAAACACTGGCTAACACGGCGAATATTACATGGTTTACCACTTTTGTACAGGTCAAGATTAACCTCTTCGTGGGCCGTAGGCACTTTGAGAATTGTAGGCCTCATAATTGGAGAAAAGCCAAAAAAGTACTGGGTGATATATCCATTTTTATTCCAACATATTCACATGCATCTTTTAGTGGGCCCCAAATCTTCGTAAGCCTTAAATACAGCACATGCCTACGTCTAGGTAGCCTATACGTCTTTCTAGGCCAGCAATGATTAATGTAACCCTTGATATTTATAGCAACATATAGTTGTCAGTCGCTCCCGTGGACCATTCAAACCCAATGACCAGATTAACGGGGTCACACGGGCAGTTTATATGACATGTCGGCGATGGTCGGCCGCAAATGGAAAAATACGTAAATATTTGACTCGTATGTATGGAGCCCAATAGGTGACAGGTTTTACTCATATTTTATTTCGTTTTAACGAAATAATATTTCGTTTTAACAAAATAATATTTCGTTTTAAGGAAACATTATTTTCAAATAATAAAATATTTCGTGTTAACCAGTTTTAACGAAATAATTATTTCGTTTTATCGAAATATTATTTTCAAATAACAAAATATTTCGTGTTAACCGGTTTTAACGAAATAATTATTTCGTTTTAACGAAATTATTTTCAAATAACAAAATATTTCGTGTTAACGAAATAATATTTCGTGTTAACGAAATAATATTTCGAAATAACGAAATATTATTTCGTTTTAATGAAATAATATTTTGTTTTAGCCAAATAGGTATCTGTAGCGGTAATCAGAGCCAGATTACACCGCTCGCTACTTCTTTATTGCAAATTCAATAGAAATATAAATTTATTTATTATATATTTTTATTTATTAGTGTTTAAAGTCAAATACTTCTGCACAATGGTTATCAAGTCAACAACATGGAGATAAAGTCAAGGTCAGTCAATCGTTTACACGCCATGTTGCCTATATTAGAGGACTCGCACCCCAAGCATTAGTGACTGGGTCCTATTTTACCAGTGAAACAGAGCTTGTTTACCACAGTAAGCTAGCACTGCTTCACTTCTCGGTGTTCCTGCGTGGGCAAATTCTGCTAACTTAGCTAAGTAACACGGTTACGTATTCTAACAAAATATGAATTTGACTCATTAAAATTGACGACTTCACTTTATTGTGAAGTAAATTTAGTGGTATTTAATTCAAACATATTCAAAGGTACACACTTATTGCAAAATATTTAATAGAGTTAAAAAACAGAGCAAGATTATTTATTATAAGACTACTCAAAGTTTGCTAAGCATCACATTTTTGACACATCATTGTGAAATTTTCTTGTGACACATTTGCGATATTTTTGGTAGATATGGTTGAAGAATGTATTGAGATGGTGCTCAGTGTTTACATTAGCTCTCTTGACAGGCAGACTTTTCGTGACAGCCATGGAAAGCATGTACCCTTTGATTTTCATGATGTTTTCGTGTACTGTCTACATGTACTTGACATGTGTAGGGTATCCAGTCTTCATTTCAACACAAACCCTTACGATTTAATGATTGAATATGGCGAATGCAAATGTGAGAAGACATTTGTCTGAAGCAGAAATGTGGTGGGCTGTAGGGATGGTGGAATAAGGGGCTACCCATCGTCAGGCTGGTGAAGCCCTTGGATGAACCGAAGAGAGGACCACCTAAACAACCACGGACCACGACGACCACCCATTATGATGTTGACCCAATGGAGTTTGAAAAGAATATGATGTCTGAAGAAGAGCCAGATGAGATATTGACCGTGTACGAAGATAACTGGAGTTCTATTAGAACTCGCCACATGATGAACAGAAGAGTCCAAGACCAATATAACTACCGGATCAACGATGTGAACCTGAAGATGATGACTGATGAATTGATGACTACCATATTTCTGCCACAACAGCTAAGATTTAAAATTAATCTGAGTTTTGGTTTTATCCTGCGACACAATGAAACGAATGAACTGAAGTATTACCATCCATCACAAAACAACGCCCGGGTACTTTGAAGAATTCCTTGATGATGTCATGGAAGAAGATATCCTGGAATGGGCCAAATTAAAACGACCCAACACCAAATGGCTTGTTGAGAGAGTTACCAAAGTCACATTTTATGTGAACAAGCTGAAAGACCACCCAATTGGAATGGTAGAAGATCTTCCTGACTACATTCTCCAGAACAAAGCAGTAAATGCTTTGGTGAAAGATAAACATCGCCATTTTACCTATGAAGACAACCTGTGTATTTTCCGCTGTTTAGCTTTATGGAGTGGTTCCACAGCACACAACCTCAACTATACAACAGATGCCATGTACAGCAAGTATTCAGAGAAGCCAAAGAATGAATTCCGTGGAGTAACTTTAGCCGAATTACCTGACTTGGAGAAATGTTTTGAAGTAAATATCCAAGTATATGAACTTGTCAAGAATGATGATGACCAAATTGTTGCCAAATTAGTACAGAGATCTCACAGAAAGTATGAAGATACCATGTATGTGAACGTTTACAAGAACCATTTTAGCTACATCATCGATATAGACCAATACTACAAATCCTTTGAATGCCGCAAATGCGGCAAATTATGGCACACTGTGAAGAAATTAAATCGTCACGAGAAAACCTGTACAGATGAAGTCAATTACCAGTATGTTGGCGGTGTATACCATCCATCCCAGTCCATATTTGATCTGTTAGAAGATGAAGGTATAGAAGTATCTGAAGAGAAGAAGTTTTATCCATACCGTGCAACGTTTGATTTTGAAAGTTACTTTGTCAAATCCAGTCTACCTGCTGACAGTGATAAACTGATATGGGAAGCAGAACACCGACCATTGAGTGTTAGCATATGTAGTAATGTTCCAGAATACCAAGAACCGAAATGTTTTGTTACAAATGGAAATTCTCAAGAACTTGTTGAAGAAATGATGACATACCTCACAGCTATTTCATCTCATTGCCACCAACTGATGCAGACCTATCATGCTTGGACCTTGTTTAAACTCAGACAGAAAATTGATGAAACGCTGGAAGTAGAAGCCAGGGCTACTGGAGAAGATACATCCAAGATGCACCCTTTACAAAAATTTCAAGACTACCTACAAGAGATGCCCGTCATCGGATTCAACTCTGGAAAATATGATATGAATGTAGTCAAGCGTGAACTGATGACATACCTGAAGAGACAGAATCCACCCAAGGTTGCAGTGAAGAAATCGAATAACTATATGTGCGTCTCGACAGAATCTTTCAAGTTTGTTGACATTTGCAACTATCTCGCTCCAGGATTCAGCTATGACAAGTTTTTGAAAGCATTTGGCTGCTCCGTGACAAAGGGAGTTTTACCATATGAATGGATCGACAGCTTGAACAAATTGGATCAAGACCACCTACCAGACCATGAAGCCTTCTAAAGTTCTCTCAAGAAAGAAAATATATCCAATGAAGAATACCAGTACTGCCATCATGTATGGAACGACCTGGAGATGACAACTTTCCGTGATTTTCTGATCTGGTATAATAACCGAGATGTAAAACCATTCCTTGAAGCAGTTGACAAGCAGTTTGCTTTCTACCAAGAACGCCACATCGACATGTTTAAAGATGGTACCAGTGTTCCGGGCCTCACGTTGAAATACCTGTTCCAGACCATGAATGATGACACTTACTTCACATTATTTAACCAGAAGAATAAAGACTTGCATCACTTGGTGAAAGATAATATCGTTGGTGGACCTTCAATTATCTTCAACCGATACCACGAGAAAGATGTTACCCGAATCAGAGAAACAAAATATGGCAATGAAGCAAAACCATGTGGAAGTATTATAGGCTTTGATGCGAATGCATTATATCTTTTGTGCCTAATGCAAGAGATGCCAACGGGTTGGAGTATTAGACGTGGTGAAGAAAACCAGTTTAAACCAGAACATCCAATGAAGTATGGTAAAATGGCTGAACAATGGTTAGAGTTTTTATCCATGAGAGATGACATCCACATCAGACATCAGTTTAACGGAGCTGAAAAAATGATTGGTCGAAGACAGTTGCCTGTTGATGGTTGGTGCAAAGAGACACAGACTGTATACCAGTTCCATGGCTGCTTCTGGCACGGACATACCTGCATGAAAGATAAGAATGGCCTTCCTATCATCCATAATGAAGTCAGAGATAAACCGATGAAAGAACTGCTACAAGACACCCGTACCAATGCAAAGTACATCACCGATTTGGGCTATAAACTTATTGAAATCTGGGAGTGTGAGTGGAGATAGATGAAGAAGACCGATGCCACACTCAAAGCCTTCCTGAAAGAGAACTTTTCAGACAAAATAGATGGTGCGATGACAGAGGAAGAAATACTGAACAAAGTGAAGTCCGGTGAACTGTTTGGTTTAGTCGAATGTGATATACATGTACCAGATCACCTGAAAGAGTACTTTGAAGAGATGACACCTATCTTCAAGAATACAGATATTTCCATAGATGATATTGGTGAACACTCGAAGTCCTTTGCCGAGAAGAATGGAATCATGAAGAAGCCCCGAAGAAGTTTGATCGGAAGCTATGGAGCGGAAAAAATGTTGTTTGCAACCCCTTTACTGCAGTGGTACCTCCAGCATGGTATTGAAGTTGATCACGTCTATCAAGTTATTCAATATAAACCAAGAAGATGTTTTGAAAAATTTGGAGATGAAGTATCTGAAGCAAGAAGACAAGGAGATGTTGACCCTGACAAGTCGATCGTTGCCGATACCATGAAGCTGTTGGGAAATTCTGGATATGGCAAAACCGTCACCAACAAAGAGAAGCATCGACGTGTGTGCTATTGCGACGACGAAGAAGTTACCAAAGCTGTAAATGACATGTCCTTCAGAGCCTTGAATCCATTAGATGATACATTATATGAAGTCGAACTCAACAAGAAGTCCATCAAGTTGGATCTGCCACTTCACATCGGATTCTTTGTTTACCAGTATGCGAAACTCCGGATGCTTCAGTTCTATTATGATGTCATCGATACTTTTATCAACCGCCAAGATTTCGAATATGCTGAAATGGACACAGATTCTGCATATATATGTACTTCGTCACCATCCATAGATGAATTAGTGAAACCAGAGAAGAGAGTAGAATTTTACAAAGAGAATCACAAGTGGTTTCCATCAGAGTGTTGTGATTTCCACAGAGATGATTATGTGAAAACCAAATTAGAAGGCAAAGAATAACTGTCACCCTCATGCTGCCAAGAAAGAAAGCGTTTTGACAGGAGAACTCCAGGCTTGTTTAAGGTAGAATGGCAAGGAACCGGCATTGTTGGACTGTGTAGTAAAACATATTATTGTTTCGGAGCCACCAATAAATTCAGTTGTAAGGGAATCAGCAAACGCCACAATGATTTGACGAAAGACAGATATTTGCAAGTTTTGAAGACTCAACAAAGTGGATCTGGCATCAACCGAGGATTTGTGATGAATGACAACACTATGTATACCTACCAGCAGAGCAGAGATGGACTATCATATTTCTACCCAAAACGAAGAGTTTTAGAAGATGGAGTTAGTACCATACCACTAGAGATTTAAAGAAGAAACAATGTGAAACAGTGAGTGTCATATTTTTCTACAACCTGAACCAAGTCTAGCTTTTGCCTACAAAAAGTTCTATTTAGTTGATCAAAAAAATTCCTAAAAAAAACCGAAATGGTTTTTAGGTGGTCTACTCAATCATATTAGGCTCATCAAATTTTTAAAGTCCTTTATGGCATTCTCTAAAGTCCTTTATGGCAGTCCTCATAAAGTCCTATATGGCATTCTCTAAAGTCCTTTATGGCATTCTCTAAAGTCCTTTATGGCAGTCCTCATAAAGTCCTATATGACATTCTCTAAAGTCCTATATGGCATTCTCTAAAGTCCTTTATGGCAGTCCTCATAAAGTCCTATATGGCATTCTCTAAAGTCCTTTATGGCATTCTCTAAAGTCCTATATGGCATTCTCTAAAGTCCTATATGGCATTCTCTAAAGTCCTTTATGGCGGTCTTCAAAAAAAAATTCTAAATGGCAAGTCTTACAAGGCAATACATTTTTTCTAGTGTAAAGATTTTTCAATTTTTTTTATTTATTCTAATACAGAGAGTTTTTTCATCATCATCATCATCATGTTCCTGATATACTTTAGGCTAACCCTATTGGAAGTGGAAGATACTTCTTTAGTTTCATTCAAAACTTAGTTTCATTCAAAACTTTTTAGTTCAATTTATTTTTAAAAATGTTGATTCATGGTATCTTTTAGGTTACACCTATTGGAACCAGATGATATTTCTTTATTCAAAATTTAGTTTCATTCAAAACTTTTTAGTTCCATTTATTTTAAAAACATGTTGATTCATGGTATCTTTTAGGTTACACCTATTGGAACCAGATGATACTTCTTTACTTTTTAGTTTCATTCAAAACTTTTTAGTTTCATTCAAAACTTTTTAGTTCCATTTATTTTAAAAGACATGTTGATTCATGATATATATTTTAGGTTACACTTATTGGAACCAGATGATACTTCTTTACTTTTTAGTTTCATTTCATTTTTTTTAAAGTTGATTCCTGGTGTCTTTTAGGCTACCCCTATTGTATAACCAAAGGAATAAATCATCATCATCATCATTACTAAGAAATTCTCTGTTGTGAATATTTAAAAGAAATGAGAAATTTTTATGATAGAAAAACTAAATTTCTAAGTTGGACATGTTGTTTTCGTTTTTTCTTTTTTGATGAAAAAAAAAAAAAAAAATTCCCTCAAAGAGGATACGAACTGTAGGGGGTGGGAATGCACTCGAGCTATTTGACTTATCTCCATTGGACAGAGGTTTGTAGCTTGACCTGTCCCAAGCCAGTATAAAATGCAGAGGGCCATATCCTACAGTTTAAGGATCAAGATTGCAGTTTGATCGCCAAACTGACCAATCACATCGAAGTTAATCAACCAATCAAATTTCTGTATTCTCATTGTGTTTCTTTCCCATTACTTTCTATACTAATTTTCTAAATTTTCCAACTTTAACCTATAATCCTATAGGAAACAAACACAAACCCCAACCAAGAATCAAAAACTCAATCAAAATTTGTTCAACTGGAGTGATGTTTTCAATCACGTCCTTCAAAGATATATAAGATTAGGCAAAGCATGGACTTGGCATCATTCACAATCGAACCATTGACCAGAGAAGATGTTCCGAATTGGCACCAAGCAGACTTATGCTAACGTCACGTAGTACCAGGGTGAAATGAAGATTCATCTCAGAAGATACTTTGAGGGAAAAGACCAGAAACCTTATCCTACGAAGACTGGTATTGCTCTATCTTTAGAAGAATGGAATGCCTTGAAATCTCAAATAGAAGAAGTAGATGCAGCCATCAAAACCCAACAAACAACTTTAACTGAAGACACTAAACCTACTAACCATGAAGACTTCAAAAAACCAAATCAAGAATTACCTTTGAAGAAGAAGAAGAAGATCATAGTGAGAATAACCCAACCACGACCATTGATCGTTGATGAAATTGATAGTGAACTCAGGCAAGTTCGCTTGCAGCATGAACTTTGCTTGGCATATGCTCATTATGTCGAAGAGAACATTGACGATGTAATGAAAGAAAAATGCTATGGATGTACAGTCGATCACCCAAGTCAGATTCAGCATAATGTATGCCTAATGATGTCTGAAGAAGAGAAGATTATAACATGTTTTAATGACGCACTTGAAAGAGTTAACAAGAATGATGTTCATCTACTGTGGCACCATAATACTTCTGGAATGAATCCACCACCAGTACAGAAAGAATATGAAGATATGTTCGAGAAACCTCTCACAAATGAACAGAGACGTTGTATTATGGATTTGGTGATTGAATTTATGACCATCAAGAAACCTGTTACAATTGGATTCTAATTGAAGATGTAAATAGATGTTGTAAATTTTTATAAAAAAAAGAAGAAAAAAGAAGAAAAAAAAGTATAAAATGAAGAAACAAGAAAAAAAAGGTGGTAATGACGCTTAAGTTATTTGATGTTTATCTTCTTGACAAATATCAAACAAACTTAAACTGTCCCCAGCCAGTAAGTCAGAGGGCCACCAATTTTAAATATCTTTTGGATGACGGTTCATATTGACCACCTCTCCAAAAGGTATAAAAGGGGAGTAGTCCCCACGTTCAGTGGGGGCCACCTCCCCAAAAGGTATAAAAGGGAAGTAGTACCCACATAGAACAACAAAGATGGCTCCTCGTTGGAGGCATCCATTCACTTGTTTATTGTGTGGTCCCACGGGTAGTGGTAAATCATCCTTTGTAAATCGGGTTATTCAAAATATTATATCACCTGTCCCAAGTCACATCATTTGGTGTTATTGTGAATGGCAACCATTATACAATACTTTACCCCAAGTAGAATTCGTAAAGGGTCTCCCTCAAGAATTAAAATCTGATAGTTTAGTCATATTGGATGATCTGATGTTCGATGCAGATGTTCGAGTGTCTAGATTATTTACTAAAGGTAGTCATCACCGTAACATTAGTGTGATCTACATTGTTCAAAATTTATTTGATAAAAATAAAGTCCATAGGACTGTAGCTCTCAATAGTCATTACATGATCTTGTTTAAAAATCCTAGGGATCGTTCTCAGATCTCACACTTGGCAGCACAGATGTATCCTGGTCATTCCAAGTTTCTGAGAGAAGTTTTTGAAGATGCCACTTCGACACCATATGGTTACCTTTTAATAGATCTCAAACAAGATACTCAAGAACACATGAGATTAAGAAGTCAAATTTTTCCTGGGGAAACCCAATATGTGTACCTCCGAAAAGTATAAAAGGGGAGCAACAAGTCTAACTCGAGTCAGAAGCATGTCTGACCGTCTCAAGCACAACATCGTTCTTCTCAAGGTTCTTATTAAATCGAAACCCGCACTCGTCAAATCCATACTAAAACATGCAGACAAAGAATTGATAACTTGTTTGTGTGACTGTGCCTCGAATATACTGAAGGGAGCAGTACCTCTGACCAAAGCTCAGAGAACCAAACTCGTTCGTCAGAAACAACTAGTGAGGGCATTGGCAAACAAAGGTACCTCTGACAAAAAGAGGAGACAAATCTTGCAGAAAGGGGGATTATTGGGGGCATTGCTACCTCCTGTACTATTGGGTGCTGTTAAAGGTATATTTGGATGATGGAATATGCAAAGAAGATGGCTTTGGTAGAACCAGGGTTATTGGAACGTCTACAAGAGACTCCAAGACAACCGAATGAACTGGCTGTTTCATCACTGGATACAGAAATGAGAGATATTCTCGATGCCCCTTTTCTTTTGGCTGATGAAAAGATGACTCAATATAATCAAATTTTACAAAGATACTTGACATTTCAACAAAAGGTAATGGCTCCTCGACCAATTAAAGTCGAATTCGAGAAACATAATAAAGACGAAGACATTCTCGATTCTGTACATTTGACAATGAAGAGAAACGGCAAGTTGTTGTTGAATCGTATTAGAAGTGACCCAAATATATCTTGGAATGAGAAGGGTGAATTAGTCTACAAAGATCAAACAGTGGTAGGGTCGAATGTAACAGATCTCCTAAACGATTTACTTAGAAGACGAAAATCTTTCCAACCAAAGGGATGGGAAATGTTGGCCGAAGCTTTGAGAGATAGTAACATACCCCAAGAATTAATTGGTCATAAAGAACGTTGGGATTTTATGAAACAGGCACCGATAAAGTCGGAACCAAAACAACCAAAGAAAACAGAAACGCCAAAGTGGACCGAAAAAAAAGGTATAAATAGAGTTGACACTTGAACAAGGCAGTCATGGAAGCATTGTACTATGATTCTGAAGTGCCTGGTAGTTTTGGTGGTGTAGACACTCTTCGTAGAGCGTCCAAGAAAAAAAACAAACAAGTTGTAAAATGGTTAGAGACTCAAGACACATACACTCTTCACAAACCTGTTCGTCGTACATTTCGTAGAAGAAAAGTAATAGTTAGTGGTATAGATGCACAATGGCAAGCTGACTTGGTAGATGTTTCAAACATAAGTAAATTCAACAAAAACATAAAATTTTTGTTGACATGTATAGATGTGTTTAGTAAATATGCTTGGGTGATACCATTACAAAACAAACTTGGTGATTCCATCGTGAAAGCTTTTAGTAAAATTTTCAAACAAGGTCGTAAACCAGAAAAATTACAAACTTATCAAGGCAAAGAATTTCTAAACAGAAAATTTCAGAATTTTCTCAAAGATCACAAAGTCGACTTTTTCACAACACAAAATGTGGAAACAAAATGTTCCATAGTAGAAAGATTCAATAGAACTTTGAAAACCAAAATGTGGAAATATTTTACCAAGAATGATACACTAACTTTTCCACTTCAAAACTTGGTGAAATCATATAATCATTCTCATCATCGCAGTATAGGTATGGCCCCCATGGCCGTGAACTTTGAAAATCAAGAAGAGGTTTGGCAAAGGTTGTATGGACAACCCATAAAACACAAGACACCAAAGTACAAAGTAGGAGACAGAGTGAGAATCAATAAAGTTAAGAAAACTTTTGAGAAAGGTTATTTGCCCAATTGGACCGAAGAGTTATTCACAGTAGTAGCCATCAAGAAAGGACATCCAGTCACATACATGTTACAAGATGATAATGGAGAAATATTGAAAGGGTCATTCTACACTGAAGAGCTTCAGCGAGTTTCACATAAAACTATTTACAAAATCGAACACGTACTCAAGAAACGTGGTCGAGGTAAGAAAAGGGAATTGTTCGTAAAATGGTTGGGATACCCAACTTCGTTCAAATCGTGGATCAAACAGAGTCAGCTCACCTATAAAAGGAAGTGAACCTCTGAAGTTTCTTCAAAATGGAAGAAGGATCGAACGGTTCTTGGCCTCTGTTTGGTAAATTTTAGTGAAAATTTCACAAATAATCATTTTGTATATCATCATCATTACCAGTGTCGTTAATCTCACTCTCGAAAACACAGACAGCAAGTTGTGGACTGCTCTCTTGAGTAGTAGCATAGGAGATTTGTTACCAAATCCAACCATTAAGAAAAAGTAATGTTTTATTTGACTCTACCAAGTAATAGTTCTATGAACGTGTTTCCAGAAAACACGTTGACTACGTACACCACTCAGTTATCACAACCAGTGAATCTCACGGGAGAATGGGAAGTAGGTCTGGCAGAGATTCAGTATCCAAATACTTGGTTCAATAAGAAGCTTTCGTTACAGTGTTCTGGTCTTCGAAAAAGAATTACCGACTTACTCTCAAGGAAGGTCGTTATTCGGATCCCATTGATGTGATACGAGCTATCAATGGTGTTAAAGAATTACTCTTGCCTCATCACGATAAGGTAGCTTTTGAACTGGATAGAGTGACTGGTAAAGTTCGTATCACGGTACGTGATGGAGTCGTGGTCACATTGAGCCCTACTCTTCAAAATATTTTGGGGTTTAATGAGTGTGTTTTTAAATCAGGAACTTACAATTCTTCCAGAGTTGCCGATGTCAACCAAGGATTTTATTCACTCTATGTATATTGTGACTTGGTTCGTGACCAAGTCGTAGGAGATACAAGAATACCACTTCTTCGTATCGTACCCGTGCGTGGAAAATATGGGGATGTCATCTCTAAAACATTTGAGAATGTGTATTATGTACCAGTAGGACGAAAAAATTTCAGCACCGTGCAGGTGTATATAAGGGGTGACACAGGAGCCATAGTACCATTCGAGTTCGGGAAAGTGACAGTGACACTTCATTTCAGAAATCGTAGATCTCTTCATTTCACATAAACATGACTTATTGCTGTAAGTCCAAATTATACGAAGAATATTACACGAAACAAGCTGGGAACGGTCTACCGGCTTTTTCTGGAGCTCAAATACAGAGAGGATATGGTTTGGGAAGTATATTGGGAGGACTGAAGAATATGGTGTTACCTTTATTGAAAACTACAGCCAGGACCTTGGGAAAACAGTTATTGAGAAAAGGAGCAGCCTTTGCCGAAGATGTCATTGAAGGGAAAAATGTAAAAAAGGCAGCAATCAAAAGAGTCAAAGAGGCTGGTGCGGGAGCTTGGAATGAAGTGGTTGGTGGTTCAAAACCACCCGGTAGGAAAAGTATAAAAAGGCCCGCACCACGCAAAACTAGCAAATCGACAAAAAGAAGGAGAACTGTTCAGACCCAAGACCATCTCGGTGCATGATGTCTCTCATTAATGAAAAATCTTGTGAGTGTGTCAACAGCGAACTCGACTTGTTTTCCATACCACCAACACAGACTAGTGTGGAACATGGGCAATGGGTAGAACACAGGCCTTTGGCGACTATAGGAAACAGTGGTCCAATAGAATTCCACATTGCAGGATTAGGAGATGATTATTTGAATTTGGCACAGACATACTTGTATGTTAAAGCAACGGTTGTAGATTCTAATGGGGCATCAATTGCCCCCGATGCCAAAGTGGGCCCAGTCAATTTATTGATGCATTCCTTATTTAATCAAATCGATATCAGCTTGAATGAAAAACTGGTATCTCCTTCCAACAACACTTATCATTACAGAGCTTTCATAGAAACTTTGTTGAGTTATGGACCAGCTGCCAAGAAGTCACAACTGACTAATGCATTATGGTACAAGGATACGGCCGGACACATGGAAGATTTGACAGATGATAACAAGGGATTTCTTCTTCGAAAGAAATTTATAGAGAAAAGTAAAATCGTGGACATGACTGGAAGATTACATTTGGACATGTTTTTCCAAACTCGTTACTTGCAGAATGGAGTTAATGTTCATGTTAAAATGAATAGAGCCAAAGATGCTTTCGCATTGATGGCCGATACCGCTACATACAAGATCAAAATTCTGGAGGTATCCATGTTTGTACGCAAATAGAGACTCCAATCATTCGTGAGAATGGCTCACGAGAAAGCACTAACAAAAGCAACTGCAAAATATCCTATCGATCGTGTGGAAACCAAAGTGTTTTCAGTGCCGAAAGGAAATTTGAGCATTACACAAGAAAACTTATTTTTAGGCCAGCTACCTAAACGCATCGTAGTGGGATGTGTAGACAACGATGCTTTCAATGGAAACTTTTCAAAGAATCCATATAATTTCAAGAACTACAAAATCAATTACTTGGCATTGTACGTGGATGGGCAGCAGATTCCAGCCAAACCATTACAACCTAGATTCGAACAACAAGAAGTGGCGAGATGTTATGCAACTCTGTTCCAAGGAACTGGAGAAATGTATGAGAATGAAGGAAACCACATCAGCCGAGAAGAGTACATAAATGGATACACCCTATTCGTATTCGACCTGACTCCAGATCTATCACATGGACAACACTTCGATCTGGTGAATAGAGGAAACTTGAGACTAGAAGTCCATTTCGAAAACCCATTACCAACCACAATCAACGTACTGGTGTATGCAGAATTCAAGAACATCATAGAAGTGGATAAGAATAGACAAGTAATCTTCGATTACTCAACATGAACACGTTGCAGTTAGAGAATGCACTTCGATCAGATAGTTGTTTGAAGAGAATATGTTTGGGTGTATTTTCAAGAAACAAATTACCAAGAAGATTACCAGATCACAGACCAGTGGCTTTCATAGCCAACACGGATCCAGACCACAGAAAAGGAGAACATTGGGTGGCTCTCTTTGTGAGTCACCACAACGCAGAATACTTTGATTCCTATGGATTACCACCAAAACACAGACCATTCGAGAATTTCCTGAAGAAGAATTCCAGATATTGGAAGTATAATACGAAACGCCTTCAAGGACCATTACCAGTGTGTGGACAGTACTGTTTGTTTTACTTGAAACATCGCTGTCGCGGTGTACCGATGGAAACCATATCCAACATGTTTACCACTGATCTAACGGATAATGATGTGTTGGTTAATGAGGTCATAGAGGAAACCAGTCACTAGATGTCGCTGCATTGAAGGAAAACTATAAAAACTGGTGCACTTGGGGTTCAGCTCATTTGTGTTTCGACAGCCAAAGAAGAAGGATATCTATTAATGTGACCGTCTTCAAACTTAACAACGATTTACAGATTCAACTGTTCAAGAACGACGTTGGTTTCCAGTTTACCACCAGAGATTGGGAACAAGTGACCAAAGCAGTGGATATTGCAAAGAAGAGAAGTCTTGAAATAGGAGAACCCAAACCAAAAAGAGAAAGAAAACCAAAGAAGAATGAAAATAAAAAGGATTGAAGAATGTTCACTATTCCATGTTTGATTAGGATGGCACTGAATGATTATCAATCAAGAAACCAAGAAACAAGAAATTCAAGAGACTTTGTAGAGAGAATGAGCGTTTCATTCGAAACGTATTTTCGTGATGTTCCGCCACCGGTACTGGAGCAGTTATTATGCGGAGAAGAAAAAATAAGAAAGACACCAGAACAAAGACCACCAAAACACATCAAGTATGCATTGGAGGAAAATCGTCTCAAGACATTTCAATTTATGTTACAAAGTGAAAGTCTGAAAACCCCGAATGAACTGACAAAAGCTGGATTCTTTTATTTGGGGACAGGAGACAGAACTCAATGTTTTCATTGTGGTATTATTGTTCGTTTCTGGGAAACAGAAGATGATGTTATAGAAGAACACAGAAAATATTCTCCAGACTGTTATTACATTCATAATTTACCACCTGAATTCATGGACGTTGAAAAAGAAGAAGAAATGGCCATCAGAGAAGAAGAAGAAGATTCACGGAGGACAAAATGTAGTGTGTGTTTATTAGCTGAAGCCAATGTCGCTCCGCGACCATGTAACCATTTGTGCCTGTGCAAAGACTGCTGTAAACCACTGAGAAGATGTCCAATCTGCAGAAAGACTGTTTATGAATATCTGACAATCTACATACCATAAAAAGATGTATTTTTGTTGTTGAATAAAAGAAATTTAAATTTATATTTAGTGTTATTATTTTTTAACTTTCCATCGAAGTACAAAGAAAAATCAAAATGAGGGATAGTAAATTAGACCTCGTACGACACATCTGTTGGGTAGATCCTCATATGAGTATATGGTGGAACTTAGCTTCGTGGCCTTCATGTACACATATGGGTCCTACTTATAATTTTAATAATGGATTTCTGGGTAAATTTGTCCTATAGCACTACGTGCTACTCTTAATAAGGAAATAAAACGTCATGGGATCCAAAAGAAATGGGAACATTTCTCCACTTCAAACGAACACACCCCGTCGGTATTACGTGCTACTCTTAATAGGGAAATAACACGTCATGGGATCCAAAAAAAGGGATTCTTAAAGAATTCGAAATAATACAACTTGACGGGTTTATTTGGGTAATTAAATGAGGATTCTGGGAAAATCCGAACCAGAAAATTACTCCACTTCAGTCGAATGCACCCCTTGTATCCCTTAGTACTACAGCACTACGTGCTAAACCGATAAAATGGGGAAATAAAGTCAATTTCGGTGATTTCGGGTGGATTTTGGTGATTTGGAAGGATTGTCGGGTTGTTTGTGGTAATTAGATTTACTCTTCTACAAAGGAACATACCCTCAAAACATACCCCGTCCTATTGCAGAACAATTGGGTAACATAGCAATCACGTGCTACCATAGAAACCAAGATGGCGGCCTCCAGTATACAAAATGGACGACGGAAACACGTATCACCCTACCAACACGAGCAGCGCATGCGCACTCACACCACGTATCACTATGGAGATGACGTCACAACATGGCCGCTCACGCGGGTTACCATAACAACACAACATGGCGCCACTACGTCACGTGACTATGACGTCACATGAGATCATCCATGAGATCACCCAAATGGGTCCTCAAAAGCCCGAGACATACTACTAACAGCACACAGAGATAGCAAGCGACTTGAGAATTCAATATATCATACTATCAGGCGATACAGACACTGACAAAGTGAGATAAAGTGGAAAATTTGCTTGGTTTCGTTCCGAACACGGCGATTATGGACTGCTGTGCACTCCACTCAAAGAAGTGTTCTTGAATGTCATAAAGAGTTGGATGAGCACTAACCACATGATGACTTCTATACTTTCCACTGTTGCCAAAATTTGAAATTAAAATGATAAGGAGATGAGGGGTGGGATGGGGTAGTGGTCACAATGATGAACTTTCACAAATGAATCCACGATTAAGTGTTGAGCCACACATTTATATGCAGTGTCACATTTCTTCCTTTAATTAACATTCACAAGTATCAAGCCTATATAGTACTGTCAACCCTGTACCCAATTTGCCCTCTTTCCACTTTTGCCACCTTTTCAAAAAAAATTCATTTGTTAACCCTTGCTGGAATCAGTACAATGCCTTGATTCCAAAAAGATCCATCAACTTATTTTAACTGAAATATACCCAACTGACTGGTCTTAGGAACTGTAATGTGTGCCTAGTTGCTGCCTTTTCACAAAAGATGACATATCATCTATTACATGAACATGATGCTAATTCTTGTGGGAGTATTTCGTAAGAACAACAATAAATGGATGACCAAAGTCATAGAGAGCAAACAAAATGCAAGCTTGAGGCATATTTCCATATTTTGTCGAAGGCTACTCATTATGGAGACCCTGGAACATTTTCTCTTGGAATGCCCACAGTATATACCTCATAGAATAAAATTTACTGGAAGAATAATGCAGAAATGGGGTGAAGAAACAAAGGATAGATGGCTGAAGGGGGACACGAGGGAGAGGATAGGAATGCTTATTGAAGAAATTGAAAAAGAGGAAGTGAGGGACACTATTAAGCAGTTTATATCTGAATGCTGGGAGGAGAGGAGGGGAAGAGGGGGTGGGGTGCAGGGGGAATGATGGCCTTCTCTTATGAGGACCGCGACAAATCAGCGGCTGGCCAAAGAGTTATTATTATTATGAGGACCACACTGTCTATGGTGCAACAAGCAATGGCCATTGGACAGCAATGGAGCTGAATCTGTGGTTGTGAAGGAGAAAAAATGTTAATGATGGTGAATGCAGATTTATAAAGCCACTGGAAAGCCGAAAGTTACTTACAAAGTTATGATTTTTGACATCTAGAAAATGCCGAAACAGTGGCAGTTGAAATCTTGTGTGCAAAATCAACTTCAAAGCAGGCAGTTTTCCTCCAACATGAAATTAAAAAACTACCCACAGGTGTCCAGTAAACAAGGGTATACAATGCAATTACAGTTCTGTTAAAAATGAAGGAAAAACAGTTATTTCAACATAGAGAATTCAAGTAGCACAATAACACAAATTGTCCTCATGGAGTACAAACCTCCTGTACATCTCACCAAACCACATGTTATTCAAATAACAGGATTAAAAAGAATATTTCACATTATTTTCACCATCACACCAGGGAGGGGGGGGGGTCGCAAAAAAATGCCAGGATACAAGGTCCGGGTTTTCCGAGCCCCAAAGTGCAGTGTTTGCCGGTGCCATGCAATTTTTTGCCAAATATCATTTTACAGACAAGTAATTACAGCCAATGTGAATTCAAGTGCTTAGATTCATAACTTAGAACAGAATAGAGCATTGATAATGTGTTGGGGGGCTACATGTTAGAACTTTTCCCCCATGTTTTACACTTCATTAGGGGGTGGGGTCTGTTCTGGGTCTGAAAAAATTTGCAAAACAAAAAAGTGCTTCCCAGCTATTTGGTCATGATTTTCACTCCTTTATATTTCTAGTAAGGCAGTTTGCCTCTTATTAATGCATTGTAGCTCCTATTATTTGATTCTTCTGTAAGCCTCAGGGTGCCTCATGCCATTGGTCTAGTGTGCTTCCATATATGGAATAATTGAAAAGATTGATAGAATAAAAATCTTGATTGTGGAAAATGTGTATAATTTCACGGTAAATATGCTTCTAGTGACACTAACATAAAAAAATAAATAAGAGGCAATTCATCTCAGACAAGCCACCCTGGCATGGGTCAAAGAACTTCAGTATTAGGTCTCTCTCAGACCAGCTGTACAAACTAAACATTTAACCGAAAAGTAATGAAATGAAAAACGACTATTTCTTGTGGACAGTTGAAGATATCCAAGCGGGAACAATATATTTTGGGCAGGGCTTCTTGGTGGTGGGGTTCGACTGGTGTCTGAACAGCATAGACAATTTGTACATCGGGGTAAGGGTTGTATTGCTTGGAACATGAATGGATGTATATCTGCAATTCAGTTGGTGGAGGCACGTTCCAATGGTTACCTGGGGGTCTGATGTTGCATTTCCGTTGTGGCTTTATATGCAGAGAGATTGTTTTGGGGTCATCTGTGGCTAGGGATGCCTTAGATGCCCAAGAGCAGGGCTGGGATATCGGACAAGTTGGTTTGCGGCACCTTTCATGTTTGGGAAAAGTATTTATTTATTTTTATTTTTTTTTTATTTAGGTATTTTGAATACTTCGTTAAACAGATTTTATAAATTGGGGGGGGGGGGGGGTGGGTCCCCAGTTGTCTTTGAGGAACAACTGTGTGGGAGGGGTGGGTGTCCAAGACATGACTGGCAAAAATTTGCTTTCCGGGGGTGGTGGGTCCCAAAAATTGAAAATGTAAAAATTTCCACCTTGTATCCGTAATTGTTTGCCTGACACCCCCCCCCCCCCCCCCACCCCCTCACACCGGCAAAAAAAGAAAAGTCCCCGTTTTATTCCTGTTTCTAGTATCCCAGCATGTTGACAACGCCACTTTCAGCGAATTGCTTTGGACAGGAGGAGTTGAAGTCTGACACTGGACAACAGAAGACTTGAGTTGATAAAATGTGAGGTGTGGGTTAGCTGGCAAGTAGAGATCAATGACAAATTTGATTTCTTGCGCTTCAAAGTAGGAAATGGCTTCATTCAAGTGCTAGCCATATAAAAGCGACTTATTTTGTACAATTAGCAGCATTTGACATACTAAATACTGCCATTTCATATTTATTTATTGGTGTTTAAGGTCACATATTTCTGCACAATGGCAAATCATGACCTTGACAGTTTTACGCGTGGAGGAAGCCGGAGTACCCGGAGAGAACCACCGAGCAACGGCGAGCAACTGCCAGCTCCCCAACGTACTAACTCCACACAAGCAGGGTTAGCATTGGTTGAAGTCAGGTGCACCATCGTCGTGCAGTACGTCTGAGTACACAGCGTCACCGTGCGCCCACATGGGAAATGGGGGATGAAGGGCACAACGCGAGGTGGGATTCGAACCGAGGACCTCTCGGCTTGCAGCCTGCACCTCTACAACTGAGAAAACCGCCCCACCCCCCAGCCCCTCCTGCCATTTCATACAGGTGGAACTCTGATTGACTGGAAATATCATAAATAATGAAATGATACAGTCTTTCCTTCCACCTGGAAGCATCTGTTTATTAGGCCATAATATTATGCATACTGGCATTCTAAATTAGGCACTGTTTGGTGAATGTGGGCATCCTACACATCCAAAATAACATTTTTTCCAAAATTTCAACCGATACACAAACCGACTCAGCTTTAGTTGTAATATCAAAAAACGTCAATCGACATAAATCATGAAAAATGTTGCTTCAGGTTGCAATACACTAGAAGATTTGCATTAACGACAGTGTTAACAATTTCCTGCCTCCTGAGCTCATCAAGGTCATTTGGGGGAAAACAGTCCCCAATCCACTTAGTGTATCATCTGATTAAAAAAATGAACAGGTTAAAAATATATGTCACCGTGTGTTTTCTGTGTTCAAATTTGACGATTCCCCAGCTACCTTCCAGTTTCCTGCTTAATTGAAAGGGCATATCTTAGTTCTCTCCCGCCCCCCCCCACCTTATATTTCAACTCTAACAGTTTTGAAAGTACAGCCAGTGCCAATATTTCAGTCTTTTCTAAAACAGACACTGTGGCATTTGTATTGAAGGTTTCAAAATCAACAAATATTGCCCCAATCAGCTGATCTACTTCATTTTATGCTCTATTAAATGTTGAGGTAAAATCTTAGAGGGCGCCTTTGCCTCCATTTAGTGTATTGTAACCTAAAGTTGTTCCACAATTGATAAATATATTTGAACTTTTGGGTTCAAATTAACGAAAACATATTTCCTAATTGATTTGAAATATTCGTTTTAAATCTCAATGCCCTTTGCCTGATCTATTAACATTACAATTAACCCACCCTCTTTGTATGAGTTAAAAAACATATCTGTCCATTTTACCACTTATTTGTATATAATGTCTCCAGGCAACAAATGTATTGAAAACATATTCCCCAAACAACCATCGTCTTGTAATAATATATTAACAGACTGACCACATAAACTCCTGAAGGGAAAAGGTAGTCAGATGAAAATGATCAGCAGAAATATAAACCCTGTCATTTTTCTCAAAAGAAAAGTGTAAAAAGGATTACTTTTGTTTCAAAAACATTTCAAATAAAGTATTATGTAGAGTAGAAGAGCAGCGTATGGGAGAATAATACCCTGCAATGAGATAACCACATGACTTCAATAGAAATAGAAACAACTGAACAAACAAATTATCTTCACTATCACACTGGCAAAAAACCCCCAAAACTCCCTGTTTTATTCCTGTTCCCGGTATCCTAGCATGTTGACATCTGCACTTTCAGCAAATTGATTTGGACAGGAGGGGGTAAAGTTTGACACTGGACAACAGGAGACTTGTGTTGACAAAATGTGAGGTGTGGGTTAGCTGGCAGGTCAATGGAAATCAATGACAAATTTGATTTATTGTGCTTCAAAGTGGCAATTGGCGTAATTGAAGTGCTGGCCTGAAAAAGAGACTTATTTTATACAAATAGCAGCATCTGACATACTTAATACTGCCATTTCATACAGGTGGAACTGTGATTGACTGGAAATATAATAAATAATGAAATGATACAATCTATCCTTCCACCTGGGAGCATCTGTTTATTTGACTACCATATTATGTATACTGGCATCCGAAATTAGGCACTGTTTGATGAATCTGGGCATCCTACACACACAAAATAACATTTTCTCCACAGTGGCGACAGTGTTAACAATTTCCTGTCTCCTAAGCTCATCAAGGTCATTTGGTGGAAAACAGTCCCGAATCCACTAAGTGCATTATCTCATTAAAAAAATTAACAGGATAAAAATATATGTTACCGTGCGTTTTTGGTATTCAGATTTTACGATTCCCCAGCTACCTTCCAGTTTCATGGTCAATTGAAAGGGCATATTTTACCTCTCCCCTCACCTTATGATTCAACTCTCACAATTTTGAAAGGACAGCCAGTGCCAATATTTTCAATCTTTTCTAAAATAGACACAGTGGCATTTTTATTGAGGGTTTCAAAATCAATAAATATTGCCCCAATCAGCTGATCTCCTTCAGTTTGTGCTCAATTAAATGTTGGGGTAAAATCTTAGAGGGTGCTTTTGCCTTCATTTAGTGTTTTGTAACCTAAAGTTGTTACAAAATAGACAAAAATATTTGTACTTTTTGGTTCAAATTAAAGAAAAAATATTCCCACTTGATTTGAAATATTCGTTTTAAATCTCAATGCCCTTTTCCTGATTTATTGACATTACAATTAACCCACCCTCTTTGTTTGAGTTCCAAAAAAATATCTGTCCATTTTACCATTTGTTTGTATAAAATGTCTCCAAGCAACAAATCTATTGCAAAAATATTCTCCAAACTGCCATCTTCTTGTATTAATATATTAACAGTCTTACCACATAAATACCTGAAGGGAATAGGTAGTCAGATGAAAATAAGCAGCAGAAATATTAACCCTTTCATTTTCTCAAAATAAAAGTGTAAAAAGGATTACTTTTGTTTCAAAAACATTTCGAATAAAGTATTATGTAGAGGAGAAGGGCAGGATAGGTTAGAGATAACCACATGACTTCAATAAAAATAGAAACAACTGAGCAAGCAATGGTGGCTATATGAACCACCACTGCCACCACTTTTGTGAAAAGGCTTACACTTAATCTATTTTGGTCCTTCCATTTTAGTATCATTGGCAGAAGCTCAAAGTGTTTTCTCCATAACCATTACACAGAGATAGCAAGCACTTTGAAAATTCAGTATATCATGCTATCAGGCGATACAGACACTGACAAAGTGAGATAAAGTGGAAAATTTCCTTGGTTTCGTTCCGAACACAGCGATTATGGACTGCTGTGCACTCCACTCAAGAAGTCTTCTTGAATCTCATAAAGAGTTGGATGAGCACTAACCACATGATGACTTCTATACTTTCCACTGTTGCCAATATTTGAAATTGAAATGATAAGGAGATGAGGGGTGGGATGGGGGAGTGGTCACAATGATGAACTTTCACAAATGAATCCACGATTAAGTGCTGAGCCACACATTTATGTGCAGTGTCACATTTCTTGCTTTAACTAACATTCACAAGTATCAAGCCTATATAGTACTGTCAACCCTGTACCCAATTTGCCCTCTCTCCACTTTTTCCCCTTTTAAAAAAAAATAATTTGTTGACTCTTGCTGGAATCAGCATGATGCCTTGATTCCTAAGTGACCCATCAACTTATTTCAACTGAAATATACCCAATGACTAGTCTTAGGAATTGTTATGTGTGCCTAGTTGCTGATTTTTCACAAAAGATGGTATATCATCTATTACATGAACATGGTGCTAATTCTTGTGAGAGTATTTTTTAAGAACAACAATAAATGGATGACCAAAGTCATAGAGAGCAAACAAAATGCAAGTTTGGGGTATATGTCCATATTTTGTTGAAGGCTACTCATTATGAGGACCACACTGTCTATGGTGGAACATGCAATGGCTGTTGGACACCAGTAGAGCTTAATCTGTGGTTGTGAAGAAGAAAAAATATTAATGATGGTAAATGCAGATTTATGAGGCCATTGGAAAGTCGGAAGTTATTTACAAAGTTATGGTGTTTGACATCTAGAAAATGCCGAAACAGTGGCAGTTGAAATCTTGTGTGCAAATCATTTTCAAAGCAGGCAGTTTTCCTCCAACATGAAATTAAAAAAATATCCACAGGTGTCCAGTAAACAAGGTTATATAATGCAAAAACAGTTCTGTTAAAAATGAAGGAAAAACAATTATTCCAACATAAAGAATTCAAGTTGCACAACAACACAAATTCTCCTCATGGAGTACAAACCTCCTCTACATCTCACCAACACCACATGTTATTTAAATAACAGGTTTAAAAAGAATATTTCACATTATTTTCACCATCACACCGGCAAAAAAAAGAAAAGTTCCTGTTTTATTCCTCTTTCTAGTGTCCCAGCATGTTGACATCGACACTTTCAGCAAATTGCTTTGGACAGGAGGGGTTAAAGTCTGACACTGGATAACAGGAGGAGACTTGTGTTGACTAAATGTGGGGTGTGGGTAGCTGGCAAGTGGAAATCAATGACAAATTTGATTTATTGTGCTTCAAAGTGGCAAATTGGCTTCATTCTAGTGCTAGCCAGAGGGTGTTAAAAGAGACTTATTTTATACAAATAGCAGTATTTGACATCTTTAATACTGTCATATTCATACAGGTGGAACTCTGATTGATTGGAATTATAATAAATATTGAAATAATACACTATTTCCTTCCACCTGGGAGCATCTGCTTATTTGAACACCATATTATGCATACTGGCATTCGAAATTAGGCACTGTTTGATGAATCTGGGATTCCTACACAGCCACAATAACATTTTCTCCAAAATTTCAACCGATACACAAATCGACTCAGCGTTAGTTGTAAAATTATTCACACCGGTAGGTCGAGCATTACGCACCTATCAAAAAATGTCAGTCGACATAAATCCTGAAAAATATTGCTTCAGGCTGCAATACACTAAAAGATTTGCATTGGCGACAGTGTTAACAATTTCCTGTCTCCTAAGTTCATCAAGGTCATTTGGGGGAAAACGGTCCTGAATCCACTTAGTGTATCATCTCATTAAAAAAAAATGAACTGGATAAAAATATATGTCACCGTGTGTTTTCTGTGTTCAAATTTGACGATTCCCCAACTACCGTCCAGTTTCATGCTCAATTGAAAAGGCATATTTTACTTGCCCCCTCACCTTATCTTTCAACTGTCACAATTTCGAAAGGACAGCCAGTGCCAATTTTTTCAGTCTTTTCTAACATAGACGCCGTGGCATTTTTATTGAGGGTTTCAAAATCTATAAATATTGCCCCAATCAGCTGATCTCCTTCATTTTATGCTCTATTAAATGTTGAGGTGAAATCTTAGAGACCGCTTTTGCCTCCATTTAGTGTATTGTAACCTAAAGTTTTCCAAAATTGGTAAAAATATTTGTACTTTTGGGTTCAAATTGGAAAAATGTACTTTCGATCAAAGTCATCCAGTCAACGTCATCGAACGGAAAAAGCAATAAATAACACCGTCTAAAAGCAAATAATGCGAAGGATCGCCTTAATACAGCATACTATTATTATAGAGAGACTGCTTAGTTCCCATATTCTATGCAAGGTATCATGACACCTGTTGAAATATCTTAGAATTACGATTTTGTTTTTTTTTCTATGAAAATTCGTGGTGTCAAGTGATCTGCACATGTCTGTCGAAGATGGAAGCCATCTTCAATAAAAAATGCAGACAGTGTTGTCGTGTTTCCAAATGCCGTCCTATCGCTGCATTCGAAAGTGTTTTGAATGCCTAGCTTTGTTCTTGGATATATGAAGCACATTTGGCCACAAGTTGCTCTCGTGAAATATTGTTTAATTTTCAGTTCTGGTACGAATACGGTTGCAGACTTCCAGGAACCAGTGGTGCCTGTTGTCAACTCTTTGAGTTGATTACAAATGTGTTTCTTGTTCTATGCATCTCAATCTTCTCTTTGATGTGTAGTTTGAGTATATTTAATTTAAATTTAAGGAATATGAGAAGTGAAAATTTCAAAATAAACAGAATTCTATTACATATATATTCTATTACTTATATAGCACCTTAAGACAAAAAAAATGATGGCGGTCAGGTGAGAAGCTGTTTTTCGTCGATTGGAATATTATGTTTTGATGTTGGCTTTTAAGGGCAACTAGGTTCAGAGTGTACAATAACTGTAGACGGGTTTATCGAGATGCGTTAGATCCATACCTGTTGGTACTGTGTGGTGGTTTCCTGAATACATTTGACATTTTATTCTATGCTTGACGTATTTTTGTGGTATGGTGTAATCACAGAGGTCTTAAAAATGTCAGCGGTAAGGAGAGAGTCCAATATTGCAAAACCAGCATCAAACAAAGATAAATTAGTTTCGAATAGTGATTTAGAAAAGTTAATTTTAGATCTGAAACAGTCGTTCCAAGCAAGTTGTAATGGTTTGAGAGATGGTATCTTGACAGTCAAGCCCGATATCAACAGTATGAAGACCGAAATGACTGTTATCAATAAAGCCATTTTTGGACTGAAGACCGACTATACTGATCTTTCTGAAAATGTGGAATATTGTGCTCAGAGAATTGGTGAGTTTGGGAATGCTACAATTCCAGATCTAGAAAAGTCAATGGGAGCTAAATTAAGTGAGCAGCAAGAGAAGATGCTTCTCTCTGAGATACATGATAAAAAATGATAAAAACATGATAAAAAGTACATTTTGTTATTGTATGGAATGCAGGATAACCCCGATGAGAATCCATATGTAACAGTAACTGACTTTTTCACAAATGATTTAAAAATGGATGCGAAAAAGGCTGCCGATATCGTGGGACGATCAGTCAACATGCACAGGCTTCCGAGTTCAAATGTTGGTAGGAGTGCCACCTCCCCTCCTAATGCATGATTATAAAATTGAGCAAAAAAGGTCAAGACACGCATACGTGTCGTAGGGATTCGTGTTATTCTTGAAATCAAGGAAACTCCCCTGTCAGGATGGAAGAGTATAAAGAGACATAGCGAGATAGTCACACTTAGAGTGTTTGTTGATACAAATTATTCTAATTCATTCTATTGTAAATTACTGGAGAGTGCCAGTAGGCATTTTCTGGTGGTTTGCAACGGAACGACTCTGAATAACAAATTCAGATCACCAGATCACCAAAATAATCTAGCCCTCAACCAGTTAATAAATCCTTAATTCAGCAAACAGCTGAAAATTTTCTGAAATATGGATGAAATATAACCATAATACAACCATAAACATAGAAATGTAGTTGATATTCTGTTGTTCTAGGTTTGCCTATGCACTGTGTATTTGCACTACTATTATATATTTGTGTATGTGGGTGTGCATATATATATGCACCAATCGCATATATATATGCACTGCCGACATTGTCTGACTGGACTGACTCCCCGAGAGGGAGATTTACCTGCCAGGGATGACAAGGTGCTTGTCGGTAGTCGGACGGTCTATGGCGCTCGTCCAGTTTCGCTAGGCGATTGGTGCCACAGAAGTGTACTCTCATCAAGGCAGTCGTTCGATCCCCATCGGCGTCAGAGTCTATATATATATATATATATATATATATATATATATATATAACTCTATTTCCAGTCTTAAGGCGACCGTGCTTAAAACCCAGTCTAAGGGAGACCAAACGTATATTTGTTGATTTTGTACGTAATCTGATTCTCTTTTCATATAAATCACTAAATTGGTTCTATTTAGCATCTGCAGGGCTTGAAAATTGACTTAAGACTGGAAATAGAGTTTTATATATATATATATAAATATATATAAATATATATAAATATATATATATATATATATATATATATATATATATATATATATATATATATATATATATATATATATATATATATATATATATATAAAACGTCGCCAATGCTTGGGATGGAAGTCCTCTTATTTGGTATAAACAATCGACTCTAAATTTGACTTTATCTGTGGTCACGATTAGCCATTGTTCTGAAGATACATGAAACCATAAACACCAGTAAATAGCTATGGGTGGGAGCACGGTGGCTGAGTGGTAGACCGTTGGACTTCCATGCTGGAGGTTCCGAGGTCGAGGGACGACCCGCGTTGTGTCCTTGGGCAAGGCACTTTATCCCGGTTGCCTACATGAGGGCACGATGACGTCGTGTACTAAGGCATACTGCACGTCGATGGTGCACATGTCTTCAACCGCTGTAACCCTGCTTGAGTGGAGTTTGAACAAAGTTAGTATGTTGAGGAGCTGACAGTTGCTCGTCGAAGCTCGGTGGTTCTCTGCGGGTACTCTGGCTTCCTCCACCCGTAAAACTGTCACGGTCACGATTAGCCACTGTGTATAAGTATGTGACCTTAAACACCAATAAGTAAATATTATAACAACTATGGGTGTTAATATGGAGAGATTTGAACAGAAAGGCAATTACTGAAGAAAAAAACTATTTAAGTTTCTAAGCATATCTCATCATACATGAGTACATTTTTGAATTAAGTCATAAATATCCTTCGACTGCACGCTCAATGCGGAAAAAGAAAAACACAGCGAGAACATTATTTCCTAGATCCCAATTTAGCCCCTTTGTCGTGGTGCTTAATGCCACGTCAGCCGCCAAGGCTATATCATGACGATGGTTGTTTCGCGGAAAAAATATTTGACTTCCATTGACCAGCTAACGATGTTGTCTAAAAGACTTAATTACAGGGGCGGCGGGAGCTCAATAAAAGTGGAGGGGCACAAATTGACAATGCTACCATGGTTCGACCCAGTGTGGAAGGGTTACAATCGTGCATCGGTAAATATACCATGACGCATCATAGGCTCTCGTTTAGATGAATATGCCGCTGTGTGGCCACTGTCTTGTCCGTTTCTTCTCCTTCAACCATCTTCCAACCCGAAGGCTAGCCTTTGGGTTGGAAGATGATTGAAGTAGAGGAAACTAACCGAAGCGTCCGAAATTGGGATTCTTTGCTTAAATATTGTTGGGATTTTCAAATAATGTGACAGAAATGCCTGTATATTGACACGTTTGTATGCGCCCATTTTAACTCCTTGTGTAACTGTTAAACATATCTGCGGAAAAAAGTGGAGGGGCACGTGCCTGTTGTGCCCCCTGGCTCCATCGCGTCTGCTTAATAATTATCGCTAAGAACAGAGTGGAAAAAACTTCTCAAACCGCGTTGCATTCCGAGATCCTCTCTCCAGCAAAAAATGTTACTCACATACCGACGTATATGAGCCATTGTTAATATTTTTCTGCAAAAAAGTTTACGCAACTACTTACTAACAATTTCCTCTGGAAAATTCCCCTACACTTTCGAAACCTTTTTGAAAAGACAACGAGATTAGAACACATCCAAGTTGATCCTCCATATTTTTTTTTTATTCTCGGATTACTCGATCATTTATCAAATGACTCAATGCGATTAAGGGAGTACGGAGAGATCAGAGACTTGCATAAATTACCATCTTTTAATTAAAGATATTCTCCACAACTTCCTCGGAATGCAATGCGGCCTCACGCCTCTGTCAAATTTATCTGTATGCGATGGATGTCTTTGAGAAAACGACACAACATCTCAACGTTCTTTCGATCGATTTTTTTATTCTCGATGGGAGTTTGAGTTTGTGTCCCATACGATTACTTGTTAAAATAGGAAAATTTAGAAAAAATAATGGCGAAATATATGGAAAAAAAAACAGTGGAAATACTCAAATATGACCGTTAATTTGCTCCAATGAAGTAATCTGATCGGTTATAGATCCTGCTTTCCGATTTGTGGGTGAGATAGACTCTCGATCCTCGTCAAAAAGTGTTTGTTATTGAAAGGGGGGGGGGGGGGGTGGGGGTCATTTCAAGAAGTTGCCTAAAAAGCTGATAACAATGAGAATTGATCATTTTATCATTGATGAAGGGACACTACTCCGAACAGAACATTTAAAAATGATTAAATTATTCTGCTTTGAAAAAAACACGATAAACAGAAAAAAATGATCGAAACAATATTACATTTTATGATAATTTTTTTCTGACAAAAATACAGCAACATAAGCCAAAAAAAAAAAATGGTGAATTATCTCCCTTTGATCCACTCGGCGAGCTATAAAAAGAGACAAGAGTCGGTTTCCCACATAATAACGACAGATATTCGCCACTAAAAAATCATTCACTCACACCAGTGTCTCTCTCTCATTACTAAATAACACATGCGGACAGAGGAGATCATTTTCAAATATAAAACCAAACCCCACTTAATTAATTATCTTTCATCGTCTTGACGAAAAGGATCGCTCTTCTGCTAAACGGGATCTCAGAACGCCTATTACAATGACGATAGAGCGATTCGATCATTTATTAAATAATATAGAGTGATGTGGGTCGTAATGCAAATGATTTCAGTTTGTTCTGCCTAGATAAAACTCTAAAACACCCTCCCCCACCCCCCCCCCCCCCCCCCCCCCCTGACAAGAAACAACAAAAAAAAAACAAATGATCGAAACAATATTGCATGTCCGATCAGTTTTCTCCATTAAACACAGCATAAGTTAAAACAACATTTGTGGATTATCTCCCTTCGATCAACTCGATGCACGAAGACTGATAAAATATATAAAAAAAATATAAAAAAAGTCGGGACTTGCCCTCATGGCGCGCGCGAGAGAGAGAGAGAGAGAGAGAGAGAGAGAGAGAGAGAGAGAGAAGAGAGAGAGAGAGAGAGAGAGAGAGATCCCTCTTTTGGCAATACCTATTCTCTCATCATTCTTATTATTGAATAACGCACAGATAGAGATGGTGACACTATTAAATTATATCTCGCTTCCGAATAATTAATTAATTCTTTATTTGTCCCAATGAAACAGATTGCTGTATCCACAAAAGGAGCGAAGGAATACACCAGGCGGAAAATTTGAAAGCGATGAAATTATTCCACTTCGATAAACTCCCCAAAACAAAAAGGAAATGATCGAAACAATATCAAACTCATTGTTTGACAATATTTCTTTTTTTTTAAAAAATCGAAATTCGAGAAAATAACGAAAAAACATCAAAATGATACGCACTTTTCATAATTTACTTTTTGATCAATTTTTTAAAAAAAACAAATTCGAATTATACAAAAAAGGAAAGGAAAATGAAGACGGATGCACAAAATACAGGTTTTTTTTAAACAAATGTCTTTGCCTTTGGAGATTTCAGTATTAACCCTTTACCCAACATGAAAAGCAGACGACACTTGCAAAAAAAAAAAATTATTGAATAATTAATTTTTAAAATATTTTGTCTCAAAAACATAGGTCATGACCCCTCATTGGAACGCGCTGGACGAGCTCGTTCCAAAGAGGGGTCATAGGCCTATGTTTTTGAGACAGAAAAATTTAGGTCGCCATTTTCGTGACAGAAGAGTTTCCTCGCTATTTCTCCTCTCTCAACTTTTAATGTTCCATTGAGCTTGCTAGTGATACATTTACCCGATGAATTTGGTGCAACCGAGTGTGGCCCTCAATTTGAATTTTGTACAACCAAAAGTAGCTCTTAGTTGATGTTCTACGTCCCAATAACGCTGCTTATCATCGGAGAGCGAGAAGAGGGGGCTCGACGTAGCACAATGTCCCATTCCGACTCATTTCAATATCATGTTCCCTCACTTATTATCATTTTCCTTTTGTCTCTCCACTAGAATTTTATGAAGGCTCGGCGGTCCGGTAATCATACTCATTTAACTGATCCACCTAATGATCCATGTCGTTCGACTTTGAGAATAAGCAA
The DNA here is from genome assembly GCA_031216915.1 of Pictodentalium vernedei. Taxonomy (NCBI): domain Eukaryota; kingdom Metazoa; phylum Mollusca; class Scaphopoda; order Dentaliida; family Dentaliidae; genus Pictodentalium; species Pictodentalium vernedei. The sequence goes on from CM062295.1 coordinate 475,327,377, forward strand.
TTCGTACCATCATAACTTGATAAGTACTCCATTATGATATTACACTGTATCATATTTTCCATTTGTTCGCTTGTTTTGTTTTTTTTTGTTTTTCTGTCTACTTTACCATCAAACCATTTTCCCACAAAAAACACCTTACTTTCAGCTCTTACCAGTACAGAACACCTCTGCTATTGAAAACTACTGACGCCCGGGTACCTTGCTTATTTTACTATCCACCGATCACATGATATATAGCCTTGATTCGTACCACGCCCGAATTGGTACATTCAATACTGTAGTTTGTGTTTGTGGACTAAAATATAAATTACAAAAGCAACTTTCCTTGTTATTTATTTATTTATTTATTGGTGTTTAAAGTCACATACTTATGCACAATGGCTAATCGTGACCGTGACAGTTTTACGGGTGGAGGAAGCCGGAATACCCGGAGAGAACCACCGAGCAACGACGAGCAGCTGTCAGCTCTCCAACATCGTAACTCTGAACTCTGCACCGCAGCACAGGCAGGGTTAGATTGGTTGAAGACATGCGCACCGTCGACGTGTAGTGCGCCTCAGTACACAGCGTCATCGTGCCCCCATGTAGGCAATCGGGGTGAAGTGTCTTACCCAAGGACACAACGCGGTTGCCGCAGGTGGGATTCGAACCGAGGACCTCTCGGCTTGCAGTCTGCACCTCTACCAACTGAGCCACCGCGCCCCAACAGTCCTTGTTTATCCTGGCATACGTATATATGTGGTATATCGGTATCGACTTATTGAAAAGCTTCACTGTCATGACAGCATTGTTCCATCTTCTGTCAAAACATGTTATCTCAGGTTGTGTGAAAAAATTTGATAATTGTGCGAAAGTTCAAAAAACCCAATTTGGTTACAACAGTGATAAGATCCTACAGACACCGTCTGTCTAAACTGGTATATCGACTGCTTCCCCTATTTGGTATCCTGTGGCCTTTTTGACCTTGGTAGGGGAGATGATTCTGCTTATGTCGGGAGACATAGAATCAAACTTGGGACCGGTCTCTTTCTCCACTGAAAATACCCTAAATGCGTTAACAATTTTCCATTTGAATATCCAAAGCCTAAAGCCCAAACTAGACGTTATGCAATATGAATCACTATCCCATGTAATATTAGCTCTCACCGAGACCTGGCTACAAAGCACTGAGATTTGACGTCTGACATCATGATTCATGGATTTCAGGAACCTCTGCGGTTCGATCGCATGACAAGAGGAGGTGACGTTGCTGTCTATGTGAAGAAGGGCTTGTGCTTTCGGCGGAAGCGATCTTGAGGTGTTCGGGTTATTTTACCGACCCACCCAATAGTTTCCATGAATCAATTCACAAAACCCCGATCTCAGAAATTTAAGAGACGCATATGGCTGTAAGCAGAAGGGAATTACGGGGAGCTTAACACGGCGAACAATCATTTAAATTGAGAAAGCCTATTTGATGTTTTATGCCTAGATACCCTAGTTTCTAAATTAATTGATCAGCTACTCGACACTGTATCTAATTTTTTTCCCAACAAAATCATAACTTCTAGGACTAATCGGCCAAAATGGATGCATAATCAAATATGGCTAATACTAAGACAGAGAAAAGGATTGTATCGGGCAGCAAAGCGCACAGGACCACTTCGTGTCTGGGCGAAACACAAGTGTAAACGAAATTAAGTTGTCGCATCTGTCAGGAAGGCTAAAGCTACCTACATATCAAACGCCCAAGCAAAATTAAGTTGCCCCGAGACACCCTCTTCTGAGTGGTGGAAAACCCTGAACACATTTATTTGTAACATCACATCGGGAATCCTTGCTATCACTCATTTGAATAATCTATACTCCACCAACCTTGAAAAGGCCGAAGTCCTCAACGAATACTTTTGTTCTATTTCTTCCCTGGATGACACTAATACTTCTTTGCCAAGTTATCCCTTCCATGCGCATCAGTCACTCGATGGAATAATATTACGTACTAGTGAGGTATTTGAAGCAATCAAGAGTGTCAAGGTATCGAAAGCATCCTGTCCTGACCTTGTAAGTCCCGGACTACTAAAGGAATGTGGTCGCTCTCTGTGCGAACCACTTACGATCCTTTTTAACATACTTCTAAGTAACAACTATTTCCTAGCCTTTTGAAAAAAAGCCAACGTGACGCCAGTTTTAAAAAAGAATTCCCCCAACTTAGTTACCAATTATCGCCCGATATCGCTGAATAGTTGTGTTGGGAAATTATTCGAAAAATGTGTGTTCAAACGGTTATGGCGTTTCATTTGCAATAATAATATCCTAAGCCAATTCGAATCTGGATGTACACCGGGTGATTCAACGGTTTTACAATTGACAGACATCTACGATGAATTCTGCCATGCACTTGATGAAGGAAAAGAAGTTAGGGTTGTTTTTTTGCGACGCGCTTAAGGCATTTGATAAGGTTTGGCACGCTGGTCTTATCCACAAGCTTGAAAGGATAGGAAGAATAGGCGACTTGCTTTCCTTTCTAAAGTCTTGCCTTTCGAACCGGTATCAACGGGTTTTAATAGCCTCCGAGGTATCTCCTTGGAGACCAGTAACTTCCGGAGTTCCACAAGGACCCATTCTTGGTACGCTGTTATTTTTAATATACATCAACGACATTATTGAAAATCTACAGAGTTTACTGACGATACATCTCTTTGTCTCAGTGTAGAGAATCCTGACCAAGCGGCAGCATTAATTAACCATGATTTGGTCACGATATAACATTGGGCCAAAACATGGTTGATTGAGTTTAATCCCCCCAAAAACAGAGACCATGTTAATTTCGCGTAAGATCAATGCTCCTACGCACCTACCTTTATATCTAAGTGGAACTCGAATTACCGAAGTAACTACTCACAAACATTTGGGTGTGACCCTAAATAAAACTTGTACTTAGAACGAGCATATTGATCATATCTGCGCTAAGGCTTGAACTCGCATAGACATGTTGAGAACTCTCAAGTTCACTCTTGGCTGCAAAGTCTTTGAAAAGATATACTTCGCATCTATTAGGCCTCTCCTGGAATACGCAGACTGTGTTTGGGACAACGGTTCAAGTACACAGGCTGCGAATCTAGAAAAAAAATCACATAGCTGCAGCGAGAATAGTTTCTGGTGCTACAACGAGTGCCAGTAAAAGCTTACTCTACTCGGAAACTCGATGAGATTCACTACAGGAAAGGCGCCGAAAGCACAATCTATTTCAATTCTTCAAGATGTATCATAATCTTGTTCCTCCGTACCTTTCAAACAAGGTACCACCAGTTACTTCGTCAATCAGTCGTCACCACAATACTCGATCGAATAAAAACCACCGAGTTCCGTTTTTTCATACCAGTTTGTACCAGTCTTCGTTTCTCCCAGATGTCACCAAACAATGGAATGCGTTGCCCCTCTCGGTTAGGGAAAATTGTTCCATCATAACTTTCAGAAGGTTCCTAAATGGTGGGAATCAACGTCCGCCCACATTCTATGCCGGGCCAAATCCCGAGCAGCTTAAATTTATCATTGTAGGTTGCGTCTGCACTGTAGCGGTATTAACGCCCATTTGTATGGGGACCACCTCTCGACTTCACCTCTTTGTCAGTGTGGTGGCATAGAAACAACTGGACATTTTATTCTGTGCTGCTCAAACTACACAGATGTTTGTAATCTAACAATTAATACATTGCCGTTTACCTTTGATCTTCCTATTCTCCTGTTTTGGGTCTGAGCGGTTGAGCATCACTGAAAACTCTTTTGTATTCAAAGTCGTGTAAGAATATGTCATACCAAGTGGGCGCTTTCACTGAGTTGCAGTATACATGCAACCTTTCCATGTGAAAGTTATTGTATGGATGTGCATGTAGATTTGTTCCATCCTGGTATATAGACAGGTGTATATGCTTCAGTAAATACATCACAATAAGCATCGTGGACATTAGCCTTCTTGGGAAGTATACCGCGGACTGTCCGCTTTCTGCCCCTGGACCGTTTCCTCGCACCAACAGTATCCTGTTGAAAGTAATTAACTACTCTGAGCTGGAAGAGCGGTGAGAACAGTCCGGGCGCGGGCTCTTGTCTGTTAGCGACGATGGTGCTGTTCATTAATAGAGTCATAGACTACACTCATCTGATCGCTACTGGTATGTAATAGTGCTTCCAAATTGGTTTCATCCGCAGCTTATTCTGTGTCTCCTTTCCATTAGTTTGTTTGTTTTCTGTGTTTTTTTATTGGGTGTGGGGGTTCTCTTCTCTCTTTTTTTTCTTTTTTTTGTGTTTTTTTGTTTTTGTTTTGTTTTCTCTTCTTTTCCTCTTTTTTCCCTAGTACTCTTACTTTTCTCTTCCTACCCAACAACGACGATGAGTTCAAACAATATTTTACTCAGTTTTAGCAACCACCCATATACTTTGCTATTTTTGAAATGTTCCAGGAGACGACTTATATGAGCTAAGTGCTTTGTGCCGAATCCTCTCCTTTGATACACCTTCAAATCATGGTTTGGGATCAATACTCTCCGCACCCTGTTTTCCTCCTATACCACGACAGCCATCTTGGATTTGATAGCACCTTCAAACCTTGAGTCGGAAAAAAATGGTTACGCCAGTCCCGGTTTTTCTTCTGCCAATAATTGTAAGTTTTAGTTTCTCTTCAAGCTTTAGGGAGCTCTTGTTTGATATTGTCAGCTATTTCTATATGTCTTGCTATAATGCATACCTTCTAGTATAAATTATGTACAGTTAATGTAATATTATTAATCTCTTGTATGTATTATATCATGTTCAATTCTGAATAAATACTGTTTAAACTAACACCGCATTTTCTACAGGGAATTACAAATTTTGAGAAATTTTGGAACAGAACATCGATTTGCTGATGCGTAAAATGCAAACGAATCTTTAATGTATGGTTCAGAATTACCACTAAATGTCTCATGGGCAATATCTAACGATTATGAAAAAACACCTTCAAATCATGGTTTGGGATCAATACTCTCCGCACCCTGTTTTCCTCCTATACCACGACAGCCATCTTGGATTTGATAGCACCTTCAAACCTTGAGTCGGAAAAAATGGTTACGCCAGTCCCGGTTTTTCTTCTGCCAATAATTGTAAGTTTTAGTTTCTCTTCAAGCTTTAGGGAGCTCTTGTATTTCAACGACCAATTTGAATAATGTCATTAGGCGCTTATATAGTTCTTATCCCGTTCTTCAAGTAATTCGTGGCCCTCCCGCTTTTAAGTTCTTTAACTTGGGGACCACTTTTCGTACTAACTGAACTTCTATTTCGCTGTATACGAGGTACCTTAAGTTTTCCTCTTCCTCTTTTTTTGCACTCGAGTGAGTTCCCAGTGCCTTCCGCCTATCATTGGCTTTTCACAGTGGTTGACCAGTTCTGATATGATTTAGTCCTGGAGCCAAAACTATAAAACTTTTATAACTGTATTTTCTAGAATTGTATTTTCTATATATTTATACAACTGACTAAAATGAATCATTAGCATTTTAAAAGGTATGGCAATTTACCAACTGGTAAATTGGCACATCTTTGAAAATGCTAATGGTTCATTTCAACCCATTTTAGGTCATAACTAGAAAATACAATTTTCTAGAAAATACAATTGTAAAAGCTTTATAGTAATGGCCCCTGGTCGTCTGTACTTCTGCCTTCTACTTTAATATTCTGTAAAATACTTGTGTTTCTTTTATTCACCTTTTTCCAAAGTACTTTTGAACTAGACACTCATCGTGTCTTGTCGTCCAAATGGGACAACACATCTTTAATCTTGTTTCCCTTTCTTTTGTGCTTGTTCGTGTTCCTCTTTTGTTATACTTGTTTAAATACTTTCCACCCCGTTAGGCTTCCAACTTCTCCAGAACGCCGCGTATGGCACCGGCTGTATCCAGCACACTGCCACAATTTTGGGATTCAGCTCGAAACGTAAACGCAGTTGACTGAAACATTCTGTTGCTCAAAACATCTATGGATGTGTGTGTGTGTGTGGGGGGGGGGGGGGGGGATTCCTTGTCCCAAAATTCAATGCCTGCGGAAGCAATAGCAGTGGTGAATTCTTTGATGCAGTGAAGTGATAATAGCGAACGAAGTGAGCTCTATAGATAACGCGCGAGATCTTTCAATATTTTTCATCAGAAACTTCTATAGGCTATGAAATAAAAAATCGTGTTTTTATGCTGGCGGCCATGTTGAATCTCACCGGAAGTTGGGTGCGTCTGCGAGAGTTTCAAGAAATAGCTTTTCGTATATTCTACTAATCTATCAATATAAAATTCATTTAAAAGTAAACATAAAACATGCGTTAATTAGGCTTTCCCAAACCCAGTTTGGGAAAGACTATTGTTATTCTTCTTTTTCAAAATTTTTCTTCTCTATTTTTTTTTTTTTTCTCCTCCCTGAATTTTGTCTGTTGAACTGCTCGAAAACAAGTTGTACGATTTTGACCAAATTTGGCACACTTATGTAATGCCATAAAAACTAGTGAAATGCGGTATCGTCATATCTGTAAAAACGCGTGTTTTCAAAATATTCTGCCAAAACCTTCAAAATTTCACCATTTTTCGAATGTCTCAAAATTGTTTACAGTTATTCAGCTCAAATTTTCCACACATTTAGACCATAATATGCTACACCACAATCACCACTCAGATTTTTCAACTTTAACCCCCACTGGCCAAAAATGACATGAATATAGAATTTTTCTTCAAAATTGACCAACTTCAAGGGCAAATCTCTCTAATAAGAAGGTTGTTGTAACAATTATTTTGGTTTGGATAGATGCAACAATGATTGCGGAAGAAAGTTACTGTCTAATCTCAGATTTAACCCCCAAGCACAATGAGAGTGAGAATAAGAGTACCGTGTGAAAATGCAAAAAAATTTTCAGAATTTGGTAAATTTAGATGACGATTTACTCCATTTCTAATTGCTTGAGCTCTGAATGTTTTCTATAGATGCTTGCAGCAGTCAAAGTATGACAAATTTTCTTCTATATGTTATTATTAAAAGTTTAACCCTTGGCAGATTTGAGACTTCCCATAAGGGTACTGTCGGAATATTTGTTATTTTCGCCAACTTCAAGAGCAATTTTTTTCTAATTACAAGGTAGTTGTAATAATTATTTTGGTATGGGTAGATGCAACAATGATTGTGGAAGAAAGTTACTGTTTACTTTTTAATCTCAGATTTAAACCCCAAGCACAATGAGAGTGAGAATAAGAGTACCGTGTGAAAATGCCAAAATTAGCCAACTTTGGTTGCTTTTTCCATCATTTTGGAAAGGGGTTAATTTCAAACACTTTTCGTGTACGTATTCACAATTGACTATCGAACATATTTGCTTTTGTAAGTTTGTTTGTAAAGTTTAACCCTATCCCATTCTGGTTGCATAAAATAGGTACCGTCCAAAAGAATTCCAATTTTTTTCAGAATTTGGTAAATTTAGGTGGCGATTTACTCCACTTTTAATTACTTGAACTCTGAATCTTTTCTATAGCTGCTTGCAGCAGTCAAAGTATGACAAATTTTGTTCTATATGTTATTATTAAAAGTTGAACCCTTGGCAGATTTGAGACTTCCCATAAGGGTACTGTCAGAATAATTGTTATTTTCGCCAACGTTTGCATGCACTTTCTCAGCACTGGAGCCATATTGTATCAAAACCTTTTCCATGAGGGGATTGGGCATTCATCCAAGAACGATTTTGCTGTTATATATTTTATTCAAAGTTTTAACCTTCACCCAGTTTTCTGGCCTTGAATTTGAGTTCCCTAAAATTTTTCATAAAATTGGCTAATTTGGAGCTCACTTTTCTTCCATTTTCGAAAGGAATATCGAAAAATGATTTACATGTTCGTATTTACAATTGCCTACCGAGCAAATTTGCTGTTGTAAGTTTGGTTGTAAAGTTTAACCCTATGCTCGTTCTATTTGCATAAAGATAGGTGCAGTCCAAAAAAAAAAACTCTCGTTTTCAGAATTTGGTAAGTTTAAGTGACGATTTACTCCATTCCTAATTGATTGAGCGCTGAATGTTTTCTATGGCTGTATGCAGCAGTCATAGTATGACAACTTTTGTTTTATATGTCATTATTAAAAGTTTAACCGTTGGCAGATTCGAGACTGCCCATATGGGTATGGTCGGAATAATTTTAATTTTCATAAAATCACTGAATATTGATAAGCGTGCAGTGGTAGTTTGGAATAGAATATTCGAAAATGCTTTCGAAATTCGGATTCACAGTTCAATTCCAAGAATATTTTCTGTTATAAGGTTGTTGTAAAGTTTAACGTAATCCCTGTCTCAGATGCATAATGGAAACAAACTCATTTTTTCAGAATTTCGTAGGTTTTAGTGACAATTTACTCCATTCCTAATTCGTTGAGCGCTGAATGTTTTCTATGCCTGCCTGCATGCAGCAAGCATAGCATGACAACTTCTGTATTATACGTGATTATCAAAAGTTTAACCCTTGGCATATTTAGGAGTTCCCATGTGGGTATAGTCGGAATAATTGTTATTTTCGTAAAATCAATCCCTGAATATATTGGTAACCGTGCAGTGGCCTTTCAGTGGTGCTACATGAAGCCGCAAATAGTTAAGGTTGAAAAGTTCATCAAATAGACAAATATAATACCTAACTCAGCCGATGACAGGTAAATAATGAATGGAAAAGTCGTTGAGTTGAGAATAAGGTAGGGACTAATCGTGCCCTCGGTTTCCACCTGATCCACGGTATTTCTATAGGGTCTCGGCACTTGACAAAGATATTAAACTGTCGGGCAGGGACTGTAGGAAACATTCTGAGAATTTCAAGTTGCTGCCTTGCATGATCGGGACATAATTGGAATATATCCGACACTGCATCTGTCGGATATATACCAATTATGTCCCGATCACTTCACCCTGACTGTCTGCATGGGGACACCATGACGCCGTGTACTAAGGCATACTGCACGTCGATGGTGCGCATATCTTCAACCAATCTAACCCTGCCTGCTTCCTCTACCCATACACCTGTCACCGACATAATGTGAAATTGGCTGTTAATGTGTCGTTAAAACCTAATAAATAAATAAATAAATAAATAAATAAATAAATAAATAAATAAATAAATAAATAAATAAATCCAGTACCAGTTTTGCTCGTACAAATATTAGTTCCGTCAGACAAAATTCATTTTCAGATTAATTTCGTACTTTTCTGTAGTCACCTTCCCTGAGTAAGATTGGTATAACTTTTCAATCTCAGATTTAACCCTCAAGCACAATGAGAGTGAGAATAAATGTACCATTTGGAAATACCCAAATTATCCAACTTTGGTTACCCTCTACTATCATTTTGGAATGGGTTAATTTGAGACACTTTGCTTTGCTCTATGCAGAGATGTTTAATCAATAAATCCGGCTTTAGTTATGTTCTGGGACTTAATGAAACATGTGCTTTGGCTACTTAAAAATAGCACTGTCTGCAAAAAAATGACTGAGTGAATACTCACTTGTCCAAAAACAAAAAGGAAAGAGCTCTTTGAGCTTTCCATAACTGCTTTCAAAAATCAATGGGGAACAAATTTTGTGTTATATGTTTTGGTGTTCCGTGTTATCCAACATCAGTTTGGCCGTAAAAATATGAATACCGCCAGGAAAGAAAGCACATTTTCTCAGTGGTAGACTGTTTGACTTCTATGATAGAGGTCCCGAGTTTGATCCCTATCGGGGACGACCCACGTAATGTCCTTGGGCAAGGCACTTTATCCCGGTTGCCAACATGGGGGCACAATGATGCCATGTACTAAGGCGTACTGCATGTTAATGGTGCACATGTCTCCAACCGCTGGTACCCTGCTTCAGCGGAGCTTGAACATAATTAGAATGTTGGGCTGACAGTTGCTCGTCGATGCTCAGTGGTTCCCTCTGGGTCCTCCGACTTCCCCCACCCGTAAAACTGTCACGGTCACGATTAGCCATTGTGGATAAGTATGTGACCGCAAACACCAATAAATAAATACTGTCAGGGAAACCCTCTGTGAAATCCTTCTGTCAATAAATAGCAAAGTAGTAATGTAATGCAAGAAATATTAACAAGCTGTTCAACATCCCTTTAATCAACTCATTTTGACTTGAACTGTACCCATCACTGTGTATACTAGCTCTCTAGATGGTTCAAACCATATCAAATAAACAACTAATTTGTGTGTGACAGTAACTCATATTACATGTATTTCATTGAATCTAGTTTAAACAATATTTATTCATGAAAAAATATGATGCATACATATAATAAACTATAACATGATTGTCACACAGAGTGCGCAGTACAATGGTATGCATTAAAGTAATAAGTAAAGAACGAGATTTGTTGAAAGGATTCAGCAGTAAGCTTTTAGCTTGTATGAGCTGTCTCCTTTGGATTACTGACAAAGTTTAATAGTAGCTGCAAACACTAAATGAAATATTGTTTAAACATAGAAAACAGAGAGAAAGAGAGAGAGAGTAAAGATAGCAATAGGGAGAATGAGAGAATGAAAAGAAAAAGGAAATTTAACCTCTTACCCAACACGTGTAGCAGTCGACACTTGAAGAATAAGTTTCGAATAACTGGAAGTTTCCAATGTCAGTCTCAAAAACGCAGCTCACGATCCCTCACTGGAACGGACTCGTCGAGCTCATTCCCATGAGGGGTCATAAGCCATGTTCTCGAGACAAAGGTTGAAAATATAAAAGGAATTAAATGACGATGTTCATGGGTAACACTGACCGTTACATTGGACGAAGGGTTAATCTAGGAAACAGGGGGAACAACCTGAATTCAGTGTTCGCTACCAAAGAATATGCAATAGGGCAGCCTCAATGGATGTATCCTTAACGGTGGCCCATTTGTGTGGCAAGAAATACTGGAAAAGTTCAAGAGTGCACTGCTACTTATTAAAACGTCCACTCAATATGATATAATCCTGCACGGCTCTGAAGACAAGAAGGTTTTCATTATTATTCAGTCGTTCGGATCCAAATAGGAGTGTGGAGAGCTCAATAGTAAATGGCAAAGCATTGATTGTGGAATCACGAGCATCGTCATAGATTGGGCAGTGCACAAGAAAGTGCTCAGTAGTTTCAAGATCCCCACACAGGCAACGTGGAGATCTTGAGAGATGGTTATCGTATAATATTACTGCAGTGCAGGCGCAACCTGCAATGATAAATTTGGGCAGCACGGGATTTGGCTCCATAGTAAAAGATTGGTGGTCGTATGTTCGCACTATTTAAAAACGTCTTGAAGTTTATGAGGGAACAATTTTTTCTTACTGAGGGGGGTAATCTATTCCACTGGTCGGTAACTTCCGGGATGAACGAGGACTTATATAAATTGGTGTGACAAAAGGGAACACGGTGGTTATTTTCGAATCGGAGATTGCGGCTTTGGGTAATAGATGAAATAATTGGTGGCACCTTATTAGAGATATATAGAGGTGTTAATTTATGATACATCTTAAAAAAACTGGATAAGCTTGTGCTTTCGGCGTCTTTCTTCCAGTGGATCCCATTGAGTTTCTGTGTAGAGAAGGTCTTTACTGCAGCTCACAGTGGCGCCAGTAACTATTCTTGCTGCAGCTACTTGTATTTTCTCCAGGTCAGCAGCTTGAGTTGCTGAGCAGTTGTCCCAGACAGAGTCAGCGTATTCTAAAAGAGGTCGGACAAACGCAAAGTATATCTTTTTCATATCTTTCATTGTATCTGAAACAGATATGTTGGAAAAATTGTGAAATCATGGAGTAGGAAGCTTGCCCTCGTTTGTTGACAAATCCCACACATTCACAAACAGATAGAATGATAGAGAATAAATTAATTATTGATATTTAAGGTCACTTTCAGCATCTTCAGCTATATCATGACCATAATATAGGTATTAATTCAAGTCCAGGTATTCATTGCATAGGCATACAGGGCTATTTTTCAGGGGGTGGGGTGAACCCTTTTAGCCCGAAAAAGTTGAATCTCAGGAGGAAATGCCAAATGCGGGTATGGGAGGGGGGGGGGGCTCTCTCACCCCCCCCCCCCCCCATTGAGTACCTGGAGAGAACCACTGAGCAATGGCAAGCGACTCAGACTCCCCGACATACTAACTCCACAAAAGGAGGGTTAGCATTGGTTAAAGACAACTGCGCCCTCAAAGTACCCTTAGTACACATCGCCATCATCCCCCCACCCCCACCCCCACGTGGAAAATTAAATTGGGATGAAGTGTCTTGCTCAAGGACACAATGTGGTTGCCACAGGCGGGATTCAAACAGAGGACTTCTTGGATTGCAACAATCATCTCTACCTTCCGTAATATGTAGTAATAGAACTCATTATATGTATTTGTTTGATTATAAATGAATAATATTAACGTGGATATGGTTCCACTTAATCAACTTGTACAGTATAATGGTCAGTTTACTTGCAACTTCTAAGTAGTGGGATAGAAACAACATTTTGTGTGGAAAACCAAAATGTTTTGTGGTCATTTCTGGCAACTAAATTGTCCGAAATTTTTTGGCATAGTGGCTGAAAAATCGGCTCCATACTGACTCAGGAGTGGGTAGGGCACAGTCCTCCATGAAACCCCGGCCCGTACGCCCATAATTCATATGTACTTATTTTTTTCAAAGCAGAAAGGACATCGCTTGTTTTGCTTTCTATGAAAATATTCTGTAATTATTGAAGAGCAAATTTTGTGTTAGACTGTAGCACATTTTCTCTGTTTTAGACCAACGTAGCGCGGACCGCGAGTCATTTGAGAGACGTTGCGCGGACATTTGCATGTCCCCGCAATTACTGTGGGTTTCATCGATCTATCGCGGACTGTATCGGGCACATTTTCTTTTGTTTTTAATGTTAACTTACAGGTTAAACAGTATTTTTAATTATGTCAATGCTTGTTCGGTCAGGGATGCTTCGTAACTTTTGCAGAACGACGATTGTTATATCACATGAAATGACCGCACAACGCTCTATCAGTCTCTCATTTTGCCTCACTGACGGAACTTTTAGGAAGATTCTATTTGTAAAGTTGTATTGTTGACAGTTTCGAAGGCGTGTTTGGAAGTAGTTTGGACCTCTAAATATTCCACAAAGCGCTTACAAATAGCAAAGTATCACTGAAATCAGGCAGTTACATGTGCGGAGAATTGTTTCGTTTATGTTTGTTGGTAACAGCTAAATAAATTAAATATTCGCTCAGTGTAGTGTTGGAGTTGATCTTATCACCTAATTTCGAACCAAGCTGCCAGGGTTCAAGAAACTAACGTCTACCCACGTTTCTACCCATTTCCCCGTCAAATCAAGCGATACAAGTAATCCCACTACCAAAATTGCCTCATTCATTGTGTATTTGTTACTTCTTTTTATCAGATAAGAGCACGATTCCGCAGAATGCAATCCCAACTTATCAGCATATCTATTGAGGTAGGTGTGGGAAAGGGTGTCCTCACTCTCCTCCATCGGTGGAGGTCCGGTGGACCTCCTCTGGAAAATATTGAAAAATTAGTGGCCCTGAGAGCTTCCTGGGTACTCAGTCAATGTATTTTCAGGAGAGGCACATGGCCTCATTTTTAACAGAAAAATTATAAATACATCAATATGTATTGAAGTAAGTTCTACTCCGGAGAACCCAGTCATGCCAACCCACTTGGTAAGGATACCTCTAGGGAAAAGTAAAATTTTTCATCTTTGTCTGATGGCGTGGCGTGGATGTCGTAATTGACAGCTGTGTCTTGAGACACTGTGATGAGTTCTTAACGGGACTGTGGATTAGAAATCCACACAGTATTAAAAGGCAAAGCTGGCGAAAACGACATCCACTCCAAGCCATCAGATAACGGTAAGAAATTTTACGTTCGTTTTGCAAATGTTTCCGACATAAGCAGTGTAGCCAGAGCTATCGGGTTTTGCCTCGAATATCAAACATACCAATTTGCATTTGTTTCTTTTCCAGAACACGAATGAATTTTATGTATTCGTTCGAATGTTGTATATGGTGAATATCCTCATAACCCGAATCAAGCGTGTTCGGCTTTCCTGTTTTGATCGTGATTAGACGCTTGGTGTGAGCCTGACAGATACCCGGTTTTCAAACCCGACAAAACGTGACAGTTAACTCGGAGAAACAAAAGCGTTGAGTTCATTCGTGTACTCCTTAAATGTGAGGGAGTTGGGCAAATTTAAGAAGGCTTCTTCCCAGGGACATGGTTGACAATAAGCCGACAATCCATCAAATGCACACCATTGTTAGTCTGTTAATCTTTTTGCTTTCTGTGTCCGATTTGTTTTCTTCTTGTTTTGTACGAAGTGTCTCCACCGTTTTGCCCTATTTTTTTTTTGGGGGGGGGGGGCAGAGGGGGCAACCCCCCCCCCCCCTCCACAAACACACATATGACTCCGGCCCATACGCCCATGATGAGACATCATATGTGGATGGACCGATAAACTGAAAGGCAATGGGAACCGGTTGCTACGCTATCACAAACACCTATTCAGTGAGGGTAATGCTCACCCAAATCTCTTTGCGATTCATCCAGCACAGTAAAGATTATATGAAGTAAAAGGTTTCAGTGTGTATGTGAGGACGTGAGTTTTCATTTTGTGTTTGTTTTCAGAATAAATGTCAACACACTACATCTAACATTACTTGAAGATGCATCGTGAAGTTGACAGGAAGGTTGATAAAAAGAGTCTTTTGATCATTGTTTGTTTCTTTTTTTGTTTTTTTTTTTTTGCTTATTTATATCTCATTACCTACAATTTATTATTGCAACCGGTTAAACCACACTAATCCCACTGTGAAGATGTGCTTGGGTGAGACCTTTTTAATTTTCTTTTTCCTGATGAAATAAAGTCCCCGGAGTGTTTGAAAAAATCGTCTCTCATTTTCTGGGAATCGAATAAAACTAAGTAAGACACACACGCTTGAGCGTCTTCTCTGAAAGATAGAGAATCATTTGTGAACGTTTTAACTGTTTTGAGTTTGGACTGGAAATTCTAGGTTAGGATTCTTGTCCAAATGGACCAACGTAAATCGCGGGCCAACGCAAGTACGACACACGGACTTGTCTGGCAGTGGTCTTGGCTTACGTCTGGAAGCTGAGCATCACAAGCGAATTCTTCAAAAGGAATGGTGTTTCCAGATTGGTGGCTAAATCGTCATAACTCACGATAATCCTCCATCACCCCCCCCCCCCCCCAAAAAAAAAAAAAATAATTGTACAATGGCCTGCTGTACCTTCCGACACCCGACATCACCACCCCACCCCTCCTCTCGAACCTTCCATTCGAATCTCTGCTCTTAATCGTAGACGTCGGGGACATGGTCGGGCTTTGCAGGTAGGTAATTATTTTCTCTTTTTAACATGTTTTATAGAATAGATCGGGCGGGATTCGTACAATCGTCATGAGATTGTTAAAAAAAATAACAACAACCTGTCCATCCACAATATGTTCACCAAGATGGACAACCAAAATCAAATTACAGCAGTGGTAAATTACCAGTCGCTCTGTGCAGCTGCTGTCCAACTCTTGAGGTACTTTGATCGATGGCGGTTACGTAATGCTGTTGTTCGGGTGAAACGATCGTGGTAAGCAGTTGCCACCCTTGGACGACCTGACAGACGTCTGTCATCGGCGTTGCCTGTCTGACGGTAGCGTGACCACAACATGCTAATCACCGATTGAGTAACGTTGAGAATTTGTGCCACTGCAGCCTGTCTGTTGCCAGTGTAAAAAGGAATGGAAGACTGTATGAATGTTAGCCCGTCTGGACTATTATTCCGCGGAATTATAGTCCAAGGTCTAACATTTCTAGGAATAGTAGTCCGGCGGACTACTATTCCTAGAAATGTTAGACCTAGGACATTAATTCCGCGGAATAATAGTCCAGAGGGACTAATTTTCCTACGGACTTCTATTCCTGTTACACCAGCATCAAACATGACAACGACAAGTAAACATCCGTCACGTGTCAGTCTTCGCATAATCAAAAGTTACGTTTTGAGCAGAAACTATTGATGAACAAGGTTATACCAAGAAATGAGACCTCCGAAAAAGCCCGTCCAGTACAAATGGAAATTTCAAAACGTATCCCACAGCCATCAACGCGCGCTCGTGCGAAAACCTGCACGAAGTTTTCGTGGGCCTGTGACATTGATCATCCACACTAAACTTGGTAACATACTGATGCGTCCAATCACGCGTGTCCAATACCATTTTCCGAAAATATCAACATCAGTTTGGATATCCACTACTTTTTTGGAATAGAATATGATCGCATCACTTTAATTTGAAATTCAAATATCTTTGTCATGTTTTGTCCTTCAGACAACTTTTTCTCACCCGAAAACAGGGGGTCATGCAACAAATAAGAGAGAAAACATGACCGGAAGGGAAGTACCGTTCACATGAACATATTTTTCAGGGAGTTCCCAAGAAAACCACACCAAAAGTCAGTTGTATTTTTTAGGTCCAAAAGTCATCAAATCACCCTCTTTATTCATTTGGAATATTCAACAATAATGCTAGATGTTATTAGAATGTTTCAAATTTTTATTGAAACAATATACTTTCCCAGGGCTGCTTATTTTTTGAGATTGTTTCATTTCCGATCTAATTCAAATATTTACTGTAGCGATACCATGAACGCGTTCTCCCTCTGTAATTGTTTTAAAAAACAGATAGCCATTTTCAATCGTTTTCGTGTCTAGAGCCCAGGAATACAAGGATAGTTGTCTGTTCTGTTCAACCATTGTTCAAGGAATAATTTTCTCAAGAATTGAGAAAAATGCAAGTTATTTTTCTCACGATGACCTAAGATGGGACTGGGAGCGGATAACCACACGACAAGCCACAAAAAAAAAGAATCCGGTTTCTAAAGAGATCATTCTTCCTGGTCTGGGCGATCCGATCCTCTAACATGCCTTTCTCCCCAACTAGATATGATGGGCTTCTGCTACGGAACCAGCATCGGAACCAGACGTTGTGGACATTGTTCGGATTCGCAATTATATAGTTTTTGTACCTCTTGTTCAATTTTGAAACAAAATGACTCACTGACGCTATTTGTGGCCATTAAGGGTTAACTTTGAAGATGCCAACCATGCTGTGTCGTAAGTTTGGTGTATCATCGTACTATGCTGTAGATTTATGGAGAACTCGAGCTAAATAACTCTAAACAATTTTGAGGCGTTTCACAAATTGTGAATTTCCGACAGTTTTGGCCACTTAAAACAGGCATTTTGTGCTTTTTTGTTCAAACAGAATTTTCCGAGTTTTTATGGTGCTTTATAAGTTTTCAAAATCTGGTCAAAACTGTTCGGACGGTTTTTGAAATATACCGCAGAAAAAAAAATTGGGTAGATGAATTTTTAACATTAAAGGATAACAGTGGTCTTAAATAGGGTATGCCTGAGGTCACCACTTATAGAAATGGTCAGCCCTATAGTAGTGGTGTAACAATATTTCGATATACAATTATATTGCAAGTTTTTCTATAGTCCAGTTACTGTATGATTATACCGGGAACAAATTGCAATACAATTAATTTCTAGTTTTATCTGCTCTAGATTCTTCACTGAACATTATACTAAAAGTCTCCAAAAATCCGTCCACGGGAAATTAGTCCAAAAAATGATTAAAATCGGCACCGTTTTCGCGATTTCGTGTTTTTTTTCAACACCTATACACCTTTCCATACACACGTTAAGTTATTTTATCCATAATGTGAGATAAAGTTAAAGAAATAATGGTAAGTACAATCAGATAATATATGTATATTATCATAATAATAATCAAAATGAGACACAATGCTATAAACCTGACGTTTTTGCCATGAGATGATGTAAATATTCCACAATGAATAATCTAGGACGCGACATTTCGCAACGTGAACTTCAACTCTCGCTTAAATTATAGGAAGCCTGATTGGCAATAATTATACCCGAATTCTAAAGTGATTAGTTATAATGATGTGGGATCGTTTCTTGGTAGCTGGTAAATGTTTCTATTCAATATATCATTCTCACTTAATGAACAATTTATACCTTCTCAAAAGTGGGGTATACTGGTTGCGCCTGTCCGCACCCACGAGGGGGTACATTGTGTGTTTATATAACCGTCCAGTAGACAGGGGTTTGACTAAATCGACATGTGCGACTGGTGACATAATATATTTGTTTTATAACAAGACATTGTGCAACTAAAATATGTTTTGTGTGACTTTTTTACGTTGTTGGGACTTTAGGGTGGTGTTAAACCTCTAATAATTTCAGGTTAGGAGAAGTGTTAGGGGTTAGGGTTAGGGTTAGGGTCAGTAAGCGGAAAGGGTTAGGGTTAGATACCTCCCCTAAATTTCCCAAAAAGGGAGATTTGTACACTGTCCGACCATTTTAAGTCACATAAATTTATTTCGATTTTTTAGTCACACAATGTAGCGTTCGTTCGAACGTCCGTCCATTCATCCGTCCGTCCGTGTCCGTCCTAATATCTATTCAGATCATCACTTTAACATTAGAGCTCGGATTATGATGAAATTTGATATTGGTTTTCAGTATGGTGTGGTGTTTCACTAACCAATGCCACCATGCTGCCACCCCGTGGGAACCCCGGGAAGTGAAACAGTGCTTGTTTACTGTGGTAAACAAGTTCTGTTTTACTAGTAAACTAGGACCCAGTCACCAATGCTTGGTTTGGAAGTCCTCTAAAATGGGCAACATGGGGTATAAACGATTGACTAAACTTGACTTTATCTCCATGTTGTGGTCATGATTAGCTATTGTGCATAAATATGTGACCTTAAACACCAATAAATAAATTAATAAATACCATACTGCCAACTTTTGTACCAAGGAGTTATGGCCCATAAATTATGTCCGTCCCGTGTCCGTACCGATATCCGTCCATAACAAAAACTTCCACAGTAAGGTCCGTACCGCGAAGGGGGGGGGGGGGGGGGCGTGCCCTCCTCCCCAAATATGTGGCAAAACGTTTGGGCGGTATTAAAATGTTTCCGGGATTCCCTATAAATAGTCACTGAAATGGATCTGAAAATTAGCCTTGTAATTATTGCCAGAACCTGAGGTCATCAAATTTTAAAAAAATTTATATGGGAGGACATCCCCCCTTCCCCACACCTGCCCCCTCCGTCGAAGCTTTTTAACTTTGGCGCTCGCAGCTTTGTGTCTTCGGCGTTCACATGTCGGGGGGGGGGGGGGGGGCTCTATCCAACATCATAGTTCGCCCCCCCCCCCCTAAAAATTTGGTCTTCAGTACCGGCCTGACAGTAGTGGTCGGATTTTGATGAAATTTAATATTATTGTCCAGCATGATGGACCCATTCATTCCATAGAACTTTCAAACATCGAACCATTTTCAGTACTTTAGAAAATGTGAATGGCCCTTTTGGTCTCCCACACCAAGGGCTATTCCACGGTGGGGTTATACCCAGGTGACAACTCATCTCTTGTTTTAGTCAGTGTCAATGTAAAAATTAATTGCAATAACTAATCCCCGCGTTCTTTGTTTTTCTTTCAGGCTGAAAGTTGCTGTCCACAGACCTGCATCATATATACAAAAGATACGACCCCAGACGATCGTGTTGTGTTGGGACAGAAAGGCACAGAAGGCGTTGAGAAAGCCTGTCAAAGTTTGGGACGTACAGATAATGTTGCTGCCGTTGGGTCAGTTGTACATCGAAGCTGTAGAAAGAGGTACACCCGTGATGGTGGAAGACCAAAACCTGGCAATACTGTGCCATTTGTCCGAACACGTTCTTGTCGCGGTTCTCACAATAAAGATTCAGACTGTCTTTTATGTGGACATATCGTTGACTTTTTAACCCACAACATGGCTCTTGAATGGAGGCACAAAAAGTTAGAACTAGTGAGTTCGCTCAGACAATAAAAGAGCAATGCAATATCCGCGATGATGAATGGGCGTGTGTGGTAAGGGGACGCCTCGAATTTTTCGAATGGGACCTCCATGCGGCCGACTGCGTATACCACAAACCTTGCAGTGGAAATTTTCGGACTGGACAGAAAATGCCCCTCGGTTATGCATACTCTGACCAACAAACTCCTGCAAAAAAAATTAAAACCTGGGCGCCCTGCAAATGAATTCCAAAGTGATGCTTTCTTAAAGGCGTGCATTCATTTGGAAAACACCGATGGCGAGATAGTTACCATACCCACACATGTGCAAATGACGGGCGATTTTTTGAAGAAAGAGGGTTGTGATGCTGCACCTTATAGCAAAAAGTACCTCAAGTCAAAATTAGTCGAGCGATAGGGAAACCGGATTATTATTTAAAGAGGCGATAGTAAAATTGATGTTGTGACAAAACGCGATGTAGCCGATGACATTCTGAGGCAATATTCTGGGCAGCCAAAGGACGTAGATGTGGAATCTCAGAAGAGACTTATCATAGAAGCAGCGGCCAGAATAATAAAATATGATATAAAAACACAAGTCGAAAGGGTCAAGACAGTATACCCGGGTCTGACAGACCTAAATGTGACAGAGCGATGGGAATGATAGCAGCAATATAGCCGGCTCATAAGCGAGATATCACCGTACCAAGAGAAACCATTTCTGACGCGACTCTGACAAACAATAGCGAGTGTTCCAATACGTGAGTACAGAGCTGTCTGTCAGCTTTCCCGTGCCATTAAATTTCATGAGCTGCATGAACCGAGTTTCAGTGACTGCGATTTAGACATTCTCTGGCAGATTTCACGGAGTTTCAAATCTCAAAGGCCGCAGTGGCCAGGAATGATGCAGCTCGCATAATCTAAACAAGGTGTCCACCCACCACCGTCACCTGTCGTGTTCCTACCCATCTTAGACCTAAGTCCAAGCGACATGGCTTGCATTCTTTCTACATTGGCATTTCTATCCGAGTTTGCTTGGAAGAACAACTTGCCTGCCATCATCACGTTTGACCAGCCTCTCTTCTGGAAGGCGTCCATAATTAAACCAGAATACAAAGATCTCAATGCAATATGCCTTCTTGGATTCCACACAATCATGAATGTTCTAGGGGCCATCGGAACTCTAATGGATGGTTCGGGCCTTCGTGAGATTTTGGAAGATGTTTATGCGGAAAATGCTGTCACACACATACTCTCAGGAAAGGCATATGCAAGAGCTATTCGCGGGCATATGTTAATAGATACGGCACTATCTAGCTTATTGGTAGAAGAAACATTTCCTAAAGAATCTTTTGATGATATTAATCCACAGCTAAGTAAGGTTATAAATGTGTACGACGATGCGATGTCTCTGGAACTTCGAGTTGGACATTTAGCCTCAACAAAATCTTTCGCTGAGATTGTTACTGTGTTATCTTCAAAGAGAGCAGAATTTGAAAATATTTCAAACACTAGTAAACTGTGGTTTCAGTATCAAAAAATGCTATCGTCTGTGCGCAAACTTGTAACTTCCGATCGTGTGGGTAACTTTGAAATGCAATTAGAAGGACTTCGCGAGTGTTTGCCAATTTTTGCAACAGCGGGGCATCACAATTACTTGAAGTCAGGCTACCTGTACCTACAAACTATGTTAGCTTTCAAACCCTCTGGTGTATGAACAGTTCCTGAATGGTGGTCACGTTATTCGACGTTCAGATCGTTATTGGGCAGGGCTTCCCCCAGATATGGTTATCGAGCAAGTTCTAATGAGCTCCTTGAAAACAAGTGGAGGCTTGACTCGTGGTAGTGGGATGAGCGAAGCTCAACTAGTGGTCTGGTTGTTATCAATGCCAGTCTGCTCAGAATATAACTTTTCTATGCTGCAACCAACAGAGGTTCAGTATGACACCAGCGAACAACACAGGGATGCATCAGTTTCGCGATTAGCCCGTGACACGAGTGATGTGAACAAAACTGTGACACGTCTTAACGAGATTTCGGCATATAGTAATGACTCCTCACTTCGAAACATTGTAACTGGTGTGAATGCTACCCCGTTGGTTAATGTTCATGAACTATTTTCTGTTGAAGCTAAAGTGGTTGACAACATGGAATCAAAAATGTGTTCAGTTATTCGCATACACGCAGTGATAAAGCTAATACACTTGGTAGTACCATAGCCGTCACCATCAAGAATGGTGTCAAAATTGACCCCGCTCTTCTATTCCAGAGATTGTACGTTCTTGCGAAGTCATCTGATATCAATCTCGAGGAAGCTCTGCAATACGAGCTTTGTGCTTATCCGCCATCTCTATTCGAATCGCCGATTCTACTTCGTCGCGCTGACAAACCAAATCTACCAAAATGTATCATCAATTATGTGTCGGAGAACGCCGTCGAGGAAGTACAGGAATCAGATACAGATCAACCTAATCTGGTTATTGATCACTTCGTCCTGGATGGGGGTTCATTGATACAAATACTTCCATGGAACACGGGTGACAGCTACCAGGATATCGCAAGTTCCTATGCTAAGTTTGTAACGGCAAAATATGGAAAAGCAGCTATCGTTTTCGATGGTTATTTGGATGGTCCTCCAACAAAGGACATTACTCATTTCCGTCGTGGCACCTCTCATTGTCCAATAGTTAACTTCACAGGTAACATGCCCTTTGTGGGCAAGAAAGACCAATTTTTATCCAATTCAGCTAATAAGCAACGGTTCATTGACTTAGTTGGAAGAGCTCTGGAAGAATTCGGATGCACCGTAGTCCATGCTCAGGGTGATGCTGATGTATTGATCGCTCAAACTGCAATTGCCACCTCCTCTAGTTATGGCTCAACATGTTTAATTGGAGGAGACACCGACCTTTTGATTTTATTGCTTTTCTGGTATAATCAGCAGAAGTGTTCGCGTAAAGTCTTTTTTACAGAGTGACATAAGAAGACCAAAGTCTTTGAAATCTAATACAGTATATGACATATAAGCTTTTGGGAAATCTCTTGGTTTAGTACTAATTTGCTGTTCCTTCACGCATTCACTAGGTGTGATTCCACGTCTAGAATTTTTGGTATAAGTAAGACGGCAGCATTCCAGAAACTATTGAAAGAGAGCAAATTTCGGGACCTGAGTGAACAGTTTACCATTCCTAACCAATCTGTCGCAGCTTTCGAGAAGCTGTATATTAAAGCGATGCTCATTCTCTTCAACGGCAATTCGGATGACTGTACTCTCAGTGGGCGTCGTAACAAGATCTTAATGGCTAAAGTTACCTATTCAAAATCTTTTGTGAAACCAGAGCTCCTGCCACCTACCGACTCTGCCACCAAGTTCCACAGTTTGTCGCGTTTATTATCAGAGACAAGTGTGTCAAGATAATAATATTGACCGTCTTTCCTGGGGATAGAAAATTTCAGATTCAAATGAATACATATCCTGCGCTACTGACTGTCCCCCGGCACCAGACTCACTGCTGGAGGTTATTCATTGTAATTGTGCTTCAGGGTGTGCCACAATTCGGTGCGGTTGTAAAAACCGTGGACTGGAATGTACAAGTGCCTGTGGGAAGTGTCAAGAAAGTAATTGCGAAAATGATCCAGAGGTAGTTCAAATCGATGATGATGTCGACACTGATATATAATGGTATTACATATACGTCATATAAACTCTTATGAGAGACCGGTATGAGGGTGTACGAAAACAGATCCAATGTCGCACGGATAATTCTTCACCTTGTACATCCTATAACCATTGACATAATCAGCCCATAATTGATAAATTAATAGCCAATAGTATACACACATAACTGAATCAAACATATGTATTAGTCGTTTAATACTGATCCTCTGGAGAAGTTCCCACGAAACAGTGAGAAATCATACCGCCATTACAGATGGCATGAGCATTGTCACTCCTTTCGATCACTTGGTTAAACGGCATCGCTGACACGACTATTTGGCTGCCCAGTACTTGTAAAGACCAAATGGTGTTTTGTTTCATTTTCAAATGGTATTTAAATTACAAAGTTATATTCTCTGTTGGAAGAGACCTTTCCAACGTCGTCCTTTTTTCGGTTTAAATTTACCCCACAAGAAATTGTGAACGTGGTACACACTAAAAACTAAAGTGTTAAAACTGACACTTTCAATGTGTTAAACCCATTCTAACTCTTAGGGTTTGATTTTAACACTCAAAGTGCAATGCTTTAAGCACTTAGACATTACAATCGTCAGACATCTGAAACTTGAATGGATGGCACTTCCCATGTGTCTAGCATTGGTGGTTCTTCCAGAATCGTCCATAATTTGATTTGCGCTTGGTGGGTACAAAATTAAAAGGACACAACGCAGATGGCGCGGATCAGGCTCGAGAGTTCGAGCCTGATCCGCGTCATCTGCGTTGTTTCCTTTTAAGTGTCGCGACATTACACTTGTCAAGTGGTATTATTGTAACACCTGTCAAGTTCTGGGATATCTGCACTTGAACAAAGTGCTAGTTCAGCACTTAGTAAGTGTTAAATACAGCACTTCAAGTGTAGTTTTTAACACTTTAGTTTTTAGCGTGTAGGGAAATGACAAAAATGGTAAGGTTATCGAATAAACTCACAAGTACGCAGGCGGTTAAAATATTTCGTAAAATAGATATTTCCAGTAACAAAACAGTGGTTTGACAGTTTTCTTGTCGATATCGCGGAACGTGAAGTTTTGGAGGGACAAATTTAAGCCGGATATTAATTCCTCAATCCAAATAGAATGGACGATGCAAGAAAGGTCTGTTGGGTTTTATGGGTACCTATCCCGAGTTTTTGGAGATATGTGTCCTTAAGTTGCCACGAACAAAGATCGCGAGTACCTAAGTTGTGGAATGGTAGCGACTTTGACCATTTCGGCGTCATAACATTAATGTCAGTGGCGGCGCCAGAAATTTTTTCGTGGGGGGGGGGGGGGGGGCAAGTAGGGGGGCAGACTCCCCATGAAGGGGGGCAAATACGTAAAGGATCATATCATTACTTTATTATGAGGTAGTCGAAACTTGGACACAAAGTCTGTAATATAATTTTTTGGTTTGGTACGTCCTGTGGACGTACCAAACCAAAAAATGATATTACGGACTTTGGGTCCAAGTTTCGACTAAATGTAATGGTAATTAGCGCTCCTCCTTTCAAAAAATCCTGGATCCGCGTCTGGAGAGAGAGAAGGCAGAGATAGAGAGAGGGATAGAGAGAGGGAGGGAGGGAGAGAGGGAGGGAGGGAGAGAGAGGGGAGAGAGAGAGATGAGATGGAGGGGGTAGAGAGAGAGAGGAGAGATAGAGAGAGGGAGGGGCAGAGAGGGAGGGAGGGAGGGAGAGAGAGTGTGTGTGTTTGTGTGTTTGGATGGATGTGTGTGTGGTGGGTGGGGGGGGGGCAAGTGGGGGGCAGAGCCCACGTTTGGGGGGGGGGCAAATGCCCCCCGTGCCCCCCTGTAGCGCCGCCACTGATTAATGTACCTCAGAGTGTAGCTTTAACTGATCCTCCATTACACTTACATGCATTCCTTCAAGGGTTCCATTCTCTTTATTCAAAATTGCTTAAATTAAGGCGGTGTTTTGTACAAACCACTCGGTAATGTTATATGGGTGTAATGCCCCAACTTAAGTTGATCTAGCCCTAACCCCCCCCCCCCCCCCAAATGTTTTTTGATCAACATTTTCCACTAAATCTGGGACTGGCGAGTTGTATAGTCGCAGGAAAAACACGAACTACAGAAAGATGAAAAATGCACCAATGACATACTTAGTTGTGTTTTTTGTGATTTTGCTAAGAATATAGCACAATTGATGAGCGATTCCGAAAATACCTGGATTTTACACAATTTCATCCCAAAAATAACAACTTTCCCGGGGTCAAATGGATTAGGACTTTTAATATTTTGTGCAGGACACATTACTGACTCGGAAAACGCAGAAAACATTTGTATTGCAATCTGTTCCCGGTTCGGGGTATTTTTATCATAGGGTAACTGGACTACTACTTGCGACCACGCACTCTCATATTTTATGCAGTGGTGTCGCTAAGATTATTCTTTAGGAGGATGTGACCCCCCCCCCCCTCCCCCGGGAAAATACCTATTTAATCATGAGCATATCTAAAAAATATGTTAAATAACTTTGCACGCACCCTCCACCCACTTACACGCATCAACGACGCTGCGAAGACTATAACGCTTCTACCGCCATACGTCATGCATGAAAAGGGTCATTTCTATTGATATGGATACTCTCAATCGTAGACGTCAGGGATATGGTCGGGCCTTGCAAGTAGGTTTATGTATCTTTATCTTTTCAACATGCTTAATAGGATAGATCGGGATGCAGAACTTCCCTTTGTACAATTGACATGAAATTGTTATAAAGCAACACCAACCTGTCCATCCACAGTGTGTTCACCAACATGTGCAATAGCTAGGATATCGTTTGAACATATTAACTCTTTTGGCGCGACAGGCGACTAAAGTCGACAGACGGCAGACGGCAGACCGCGGAAAGGCAATGCAGTAGTCATTTTAGCCAACTGTGTGTGTCCATTTCCGAGTGCTTTAACCCTTTACCCAACGCAGACGATATCAACATTTATTATTTAAATATCATTTTTTCAAATTTTTCAAACAATTTCAACAAAACCATATCATGTGACCCCTCGTTGGAACGAGCTCGAGGAGCTCGTTCCAACGAGGGGTCACATGATATGGTTTTGTTGAATTTTTTTGAAAAATAATATTTTTCCAACTGCTGAAGTTGCATATTACGCGGGGGGATGCGGCCGATTCGTTGGGTAAAGACTTGAACAAACATACGTATTCCCATGCTTCATGCCCATTTATGTCCTATCCATGAACAACGATATCGTCCCTTGAAAGTATAAAGGAGTCATTTAAATATATACAGAAAATAATTTGAAAAACTGTCAATGAGATCATTAGAACATTTTTTAAAATAATGACGCTTTAGTCTAACAACCTATACTTTTTGTAAAATTCCTGATGAATATTAGGCGCTAAGAATTCTTTTTCTCAGATTATTCCGCGCCAAAAGGGTTAATGGACAACCAAAATCAAATTAAATCAGTGGTAAATTCCGTGAACACAATCGTGTTTGACCTTCAATAATGAACTACTGTGAAGTAAAGCTCCAAGTGTGCCCCTGTTATTTTTTTCCTGATGAGAGAATGTCCCCGGAGTGTTGGAAAACCCTTCTCTCATTTTCCAGGTATTGGATAAAACTACTGATAGATTGTCAGTGGCCATGATATGAGTATTCTGTCTCCGTAATTTTTCTTTTTGAAATGATTTTATCCAGAATCGATGAAAATGCAAGGCCAACTGGACAACACTCTTATTTTTCTCAAGATGCCACAGGTTTACTGATGAGTAGGAATGGGAGGGGAGGGTGGTGGCGATTCCGTGTTGGTCTCTCTCACCTCTTCCTTTTTCTCCATCTCCGCTTTTCTCATCTCTAACCAGGCTTCCAAGCGCCTGACGCCCCCGCGCTTGGTTGATGGACTCTTCCTTTCTTCCTCTTTTTAAGGCCTCCCTTGAGTGAGGACCCATGTGAGAGGGGTTTCTCTTACTAAAGGTGCTACCTCTTCCTAATGGAGTTGTGGTGGTGGTATCCTCTTCTGAGTTAAGAGAGGCCAGTTGATAGGACGAGAGACGCCCAAAGCCGACAAAGCCTTCTGTAATTTAATTGGGATTTCCAATTGAGCCCTCATGGTAATTAGCAGGTCTGCACGCTTTGAAATCGAAGGTGAGAATGATGGCGATGTCAGATGGTGACGTTACCAACAAGATCAATGGTTTCGCACACCGAATGTGCACAGGGACGGTGTGGTGTGTGACCCTCTTTAGCAGTATTGAATTTGTCGATTTTTCAGCAGCATGTCCGGACGCATCAAAGGAGGAAAGTGTCGAGGAAGTTACCGGCTCTTGTATTTTTTATGCTTTCTCACTAGAGGAGGCTGAGGTGAGTTTGCTGAGTTTTTTTTCCAATTTTTCTGTCATCCATTTGTGGAAGCTGGGATTGCAGAATTTGGGGGCCTCTAATTTGTCGCGACGGAGTGCGTTGAAGACTTTGATGTTTGTTTCCAAATAACCACCGTGTTTACTGGTGAAGTCGAATTCTTCGATGGTGCCCGCCAAGTCCAGTTTAAGTTCACCATGCCGACGCATGCAGAGGTTGTCTATTCGTTCTATGAAGTCTCATAGTGATTCCTGATACCATGGTGCTTCTTTTCTGGTTTTGGATCTTGGTTGCCGGGAACCGGAACTGAGGACAGCATGGAATTGTGGTCTGATTGGTCCAGGCCTGAATGAGAGCCAGCTCCGACTCCTCCTTACCTTCCGACTTCCTTGGGGAAGTACGTCTAGGTGTGAGTGGGAATGGTGGTTGTGGGGATGAGTTGATTTCAGTTTCTCGTTCCTTGAGTTTCTTCTTTTCGGCCCTTCTCCGATCAAATATGCCTCAATACGCCTGCCATCCCGGCGTTTGTTAGATGTTGACTTGTTCTTCTTCCTTCTCTTCTCCATGAATGTTTTGGTGGATTCGGTGGTCGGAGTCTTATTACCCTTCCTCTGGTGTGGGCCAGTGCGGGATGGGAGAGGGGGGCGCAAAAGGTGCTACCACTTCCAGAGGCTGGCCTCTGCTGGAATGTGATAGTTGCCTAAACTCTGACACTACAAACGTGGATGTCCCAGTTGATAAGTCGACCAGCGTTCAGAACCATCACAGTATCCTTCATCTGGCGTGTGAGAAAATCCATCAATTGCAGTTGATTGAACTGTTTACACCATGTAGTCAGAGGTGCGAATTATGGAGACTAATCACATGCTGAGATGCGATAATGATGTATGCGGTGACGTTACAAAAGCAAGATCAATGGTTTCCGTGGGGTTAGCCAAGTTCATCCTTTTTTCACTGTAAATTAGGAATTTAGCAACATGTCCGGGTGCGTTAAAGGAGGAAAGAAGCCGGGGTCGGGTTAATTACGTCTGTTCTGTTCGCCTTTTTTCTTGTTTTTCTGAGGAGTGCTTCTTTGATGTGCTCATAGAAGTGCTACGCTTTGATTTTATGGCTTCGAGGTGTTTCCCTGGATTCGAAAGGACTTTATTATTGTTTGTGAATTCTTCCCAGCGTTTTTCTCTACATTTTCTGAATTGGCTGAATTAACTCATGAAATCAATCTTGAGGGATCTGTACGGGTCGATGGCGCGCGAGATTGGAGGGGCAGGAGGTGGGGATTTGATAGCTGACACCTTCTCCTCTTCCTGTTTCTCTGCCACTGCTTTTCTCCTCTCAAGTCAGGCTTCCAAGCGCTGAGCGTTCCTGCGCTTGGTTGATGATCTTTTCTTTCTTCTCTTCTTTCTCTTTCCAGGGTCCCTGACTTACTCGTGTGAGGACCAGTGTGAGAGCGGGTCCTCTCACCAAAGGTATTACCTCTCCCCAAGGAGGGGGGGGGGGGTGTTCTCTGTTTCGAATTCCAGGGTCAGCTGGACATTCTCGCCTTTCATCTGGATAATCCAGTTAATAGGGTAGAAGATGACCAGAACTGACGAAGCTTTCTTCAGTTGAGTTGGAAGGGGGCAGCTAATTGACACGTCTCCACACTCTGACGTCAGAGGTACGAATGATGGACGTGGCGTGGCGGTGACGTTACCAAATGAAACGAAATGTTTTTTGTGCGCCTTAGGCGCGCAGACTCGTTGTGGAGCAAACCCCTTTCGACCCTCGGTGACGTTACCGAAGAAAAACGTTATTTAAGTAGTCATTCAACGGACGTGATAGTAAACGAAAAAAATTATCTTTCATTTTCGCGCGCTTTGATATTTTTTTATGTTTTAGGTTAATCATAGCGTCACCTAAGATTGAATACATTCACATTTTTACACAGAGCTGAAATTTGAAATGAAGTGTGTACCTTGAATATAATATCACATAAATTACCGTGGTGTTTTTGGAACTGTTCGCATGAACACATTATGCAATGTGTTGGAGAGTAAGTTGAAAAGTACAAATTACAGTATTGGGGCTGGAGTTGGACGTTTTTCAGTCGATATTATGGCGTTGGGATGGAGAGGGGGTGGGGGGGGGGGGGGGCTTTTAAAAATTGCTTATTATTAAATGCAGTTTTCACAAAGGTGTGTGTCATTTCTTTTTATTTCCCACTACATCTTACTCCTTTGGTACGACTTTTTGGCTTGTTATTGACTTCTCGAAGTTCTCCCATCGCAGTTGACAAAAAGGGAAAGCAAAATCCTCAAAGAACTAGGTTATGTCACTTATGTACCGCATAGGGCTTGAGAAAAAAATCATCTTATTCGTTGTTGTGTTCCTCTTGACTAAAAATTGTTGATAACCCCCACACGGACACGCAGACGCAGGTACGCACGCACGCACGCACGCACGCACGCACGCACGCACGCACGCACGCCTAGTAGAGAACGTATCTAATCAGAAACTGAAAATATTCTAGTTTGACTCAAAGAGGAGTTAGATAAAGGATAAAAAACAAATTAGAACTTTTAGATGCTGTAGGTCAACTTCTGAGATAAAGTTAGATGTTTTTATATTCATTATTCAACAAAAAATGTATTTTATGTAATGTTATATTTATTCTTGAAAACTTCAATGTAACAGATTGTTCATTCAAAAATAAACGCGACAAACATGGACTTCGTAGCTGCGACAGATGGAAAAATTAAAAACATCCCAAGTCCGTCGAGGCCAATAACAGCCGCATTGAACGTGGGGGTAAAGATAAATAAGATGCACATGCATACCAATTATCATGTCATTTCACCACGTATTTTGAAAGTCATAAAGTTTAGAAAAGGTTCAAGTCCTTCAAGGGCAATAACACTGAAAAAAATATTCGGAACAACATCGGGATTGGACGTGGGGCCCAAGATTAACCATGTCAATAAGATACACTTACATACCAAATATGATGACATTCCTCCAAGTTTAGCAATTGTTAATACTGAAGTGAAGACTGTTAAAACACTGAAAGTAGTAAAATAAATTCTGAATAAGTACGTAGACGACAAATTATTTCACACATTATGTGGAGTCACTTTGAACAATCTACTGTCCAGATTTGTGGAATTCATAAAATACTATCTGTGTTTTCAGTTTCTGGAGGGGCATTGAAAGTACCCCCGATACAAATGAAGTAGGCGATGTAGGAAAGGACTATTATAGGACACTAGTGGTTTACTGCTCTGTTGTTTCTTTAATCTGCATAATTATTTCATTGGTTATTGTCAACGGTATCCGGTGAAAATTGGAAGTAGCCTGCCAATTGAGGGCCTGTACAAACTGAGAACTAATAATGACATTCCCATTCAACTGTTTGGTTTTGTGACATGATCGCGATTTTACGAGAAGCGTATTTGTCTTCACGCACTCTGTATATGGCTGCTTACGAGAGGCTCAGACAGTGTCCACGCTGGCCTCTGTTCGACTCAGCTCAACTCATACACTCATGGGGTTTTTGGCTATACAACACCACACCTACAGATATTTATGGGTAAAGATTCTATGTTCGAACAAGTAACTTGGAACTAGTAATCGGATTCACATCAAACTAGGTACAAGTTGGATTTGTGATCTTATGGTGATTTTACAAGGACCGCATTTGTCATGATGTAGCTACGTGCGAGAGGCTCACAAATGGCCCGACGCCGGCCTCTTTTCAACTTGGCTATCGATACACTGCACCAAACCTAAACGTACAATATGAGAAAATATTCCAAGTCCGAGCCAGGAGCTGATAGCGGGGTTCAACCTGAACTAGAAACTAGTAATGGGGTTCGCGCCGCTGCTGTGGAACGACTGCAGCAGAAAGAAGATCGACAAGAAAAATGGCCCAAGAGCCACCAGACCAATTAGTTCTAGAGCCCATAATGATTTAATTACACTATCGCGTACGAAAGGTTAGACCACCTCGAATTGTTCAGGTCGCTGAACAGTTGAAGAAAAGCCATTTCTTTAGAAGTGCTTTCCTGGCGTTTAGAGGCTTGAGTCACGCGAAAAAAAAACAAAATAACTTTTAAATACTCTTTCGCGTACGTGCCCGGCTTTCATACCGAAAATTCCCCGATGTTTACTGATCACGAAAACACAATTTAAGAAATGGATTTTCCTGACATTTTCAGGTAAGAAGGAGTCTTCCGTCCGGACCCCCAATTCACCCATGCTTTCCACTTTTATTTACACTGTCGCGTATGTGCCTCTTTATTAGCGTGAAAGTTCACTCGCGTTCTCTGATTATGGAAACACAACTTAAGAAAGGAAATTTCCTGGCGTTTTCAGATAAGAAGTGGGATTTTGGAAAGACCCGGCGAAAATCGGTTCTTATTACAAAGAGAAAATAATTTCATGAGGATTTCAGGTAAGATACTTTATTTATACCATTAAAAAGTCCAACCTTTCCCTACACATAAGTGCAAGTCTAGTTACGATTCAAAAGTTTTCTCCTATCAAAGCAATAAGATGAAGAGGAATAATCTTATTGGTTTTCAGTTCTGGAAATGCAACAGGGGCGGCGGAACCGGGGGAGGGGGGGGGGGGGACTAGATGGGGGGGGGGGGGGGGGGGGGCAGCCAGCCCATGTCTTTTGTATGCATATATTTTAACAGAACCAATGACTGGTGAAACAAGGGGAGGATCCAGAGCCTCCCCCATATTTTCGCCAGCTATGTTTCTCTCGTACTGGTTCAGTTTCGATGGATTTCGGATCCTTTTTTGCAGTAAGTGGCAGCAAACGCTAAATGTATACAGCCTGTTAATAAATAGGTTAACTGAAGTAGATCGTAATCTTACAGACATACAAGTACTAAAACCACCCCAGACAAGATAATCCACAAACAGTGTAATTGCTGTAAACGTCTGGTAAAGCATACAGGTGGGGTCTATTTATCAGTTTTGGTCTCTACGACCAAAGCTGATAAATAGACCTCACCTGTATGCTTTACCGACGTTTTTTTAACGGCTCTCAAAGTGTGAAATCTTTCAAATACATCTGAAAAATCTCAAAATATCCACTCAGATGCATGGAAATGGGGGTTTTGGGACCCTGGAATTTGAAAGTTTCATACCGACGACCATCCATCGCTTGATCCAGTCCTCCCACTTTGAAAATCGTTCCGCCGTCCCTGTGCAAATAAGATTTAGAGGGTCATTTGAAGTCGGAAGCAATTTGGACTATCGCAAACAAAGAGTCATCTTGAAAATTTGTCAAGACAGGATTGTTTGCATGTTTTTCGCTTCTCTGTCTTACGTTGTGTGAGGTCACCACAATTTGGAATTCCTAAGTTGAATGTACTGGAAGATGCAAACACATTTGTCAAACATTTTCTGACTTTAATGAAGTCCCCTTTTTCAAGTTCACGGGCTGATTAACTAGGCACACTCTACTCAATCCTAGATTCAGTTTTCTTTCTTGGTCCGTATAGCAAAACTGTTACGATAATTCTGCTCGTTCGATTTGACATTTATGAAACACGTCCGAGTCTCAAATTTTGCCACGCAAAGCCTCGAGAAACTTGAAAATTCTCGACTCGTTTCACAAATCGTCGCCTGAGTGCTAGAATGTTCTATGTCCCCTATGGGACATAGGACATTCTAGCACTCAGGTGACGAAAAGTCATCTTGAACGAATATTCATATATCCTCTATGTTTACAGCGAGCATGTATGCGGACAGATATCGTTTCGTTCCATTGAGATCACTCTCCATAAAAATAGAAAGCGCGCTGATAACGGCAGCCACGACGGTATTATTGGATGTTGAACGTTGCGTTATTGCGGTATCTCCGACACGCCCCCCTCCTTCTTATCTGAAAACGCCAGACAAATTCCTTTCTTAAGTTGTGTTTCCGTCATCAGGAAACATCAGTGAACAATCGCTACAAAAAAAACTTGCAGATACGTGAGAGTGTAAATAAAAGGGGGAAAGCTTGAGTGAATGGTGTCCGGCCGGAAGACCCCTTCTTATCTGAAAATGCCAGGAAAATTCTTTTCATAAATTTTGTCTTCGTGATCAGTAAACATCGGGGAATATTCGGGATGAAAACCGTGCACGTTCGCGAAAGTGTAATTAAAAGTTATTTTGAGAGGTTTTCGCGTGCCCTAAGCCCCTAAACGCCAGGAATGCACAACTTAAGAAATGGGTTCCCTTCAATCGTTTAGTGATATAAACAATGTGAGGGGGTCGGAACTTTCGTGTGCGATAGTGTAATTAACACCCCCTGGGCTCTCTATAACTAAATGGATCATGAAGTTAAACTTTCAAATGTGTTGGCTTTTCTCCACACTTCGGAGAAAAGTATGCCCATGGCCTTGTATTTTTCGACTAGGGAGTGCGTAGTCGACGCCCATGGCAAAGATAGTAAAATAGGAAGTTCGCAGTTAGAACTCTTCTCTTCTTGATTTAATGATCAAATAGAAGTAGGAATAAAAGTGACGAAGTTGCAGAGTCTGTGCTAATTTTTTAAATTTTGAGGAGCGACCATGCAATATCTATCGACATTCAGGCCCTTGGGCAAGTTTACCAGAGGGGATTGCAAGGTCTGCGAGTTGCCCCGTGAGTTGAAAGATGTTTTATTTGGAGTTCACCCACTCATTTTCTCTATCCCTTTACCACGTTGCCCCATGTTGTGTGATTACGGTCCATTTTCCCTCCATCAAATAACCACAAGGAGAGAAGTTGATTTCCGACCAATCTATGGAACTTTTGACAAGTGTTTCTGGGACATCGAACGTTTAAACCTGAACAGGTCTGATTGGAGGTTGTCGGCTCTGACAAATCACCAAAACGACCGAGACGAATCGAAACGGATCGGAACGAACAAAAACGGATGGATGGATTGAGTTCGGAAGATGAAAAATGAAACATTTTGTACCTGCGTATATGTCGATGAGACAGTTGCGGCCCGAGACTGTCTGAGGACCCCCGGATATACTCAAGCAAGGGATTCCTTATATGCCGAAGGCACCAAAGGCCGCAGGCCTGGGTGATGCCGGTTATAGAGGGGTATCCCCCTTCTATTTGAGTGTGTGTGTGTGGGGGGGGGGGGGGGTCTGGGACAGTGGCAGACCTATATGATGTCTACGAGGAACAGACCGCCTCCCCAATCTCACCCGGCCCACAATTCAAACCACATTCAGCTATATTCACCTATCCATCACATGTTACAAACGCGTTGCATTAAAGTCACTGATACACTATTTGGGGTTGGGAACGTTGAACATAATTCATTCGGGAAATGAAGCACACATACTACTCCGAATCAATATGAGCTATTGTCATGGTTTGGAAAACCGATCATGTATGTGTAAATGGTTTGTTCATCTCTCCATCTGTCCTAGCATCCATCCAAACTTATTTTGTTTTCTGTATGATAACTTGAGTAATGAACGGGTCTTAACACTTGGTATGTAAATCATTTATATCGTAGACTGAGTTAAAATACTGGCATGCAGATATTTGGTGACAGTCACCGACACCAAATCTGATGTTTGGAGATAGGGTAACTTGTGGCTGTATCGCTTGATATTTGTATATTTATGATCTGTTTGAGAATCGTCTCCTCGAGAGACCGATATAAGCATTAGCACGTCTGTCCACACCGCAATTTCCATGTTTTCCCCGGAACAGAAAAGTACCGCCAGCTGGAAGTCAATGTTTCCCCAGATTCATTCTCAGAGACCTATATTTTATCCAAAAGAAAATTTCCGGAGAAGCCCCCCCCCCCCCCCCATATCCCACTCTTAGGAGTGGGACACCCTCACTGAGACTCACCACCACTCGGCACTAGAGACGTACCTATAGCATGTCCTGTCGAGTCCCCCTGGATTTTGACCAGGTCCCCTATTTGAGAATCCAAGCTCCTGACTGATCCGGGTCCTCCCCAGGAATTTTTTTTTAAAAAATCAAGGCCCCCGCAGGCATGCAACCAGGGACGGGCATCGGGGGGGGGGGGCATGTAGGGGGGGCACCTCCCCGACCTGGACATAATCCCATCATTTTTCCATCCAGAATAATTTTATCCCCCCCTCCAGTGACTAAAGCAGTGGCGGCGCTACAGGGGGGGGCAGGGGGGAATTTGCCCCCCCCCCCCCAAAAAAAAAAAAACGTGGGCTCTGCCCCCCACTCGCCCCCCCGCCCCACCCACCACACACACATCCATCCAAACACACAAACACACACACTCTCTCTCCCTCCCTCCCTCCCTCCCTCTCTCTGCTCCTCCCTCTCTCTATCTCTCCTCTCTCTCTCTATCCACCTCCATCTCTCTCTCTCCCCTTCTCTCTCTCTCTCTCTCTCTCTCTCTCTCTCTCTCTACCCCTCCATCTCTCTCTTCCCCCCTCTCTCTCTCCCTCCCTCTCTCCCTCCCTCCCTCTCTCTATCCCTCTCTCTATCTCTGCCTTCTCTCTCTCCAGACGCGGATCCAGGATTTTTTGAAAGGCGGAGCGCTAATTACCATTACATTTAGTCGAAACTTGGACCCAAAGTCCGTAATATCATTTTTTGGATTGGTACGTCCACAGGACGTACCAAACCAAAAAATTATATTACGGACTTTGTGTCCAAGTTTCGACTACCTCATAATAAAGTAATGATATGATCCTTTACGTATTTGCCCCCCTTCATGGGGAGTCTGCCCCCCTACTTGCCCCCCCCCCCCCCCCCCCTCTCCCCCGAAAAGATTTCTGGCGCCGCCACTGGACTAAAGTTCACTAATTTGGATACAGCTTGCCAAGCACATGTGCGCCGACCCGACCATGGTTCGGCCCGGCATGGAAACATTTTAGAATTTGGCATTAAAAGGAGCAATTTCCTGTCTTTTGAAGGATCAATTCCTACTTCAACATACCCCAAAAAGTTTTATTTTTTCTGCTCAAATAACAAGATTCATTATTTGCATTTTTTTATTTCTGTCCCCAACTCCTCAAAGTGACTAAATTCCACTAATATGGATACTCTTTGCCAAGCACATGTGTCCCGGGTCGACCATGGTTCCACCCGGCGTGTAAAAATGTTGAAATTTGACATTAAAAGGAACAATTTTCTGTCTTTGTCCCATGGAAGGCCTCTGTTTGCGAGAGCATTTCTCCTACTTTCATTTACCAGTAACCACTCATCACTTGAAATTTAACCTTTTATTGAAGACAGAGAATCTCTTCTGTTAATTAGTTAATGTTTCGTATTTCGTATTTCATAGTTGTGTATAATCTGTGTGTTGAATAAACACCTCAAATTTCACAATAGAGACTCAGTCATGGGATTTTCTTCAATGTTATTACAGGTGTAAATTGACAACTCTGAGTTAATTCACTGGTAGATAAAATGGATCAAAATGGTGAAAACTGAAAAAACAGTGTCTGAAATTTTTCTAGGGGGGGCCACCCCCACCCCACCCCCACACCGTGGTTGCAGGCCTGAGGCCCTGAGAGCGAATCTGAGGACTTTTTGGAGTCAAATTAAAAACTAGCACATGCAGCGTGGCTTGTAAATGAAGCTAGGCGTATATGTTTGCGGTTACGGCCACGAATCTAGGATCCGATACTTTGTTTCCACTGGATGCGTTTCTTGGAGAGAACATCAATCTAGGAACGCATTGATAGCGGTACATGTAGGTGGTTGCGTACGAAATTGAACTGCCGCTGCGAATCCCATCAGCATCGGACTGAAAATTACGGTATTGGCTTTCGAACGACGAGACCCGTAAACATATTTGGCCGCCTTCTTTCGTCTTCTTCCGCTTTTTCGATTCGTATTTCTCCTTCTTTTTTTTTTAATCAATTTTAGCCTTTAAGCTTATCTTTCTCCAAACTGAGAAAAATGTTAAGTTGACTGTTTTGTAGGGACAATTGCGTTGTGTCCTTGGGGAAGTTGATTGCCCTTGTAGGGGCACAGTGCCGCTGTGTACGCACGCGTACAGCACGTCGATGGTGCACTTCTGTTCAAACCGATGCTAACCCTGCTTGTGTGCAATTAGTACGTTTGGGGGTTTGATAGTTGCTCGCCGTTGCTTGGTGGTTCCTGATAAATTACTGATAATAAATAGCTATTATTTAGTTCTGTATATTGAGATTCAAAATGAGTAAAATGTTGAAATGTGAAAGAATATTAGTGTCTTTATTTTCGTCATGTGTAACCCTTGTTTCTTTTCTTTCAGCATGTGTGACCCATGTCCACTTCACCAACGTTTCTCACTAAAACTGGATCACTTTTACGTGTCTGTGTGAAACCCGTAGATCCCCCCCCCCCCCCCACATTACTCCCATGAGTGGCCACCCGGTTTGTTATATTAGTAATTATTACCACCTTGTAGGATGTTTCCTGTCCAATAACGTGATTCTTCTGGTACGGCAGAACTCCATAACGTCCAGCTGCGACATACTGGATGTAATAAGAGGATGTTGCCGTGTGTCACGGTTTATTAACTCTAATCCCCCCCAACCCCCGAATGATTAATAACCGTCTGGCTTAATAACGGCCTTCAACCCACCTCGGGTTGTTAATCACCCCCCCCCCCCCCCCCCCATAATCATGTTATTATTAGATTATTTACCCACCTAGAATGATTAAGTGTCTTTTGGCCAATTCACGGCTATTGGTTCCACCTCGATCTGACCGCTAATACATGGTCCAGCTGGCCACTGGCTGTTAATCCTTCCTGTCGGACAATTAATAAACCGTAATAACCTCCCAAATCCTGTTATTGTTATAACAGAGGTTCGTTTCGGTCCCATTTCGGTTCCGTTTCGGCCTGTTTTTGTCCGTTTCGGTGACTAGTCATACCCCTTTGTCTGATGCCCCCAGCCCCTAGATTATCAAAATTTCGAAATTTTTACTGATCACTTGACCGATTGCAGCAAAACTTGAGGACAGGGGGTCAACTGATAAAATTAGTAGAGCATATGTAGTTATTAGAACTGTGATCTGAACTTTGATAGCTGTTACATATATCAGGAAGAGCACGGGTGTAACTCTACTCCAGCCTGCAAGGTTTGCTCAATATTTAATTTATTCCTCTAGTATCCTATTTTATTTCCTTGCTGGGATTGTTTTGCGAGTTTTTCTGGAATCTCCAGTTTGTGGTTGTTGCTTGTTTTACGGTATGTGGTGGATACATAATTTCCGAAATAGCCACTTAGCAATTATTGAAACTGCGTGGCACGGGGGGTGGGGGTGGGGTGGTTGCAGTCAGTCAACAATTGTTGATGTGTTTTGTGTGGGTTTGTGTTTTGGTGGAGTGGAGTGGAGTGGTCAAAATGTTCAGACTCATCAGTAAAACTAACACGTAAAGCCAAACCCGACATACCAAATTACTGATAGCCAACACTGTTACTGGGTGATGAACCGAAATTTTGGCAAAACGCTATTTAGCTTCCAATAAAATTAATTATATTTTGTCGAAATTTCTAGAACAAAATAAAGCAAATCGGAAAATTTTCGCCCATTTGTTTTTTGCTGTGGTGGTGGTGGGGGGGGGGGGGGGATTACCTCGCTGTTCACCCACCACATCCTATCTTGCAGGAGCGTACTGGCCTGTCGGTAGTCTGGGAGATTTCCAGAAAGGCCAATGCCACATTCAAAAGAAAATTCTCAGTTAACATTACAGACGACGTTTCGTTCGGAGATGTTACCAGTCTAGTGTATCGGACCTTTACCATTTTTTGATAAACGCGCGTCTGGCGACCTCAAATTTGTTGGCCGATGCGAACTCCAGTTTCATTTTGACGAGGTGTTAAATAGTCATTGATTGAGGGTTGGTGGGGGGAGGAGCAATGTTAGTGGCCTGCCCATGAAGGATATTCGGTCTTGTCTTGAGATGAGCCAGCTCAACGGCCGAAGGCTCTGAGTGTGAACTAGCCTATTGCTGACTGTTGGAAAGCCTCTGTTTGTTTGCGAGAGCATTTCTCCTACTTTCAGTTACCAGTAACCACTCATCACTTGAATTTAACCTGCTGTTGAAGACAGATAATCTCTTCTGTTAATTAGTTAATGTTTCGTATTATCATAGTTGTGTATAATCTGTGTGTTGAATAAACACCTCAAATATAACAATAGAGACTCAGTCATGGGATTATATTCAATGTAATTACAGGTGTAAATTGACAATTCTGAGTTAATTCACTGGTAGATAAAATGGATCAAAATGGTGAAAATTGAAAAACAGTGTCTGACCATTTTTCTAGGGGGGGGGGGGGCGGAAATGTTTCCAGGGGGCGCCACCCCCCACCCCCTCCTGGTTGCAAGCCTGAGGCCCTGAGAGCGAATCTGTGGACTTTTTGGAGTCAAATTAAAAACTAGCACATGCAGCGTGTCTTGTAAATGAAGCTAGGCGTATATGTTTGCGGTTTCGGCCACGAATCTAGGATCCGATACTTTCTTTCCACTGGATGCGTTTGATGGAGTTGCATACGAAATTGAACTGCCGCTGCGAATCCCATCAGCATCGGACTGGAAATTACGGTATTGGCTTTCGAACGATGAGACCCATAGATCCAAATAAAAATGATCCAATATTTGGCCGCCTTCTTTCGTCTTCTTCCGCTTTTTCTTTTCGTATTTCTCCTTCTTTTTTTTAATCGCTTTTAGCCGTTAAGCTTATCTCTCTCCAAACTGAGAAAAATGTTAAGTTGACTGTTTTGTTGGGACAATTGCGTTGTGTCCTTGGGCAAGTCGATTTCCCTTGTAGGGGCAAAGTGACGCTACGTACTCAGACGTACAGCACGTCGATGGTGCACTTCTGTTTAATCGATGCTAACCCTGCTTGTGTGCAATTAGTACGTTGGGGGGGGGGGGGGGGGAGGGGGGTTGATAGTTGCTCGCAGTTGCTTGGTGGTTCTTTCCGGGTACTCCGGCCTCCTCTACCCATAAAACTGTCCAAAATGAGGTGATCCGAGCTATCGAAAGTGTCATGAAACCCTGATAGATTACTGATAATAAATCGCTATTATTTAGTGCTGTATATTGGAGATTCAAGAATAGTAAAATGTTGAAATGTGAAAGAATATTAGTGTCTTTATTTTCGTCATGTGTAACCCTTGTTTCTTTTCTTTGAGCATGTGTGACCCATGTCCACTTCCCCAACGCTTCTCACTAAAACTGGATCACTTTTACGTGTCTGTGTGAAACCCGTAGACCCCCCCCCCCCATTACTCCCATGAGTGGCCACCCGGTTTGTTATATTAGTAATTATTACCACCTTGCAGGATGTTTTCAGTCCAATAACGTGATACTTCTAGTACGGCAGAACTCCATAACGCCTAACTGCGACATACTGGATGTAATAAGAGGTTGTTGCCGTGTGTCACGGTTTATGAACTCTATCCCCACCCCCACCCCCACCCCCGAATGATTAATAACCGTCTGGCTTAATAACGGCCTTCAATTCCGCCTCGGGCCTCGGGCTGTTAATCACCACCTCATAATCATGTTATTATTAGATTATTTACCCACCTAGAATGATTAAGTGTCTTTTGGCCAATTCATGGCTGTCGGTTCCACGTCAATCTGACCGCTAATACATGGTCCAGCTGGCCACTGGCAGCTAATCCTTCCTGTCGGATAATTAAGAAACCGTAATAACCTCCCAAATCCTGTTATTCTTATAACAGAGGTTCGTTTCGGTCCCATTTCGGTTCCGTTTCGGCCTGTTTTTGTCCGTTTCGGTGATTAGTCATACCCCTTTTTCTGATGCCCCAGCCCCTAGATTTTCAAAATTTCGAAATTTTTACTGATCACTTGACTGATTGCAGCAAAACTAGAGGACAGGGGAGTGAGGGGGGGGGGATATGTAGGGTGGAACTGCATGTTTTCTGTTCTTTCCGCTTCCCTGGAAAGTCAACTGATAAAATTAGTAGAGCATATGTAGTTATTAGAACTGTGATTTCAACTTTGCAAGCTGTTACATATATCAGGAAGAGCACGGGTGTAACTCTACCCCAGCCTACAAGGTTTGCTCAATATTTAACTTGTTCATTTTGTATCCTATTTTATTTCCTTGTTGGGATTGTCTTGCGAGTTTTTCCGGAATCTCCAGTTTGTAATTGTTGCTTGTTTTTACGGTATGTGATGGATACATAAAATCCGAAATTGCCACTTAGCACTTATTGAAACTGCGTGGCACAGGGGGGTGGGGTGGGGCGGAGTCAACAATTGTTGATGTGTTTTGTGTGGGTTTGTGTTTTGGTGGAGTGGAGTGGTCAAAATGTTCAGACTCATCAGTACAACTAACACGTAAAGCCAAACCCAACATATCAAATTACTGATAGCCAACACTGTTACTGGGCGATGAACCGAAATTTTGGCAAAACACTATTTAGCTTCCAATAAAATTAACTATAGTTTGTCGAAATTTCTAGAACAAAAAAAAAGCAAATCTGAAAATTTTCGACCATTTGTTTTTTGCTGTGGGTGGTGGGGGGGGG
Source organism: Pictodentalium vernedei (assembly GCA_031216915.1). NCBI lineage: Eukaryota > Metazoa > Mollusca > Scaphopoda > Dentaliida > Dentaliidae > Pictodentalium > Pictodentalium vernedei. Next base: position 475,369,800 of record CM062295.1, read on the forward strand.
GGGGGTTAACGCGCTGTTCACCCCACCACACCCTATCTTGCAGGGACGTACTGGCCTGTCGGGAGTCTGGGAGATTTCCAGAAAGGCCAATGCCACATTCACAAGAAAATTCTCAGTTAACATTACAGACGACGTTTCGTTCGGAGATGTTACCAGTCTAGTGTATCGGACCTTTGCCATTACTTGGCCATACGCGAGTCTGGCGACCTCAAATTTGTTGGTCGATGTGAACTCCAGTTTCATTTTGACCAGGTGTTAAATAGCCAATGGTTGAGGGTTGGTGGGAGGGGAGCAATGTTAGTGGCCTGCCCATGAAGGATAGTCGCTCTTGTCTTGAGATGAGCCGGCTCAACGGTCGAAGGCTCTGAGTGTGAATCAGCCTATTGCCGACTGTTGGCCATCCTGTTTTGAGGGTAGGGCCGCCTACGGTTAGGAACTGATCGACCAAGTATTGAGGGTGGGTCGATCCATTTTGGGAGTGAGCCACCCATAGTTGAGGGTTCCTCAGACCAATTGTGCATGATAGCTCAGAATTAGTCGGCCTATTTTCGTCCGAAAGGGCTTAAAAATCATATAGATGCCACTAATTTTAGATTGAGTCATCGCGATTCTTCTTTTATAAAAAAAAACCCTTACCAGCGTGGCGATTTGCGAGCGGTAAATGTCTACATGCATTGGAAGTGGGCTTTTTTACCGAAAGACCGCCCCTGCCATCTTGTTTGTGCGTATGTGGGTGGAAGTCGGGACTAAAGTAAACACGTATAGTGTGTACGGTAATCAAATCTATTGCCTCGGTAATAATTAACAAATGTCCCCGCAGTGCTTCTCTCAGATGTCCCCATAGTGTTTCTCTCACTGTTTACCGAAAAATTCCCCGTGCTGGTTGGAATGAATGAATGAATGAATGCTCTATTTGCAGAAAACATTATAGTACAGTTACATTTCATAAAAATATTTCAGTATTTCAACAATTTGTTATAAAGAAACATGTAAATTATCATACTGGTATTTGCTTTCTGCACCCACCTTAAAGAGAGAGAGAGAGAGAGAGAGAGAGAGAGAGAGAGAGAGAGAGAGAGAGAGAAGTAAAACAAAACGAGAGAGAGGGGGAAGTGGGGAAGAGAAAGCAAAGCTAAAACGGACAATCATCCCTTCGAATAAATCGTTAAAAAACGTATTGTTGCCCCGTGAAAGAATACAGAGTTCGAGACAGTGCACTCACAGTGCGCTGAGATTTCTACAAAGTGGTAATAAGGATACAGATGCCCAGAGCCAGATATCTCCTAGACCAATATTGAAGTGCATACATCAGTGACCACACTTTTTATATGGGTGTAGACGATATGGAAATCAGCTCTATTACTCCTGTTGATTTGAAATATGGCCTTCACCGTGCACGCACTCTACTTGCTCCTCTGCATTCTTGACACAGTTTATTCGTACATATGATACTATTTTCGTATGAGTCTGTAAAAGAGGTCATCAATTTCTTTTTAAATAAATTTGTAGGATAGTTTTGGGTGTAGGGATCAACTTCATTCCAAATTTTAGGAAATGTATGAAATGAAAAATTTGCCGAAAATTTAGTTCGTGGTTTGAGTCTTTGTATCATATCAGTTTGCCTAGTGATTCTTTCACGTTCGTTTGTATTCTGTGTATAAAGACCATCTAATGATTGTGGAAGCTTTTTATTAACTCAGTTATGCATAAACAAAAGGACGCTTAGTTTATAAAGGCCTTTGAACTGAAGAAGTTTTTTTTTTTAAAAAAAGTGGCTCAGTGTGGGCGTTATACTGTTTGTTATTAATTACTCGTATAGCTCGCTTTTGTAAGATATGCAATTTGTTTGCTGCCGGTGCGTGTCCCCATACCTGTATTGCATACATTAGATGACTTTGTTCCAACGTGAAGTGCAGTGTCTATAGTGTGTTGAATGGCGAGTTCCTTTTGACTTTATTTATAGCCCAAACTGATTTAGCTATTTTCGAGCTTACCTTGGAAATGTGGTTTTTGAACGTTAAATTTTCATCGATATCTACACCTAGAAATTTCACTGTTTTTGTTTCATGGCACCCGCCAGCCAGGGATAAATTTTTATCATTTATGGTAATCAAGTTTCCGCCAAGATTCCAAGTGTCATTTAATGGGTGTAACAACATGCATATTGATTTAGAAGAATTGAGCACTACTTTGTCGGCAGAACACCACTCTTCTATTTTCGTCATTTCGTTTTGTGTTATTTCTACCAGAGTCTCTTGGTTATGGTGAGCAGCGTACGCGGTGGTGTCATCTGCAAAAAGACAAGAGATTTAAATTTGTCGATTTATTAAAGTCATTAATATATAATAGAAAAAGAAGAGGACCCAGAATAGATCCTTGGGGTACCCCACATGCTATATTTTCGAAGGCAGAGGCGCGGTCTTTGAACTGGACATACTGTTTCCTTCCAGTCAGGTAACTTTTAAACCACAAGTTTGGCGTTCCTCGTATTCCATAGTATTCTAGTTTTTTTAAGAGTATTGCATGATCGATAGTATCGAAGGCCTTTGAGAAGTCAAGAAAAACTGACAACGTACGCTCCTTTCCTTAGAAGTTTTGTCAGTGCATAAGGCTACGTAGTGAATAAGATGTAGTATTGGGTGTAGGGTGGAATGTTTCCTCCTGAATCCGAATTGGAATTTATATAATATATCATGTTTTGACAGAAAATTAGATAGACGCTTATGCATATTTTTTTCTAGAACTTCAGAAAAAGCCGGGAGAACGCTGATCGACCTACAGTTATTTAAAATTCCTGGGTCTCCAGACTTATAAATAGGAACGACCTTTGCTATTTTCAGTTCGTCGGGTACAGTTGCAGCCGAGAAGGATATGTTTATAATATGTGTTATTGGTTTAGCTATTTCTGTGATTATTTCTTTAAACAAACTTGTTGATACATTAGTGTAATCTTTACTATGTTTGCCATTCAGACTCTTTACCGTGCGAATTACTTTCTGTGTGTTTGTGGGGCAAACAAAAAAGGATTCCAATGGATTATTGTTATTATTATTGTTATTATTATTATTTAAAAAGTCCATGAAATGTTTGGATGGAGTGGGTATTCCTTCACTCGTAACCGTTCCGACCGAGGCAAAAAAAAAGAGTTGAATTTATCCGCAATAAGCTTACAGTCACTTATCTGAGTGTTTTGATCGGTGAAGGATGATGGTAGATTGGAACTACGTTTGGATTTATTGATTGCATTTTTTATGATGTCCCAGGTTTTTTAAATATTGTGTTTGTTCAGTGTTATAACCGAATGACAGTAATTAGATTTACATGCCCGTTTTACTTTATTGAATTCTCTACAGTATGTTTTATAAATTTGAATATTGGTGTCCGTCGGAGACCTAAGTTTTTTCATGAGTAAATTGTGTTTTTGCACAGAGGATATAAGCAGTCCTTCCGTCATCCAAGCTTCTCGTTTTATCTTTTTATTAGGAACAGCGGTTACTTTCAGTGGAAACGCTTCATCGAACGCCTTAGAAAATATATTGTAGAAATTGGAGAAGGAAGGGGCCAGACCGCCCCTGTCATCTTGTTTATGCCCTTGTTCGGTACTAAAATAAACACGTATGGTGTGTAAGGTGACCAAATACTATTGCCTCGGTAATTATTAACAAATGTCCCCACACCATGTCTTCACCACTAAAATGTAACCAACGTACTCGCACATGAAGAAAGTGGGATAACGGAGCGGGGAGGTGTGTGTGTGTGGGGGGGGGGGGGGGGGGGCAAAGGATGGTGAAAAAGACAGAGAGAGAGAGAGAGGAGATATAAAGAGAGAGAGAGAGTGTCAGAGAGAGAGAGAGAGAGAGGGAGAGCGATGGGGGATATAGACACGTAATTCACACAAGGAGTGGCTGGTAGAGACAGAGAGAGAGAGTAAGAGTGAGAGAGATGGATATGCACTCCGTAATTCACACATTGGGCTTCTAAAAACATGCTATTTTAAACTGGTGCAATAAACCAGATCATGCCCCCCTTCCTGTTGGGACGAGTTTTGGTAAACTCATTCCAATGAAAGGTATTGTGATTCGTATGATAAGGGTTTGTTGAAAATATTTATAAAGACAAATAGACACGCACTGGAAAAAAATCACTTTTTTGGTGGTGGGGGGGGGGGGGATCTTGACCACCAAAATATAACCCAACGGCGGCACTGGGCAATCATACCCACATATACTTACTCATGGAGAAAAGGAGAGAGCGAGCGAACGAGAGAGCGGGGTGGGGGGAGTGGGGGTGGAGGTGTGGGAGGGAGAGAGCGAGAGAGAGGGTTAGAGATAAAGAGAGAGGCAGAGAGAGAGAGAGAGAGAGAGAGAGAGAGAGAGAGAGAGAGAATGAGAGACAGAGATGGATATAGAGACAAGGAGGGCGTTTCTGGGGAGGGGTGGGGGTCGTCGGCGGTTCACACGAACCACCTTTTACATTTTTTCAGAAACGTAGATGAATCCCCCGAAAGCCACCAGAGAAACTCTCTTTGATAGTAAATTTAAAAATCACACAACCCCTGCTCGCCTTCGGCATCGGCGTACCCCCGGTATATCTTTTTCCTCAAAGTAGAACCACCGCTTATGACTATCAAAGCCCTCCTGCGCCACTTAGCCTGATAACTTCTCGCCTATTCTAAACTATATGTTGGACCCACTAGTTCCACAACTTTTTAAGACTTCCATATCCAAAAACAGCCACCGGGCTGGAGTTTGAACATTACGATCAACACTGGCTTTTCCAAATCTATCTTTTTATATTATCAAGGAATACCCCGGGGGAAGCTGAGCGGTATCTCCTTGAAGCCCTCGGCATTGATTTATGGAGACGTTTGACTCTATTGAGTTCGCAGGCAGCGAGACAACGCCATGCTGTGTTACAGTGCGTTTTAAGCGAGTTTGGTTATCTTTGCCCGTTTGCCCATCTGCGGGATAAAAATAATTACATGTTCACCTGTTTCCATGGATAATGTTGATGTCCGATTAATTAAGAGATTAATAGCTGGCTTCTGCTAACCACGGGTCAAAGATTAATTTACTTTACATAATATACACGCTACCAATTCGAGTCGATCTTGACAACCCCCAAGAAAGAAAATATTTCCTGTTGTTCCAAAACACACAAGATCGAGTCGCGTTCACTCTTAAACAATAATTAACAATTTAGACAACTTCCGTGAATCATACGCACACAATGTCATGCATATATACAACTTGTATTCCCCATTATGTACACGGCTCCATCTGCACTCATACAGATACAAACTCACTTCCCGACACACGCAAACAGACGGCACACCCCACTGAGTATAGCTCCACCCTTGGACCCAATACCCCTCTCTTTCACCCGTCAACGTTTAAGGCAACAAAATCGCTAATAATTGCAGGGCTCACGACCGGGCTCATGCGTCTGCCATGTAAATCCTCACTAATAACTCCCACGGTACACACTCCACCACATGCTCCAATCTTGCGGGTTTACATACGGTGTATATCCACACCGGGCATTTGTGCCACTAATAGTCGATTTAAGATCCCTTTGGTCCCCCCTTGGTGACCGACCGTTGGTTCCTTATACCAAGCTGTATGACTCCACTCTCCCTCAAACACGATTTCCCGTCCCCGCACATGCAACAGACGGGTTAACCAGGTCATTCCGCAATCATCCAAACACAAGTTTCCCACCACGCATATGCGACTGACGGGTTGACCTACGGAGTATAGCTTTGTCAGGTGCTTCTGCCACCACTAATCGGGGTAAGGCCCCCACTGCCCCTCCCCCCATGTGACCGACCCTTGGTCCTTTACACCCATTCCCAAAATTTATCATGCTTCAGCTTATCATTTTCACTTCCCCTAATCGCCTCAATTTTAAAACTGTAGTTCTGGAGCAGGAGCGACCACCTCATGATCCTACTGCTCTCAGTCTTACCCCTTTGAATATAGGACAGGGACCTGTGGTCAGTGTGCAGTACAAACTCGCGGCCGTACAAAAAGTTCTGAAACCTTTTTACTGCGAAGACGATCGAGAGACACTCTCTCTCTCTCTATTACTGAGTAGTTTCGCTCTCTTTGCAGTAATTTCCTGCTAGCATGTGCCACATGGAACCGTCCGTCAGTGTATTCCTGTAGCAACACGGCCCCCTCTCCCGTATCAGATGCGTCGGTTTGCACCGGGAAGAAGGGCCTGGCAAAGTCCGGTAGTCGAAGGATTGGCGACCTGCGCAAAAAGTATTTCAACGTCTTAAATGACCTCTCGTGATGAGGTCGCCATTTCACCTTATTGGCCCGTCTTTGTCAGGTCGGTAAGGGGTACAGCCACATCCTCAAAATTTGCGGTAATATCCTCCAAACCCAGAAATGGCCTAACCTGTCGCTTCGTCTGGGGAGGTTCCGCGTCGCGGATCCGCTCAAGCTGGTCATCGTCCATTCCTGCCTTCCCATCCCCCACCTTATGCTCAAGGAATTCAACGCCCCTGAACCCGATTTCACATTTGGAGGCTTCACCATCAGTCCCGAGTCTCGGAGTCTCCGGAACAACTCCCGGAGGCCCCTTATATGCCCTGTCCAGGTCTTAGTTTTACAGACTACGTCGTCCACGTAATGTCCCAGGCGCCGCCCAACAGCTTCCTTATCAATCTGTTGAAAGTAGCGCCCGCGTTTATCATTCCAAAATTAAAATTTTCGGAACTGGTAGCATCCGTCTGGCGTCGTAAATTATGTCATGTGCCTGTCCTCCCGCCATACAGGAATCTGAGAGTACCCCTTGCTCAAATCTAACTTACTGAACAGGTTCGCGCCATGTAGGCTCGTCAGACTGTTCTCTATGTTCTATGAACGGCTCAGTGACACCTGCTTTCAACAGTTTGGCTACCTCCCCCGCATCCCTTGCCTCTTAGCATAAGGGATAGGGTAGGGCTTTACCCGCACCGGACCCCTGGTGGTCACCTCAATCTCATGTTCCTCGAGATCGGTTGAGCCAGTCCTCTCCGAAAACACGTCACTGAACTCTCTCACCAACCCCGTTATTTGGTGTCGGTTTTCGATTGTCAAATTGTCGCCAATCACCACATCTCCGTATGTCTCAACCCCACCAAACTCTCCGACGACCAATAAACTATCATCGTCCAACACGCTCGCCTCTGTCTCCCCATCTGGCTCTATGACGGCTATACCGACCGCTTTCTCTGGCTCTTTCCGATCGGAGTCCTCTGACACGACACACGTGTGGCTTGAGTTATCTCGTTCTTGGTAGAGCCTTAGAAGATTGGCATGGTATATCCGCGTCTTGCCACCCACATCAGTCCTGTAGTCCATTTTTAAAGTACCTTTTCCATGCTGTAGGGACCCTTCCACTGCAATAGCAGCTTGTTGTGATCGGTCGGTAGGAGGACCGTAACCCTCTTATCGACATTGAACTTCCTGTCCCCTGCCTTTCGGTCGTAATACCGTTTTTGCCGACCTTGGGCATTGAGCAAGCCCTCTCTGGACAGTTTACGGGTCTTTTCTAATTTATACATAAACGAGGAGGCGTACGGATACGTGTTACGTATTTCAGCACAGTAGTCTCTGGTCCCGTCCAAAGATCTTTCAACGCCTGCATGGGACCCATGATTGTCCTACCATACAATAGCTCAAATGGGGAGAACCCTGTACTGACCTGACGTACCTCTCTATAGGCGAACAGGACCACCGGTCCCAGTCCTTTGGCCTTTCTTGACACATCTTTCTTAACATCCCTTTCAGAACACCATTGACACGTTCGCACAAACCAATACATTTCGGGTTGTACGGGGTTGTTAAAAGCTGCTTCGCGACCACTAGTCGACACACTTCTTCCATCAAACCTGAGGTAAACTGCGACGCCTGGTCACTTAATACCTCTTTGGGGAAACCCACCCTACTGAATGCCTCTAACAATGCCTCTGCGACCCTCTCAGTCTCTTTCTTGAGCAGAGCTATGGCCTTCGGGTACTTCATGGCATAATCCTCGACTCTCAGGGCGTACCTATTCCCCCTTCCCGAGACAGGGTGAATGGGCCCAATTAGGTCAACCCCACCCTCTCAAAGGGTTCGCTCATCAGTGGCATTTCCCCCAATGGCACCCTAGATACACTCCCCTTTGGGGCCGTCTTCTGGCAGATATCACATGACCGACAGAACCTGGTGACATCCCCTGTGATACACGGCCAGTGGAAACTGTTTGTGATTCGGTCGAGCGTTTTTCTAAACCCCAAATGGCCTCCCACCAGTGACTCGTGAGCTAGGGTCATCACTCGATTCCTGTAACGGTCTGGGAACACTATTTGGCGAACTTCGTTTGCGGAATCTCCTCGCCGTTGCTCAAGTACTCTGTTCAACACCTCCTGTTCCACCTCCAGTTTATACCGACCAGAACCCCGGGTCGCTGCAGTCTCCCCTTCCTTATCCATTTCCCAACATTTCCTTAGGGAAGGGTCCTCCTGTTGGGCTTCCTTCAAATTCTCAACATCGGCCTCCCCCACTGCTTCCATTGGCACGTTCGGGGGCTTAATGGGTCGTCTATCCGTGGCAGCCTGAGCTCGTGTAACTAAGGCTGCTACCTCCTGCTGTGTTTTCCTAGCCAGCCAATCCCCATCCGGGCTGGTCATAGCCCCAGGAATATTATCCACCACCAGGTCATAAATGGGTGTCTCCATCATCCCCATTGCCTTCACATCCATACAGAAAAAGGGCGTATCCACCATTACCCTCGCAAGGGGGAAACGCCTAACAGTCCCATCTATCAAGACACAAAGGTGATCGCGGACCATCTTGTCTGCTTCGCTGGCCAAGCCGCGCCTAACTGCCACGCTGCTGCACCCAGTGTCCCTGAGCACCTGAACTGCCTGTACCGCTGCATATCCGAGGCATACCGGCATGTCCCCCTCCTCCCGTAGGCCGGGGTGTACCTTACACATTCCACTGATTATGGGGATCGCTTTTCACCCTTCCAGTCGGAGACACCCTTCCTCGATTGCATTGCGTATGGGCTGTCCTCCGGTCCTATAGACTGGCACAGTGCCGCTGTCTGCTTTTTCCCATAGGATTGGTGCCCTCCCCTCCCCCGTTCCGTTTCTCCAGCTCTTGGGGAGGGTTCCCTTTTCACACCTATTGGTCCCCGATCGCTACCTCTCACTGGGGCGGCCTTCTGCCAGCAATCCCGGGCTATGTGCTCCCGTTTCTCGCAAACGAAACAGAGCACATCCTTAACCCCCGAGTTAGCCCGTCTACCTCGATTAGGGTTCGGGGCGGAACGGTTAAACTTAACTGGTGCCTTTCCAGCCGAGTGATTTCCATTCCGTCCCGATCGTAACTGAGCAATTTCACCCCCAAGGGCCTCTAGAAACTGCTCGGCCACCTTGACCATGTCATCTACGTTCGCTGGTTTCCTTTCCTTTACAAATATGGCCACTTCCGGGGTACACGTACACATGAACTGTTCGCGAATGAGCAGACCTCTCCGAGATTGATGTGACAGGTCAAGCTCTGCCAATTCGACCCAGCGGTCAAAATACCCCGTAGTTCGCGATACGAACTGGTAAACCCTTTTCTGTCTTACACTCTCTGAATTTAACTCTGAAGACATCTTCGGTGAGTTGATACTGTTTGAGGATAGGTTTCTTCAACACACCGTAGTCATTGCTTGATCAGGGTACATGCTTGCATACACATGGGAGACTGGTCAGTTAGTAACGTGCTCACCCCCCCCCCCCCCCAAGAATCTTCGAGCCACCCATTGCTCTAAGCAAATCTCTCAAACCTTTGCAAAAATACGTCAGGGTCGTCGATCTTCTCAACGAATTTTGGCAAATTTGGGTACATTGCCCTTACGTGGCCCCCCGAATTGTTGCCCACAACCCCACCATTAATCCCTAGTGTTTTGGCCTAATGACTAATTGCAAAATTATAAGATTATGTTGCGGAACTTAATATAACATACATATGGTGTCGTCCCACCTAGCCAACCTTTTTAATTTCATTAGTAGCGTCTGGCCAACCTTTTAATGATCAGGAGTAGCGTCTAGCCAACCTTTTTTTCACACTTGCTTAATCCTTGTTATAGTCTGTAGCATATAAATTGTCATTTTTTTTTTTGCAAACTAAAAATCATTTTTGCAAATTAAAATATTGTTGTTTTTTGTCAGTTATGTTGTTTTTTCTAATTTGTTATATGTTATCATTGTTTTTGATGTCTTGTTTTGCAAAAATAAAATATTCGGTGTTTGATATTTCTTAGATTCACTAATTGTGCCTTTGAAGTGAACAACAATCACGGTGTTTGTCTCATCTATTATTTTATGTTTTCAAAACACAGTCCCATATTATATATATATGGATCTTCTCAGCATGAATTGTCAGTAATCATGGCTTCCGCACAAGTTGTACAAAAGAAAGTATTCTTGTTAAGTTCGGTAATGGACATAATCATACTTCTGATATTGAGAGTATTGCTTCAAGTGCATTCTTGTCGAAAGTTAAGAAGCGATGTCGCGAAGAAGTCGGACCAATCCCGATGGGTAGAGGGTGTTCCCATCAGCAAATGGAACCATCACAACAACGACGGCGCAAGAACAACCAACAATGCGGAAGGTTGGCTCAGCAAAATAAAAAAAATGTGCAGAGCTGCTCACCCAAACATATACTCTTTCCTTGTGTTGCTAAAGAAATTGCAGGCAACCAACGAAGCAAAAATGATTCAACTTGAATCCGGAGGTCTCGCACCAAAAAGACGAAAGCGTTACAGAACGATAGACAATCATTTGAAAACACTGAAGAACAGACTCAATAGTGGCAATCTGGACGTTTTTGAATTTGGTGACGAAGCAAGTAAATTACTAAAATTGAAATAATGTGAAGGTACTTATAGATTTTATTATAAAGTTGAGATGTATTTTGATATGATGTTGTTTGATTATGTAGGTAAGACGATACAGACTATAGCCTAATCCTCTACTGCAAAAGTTCCGTTCAGCCAACCTAACACCTTTCTGTAATTCACACCTATTAACTGGTATTTTAGGAAGGTTGACTGAGTGGGAATAAACCATACATATACTTCAAGAACGTTTGCTGTAATAATATAATTATTATAGGTAATTATAGGTAATCCATTGAATAAATAGTAATCAGAGCCGCGTTAAACAGTGTCGAAATTAATTAGATGGATGAGTAGTTTTTGGGGGTTTGACTTGTCTGTTTTCAGAATTTCGTATAAGTATATGAAATTTTAATGCAAGGAGGTACATTAAGGTATATTACAATAGATAATACACAATAAAGTATACAATGAAATTATTATATAAATAAATAAAAAATGATTCAAAATACAATACTTCAATACTTTCCCCCAGCGAACGAGTTGGGTAAAATTGCAGCGGACGATTTGGTTTGCAGACGAAATGGGTATATTTCGCAAAAAGTGATACTAACATTTTGCTTTCGGTCCCGTCAGAAATCAAAGCAAATTAATAATGTGTTACGTTTTGGTGCCATCTGTATTTCTGAACAGTGCTTCGTAGTTTCGAACACTAAAAAATGGAAAATAATAACCTTTTTTGATATTTACCGCCATTGAAAATGGCATGTCGTCTTTATTTGGGAATTGAGGGAAGATTCGGTCCGGGGAAAACTCGGCCCAGGGAAGATTCGTCTGACAGAAAAGCAGTACACATTCATCTCTTAGGATATTTGAGATACGCTACGATATTCGTTTTAACTCCTAAAAGATAATTTAAAAAAAAATATTAAAATATTGCTCGATATTTATTGAAAAAAATATTAATATATATCTCGAGCAATTATCTCTGCAGTAAATTCAAATTCGATGTGTCCTGTAATAATTAACGTCTCTCACCTATGAGAATGGTATCCAGTCATTTCGGCCGCACGTCATTTAGGCCTCTGGTCACTTCGGGCTCAAAGTCATTTCGGCCCTAGTCACTTCGACCCCAGTCACTTCGGCCCCTTGGTCATTTCGGCGCCATTTTGAGTGTAGAGATCTATAAAAATCAGCGCATAGTTTATGTTTAGAAATAATGGGTAATTATCTTTATTAAGTAATGTTCAGTCTTTTGTATTTACACAGTGTACAGAAAAGTTTTACATGACATTGAAAATTATCCATGTATTCAATTTTACATACATTTAAGATGCTATCTATATAAGTAAGAGAAATTTGTCTACATTGACATTTCTCAAAGTATATGCAGTCATCTCATTCATTCATGTTGTTATGCACAGTTCCTAGTCACCTTCCAGTTCGATGTTCACAGGCTTTCTTTTTCTTTTCTTTCTTCTAAAACAACCACCAAACTACGATTTCGATACTACCATAAAAATGCCCACATTTTCTAAAACACAGAGCAGAATTCTTGTAGTTATGTGCAATTCCTAGTCACCTTCCAGTTCGAGGACCGCAGGGGTCTGACCCCAGTACCCCACTTCCAATGTGCACACTCAAACCAAATAACATCACTGACCCTCGCTTCTGACTCTCGTGGATTCACAAGCAAATAAAATTATACAGGTTGCAAGGGATTTCAAATCCCACATCGTCCATGTGCACCTTCGGCGTGCTGAAACTTTTCATTCATTTATTTAACATGAAAGAAAATCTACTAGGCATGAAGGAATAGCATATATCATATGTATACCTGAATATCTATTTGAGGTATAAATGTTGAAAAATAATTAAATAGAAAAATGTTAAAATTCAAAAGATATTTAAAAATATTTATAGAGGCTGAAATGACATGGTATATTGCGGCTGAATTGACTTGAGGCCGAAATGTCTGGGGCCGAAATGATTAGGGGTCATAGTGACTAGAATTTTTGAGAATTGCATTCAAACTGTCCTCCAACAATTTGACCCAAACTGGATACTAATCTAACCCAAACCATCTTCTGGCAGTTTGCCCCAAACCGTCCTCCAGAATAGGAGTTCATGATTCTTAGTGATTTATTTATTTGGGTTTAATGACACTTCGACAGCCAGGGTCTCCTCATGTTGGACAGTTTTACATGTGGGGGAAGCCAGAGAGAACCACCGAGCAATGGCAAACAGCTAATGTACAAACAACACACATGCTGGGTTAGCATTGGTTGAAGACAAGTGTACGATTGACATGCAGTATGCCTTGGTACACAATGCCATCACGTGGGCAATGGGAATGAAGTGTCTTGCCCACGGAAACACAGTGTTGCCGCAGGTGGGATTCGATCGATGACCTTTCGGCTTGCAGCCTGCACCTCTAACTACTGAGCCCAATTCTTATTGATAAAATAGTAAAGAAGTAACAGAAGTTACAGAACACAAATGGTTCATTTATTTTTTAATTTTATACTTCAGTTTATTTTAAATAAATAAATATTAAACAACAATTTGGGGAAAACTTGACTGCGCTGAAATAAAAATGATCAGGGTTTAAGAAGTGCCATTAAAAAATTGAAATTATCGCGTATCATATGTTATTATTTTTACAAATATTTTTTATGATGTCCTGGAAGGAATTTTTAACACTTAGTAACAAAATAATTTTCAGGAAGAAGCACAGAATTTTATGTTTATGATAACAGGGTATTTGATGACTGGATTCGCATCGGAAAATGCTATACACAAATGTCCAAATGCTAACCATTTTTCTTTCATATTGGCCTTATATTAACTATTTATCATCACTGTTTGAAACCAAGATGGAAATTGCTAATTAAATTTTTAGAAACAAAAAATTATTTTATTACCAGTAATGAAAATTCTTGTTTGACATCCATACTTGATCATGTTTCTGAAAAAGCACGTTATACTATCCCGATGTTAGCTACTGGATGTGAGCACACAATTTGAAGTTGATGGTTTAATATGATAAGGGACTAGCTGTAAATGTGTGAGTGTGTTCACAAATATTAATATTTTTTAAGACCTGGTATCAAAATAATATAAATTTATGAACAACCATACAATTTATTATCAGTTAATTACAATAAGGGTCTTGCCCTGATGGACAAGGTCCCTAATTACAATAATGGGTAATAATGAATATAATAAACGCTGAGCAGCAAAAAAAAACTGATTGACAATTTGACATCTATTTAATTATACTCAATTTATGTTTACTCAATCATCAATCAAGAAAATAACTTCTACATGGGAAAGAGAAAAAATACTAAAAAGTAAAAAAAAAAAATGTTAGAAGTTGATCGAAAAGTTATCCAACATGTTTTTGGTGACTACTATTGTGCAATTTTATAAAAAACAAATGTAAAGTTTTTTGTATATTTCCACTGTAGGACAGTTTGGGTGCATTAACAGTTGGTTCAGGCCAGAATGCAGCGGCCGGTTTGGGTCAAATTGCAGAGTACGCATTGGGTGTATTCAGTCGGCGAGAAACTCCATGTAATTGTCAAGGTGCAATTTATTAAAAACAAACCGGAAGACAAGAACTGTCAATATTTATTTATTGGTGTTTTAGATGACGTTTCTGTACAATGGCTAAACATGACCATGACGGTTTTATGGGTGGAGGAAGCCGGAGTACCTGGAGAGAACCACCGAGCAATGGCAAACTATGGCGAGCAACTGTCAGCTTCCCAACATACCTACTCCACGCAATCAGAGTTAACATTGGTTGAAGGCAACTGCACCATTGACGTGCAGTATGCCTTGGTACAAAACGCCACCATGGCCCTATGTGGGCAATGGGGTGAAGTGTCTAGCCCAAGGACACAACATGGTTGCCGCAGGTGGGAACCTCTCGGCTTGCAGCCTGCACCTCTACTAACTGAGCTACCACACCCCCAGAACTGTCAATTAATTGTTACAGATTATTGGAACACAGGCATAGTATATTCTTTGTGTTTTTTAGACCCTCGATCAATAACAAAGGCATTTTAACCTTCAAAACTGTATAGTATAAGCAAAAACATGTTGTATAATGACCACTTGAAAAATTCTCAAGTACATAGTTTCATTATTAGTTTGTGATATTTGTTTTTGCTGAACAGTGGAACCGTGCTAATTGAAGAGCCACTTTGCCAATGAAAATTATTCAATTAACATGAGTATTCAATTAACAGGGATTGTGTCACTTTCCTGTAGTCTAGAGATAAACTTAGCATTTATTCTATTACAGTCTGTTTGACGGAGCTCCATGGGCCCTGTCAAACAAGATATAATAGATTAAATGCCTGTATTGGATGTACTGAGTCCAAATTGGTCTATAACCAAAGGAAAACTGGGAAGAGTCATGGTAATTTTTCTACATGTTACAATATTTTTTATTCAATTAACAGGAGATTACTCTATAACCTATATTCATTTAACAGGTCAAATTTGTTCTGGAGGAATCCTCAATGGTTTTGTGTTGGGAAATTATATTCAGTTAACAGGGATATACAATGAAGAGATATCCAATTAAGTGGGCTCCACTGTATAACCCCCCCCCCCCCCCACCCACCCAAACAAAACATCATTCACAAGTGTTGGATTCAGGAGGTTTGATTTCTTTATTTATTTAACAACACTTTTTACAGCCAGGGTTACCTCATGTGGATGGTTTTACTGGGGGGGGGGGGGGACCCAGAGTACCCTGAGAGAACCACCGAGCAATGACAAGCAACTGTCAGGCTCCTCAACATAGTAACCCCAAACAAGCAGGGTTAGCATTGGTTGAAGACAAGTGCATCATCGATGTGCAGTACGCCTTAGTACAGTTGCCGCAGGTGGGATTCCAACTGAGAACCTCTCAGCTTGTTATGGGAAGGGTTTTTTTTGTTCCAGATTCATTAAGATTTGTTTCATATTGCACAATTTTGTAATGATTAGTAATCATAAATCCTTAAAAAAGACTATAGGAAAAATGCATAGAACATTTAAAGAAAAAACATTTCTGTGAAGATTTGACCTCTGAGGTGATAAGATTCGACCACGACTGAGACCGAATATTCTTATGACCCTTAATTTGTTGATTTTTCCCTGTTTTCAGCTCGGTAGTATGATAACTTCAAATATCAATGGATTTTGTCATCGTTTGATATGTGAGACTTTCTTAACAATGTCTTGAATGGGTTCGAAAACTGGTACCGTTTGGCCATACCGAACAGAGTTATAGCCCTTAATTAGTTAATGTTTTCCTGTTTTAAGCTCACTTATCAAAGGATTTGGTCAATATTTGGTATGTGAGACTTCCATAATAATGTTTTGAAGGAGTTCGAAAATTGGTTGTCGCCTTAGCACGACAATCTGAACAAATATCTATAAATTTGGACAACAATTGGTATTTAAGACTGTAGCAATGTCCTGAAGGAGTTCAGAAACTGGTACGGTACTGACATACTTGCCCTCAGATAGCTAATTATAAGTGGGGTATACTGGATTGAGCCTATCCGTGAGTCAGTGTGCCTGTCCATGCATCTGTGCGCACGTCTGTCCATCCTCACTCAGATGTCGGCCCGCATTATAACTTGAACATTACTGTTCAGATTACATTGAAATTCCATACACATATTCACTATCATACATATAAGATCTTTAATGAGTAACAGCCGTTTTGCTGTTGAACATATTTTTTTTGTGTATTATGGCCCTTTGAATATACAAAAATACCAATTTTTTGTCTGTTTGCCTCATATTTCTGGTTTGGTAAAACCAAGAAAATTCATGCAAATCACCTCCCCACATGTGGCATTATGTCTTTGTTCTCTTTGATTGTCCAATCCTTGTTTCTGGCCTTTACAGTCACTACTGGGTTGGAGGAAGATTAATGTTGCTGCAAAACAAAGACAATAACTTCACATCTCACATGTAGATGATCCGATTGATACAAACTATTGTTAACAGGTGTACGTTGATCTCACAATTTTTGCTGGGTTGGAATTCTCTCCGCTGTAAAACAAAGACGGTAAACCCCCCGTGTGTATTCCTAGTGTTGAAAATATGCCCATCTTAGCATTTTCAGAGATGGGGGTAGGGGTGCATATGCCATGCTTAGCATGTTGTTCTTAATATTACATGACCCTGTAGAGTTACTCTGGTGTTTTGAGTTCTAAAATGGGTTTGTGAACACTTCAAAGATTTTACACAAGCAACTTTTTTTTCTCTGAGATTTATTGCAGGGTACATTGGGTGAGAGATTTTGTCTGTCATCTGACACAGCCTTATCCCTGACACTGGTATGTCAGCACCTCTGGTACAATCTCTTGCATTTGAAGTCTATCCTTATGACCGTCCGTATATATGTCCATCTGCACTATAATGTCTGTTTGCATTATAACTTGAACATTACTTCTCGTCCTCTGAATTTGCAGTTATATTCCCATCTGAACTTACCACTAATCTGAAGAAAACTATAGTCGGCATTTCTTTGATCAAGAAAAGATTCACTCTTCCACCAGAACAATAGCGGCTGGGTAGACAGGAAGACCCCCTTTCGAAGCAGTATACGTGATATTACTTTAATTGATTCATTCGAAGCAGTATACATGATATTACTTGATTTATTCGAGTAAATGCAAGATGTATACATGTAGACCGAGTTGTTACCGAAAACTACCCCTTGGTATATAGTAGGTAGCTTGGTTATTAATGGGCTACGTCTGTTACCGGAAACTACCCCTTGGTATATAGTAGGTGGTGTCGCAGGATTACGGGGTTGAGTGATGGATGAAAATTTATGTTCTTATCGGTGCTCAGTCGACTGCCAGTGACTGTCGTCTGAACCCCGGTTCGAACGTAAACCTTGCCACCTTATCAATGCCCTATCCGCTTGGGACTCTTAGGATTCCTGAAGGTGCCTGTGGCTTACAACGCCAAAGGGTGATCAATGATAATTCACTGAAAAGATCATTTATTTACATGTACGAAGAAATATAATATGAAACAAATTACTCACAAAATTATCCATATGAATACACTAATTACGCGGATAAAAGTTTATTCTTCAGGGCACTCGACGTCTCCCACAGCTAGCTGTGTCCGCTGGATCAGCCTCACATCATCTTCATCCCCTCGCGGTTTGTGACAAATACAAAGTGTCTATTCACTTCTCGTTGCTTCCTCCTCGCAGGGTTAACTTTGCCGTCAGTCGGGCTTCACTTATATAATGTTCTGCTTGAGTGAATCTACTAGCGTTCTCACAGTTCAACCACAATTCAATCGGCGTCTATCACAGTTCACGATCACTTTGCGCTTCGTCTGGCTCTCATGGAGTTAAGTTATTCTTCGCCTTCAGATATATACTTAACAAAGCTCACATAAAAATATTCTTCAAAGTGTTCTCAACATCACCAATTCTCGCACCGCCTAAAACTATTTTAAATCGCGAGTTATTCAAGCGCTTACGCAAGCTCCTAATGCGGTTTCTAGACCTCAACGTTACAGCTTTTACTTCTTTGGCTACTATGCCACTACGTTTCGCAACCGTTAACAAACTACAATCGGTTCCTTACAATCCTCACAGGGTTACGACAATACGCGGACTTTCAATCTCGGTGCCTATGACCCTCGACGGCCAAGGCTAAATTCGGACCTTCTCTGAGTGCCCTCAGGCCAACTGCCTCTCAGAATTCTGCTTCCCTCTTGATACAGTCGGAACGCAAAGTTTAAACATATTAATTCTGATTTAACGAGTGCTTTGTAATTCGATCTGGATAGAGATATAAATGGGAATTTCGTTTGAGGTGAATCCTTTCGACATTTCGGAGACAGGATAGACGCGTAATATTGGTGAGTGTCCAGACCATATGTGACGCACTGGTTTTCAACAATTACAATTTAACTGGTCTTTAATTACCCAGATAATTATTACAGAAGAGAATATTGTCTCTCTTACTATTGATCTGTTATCAGAGGCCACATGGCGTTGAACAAAATCTGAATTATTGATTGCCTGGTTAGATGACAAATGGTTTTCGGGGTCCGTTACATACGTATCTCCACGCTTTACATCCAACCCAGGCAGAAACATTATCGAAAATATTTACACTTTCATACAATAAAATCGCAAGTTTTAGCTATCACCTTGACAGGTAGCTTGGTTATTAATGGGCTACATCTGTTACCGAAAACTACCTCTTGGTATATAGTAGGTAGCTTGGTTATTAATGGGTTACGTCTGTTACCGAAAACTACCCCTTGGTATATAGTAGGTAGCTTGGTTATTAATGGGCTATGTCTGTGCATAGATGAGGCACTTAAGTGGAAACTGGGTATCATAAAACAGATCACTGTAATATTTGATAAAAATAAACCTGCCATCAGATTTTATCTGGGCCTTGGGCCGGCCAAACTTTTCAGTTCCGGCAGCTCTAAAGTTTTTTTTTTTAATTTTCATTTATTTATTTATTTTTTTGTTTTGTTTATTGTTCTGCCATTGTTGGCTTTATGTTATTAGGATTTTGTGGCGTCCTGTGACAAGTATTGCTCGGCTGTACACCCAAAGCTACAGCTTGTATTTGGTATATGTACAGCACATGGGGAGAGGATGGCAACAAAGTCACCTGTGGAGTGGAGTTATCACCCAAAGTATCACTTTCAAATTCTGTACATATGGACAAAAACACAAGAGGTCCATTGGCTGTCCAGAGCTAAACATGTGCTTGTGATGCTTTGCAACAAATTTGGAATTATTGTTTGGGTGAAATCTCCACTTTGTGGATGATTTAGTGATAATACACTCTGCACCTCCTGTATATATACAATATACTTTTTAGCCCTTTCGCCTGTGATAACGGCACTAATTTATGGTGATTTGTTGACACTTTTTTGTTTTCAAGGTTTTCACCTTCCTTATGTGACCAGTATTTTTTTTACAATTGCAGCAGTTTTATAGAATTGCAGAAATATTAAGTCAGTATCCTTCTAATCGTCGGTCCCATTGGTAAGCCATGGGTGCTGACTATGTCTCTAGTCTTACGGCCACTTTTTGTTATCGTTGGCGACTGAAAAATTACCACTTCCGAAAAATACTGTTTCCCATGTCATGATAGTGGTCCATGACAATTTTTCTGTCATTGCAAAGAAGACAATTGTCGACAGCCACAAAGAAAAGTAATTAAGAAGTCACTATGTGATTAACAATTCACACCGTTGCTTACTGAGGTGGAGTCGCTTTAAATACCATTACCAAGCTACCTACTAAATACCAAAGGGAAGAATTTACAGCGCACTCTATTACTAAAGCACCCATAATTATCCAATATGGCATTAAAACCATGCACATACTGCTTAAATCTATTTACATAATCAGAATACACCACCAGGGGTGAAGTGGCTCAGCAGGTAGAGGTGCAGGCTGCAAGCCGAGACGTCCTCAGTTCGAATCCCACCTGCAGCAACAGCTTTGTGTCCTTGGGCAAGACACATCACCCCCATTGCCCATGTGGAGGCACGGATGCTGTGTACTAAGGCATAATGCATGTTCTTGGTGCACCTGTCTTCGAACAAGGCTAACCCTGCTTCTGTAGTATGTTGTGGAGCTGACAGTTGCTTGTCATTGCTCAGTGGTTCTCTCTGGGTACTGTGGCTTCCTCCACCCGTAATGATCATGGTTATGATTAGCTGTTGTGCAAAAATATGTGATCTTAAACACCAATAAATAAATATTAAAAATAACACACCACCCCATACCCGTTTCACTCCTGTTTTAATTCACCTTGGTATCCTTCGGTTTGCCTCGTTGTTTAGTATGCCCGCCAGAAATGGAGTGATTTCTTTTTCTAAAATAGCAAAAAACAAGAAACAGTATTTTTTAACAGGAAGTAACAAAATAATTTTCATGAAGCGAACAATTTTATGTAAGTTAATAGCTGAAAAAAGCAGGGTGATATTTGCAAATCTTATTTTATTACTGGTACCAGGTACTGGTAATGAAAATTGTCGTTTGTCATCAATACTTAATCAAGTTTCTGACAAAGCACATTATACTATCCCAATGTTAGCTACTGGACATAAGCACACAATTTGCTGTTAGCCATGATATCTTACGGCCACAGATATCAAAGTTAGGGGCAAGAGTAATATCTAGTGGGGGTGGGGCCGGAGCTCAAAGAATATTATGCACAGAATCACCCGAGCCACATAGCAGTGAGGTAGGGGCGAGGACAAGAGGGAGAGTGCCCCTCTCATCAGTGTGTGTGTGTGGGGGGGGGGGGGGGGGGGGGGTCGGGTGCCCCTCCCCCCAAAAAAATTGAAATTCAAGACAGAAAAACACAATTTCCTTGACTCTGTGTCCATTTGTGTCCATAATATATAAGTTGCTAACAAGCATAAGTATCTAGATATTAAAATGTCTTGTCTAATGTTTATTATATTGTGTTAACAGGCGAGAGGGGGGGGGGGGGGTAGCATGAATCAAATTGGGGAGGGCATTCGTTCCCCCCCTCCAGCCCCCATGTCTACAGTACGACCACCGTGGACTGGTCACTTTCCACGGGGGGGGGGGGGGGGGGAGGGGGAGCAATATTTCCGCGGATGCAATGATATTAGATTTCAAACCCTGTTTACAGCAATAATCATCAAAAATTTAATTATTGAAGCACAGGGTACAATCCGGTGCTTCATTAATTAAAATTTTATTGATGATGATTTTCTATTACCTGGAAAAAGCATGTTTGGACATCACTGCCCATGCATGGATTATGACCAGCCCACGGCAACTGTGCTGTATGTCTGCGCCACTGTTGTGAGCAGGGACTAATATTAATATTTTTTAACACTTGATAATAAAATAATATAAGTTTCTGAACAACCACACAGTTGACTTTTAATTACAAAACTCCTAATTCTTATTAAACATACATGAATGTTTATTAATTTTGTGGAATTTTTACACTGTGTATGAAGTTTATTTGGGCCTGTATGTTTGTTAAAACTGCCCTTCCACGAGGGAGTACTTCTTGAAATCCGTCTACACTGGCTTGTGTTGCATTCCTTTGTGTAAGACAATGTATTCATTGTAATAATCTTCATGCATAAGGCCCCACAAAGTAGATCTGTTTCGTAGGCCATTTTTGTAAAATTGCATGCAGGCGGGTGTTTTTTAGCTCACCGAAGGGAGCTAAACTTATCACGTGCCGTCCGTCGTCCGTCGTCGTCCGTCCGTCCGGCGTCGTGAACATTTTTCAAAACGACTTCTCCTCTGAAACCGCTAAGTCGATTTGCTCGAAACTTGGTATGGATGTTCATTACCATATGTCAATTCAAGTTTGTTCAAATGAAATGGAAATGCCCACTTGCGGCTCCATAGGGGCATAACTCCGATAGCACCCTATGTATATTAGAGAAATTACTAAAAAATATTCTTCTCCCGGACAAGTGGGCAGAATCATTTGATATTTGATATACAGCATTATGGGGTGGATATGATTCAAGTTTGTTAAAATCGGCCCCCTGGATTCATATTTGGGCTCACTATAGAAGCCCAAATTGCAACTTAGTGCATTTCAGGCAAATTTCTTAAAAAATCTTCTTCTCCAGATCCAGCAGGCAGAATCTTTTGATATTTGGTATGCAACATTGTGGGGTGGATCTGACTCAAGTTTGTTCAAATCGGCCCCCTGGGTTCATATTTGGGCTCAACTCAACATGCCCAGCCCCATAGGGAGGGGGTGGGGAAATGCTCCCAAAATATTTTTAAAATATTTTCATGAACCAGTGGGTACAGTGACTTGATATTTGTTATGGAGCTTCCTTTTGAGGTGTAGAATCAAGTTTGTTCAAACGTAGTTCGTGAAGCAATATATGACTTTGTAATGGGAGGGGTTGGATTTTTGGTACCACCCAAAATTTCTATTTTCTGAACCGATGGGATGATTTGAACGAAATTCAGTATGTGGTATTATTGGGTCATAAGTACTTGACTCATGCAAAAAAACAACAAACCTGCATCCCATGGGAACCCCAGGAGCTAAACATAGAAATATTATCAAACGCCCATGTTTCCTAAGACCAGTACCAGTAGAATTGAATGGTTAAAAAAGAGTTCTGCAGAGGGCATCAAAATAATGCTGACATAGCATATTTGCGAATATTTTAGAAATCTTTTCTCCAGAACCAATGGTCAGACTCTTTTGATATTCAGTGTACAGCATCCATGGAAGGGTCAGATACAAGTGTGTTAAAATGAAGCCCATTGGTTCATATTTGGACTCAATGCAGGAGCCCAAAGTTTTTAACTTAGGGCAATATTGGGAATTTTTTTAAAAAAAAATCCTCTTCAGAACCACCAGTCAGAATCTTTTAATGTTTGGTATACATCATTGTCTTGAGGGTCAGATTCAAGATTGTTCAAACCAAGTCCTTAGGTTAATATTTGGGCTTCCTTTGGTAGCCCAAATTTCAACTTAGGGCAATATGAGGAAGTTTCTTTAAAAATCTTCTTCTTCAGATCCACCAGTCAGAAAGCTTTCATATTTGGGATACAACATCTCTAGGGGGTGAGATTTAAGTTTATTATAATCGGGTCTGTGGGTTAAAAGTTGGACTCGCTATGGTAGCCCAAATTTTAACTTAGTGCAATGTGAGGAAATTTCTTAAAAAATTTTCTTCTTCAGATCCACCAGTCAGAATGCTTTCATATTTGGTATACAAAATCTCTAAGGAGGTCAGATTCAACTTTGTTCAAATCGAGTGCCTGGGATAATATTTGGGCTCCCTATGGGAGCCGGAATTGGCCATGTAGCTGAAGAATTAGAAATTTTTTATTCAGTACCCTCTAGAGGTGTGTAACTAAGAGTAATCTACATAGGTTTTATCAAGGGGCTTCAGAGGGGAGCTCTACATTTTACATTATGATCAACTGAAGAAAAGGCATGATGATGCTTGGACTGTTTTTTGTCACTCCTGAGGAGCTCAAGGATTGACAGTGTATCCTATGGTCTCATAATGGAGATGGATTGCTTAATGTAGATTCATTCTTGGACTTGTTTATATCCGTATTCTGTTCGAGGTGAGCGCTTCAGGCCCCGTGGTGCCTCTCGTTTATTTATTTATTGGGTTTTAACAACACTTTAGACAGCCATCAGCTACGTGTTTTTTTTCTCTCCTCGAACAAAGTCTCTCACCCAACTGCAGCACTCATGGTCCATTGAGTTTTAGCTCACCTGACTTTCAGTCAGGGTGAGCTATAGTGATCACTCACTGTCCGTCACCCCTGAACATGGTGTTTGCGTCTTCTCCTTCAAAACTGGCGAACCGATTTAAGTGAAATTTGAGATGTTTGTTTGTTATGACATCGCATTTTGATGTTGATCAAATCAAGTTGCTCTGCCCCTCAGTGGGGCCATGCCCAAAAAATATGCCTAAATCTTAAAAAATCTTCTTCTCATGAACCAGGAGTAGCGAAGACTTCATATTTGGTGTGCTGCTTCCTTTTGAGGCATACACTCCGATTTGTTCAAGAGAGGTTTGTTGGGCTGTATTTGCCTTTGTTATGGGAGGGGCAAAATTTTTTCGCCCCGCCCAAAATTTCTATTTTCCAGCCTAAGAGGCTGATTTGAACCAAATTTAATTTGAGGGCTTATTGGTCATAAGTACTTAACTTATGCCCAAAAATATACTCGCCCAAAAACGAAAGTGTGCATTGCAGAAATTGATCAAACTCCAAAAAAATAATTTCGTGGGTGTAAAGAGTGTTAACCTGTTTATGAATAAGTTATATTGAACACAAAAACAGCTTTCCCCGTTAAAATTGTATTAACGTTAAATGACGTGCTGCACGATTGTGAAAAGGCATGTTTTGCACGTGGAGAGTTTGAAAATTTATGCAGCAGTGTGTATCCTTGGGTATTTAAACACTAAAGTAAGGCCTTCCTATCGTTCAAATTTAAACTTGCGCTGCTGGTAAAACGACTCCACATTAGCATGCCAAGATTGACAATGAAGCAACGTCTCCTTGCCCTGGGTATGATTAGAAGAGCTGACAGAACACGCAGAGAGGTTGCCCAGCATTTGAGCTACCACCGTAACACTGTAGACAGGCTAGTCCATCGACATGCACAACATGATGACGTTCGAGACCAACCCCGCTCCGGGAGACCCCGGGTTACCACCCCTGCACAGGATCGGTATATCCGTGTCGTCGATCTCCGGAACCGGCAACAAACGGCAACGACGACAGACAGGAACATCCCTAACCTGAGACGGATACATCCTCAAACAGTAATCAACCGGCTGAGAGAATACGGCTTACGTCCGCGAAGACCTGCAATTCGTCCGATTTTGACGTTACGTCATCGTCGTGCTCGACTGCAGTGGTGTAGACAACATCTCAGGCATCCCTTACACTGGTGGCGACGTGTTTTATTCACAGATGAATGTCGTTTCCATCTTTCATCATCAGATGGCCGCCAGAGAGTGTACAGACGTCGAAACGAACGCTACGCAGATCCATGTGTCGTGGAGCGAAACCGTTGTGGGGGAGGGTCTCTCATGGTGTGGGGTGGCTTCACTGCCCATAACAGAACTGAGCTGGTCATTATTGATGGCAATCTCAATGCAGCCAGATATCGTGATGAAGTGCTTACACCTGTTGTTGTCCCATTTCTGCACCGTCACGGCCCCGGCGTCATTCTACAGCAGGACAACGCCCGACCCCACGCAGCTCGTGTTGTTCAACAGTATCTGCAGCAACAACAAGTGGATGCTCTTCCCTGGCCCGCAAATTCGCCCGATATCTCACCCATTGAGCACGTAATTGACGAAATGAAACGTCAGCTACGCCGGCTTCCCCATGCACCGTTAACGCCTGTGGAACTCCAAAGACAGCTTATCAGAATATGGAACAACATCCCACAACACTTCCATGCTAACTTGTTCGCTTCCATGAAGCGTAGATGCACAGCAGTAGCCGATGCAGACGGAGGTCATACCAGATATTGAGTGTGTGACTTTTGTGTTGGACCCTTAGTGTCTTTGACTCTCCATGACACCAAGAGTATTCGTCGTGGCGTAATGTAGTTTCTCGTGTTGATCACAAATTGATACATCTGTAATTGAATAAAATTTCCATGAATGAAAATGATATATATCTTTTTTTAGTGTTAGTTTTTAGCATGCACACTTTATTTTTGGGGAGAGTATATTTTCCCGTCGCCCCATGGGAACCACAGGAGCTAAAAATAGAACAAAGTTTAAAACGCCCATATCTCCAAAACTACACGGCACTGAAAATTCTTGTTTGGTGTGAAGCTACCTTGGGTAATGGGGAAAGCATTTAAGACTCTTCTTCACCCAATCCACTGCTCCAGAAGCTTTCATATTGCACATATACCATCTTTGGAAGATTTTGTCACACGTTTATTGAAATCAAATCCCTGGGTCCATATTTGGGCTCTCTGTGGGAGTCCAAATGTTGAAACTAGTGCAGTATGAGGAATATTCTTTAAAAATCTTCATCTTCAGACCCACATATCAGAATCTTTTGATATTTGGTATGCAGCATCCTTAGACGTGTGAGATTTAAGTTTGTTGAAGCCAAGTCCATATTTGGGCTCACCAGGGTTTCGAAAATTGCGAGAACGGTCGTTTCGTTCCTGTGACGTTCTCACAAATGCTTGTTAAGAAGATCCATTTACCGTTCCCGAAAAATATAAGCATTTTTTCATCAGATAAAATTTAATAAAATTAGATTAATTTTAGAGCTGAAACGATTAAAGGGTTTTCTTGATTGAGTGACCGCATGGATTAACCTTGGTTAACCGATTAATCACTCGCCTTAATGGGTAGCTGAGTAATTTATATAATTGATGATTTATATAATTAAAACTTCACTCAACGTAATGGACAAAACCGGCCAGCGCCATATACAAAGATATTTATTTACTGGTGCTTAACGCCACATCAGCAGCTAAGGCTATATCGTGGCGAGAAAACGTTAAAAGAAAAACATGGTAGTAATGAAATACAAAGATGAGTAAAAATCAACTACAATAAAAATGATAAAGACAATGTAGTATGAACAGTGATGCGTGAATAAACAAGAAATATGAATAGCTCACAAATCAACCTGGTGAATTTAAGTCTTAAAGACTCTAGTTAAGATAATAAAAACAATTTTAAAATTTATTAAAAAGGTTGATTGTTTTAAAAAATGAAAGAATCATATTCGGGCTCGTACGATAAAAAAGATCTCTCAGAGATCCTACAGAAAAAAAAACTGCCATCTGACATGATTAAAATCTGTACAATGTAAACGAACGTGTTCCACTGACAACACCTGCTGGAAGGGAACACACTCTGGTCGCACAGTACCCTCCAACAAAAAGGAATGTATTAGTCATGTATGACCAATATGACACCGCGTCAATACTGCAAGATCCTTTCTACAAAGGTTACTAGACGGGTAGTGATCACAAATATCTGGTCGGAATCGATGGAGCTTGTTATTTGTCGCTCCATCCCAATCCGCCTGCCACACAGATTTGATGTACTTATTGATATGTGGTTTCAGGTCAATGAAAGGGATGTTAAAATCAGTGAGCGGCTTGGATAAAGCCAGTTTTGCTGCACTGTCTGCCCTGGTGTTACCAGCGATACCTACATGTCCGGGTAATCAGCAAAACACGATATCCTATTGGTCAGACATGAAAGTTGTTAACTTCTCACGAAGTTCCAAAATGAGAGGGTTCTTCAACCTGGGGTTGAGTAAAGCAAGTAAAGAGTAAAGCAAGTAAAGAGGAAAGAGAGTCGGAAAAAATAATCGACTTCTTTTCCTGCACATTTTCCATGTGTTCAAGCGCAAATTGTATAGCTTTAACTTCAGCTGTGAAAATAGAACTCTGATTCGGTATTCTGATTGAGGTGATATGATCACCAGAAACAGCAGCTGATGATACTTTGTCACCATCTTTAGATCCATCTGTATAGATTCTTGTATATGCACTAAACCTGGCCTTTATTTCGGCATATTTTTGTTTAAACTGCAAGGAATTGGTATCAGATGTTTTGGAAGAAGCAAGGTCCAAAATAACTGTAGGTTTATTAAAATGCCAAGGAGGAATATGAGTTATACGGTTTTCTTTTATAGAATCAGAATAAATTTTGGCAGACTCCATGTGTGGTTTAATTCTAATTCCCAATGGAGGAATATGTTACCCGGTGACGATTAAAAAATTCAACATTTTGAGGTTATGAAACACAATTAAAAGCAGGATTTGATTTATTAGCTAAAAGTTTAGATACATATTGGAGAGACAGTTTAATTTGACGCTTCTCAAGAGAAGGCTCCTCAGTTTCAACAAGCATTGAATCTATAGGTGATGTTCGAAATGCACCTAGACTAATCCTAATGCCACTACTATGAATCGCATCAAGTGACTTGAGACACGACTTCCTTGCAGATCCGTAAACCACACAACCGTAATCGAATTTAGATCTAACAAGTGATCTATACAGATGAAGTAATGTTTTTTGGTCAGCACCCCAATCAGTGCTACCAACAACCTTCAGGAGGTTTAATGCTCTCTTGTATTTAACTTTCAGTTGTTTTATGTGAGAAGTGAAATTCAGTTTGCTGTCAAACAACAAACCTAAGAATTTCACTTCCTTTACAACTTTAATGGTATTTCCATCCATTTTCAACTCTGGATCAAGATGCTGCTTCCGGAGCTTACAGAAATGAACACAATGAGTTTTGGTCTTTGAAAACTTAAAACCGTTTTCTGTAGCCCATTTCTGGATTCTGTTTAAACACAGCTGAAGTTTGCACTCTGTAGCATTCATTTTTTTGTTGCTATACCAGATTAAAAAATCATCAATATATAATGAAGAATCCACCATATTCTCAATTGCATCGATGATACTATTGATTTTTATCGACAACAGGGTAACAGACAAAATACTACCCTGAGGAACCCCCAATTCCTGCTCGTGGGGATCAGATAACGTTGACCCAACACGAACCTGAAATTGGCGGTCCTTTAGAATGTGTTCAATGAAAAGGGGCATACGCCCTCTCAACCCCATGTTAAAAAGATCTTTTAAAATCCAATACGTCCACGTTGTATCATATGCCTTCTCCAGATCAAAGAAGATGGCGACCACATGTTCTTTTCGGGCGAAGGCATTTCTAATAAACGTTTCAAGTCTGACCAAATGATCCACAGTACTTTTCTGGTTTCTGAAACCACACTGAACATCTGCAAGCAGATTGTTCGATTCCAGAAATCAGACCAGTCGATCATTGATCATCCTCTCCATTGTTTTGCACATACAACTTATTAAGGCAATAGGCCTATAATTACTAGGGTTGATGTGATCTTTATCAGGCTCAGGAATGGGAATTACTTTTGCTTTGTGCCAAGATGGTGGAAACTGGCCAGTCACCCAAACGTCATTAAAAATAGGTAGTAAAAGTTCAAGAGATGATTGCGGCAAATGTTTTAAAATTTGATAATGTATTTCATCGGGTCCAGTGGCAGTATCATTTGCTCTATGTAAAGAGTTGGTTAACTCTACCATAGAGAAAGGTTCGTTGTAATCCTCTAAATTGTTGGAGGTAAATTTGAGCTTTTGTTTTTCTTGTTGTTTTTTTAATTTTTAGAAATTCAGGATTACAATTTTCAGACGACGAATGTTTCGAAAATGTGGAGGCCAATTTATTGGAAATTTCTTTTTTTTTGATGTGATTAGTGTGCCGTTATCTGTCAGATGTTGTACCGTTGATTTTGTGTCTTTTCCTTTAATTTTTCTTATCATTTTCCAAATTTTATTGATGGGGTGTTTTGATTAAGTTTAGAAACATATATTTCCCAAGAACTTTTCTTTTTTTGTTTTATCAGTCCTCTTTTCCCGATTTATACGAAGTTTGTCTAAGTTACGTGTTGTTGGTGACTTATTAAATTCCCGTTCAGTCTTTTTGCGATCTTTTCTCGCCTGTTTACAATCAGTATCAAACCATGGTTTAGTGAAACGTTTAGGGTTTGCCGAGGTTTTAGGAATGACCTTGCTTGTAATGTCAAGCAACTATTTGGTGAAATGTTCTATTTGGTCAGCACTTTCGCCAAATTTCTCCCGTGTAAGGCGTTCAGAACAGAGCGACGAGAAAGCTTCCCAGTCAGCCTTTTTTAAGTTCCACTGCGGAACTCACTCATCGTCTGCCGGAACTACACTCTCCAACACAATTGGAAAGTGGTCACTCCCGCACAAGTCGCCTTCTACCTTCCAAGAGAAATCGCGAAAGATAGAAGGGCATGCAATTGAAAGATCAACTTAAGTGTAAGAACCAGATGCAGGGTGCAGGTAAGTGTCTGACCCATCATTAAACAAGCACAAGTTATATTTTGTAATGAACTCTTCTACAGTTTTACCTTTTACATCTTCTTGACAGCAGGAATCACCCCAAAGAGGGCTATGTGAATTAAAATCACCCAACAAAATATATGGAGTTGGGAGCTGTTGGACCAGTAGCTCAAGATCATTCAGTTGTAGGGCTTTACTTGGTGAAACATAAATCGAACACATTGTAACTGTTCTGTCCAAAGTTAGGCATACCGCCACAGCTTGTAAATTTGCCTGTAATGGTACAGAACTGTGAATGATGTCGTTCCTAACTAAAACAGATGTTCCACGAATATGAAGATCATTATCATCTGACCAGGTATTATACGATGTATAATGCTTAAACGTTGAATGATCCTCAGCCTCAGGTTTCTTTAGAAGAGTTTCCTGCAGGCAAACAGCAGCAGGTTTATAGTTTTGGCTTAGAAGGCCCCGTTCATTAAAATTCGCTCTAAAACCTCGACAATTCCACTGTATTATAGTATTATATTGTGTTTAGGTGTGTTGGCCATGTTTGAGCGGCGATTTTGCTGGTGTTTTTTTTTTGGTGAAGTTTTTCGTGGGGACTTACCCTGTCATGAAGACAGGCGTGGCTTAGACGAGAACGTGTCATCGAGGCACTCATCGACTGACATTTCCTCGAT
The DNA here is from genome assembly GCA_031216915.1 of Pictodentalium vernedei. Classification (NCBI taxonomy): domain Eukaryota; kingdom Metazoa; phylum Mollusca; class Scaphopoda; order Dentaliida; family Dentaliidae; genus Pictodentalium; species Pictodentalium vernedei. Next base: position 475,400,768 of record CM062295.1, read on the forward strand.
GCCGTCAAACATGTTGCTCGTCACAACATTTTGAAGGTGTTTTGTGATTCTGTCCGATTCTAATTTTTGTTTTTCTTTATCTTTACGGGCTTTTTCTTGTCGTCTTCTCTGACTCTGGCTCAAATTGTGCTGCTGGCGGTCTCGTTGATTTTGTTTTGACTTGTCTGACTCATTGTTCTGTTCGGGTTTCAAACCTTGATTTTTGTTTGCTTGTTCATGTATGTTTTTTGTTTTTGTTTCATTCGATGTGGAGGGAGCAGTTGAATTTGTGTGTGTTGACTTTGGTTCTGTGCGTTCAATTTGTTCTATCGTAAATGCCCGTAAAGGAGTTGGTATACCGCCTTTAAGCCATGTATATAGTGTTTGACATTCTACTAATTTTGTTGGAGCCATCCAACCAATTATTTCAGTAAAAAAACAATACAACAAAAACTACTTCTGACAACCGACGCAGACAGTGCAACAAAACGGAAGATGTTAAAAAAGGTATCAAAATCATTAAAAGTCAGTTTGGGCAGTAATGATAAAAAATAAAACTAAAAGAAATGACTGATTGAATGACCTCCCAATGCCCCCCCCCCCCCCCCGACGTGACACCCGATATTTTTGGGGTTGTGGGCTCCCGATTGGTCAGAACGAGCCATCTGACCATTCGTCTACTCCCGAAATTCGAGCCAAAGCAGTGTGTTGGACATTATCTAAAAAATGGAGATCAGAGCCAAACAGGGTTTACGACCTGATCTCCATCTTGGAGACTGCCCTAACCGGGGCCACGCGTCCTCAACTACCAGGATTCCTTTTTCCGGGGCCTACAGAACGCACCTCACGGGAGAACAAGGTGCCTGCCAGATGGTATTAGCAGGATTGATCATTTTGGTCCGGGGCTGCGCATTTGTGTATTTCGCAGCGAACCAGCTCAATTGAGCAAATCTGCCAATTAGAAATTAGCAAACCTGCCCAATTGAGCAGGCCGTCCTCTATCCGTCACCTGAAGACCGCCTAGTAGGGGATGATCACCACCCCCCCCCCCCCTTAGGCCATATACAAAAATGTCCATTCAAATTTTATTATATTTCGATTTTTGTCTCAAAACATAGCTTATGACCCCTCATTGGAACAAACTCATTGAGCTTGTTCCAGTGTGTGTGTGTGTGTGGGTGTGTCTTACCGACTTGATGAGGTAACTAGACAAAAGAGTTTGCGTGTTTTGCCTTACCGAGGTACAAAAGACAAAAGAAACCCTTTACCTCGTCTGTTTTCCCAGAACTCTACCGGCAAAACGAGGTAGAAACCGTTAGTCCGCACAAAGGACAAATAATGGTGTACCTCGGTATGTGGGGTAGACAAAGATGTGTGTGTGTGTGTGTGTGGGTGGGTTTGTCTTACCAACTTGACGAGGTAACTAGACAAAATAGTTTGCGTGTTTCGCCTTACCGAGGTACAAAAGACAAAAGAAACCCTTTACCTCGGTTGTTTTCCCAGAACTGTACCGGCAATACGTCCTAAATTTGAACTTCCAATCATAAGGATGTTTTTACAAACATCTGGGAGGCTCCAATTCCTTTTGTCAAAATTAACTCCGCTTTTATGCCGAAACTGGGAGAATTTAGAATCAAATGTATGTATGTATGTATGTATGTATGTATTAGAATCAAATGTATGTATGTATGTATGTATGTATGTATGTGTGTGTGTGTGTGTGTGTGTGTGTGTGTGTGTGTGTGTGTGTGTGTGTGTGTGTGTGTGTGTGTGTGTGTGTGTGTGTGTGTGTGTGTGTGTGTGTGCGTGCGTGCGTGCGTGCGTGCGTGCGTGCGTGCGTGCGTGCGTGCGTGCGTGCGTGCGTGTGTGTGTGTGTGTGTGTGTGTGTGTGTTTGAGGTTAAAAAATAAAAAATCGCACTGGCACAGACATTTCCTACTGAAACGGTTTTTTCTTTTAATATGCCGCCGAAAAATTGTTTTCATTTACTGAACCCTGATGGGTTTCAAACATGACAAAAATTTTTATAAAATTGATTTAAACTAAGTGATGAGCTTAGGAACTGGTTAAACTGACTGGCAAAAATTGATGTTATTCATTGATGGGCTCTAATTTAGTCCTTACAAGGATGTTACGCAAGCTTTTGTTTTTCTTATAGGCGATGACAGGTCGAAGATTCAAAGGTTCATTTAATTTAGCATTGGTAAAATTGAATTCATCTTTTAACATTTTTGCTATTTCGATATTCATTCTGTTGTACGTTAAAGTGAAAGGAATGATGGACCTCCTTTCGCATTCGCCCTCTGATATGTTCATTCCAAATGGCCAGAGGGTTTGAAGCGTATTGATCCAAAAAGCTTCACGTTTTTTTCTAAATTCATCCGTTTCTTCTAATGTGTCTTTAATTGGTGGTTGTTCAATAGGATGGATTTCGAAATCGTTCAAAGAATGGCCAGGAAGGTTAAAATGTTGTGCTACTGGGGCATCAGCATTATGTTTTATATCCTGTTTGTGTCTAGTAGCACGTTCTCGAAAAGGATTTTGACTTTGACCAACATACTGTTTCCGACATCGCTTACAAGTGATAAGGTAAATAATGTTTGGTGAATCACAATGGAGGGGGTTACGGATCTGATAATGATTTTTCGTTTGTTCGGAGGAAAATTCCTCTTTCTGATCAGGCATAAAAGTATGCAGTCTACAACGAGGCTTTTTGCAATTAAATACTGCGCCACTACCATTCTGCAACGGTCTGTTGTGTTCAATCTTCAGTGGTTCGAAATCGGTAGTTTCAGCTGGACTTTCGAGCTTTTTAAGGGTTTGGGATTTCAGGCTACGCAAGAGGCGCAGCGAGTACCCTCTCGATCTGAGGGCGCCAAATAGAGTAGAACAAGCCTCATTGAAATTTACCTTATCACTTGAATTGCGGTGGAAACGAATGAGTTGTGATTTGATGATACCTTTAAATGTATGTTGAGGATGAAATGATTTTGTGTGCAACAATTGATGTGAATCAGTTGGTTTAAAATACACTTTATAATCTAAATGACCGGACGCCTGAAATTGCTTGCCTTTATACACGGTCACATCGAGAAAATCAACAGAATTTTCACTGATAGTAGCTTTCAATTTAATATTTGGATCGTGATTGTTAAAAATTTCTAAAAATTCATCAAAATCTTCTTTTGAATGTTCCCAAATAATAAAAATGTCATCTAAATACCTGAGATATACGAGAGGATGCTTTGCACATTTGCTTAAGGCATTTTCCTCCCATTCCGCTACATAAATGCTTGCAAAATTAGGACTGAATCTTTTGCCCATAGGACAACCCATTATTTGTAGAAAATATTCTCCATTGAATTGAAAGTCATTACCTTTTAAGCTCAGCTCTAAAAGATCCAAAATTTGTTCATCCGGGCGTTTCGCATCCGGATATTTTTCAAATGCATTTTTAACTGATTTAACACCTTTATCAATATCAATGTTCGTATACATACTGTCGATATCCAAAGTAGCCAGAATTGCATTTTTCGATATTTTCAATTTCGAAATTTTTGACAGGAAATCCTGTGTATTTTTTAGATAGCTCGGATGTCTATTTGCTATAGGTTTCAGATGATAATCAATTAATTCCGAGATCGCATAGGATTCCGAATTACAATCTGATACAATTGGCCTCCCGGGTGGAGTTAAGTCATCCGTCCATGAAGAACGGTCTTTGTGGATCTTTGGTAGGATATAAAATTGTCTTGTTTGAGCACTGAGCTTAGCTGTTAAATATTTCAATTGTTTTTTGGTAATGTGACCTTCGTCGAGGAGAAATTTTAAGATCTTATTGAATTTTTCGATATTACTAGGCCAAATAAGTGAATTTATTTTCTTATAATGTTTTGTATTGCTGAGTTGTCTCATGGCTTCCTTTATATAATTATCCCGAGATAGAACAACTACCGACCCACCTTTGTCGGCTGGTTTAATTACTAATTTCTTATTTTTTCGAAGTTTCGTGAGGGCTCTCCGTTCACCAGCTGTTAAATTGTCTTTATCGGAGAGTATGTTCATGCTGAACACCTTTTTGATGATTCGTTTGCTAGCCTCAATAATTTCGGGATCTACTTCACTATCTGGAGGTGACCAACCAGATGATTCTGTAAAAGGAAGTTTCCGACCGCTGGAGTTTCTAAAACGGTCGGCTAATTTCATTTGCCTAAGAAAATTACAGTTGTATGATGGTAAATTTGTTTGGTTATCAGTTTTAGGCTTGGGTGTTGGTACAAAAGTTAAACCGCGATCTAAAAGAGATTTCTCTTGGGTTGTTAGGTCATTGGTGCCAGACAGGTTAACCACATTAGTTCCTAATCCCACATCTGTTAGGCGGCTGTTACCTTTGCCTTTACTTAGTTTAAATTTAGGTGGTTCAACCAGTGATCGTACATAATATTGGCGGTTCTCGTGGTCCAATGGATTAAATCCTGAGCAACATCAAACTTGGCGTCATCAATTTTTGGTATCACGTTAACGTCCTTCACTTTCCGAATGGTTTCGTTGATGATGCTCAGGGTTCTCCTCTCAGCCTGAGGGAGTTTTTGCGAAAAGTTTAGTTCAGCGAAATAAATTTTTGCGGATCTAAACTTGACCCTGATATCGCTAAGCATATTCCGCAACTGCTTAACTACGAGATCAGAATTATCGTTTCGAGAATTCACGCCAATATTTAATAATATTTTTTGGGGACTGGACTGGCCCCTGTGCCCTTTAAACATAGAGCGCAGATCATTGAATTTGGCGCCGGGGTAACACTCCACCTGGATGTCCGGATGGGGATTTCGATCAATGCGTCCTAAATTTGAACTTCCAATCATAAGGATGTTTTTACAAACATCGGGGAGGCGCCAATTCCTTTTGTCAAAATTAACTCCGCTTTTATGCCGAAACTGGGAGAATTTAGAATCAAATGAGCGGCCCGAGTTGCGGCTCGGTGATTTGACTTTCTCTGAGTACGATATACCTGGTTGATCCACACTAGAGGCAGGAGAAGGGGGAGAAGAAACAGAAGCAGGAGAGGAAACAGAAGTAGGAGAAGAAACAGAAGGAGGAGAAGAAACAGAAGGAGGAGGAGGAGTTCTAGTAAGAGCACTAGGAGAACCAGAGAAGAAAGGCTGAGGAGGAGTAGGAGGTAGAGGAGCAAGACGAGGCGAGACAGCGTTACTCAATTTGCGAGCATCTTCAGTCACAATATGGACCGGAGATGTTTGCAAATTGAGGCGCTTACTCTGAGAGAAAGAAGAAGTAGAAGGAAAAGAAGAGGGAGAAGTGCTTTGCCTTGATCTTTTCTTATTTTGCTTTTCGCGTTGGGGTAGAGGGACAACACGGGCCGGAGTTTGCTTGCTCCCTCCCGTATTGTTCCTTACTCCAGACGCTGGGCGAAGTTCCGAAATGTAAGACTCATAAGCCGAAATCGTCTTATATGTCAACTTATTTTTAAAGTTCTTTTTAGCCCAGATCAAGGCACGCGCCGAAGCGCTGTTGAAGTCTATTTTTTCGAGTCCAGGAGGTGGTCGCATAGCCAAAGTTATCTTAGACTTCAACTGGTTTAAATTCATCTTATAATGCTCAACTAAAGCATTTAACGTTTGACTGGCCCATCCCACACTAATCTGTCGAAAAACAGAAAAAAATGTGTGGGGTGGGAAGAGCTGGCTTTAGAAAGCCACCTAACTCATCTACTTTCTTCTCAAGCTGTTTCGGGAAATCCCGATTTGCCAAATGGTGCTCTAATAGCCCAATGTGGTGCAAACATTGAAGCACCTGAAACAGAGCCTTGACCAGCCTAGAATAAGCCTGGAACGATTGTTCCTGGCCAGTTCCGGACTGGGCAACTCTCTGCTTCTGATGCCTCTGTCCTTTTCTTGCCATTGTTAAAGAAAGTAGCTGAATTAAGTATAAATAAAATATAAAGTGATGAAATAAATAAAATTGGAAAATTAGATATTACCTATTAAAGAAGATACCTGGATTGGTTGCAGTCTTCAGCAAAGGTAGAAAATAATCCGTCTGTCTCGACGCGTTTCGCTTGGTTTGGCTTTTTCAAAGAGACTTTGAGGAAAATGATTCCAACTTTGGGAGGGCATGCATGGTATATATCCATATGTGGGCTGGGGGGGGGGGTTTCACAGCTCAGTACATAATTAAACTCGGTAACAAGCTGACAAATGTCACTCATCTAATTAATTCTTTTCAATCTGAGATGTCCCAAGTTTGTTTTTCACAACTCAGTTTGTGTCGTCCAAACAAATTAGATGAAGCCCTATTGATTGGCTTTCATTGAATTTTAATCAGTCAATGAGTGGTTTGCTGACCCCATGAAGCCCTATTGGTTGGCTTTGATTTAAGTAAAACCAATCGGGAGCGGTTTGCTTCACTGGCTTCAGTATTATGTGAAAATAATATGAAAAAATGGTTTGATAAAATATATTGAGACTAAAGAAATAAATGAAAAAATAACGCCAAAGATCATGATGCCTCACGAATGTTATCAGTTGGAATGAATATCCCCCGACGGAGGTTTATGACGGAAAATATTTTACACCACGTAGAAATTGTGTGTTTTACCTTCTGAACCTCTACATTGTGTGAAAGGTATGAAAAATTTAAATAAAAATAAAAATAATAATTTAAATAAATGAATCAACCAAATAAATAAATAAATAAATAAATAAATAAATAAATAAATAAATAAATAAAAATTAATAAAAAGTTAAAAATAATCAATAAATAAATATATAAATAAATAAATAATAATTTTATTTAGGAAATACATACACATGATTGAAATTGGAACCTATTTTGTTTTTGGGCATATATGAACTCTGGCACTCGCCTGTGTGTGTTTGAGGTTAAAAAATCGCACTGGCACAGACATTTCCTACTGAAACGGTTTTTTCTTTTAATATGCCGCGGAAAAATTGTTTTCATTTACTGAACCCTGATGGGTTTCAAACATGACAAAAAATTTCATAAAATTGATTTAAACTAAGTGATGAGCTTAGGAACTGGTTAAACTGACTGGCAAAAATTGATGTTATTCATTGATGGGCTCTAATTTAGTCCTTACAAGGATGTTACGCAAGCTTTTGTTTTTCTTATAGGCGATGACAGGTCGAAGATTCAAAGGTTCATTTAATTTAGCATTGGTAAAATTGAATTCATCTTTTAACATTTTTGCTATTTCGATATTCATTCTGTTGTACGTTAAAGTGAAAGGAATGATGGACCTCCTTTCGCATTCGCCCTCTGATATGTTCATACCAAATGGCCAGAGGGTTTGAAGCGTATTGATCCAAAAAGCTTCACGTTTTTTTCTAAATTCATCCGTTTCTTCTAATGTGTCTTTAATTGGTGGTTGTTCAATAGGATGGATTTCGAAATCGTCCAAAGAATGGCCAGGAAGGTTAAAATGTTGTGCTACTGGGGCATCAGCATTATGTTTTATATCCTGTTTGTGTCTAGTAGCACGTTCTCGAAAAAGATTTTGACTTTGACCAACATACTGTTTCCGACATCGCTTACAAGTGATAAGGTAAATAATGTTTGGTGAATCACAATGGAGGGGGTTACGGATCTGATAATGATTTTTCGTTTGTTCGGAGGAAAATTCCTCTTTCTGATCAGGCATAAAAGTATGCAGTCTACAACGAGGCTTTTTGCAATTAAATACTGCGCCACTACCATTCTGCAACGGTCTGTTGTGTTCAATCTTCAGTGGTTCGAAATCGGTAGTTTCAGCTGGACTTTCGAGCTTTTTTAGGGTTTGGGATTTCAGGCTATGCAAGAGGCGCAGCGAGTACCCTCTCGATCTGAGGGCGCCAAATAGAGTAGAACAAGCCTCATTGAAATTTACCTTATCACTTGAATTGCGGTGGAAACGAATGAGTTGTGATTTGATGATACCTTTAAATGTATGTTGAGGATGAAATGATTTTGTGTGCAACAATTGATGTGAATCAGTTGGTTTAAAATACACATTATAATCTAAATGACCGGACGCCTGAAATTGCTTGCCTTTATACACGGTCACATCGAGAAAATCAACAGAATTTTCACTGATAGTAGCTTTCAATTTAATATTTGGATCGTGATTGTTCAAAATTTCTAAAAATTCATCAAAATCTTCTTTTGAATGTTCCCAAATAATAAAAATGTCATCTAAATACCTGAGATATACGGGAGGATGCTTTGCACATTTGCTTAAGGCATTTTCCTCCCATTCCGCTACATAAATGCTTGCAAAATTAGGACTGAATCTTTTGCCCATAGGACAACCCATTATTTGTAGAAAATATTCTCCATTGAATTGAAAGTCATTACCTTTTAAGCTCAGCTCTAAAAGATCCAAAATTTGTTCATCCGGGCGTTTCGCATCCGGATATTTTTCAAATGCATTTTTAACTGATTTAACACCTTTATCAATATCAATGTTCGTATACATACTGTCGATATCCAAAGTAGCCAGAATTGCATTTTTCGATATTTTCAATTTCGAAATTTTTGACAGGAAATCCTGTGTATTTTTTAGATAGCTCGGATGTCTATTTGCTATAGGTTTCAGATGATAATCAATTAATTCCGAGATCGCATAAGATTCCGAATTACAATCTGATACAATTGGCCTCCCGGGTGGAGTTAAGTCATCCGTCCATGAAGAACGGTTCTTGTGGATCTTTGGTAGGATATAAAATTGTCTTGTTTGAGCACTGCGCTTAGCTGTTAAATATTTCAATTGTTTTTTGGTAATGTGACCTTCGTCGAGGAGAAATTTTAAGATCTTATTGAATTTTTCGATATTACTAGGCCAAATAAGTGAATCTATTTTCTTATAATGTTTAGTATTGCTGAGTTGTCTCATGGCTTCCTTTATATAATTATCCCGAGATAGAACAACTACCGACCCACCTTTGTCGGCTGGTTTAATTACTAATTTCTTATTTTTTCGAAGTTTCGTGACGGCTCTCCGTTCACCAGCTGTTAAATTGTCTTTATCGGAGAGTATGTTCATGCTGAACACCTTTTTGATTATTCGTTTGCCAGCCTCAATAATTTCGGGATCTACTTCACTATCTGGAGGTGACCAACCAGATGATTCTGTGAAAGGAAGTTTCCGACCGCTGGAGTTTCTAAAGCGGTCGGCTAATTTCATTTGCCTAAGAAAATTACTGTTGTATGATGGTAAATTTGTTTGGTTATCAGTTTTAGGCTTTGGTGCTGGTACAAAAGTTAAACCGCGATCTAAAAGCGATTTTTCTTGGGTTGTTAGGTCATTGGTGCCAGACAGGTTAACCACATTAGTTCCTAATCCAACATCTGTTAGGCGGCTGTTACCTTTGCCTTTACTTAGTTTAAATTCAGGTGGTTCAACCAGTGATCGTACATAATATTGGCGGTTCTCGTGGTCCAATGGATTAAATCCTGAGCAACATCAAACTTCGCGTCATCAATTTTTGGTATCACGTTAACGTCCTTCACTTTCCGAATGGTTTCGTTGATGATGCTCAGGGTTCTCCTCTCAGCCTGAGGGAGTTTTTGCGAAAAGTTTAGTTCAGCGAAATAAATTTTTGCTGATCTAAACTTGACCCTGATATCGCTAAGCATATTCCGCAACTGCTTAACTACGAGATCAGAATTATCGTTTCGAGAATTCACGCCAATATTTAATAATATTTTTTGGGTACTGGACTGGCCCCTGTGCCCTTTAAACATAGAGCGCAGATGATTGAATTTGGCGTCGGGGTAACACTCCACCTGGATGTCCGGATGGGGATTTCGATCAATGCGTCCTAAATTTGAACTTCCAATCATAAGGATGTTTTTACAAACATCGGGGATGAAATCTAGATATTACCTATTAGAGAAGATACCTGGATTGGTTGTAGTCTTCAGCAAAGGTAGAAAATAATCCGTCTGTCTCGACGCGTTTCGCTTGGTTTGGCTTTTTCAAAGAGACTTTGAGGAAAATGATTCCAACTTTGGGAGGGCATGCATGGTATATATCCATATGTGGGCTGGGGGTGTTTTTCACAGCTCAGTACATAATTAAACTCGGTAACAAGCTGACAAATGTCACTCATCTAATTAATTCTTTTCAATCTGAGATGTCCCAAGTTTGTTTTTCACAACTCAGTTTGTGTCGTCCAAACAAATTAGATGAAGCCCTATTGATTGGCTTTCATTGAATTTTAATCAGTCAGTGAGTGGTTTGCTTTACTGACCCCATGAAGCCCTATTGGTTGGCTTTGATTTTAGTAAAACCAATCGGGAGCGGTTTGCTTTACTGGCTTCAGTATTATGTGAAAATAATATGAAAGAATGGTTTGATAAAATATATTGAGACTAAAGAAATAAATGAAAAAATAACGCCAAAGATCATGATGCCTCACGAATGTTATCAGTTGGAATGAATATCCCCCGACGGAGGTTTATGACGGAAAATATTTTACACCACGTAGAAATTGTGTGTTTTACCTTCTGAACCTCTACATTGTGTGAAAGGTATGAAAAATTAAAAATAAAAATAAAAATTTAAATAAATGAATCAACCAAATAAATAAATAAATAAATAAATAAATAAATAAATAAATAAATAAATAAATAAATAAATAAATAAAAATTAATAAAAAATTAAAAATAATCAATAAATAAATATATAAATAAATAAATAATAATTTTATTTAGGAAATACATACACATGATTGAAATTAGAACCTATTTTGTTTTTGGGCATATATGAACTCTAGCACTCGCCTGTGTGTGTTTGAGGTTAAAAAATCGCACTGGCACAGACATTTCCTACTGAAACGTTTTTTTCTTTTAATATGCCGCCGAAAAATTGTTTTCATTTACTGAACCCCGATGGGTTTCAAACATGACAAAAAATTACACAAAATTGATTTAAACTAAGTGATGAGCTTAGGAACTGGTTAAACTGACTGGCAATAATCGATGTTATTCACTGATGGGCTCTAATTTAGTCCTTACAAGGATGTTACGCAAGCTTTTGTTTTTCTTATAGACGATGACAGGTCGAAGATTCAAAGGTTCCTTTAATTTAGCATTGGTAAAATTGAATTCATCTTTTAACATTTTTGCTATTTCGATATTCATTCTGTTGTACGTTAAAGTGAAAGGAATGATGGACCTCCTTTCGCATTCGCCCTCTGATATGTTCATACCAAACGGCCAGAGGGTTTGAAGCGTATTGATCCAAAAAGCTTCACGTTTTTTTCTAAATTCATCCGTTTCTTCTAATGTGTCTTTAATTGGTGGTTGTTCAATTGGGTGGATTTCGAAATCATCCAAAGAATGGCCAGGAAGGTTAAAATGTTGTGCTACTGGGGCATCAGCATTATGTTTTATATCCTGTTTGTGTCTAGTAGCACGTTCTCGGAAAGGATTTTGACTTTGACCAACATACTGTTTCCGACATCGCTTACAAGTGATAAGGTAAATAATGTTTGGTGAATCACAGTGGAGGGGGTTACGGATCTGATAATGATTTTTCGTTTGTTCGGAGGAAAATTCCTCTTTCTGATCAGGCATAAATGTATGCAGTCTACAACGAGGCTTTTTGCAATTAAATACCGCGCCACTACTATTTTGCAACGGTCTGTTGTGTTCAATCTTCAGTGGTTCGAAATCGGTAGTTTCAGCTGGACTTTCGAGCTTTTTCAGGGTTTGGGATTTCAGGCTACGCAAAAGGCGCAGCGAGTACCCTCTCGATCTGAGGGCGCCAAATAGAGTAGAACAAGCCTCATTGAAATTTACCTTATCACTTGAATTGCGGTGGAAACGAATGAGCTGTGATTTGATGATACCTTTAAATGTATGTTGAGGATGAAATGATTTTGTGTGCAACAATTGATGTGAATCAGTTGGTTTAAAATATACTTTATAATCTAAATGACCGGACGCCTGAAATTGCTTGCCTTTATACACGGTCACATCGAGAAAATCAACAGAATTTTCACTGATAGTAGCTTTCAATTTAATATTTGGATCGTGATTGTTCAAAATTTCTAAAAAATCATCAAAATCTTCTTTTGAATGTTCCCAAATAATAAAAATGTCATCTAAATATCTGAGATATACGAGAGGATGCTTTGCACATTTGTTTAAGGCATTTTCCTCCCATTCCGCTACATAAATGCTTGCAAAATTGGGACTGAATCTTTTACCCATAGGACAACCCATTATTTGTAGAAAATATTCTCCATTGAATTGAAAGTCATTACCTTTTAAGCTCAGCTCTAAAAGATCCAAAATTTGTTCATCCGGGCGTTTCGCATCCGGATATTTTTTATTTTTAAAATCACCCAACAAAATATATGGAGTTGGGAGCTGTTGGACCAGTAGCTCAAGATCATTCAGTTGTAGGGCTTTACTTGGTGAAACATAAATCGAACACATTGTAACTGTTCTGTCCAAAGTTAGGCATACCGCCACAGCTTGTAAATTTGCCTGTAATGGTACAGAACTGTGAATGATGTCGTTCCTAACTAAAACAGATGTTCCACGAATATGAAGATCATTATCATCTGACCAGGTATTATACGATGTATAATGCTTAAACGTTGAATGATCCTCAGCCTCAGGTTTCTTTAGAAGAGTTTCCTGCAGGCAAACAGCAGCAGGTTTATAGTTTTGGCTTAGAAGGCCCCGTTCATTAAAATTCGCTCTAAAACCTCGACAATTCCACTGTATTATAGTATTATATTGTGTTTAGGTGTGTTGGCCATGTTTGAGCGGCGATTTTGCTGGTGTTTTTTTTTTGGTGAAGTTTTTCGTGGGGACTTACCCTGTCATGAAGACAGGCGTGGCTTAGACGAGAACGTGTCATCGAGGCACTCATCGACTGACATTTCCTCGATGCCGTCAAACATGTTGCTCGTCACAACATTTTGAAGGTGTTTTGTGATTCTGTCCGATTCTAATTTTTGTTTTTCTTTATCTTTACGGGCTTTTTCTTGTCGTCTTCTCTGACTCTGGCTCAAATTGTGCTGATGGCGGTCTCGTTGATTTTGTTTTGACTTGTCTGACTCATTGTTCTGTTCGGGTTTCAAACCTTGATTTTTGTTTGCTTGTTCATGTATGTTTTTTGTTTTTGTTTCATTCGATGTGGAGGGAGCAGTTGAATTTGTGTGTGTTGACTTTGGTTCTGTGCGTTCAATTTGTTCTATCGTAAATGCCCGTAAAGGAGTTGGTATACCGCCTTTAAGCCATGTATATAGTGTTTGACATTCTACTGATTTTGTTGGAGCCATCCAACCAATTATTTCAGTAAAAAAACAATACAACAAAAACTACTTCTGACAACCGACGCAGACAGTGCAACAAAACGGAAGATGTTAAAAAAGGTATCAAAGTCATTAAAAGTCAGTTTGGGTAGTAATGAGAAAAAATAAAACTAAAAGAAATGACTGATTGAATGACCTCCCAATGCCCCCCCCCCCCCCTCCCGACGTGACACCCGATATTTTTGGGGTTGTGGGCTCCCGATTGGTCAGAACGAGCCATCTGACCATTCGTCTACTCCCGAAATTCGAGCCAAAGCAGTGTGTTGAACATTATCTAGAAAATGGAGATCAGAGCCAAACAGGGTTTACGACCTGATCTCCATCTTGGAGACTGCCCTAACCGGGGCCACGCGTCCTCAACTACCAGGATTCCTTTTTCCGGGGCCTACATAACGCACCTCACGGGAGAACAAGGTGCCTGCCAGATGGTATTAGCAGGATTGATCATTTTGGTCCGGGGCTGCGTATTTGTGTATTTCGCAGCGAACCAGCTCAATTGAGCAAATCTGCCAATTAGAAATTAGCAAACCTGCCCAATTGAGCAGGCCGCCCTCTATCCGCCACCTGAGGACCGCCTAGTAGGGGATGATCACCACCCCCCCCCCCCTAGGCCATATACAAAAATGTCCATTCAAATTTTATTATATTTCGATTTTTGTCTCAAAACATAGCTTATGACCCCTCATTGGAACAAACTCATTGAGCTTGTTCCAGTGTGTGTGTGTGTGGGTTTGTCTTACCGACTTGATGAGGTAACTAGACAAAAGAGTTTGCGTGTTTTGCCTTACCGAGGTACAAAAGACAAAATAAACCCTTTACCTCGTCTGTTTTCCCAGAACTCTACCGGCAAAACGAGGTAGAAACCGTTAGTCCGCACAAAGGACAAACAATGGTGTACCTCGGTATGTGGGGTAGACAAAGATGTGTGTGTGTGTGTGTGTGTGTGGGTTTGTCTTACCAACTTGACGAGGTAACTAGACAATTTATTTATTTATTGATGTTTAAGGTCATATATTTATGCACAATGGCTAATCATGACCGTGACAGTTTTATGGGTGGAGGAAGCCGGAGTACCCGGAGAGAACCACCGAGCAACGACGAGCAGCTGCCAGCTCCCCAACATCGTAACTCCGCACTGCAGCACAGGCAGGGTTAGATTGGTTGAAGACATGCGTACCATCGACGTGCAGTACGCCTTAGTACACGGCGTCATCGTGCCCCCACGCGGGCAATGGGGATGAAGTGTCTTGCCCAAGGACACAACGCGGTTGCCGCAGCCGGGATTCGAACCGAGGACCTCTCGGCTTGCAGCCTGCACCTCTACCTACTGAGCCACCGCGCTCCCAGGTAACTAGACAAAAGAGTTTGCGTGTTTCGCCTTACCGAGGTACAAAAGACAAAAGAAACCCTTTACCTCGGTTGTTTTCCCAGAACTGTACCGGCAATACGTCCTAAATTTGAACTTCCAATCATAAGGATGTTTTTACAAACATCTGGGAGGCGCCAATTCCTTTTGTCAAAAATAACTCCGCTTTTATGCCGAAACTGGGAGAATTTAGAATCAAATGTATGTATGTATGTATGTATGTATGTATGTATGTATGTATGTATGTATGTATGTATGTATGTATGTATGTATGTATGTATGTATGTATGTATGTATGTATGTATGTATGTATGTATGTATGTATGTATGTATGTATGTATGTATGTATGTATGTATGTATGTATGTATGTATGTATGTATGTATGTATGTATGTATGTATGTATGTATGTATGTATGTATGTATGTATGTATGTATGTATGTATGTATGTATGTATGTATGTATGTATGTATGTATGTATGTATGTATGTATGTATGTATGTATGTATGTATGTATGTATGTATGTATGTATGTATGTATGTATGTATGTATGTATGTATGTATGTATGTATGTATGTATGTATGTATGTATGTATGTATGTATGTATGTATGTATGTATGTATGTATGTATGTATGTATGTATGTATGTATGTATGTATGTATGTATGTATGTATGTATGTATGTATGTATGTATGTATGTATGTATGTATGTATGTATGTATGTATGTATGTATGTATGTATGTATGTATGTATGTATGTATGTATGTATGTATGTATGTATGTATGTATGTATGTATGTATGTATGTATGTATGTATGTATGTATGTATGTATGTATGTATGTATGTATGTATGTATGTATGTATGTATGTATGTATGTATGTATGTATGTATGTATGTATGTATGTATGTATGTATGTATGTATGTATGTATGTATGTATGTATGTATGTATGTATGTATGTATGTATGTATGTATGTATGTATGTATGTATGTATGTATGTATGTATGTATTTGAGGTTAAAAAATCGCACTGGCACAGACATTTCATACTGAAACGTTTTTTTCTTTTAATATGCCGCCGAAAAATTGTTTTCATTTACTGAACCCAGATGGGTTTCAAACATGACAAAAAATTACACCAAATTTGATTTAAACTAAGTGATGAGCTTAGGAACTGGTTAAACTGACTGGCAATAATTGATGTTATTCATTGATGGGCTCTAATTTAGTCCTTACAAGGATGTTACGCAAGCTTTTGTTTTTCTTATAGGCGATGACAGGTCGAAGATTCAAAGGTTC
The DNA here is from genome assembly GCA_031216915.1 of Pictodentalium vernedei. Classification (NCBI taxonomy): domain Eukaryota; kingdom Metazoa; phylum Mollusca; class Scaphopoda; order Dentaliida; family Dentaliidae; genus Pictodentalium; species Pictodentalium vernedei. The sequence goes on from CM062295.1 coordinate 475,416,766, forward strand.
ATTTAATTTAGCATTGGTAAAATTGAATTCATCTTTTAACATTTTTGCTATTTCGATATTCATTCTGTTGTACGTTAAAGTGAAAGGAATGATGGACCTCCTTTCGCATTCGCCCTCTGATATGTTCATACCAAATGGCCAGAGGGTTTGAAGCGTATTGATCCAAAAAGCTTCACGTTTTTTTCTAAATTCATCCGTTTCTTCTAATGTGTCTTTAATTGGTGGTTGTTCAATTGGGTGGATTTCGAAATCGTCCAAAGAATGGCCAGGAAGGTTAAAATGTTGTGCTACTGGGGCATCAGCATTATGTTTTATATCCTGTTTGTGTCTAGTAGCACGTTCTCGAAAAGGATTTTGACTTTGACCAACATACTGTTTCCGACATCGCTTACAAGTGATAAGGTAAATAATGTTTGGTGAATCACAATGGAGGGGGTTACGGATCTGATAATGATTTTTCGTTTGTTCGGAGGAAAATTCCTCTTTCTGATCAGGCATAAAAGTATGCAGTCTACAATGAGGCTTTTTGCAATTAAATACCGCGCCACTACTATTTTGCAACGGTCTGTTGTGTTCAATCTTCAGTGGTTCGAAATCGGTAGTTTCAGCTGGACTTTCGAGCTTTTTCAAGGTTTGGGATTTCAGGCTACGCAAAAGGCGCAGCGAGTACCCTCTCGATCTGAGGGCGCCAAATAGAGTAGAACAAGCCTCATTGAAATTTACCTTATCACTTGAATTGCGGTGGAAACGAATGAGCTGTGATTTGATGATACCTTTAAATGTATGTTGAGGATGAAATGATTTAGTGTGCAACAATTGATGTGAATCAGTTGGTTTAAAATATACTTTATAATCTAAATGACCGGACGCCTGAAATTGCTTGCCTTTATACACGGTTACATCGAGAAAATCAACAGAATTTTCACTGATAGTAGCTTTCAATTTAATATTTGGATCGTGATTATTCAAAATTTCTAAAAATTCATCAAAATCTTCTTTTGAATGTTCCCAAATAATAAAAATGTCATCTAAATATCTGAGATATACGAGAGGATGCTTTGCACATTTTCTTAAGGCATTTTCCTCCCATTCCGCTACATAAATGCTTGCAAAATTAGGACTGAATCTTTTACCCATAGGACAACCCATTATTTGTAGAAAATATTCTCCATTGAATTGAAAGTCATTACCTTTTAAGCTCAGCTCTAAAAGATCCAAAATTTGTTCATCCGGGCGTTTCGCATCCGGATATTTTTCAAATGCATTTTTAACTGATTTAACACCTTTATCAATATCAATGTTCGTATACATACTGTCGATATCCAAAGTAGCCAGAATTGCATTTTTTGATATTTTCAATTTCGAAATTTTTGACAGGAAATCCTGTGTGTTTTTTAGATAGCTCGGATGTCTATTTGCTATAGGTTTAAGATGATAATCAATTAATTCCGAGATCGCATAAGATTCCGAATTACAATCTGATACAATTGGCCTCCCGGGTGGAGTTAAGTCATCCGTCCATGAAGAACGGTCCTTGTGGATCTTTGGTAGGATATAAAATTGTCTTGTTTGAGCACTGAGCTTAGCTGTTAAATATTTCAATTGTTTTTTGGTAATGTGACCTTCGTCGAGGAGAAATTTTAAGATCTTATTGAATTTTTCGATATTACTAGGCCAAACAAGTGAATCTATTTTCTTATAATGTTTAGTATTGCTGAGTTGTCTCATGGCTTCCTTTATATAATTATCCCGAGATAGAACAACTACCGACCCACCTTTGTCGGCTGGTTTAATTACTAATTTCTTATTTTTTCGAAGTTTCGTGAGGGCTCTCCGTTCACCAGCTGTTAAATTGTCTTTATCGGAGAGTATGTTCATGCTGAACACCTTTTGGATGATTCGTTTGCTAGCCTCAATAATTTCGGGATCTACTTCACTATCTGGAGGTGACCAACCAGATGATTCTGTAAAAGGAAGTTTCCGACCGCTGGAGTTTCTAAAGCGGTCGGCTAATTTCATTTGCCTAAGAAAATTACAGTTGTATGATGGTAAATTTGTTTGGTTATCAGTTTTAGGCTTTGGTGCTGGTACAAAAGTTAAACCGCGATCTAAAAGAGATTTCTCTTGGGTTGTTAGGTCATTGGTGCCAGACAGGTTAACCACATTAGTTCCTAATCCCACATCTGTTAGGCGGCTGTTACCTTTGCCTTTACTTAGTTTAAATTTAGGTGGTTCAACCAGTGATCGTACATAATATTGGCGGTTCTCGTGGTCCAATGGATTAAATCCTGAGCAACATCAAACTTTGCGTCATCAATTTTTGGTATCACGTTAACGTCCTTCACTTTCCGAATGGTTTCGTTGATGATGCTCAGGGTTCTCCTCTCAGCCTGAGGGAGTTTTTGCGAAAAGTTTAGTTCAGCGAAATAAATTTTTGCTGATCTAAACTTGACCCTGATATCGCTAAGCATATTCCGCAACTGCTTAACTACGAGATCAGAATTATCGTTTCGAGAATTCACGCCAATATTTAATAATATTTTTTGGGGACTGGACTGGCCCCTGTGCCCTTTAAACATAGAGCGCAGATGATTGAATTTGGCGCCGGGGTAACACTCCACCTGGATGTCCGGATGGGGATTTCGATCAATGCGTCCTAAATTTGAACTTCCAATCATAAGGATGTTTTTACAAACATCGGGGAGGCGCCAATTCCTTTTGTCAAAATTAACTCCGCTTTTATGCCGAAACTGGGAGAATTTAGAATCAAATGAGCGGCCCGAGTTGCGGCTCGGTGATTTGACTTTCTCTGAGTACGATATACCTGGTTGAACCACACTAGATGCAGGGGAAGGGGGAGAAGAAACAGAAGCAGGAGAGGAAACAGAAACAGGAGAAGAAACAGAAGGAGGAGGAGGAGTTCTAGTGAGAGCACTAGGAGAACTAGAGAAGAAAGGCTGAGGAGGAGTAGGAGGTAGAGGAACAAGACGAGGCGAGACAGCGTTATTCAATTTGCGAGCATCTTCAGTCACAATATGGACCGGAGATGTTCGCAAATTGAGGCGCTTACTCTGAGAGAAAGAAGAAGTAGAAGGAAAAGAAGAGGGAGAAGTGCTTTGCCTTGATCTTTTCTTATTTTGCTTTTCGCGTTGGGGTAGAGGGACAACACGGGCCGGAGTTTGCTTGCTCCCTCCCGTATTGTTCCTTACTCCAGACGCTGGGCGAAGTTCCGAAATGTAAGACTCATAGGCCGAAATCGTCTTACCTGTCAACTTGTTTTTAAAGTTTTTTTGAGCCCAGATCAAGGCACGCGCCGAAGCGCTGTTGAAGTCTATCTTTTCGAGTCCAGGAGGTGGTCGCATAGCCAAAGTTATCTTAGACTTCAACTGGTTGAAATTTATCTTATAATGCTCAATTAAAGCATTTAACGTTTGATTGGCCCATCCCACACTAATCTGTCGAAAAACAGAAAAAATGTGTGGGGTGGGAAGAGCCGGCTTTAGAAAGCCACCTAACTCATCTACTTTCTTCTCCAACTGCTTCGGGAAATCCCGGTTGGCCAAATGCTGCTCTAGGAGCCCAATATGGTGCATACACTGAATCACCTGGAAAAGGGCCTTGACCAATCTAGAATAGGCCTGGAACGATTGTTCCTGGCCCCTTCCAGACTGGGCAACTCTCTTTCCCTGATGCTTCTGTCTTTTTTGAGCCATTTGAAGAATAAGTAGATGAATTTAAAATGAAATTAAAATGAAGAAATGAAATAAATTAAAATGAAATCTAGATATTACCTATTAGAGAAGATACCTGGATTGGTTGTAGTCTTCAGCAAAGGTAGAAAATAATCCGTCTGTCTCGACGCGTTTCGCTTGGTTTGGCTTTTTCAAAGAGACTTTGAGGAAAATGATTCCAACTTTGGGAGGGCATGCATGGTATATATCCATATGTGGGCTGGGGGTGTTTTTCACAGCTCAGTACATAATTAAACTCGGTAACAAGCTGACAAATGTCACTCATCTAATTAATTCTTTTCAATCTGAGATGTCCCAAGTTTGTTTTTCACAACTCAGTTTGTGTCGTCCATACAAGTTAGATGAAGCCCTATTGATTGGCTTCCATTGAATTTTAATCAGTCAGTGAGTGGTTTACTTTACTGACCCCATGAAGCCCTATTGGTTGGCTTTGATTTAAGTAAAACCAATCGGGAGCGGTTTGCTTTACTGGCTTCAGAAGTATGTGAAAATAATATGAAAAAATGGTTTGATAAAATATATTGTGACTAAAGAAATAAATGAAAAAATAACGCCAAAGATCATGATGCCTCACGAATGTTATCAGTTGGAAAGAATATCCCCCGACGGAGGTTTATGACGGAAAATATTTTACACCACGTAGAAATTGTGTGTTTTACCTTCTGAACCTCTACATTGTGTGAAAGGTATGAAAAATTAAATAAAAATAATAATTTAAATAAATGAATCAAATAAATGAATCAAATAAATAAATAAATAAATAAATAAATAAATAAATAAATAAATAAATAAATAAATAAATAAAAATTAATAAAAAATTAAAAATAATCAATAAATAAATATATAAAGAAATAAATAATAATTTTATTTAGGAAATACATACACATGATTGAAATTAGAACCTATTTTGTTTTGGGGCATAATGAACTCTGGCACTCGCCTGTGTGTGTTTGAGGTTAAAAAATCGCACTGGCACAGACATTTCATACTGAAACGTTTTTTTCTTTTAATATGCCGCCGAAAAATTGTTTTCATTTACTGAACCCAGATGGGTTTCAAACATGACAAAAAATTACACCAAATTTGATTTAAACTAAGTGATGAGCTTAGGAACTGGTTAAACTGACTGGCAATAATTGATGTTATTCATTGATGGGCTCTAATTTAGTCCTTACAAGGATGTTACGCAAGCTTTTGTTTTTCTTATAGGCGATGACAGGTCGAAGATTCAAAGGTTCATTTAATTTAGCATTGGTAAAATTGAATTCATCTTTTAACATTTTTGCTATTTCGATATTCATTCTGTTGTACGTTAAAGTGAAAGGAATGATGGACCTCCTTTCGCATTCGCCCTCTGATATGTTCATACCAAATGGCCAGAGGGTTTGAAGCGTATTGATCCAAAAAGCTTCACGTTTTTTTCTAAATTCATCCGTTTCTTCTAATGTGTCTTTAATTGGTGGTTGTTCAATTGGGTGGATTTCGAAATCGTCCAAAGAATGGCCAGGAAGGTTAAAATGTTGTGCTACTGGGGCATCAGCATTATGTTTTATATCCTGTTTGTGTCTAGTAGCACGTTCTCGAAAAGGATTTTGACTTTGACCAACATACTGTTTCCGACATCGCTTACAAGTGATAAGGTAAATAATGTTTGGTGAATCACAATGGAGGGGGTTACGGATCTGATAATGATTTTTCGTTTGTTCGGAGGAAAATTCCTCTTTCTGATCAGGCATAAAAGTATGCAGTCTACAACGAGGCTTTTTGCAATTAAATACCGCGCCACTACTATTTTGCAACGGTCTGTTGTGTTCAATCTTCAGTGGTTCGAAATCGGTAGTTTCAGCTGGACTTTCGAGCTTTTTCAAGGTTTGGGATTTCAGGCTACGCAAAAGGCGCAGCGAGTACCCTCTCGATCTGAGGGCGCCAAATAGAGTAGAACAAGCCTCATTGAAATTTACCTTATCACTTGAATTGCGGTGGAAACGAATGAGCTGTGATTTGATGATACCTTTAAATGTATGTTGAGGATGAAATGATTTAGTGTGCAACAATTGATGTGAATCAGTTGGTTTAAAATATACTTTATAATCTAAATGACCGGACGCCTGAAATTGCTTGCCTTTATACACGGTTACATCGAGAAAATCAACAGAATTTTCACTGATAGTAGCTTTCAATTTAATATTTGGATCGTGATTATTCAAAATTTCTAAAAATTCATCAAAATCTTCTTTTGAATGTTCCCAAATAATAAAAATGTCATCTAAATATCTGAGATATACGAGAGGATGCTTTGCACATTTTCTTAAGGCATTTTCCTCCCATTCCGCTACATAAATGCTTGCAAAATTAGGACTGAATCTTTTACCCATAGGACAACCCATTATTTGTAGAAAATATTCTCCATTGAATTGAAAGTCATTACCTTTTAAGCTCAGCTCTAAAAGATCCAAAATTTGTTCATCCGGGCGTTTCGCATCCGGATATTTTTCAAATGCATTTTTAACTGATTTAACACCTTTATCAATATCAATGTTCGTATACATACTGTCGATATCCAAAGTAGCCAGAATTGCATTTTTTGATATTTTCAATTTCGAAATTTTTGACAGGAAATCCTGTGTGTTTTTTAGATAGCTCGGATGTCTATTTGCTATAGGGTTAAGATGATAATCAATTAATTCCGAGATCGCATAAGATTCCGAATTACAATCTGATACAATTGGCCTCCCGGGTGGAGTTAAGTCATCCGTCCATGAAGAACGGTCCTTGTGGATCTTTGGTAGGATATAAAATTGTCTTGTTTGAGCACTGAGCTTAGCTGTTAAATATTTCAATTGTTTTTTGGTAATGTGACCTTCGTCGAGGAGAAATTTTAAGATCTTATTGAATTTTTCGATATTACTAGGCCAAACAAGTGAATCTATTTTCTTATAATGTTTAGTATTGCTGAGTTGTCTCATGGCTTCCTTTATATAATTATCCCGAGATAGAACAACTACCGACCCACCTTTGTCGGCTGGTTTAATTACTAATTTCTTATTTTTTCGAAGTTTCGTGAGGGCTCTCCGTTCACCAGCTGTTAAATTGTCTTTATCGGAGAGTATGTTCATGCTGAACACCTTTTGGATGATTCGTTTGCTAGCCTCAATAATTTCGGGATCTACTTCACTATCTGGAGGTGACCAACCAGATGATTCTGTAAAAGGAAGTTTCCGACCGCTGGAGTTTCTAAAGCGGTCGGCTAATTTCATTTGCCTAAGAAAATTACAGTTGTATGATGGTAAATTTGTTTGGTTATCAGTTTTAGGCTTTGGTGCTGGTACAAAAGTTAAACCGCGATCTAAAAGAGATTTCTCTTGGGTTGTTAGGTCATTGGTGCCAGACAGGTTAACCACATTAGTTCCTAATCCCACATCTGTTAGGCGGCTGTTACCTTTGCCTTTACTTAGTTTAAATTTAGGTGGTTCAACCAGTGATCGTACATAATATTGGCGGTTCTCGTGGTCCAATGGATTAAATCCTGAGCAACATCAAACTTTGCGTCATCAATTTTTGGTATCACGTTAACGTCCTTCACTTTCCGAATGGTTTCGTTGATGATGCTCAGGGTTCTCCTCTCAGTCTGAGGGAGTTTTTGCGAAAAGTTTAGTTCAGCGAAATAAATTTTTGCTGATCTAAACTTGACCCTGATATCGCTAAGCATATTCCGCAACTGCTTAACTACGAGATCAGAATTATCGTTTCGAGAATTCACGCCAATATTTAATAATATTTTTTGGGGACTGGACTGGCCCCTGTGCCCTTTAAACATAGAGCGCAGATGATTGAATTTGGCGCCGGGGTAACACTCCACCTGGATGTCCGGATGGGGATTTCGATCAATGCGTCCTAAATTTGAACTTCCAATCATAAGGATGTTTTTACAAACATCGGGGAGGCGCCAATTCCTTTTGTCAAAATTAACTCCGCTTTTATGCCGAAACTGGGAGAATTTAGAATCAAATGAGCGGCCCGAGTTGCGGCTCGGTGATTTGACTTTCTCTGAGTACGATATACCTGGTTGAACCACACTAGATGCAGGGGAAGGGGGAGAAGAAACAGAAGCAGGAGAGGAAACAGAAACAGGAGAAGAAACAGAAGGAGGAGGAGGAGTTCTAGTGAGAGCACTAGGAGAACTAGAGAAGAAAGGCTGAGGAGGAGTAGGAGGTAGAGGAACAAGACGAGGCGAGACAGCGTTATTCAATTTGCGAGCATCTTCAGTCACAATATGGACCGGAGATGTTCGCAAATTGAGGCGCTTACTCTGAGAGAAAGAAGAAGTAGAAGGAAAAGAAGAGGGAGAAGTGCTTTGCCTTGATCTTTTCTTATTTTGCTTTTCGCGTTGGGGTAGAGGGACAACACGGGCCGGAGTTTGCTTGCTCCCTCCCGTATTGTTCCTTACTCCAGACGCTGGGCGAAGTTCCGAAATGTAAGACTCATAGGCCGAAATCGTCTTACCTGTCAACTTGTTTTTAAAGTTTTTTTGAGCCCAGATCAAGGCACGCGCCGAAGCGCTGTTGAAGTCTATCTTTTCGAGTCCAGGAGGTGGTCGCATAGCCAAAGTTATCTTAGACTTCAACTGGTTGAAATTTATCTTATAATGCTCAATTAAAGCATTTAACGTTTGATTGGCCCATCCCACACTAATCTGTCGAAAAACAGAAAAAATGTGTGGGGTGGGAAGAGCCGGCTTTAGAAAGCCACCTAACTCATCTACTTTCTTCTCCAACTGCTTCGGGAAATCCCGGTTGGCCAAATGCTGCTCTAGGAGCCCAATATGGTGCATACACTGAATCACCTGGAAAAGGGCCTTGACCAATCTAGAATAGGCCTGGAACGATTGTTCCTGGCCCCTTCCAGACTGGGCAACTCTCTTTCCCTGATGCTTCTGTCTTTTTTGAGCCATTTGAAGAATAAGTAGATGAATTTAAAATGAAATTAAAATGAAGAAATGAAATAAATTAAAATGAAATCTAGATATTACCTATTAGAGAAGATACCTGGATTGGTTGTAGTCTTCAGCAAAGGTAGAAAATAATCCGTCTGTCTCGACGCGTTTCGCTTGGTTTGGCTTTTTCAAAGAGACTTTGAGGAAAATGATTCCAACTTTGGGAGGGCATGCATGGTATATATCCATATGTGGGCTGGGGGTGTTTTTCACAGCTCAGTACATAATTAAACTCGGTAACAAGCTGACAAATGTCACTCATCTAATTAATTCTTTTCAATCTGAGATGTCCCAAGTTTGTTTTTCACAACTCAGTTTGTGTCGTCCATACAAGTTAGATGAAGCCCTATTGATTGGCTTCCATTGAATTTTAATCAGTCAGTGAGTGGTTTACTTTACTGACCCCATGAAGCCCTATTGGTTGGCTTTGATTTAAGTAAAACCAATCGGGAGCGGTTTGCTTTACTGGCTTCAGAAGTATGTGAAAATAATATGAAAAAATGGTTTGATAAAATATATTGTGACTAAAGAAATAAATGAAAAAATAACGCCAAAGATCATGATGCCTCACGAATGTTATCAGTTGGAAAGAATATCCCCCGACGGAGGTTTATGACGGAAAATATTTTACACCACGTAGAAATTGTGTGTTTTACCTTCTGAACCTCTACATTGTGTGAAAGGTATGAAAAATTAAATAAAAATAATAATTTAAATAAATGAATCAAATAAATGAATCAAATAAATAAATAAATAAATAAATAAATAAATAAATAAATAAATAAATAAAAATTAATAAAAAATTAAAAATAATCAATAAATAAATATATAAAGAAATAAATAATAATTTTATTTAGGAAATACATACACATGATTGAAATTAGAACCTATTTTGTTTTGGGGCATAATGAACTCTGGCACTCGCCTGTGTGTGTTTGAGGTTAAAAAATCGCACTGGCACAGACATTTCATACTGAAACGTTTTTTTCTTTTAATATGCCGCCGAAAAATTGTTTTCATTTACTGAACCCAGATGGGTTTCAAACATGACAAAAAATTACACCAAATTTGATTTAAACTAAGTGATGAGCTTAGGAACTGGTTAAACTGACTGGCAATAATTGATGTTATTCATTGATGGGCTCTAATTTAGTCCTTACAAGGATGTTACGCAAGCTTTTGTTTTTCTTATAGGCGATGACAGGTCGAAGATTCAAAGGTTCATTTAATTTAGCATTGGTAAAATTGAATTCATCTTTTAACATTTTTGCTATTTCGATATTCATTCTGTTGTACGTTAAAGTGAAAGGAATGATGGACCTCCTTTCGCATTCGCCCTCTGATATGTTCATACCAAATGGCCAGAGGGTTTGAAGCGTATTGATCCAAAAAGCTTCACGTTTTTTTCTAAATTCATCCGTTTCTTCTAATGTGTCTTTAATTGGTGGTTGTTCAATTGGGTGGATTTCGAAATCGTCCAAAGAATGGCCAGGAAGGTTAAAATGTTGTGCTACTGGGGCATCAGCATTATGTTTTATATCCTGTTTGTGTCTAGTAGCACGTTCTCGAAAAGGATTTTGACTTTGACCAACATACTGTTTCCGACATCGCTTACAAGTGATAAGGTAAATAATGTTTGGTGAATCACAATGGAGGGGGTTACGGATCTGATAATGATTTTTCGTTTGTTCGGAGGAAAATTCCTCTTTCTGATCAGGCATAAAAGTATGCAGTCTACAACGAGGCTTTTTGCAATTAAATACCGCGCCACTACTATTTTGCAACGGTCTGTTGTGTTCAATCTTCAGTGGTTCGAAATCGGTAGTTTCAGCTGGACTTTCGAGCTTTTTCAAGGTTTGGGATTTCAGGCTACGCAAAAGGCGCAGCGAGTACCCTCTCGATCTGAGGGCGCCAAATAGAGTAGAACAAGCCTCATTGAAATTTACCTTATCACTTGAATTGCGGTGGAAACGAATGAGCTGTGATTTGATGATACCTTTAAATGTATGTTGAGGATGAAATGATTTAGTGTGCAACAATTGATGTGAATCAGTTGGTTTAAAATATACTTTATAATCTAAATGACCGGACGCCTGAAATTGCTTGCCTTTATACACGGTTACATCGAGAAAATCAACAGAATTTTCACTGATAGTAGCTTTCAATTTAATATTTGGATCGTGATTATTCAAAATTTCTAAAAATTCATCAAAATCTTCTTTTGAATGTTCCCAAATAATAAAAATGTCATCTAAATATCTGAGATATACGAGAGGATGCTTTGCACATTTTCTTAAGGCATTTTCCTCCCATTCCGCTACATAAATGCTTGCAAAATTAGGACTGAATCTTTTACCCATAGGACAACCCATTATTTGTAGAAAATATTCTCCATTGAATTGAAAGTCATTACCTTTTAAGCTCAGCTCTAAAAGATCCAAAATTTGTTCATCCGGGCGTTTCGCATCCGGATATTTTTCAAATGCATTTTTAACTGATTTAACACCTTTATCAATATCAATGTTCGTATACATACTGTCGATATCCAAAGTAGCCAGAATTGCATTTTTTGATATTTTCAATTTCGAAATTTTTGACAGGAAATCCTGTGTGTTTTTTAGATAGCTCGGATGTCTATTTGCTATAGGTTTAAGATGATAATCAATTAATTCCGAGATCGCATAAGATTCCGAATTACAATCTGATACAATTGGCCTCCCGGGTGGAGTTAAGTCATCCGTCCATGAAGAACGGTCCTTGTGGATCTTTGGTAGGATATAAAATTGTCTTGTTTGAGCACTGAGCTTAGCTGTTAAATATTTCAATTGTTTTTTGGTAATGTGACCTTCGTCGAGGAGAAATTTTAAGATCTTATTGAATTTTTCGATATTACTAGGCCAAACAAGTGAATCTATTTTCTTATAATGTTTAGTATTGCTGAGTTGTCTCATGGCTTCCTTTATATAATTATCCCGAGATAGAACAACTACCGACCCACCTTTGTCGGCTGGTTTAATTACTAATTTCTTATTTTTTCGAAGTTTCGTGAGGGCTCTCCGTTCACCAGCTGTTAAATTGTCTTTATCGGAGAGTATGTTCATGCTGAACACCTTTTGGATGATTCGTTTGCTAGCCTCAATAATTTCGGGATCTACTTCACTATCTGGAGGTGACCAACCAGATGATTCTGTAAAAGGAAGTTTCCGACCGCTGGAGTTTCTAAAGCGGTCGGCTAATTTCATTTGCCTAAGAAAATTACAGTTGTATGATGGTAAATTTGTTTGGTTATCAGTTTTAGGCTTTGGTGCTGGTACAAAAGTTAAACCGCGATCTAAAAGAGATTTCTCTTGGGTTGTTAGGTCATTGGTGCCAGACAGGTTAACCACATTAGTTCCTAATCCCACATCTGTTAGGCGGCTGTTACCTTTGCCTTTACTTAGTTTAAATTTAGGTGGTTCAACCAGTGATCGTACATAATATTGGCGGTTCTCGTGGTCCAATGGATTAAATCCTGAGCAACATCAAACTTTGCGTCATCAATTTTTGGTATCACGTTAACGTCCTTCACTTTCCGAATGGTTTCGTTGATGATGCTCAGGGTTCTCCTCTCAGCCTGAGGGAGTTTTTGCGAAAAGTTTAGTTCAGCGAAATAAATTTTTGCTGATCTAAACTTGACCCTGATATCGCTAAGCATATTCCGCAACTGCTTAACTACGAGATCAGAATTATCGTTTCGAGAATTCACGCCAATATTTAATAATATTTTTTGGGGACTGGACTGGCCCCTGTGCCCTTTAAACATAGAGCGCAGATGATTGAATTTGGCGCCGGGGTAACACTCCACCTGGATGTCCGGATGGGGATTTCGATCAATGCGTCCTAAATTTGAACTTCCAATCATAAGGATGTTTTTACAAACATCGGGGAGGCGCCAATTCCTTTTGTCAAAATTAACTCCGCTTTTATGCCGAAACTGGGAGAATTTAGAATCAAATGAGCGGCCCGAGTTGCGGCTCGGTGATTTGACTTTCTCTGAGTACGATATACCTGGTTGAACCACACTAGATGCAGGGGAAGGGGGAGAAGAAACAGAAGCAGGAGAGGAAACAGAAACAGGAGAAGAAACAGAAGGAGGAGGAGGAGTTCTAGTGAGAGCACTAGGAGAACTAGAGAAGAAAGGCTGAGGAGGAGTAGGAGGTAGAGGAACAAGACGAGGCGAGACAGCGTTATTCAATTTGCGAGCATCTTCAGTCACAATATGGACCGGAGATGTTCGCAAATTGAGGCGCTTACTCTGAGAGAAAGAAGAAGTAGAAGGAAAAGAAGAGGGAGAAGTGCTTTGCCTTGATCTTTTCTTATTTTGCTTTTCGCGTTGGGGTAGAGGGACAACACGGGCAGGAGTTTGCTTGCTCCCTCCCGTATTGTTCCTTACTCCAGACGCTGGGCGAAGTTCCGAAATGTAAGACTCATAGGCCGAAATCGTCTTACCTGTCAACTTGTTTTTAAAGTTTTTTTGAGCCCAGATCAAGGCACGCGCCGAAGCGCTGTTGAAGTCTATCTTTTCGAGTCCAGGAGGTGGTCGCATAGCCAAAGTTATCTTAGACTTCAACTGGTTGAAATTTATCTTATAATGCTCAATTAAAGCATTTAACGTTTGATTGGCCCATCCCACACTAATCTGTCGAAAAACAGAAAAAATGTGTGGGGTGGGAAGAGCCGGCTTTAGAAAGCCACCTAACTCATCTACTTTCTTCTCCAACTGCTTCGGGAAATCCCGGTTGGCCAAATGCTGCTCTAGGAGCCCAATATGGTGCATACACTGAATCACCTGGAAAAGGGCCTTGACCAATCTAGAATAGGCCTGGAACGATTGTTCCTGGCCCCTTCCAGACTGGGCAACTCTCTTTCCCTGATGCTTCTGTCTTTTTTGAGCCATTTGAAGAATAAGTAGATGAATTTAAAATGAAATTAAAATGAAGAAATGAAATAAATTAAAATGAAATCTAGATATTACCTATTAGAGAAGATACCTGGATTGGTTGTAGTCTTCAGCAAAGGTAGAAAATAATCCGTCTGTCTCGACGCGTTTCGCTTGGTTTGGCTTTTTCAAAGAGACTTTGAGGAAAATGATTCCAACTTTGGGAGGGCATGCATGGTATATATCCATATGTGGGCTGGGGGTGTTTTTCACAGCTCAGTACATAATTAAACTCGGTAACAAGCTGACAAATGTCACTCATCTAATTAATTCTTTTCAATCTGAGATGTCCCAAGTTTGTTTTTCACAACTCAGTTTGTGTCGTCCATACAAGTTAGATGAAGCCCTATTGATTGGCTTCCATTGAATTTTAATCAGTCAGTGAGTGGTTTACTTTACTGACCCCATGAAGCCCTATTGGTTGGCTTTGATTTAAGTAAAACCAATCGGGAGCGGTTTGCTTTACTGGCTTCAGAAGTATGTGAAAATAATATGAAAAAATGGTTTGATAAAATATATTGTGACTAAAGAAATAAATGAAAAAATAACGCCAAAGATCATGATGCCTCACGAATGTTATCAGTTGGAAAGAATATCCCCCGACGGAGGTTTATGACGGAAAATATTTTACACCACGTAGAAATTGTGTGTTTTACCTTCTGAACCTCTACATTGTGTGAAAGGTATGAAAAATTAAATAAAAATAATAATTTAAATAAATGAATCAAATAAATGAATCAAATAAATAAATAAATAAATAAATAAATAAATAAATAAATAAAAATTAATAAAAAATTAAAAATAATCAATAAATAAATATATAAAGAAATAAATAATAATTTTATTTAGGAAATACATACACATGATTGAAATTAGAACCTATTTTGTTTTTGGGGCATAATGAACTCTGGCACTCGCCTGTGTGTGTTTGAGGTTAAAAAATCGCACTGGCACAGACATTTCATACTGAAACGTTTTTTTCTTTTAATATGCCGCCGAAAAATTGTTTTCATTTACTGAACCCAGATGGGTTTCAAACATGACAAAAAATTACACCAAATTTGATTTAAACTAAGTGATGAGCTTAGGAACTGGTTAAACTGACTGGCAATAATTGATGTTATTCATTGATGGGCTCTAATTTAGTCCTTACAAGGATGTTACGCAAGCTTTTGTTTTTCTTATAGGCGATGACAGGTCGAAGATTCAAAGGTTCATTTAATTTAGCATTGGTAAAATTGAATTCATCTTTTAACATTTTTGCTATTTCGATATTCATTCTGTTGTACGTTAAAGTGAAAGGAATGATGGACCTCCTTTCGCATTCGCCCTCTGATATGTTCATACCAAATGGTCAGAGGGTTTGAAGCGTATTGATCCAAAAAGCTTCACGTTTTTTTCTAAATTCATCCGTTTCTTCTAATGTGTCTTTAATTGGTGGTTGTTCAATTGGGTGGATTTCGAAATCGTCCAAAGAATGGCCAGGAAGGTTAAAATGTTGTGCTACTGGGGCATCAGCATTATGTTTTATATCCTGTTTGTGTCTAGTAGCACGTTCTCGAAAAGGATTTTGACTTTGACCAACATACTGTTTCCGACATCGCTTACAAGTGATAAGGTAAATAATGTTTGGTGAATCACAATGGAGGGGGTTACGGATCTGATAATGATTTTTCGTTTGTTCGGAGGAAAATTCCTCTTTCTGATCAGGCATAAAAGTATGCAGTCTACAACGAGGCTTTTTGCAATTAAATACCGCGCCACTACTATTTTGCAACGGTCTGTTGTGTTCAATCTTCAGTGGTTCGAAATCGGTAGTTTCAGCTGGACTTTCGAGCTTTTTCAAGGTTTGGGATTTCAGGCTACGCAAAAGGCGCAGCGAGTACCCTCTCGATCTGAGGGCGCCAAATAGAGTAGAACAAGCCTCATTGAAATTTACCTTATCACTTGAATTGCGGTGGAAACGAATGAGCTGTGATTTGATGATACCTTTAAATGTATGTTGAGGATGAAATGATTTAGTGTGCAACAATTGATGTGAATCAGTTGGTTTAAAATATACTTTATAATCTAAATGACCGGACGCCTGAAATTGCTTGCCTTTATACACGGTTACATCGAGAAAATCAACAGAATTTTCACTGATAGTAGCTTTCAATTTAATATTTGGATCGTGATTATTCAAAATTTCTAAAAATTCATCAAAATCTTCTTTTGAATGTTCCCAAATAATAAAAATGTCATCTAAATATCTGAGATATACGAGAGGATGCTTTGCACATTTTCTTAAGGCATTTTCCTCCCATTCCGCTACATAAATGCTTGCAAAATTAGGACTGAATCTTTTACCCATAGGACAACCCATTATTTGTAGAAAATATTCTCCATTGAATTGAAAGTCATTACCTTTTAAGCTCAGCTCTAAAAGATCCAAAATTTGTTCATCCGGGCGTTTCGCATCCGGATATTTTTCAAATGCATTTTTAACTGATTTAACACCTTTATCAATATCAATGTTCGTATACATACTGTCGATATCCAAAGTAGCCAGAATTGCATTTTTTGATATTTTCAATTTCGAAATTTTTGACAGGAAATCCTGTGTGTTTTTTAGATAGCTCGGATGTCTATTTGCTATAGGTTTAAGATGATAATCAATTAATTCCGAGATCGCATAAGATTCCGAATTACAATCTGATACAATTGGCCTCCCGGGTGGAGTTAAGTCATCCGTCCATGAAGAACGGTCCTTGTGGATCTTTGGTAGGATATAAAATTGTCTTGTTTGAGCACTGAGCTTAGCTGTTAAATATTTCAATTGTTTTTTGGTAATGTGACCTTCGTCGAGGAGAAATTTTAAGATCTTATTGAATTTTTCGATATTACTAGGCCAAAACAAGTGAATCTATTTTCTTATAATGTTTAGTATTGCTGAGTTGTCTCATGGCTTCCTTTATATAATTATCCCGAGATAGAACAACTACCGACCCACCTTTGTCGGCTGGTTTAATTACTAATTTCTTATTTTTTCGAAGTTTCGTGAGGGCTCTCCGTTCACCAGCTGTTAAATTGTCTTTATCGGAGAGTATGTTCATGCTGAACACCTTTTGGATGATTCGTTTGCTAGCCTCAATAATTTCGGGATCTACTTCACTATCTGGAGGTGACCAACCAGATGATTCTGTAAAAGGAAGTTTCCGACCGCTGGAGTTTCTAAAGCGGTCGGCTAATTTCATTTGCCTAAGAAAATTACAGTTGTATGATGGTAAATTTGTTTGGTTATCAGTTTTAGGCTTTGGTGCTGGTACAAAAGTTAAACCGCGATCTAAAAGAGATTTCTCTTGGGTTGTTAGGTCATTGGTGCCAGACAGGTTAACCACATTAGTTCCTAATCCCACATCTGTTAGGCGGCTGTTACCTTTGCCTTTACTTAGTTTAAATTTAGGTGGTTCAACCAGTGATCGTACATAATATTGGCGGTTCTCGTGGTCCAATGGATTAAATCCTGAGCAACATCAAACTTCGCGTCATCAATTTTTGGTATAACGTTAACGTCCTTCACTTTCCGAATGGTTTCGTTGATGATGCTCAGGGTTCTCCTCTCAGCCTGAGGGAGTTTTTGCGAAAAGTTTAGTTCAGCGAAATAAATTTTTGCTGATCTAAACTTGACCCTGATATCGCTAAGCATATTCCGCAACTGCTTAACTACGAGATCAGAATTATCGTTTCGAGAATTCACGCCAATATTTAATAATATTTTTTGGGGACTGGACTGGCCCCTGTGCCCTTTAAACATAGAGCGCAGATGATTGAATTTGGCGCCGGGGTAACACTCCACCTGGATGTCCGGATGGGGATTTCGATCAATGCGTCCTAAATTTGAACTTCCAATCATAAGGATGTTTTTACAAACATCGGGGAGGCGCCAATTCCTTTTGTCAAAATTAACTCCGCTTTTATGCCGAAACTGGGAGAATTTAGAATCAAATGAGCGGCCCGAGTTGCGGCTCGGTGATTTGACTTTCTCTGAGTACGATATACCTGGTTGAACCACACTAGATGCAGGGGAAGGGGGAGAAGAAACAGAAGCAGGAGAGGAAACAGAAACAGGAGAAGAAACAGAAGGAGGAGGAGGAGTTCTAGTGAGAGCACTAGGAGAACTAGAGAAGAAAGGCTGAGGAGGAGTAGGAGGTAGAGGAACAAGACGAGGCGAGACAGCGTTATTCAATTTGCGAGCATCTTCAGTCACAATATGGACCGGAGATGTTCGCAAATTGAGGCGCTTACTCTGAGAGAAAGAAGAAGTAGAAGGAAAAGAAGAGGGAGAAGTGCTTTGCCTTGATCTTTTCTTATTTTGCTTTTCGCGTTGGGGTAGAGGGACAACACGGGCCGGAGTTTGCTTGCTCCCTCCCGTATTGTTCCTTACTCCAGACGCTGGGCGAAGTTCCGAAATGTAAGACTCATAGGCCGAAATCGTCTTACCTGTCAACTTGTTTTTAAAGTTTTTTTGAGCCCAGATCAAGGCACGCGCCGAAGCGCTGTTGAAGTCTATCTTTTCGAGTCCAGGAGGTGGTCGCATAGCCAAAGTTATCTTAGACTTCAACTGGTTTAAATTTATCTTATAATGCTCAATTAAAGCATTTAACGTTTGATTGGCCCATCCCACACTAATCTGTCGAAAAACAGAAAAAATGTGTGGGGTGGGAAGAGCCGGCTTTAGAAAGCCACCTAACTCATCTACTTTCTTCTCCAACTGCTTCGGGAAATCCCGGTTGGCCAAATGCTGCTCTAGGAGCCCAATATGGTGCATACACTGAATCACCTGGAAAAGGGCCTTGACCAATCTAGAATAGGCCTGGAACGATTGTTCCTGGCCCCTTCCAGACTGGGCAACTCTCTTTCCCTGATGCTTCTGTCTTTTTTGAGCCATTTGAAGAATAAGTAGATGAATTTAAAATGAAATTAAAATGAAGAAATGAAATAAATTAAAATGAAATCTAGATATTACCTATTAGAGAAGATACCTGGATTGGTTGTAGTCTTCAGCAAAGGTAGAAAATAATCCGTCTGTCTCGACGCGTTTCGCTTGGTTTGGCTTTTTCAAAGAGACTTTGAGGAAAATGATTCCAACTTTGGGAGGGCATGCATGGTATATATCCATATGTGGGCTGGGGGTGTTTTTCACAGCTCAGTACATAATTAAACTCGGTAACAAGCTGACAAATGTCACTCATCTAATTAATTCTTTTCAATCTGAGATGTCCCAAGTTTGTTTTTCACAACTCAGTTTGTGTCGTCCATACAAGTTAGATGAAGCCCTATTGATTGGCTTCCATTGAATTTTAATCAGTCAGTGAGTGGTTTACTTTACTGACCCCATGAAGCCCTATTGGTTGGCTTTGATTTAAGTAAAACCAATCGGGAGCGGTTTGCTTTACTGGCTTCAGAAGTATGTGAAAATAATATGAAAAAATGGTTTGATAAAATATATTGTGACTAAAGAAATAAATGAAAAAATAACGCCAAAGATCATGATGCCTCACGAATGTTATCAGTTGGAAAGAATATCCCCCGACGGAGGTTTATGACGGAAAATATTTTACACCACGTAGAAATTGTGTGTTTTACCTTCTGAACCTCTACATTGTGTGAAAGGTATGAAAAATTAAATAAAAATAATAATTTAAATAAATGAATCAAATAAATGAATCAAATAAATAAATAAATAAATAAATAAATAAATAAATAAATAAAAATTAATAAAAAATTAAAAATAATCAATAAATAAATATATAAATAAATAAATAATAATTTTATTTAGGAAATACATACACATGATTGAAATTAGAACCTATTTTGTTTTAGGGCATATATGAACTCTGGCACTCGCCTGTGTGTGTTTGAGGTTAAAAAATCGCACTGGCACAGACATTTCCTACTGAAACGTTTTTTTCTTTTAATATGCCGCCGAAAAATTGTTTTCATTTACTGAACCCTGATGGGTTTCAAACATGACAAAAAATTACATAAAATTGATTTAAATTAAGTGATGAGCTTAGGAACTGGTTAAACTGACTGGCAAAAATTGATGTTATTCATTGATGGGCTCTAATTTAGTCCTTACAAGGATGTTACGCAAGCTTTTGTTTTTCTTATAGGCGATGACAGGTCGAAGATTCAAAGGTTCATTTAATTTAGCATTGGTAAAATTGAATTCATCTTTTAACATTTTTGCTATTTCGATATTCATTCTGTTGTACGTTAAAGTGAAAGGAATGATGGACCTCCTTTCGCATTCGCCCTCTGATATGTTCATACCAAATGGCCAGAGGGTTTGAAGCGTATTGATCCAAAAAGCTTCACGTTTTTTTCTAAATTCATCCGTTTCTTCTAATGTGTCTTTAATTGGTGGTTGTTCAATAGGATGGATTTCGAAATCGTCCAAAGAATGGCCAGGAAGGTTAAAATGTTGTGCAACTGGGGCATCAGCATTATGTTTTATATCCTGTTTGTGTCTAGTAGCACGTTCACGAAAAGGATTTTGACTTTGACCAACATACTGTTTCCGACATCGCTTACAAGTGATAAGGTAAATAATGTTTGGTGAATCACAATGGAGGGGGTAACGGATCTGATAATGATTTTTCGTTTGTTCGGAGGAAAATTCCTCTTTCTGATCAGGCATAAAAGTATGCAGTCTACAACGAGGCTTTTTGCAATTAAATACCGCGCCACTACCATTTTGCAACGGTCTGTTGTGTTCAATCTTCAGTGGTTCGAAATCGGTAGTTTCAGCTGGACTTTCGAGCTTTTTCAGGGTTTGGGATTTCAGGCTACGCAAAAGGCGCAGCGAGTACCCTCTCGATCTGAGGGCGCCAAATAGAGTAGAACAAGCCTCATTGAAATTTACCTTATCACTAGAATTGCGGTGGAAACGAATGAGCTGTGATTTGATGATACCTTTAAATGTATGTTGAGGATGAAATGATTTTGTGTGCAACAATTGATGTGAATCAGTTGGTTTAAAATATACTTTATAATCTAAATGACCGGACGCCTGAAATTGCTTGCCTTTATACACGGTCACATCGAGAAAATCAACAGAATTTTCACTGATAGTAGCTTTCAATTTAATATTTGGATCGTGATTGTTCAAAATTTCTAAAAATTCATCAAAATCTTCTTTTGAATGTTCCCAAATAATAAAAATGTCATCTAAATACCTGAGATATACGAGAGGATGCTTTGCACATTTGCTTAAGGCATTTTCCTCTCATTCCGCTACATAAATGCTTGCAAAATTAGGACTGAATCTTTTGCCCATAGGACAACCCATTATTTGTAAAAAATATTCTCCATTGAATTGAAAGTCATTACCTTTTAAGCTCAGCTCTAAAAGATCCAAAATTTGTTCATCCGGGCGTTTCGCATCCGGATATTTTTCAAATGCATTTTTAACTGATTTAACACCTTTATCAATATCAATATTCGTATACATACTGTCGATATCCAAAGTAGCCAGAATTGCATTTTTCGATATTTTCAATTTCGAAATTTTTGACAGGAAATCCTGTGTATTTTTTAGATAGCTCGGATGTCTATTTGCTATAGGTTTCAGATGATAATCAATTAATTCCGAGATCGCATAAGATTCCGAATTACAATCTGATACAATTGGCCTCCCGGGCGGAGTTAAGTCATCCGTCCATGAAGAACGGTCCTTGTGGATCTTTGGTAGGATATAAAATTGTCTTGTTTGAGCACTGAGCTTAGCTGTTAAATATTTCAATTGTTTTTTGGTAATGTGACCTTCGTCGAGGAGAAATTTTAAGATCTTATTGAATTTTTCGATATTACTAGGCCAAATAAGTGAATCTATTTTCTTATAATGTTTAGTATTGCTGAGTTGTCTCATGGCTTCCTTTATATAATTATCCCGAGATAGAACAACTACCGACCCACCTTTGTCGGCTGGTTTAATTACTAATTTCTTATTTTTTCGGAGTTTCGTGAGGGCTCTCCGTTCACCAGCTGTTAAATTGTCTTTATCGGAGAGTATGTTCATGCTGAACACCTTTTGGATGATTCGTTTGCTAGCCTCAATAATTTCGGGATCTACTTCACTATCTGGAGGTGACCAACCAGATGATTCTGTAAAAGGAAGTTTCCGACCGCTGGAGTTTCTAAAGCGGTCTGCTAATTTCATTTGCCTAAGAAAATTACAGTTGTATGATGGTAAATTTGTTTGGTTATCAGTTTTGGGTTTTGGTGCTGGTACAAAAGTTAAACCGCGATCTAAAAGAGATTTCTCTTGGGTTGTTAGGTCATTGGTGCCAGACAGGTTAACCACATTAGTTCCTAATCCCACATCTGTTAGGCGGCTGTTACCTTTGCCTTTACTTAGTTTAAATTTAGGTAGTTCAACCAGTGATCGTACATAATATTGGCGGTTCTCGTGGTCCAATGGATTAAATCCTGAGCAACATCAAACTTCGCGTCATCAATTTTTGGTATAACGTTAACGTCCTTCACTTTCCGAATGGTTTCGTTGATGATGCTCAGGGTTCTCCTCTCAGCCTGAGGGAGTTTTTGCGAAAAGTTTAGTTCAGCGAAATAAATTTTTGCTGATCTAAACTTGACCCTGATATCGCTAAGCATATTCCGCAACTGCTTAACTACGAGATCAGAATTATCGTTTCGAGAATTCACGCCAATATTTAATAATATTTTTTGGGGACTGGACTGGCCCCTGTGCCCTTTAAACATAGAGCGCAGATGATTGAATTTGGCGCCGGGGTAACACTCCACCTGGATGTCCGGATGGGGATTTCGATCAATGCGTCCTAAATTTGAACTTCCAATCATAAGGATGTTTTTACAAACATCGGGGAGGCGCCAATTCCTTTTGTCAAAATTAACTCCGCTTTTATGCCGAAACTGGGAGAATTTAGAATCAAATGAGCGGCCCGAGTTGCGGCTCGGTGATTTGACTTTCTCTGAGTACGATATACCTGGTTGAACCACACTAGAGGCAGGAGAAGGGGGAGAAGAAACAGAAACAGGAGAGGAAACAGAAGCAGGAGAAGAAACAGAAGGAGGAGGAGGAGTTCTAGTGAGAGCACTAGGAGAACCAGAGAAGAAAGGCTGAGGAGGAGTAGGAGGTAGAGGAATAAGACGAGGCGAGACAGCGTTACTCAATTTGCGAGCATCTTCAGTCACAATATGGACCGGAGATGTTTGCAAATTGAGGCGCTTACTCTGAGAGAAAGAAGAAGTAGAAGGAAAAGAAGAGGGAGAAGTGCTTTGCCTTGATCTTTTCTTATTTTGCTTTTCGCGTTGGGGTAGAGGGACAACACGGGCCGGAGTTTGCTTGCTCCCTCCCGTATTGTTCCTTACTCCAGACGCTGGGCGAAGTTCCGAAATGTAAGACTCATAGGCCGAAATCGTCTTATCTGTCAACTTATTTTTAAAGTTTTTTTGAGCCCAGATCAAGGCACGCGCCGAAGCGCTGTTGAAGTCTATTTTTTCGAGTCCAGGAGGTGGTCGCATAGCCAAAATTATCTTAGACTTCAACTGGTTTAAATTTATCTTGTAATGCCCAATTGAGCAGGCCGTCCTCTATCCGCCACCTGAGGACCGCCTAGTAGGGGATGATCACCACCCCCCCCCCCCCCCTAGGCCATATACAAAAATGTCCATTCAAATTTTATTATATTTCGATTTTTGTCTCAAAACATAGCTTATGACCCCTCATTGGAACAAACTCATTGAGCTTGTTCCAGTGTGTGTGTGTGTGGGTTTGTCTTACCGACTTGATGAGGTAACTAGACAAAAGAGTTTGCGTGTTTTGCCTTACCGAGGTACAAAAGACAAAATAAACCCTTTACCTCGTCTGTTTTCCCAGAACTCTACCGGCAAAACGAGGTAGAAACCGTTAGTCCGCACAAAGGACAAACAATGGTGTACCTCGGTATGTGGGGTAGACAAAGATGTGTGTGTGTGTGTGTGTGTGTGAGGGTTTGTCTTACCAACTTGACGAGGTAACTAGACAATTTATTTATTTATTGATGTTTAAGGTCATATATTTATGCACAATGGCTAATCATGACCGTGACAGTTTTATGGGTGGAGGAAGCCGGAGTACCCGGAGAGAACCACCGAGCAACGACGAGCAGCTGCCAGCTCCCCAACATCGTAACTCCGCACTGCAGCACAGGCAGGGTTAGATTGGTTGAAGACATGCGTACCATCGACGTGCAGTACGCCTTAGTACACGGCGTCATCGTGCCCCCACGCGGGCAATGGGGATGAAGTGTCTTGCCCAAGGACACAACGCGGTTGCCGCAGCCGGGATTCGAACCGAGGACCTCTCGGCTTGCAGCCTGCACCTCTACCTACTGAGCCACCGCGCTCCCAGGTAACTAGACAAAAGAGTTTGCGTGTTTCGCCTTACCGAGGTACAAAAGACAAAAGAAACCCTTTACCTCGGTTGTTTTCCCAGAACTGTACCGGCAATACGTCCTAAATTTGAACTTCCAATCATAAGGATGTTTTTACAAACATCTGGGAGGCGCCAATTCCTTTTGTCAAAAATAACTCCGATCAAATGTATGTATGTATGTATGTATGTATGTATGTATGTATGTATGTATGTATGTATGTTATGTATGTATGTATGTATGTATGTATGTATGTATGTATGTATGTATGTATGTATGTATGTATGTGTGTGTGTGTGTGTGTGTGTGTGTGTGTGTGTGTGTGTGTGTGCGTGTGCGTGCGTGCGTGCGTGCGTGCGTGCGTGCGTGCGTGCGTGTGTGTGTGCGTGCGTGTGTGCGTGTGTGTGTGTATGTATGCAACACAATGTGTAATTCCATACCCTGACCCTTCTACCGCCAGAAAAATAAACAAACTTTCATTCGCAGTCAAGATTCGATGCCTTCTTTTCTTTACCTGAAAGATGACAGGTAGACAGCCATTCTGGCTATGTTATCTCCCTACGGTGTATCAATATTTTTTGCTTCTTTTTATAGATTATGTATAAACTGTAAAATGTTATTGATATGTCATAAAATAAAATATCTATCTATCTAAGGGTCGTCTTGGACTCACCTTTATTTCTGATGGAATAATATCCTCCTACTCTAACCTTCAGTAGTAAAGGTTAGAACACGCGTTTTCTTTCCTATCAGAAATAAACGCCATTCGAAGACGAGCCTTTGTATTTGATAGAGATGAAAATAACTTGCTACTAAAGACTTCGAGCACAATGAGCTATTGTGCTTAAAACAACACATCTTTGTTCGTCATTTAATGAATACTTGCTTCACGCCATTCGCACAGGGTCCGTTCTCTTCGAAAATAAGAAAACAGCTGGGACAAAATATTTTTGTTCCAAGAGTAATATACAAATAACCAGGTATTCTATTTTCAAACTGCAATTTGGCAAATGAAACCATCTGATGTGGAGTTACAATTTCTATCATCCATAAGATAGTCCGTCCATTGTAGTATAACGAGACAGTGCTGCTGTGCATCAGCATTATTGGGTTCGCCTGGATACCAGTTTGTCCAGAGCGGATTGTCATATTTATCCTTCCATGTGTCTTCCCGTTCTTTATCATTTCCATCAATAGCAATTATATGTGCTGACTTAATCCCTGAAAAGATTACAGTATACCTTAATTAGTTGGATATAATAATATACTCTCCCAAAAAAGAAAGTGTGCATGCTAAAAAATAACACTAAAAAAAGATATATATCATTTTCATTCATGGAAATTTTATTCAATCACAGATGAATCAATTTGTGATCAACACGAGAAATTTCATTACGCTACGACGAATACTCTTGGTGCCATGGAGAGTCAAAGACCCTAAGGGTCCAACACAAAAGTCACACACTCAATATCTGGTATGACCTCCGTCTGCATCGACTACTGCTGTGCATCTACGCTTCATGGAAGCGAACAAGTTAGCATGGAAGTGTTGTGGGGTGTTGTTCCATATTCTGATAAGCTGTCTTTGGAGTTCCACAAGCGTTAACGGTGCATGGGGAAGCCGGCGTAGCTGACGTTTCATTTCGTCCATTACGTGCTCAATGGGTGAGATATCGGGCGAATTTGCGGGCCAAGGAAGAGCATCCACTTGTTGTTGCTGCAGATACTGTTGAACAATAGGAGTTGCGTGGGGTCGGGCGTTCTCCTGCTGTAGAATGACGGCGGAGCGTGACGGTGCAGAAATGGGACAACAACAGGTGTAAGCACTTCATCACGATATCTGGCTGCATTGAGATTGCCATCAATAATGACCAGCTCAGTTCTGTTACGGACAGTGATGCCACCCAACACCATGAGAGACCCCCCCCCCCCCCATAACGGTTTCGCTCCACGACACATGGATCTGCGTAGCGTTCGTTTCGACGTCTGTACACTCTCTGGCGGCCATCTGATGATGAAAGATGGAAACGACATTCATCTGTGAATAGAACACGTCGCTACCAGTGTAAGGGATGCCTGAGATGTTGTCTACACCACTGCAGTCGAGCACGACGATGACGTAACGTCAAAATCGGGCGAATTGCAGGTCTTCGAGGACGTAAGCCGTATTCTCTCAGCCGGTTGATTACTGTTTGAGGATGTATCCGTCTCAGGTTAGGGATGTTCCTGGCTGACGCCGTTGCCGTCTGTTGCCGGTTCCGGAGATCGACGACACGGATATACCGATCTTGTGCAGGGGTGGTAACTCGGGGTCTCCCGGAGCGGGGTCGGTCTCGAACGTCATCATGTTGTGCATGTCGATGGACGAGCCTGTCTACAGTGTTACGGTGGCAGTTCAAATGCTGGGCAACCTCTCTGTGTGTTCTGCCAGCTCTAATCATACCCAGGGCAAGGCGACGTTGATTCAATCTTGGCATGCTAATGTGGAGTCGTTTTAACAGCCGCGCAAGTTTGAATGTGAACGTGTGCAGCACGTCATTTAACGTTAATGCAATTTTAACGGGGAAAGCTGTTTTTGTGTTCAATATAATTTATTCATGAACAGGTTAACACTCTTTACACCAACGAAATTATTTTTTTGGAGTTTGATCAATTTCTGCAATGCACACTTTCTTTTTTGGGCGAGTGTATATGTGTAATATTTTTCAAGTATCACAAAATTAACCATACACTTGATACACATTTAGCCCTTATATATCAGTTATCGAATAAATCTCCGTACCGTCCCCAGTAAATGTTAACCAGGAACATGATACGCCATATTTTCGTTAAGTGAGATGGCTGCTAAGTAACAGTGTGGGGTAGACCAATCAATAATTCATCATATTTTGTTGCACGAGAAAGCCAGAGGTCTGTCAAACAACAGATGGTGAACATTTTCTATTTCTTTATTAGAATACTGGTTAAGAGGTAACACTCTACTAGATAATGGAATAATTCTGTATCACAGATAGTCTTGACAATTGGAAAGGGAATTACGTTAACAGGATAATCTATAATTAATTAGTTGGACAGATGTGTAATAAATAACCTTGTTAAGGAATATATTTTTCAAGCTTCACGCAAAAAATTGGTGTCTTCGATTTTCGTCTATTCCCGTTTCGTCATTTACTAACGAGAAATCCCAACAAGACGAATGTCAATAAGACGAATGGGTAAAATATTCCAACAAGACAATCCCAACAAGTCGAATCCCAATAAGACGAAAACTTTGCTTTTCATTGATTACAAGTAAACTTAAATTAAAAAAAAAAATAAAATGTGTATATTTACGCTATTTGAGGTATTTTGGGGGAGATTTTTGATCTTTTTGAGCAGTTGCAGGGCAGTTACTATTTTTTTCTATTTCATCTCGTGATCGCCCACAAACTGTACCTCGTGCAAGAGTTTATTTACATGGCAATTTCAGTAGTTTTTTATGCATTTTTTCTTTCTTTCTTTTTTATGTATATTTTTTTGAAGTTTGTTTGAAAAAAGTTACAAAAAACATTAGCAAACATTGTCTCGAAACAAGGCGTTGCGCCTTTGTGAACTGAAATCTCTTTTTCCAACAGTAAAGTCATTAATTTTGACCAGTTAATGCTGCAATGATAAGTAACAAAGAACATATAAACATTTGTCTCTCTATCTCATGTCTCACTAACAACACTTTGTGTTCACTAAATGCCGTACAAACATTTGGTTGGCTATATTTATGAAGACCCACTTATGCCATTATAGACGAATTTCCCCAAAATAATATTGCCGCCAAAGCTGAAAGAAAACATATTCGAAAAAAGGGATTTTTATATTAATTCTGATGTACGCCCCACTTAAATCATTTTTGGTAAAAAAGCCTTATTATATAATCCTTGGCATAATTTCATTCCGCACGTAATTTACGCATTATAAAATTCAGAGGATCACTCGCAGTTCAATACCGCCCCAACCCTACAGTAGTGGATAAAAAGGCATTCGAGCCTACTAAACCCAGTTTTTGACTTAAGTTATTTCTCGAGATTTTCGAAATTACCTTCTAGAGAAATGGACTAAGCACGATACGAGCCCACTTTAGCGTTCTCGCTAAGTGGGCTCGTATACCGTGAGACGACGCGCGACTTTTTCGAGTCAGAAATCAGAAATCGGGTGGGAAATCGAATCGCCGTGCGAGAAACTGCGAGGATCTGAGGATCTGTTCCGTCTTCGCGATCGAATTTCGGAGATTGAGCGATATAAAAATCTTAGAAAATCTTGGAGAAATTTAGAAAATTTCCGAGATCGTCCGATTCGAGCCCAGTGGGAGAATTCATCGCATGTTTTCACAGAATGGCATCGGCAATACGGGAAACTTCCGAATTCGAGGATCTGCGGAAATTTTCCTTAAAACCGTTTCTTGCAACGTAAATTTCAATGTAAAAATGTATCAAGTGGGTTGATAATTTACATGGAACGTCTGTTGAATCTTGTAACTTTCCGACCTCTTCGTTTTATGTCCAGCTTAACGTAATAGGGGTCATTTGTTAAAATGTCAAAACCCAATGTTTCCTGATCGGTAAAACCACACAGAAAATAGGCGATTTCGAGCTGCTATGGCGAATACGTTCAAAGAGAGAGAATCCAAATGGAACGAGTGAAAGTAATGTGATACCTTAGGCTGCCTGATGTATCCTATCAGTAGAGAAAACAACAAAAATACCAGCTCAACTATTTCATGAATACTCTTTGAGAAAGCTACACATCCAAAAACAATCACACACAGTTACTTTCCTCGTTGACCAGAAGCCCAACACTGCTTGCAGAACTCATTAACTTTTGAACATAATATGAGGTTTAAAAGTCGATTAAAAAGAGACCGCCCCTTGAGTTCCAATGTGTTCTATGTGCCTACTGGCACTGGCCCACAGAACACAATGGAACTCAGGCGACGAGATGTCTTGAGAGGCACAGAGAGAGAGAGAGAGAGACAGAGAGAGAGACAGAGAGACAGAGAGACAGAGAGACAGAGAGAGAGAGAGAGAGAGAGACAGAGAGACAGAGAGACAGACGGACAGAAACGAAATTCTTATTTCGAATCGTTTTCGTGATGATAATAAAGTAGATATATATGAAAAATTAGAAATAAAAAACTATTGATTATGACTAGTTAGTGAAAAAGTTTATTCATTTATCTTTTTTACGACGTTTTAATTCAAATAAAAATTACTACACGATGACATTAAATTTCCAGAATGGAATGGATTCGAATAAAAATCGTCGTCGTCACAGATGTATTGTGACGGATAAGGTGAATAGAGTTGTATTTCAAAGAGACTTCCTTTGTTTTCCCCCAAATTTAACGAAGAGGAATCTAGCAAATACGAACGAGTGACGGGTCCGAGAAAAAATAATTTCTCGGTATTTGACACTCTCGAAGGCTGTTACATTTACGTCTTCAAACGTTTGGGAGAACAGAACATGACAAACTTTCGGGCAAGAGATTCTTGAACGCACTGTGGCAGAGATCCGATAACCACCATCACCACGACCTTTCGGAAGTGTGGAACATGACAAACGTTCGGCAACAGATTTGTGAGCGTACTGAGACAGAGATCCGACTACCACCATCACGACATTTTGGGAAAGTGGAACCTGACAACCAACAAGACTGTGAACCCGATGGATATAATAATAATAACACTTTGTCCAGCCGCTGCATGATTTGTCGCGGTTCTCGGACGAGAAGGCCTTGTTTACCCTTGAACTCCCAACTGCCTCCCTGTTCCCACGCTTCTCCTCTCCTCCCAACATTCGGAGACGAACTGCTTGATGACATCCCTTGCCCCATTCTTCCCAATCTCTCCGATTAGCATATTAACCCTCTCCTTTTAGTCTCCCCCTAACCACATGTCCTTCATTCTCCCATCCCACTTCCCCATTATACTCCCAGTGAATCTCATTCTTTTAGACTGATACTTTGGGCATTCCAGAAGAAAGTGTTCCAGGGTCTCCACCATGCCCAAGTTACACATCTGGAACTCCCTTTCACCGTCTTTCCCAATTTTTCCCCTCAGCTCCAGGGATCGCGACCTCAGCTTGAACAGCAGTGACCCCCCCCCCCCCCCCCAAAGGTGCCATCAAGGTACTCTTCAAAACCTGGCCTCTCTTTATCACGCAGGCCACCCAAAGACCTCTTTGGTTTGACCCCCTCTCGCCAATTATGGTTACAATCCTCCATGACCCTTTCTCTGACGATTTTTTTACCCTGGTTTGCCCCAACGTCCAGGTCCGAGATCTCCAATGAGTAGTTCTCTACTAGCTCCCTCACTTAGACAATCCACCCCGTTTTGATATTTGAGTTGAAAATTCTCAGGAACATTACTTTACACCATCGGCTGTCGGGGAGATTCACCAAATAATTTAGATAACCGAGTTTTAACAGGTCTATCCTGTCCTTGATCCTCATCCACCCAAGCTCACCCTTGATTGCTTCTAGCGCTGCGGCATTACTCGACCCCGTTATCCATCGGCCTGCATCGTTCTGCAAGATTTCCAAGCTCTTTACGGCCGTCTGGTTTAGGGGTACCACTTCCGTACCGTATGTTATTCTTGGCAGCCCCACTATTTCCCAAATGGTTTTCCCCACGAAAACCTTATTGAAACTGTTTCTCCCTATAAGTTTCATTTGGTTAAGGATACGCTTCCCCTTCAGAATCAATTTATTTGTGTGGTTTCGGTAGATGCCTCTTCCTGTAATGTTTATATTTACCCCCAAATACTCGTAATCACCTGTCTCTCCTACACTGAGAAGTTTGCTGCTCCCTTCCGGAATGCAGAACTCACCCACTCTCCACCTTCGAGTGGGGTCCACTTTGCGGCCTACAGGTATAACTTTGCTCTTGCTTTCATTAAGTTCGAGTCTCCATTTGCTCCCATATTTCCCAACAATTCCCAGGATTTTCGTTAGCCCCTCTTCGCTTTCTGACACTAGAACCATATCGTCTGCAAACAATAGCCCTGGGATCTTCAAGTCTCCAGCTGCTACCCCCTCGTCGCTACGCAGGAGTTCATCTCCTAAACCTTTGATGTACAATGCAAACAAGATTGGAGAGAGGATACACCCCTGTCTTAGGCCTATCTCCATAGGCACACGTTTTGTTGTAATGTTTCCCAGGTTAAGTTCACTCTGTACATCTTTATATAATGCTTTCATAATTCCAACAAACTCGCCTCCTAAGCCCAGAGCCTCCAGCTTGCGCCACATACCCTCCCTCCCTCCATACTCTATCGTATGCCTTTTTGACATCCAAAAAGGCCATAAACATCTTTTTCTTTTATGCTTTCGCGGATTCTATCATTTGGGATAGCGTGAAAAGATGGTCGGTTACTCTCCTTCCCTTCCTGAAGCCATTCTGGATTTCTCCCAAAAAACTCTTCTCTTCAATCACCTCCTCTAGTCTCCCATAAAGGACTTTACAGAAAACCTTTCCAATGTTGCTACTGACAGAGATCCCTCGATAGTTATCCAAAACGTCTTTTTCCCCCTTTTTGTGAATAAATGTCACTTTGCTTTCTCTCCACTCCTTTGGGACCTATTGATTTTCTATGGCTAGATTGAATAGGGCAGTTAGGCTTTCCACGAGTTCCTCTCCCCTTTTGTGATAAACTCGTTAGGAATTTCATCCACTCCTCCCGCTTTTCCATCCCTTAATTTTGGAATCACCTTTCGCACCTCCTCCGTTTTAATTTCGCTGCACACGAAGTTCGATAGGTTTTCCTCGACCTGATTCGGACACTCAGGTGGGCTCCCCAAGCCCCATCGCTTATCGTTTACCTTTTCCCAGTGCTTGACTAGTTCTGATGCGACTTGATCTTGCTCGTCTGTAACTCTGCCATCTACTTTAATACTCCGTGGGTTACTTCCTTTGTAACGTTTATTCACCCATTTCCAAAATACGTTCGAACTTGACCCCCTGTCGTTCCTATCGTCCTTATAAGACTGCTATTTCGTACTCTCCGATTATCGTCTTTAATCTTATTTACTTTATTTCGTGCTTGGTGGTATTCTTCCTTTGCTACTGTGGCCTCGTTGCTTTCCGCCCCTTAAGTTTTCTACTTCTCCTGTATGCAGCACATTTAGCCTTTCTTCCCTTTATGGCCCTTTTCAGTTCTTCATTCACTCTGTACCCAAGTTCCCGTGTTGGCACCCTGACCTTTCCTACACTTTCCTTTCCTGCCTCCAATTGCTCGCAACTATGGCGTCGGCCATCTTCTGGACACTGCACCTCTTGAGTACGGTTGCAAGCTTTGGTTTCAGTTTTTTGTTGAACTTCGCCCAGTCAGCATCTTTATTGAGTTCCCAAATCTCCTTAGAGCTTCCTTTGCTTTTTACTAGAGTTTTGGCCCTGATCGTCACTGTAATCAAATTGTGATCACTATCCACCACCATTTTACCCTCATCATCCACTTCTACCTCTATCACCTCCCTCCATAAATTAATATCTGTGGGGATGTAGTCGATTATTCATTTTCTGTCGTTCCTCTCCCAGGTCCATTTCCCCTTTCACCTCGCGTCCCTCTTCAGAATCTTCAGACCGAGCTCGTTTGAGAAGTTCAACGGCTTCCTTCCATTCCTGTTGACTTTATTGTCCCCACCCTCTATGCCTTCTTCATCATTACCTATGTGGCCATTAAAGTCCCCCATCAGAATTATACCGAGCACCCTGTTTTGTAATGCGGTGATATTGGGCCTTAGTGTTGAGTATATCGAATCATTCCATTCGGGTTTGCTTCCCTCCACCGCACAATACACAACCCCAAGGGCAATTCTTTTCTTTTTCAGACTGATCCTTACCCATCCAATTTCTATACCTCAGCCGGGGTGCTGATGTTTTCCAGGTCTGTGATCAGTGATGGTTTTAAATCCTCTTTAATGTACATGCCTACCCCTCCCCCTTTTTTCTGGCCTTCCGTTCGCCCTACACCTATCCATACGTACCCCCTTACTTGGTCTACCCGTTCCTCGTGTCTTACCCACGTTTCGCTTAAGACCATGACGTCAAACTCCTCTGCCTCGATCAATGTAGCAATTTCACTTCCTTTCCGGTGGAGACCCTGGATGTTGCTATAACACACTTTCAGGGAATCAAGGTTCATTGGCTTCCGCCTACTGGTCCCATTATTATTTAGTCCATGGAGGTTTGTATACCCTTCTTTGTGTACCTGTGCTTTCCTTGGGAAGCCATTCCTATTGATTTGGATTTTTGGTCCCTTTTCCTTATCCCTTATCCTTTTATAGATACTCGACGAGCTCGTTCCAACGAGGGGTCACATGATATGGTTTTGTTGAAATTTTTTCAAAAATAATATTTTTTCAACTGCTGAATTTTCATATTACGCGGGCGGATGCGGGCGATTTGTTGGGTAAAGGGTTAAGTAAGAGATTTGTGAACAAACTGAGACAGAGCTCCGGCAACCACTGCTCCCACATTTCGGGAGAGCGGAACATGATAAACTTTCGACAAGAGATTCCTGAATATATTGAGACATAGATTCAACTACTACCACCACGACATTTCAGGAGAGAGAAACATGACAGGTTACCAACAAGACTGTGATCGCGTTGGATATATATGTTTCTGACCGGATGATACAGGGATACCTTGCGGGCAAGAGATTCGTGAACGTACTGTGACAGAACAGAGATCCGACTACCACCACCACAACATTTCGAGAGAGTGGAACATGACAACCAACAGGTTGGACTGTGATCGCGTTGAATATATACGTTTCTGAGTGGATGATAGAGAGATACTATTCAGGGAAGAGATTCGGGTACGTTTGTGACAGAGTAGAGATTTGACTACCACCATTAAGACAATTCGAGAGAGAGGAACATGACACTTAACGGAGACTCTGAATGCGTCGGATGATAAAACACTTGCACACCAAATATGATGGCACTCCACCATGTATGTTAAACGTTATCGCCTAAAAACAAACATATTTGCGAAAATATCAAGTCCATAAAAGATCATGAATCAGATAAGAATATGGCGAATAACGCCAACTGCATCATACATGAGGCTAGACAACGATAAGATGCACTTGCAGACCGAATACGATGTCATTCCACTGAGTATTTTAAAAGTTATTAAGTGTAGAATACTCGTTGGCCACAGACCGATAGACAGACATTTGCCACGGACCGGACCATCCGTAGCTTGAAAGAAAACTTTACGAACACACACTTTTGATGCGAGCAATGGGCATGCAGATAAACTACATAGTTTTTGCAAATGGGGAAAGCGCCATTCACCTGAGACACCCGCAAATGTTATGCAGAAGAGGAAATACTGCACAGGAAGTGCCTCTCACGACATATCTTCTTCAACACATGATCTGAATGGGATAGCATAATTCGTTGTCTTTTGATCTACAACTTTTATATTAGTTACAAGAGTGAATGTTTTAAAATTTAATTTAGCTGTTTTAACCGCTGATAAAACGTTATGGAAGCACCCTTAACCCTTTACCTAACGTTACGGCCAAAACCGGCCAGCGCTATTCTCAAAAATCGCCAATTAATTTTCAAAATATTTTCATTTTTTGTCTCAAAAACATAGGTTATGACCCCCCCTCGTTGGAACGAGCTCGTCGAGATCGTTCCAACGAGGGGTCATAACCTATGTTTTTGAGACAAAAAATGAAAAAAATTAGTTATTCAAGAATTTTTGTTGCAAGTGTCGTCTGCTTTTCATGTTAGGTAAAGGGTTAAATGTCGCTACTAACTTTAATTCAAGCTGTCTACCATATCGCACCGTCTCGGGCATATGCGGTATTGGATCCGAGTTTACAAGGCAGAGCCTCTCAATCAGACACTTCATAAACGGTATCGAGACACTAAGCACATAGCTAATATTTTTCTCTTTCGATAGTCGTTCAGCCTAGAAAGTTCACAGCAGCTCTCGAACTTGGGAAAACAAAATTTTCAATCAAATTTTAGTCAAAACATACACACAGTAGTTAATCACTAGAATGAAAGAAGAAAATATATCATAATTTCAATTGGTGTGTGTAATATAAAGAGTAAACAAATCGATGTGTTTCACAGAAGATCGCTTATTATTGAAGTTGCAAAACCCCGAGAAACACGCACGCACGCACGCACGCACGCACGCACGCACGCACGCACGCACGCACGCACGCACGCACGCACGCACGCACGCACGCACGCACGCACGCACGCACGCACGCATGTTTAAATATTTAATTTAGCTGTTTTAACCGCTGATGAAATGTAATGGAAGCGTCCTTGAAGGTCGATACCAACTTTTAATTCGGCCTTTCTACCATAGCGAACCGTATCAGACATATACGGTGTTGGAACCTGGTTCGCTAGACCAAGCCTCTCAACAACTCTCTTCATAAACGGTTTCGAGACACCAAGCGCGTAGATTCTGAATGCCTGGTATATATCTCTTTCGATAGCCATTCAGTTGAGAAAGTTCACAACAGCTCTAACGCTTGGCAAAAGCACATGTTCAATGAAATATTAGCCAAAACATACATATATTATGGACTTTGGCCTATTCAACATATTCTTTCATTGTTCTGCAGACATCAATGCTTATATGTTTGATATACAGTACAGCCGCCTTGGACTGGTCACTTTCCCGCGTGGGCAATATTTCCACAGACGCAATAATATTAGATTGCATATATAAATTATTGGAATAATCATAAAAAATTCCATTCCACCCCCGGTGCTTCCTTAATAAAAAACAAAAAATGCTGATGATGATTTTTATTACCTGGTAAACGCATGCATGGAGATCACTGTCCACGCGTGGAATATGACCAGTCCACGAGGAATGTACTGTATATGTGTAAAAAGACCCAAACCTTTTGTAAATATTTATGAACTCTGATCTTTACAATGATAATATTCTTATTCAATAGTTTAGAATATTTCCCCGCAGCTATCATAACATTTAATGTGACACACTTTGTACGCGATTACTCTTGAGTGCCTAATAATCATGCATGTATGATTATTCTATTTCGAACAAAATTCCCGCCTGTATGATCCTTATTTGACACCGTATGATTATTAATTTTCAGCAATCGAATGTGCAGAGCGGCTGCTTATCTCAAGAAGTTCACCAAAACAAACTAGTAAGGTATATGTCCAAGCAAATACAGGACGCAATGGAAATGTTAATGGGTAGAAAGCTGGAGGCATGTATTTGGTCTTTATTCTGAAGTGCTGTTACCATAACTTTAAGACCTAGTACCCAGTGGATGTGCTTCATACCATCACTGAAACAGAATTAATTAGTCTATAAGGTTTTGCCTTGGTGCAATATATGGGAGAGTGCCCACGGGCACTCTCCCATAAATTGGAACAAGTCAAATCCATGTGAAAATTATGATAACCGAACGTAATTTAGCCCTTCACTACTTCAAGGGCATCAGACGTCTGAAAAGGGTTCAGAGCATAGCGGTTGGCTCACATCTTGGAATTTTCCACACTATAATATTATTCGACCCTGTACTATTATTAATTTTCAGGAAATTGTCCACCCTGTACTATTATTTTGCTCTGTACTATTATTAGGCACTCGAGAGTATATATTGTAAATGTCATTTTAAACAGTTCGTGTATACTATTAAAAAAAGTAGGAGATATCCAAACTGATGTTGATATTTTCGGAAAATGGTATTAGATACGCGTGATTCGACACATCAATATGTTACCAAGTTTAGTGTGGATCATGAATGTCACCGGCCCACGAAAACTTCGTGCAGGCTTTTCGCACGAGCGCCGCGTTAATATCTGTGGGTACATTTTGAAATTTTCATTTGTACTGGACGGGCTTTTTCTGAGGTCTCATCGTTCTTTTCTTGGTATAAA
The DNA here is from genome assembly GCA_031216915.1 of Pictodentalium vernedei. NCBI lineage: Eukaryota > Metazoa > Mollusca > Scaphopoda > Dentaliida > Dentaliidae > Pictodentalium > Pictodentalium vernedei. The sequence continues at coordinate 475,453,859 of CM062295.1, forward strand.
CTCGTTCATCGATAGTTTCTGGTCGCAATTAAAATTTGAGTTATGCGAAGACTGACACGTGACGAACGTTTACGTTCCGTTGGCCTGTTGGAAGTTGGCAACAAACAGACTGCAGTGGCGCGAATTCTCAACGTTACTCGATCGGTGATTAGCAGGTTGTGTTCACGCTACTGTCAGACAGGCAATGTTGATGACAGACGTCGGTCAGGTCGTCCAAGGGAGACAACGGCTAACCAGGACCGTTTCATCCGAACCACAGCATTACGTAACCGCCATCAAAGTGCCTCAGAATTTGGACAGCTGCTGTACCGAGCGACAGATGTACGAGTCAGTGGTCAGACTATCCGAAATCACCTACACAGCTGGAATTTGCACGCTCGACGATCTTGAATAATTCCACGTTTGAATGAACGTCACATCGCAGCAAGGCGTGATTGGTGTGGAGCCCGACAGCGCTGGGACAATTGTCGGTGGAGCAACGTCATGTTTTTCGATGAATCGAGGTTCACTCTCGACTTTCACGACAGGCGAAACAGAGTGTGGCGGCGGCGGCGGAACGAACGATGCCATGACGTAACCGTTAGGCAGCACGATCGTTTTGGTGGTGGATCGGTTATGGTGTGGGAAGGCTTAACCATGACAAGCAGGACATCATCACATGTCATCCAAGGGTATGTTACAGGGCAGTACTACCGTGACAACATGTTAGCAGCTTGGTTCCATGGCGGTCGATTCATTTTCAAGATGACAATGCAAGAGCAAACAGGGCCCGTGTCGCTACAGAGTTCCCCCAGGAACAGAACATCACAACACTGCCTTGGCTAGCACTAAGTCCAGACTTTCACCAATCGAGCACGTCTGGGATATGCTTGACAGGCGCATACGACAACGCCAACAGCCCCCTACCAATGACCAGTAACTCGCCGCTGCACTGCAGGAAGAATGGAATAACATCAGTCACGCTGATGTTGGACGTTTGGTGAGGAGTATGCCATGTCGGATCCGCGATTGTCTCGCGAACCGAGGAGGATTTACAAGGTATTGAGATCTTGGGCTGAATGTTGTAAATTCTCTGACTGACTGTCCGTGTCTTCTACAGCTCAGAATGTGTGCTTGTCAGACACCTACTTATCGCTGAAATCATTCTCCAGATGTCACAGTGCAATGCCTCAACTGTCTTTTTGATGAACTTATAAATATATTTCTTCATATATCTCACTATTATCAAATATCCCCTACTGATTTTGAACAGTATATTACACATAGCATAGACTAAATGCCTGGTCAGTTCTCTGTATATATTCGATTTGTAATTGTAATATTTTATGTTTTCTTTCTTTTATTGTGCATATTGTAATTAAAAAAATATACTCTACCGAAAACAGATCAGGACGGTGTTCAATTCTACATGATCAATCACGCATACAACCAATAAAACATTTTCGTTCGCAAATGAATCGAGTTCATCCACCATTTTTTTCTTTTTTATAGAATCAAGCAAACCTTTTGTTCAACCAAACATGCCAACTGTGCACCATATATACAAAAGTAACTAACATTTTAATGTAAAAGCATGCTAAATTGTTCTATGTTTTACGATGTGCAACTAACAGATTTTATTTTTCATCCATTATATATTGTACCCACCTCCTTTTTCTACTTAAAAGCGTAGATATAACAGCGTAATTGTAAATAGGTTAGTTTTAATATAAAAACACTTATCTAACAATTCACTACATAATACTCTCGTAATAAAATCGCATTCTTCAATGGAATAATTTTTTTTAATTTACGTTTTTTCATTATTACCTCACACCATTACAAATAACTCGCTGAATATAGACGTATTGGGATGGTTGGATAGAGATAAATCATTATGATTCCATAGATATATATAGACGGATAGAGAAATCGTTATGACCTTTTAGATGTGTAGGTCACTAGGGGTGACGTCATCACATAAAATTATGACGTCTTGCATAGTAACCTACACATCAACACTATCGACAAGAAGACCTCAAGGAGGTTCCGCATCCGAAAATCCTACCTTCATTTCATTGTGGTATTTTCCGCTTTGTACTTCATTAATTAATTTTTTGAATTAGTGTTTGGAATCTAATATTATTGCTCCATTACAATGTATTGTCCATATTAGGGACAGAATAATTATGATAATAATAATAATAACGCTAATTTGCCACACGGCTTCGACCCTTGGCCTCTTTCAGTGCTATATTCAACAATTAATCCACAGCTACCTAATATTTCTTTTGTTCTCTGTCATGAAAACAAGCCATATAAAATCACACCAAGTACGGTTTTGATGAGAACAGCTCAGTAAAACAGTACCAATATCTGGATATTGGGACGGTTTCGAAACAGTCCCAATAACTAGATATTTGTACGATTGTCACGGTACTGTAATCATAACCACTCAAAAGTAAAGATGCTGTAATGGGGGTGTGAAAAACTTTCTAACACATGAATTATCGACAAGCTTTTCCCGACAGAGCTACTGAATTGAGTGTGCATCGTGTCCAAATTATAATGTACTTTTTACTTTTTTGTTGCTTTTAATAACCAACAGCCCTGGTCACCTAAAAAGGACTCCTGTGGAAACCTCGGAAGTGAAGCAGTGCTTGTTTGCTGTGGTAAACAAGTTCAGTTTTACTGGTAAAATAGGACCTGGTCACCAGTGCCCGGGGTAGAAGTCCCCTAAAATGGGCAGCATGGGTGTAAACGATTGGCTAAACTTTACTTTACACCTTTTGTCGGTCACAATTAGCCATAGCTGCAGAAAAGTGACCTTAAACACCAGTAAATAAATATATAACCTAAACAAACCGCCCTTTTTCAAATATTATGACGGCAATCAGGCACCACAACCGCCACCCATGAGGGAAAGCGAACCTCTTCTTCAGATAAAAAAAAATTATTCTTCCAAATGCTTTAAAAATGAACGATTATTAAATTTATCTGCCGCACTTTCGATGAGGGATTGAATAAGTGTTCCGAATGAATGAACGAATGAATCATTCATCCATTCATTCATTCGGAACACTTATTCAATCCCTCATCGAAAGTGCGGCAGATAAATTTAATAAGTGTTTCACCCTTGAGCTGAGACATTATATTAGCGGGAGAACAAATTACGTCATGATATGAGTTCACTTCGAAGCCACAGATCTGTTCACAATATCTGAACTCCTGATGCGTGTCATAACTTCAATAGACTTTCTAGCAAGCAAACAATGGTTTATGCCCATTTTGTTTTTCGGGGGTAGAGCAAACAAAAAGTGTTTTAAAATGTGGTTTTACTCGTGTCAAACTTTCTAAAATATAATTTGTTTGACTTTGACTTTTGTTAACATTGAGGGGCTGTGGATTAAATCACATAGATCACTATTTTGTGTTCTATATGGGTAAATAATTGTACAGTTGTGCAGGTGTCCTCCAATATTTGGACTCGGCTTCGCCTCGTCCAAAATATCTCCGGACACCTGCACCACTGTACAATTATTTACCCATATAGTACACAAAATAGTGATATATCTATTACAAAGTTCTCCGTAATAAATTGTACATAGTAATCACCACAGATCGTACTGGTTACACACAGGAAGACGTTACTTGTAGAGTGACGGTGAAAAGACGCTATAACGTCGGGCTTAGACAATGTAAGCTACAAAGCATCAGTACGTAGGTCCCGCTTGATTTATACTAGAGTGAAATCCCACCCCAGATCTAGTCCCCAACCTCCGCGTCAACATTTCTACCCAGTGATTCATTAATTAAATTTTTGATTAATTAAATTGTTCCTATAATTAGTGTTTGGAATCTAATATTATTTCGTCCGTGGAAATATTGCCCACGCTGGATAGTGACCAGTCCGCGGCGTATATTTTTGAACAGAACTCGGTAGAATCTCACTTCTCGAACAAGAAATGCGAAACTTTTCCGAAGCAATTTCTTGTTTTTGTTTGTTTTTCCTGACTCAGTCAGTATTGATCTGTTAAAGAAAATAAAATTATTTAGGCCTCACAAAGTAGATCTTCTGTTTCTCATGCCATTGCTTGTAAAATTGCGTGCAGGCGGTTTTTTATTTTATTTTTTATTTTTGTAATTATTTCTTTGCAATCAAAAGTTCATATTCTTGGTTTGTTTTAAGTTTTGGGCCTCATAATCTACAAAATAGCTTGGCTGGTGGTCCATTTCATCCATTGGTTGGAAGAAGGCGTTGCAACGCATAAGCATTGAAAAGCCTTGTTGCACTCAACGGACACATTTGTCAAACTTTATTAACTTATACGCCTTTGTGATCATTGTACTGCACCGATAATGACTATAATCTATATAGAGCTTTATTTAATTTACCTGGTGTCATTTTTATCATATCTCGAAACCATAACCGCATTTTCTCGTTCTTTATTGTCAAGAGATTTCCGTGTTCCGATAAACATATCTTTCTACGATCTTCCCATGATTTCTCCTTCGTGTCGTAGTCCATTCTGTAGCAGACATCGAACTCTACCGAAAAGCTATAGGAACCATTACCTGCAAATATGTAAGGCTTTCTGTATTTAAAACTATACATACCTCACTAACTGCCAATATGACAACACATTAATATGACAATACGCAAGGCGTAAGGAGGAACCCCAAAGCATGTAACCACAGGAACTTGGAACCTAATTAGTATTGAGCAATAATCAGTAATAAATAACATAACACGCACACACACCCTCCTAATATAATAAGAACGGTGTTCCTGTGATACAGCATATTAAAATATTTCATTCTACAACCATTCCCTGGAAAAAATAATTATGCAATCGAATTTCTGCAATTATTTAATTTCATCCATATATTTAGGTATCACAGTACTAAACATGTTCCCATAGTCGACCATCAGGGGTAAAGCTGGGAGGTTTTCAGTGGGGGAGGGGGAATGGGTGTAGAACTATGAAAATTCCAACCAGGGGTGGATACTTTAATGGGGTGCCCCCCTCCCCCTTCCCCGGAAGGAGGGTTTATTTTTCAAAATTTTTACTCTGGGTGACCGTTGCGCTAGGTTTTAGCGCATTCTGATATTTCTGATATTTCCAAGCTGTTTCAAGGGTTTCAGGGAAATGTTGGATGAAAAGGATAATGTTCAATGGTTATGAAAGGAATATGAAATAAGACAAGAATTGTGATAATTGAGAATATGTTAATTTCGGTTCCCTACATGCTATGTTTCACTAAGAATAATTTGGGGTGTAGACAATATAAACGAACTGAGGGCTGGGTTGATGTGGCCTTCGCAGATAAGGTATGTCAACCAAAGCTACGAAGTTACAGTAAACTCATTCCGAAACAAATGATCCTACGAAGTTGCAATGAAATCCTTTCATAAATATGACTTGTGGACATTGCTAAAAAATCTAGGTCACATGCCGGTCCAGTGGTCCTGGTTGACCGATCGTGACAAAATACGAGAGTCCCATCTTGACATCATACTGAGCTATCCTTCCAACCTACACTGAAATAGCTTTATAAATATGAACTGTAGACTGTGCTAAACAAATCTACGTCTCGCGACTGTGGCTGTCATGGTTGACCGATCATGGCCAAAATAGGACGTTCTCATCTAGACATTATACCAAGTCATCCTACCAATTTCCAATGCAATCCCTTCATAAATGCAACCTGCACATTGTGCTAAAGGAATCTGGGTAAAGTGCAGCTGACCCAACCCAACCAATATAGGACGTTCTCATCTGCTAACGAAAATGTGAACAGACTAATAGACTTCGGCAGGTGTGATGGCAATAGTGTATCTTGACTTTGTCAAGCTGAACTAAATGAAAGTGTCAGTGACACTGTAGCTTAACTTGACTGTGTGTAATATTTGATGAAAAGGGTAATTGTCAATGTTTATGAAAGGATTATGAAATAAGACAAGAATTGTGATAATTGAGAAAAAGTTAATTTCTGTTCCCTACATGCTAGGTTTTCAAATAAGAAAGAAATGAGGTGCGGACTGTACTAAAGAGTTGAGGCCTGGCTTAATGTGGCCCTAACAGTTAACATCTGTCAGCCAAAGTTACCAAGCTACAGAAAAATTATTCCAAACCGAGTACTCCTACCAAGACACAATGAAACTCGTTGACTTTGCTAAAGGAATCTAGGTCATGTGATGGCCCGGCGGTAACGGTTGACCAACCATGACCAAAGTAGGGTAGTCTCATCTATATATCATACCACGTTATCGTACCAAGTTACAATGAAATCCCTTCATAAAAACAGCCTGTAGACTGTGCTAAAGGAATTTAGGTCACCTGACCAGGCGGCGGTCATGGATAACCACATCACACCGCGTTAGCCTCCGAAGTTACAATGAAGTCGCTTCATAAATATGAACTGGAGGCTGTGCTAAACAAATCTAGGTCACGTGTGGCCATCACGCTTGACCGATCAAGGCCAGCCAAAAAAGGATGTTCTCATGTCGACGTTATACAGAGTCATCCTACCAATTTACAGTGGAATCCCTTCAAAAATGTGGGCTGTGCTAAAGGAATCTGGGTAACGTGCCCTTGTGGTCGTCACGGTTGACTGAACCCGACCAAAATAGGACATTCTCATCTAGACATTATACAGAGTCATCCTTTCAAGTTACAATGCAATGCCTTCATAAATACGACCTGTCGACAGGGCTATTTGTTTTCAGGTTTCAGGCCCGAGCAACCGTTATGGTTGATCGGTCGCGAACAAATGGAGACGTCCTCATCTAGACATTATGCGGTGTCATCCTACCAAGTTACAACGAAATCCCTTCATAATTTACGACCTGTAGACTGTGCTAAAGGTTTTCGGGTTTGGGGCCAGCACAGCCGTCACGTTTGACCGATCGCGACCAAAGCGAGATGTTCTCATCTGGACATGACCTCAAACCGGCATATGGAATTTGCCGATGATCAGACAAGAACTGCGAGGTGTAGAATGTGCTGAAGAAAATGCGAACAGACTCACAGACTTCCGCATGCGTGATGGCAATATCTTATCTTGACTTTGTCAAGTTAAGCTGAAAATACGCAACCAATAAAATATTAATTAATCGGGTCAAATATGTGGTCAAGCTGAGCAGTGAGCACACTAACCATTCATATGCTTACAAAGTATGAGTAATGAGTTAGCTAACTAACTCAGCCTATATATCACAATATGTGCGGTGGGGGGGGGGGGGGGGGGGGGGTCACCCAAAAATGTTCTGACACAAGGAGGAGTGAGTGGGTGGGTGGATGGTGCTGGACTGTAAAAAACGCGTAAATGATCAAAAATGCTATTTTTTCATTCGCATAAAATCACGTAAGTTTTATGCTTGTTTAAACTTTAAAAATCAAATATATGGCCGACAGGGCCATTTAAACATATAAACTCCCATATTCTTGGTGTAGGTAAGTCCACATCCATATAAATTTCATGTTGATACCAGAAGTCAATGCAGTCCGCATGGTTGTAGAGAAGTTATTGGCAATATTGCATCAGGCAAATTGAATTATACGGCAAGTATTTTCAAATATAAACTTGAAACTACTTGAAATTATGATTTAATTAGTCTGATTTAGTGCGCTATAATGTTTGATTGATGTAGAGGCCTGAGCTTGCATCTATGCTTCCTAATCTTTTCTGACTATTGCATGAAAGGAGAAAACAGTCCAGAATAATTTCATTAAATTTATATAAACAAGATTCTTAATACCCCTGATACCACTGGTGTAAAACAATAAAACAAAACAGCGGCCAGTTACAAGGGCCAAATGGGAGAAAGATGACTGCTATGCAGTATGAAACAATAACTTTCACCCCCTCTACCCCAGCAAGATATACATACATTTAGATTATGAGTGCGACTTCCCTCATGCCACATGTGCATACCACAGAAACGGAGAAGGTGATTTTTTGCTATCCCTACTGCTCCAAACTAAGGAATGAAGGGTGGTTTCAATTTAGTAAAATCAGGTAGAATTGTCAAATAATCTAGTACAGACTAGGCCATCAGGGAATGCATTTCCTCAGACTTATTTAGTGACTTATTAATATTTATTTGATAATATGTTGTTCCTTTTCCCATCCCAACTCATTAGAATTATCTCCCTTGCAGCCTCAAAGGCTTATTGCAATGCTGAAATAGTCAGGATAATAATAGTCTTAAATATTTAGAAATGAAATGGAACAATTCTCACTTAGACAGGGTTAGGTCCGCATTTTAGGCTTTTTCTAAGATTTAGGAGGACGGACCCGGAAACAAATAATAAAAACTGCAGGGGAGGGGGAGTATCTGAAGGGTGTACAAAAATATTTAGACCCTGTTTCTGCCAATTTTTTTCAGATCCCCCCTCTCTGATATGTGCGAGATATTAATTCAACAATACCAAATGTAAGTAAATTTTTAATCTGGCTATATATGTCTTTCATGAGAAGATAGAGCCCAATAAAACAGTGCACTGTTTTGGTAGTTACCTTAAAAATTCCAGGACACAGCCAGCGCCGGACGATACTAATAGCAAAAGTAGCATATGCTATGGGCCTCCGCGCATTGAAGAGTCCTGTGTTAGATGCTTTCAAGCCATCAACAAATAAATAAATAAATAAATAAATAAATAAATAAATAAATAAATAAATAAATAAATGTATTGATAATTTATTATGAATAAGGAAATTGAAATTTACAGCAGCTAAAGGTAAACTATGCAAGACAACTGAGTGAGATTAGCCCTGCATTGTGTTCAACCTGTTAGGAATGTTTGACAAAATGGAGGATTAACAGGTTACTTTCACTCAATGCCTTCTTGATTAGCTGAGTACACCCTATTAGCCCTGTTGTTCTGACTCGCAATTAGCCCAGAGTAAGAAATGCCTGTTCATTAATTGCCAAGCAAGTGTGAAAAACACATGCTGTTATAGAAGCTACTGTTTGCTTGGTAACACTGCTTACATCAGGAAGAGAATATAAATAAGGCTGTAGACAGTGGTCAAATTACCGCGGATGATAAGGGCATCTGGGACTCTAACATACGGCCAATCTCCTCCAAAAACCCATGCAACGCGCTCTCGAAGACCTAGAACAATGGTGTGCCAAATGGAGAATAAAGCTGAACGCAAATAAAACCCAACGAATCACCTTTACTCGCAAGACAGGCAAACGCGACTTTGACCTGGAACTATTGGATTAAACCCTCCCAGAATGCGAAGAGGCGAAATTCCTCGGCATCACCATTGGTCAAAAACTGTCCTTCAACAAACATACCGACGACATGGCGAAAAAAGCTACCAAACGAATTAACTTACTGAAAATGCTTAAGGGAACTTCATGGGGGGCCAACCAGTCCACCCTACTCAAACTATACAAATCCTTTGTACGCCCAGTACTAGAATACGGTGCAATCATACTAACTGACCTCAACCAAACTAATATGGAAAAACTCCAGAGGGTCCAAAATCATGCGCTTAGAGTTGCCCTCCGCGCCCCATGGGACACACCCATCAAAACACTCCACGACAGGGCCGATATCCCCACCATTAAAGACCGCTTAGCCACCCTGGCCACGAAAAATCATGACCGGTTAGCCGACAGCGAACTAATTTCCGAACTTGGAGCAATTTGAGAAAGCCGACAAAAGCCCAAAAAAGCCCAAAAATTGCAATCAAAACTAAGACCGCTCGAATAAAACTAGGGAACGAGAAGGTGAACTAACAGGCAGAAAAACAGCTTAACTGTGGCCTTCTACCAGAAAGGGCTGCCTTCACCGACTCAAGTAAAATTACATCAGGATTAAATATTGTTAAAAACTAAATAAACAGGGAATGAGAAGGTGAATAAACATGCAGAAAAACAGCTTAACTGTGGCCTTCTAACAGAAAGGGCTGCCTTCACCGACTCAACTAAAAATGACATCAGGATTAAATACTGTTATAAAAAACTAAATGATAAATAGGGAACGAGAAGGTGAATAAACAGGCAGAAAAACAGCTTAACTGTGGCCTTCTACCAGAAAGGGCTGCCTTCACCGACTCAGCTTAAGATTAAACCTTAAGATTGAACAAGATGTGCTACTTTTATCTTTACAGTTTACATACTTTAATGAAAACTAATTCTACCTTCTTCTTTTAAGCAGGTACACAGAAGATGCTTTTTGACCAGCCCCCCAATAACCGGTACAGACAGTCTAACCGTTATGGAAACAGTCACCCACACGGTTCCTCAACATCCTCCGCTCCATCCCTAAAAGTGGTCGACCACTTTAAGGGAGGCGAGCGTTGGTCCTACGTCCCGCCTCTGTCCCTTTTTGTAAGCGCATTGCGCATCTTTTTGTCCCAACCCAATAGGATTACAATGCAGGCCTGCCCCGAACCAGGGAAGTTCGGGTCTTCTTCTTGGTGGTCCCCGAAAGGGGTCGTTGTTTTCCTTCAAAGAGTCCAACCAAACAGAGACAGCCTGAGGCAGATTATACTTGCCAGTGATGGCCATCACTCATAATCATCCTCGAAGCGGCAGAATATACTTGCCCGAAAATCCAGATCGACTGCACCCTCGGGGAGAGGTACTACCTTTGTGAGAGGACCCAACCTCTCACTCTGGTCCTCACCCGTGGGTTCAACCGACATCAGCCAAGAGACCATCACGACGCAACTGGCGACACCGGCCGAGTACCTGAAGAAGTTCCTCCTTCAACACGCATAGCCATGTGAGAATGAATCACCTACAGTCAATGAGGGTCGGAAGGGGCTTGTCCCCCATACCGTCCCTGCGCGCCTTCGGCGCGCGAAACCATTCCTTTCGGCGAGGTCAAATCACCATCAGTAGTTTGACCAGTGCATGTAAATAAATATCTGACGTTATATATTCTTTTTCATTGAAGGTGAGTCTAGTTGTTCAGTAATTTATTTGTATTTCATTTTAGAACCTTAAGTCAATAGGCGCTTGGCATGCACACACATATATTCTGTTGGAACTGGCTAAACATTCTTTGAATGTTTGGCGAGTTTCAATGGATAAACAATACATTTTGGGCTATGGAAGAGTCAGTTCGAAAAATCATTTCGTCAATAATGTGTATATAATTGTTAGTAATTTGAGAAGTGAAAATACCTACTTGTGAACATTCACCAGTTAAAATTCGTGAATGCCACGGAGTATGTGTGTCTGTGTATTTATTTTAATTATCGAAATGCAAATCTTGAGAGTTATGACATATACGTTGTTTTAAACTCAAATTATTAGCAGCTTTAAGCAAGTGTTTATTAATCATTTATATGTTCCACAGAAGTTCGCAAGAGCTGTTGATTCCCATATCAATGGCGCTCTGGTGAACTTCTGTGAAACATAAGCACGTGCTAGGCCATGGTGTTATATTTTAGAATAACACAGGGCAAAGTGAGTTGGCTCTTGGAGGTCGTATTGAAGTATTAATTGGCAAGAATTATAATTATTTACTCGCGGGAAAAACGAGGCACTGTTGATATCCAGAAATGTGGATACAGAATTATAATTTGATAGGAATCTTTTGATATCAGACAAGGAGCTTGCCAAAATGTTTAAAGTTGTCTAACAGGCAAATGAGGTAATGGGAGCCTTGACTTGTCCTTTATTTCTTTAGAAGCTGTAAAAATAAAAACTGCATATGTTCTTGCAGTATTGTTCGAAGGAGGCAAATCTAAGGAAGAGCTACTGAAGCTCTATCCTAAGATTTTCCAAAACCAAATATTTAGTTCAGAGTGTGTGTTGCAAAAAATGGTCTTAGGTATTTATTTTTATATAAACAAACTGGTTTACTTATTTTGCCTAAAGGTTAGAGTCCAATTCTCATGTGGCCGTAACCAAATAATAAATTGTAGCTCATGGAGCTTGTCACAATATGGAGCTCGAGGAGCTTGACACAGTGTGTAACTCAAGGAGCTTGCTGCAGTAGAAATATTGCTTCACAAGCAAATGAAGCGAATGGAGCTAAGACTCCATTTCCTTTATTTGCTTGGAATCGAACATGCCAGTATAGCCAAAGTTATTTATTGGTGTTTATGGTCACGTTTATGTGGACTTCACCGTTTGGAATTGCCATTCACATAATTGTATTTTAGTATTGTGTTTCCCAGGCTGACGGAGCAAGGGGAGCCTGCTACGGCTCTTCTTCCTTCCTCTGCTTGGAAACAATCTGAAGACATCGGTGCAAAGAGCCCACTGCTGTAAAAAAAAACTCAACTAGTCTTGTTTTGCAAGCAAGCGGAGTAAATTGAACCTTTGGCCCTATTTCCTTCACTTGCTTGAAAACAAGGCAACCTGTTTCAATTCTTATGTTTATGTCCAAAATGTGGACTCGGTTCCAAGGCAAGCTGACATGAGTAATTTAATTAGGCAACAACAAATTTGTGTTGGTTCAGTTCTAGAATTCGCCTCACTTGTTCACTTTGCCTTAATCGGCCGTATGAACAAGTGTGCTGGCCGTCCCTAGGCCTGGGATGGCTGCTCTTATCTTGACGTTATAATATTGCCATAATTGTTACACTGCCAAAATGTATAGAACCATATGTTGCTTTAACCCTGAGGGTACAAGACACAGATCCCTAAGGGACACTTTGTAAGTTTTGTCTTTATGCCTGTATTCAAATCACCATCAGTAGTTTGACCAGTGCATGTAAATAAATATCTGACGTTATATATTCTTTTTCATTGAAGGTTATCCCAGAAATCCCAATAAAAAAGACCCTACAATATATTTGTGAAATAAATAATTACAGCCGTGTATTCTTTTCTTTGAAGGTAAGTCCAGTTTACTCAATATTTTACTTATAGTTTGTTGCGAATGTCCTAAATATAGTAACAGAAAAAGGTTATAGCTTTGAAACATGCTAAGCATTTATTGCAATGCTTATCAGGTTTCAGAGGATAAATTAATGCAGGCCATTTTGTACTCAGCACATAAATTGCGTAAGGTGTTAGGAAATAAATGGAGAAACAAGTAGAGTAGTTCAGAAACTTTTTTGTTATGTAGAAAGTGTAAATAACAGCCCAGAGTCGGGCCGGTCTCGAGTGTATTATTTGTCTGAAATTATTGGTGACCGATTGATCAGAATTGTGAAAAATATTGTGTTTGATGAGAAATGTTGAGACGGAATTATAAAATGTTATTTATGTATAGGATGCAGTTAACCTTGTTTCGGAGCAAGTGAAGTAAATTTGGCCTGTGGCCCAATTTCCTTGGCTTGCTCATGAACTAGCATTTTCTACTATGGTTCTAGATTAAAAACGGAACTGTTTGAAACTCCAGTATCCAGATTTGTGTGTAGAAAATGTTTCTTTGTGTGTTTATATATATTTTCCAATCGTACGATAGGTTCCAGTAGAAAACGTGTATGGTCACATCACAGAAACATAACAATTGCTAATCAAAACATGGTAATTAAATATCAACCCATGCATGTAACTAAAATATCAAATAGGTCAATGATGACCTGAATTCTGTAGCCTGATTTCTAGGAAATCTTTGTTCTGTTATATCTCAACTGAAAGAGCTCCCTGAGCTCTGTCGGTCGAGATATAACCGAACAAACCTGTAGTTCTGGACAGAAAGTCATAGAACACCTTTGTTCTGTAAAATCTCAACTGAAGGAGCTCCCGGAGCTCTGTCGGTCGAGATTTAACCGAATGAACATGTCGTTATATACCAGGATCTAACAAGTACTGTTGCGATATAAGCTAGTCTTGCAGTTTTACATATTTATATTGAGAAATATGGTAATTGTTGAATGAGCAATATGTTAATTGCACTCTAATGGTACAGCATATAAGTCTCTATAATTGTTTTGATATTTGATTATTTAAAATGGCATTGTGTAGTTTGACCACTGTGTGTTATTTGTGAAATAAATAATTACACCCGTATATTCTTTTCTTTGAAGCTAATTCTCCAGAAAAGAGTGCGAAAAAGCGCCCTTTCATATATCAACTAAATGGATGGTTTTCAGAGTACCGTTCCTTGTCGGCTGTTGAGTACGCGTTATCCACGCGCGTCCGTAGCCACAACAATCACAAACAAATTGTCATTGTTCGCATGTCTTTGTTGATAATGCTACAACTTATGAGTCCATTAAGGCTTTTATAACATATGCTGCAGGTCCCGCACTGGATTAATCCTACCCTGGACACAGTCTCACAGGGGCACATTTTGAGTCCTAATATAAACTGCAGCCCGTGAGTGCATTGCACAGAGAAGAGAACAAAATATGTAACACGACTACGGTTGTTTCACGAAAATGTAATACCACATTTGCCCCCCAAAAAACCGGTACCTCATTACTTCGAATTTGCAACTGTTGGAATTTTGGCCTGAAATATGTCCAACTGTCTTGATTTTTGTCAATATTTTTACAAATATTGGGGGGTCACCCCTCCCCACCTCCTAGTTCAGTGATTTCAACGTAGCGCCCCCCCCCCCCCCTCTTCTCTCAGATTTCTCCCATTCAAATCTATTGTAAATTTCCCGACCAGTTTGGTCGGGAACTCAAAACACGAAAATGGGAATATAGATCAACCTTTCGCCTTTATTGCTGCCTGCATTCGACTGAACACTTACTTCTTTACATTTCTGCACAAGCTTTTGATCCAAACTGTGTTTTGTCCTTCACTTATCGAGATTTGAACACGGGTGAAGCGACGACAACCAATTCGATATGGCCCATGTTTTGCGTGCTCTTATAAAACAAAAATCCGGAATTGCATCGAAGCAAATAGACCTTTCCTCGATGCGGAAACGGAAACTGCATACGCACAGAGGAGGTCGATTATGATCATTCCCCGGGGGCGTTTTTATTGCGAGTTCCCGTTTCCGCATGTAATGAAGTATAATGTATATAGTTTTAAACGGGGAGAAATCCAAAAATCAAACCATTAAAGCTGGCGTGCCACAAGGATCCGTTTTAGGGCCCCCTCCTGTTCAATATATACATAAATGATATTGTTAAAGATATTACTTCCAATATTAGACTTTATGCCGATGATACAACACTTTATCTGGTAATCGAAGATGCAAAATTAGCAGAAGTTTTGAATAATGACCTGAGAAAAATTGCCCAGTGGTCTAAAACATGGCAGGTTATATTTAATCCACTAAAGACTGAATTGCTGTATATTTCAAATAGAGTAAATCCCACGCTTCGCCCCCATCTTTACCTCCTAGGACAGCAAATAGAAGAGACGGACACTCATAAACATCAAAAACAGGACAATGAGATTCACATATAGAGAGTCTTATAAGTAAAGTCAGCCCTATGATAAACTGTCTTAGAAGCCTAAAATACAGATTGTCCAGACAAGCATTGGAAAATCTATATCAATACTTCATTCTCTCGCTGTTTGATTATGCCGATGTTATATGGGATGGTTGCACGGAGACTAAATCAACAATCCTAGAAAATTTACACTTGGATGCTCTACGAACCATAATGGGGGTCACTCGGGGGACAAGTCATCAACTTATCTATAGGGAATCTGGTTTCATACCACTCAAAGAGCGTAGACTACGCCATAAATTAGTAGCGTTGTGTAAGATTATGTTCACAAGCGTCCCAAACTACATTAGGCCGCTCATTCCGCAACCTGTATCAGAATTAACTTATTACTCGCTAAGATCTTCGAACTTGTTAAGGGAAATTAATGTAACACGAACAGGTTTTCTAACTCGTTTCTGCCATCAGTGGCAAAACTTTGGAACGGCCTAAGCGCAGATCTACAGAACTGTACTTCCGTAGATCATTTTAAGAAGAAACTTTCAATTCACGACAATGTCGTCCCTGGGTTTTATTATGTGGGTAGCAGAAAGGAACAAATCGTTCACACGAAGCTGCGGTTAAATTGTAGTGATTTAAACGGACATAAATTTGATAGATTTATAAGTGATAATGCATCTTGTGGCTGTGGTCTTGTATATGAAGACACTGAACACTATTTATTAATGTGTCCTCTATATGCAGAACAAAGGAATTCGCTTCTAATAAAATTGGGCCACACCACTAATATCACTCTTATGCTATATGGGGATACGGAGAAAACTGCCTTGGAAAACACCAGTATATTTGGCGCGGTTCAAGAATATATTAGGGAAACAATGAGATTCCAGTGAATGGTTTATTGCCAGTGGAAATGAACCCTGACAATGACCTTTGTTGTATTGGGTGAGAGAGATTTTAGTGGGCCAATTATATAAATAAAAGTGGATTGCCTCCACACCCAATAGATAGGTAAATTATTTAAAGGAGATGGTGGGATATAGTATGGTACTTTCTCTGTCTTTCCAATTCATTGGATCAGTTTTTGTTTTATGTTCAGTTGCGCCTGCACCATTGTATTGTATTGTATTTCTCTGTAGGGTAGGGCGTTATTATAGGCACTGCCTGTTCGCCAAACCCCATTTGATTGAGGAAATAAAAATATTGTTTAAAAAAAGTATAATTGTCAAATTGTCAACTATTTTTTGCTGCTCAGTGTTTAGTATTTTCATTATTACCCATTATCGTAATTAGGGAACTTTTTCCATTAGGACAAGACCCTTATTGTAATTAACTGATAATAAATTGTATGGTTGTTCATAAATTTATATTATGTGATACAGGTGTTAAAAAATATTAATATTTGTGAACGCACTCACCCATTTTACAACAAGTCCCTTATCAAAGTAAACCGACAAATTCAAATTATGTGCTTACATCCAGTAGCTAACATTGGGACAGGATAATGTGTTTTTTTCAGAAACTTGATCAAGTTTGCATGACATATAACAATTTCCCTTGCTGGAAATAAAATAATATTTGCGAACATCACCCCTGTGTTTTTTTCAGTTATTAACTAACATAAAATTCTGTGCTTCTTCATAAAAATTATTTTGTTCCTTCCTGTTAAAAATTCTTCCAGGGCATTTTAACACCCAATACAAAATATTTGTCAAATACAAACATGACATGCAATTACTTCAATTTTTAATGTCACTTCTCCGACCCTGATCGTTTTTATTTCAGAGTACGCTTAGTTAAGTTTTCCCCAACATGTTTTTTTTAATATTTATTTATTTATTTAAAATAAACTGAAGTTGAAAATTAAAAAAAATGAACAATTTGTATTCTGTTACTTCTTTACTAGTTTAGCAATAAGAAAAGGGATTAGTAGTTAGAAGTGCAGGCTGCAAGCCAAAAGGACCCCGATCGAATCCCACCTTGAGCAAGACGTGTCACCCCCATTGCCCATGTGGTGGCATTGTGTACTAAGGTGTACTGCATGTCGATGGTGCACTTGTCTTCAATCAATGCTAACCCAGCTTGTGAGGAGTTTGTACGTTTGGGAGCTTGACAGTTGCTTGTCATTGCTCTGTGGATCTCTGTGGCTTCACCCACCCGTAAAACTGCCCGACACAAGGTGACCCTGGTTGTCGAAAGTGTCATTGAGCCCCAATAAATAAATCAATAAGAATCACTCCTATTCTGGGGTACGGTTTGAGGTTAGATTAGGGCCATCCTTAATACCCCAGTTTCCCGCAGTTCCCTGTAAAATATTTTTTATAACTAAAATATTCTTATATTTTAAGACTAAAGTCGGACTGTTCCCTATGGGGGAGGGTAGGATGAAAATTTCCGATAACATTTCTGGAAATATTAGGGAAATGACTGAAAAACCTCCATTTTGCACACAAATTCTAGTAAATTGAAAAAAAATTCCAATAGAGATTACCTCAAAGGGGTAGACCCCTGCCCCCCCCCCCCTGCTTTTGTCAGGTCCGGATGAAGTAGCGTTGATTCGGAAGGACCTGCTGCAATTTTGAAAACAATTCTGTTCGCAATGCCAAATGAATAAAATGAAAATAAATAGCAGACACACGCTGCAACACTTCTGCAATGCGGCCTTTGCAAACACATTCAAGTTCTTCATACACAAGCAATCTATCCTTTGATTCACTGTAAAGGGACTCCAGTGTTGTTAGTACTCTCATTTTCGGCCATCTTCAGTAGGTACTTTTTTCACACTGCCTAAATAATTGTGTGTTTATGCAACAATTTGGATATTTTGTTATCGTAGCGGTATTTTTTGTATACCGGTGTTTCAAGTACACTCACTTTGTCAAAGGACCTATTTTTTGTTTGTTTTTTTATAAAAACACATCCCAATAAAACCCATGGATCTTCTGATCAGACATCACTTTTTCTCTTTTCTAAAATAACCACCAAACTGCAGTTTCAGTATTACCATAAATGTGCCCACTTCAAACACGGAGCAGAACTCTTGTACTTAAGCAAATTCCGAACCATTTTCCAGTTCGAGGTTCTCGGGGATCTCAACTCACTATCGTACTGCCAGTCGCCCACTCAAACTTAATAAGATTATTGGCTCTCGCTCCCGACTCGCGTGGATTTATAAGCAAATAAAGCAATAAGGCAAATAAAGTTATTAGGGTCGCAAGGGATTTCAATCCCACATCGTCCCTGTGCGCCTTCGTTGCGCGAAAACTTTTCATTCATTCAGACATCATTTTCTTCTAATTGATTTATCGTGAATGCTACTTTTCAAAAAATGAGTTCATTACCCAAATTTCCATGTGGTATTTGTTCACTCGGTTGCAGATTGAACAGTATAGAATGTTCCAGGTGTGAGATGTGTACCACTTTCTGCTGCCTTGCTATTGACGTGGTCATCGGACTGCGACTTGTCATTCTTATGCAAGAATTGTGCATTTGGAAAAGGGGCATACAGTATATCTGCTGCTTTAAAAAAGGTTAGTACTTTATTCAGTCCAGATCCTAAACCCAGAGCAATTTTTATCACTTGCAAGCAGGCCGAGATTTGTTTTTTTTCTAATCGTTCTTATCTCTGAACATTCTTACATGTCGTTTCCCGGGGGTCCCCGCATCTGCCGTCCGTGATCGCCAACACTGGTCAGTCCTGTAAACAAAAGCTCTTTGAAATTGTTTTATCTTTCCGATGTTGAACTCGGAAACATGGCTCGAAAGCTCGGTTGGAGTGAGCTCGTAATATTTTAGTTATAAAAAAAATATTTTAGAGGGACCTGCGGCGACCTGCAATGTTAAGGGTGACCCTAGATTAGCATCCGGTTTGGGCCAAATTGTTGGAGGATAGTTTGTATGCAATTCTCATAGATGAGATTGAGAGACATTAATTATTATAGAACACATCCAATATGGATTACTGCAGAGATAAATGCTCGTAATTAATATTTTTAATAATTATGTTTTAGGAGTAAAAACGAATATCGTAGCGTATCTAAACATAACAGATACAGTACGCGGAGAGAGTATTATCACTAAATCACCCGCAGAGTGGAGATCCCACACAAGCAATAATTGCAAATTTGTTGCAAAGCATAACAAGTACAGGCAAAGTTTCAACCATGGACCTACGGGTTAAACCCAGAAGTCCATTGGCTGAAACATTGCTTGTGTTTTTAGTCGATATATACAAAATTTGAAAGTAAAAGGTTTGGTGATAACTCCACTCCGCAGTTGATCTAATTACAACCCACTTGCCACGTACTGTATGTATTGCTTTTCTTTCGGACGAATCTTCCCCGGGCCGAGTTTTCCCCAGGTCGAATCGTCCTTCTGTTCCCGAATAAAGGTGACATGCCATTTTCGATGGCGTGAAATATCTAAACTTAAAAAAGGTTATTATTTTCCATTTTCAGAAGTCGAAACTACGAAGCATTGTTCACAAACACAGATGACACCAAAAAGTGAGAAATTTTTACTTTGTTTTGATTTCTGACGGGACCGAAAGGAAAGTAACCCATCAGTAATGACAGTATCACTTTTTCAAGCAAAGTTTTCCTTACTTTTACAACACCTTAACATTTGGATAATTTCCAAAACTGCGTTTTTATTCATGTTGATACTTCACGAGCTACGTGTCCATACACATCTGTATACAATCGCACCAATATAACAACAAATATCAGTTATATTATCAATGATATCTGCGGTGTTTCGATTAAAGTTACCATTCGCCAATAAGTTGCAACGAAATCAGGAGAGTTCTATCTGAAATAACGAGATTATCAGCAGAGTGTATTGACAAACCTCTAGAATGACAGAATTCGAGTGATGTGTAGAAATGTAAATATCACACGAAAGCTAAGATGCGAATATGGTTGCAACAGAAAACGAATGTATTTGACATTTTGTTTGATTGTTGATATCAGCCCAAAAATTCCCGGAGGGGGTTATGCCAATTGCAATTGAATGGGCAATGCGACACCGGAAGTCACATGATTTTTTCCCTGAAATTTACTGTCCAATTCAAAAAATAGCTCAGACTGCATAGGGAATTTTCTTCTGGGACACATTTATCTGACTGGGTATTTGCAATCCCCTGCAGGCCTACTGTCCGCCTGGGGTCCCTAATAACATATGATACGCGGAAGTATAATGGAGAAGTGGGATGGGAGAATGAAGGACATGTGGTTAGGGGGCGACTCAAAGGAGAGGGTTAATATACTAATCGGAGAGATTGGGAAGAATGGGGCAAGGGATGTCATCAAGCAGTTCGTCTCCGAGTGTTGGGAGGAGAGAAGAAGCGCGGGAATAGGGAGGCAGTTGGTAGAACATGGGTGACCAAGGCCTTCTCATACGAGAACCGCGACAAATCAGCGGCCGGCCGAAGTGTTATTATTATTACGCAATTATTTCAATTTTGTAATGTCACTTCTTAGGCCCTGATCATTTTTATTTCAGCATAGTTAAGATTTCCCCAAAAGTTTTTAATATTTATTTATTTAAAATAAACTGAAGTAGAAAATTAAAAAATAAATTAACAATTTGTGTTCTGCAACTTCTGTTACTTCTTTACTATTTTATCAATAAGAATTGGGCTCAGAAGTTAGAGGTGCAGGCTGAAAGCCGAAAGGTCCTCGATCGAATCCCACCTGTGGCAACCACTTTGTTTCCTTGGGCAAGACACTTCATTCCCATTGCCCACGTGGTGGCATTGTGTACCAAGTCATACTGCGTGACAATCGTACACTTGTCTTCAACCAATGCTAACCCAGCTTGTGTGCTGTTTGTACGTTAGTTGTTTATCATTGCTCGGTGGTTCTCTCTAGCTTCCCACACCTGTAAAACTGTCCAACATGAGGTGACCCTGGCTGCCGAAGTGTCATTAAACCCCAATAAAAAAATCAATAAGACTCATGAACTCCTATTCTGGAGGATGGTTTGGGGCAAATTGCCAGAGGGTGGTTTTGGTTAGATTAGTATCCAGTTTGGGTCAAATTGTTGGAGGACAGTTTGGATGCAATTCTCTTTTTAACTCATATAACCCTCTGCTGCTTGGATATTGATTCTCAGAACAGACTTATCTCTTATTAGAGCCCAGTAATTATTCCTTGCCTAGGAAGTTGGTTTCAGTATTCCATTCAATCTCTCATATTTTCTTTTCTTTCCATTTGTTCTCCCAATTTTCCTTTCATAATAGAAAATGGTTCACAAGCTCCCAAGGTTTGACTGATTGGATCTTTCTCATCGTCTTCTCATTGTTATTTGTAACTGCTGTGTGAGTGGAGACGGTCACTTATAAGCTGTTAGCTTACTGCCGAATCCACACCACACATTATTGTTAGAAATTGTATATAGTGAAGAAATTTTGAAATAAATATTGTTTAAACTAAACTAAATAAATCAATAAGAATCATGAAGTGACTAGGGCCGAAATGACTTTGAGGCCGGAGTGAACAGAGGCCGAGATGACTGGATACCATTCTTACAGATGAGAGACGCTAATTATTACAGAACACATCAAACATCAAATGTGAATTTACTGCAGAGGTAATTGCTCGACGATATATATTAATATTTTTTTCAATAAATATCGAGCATTATATTAATATTTTTAGAAAGAATTATTTTTTAGGAGTTAAAACGAGTCGTACTGCTTTTCCTAAACTCTAGGACTTAACTTTTTTCTTTTGGACGAATCTTCCCTGGACCGAGCTTTCCCCAGGCCCAATCTTTCTCCAGTTTCCGAATAAAAATGACATGCCATTTTCAATGGCGGTAAATATCCAAAAAAATCTTATTTTCCATTTCTTAGTGTTCGAAACTACAAAGTACTGTTCAGAAATACAGATGGCACCAAAAAGTAACACATTATTACTTTGTTTTGATTTCTGACGGGACCGAATGCAACCTGTCAGTATCACTTTTTTCGAATTACACCCATTTCATCCGCTACCAAATCGTCCTCTGCAATTTTACCCACTCGTCCGAAACTCGTCCGCTGGGGAAAAGTATTGAAGTATTGTATTTTTAATCATTATTTATTTATTTATTTATTTATTTATTTATTTATTTATTTATTTATTTATTTATTTATTTATATTATAATTTTATTGTATACTTTATTGTATATTATCTATTATAATATATCTTAATGTACCTCCTTGCATTAAAATTTCATATACTTATATGAAATTCTGAAAACAGACATTTCAGAACAAAATAAACTACTCAGCCATCTAATTAATTACGTCACTGTTTAATGCGGCCCTGATTACTGTTTATTCTACGGATTACAGTACAGTCGCCGTGGATTGGTCGTACTCGGTGCTTCATTAATTACATTTGTGATGATTATTCCTGTAATTAGTGCTTGGAATCTAATATTATTGCATCCGTGGACATATTGCCTACTCATGGAAAGTGACCAGCCCTGTACTGTTCCTATAACAATTATATTATTACAGGAAAAGTTCTTAAAGTGTATGTATGTTATATTAAGTTCCGCAACATAATCTTATAATTTTGCAATTATTAATTGAAGAGCGCCACCGGCGCTTTACAGTGAATAATCGCAAAATTATAAGCGAATGTATTATAAGAATTAATTATATTAAGAAACGCATCAAAATTTATGTTATATTAAGTTCTGCAACATAATCTTATAATTCTGAAACCATTCATGGAAGAGTGCCACCAGCGCTTTGCAATGAATGATCGCAAAATTAATAGCAAATGTATTACAGGAATTAATTATATAAGCAAACGCATCAAAACGTGTTATAATTATATTAAGAAACGCATCAAAACTTGTTATATTAAGTTCCGTAACATAATCTTATAATTTTGCAATTATTCATTGAACAATGTTTGCTATGCTGTACTGTTATATCTTGTGAATCTTGTGTACTGAATAAATATCATTATTTTGTTTGATACTGAATAAATATCATTAAGTTTGTTTTCCATGTTTTTATGATATTCAAACCCTTGGCGGACGAATTGGGTAAAATTGCAAGCGGACGAATTGGGCAAAATTGCCAGCGGACTATTCGGTACGCTGGCGGACGAAATGGGTAAAATTGCAAGCGGACGCCCGTATACCCCCTTTTTAAGCAAACTTTTCCTTACTTTTACAACACCTTAACATTCGGATAATTCAAAAACTGCGTTTCTATTCGTTTTGCTACTTCACAAGATACGTGTCAATGCATATCTGTATACAATCGCCCCAATATAACAACAATTATCAGTTATGTTATCAGTTATATGTGCGATTTTCGATTAAGGTTATCAATGGCAGACAAGTTGCAACGAAATCAGGAGAGTTCGATCTGAAATAACGAGATCATCAGCTGAGCATATTGACAAATCTCCAGAAGGACAGAATTCGAGTAATAATAATAATAACACTTTGGCCACCCCTGAATTGTAGATATGTATATATCACGTAAAGCTTTGAGGCGAATTAGGTTGCAACAGCAAATGAACGAATTTTACATTTTGTTTGATTTTTTGCTCGGAGGGGAATAGGACAATTGCATTTGAATAGGCAATTCGACACCGGAAGTTACGTGATTTTTTCACTGAAATTTACTGTCGAATTCAACAAATCCCATTGACGGCTATAAAGAAGTCTGTTCTAGAACACATTTATCTGACTGGGTATGTGGAACTATTTGCGGGCCTACGGCCCGCTTGGTATTCCTATTTTCGTGTCGTCAACCAGTTTGTTCGAAACGGGTTATGAGTTTTCATAATATTTATCCCATGCTTTTTACCATATCGGGATTAAAATAAAAACCTCGAAGAAACTGGACTTTCGTTTTATACATAATCCACATCATCTTATGGTTGTTTTTTTGGAATGCACTTTACTATCGCTGTCTCCATTTCTGATCTTAATCTCTACATTCCCTCGTGTTCTTTGGCCCACTCGGCATGAAAACGTTTTCTTATAAACAAAAATCGAACATAGTATTTTTATATCAGACTTGTGTCGATCCGACAGCACACTGACAATGGACGATTTAGGCTATTGTTTGAATCGCCAGGAGACAGTTGAGACAGTGGTGGTCCCCTTAAACAGAGATGTACCGAAACATTTATTTACTAGCGTGAATAAATAATCCGACTTACAAATTCTCTTGTCAGTCTCCCAAGTGTGGTCAGTACATTTCACGGCATCACATCTAATTTGCAGATAGGTAGGCCTCTTCTTTTCATATCACATTCGACGTGAGTAAAGAATGTTCTGATATTTATTTATTTATTGATGTTTAAGGTCACATATTTATGCACAATGGCTAATCATGACCGTGACAGTTTTAAGGGTGGAGGAAGCCGGAGTACCCGGAGAGAACCACCGAGCAACGACGAGCAGCTGCCAGCTCCCCAACATCGTAACTCCGCACTGCAGCACAGGCAGGGTTAGTTTGGTTGAAGACATGCGTATCATCGACGTGCAGTACGCCTTAGTACACGGCGTCATCGTGCCCCCACGCGGGCAATGGAGATGAAGTGTCTTGCCCAAGGACACAACGCGGTTGCCGCAGGTGGGATTCGAACCGAGGACCTCTCGGCTTGCAGCCTGCACCTCTACCAACTGAGCCACCGCGCTCCCGAATGTTCTGATCCGTTTCTAACATGCTGCATACCCTGAATACCTGGACCCATGACAATGGACGCCGGAAGCAGGGGACAGCCCATATTGCACTGATGGAAAAAAACTTTACTTCCAAGAACTGTAACAGAGAAACTCTTGAGTGTCAGTTTCCAAAGTATTTTACATGTAGCAATGCCAATGAGAGGCGAGAGGAAGGAGTGTCAGGTATAATGAAGGAGTTTGGTCTTTCGGCGCCAAACAAAGAAGCTGTGCAATTGACGGGGTAATTTCTAAAACTTATATTACCTCTCCAGTAACATTGCAGGCGGCACTTATACCTGTCAAGGGGCAATCTGTACATAATGTAAATAATATTGAATGTCACAAAAATGATGTCTTGTAAACTCTAGGACTTAACTCACACCCAGCACTGAGTGCCCTCTTTGATACCCCAGACCCTTGCCCTCGGACGCTTCCGACGGCCTTGCCACTGACCGAACTTGTATTCCATATGGCCATTCAGAACCACGTGTATTATTAACTCAGTTTTGATGATACCGTATTATGAAATTATACATGTTTTCAAGAAGGGGGTGGAGGTGCAGATACCCCTCCCCCACAAAAACAACCCCCTCCCCCCAAAAAAAAAACACCAGAGAGGTTTATTTATAACTGTATAACATTTGTTCTTGTTTTTCAGCAGGGAAGGAGAGTACACTCGAGTATATTTGCCAAATCACGGAATCACATTTCACGGTGTCGGATAGAAATCCCACTTACGGAATCCCTTTTATGATATGTCTCTGGTTACAGAACCTACGTGCTGCGTGTGTTATGCGCACACTGTGCAATAGCACATAATCTCATATCAGCAGAATGAGCATGTGTCTATGTGCAGTGCTTGATGAACACACGTTGTGACACACTGTGCACTTGCACACAGCACACTCCATCAACCACCAGCCCAACTCTCCGTGGAATCTCGTCTTTAGTCTGTCTATGTCTACAGAATCCCTTTCATGGAATGTGCCTATGAGGTGCATATACTGTACGCACACTGTATATTTTCACTTAAACAAATATCGGCACATTTGGCATGTGCCGATGTGCTGCATGTAATGTGTTCAGATTGTGCACAAGCACACAAGCATATCTCGGCTCCAGCAACAGACTCTTTCGTGTATGTAATATACCCTAGCGTGCACAAAGTCAATGAAATTTAAAGACTAAAACGGGCTCAAATGATTGAGGCAATCTGGTTGCGCCTGTCAAACCCCTGATCGAAGGCAGTGTAGAGACAGGGTCAGCCATAGCCAGAAAGTATGAAGTAGAGCTACAGGTCATTATTATGACTCATGTTTGTAACATCAGCCTTGATTGGTTAATTTGACACCTTCTAAAAGTCATAGTACTGGAGGTTTGGGGAAAAACACGGGTACTATTGGAACGTTCATCCCTGGAGACACGAGAACAAAGAAAATGTAAGCTCCACTACCATTGATCAGAGTCGATTATGCACGCTCTGGTTGGAATTTCTCAACACCAAACGCTGGCGCTGTGCTTGATTAACTTTTTTCATCACCGAAAGACACAAACTTACCAACAAATATATCATCTTCAGTGGGTGTGTTTTCAATTTTAACTGCAGACAATGAATTCAAAAGAATCAGAAATATTAAAAACTCACGTGTTGTTCACCACTTCAGTGAATCCTGAATATGAGTTATGACTTCAGTCAATTATATTTCCACAAGTTTAGTACTCCTCGACCTCACTGAGCCTCCGCCTCAAGTTCAAAATAAATTGTTACACTCCGCTTAATTCTAACAACTGTCGTCGTCCAAGAAACATGAATTTATATTCCGTTAATTTATACCACTTATCACACAAGCATTAACAATGAATTATGTCATGAACAGCATGATGCAGTTGTAAACACTGGCATTTGGTGAGACAGAAACTCCAAAGGCGGCGGCATTTGTGACAAGTCATTTTCGAATTTGTTGATCTGGAAACTCTTAAAGAGATGTCATTCGTTCGAAATTATGTTTTTGGATTCGACTACATTGTTATTTCAAGATTGATGGCATGTTACAGTTAACGCTTAACAATGAAAGCTATTTTTTGTTCGGCATAATAAAATAATTAGAACGTTTATTTTCATGTTCTATCGGTCGATAGTACCTGAGTTTGTGTGATTTCTGAACTAAAACCTTCGCTTCGCTGCTTCATGTTTTACTTCAGAAACCACACAAACTCAGGTACTATCGACCGATAGAAAATGAAAAGAAACGTTCTAATATTATAACAGTAATGGTATAAAGTTGTAAGGGTGGTAGAAGACATAGTATTGGGTGACTACAACAGAGGCTAATCATAGGCCAGATATTTTGAAGGCATGGTGGAAGCCGATGGTAAGAATACAAGGAGATGTGCAGGAGCTTGGAATCCAACTTACAGAATCCCACTTACGTTATCCTTTTCACGGAATCCCTCTCACGGAATTCCTAAAGAATCCCTTTTTGGGAAACGGCATTAGTCATAGAATCCCTTTTTCTGAGATGAGTCGAAGAATCATATGTGGAGTTACGTGTTCGAGTAATTAATCCATGGCTTTTTTGCTCGATAATATTCGATTCGTCCGAGCAATACTTGTCCCTGCTCGATTGTCTCTTGGCCTTTGGAACCATATAGGACTTCGTTATACACATGGGAGATAACTCTGTAAGGGTATGTACAGATTACGGGAAATGAAGCAATCTGACTGTTGATTATAAGACTTGGATGATGGCAAAAGTCGGCACCAGAGATGGCTAAGTCTTGATAGACCGCTAGGTCAGTCAGAATAGGGTCGGTAGTAGGCCAGACAACAGAAGAATAACAGGCAGAATAGGTCGGGACAGGCAGGAAAACGAGGACATTGGGTAATTAGATTGACTCTTATACAAAGGGACGCACCTATTATTGGAAAGTAGAATTTCGGGGAGTCCGTTTCGGTGGTTTGTTGGCCTTCGGGGGCGTTGTCGGGTCTATTTGTGTCACTTAGAGCAATGTGAATCACAAGGTTACGTTTTTAATGCACAATGTTTAAAATGTTTTAAATGATGAAATAATACACTCAATGGTATTAACGTTAGGGCTGCACGATAGATATATAATTCCAAGAACAGAATTTTCTCTCTATATATATATAAATACCGCGGTCTACCGTTATATCGAAAGACTGTTCAAATATCTGAACATACCATAATCGGGACTTGAACGACCACAGCGGAACGAATCGATATGCTTTGATGATGAAGTTCTAATAAAAATTTACCCAACGCATACGATATCAAAATTTATTATTTTAAATTTTACCTTTTCGATTTTTTAAAAAAAAATCTACAAAACCATATCATGTGGCCCCTCATTTGTTTGAAAAATAATATTTTTTTAATTGCTCAATTTATATATTACGAGGATGGATGCGCCGATTCGTTAGGTGAACATTTTTCCGGCAATGTAGACAAAAATTGGTAATGCTCGCCTCAATTATTCCTCTAACAGCCAATTATATAAATTTAGTACCATGTTTCGTAATATTTGTTGTAGGGTTAAATGTGGGGCAACAATGAGAATTCAAATGCAACGAGGCATCACTTCAGCATTTCTTATAGGAGTATGCAAAATATTAACGTGGTATATGTTGTAAATTTCTGGGCCGAGGTGTTCACGAAATGGGAGGGTATACTACCGATTTTGTTCACGTCATATCAGACGGCAGATTTTCAATTTGTTTACAACGTCGGGGAGACTTTCATCATAGCGTTAAATATTAGTCGACAATGTGAATTCAAATGTGACGAGACATCATTTCAATAGGATTATGTAAAATATTATAGGGTATCAGTTGTAGTTTAAGCTGTTGGGATGCTCACGAAATGGGAGGAAGTGTAAAAAGTTAAAGTGTCATAAAAACGTCGATAAAGACGTTGAATTAAAAAACAAAAAAACCCAGCTTTTTTATTTTTCAAGGTATGCAGCACACTAAAAGTTCATGTAAATCGGGCGAAGTTTATTTTTGTGCGACGTTGACGTTCCAATGTCAGCACAACGTCAGCCACAGATGAATTTGTCGTTGGTTGGAAACTGATTGCATGTTTAGATATGGGTTTCGTTTGGTTGTAAATTTACAAAAGAGTGAGCGTTCAATAACGTGGCAGATATTAAACGTTTATTATCCCTTTGTACTCGAGCAGCCCTCTTTTACGGCCAGGAACATGGTACGTCATAACGTCATTAAACAGGATGGCTGTTCAGTAAATGTGTGGGGGAGATCAACTAATATTTTCAACGTGCAGCCCCGAGGCTGCACGTTGAACAGATTGATTGGTCTACCCCAAATAATGAATGTGGACTCTTCAAATTGCTGTCATTGAACTGGAATGGAAGATACCTATAGAGTACAAAGGGTTAAAAAGGTGTCAACTTGACGTTGTTTTTGGTAAATTCGAAATTTGAAATTTTGACAATTGCATATAATAAAGTGGTCATACAAATAATATTATATGGAATTCCATAGATATGTATATTATTGATACGCAGCAATACGGTTGAGAAAATGAGCGTTTTACTGAAAGAATGACATAATAATAATAAATGAGGAATAAATTTGAAAAGACGAAAAACGTAGATAATACGTTAAATGAGAAATTCCAAAACACATATATACAGGATATCTACGATGTTTTAGTGAATATCGGGAATTATAGCGTTGAGTATGGACCTGAAAGTATACTGAATAATACTTTCATGACCACGCGTAAAACAGCGTAGATGTTCTTTTTATTATATGCTACGTGACATTTTACTGCACAGTATTCAGCCCAATTCGACTGCAAACAGTTTCAATACAATAACAAAGATCTGCTGATCGTTCCTTCAGGGCGACGTCCAGGGCGACGTCATGCGCCGAAGCGTGACGACATTTAGGAAGCTACTGAGGGATATTTCTCGATATCCATCGAGTCGATGGATATCGAGAAATATCTTTTAGATAATTCACGATACTGTTCATCGTCACGATGTAGCCTTGGCTGCTGATGTGGCGTAAAGCACCAATAAGTAAATAAATAAGATAATTCACAGGCTAGCATCCTAGCACACACTAATACTTCATGAAAATCGCTAATTTAAATTCAATCTCTAATTAAAATTAAAACCTTAATAAAAATTTAATCGGGATAAAAATGTTAATCCTGTGAAGCGGTGTAATGTTCTACGATATATAACGAAAATAAATCGTAACTAAGCTCGCCATTGTATTCTGCAGTTGCTAGATACAGATTTTGTATCATAGGCCTCTGACACAAGATGCATTTTTGGTAGGTATGGGCTCGATGCATACTTATTGTAAGATAAATTAATAATATGAACACTAGTGTCGGAAGAATCAATGCAGGCTCATGGTTTTTGTCATCAATGCTTCGTATTTTTACTTACATTTACTGTGCGATCGCTGAATGGCGGTTTTGTTTGTCATCTCCCCGCGTATTGCATTAAGTTGGCTCTGCAGATCTCTAAGAGCAGCATTTCTGTTGTCTTCAAGTTTTACAAAGCCTGCGTTCATGGATGCGGTCAGATTTTCAATTTGTTTTTGAACAGTGGTTATTTCTCCATTCTGTTTGGTGTTTTCAGCGAAAGATTTGGCTAGCCTATCCCGAATGTCTGACATATTTTTGTCAGTGTTATCCATCATTTGCTTGGAGTCTGCCGCAATTGACTGGAGCTTTTGTGTCAGTTTGGATTCTCTATTCTTCAATTCTTTAAATTTCAGCTTTAAGTCGACGAGCTGGTCGTGTAGATTACATTGTTCTATAGCAAACACTGCAGAAATCAAACACGTGACACAGAATAGTCTTTTAGCGGTAGCCATCTCTGAACAGAACAATTCTATCTGACGAAACTAGTTTATACACGTGTCAAATGTACTGCTAGAATTTTGATAAGAAATGTATTTTAATTCAGTCTCTCGTGTCGGTGAAATATAATATATAGAAAGTAACAAGATCAATGCGGAAGTACACTTATTTAGATTTTGAGTATGCAATGTGCAAATATTGTTGCATGGAGGAAAACCTGGCAGATGATGATGAGGACGTTACAACGTTGAAAACGAATTGATAAATATCACCAATAATCCAATTTTACAGCTCTATAGCTGTAGGATCAAGCTAGTGTACCCCACCCCCATCGGAGTTTACAGCTAATTTGACAGTCTCCTTTATCTCGTTTCCCATCGTAGCGTCATATCCGCCCAGGCAGGCCACTGCTATTCGCAAAATCAAATTTAATTATATATAACTTTATGGGATCAGAAGCTATGTTTGAAGAGAGAAACATGGGCATTTTTATGTTTTACACGCCGATTACGGAATACTTGGTACATATGGATTTCCAAATAATGGATCCATCAAAAGAACTAAATATTCCGCCCATTTGTCGTAAATGGTCAATCGAAACATCGCACTCTGACCCAGGTCAATTCGGAAGCTGCGGTGGCAGCCGATAAATTGAATGACAATAGGAAAAATAAAGATTTTTAAAGTTTCAAATTTTCTGTGTGATGTTTGAATTTTTAAATTAATGGATTCTATGTCATAGAGGCGTCTAATAAACACAGAATGCCATGATGTGCCAATGCGTTCATCAATACGGCACTCATGCCATCTCGGAAGTATAGAACACGATGTTGCGTCTCTCATTCTATCCTTATTTGCTGGCAAATGTGCTGTGTTGACGGATGCATTCATACATCGTGGCCTTCTGTGTATTTCTTTGGTGCAGAAAATACAGTTTCTCTGCAAGAGCTTTCCGAGCAATGATGGGAAAATGTTATAAACCAATGAATAAAGAACATTTCTTTAGGGCTACAGAGATTTAAGAGACATTTTTATTAGAATACAGATGGGCCCTACAATGTAGAACTTCTGTTTCTCAGACCATTTTTTGTAAAATTGCATGTGGGCAGGCGTTTTTGTAATTTTACTTTTTAGTTTTTAAATTATTTCTTTGTCATCAACAGTTTATGTTCTTGGTTTGTTTTAGGCCCAATTATCTACAGAGTATTATGGGTGGTGGTGTATTTGGTCCCTTGAGTGCAAGAAGGCTTTGCAATGCTAAAGCATTGCAAAGCCTTTTTGCACTCAAGAGACAAATTTATCAGTTTTATTAACTTGGGTAAAATATCACACATAAACTATTTAATTTTTATTTTTTTAAGTTTGCACTGCTTATAAAAAGAGAGCATGTGGCAGCCAAAAGGACCATGTGGGAGGGTCTGAGAAACAATTTTTTTTACTTTTTTTCAGCCTTACAGATTTAATCAGTTTATTAAGTTTGCACTTGCAAAAAACATTCTTGAATAACTATTTTTTTTATTTTCTGTGTCAAAAATATATCTGATGACACCTCATTGGAATGAGCTCATTCCAATGAGGGGTCGTCAGCAATGTTTTCGAGACCCCCAAAATTACCCGACTTTGACACTTTTTCCTTTGATGAATTAAGGTGTCATCATGTACATTTATGACCAACACCAAATAACTCTCAGGCAAGAAACAAATTGCATTTCTTCACTTCTATCAAGGGAAGAGCAAATTTTCAGACTATGTGCAATCTGGGAAACTAGCAGGTTCTTCATACTATCGCGGAAGGATAGAACGAAAGGCGCAGCCCCTCGTTCCATCCTTCTGCGCTCGTGCCGTTTTGACGAACACACTCACATATCGTGGACTTCTGTGTGTATCTTCCCTGCTTGTATCCTCTTATCGCTTTTCGTTACACCTTTTCGTACTGCCTTACCACTTCTACTTCCTGTGTGCATTTTCCTTCATCTGTACTGTTTTATCCTTGGTGTCTCTGTCGTATTATTTCGAACTTTCTTTTTACCCTCGTCCATCTACTGTTTCGTTCTTTATGTTCTGTCCCCAGTCTGTATCCTCTTATTTCTTATTTTTCAGCCTATCTTTCTCAGCACTGACATTCCACTTCTGAATTTTATTCTTTTCATTCTTTTCTGCTGTTCTTTCCTTTGGTGCCTTTGTCTTACAGGGTCTACCATTCTAAGTACCCTCTTCCTTCTTTTAAGTTATTTCTATTCTTTCCTCTGTCACAGAGGTTCTGGCTTCTGAAAATTTACCGAGGTTTTCACCTAATCAAATCTTTAGAAATGAAGCGTTTTGTGTTCAATAAGCATTGTGATATTTGGCGACACATATACGTACTTACTTTTCAGCTCCAAGTTCTCTCTGCTTTGCCTGTCTATACTAACGCATTCATTCTCTCATTGATACAGTCTTCTCTTGCCTCTACCTTTTGTCTTCTTATTTCTTGTTTGACGATTGACTATTTTTTCTACACGCAGTTTTTCCAGCCTTCAGTTTTTTATTGCCGCTTGCAATATGCCTCCTTGTCAGTGTCCAATTTTTCTTCGACCAGTTTCGTCTCTTTTCACATTTCCAACTAAAGAAGATTTCATCAATCTCTTCTTTTGCAGTTTGTTTGCTGACAAAGTCCGGTTTAGGACATTAATGTGTGATGTGACCTCACTAGAATATCACCAATGGCTTGTTTCGAACAGTGCTTGATGCGTATTTCTTGTATCTGCTTAAAGTATTCCGAATCATACCACATTGTTGCCAAAACAAAAATTAAAAATGAAATGTGTTCATTAAAAATAAAATATGTGTGATTCATTAGCATGCAGTATACATGTGGACTTGACCAAACCTGTTGTAAGTTGTTTGAAAAAAATAGTATTGAGCAGTCTGCAGTAAAGGAAAGGTTATATGTAATAATGTGTAACAAACTTACTTCTTATTTCTCTACTTCAGCACACATCCCTTGTAAATACAATATTGAGCTGTGTTCACGCTGCCCGGTACCAATGTAGCCAATTGCACTAAATCTTTTGATTTGGAACCAAATTATCTTCGAAGGCTAAAATGTTGGCACCATAAAAGTTCATTTCAGGTCAAGCTATTCCGTCGGGCAGCTTTGTACACCCCCCTATGCCCCCCCCCCCCCCTTCCCCGGTGTCATCGTTTTTTTTCATGTACCAGGACATCTCGAGAATAGATTTTCAGATGTTAACAAGAAATCATCCTGCCGGGGTATGACATAATCCAATACACATGTACATTACCAACACTAAACGTTTTGTCCAACCATGATCCAAATTACACACTCACACACACGCGCGCATGCACGCGCACATGTATATGTATGTGTATGTATGTGTGTGTATGGGTGTGCATATATATATATATATATTTCATAACGTATTTTATAAAAATAAAAATGCCTGAAGATCCGCATACAGAGCGGTGAAAGCGCTAGCAGGAATATAGTCAGTGATGTCGTTGTATTTGTTTTGAACATTAATATTTTTTCTTATAATATATATATATATATATGCGAATATATAAATATATGTATATATGTATGTATGTAATATGTATGTGTGTGTGTTGATGTGCGTGTGTGTGTGTGTGTGGGTGTTCTGTGTATAGATAGTAGGGCGCAATTATTCCACTTAAAAGAAAAGATAGGTAACAATTACTACAAAACTTCTAGGCTTCGTGTATCTTCTTTAAGGGTTACTACTATCTACTGTTGTATTTTCATTACAATATATTGTTGTTAATATTACAACATGACTGTTGAGATATCTCCATCTTGCATTTGCACCATTTTTTTTTCTCTTTTAAAATGCTGTAATGATAATTACTGTAGGGTGAGGCTGCTTATAGGCTTAGCCTGTTAGCTGAACCCATTTCACTTTAAAGAAATAAAATACTGATTAAAAAAAAAAAACATAATCCAAGATGGCGCCAATGGGTCAACTTCGCGATTTTACAGCATCACTATTTTTTCCCGATTACGGAAAAAACTATATGAGATAAGGAACGGGAGTTAAATCATTCGTATTTCTGACACATTTCCCGTATAATAATATCAATCAAGTAAGTGAAAATCCAACATGGCCGTCAAAATATGCCTCAAAATAGAAGAAAAGCGAATTTTTCGACACCTTTTTTCGCAAAAAAACTTATAGAATCATGATAAAAAATTAGAAACCTGTAAACTTTTAGATGCTAAGTTGATCGCAAATTATTCTACGGTAATATCCAGCGTAAATATGCACGATCGAAAGTCGATGTGGAAAACAAGATGGCCGTCGGTGCGACCACCCGTTTCCAATTATCTTGCTTATGCAACGGACAAGTTTACACAATATCAAGTTGTACAATGGTTGCGGAAAAAAATGTAACTGTATAATATTTTGGTCACTTTTTCTGCGTATGATAAAACCAATTTAGTCAGTGAATATCCATCATGGCAGCCAGAAAAACGCCTCGAAAATGAAGATCATCAGTAGTAGATCATGTACCCGATCGAGCCTCATTGGATGGACTTGGTGGTGGGCCTATGAAGTGATGTCATGTCATGACCCATTTACGTCATGTTTGTTTGTCCTGGTAGCCCGCGTGAACGGCCATCTTGTGACGTCATCCCCACAGTGATGCGTGATTTAGGGTAACATGTTGTGTGTTGTTAGGGTAACATGTGTTTCCATCGTCCACTTTGTATATTGGAGGCCGCTATCCGTTTTTAGCTCACCTGCCTGAAAGTCAGTGTGAGCTATTGCCATCACTTGGCGTGCGTCGTCTATCGTCCGCCGCCCATAGTCCGTAGTCCGCCAACCGTAGTCCGTCGTCCATTGTACGTTAGCTTTTACAAAACAATCTTCTCCTCACAAAACAATGGCCCAAGTTAAAACATATATGGGCCACATCATCTTGGGGGTATTCTGACTTAGTTTTGTTCAAATGGGATATCTACACTTTTTGGGCGTGGTCTTATGCTCAGATATGATGATATTCTTTAAAAATCTTCTTTGTGAACCACATGGGGGAATGTTTTGATATTTGGTATGAAACTGTCTCTGGTGTTCAAGATTAAAATTGTTCAAGAAAGTTGATTGTCTATATTTGGGCTCTCCAGGAGATGGGCTCACTTTTGAGCTCCCCTGAACATTACTATTTCAAGAACCAATGGAGCGATTTGAACCAAATGTTATATGTGGCATTAGTTGACCCTAAGTACTTCAATCATGCCCCCAAATTTTTCGCGGTGCCCCATGGGGACCCCTGGAACTATAAATAAAACAAAAATGAAAAGTCCAATATTTCCCAAACTGCATGGACTAGAGATTTTGTAATTGGTATGAAGCTTTCTTCTGAGCATTTGAAACAATTGGACAATAAAAATTGCTGGCGAATCTGTCATATGGTCTGCTTTTGTGTTATGAAAATATGATGACTCAGCATTTTTGAACACTGAAGTCAATGGGAAAAAGATTACATGTTTACCTTTTTAAAAATATCTTCTCCTCACAAACCAATGGCCCAAATTGAAACACACACGGGCCACATCATCTTGGGGTATTCTGTTTTAGTTTTGTTCAAATGGGGTCTCTACCCTTTTTGGGGCTTGGGCTTATACCCAAATACCGTGAAAATCATTAAAAATCATCTTCTCATGAACCACAAGGGGGATTGCTTTGATATTTGGTATGAAACTTCCTCTGGTGTTCAAGATTAAAAGTTGTTCAAAGAAAGTTGATAGGTCCATATTTGGGCTCTCCGGGAGATGGGCTCACTGTTGAGCTCCCCTGAAAATTTCTATTTCAAGAACCAATGGAGCGATTTGAACCAAATTTTATATGTGGCATTAGTTGACCCTAAGTACTTCATTCATGCCCCCAAATTCTTTCGCGGTTCCTCTTGGGAACACCTGGCGCTAAAAATAAAAACGATTGAAATGTCCAATATTTCCCAAACTGCACGGACTAGAGATTTTGTGTTTGGTATGAAGCCTTCTTCTGAGCAAAAAGATTGCTGGCGAATCTGTCATATAATTCATTCAGATTACATTTTCCCCATACCCATAATCCTTACAGTTTAGGACAACTTGGTCCATGTGAGCGTCTTAGGCTCTCTTGAGCCTCTAGTTATATGGTGGCACATGGTTGCTTTGTGACCCAAAACCCTACAATAGGACTCGTGTATGTTTGGAGGGTGTGTTGGATTGAATAGGAGTAAATCTAGCTACCACAGGCAATCCGACAATCCCTCCAAACCACCCAAAACTACCGAAACGGATTTTATTTTGTTTGGACTTTCCCATTTTGAGCTTATAATAGAACCACGTTGTGCTATAGGTTCCGCTCTACAGTTTCGCACTATTGCACAGGGGTGAAATTCTAAACATAGGGCATGTGTTGGAACTAAGGCCATGTAAACTAGAGATATATTTTTAGTATCAGATATATGATTACATTAGTTTTTTTGTTGGACAAGAGAATTTGAAGTTTTGGTCCCAAAGTTGGAGTCTGATACATAGGGGTAAATTACCAGATGAATTATGGCTTCGAAAAATTGGCTATTTTTTAAAATGTAATTTTTACACGGGTTTGTTACCAGACAGTTAACTAAAAAATGAGACGGAAACATATAAAAAATTTTTTTTGCATTTTAGAAACAGGGGATGCTCTGTTCCAGGGGTGGGTAGGTGGGGTTGGTGGGGTTGGTGGGCAAAATTCTGCTTTTGAGGCTGCTAGTTGGCTGAAAATGACTGGTTTCGGCATTTTTTCATGCAATTTTTCAGGTTGAAGTCTGGCCTTTGACAATAAATTATTCCACCCACATTTAGATTGTTTATTTCTACTTAGTCAGATAATGTTATATGTTTTTTTGTGGATTTGAGAAAGGTAATACATGTTATGAGTTAGATAACTAAGCTACAGAATATTTGCATTTGAAGAGAGTGTATGGCATGTCATATTTGGAAATGCCTGGAAAACTGTGGAGAGGAACCATAGGACAGAGATGTCTCCTGGGGGTAAGGTCGATTAAACTTGAGTAGTTTGCTGAATCGAATACTTCCTATTTATCTAGTTAATTACTCAGTGAAAAATCTACTCTACAGCGATTTAATAATAATCCTCTTTCCGTCTACTGTGGTCTCAATATTTTCTTTCTGTTTGATCGGTTCAGTTCGTGATTTCACTACCGACCTAGCTAATACCGCGTTATATTTTGCATTGCACAGCGCAGACGCTCTTGTGTACTTCTTTCTTCTGCAGTAAAGAGCCCATTAACTAACGCGTTTTTTCGACGCTAATTGTGGCAGGACCTCCAGCTTCAGCTTTACATGATTACCTGCAACTGCTAATCGATATCTAAGACTCCAATCGAGAAGAAAATGTCTCGACTGGAAATAATATTAGCGACTCCCCTGTTCTTGGTATTAATTGCCTGTAATTTTGACCG
Organism: Pictodentalium vernedei; assembly: GCA_031216915.1. Classification (NCBI taxonomy): domain Eukaryota; kingdom Metazoa; phylum Mollusca; class Scaphopoda; order Dentaliida; family Dentaliidae; genus Pictodentalium; species Pictodentalium vernedei. The sequence goes on from CM062295.1 coordinate 475,492,145, forward strand.
GTTATCTTCTCTTTCAAAATTTGTATGGCTGGCAATTCCTTTCATATTTTGTTGACATTTTTTATTTGTATTTGGTTTAATAACACTTTCTACAGCCTGGGTCACCTTGTTTTGGACAGTTCTTCGGGTGTATAAAGTCGGAGTACCAGGGGCGTACCACCGAGAAGCTACGAGCAACTGTCAGACAACCCGACGCGCTAACTCCACTCTAGCAGGGTTATCATAGGGCAGGTGCACCATCGACAAGGAGTACCCCTTAGTGCGCAGCCTCAGCGTGCTCACACCTTTGCAGTCAGGATAAAGGGTTCTGCCCAAGGAAACATCGCAGAAACCCCTGGTGGGTATCGAACCGTGGGCCTTTCGGTTTGAGGTCCAATAACGTTACCACTCAGCCACAACAATCCCACTTTTTTTCATTTCAAAGCATACATAACTTTATTTTTAGGTGCAATCCTATTCCCAGAACAAATGTGCAAGCGTGAATGACCCTCCTGCCGTCTGATCACATAGAACAAAATTCCGAACAAAACTGTGTGTACATTTGCCAAAGTTGTCAATCAGAAAACGAAAATGTTCTTTCCAGTATGGCACATGAAGTGAAGAAACAATAAACTCGATGTGTGTGACCATTTTATTGGATGAGCACAAAGTGTAACCTCTCGGTCCACCAGTCCAATTCTACGAGGAATTGGAATCTAGGATGGGCCATGTGTTTACACTCTGGTCGTGGAGTCTGCGTGCAGACCAGAGTTGATGTAATGTGATGTCCCTTTACTCGGGAAATATACATAATTATATTCTTTCGTTCTCTGATTATAGATATTCCGATCGACCAGAATTTAACTCACCTTGTAAACATAGTAGTTAATTCGGGGTCAACATTGTCTGATTTACAAGTGTGGAAAAATGGAGGGGAAAGTACGACACATGTGAATTTTGCAATGTCGTGTGTAACGCCATCACTATGGTGAAATGTGGTGTTAGTGTGAATGCACAACGTGTGTTGTTAGAGTGACGCGTGTTTTCGGCGTCCATTTTGCTTCTGGAAGCCGACATCTCTTTTCCGTGGTGACATATGGTTGTTATGGAACTCAATAGCCAACAATGGATTGGGGCGAGGTGTGTTCTAATGAGGGCGTTCGGTTAATGGTAGTATGTCGAATCACATAAAAGTACACGACATTGAGTACAGTGGACACGAAAACTATCCAAAAGTACGGAAACGGACTCAATTTCGCTCTAATTCTTCCAGAATCCTTTTTTCATTCCTATTTGTATAGCAGGTAGCGCTATATGAAAACTACGAAGGTGTGTTCGGTTCAGTAGGAGTCTCTTTACTGGCTCTTATTATTTCAGAATCTTCGTTTTGTACCTAATGCTGAGCATATTCTGGCTACCCTATTCCTTCATTCCTGGACCCATTTTTGGAAAAATTCGATCCAACTAAGGTTCATTTTGGTACCTTTTGGTAGCTGTCTGGTTGATTCTGGTGATTTGACACTTTTCGATGGGATGGAACATACCTTCGGGGTCCTGTAGCAATAAGTGTGATCAAGGTAGGAATGAGAAAGTGGATTCTGGAAGAGACAAATATTGTCCGATTAGGTACTTTTAAAAAGTTTTCGGGTTCTTTTCGCTAATTTTTCAATGCATAGAGTTGTTTACGTTGATTCGACATACTCCCAGTAAATCAAGAGCACCCAAAGAACACCCACCCTCTATATTGTAGGCCAGTTGGTCCCATAACAACAATCTGCCACCATAGAAAGATGGAGGTCTGCAGTAATGAAAATGGATGACGGAAACCTCTGTCACACCAGAACACGCGTCGTGCATGCGCACTGACACAACGTATCACCGCGGTGCTGACCTCGCAATGCGACCGCTCAGCCGCGTTAACATGGCAGCTTATAGGTCCCCAACAATGCACAGCGGTACTATGTTACTCCCCTCCTGCTCTCCCTCTTTCAAATCCGGCAAGGTTGGCCTCAACATATTGCTCACTGTCATAAAACTACCGCTGTGGTGAATCTTCATTCATAACATTCAACAAACAATCCTGTTTAACAGTAATAATAAAAATTAAAAATTCGACCAATGAGTGTGTATGGTATTTTCAAATTCAAAATAATAATAATAATAATAATAATAATAATAATAATAATAATAATAATAATAATAATAATAATAATAATAAAAGGTGTTTAAACATGTTCTATTTGATACGTTACTGGTAAAATGTCTGTTGAATAAAAAGTGTTTTTCTGTTTCCTTTTAATGAACTCAGAATCTGGAAGCTTGGGGTGAAAGTCTCCTCACTCGGTCAGCATCGATATAGATGATAAGTTAAGCATTACTTCATGCATGTGTTGTGGTCATGATATTGACATAAATACCGAAAGTGATCTTAAACTCCAATAAAAAGTTTTCTATCGGAAATTTTGAACGAATGATCAAACATCGCGGACTTCTGGGCATTTCCGAGATGGTCAGTTGACCAAAGAGACCTCGTTCATTGTCGCGAACTTGTTTTGATTACGAAACCCTCATGGTTCAACGTGGGTTTCATGAGGTGGCCTCGGTCCACAGACATGGGCCTCGCGAAGTTTATCGATTTGGTTGGGCGTTTTTTCTTTTTTTTTTTTTTTTTTTGGGGGGGGTGTAAAACCAATTTGTCCAGACTGTCATGGCTCAAGTCCCGACCGATAAATTATTATTCAAACTACATTATCAAGGCGAGCCTTCTCCGAAGGCTTATCCTGATGATGTAATGGGATTATTTTTCGGTCGGGATTATAATTCACTATACTCTTGCCTCACTCAAAATTGGTCATACTGGGACCGGAGCGGCCACAGACTTCGATTTGCATGAGACCAACTCTACGTAAGACCACCAGGATCTTCAGAAAAAAATAATGAGCTTCAGAAAAAAATATTGAGCTTCAGAAAAAAATATTGACGGACACCGTTCAGTATGTGCTAAAGTATAAATTTGGAGTGGGTGCTGACAACAAGTTGATGCAAGACGTGGTATCCAATTCAAGTCACGACCATTGCATTGGGCAACAGACTTCAGAAGACATTTACTTTAGTAGCGAATCCATAATGAGGAACGGACAAGTCCAAACGCCTGGGATTCCCGCCTGCACTTCACTTAAGAGATGTACACGGGTCACACAGGCTTTTGAATGAATACATCTCTTGCATGAAGGTAATTGTGAGTATTCTTTAGAGTTATTATGTGCCGTTTGGGCAGTAATAGTTATTACAGTGAACTTCGTTTAAATATGCCAACAATTTTGAAGTGAGTGTCTTTTTAAATCAATGTCTGTTACAGTGCAATTTGGAATAGTAATATTCAGGTTGACGAATCGTGCTGTCTGGACGTCTCCTAGTAGTTGTATATTGCAGTTATAATGGCTGATACAAACATGATTTGGTCTGTATAATAAGATAAACATACGCATGGCAACGCAATAATGGGTGAGTAGGGAGGGGTAAAGGAAAGGGAGAAAAGTGGGAGAAAGAGAGAGAGGGGGAAAGAGAGAGAAAGAGACCCGGCGAGGTGTTGACTGGTCTGCTTTTAGTCGCTGAATGCATCGTAATACAAAATTGTAGAGATATTACTTACTTGTGGCCCATAATATACACAGCAAACCCTTTTTGATAATAGGATAAACTCGTGGGCCTCCTGGAAGATTAGCCTGTTCATTACAGGATTATTGTGTTCAGATCCATACAGTAAGATGTCGTTTGTAACATTACATTGGAGAGTGCCTAGTGTCTGATCCCTTAGTAAAAAGTAAAGGGGCAGTGGAAAAAAGGTTATCAACAGTTTCACGTTCGCTGCATCGGTAAGGGCATATGTCTAACAGAAAGTTGTTGTACAATTCATCGTTGAGATTACTACAGTTAAGACGTAGGCGACAGTGAAGAATTTGGGCCCGACGCGATTTATGAAACTTGTATTTAGTATTATTCACCTGACTGGACGTTTTGGCTCATGTGTGTTGACAGTTTGACATTAACGTCTTCAACACGGTATGCAGACATTGGCAGAACCGTGAGTAGACAACATAAACACCTAACGGTACAAAAAGACCAACGGTAATTTGGTCCAACAACTCTATAAGTTTGTTGAATTAAAACATCACGGAACATTTCATAAATACTTGATAGACTTGCTCTTTTCGCTGTATACAATTGTGCAAACGACGTACCATTCCGGGATTGAGTGTTGAAGGGGTTAACGTCCTTTGTTTTTGTGTCAGTGTTGATGCACTGTGTATTTGACAGTTGTAAGCAATGGTTTTATAATTATGTTAACAGGCACACCAAATTCAGTGATTGAAGCGTATGCACTCTTTTGGTGAGGGGGGGAATGTTGCCTTCAGCGAAAAGACATTATAGCCAACCCACTCAATATCCAGTTTGCATCAGTCCCTTCGATTACTGACAAAGGAAACCACAATACCATGAACCAAAATATTACTATTTCAAATCGCACTGTGTCTTTTATTGTAAATATGTTTTGTATTGTTTTTGTACATTCCTTTTTGACTTTACTGTACACACTCTTTGTAAAAACCATTAGAATTATTTACAAGTGCCTGACAGCAGGTGTTGTCAGTGGAACACATTCTTTTACAATGTGTCGATTTTAATCTTGTCAGAGGGCAGTACTTCACAGTTGGATCCCTTAGAGATCTATTTTATCACACTAGCCCACAGAAAATTGTTTCATTTCTGAATGTAATCAACCTTTTTACAAAATTTTAAAATTGTTTTTATTCTTTTAATCTCGACTCATCAAGTCTCAATTCCTCAGGTTAATTTATAATGTATTAACGTATCTCATTACTCATTGTTATTCTAATCATTTTTGTCTTTGACATGTGTTTTGTGGTTATTTTTATTTTTTTTTCAATTTTTACTTCATTATTGATAGACTTTTTTATATACCACTGTTTTCTCGCTACGATATAGCCCTAGCTGCTGATGTGGCGTTAAGCACCAATAAATAATAATAATAATAATAATTTACAAGTGCCTCGGTTGAATATTCTATATACCTGGAAACATTGAGATCAACACGGGACCCTCATATCATTCATCTGTGATATAAAGCACTGACAATTCAGTTACTGTTAATTGATGGACTATGATTTATTGTTTTTTAACCCTTTACCCAACGAATCGCCCGCATCCGCCCGGGTAATATGCAAATTCAGCAGCTGAAAAAGTATTATTTTTCGAAAAAATTCAACAAAACCATATCATGTGACCCCTCTTTAGAACGAGCTCGTCGAGCTCGTTCCATAGAGTGGTCACATGATGGCTCTGTTGAATGTTTGTGAAAAAAAATTAAAAATGATATTTAAAATAATAAATTTTGATATCGTCTGCGATGGGTAAAGGATTAAGGTCACATATTTCTTCACACTCGCTAATCATAACCACAACTGATTATTCAAATCATAAGTTGACAGGATTCAATCCCTTCCACTTGAACATCAAAAGCCTAAAACACAAGCTATATTTTAAGATGTGAGCTCGTTGACAGTGATGCTTACGGAATCATGGCTCCAGAGCAGTGACGACAACTCGGACTTGGCAATCTCTGGGTTTTACGACCCGATAAGGAAAGATCGTCCTTCCAGTAGAGGTGGTGTCGTTGTCTACATGAGAAACTTAATGGCATTCATATATCGTCCTTATCTGGAAATTGTCAATCTTGAGTGTATCGGCAAATAAATAAAATGACAGAGCAAATCTCATTCACAGGAATGTTACACTTTGCAGTAATATAGAAAAAGACATTTTTAACTTCTATCTCAGAAATTCTATATTACCACATCATTGGAAAAGGGAAAATGTTTCGCCAATATTGAAAAATGTCTATCGTAACCGAGTGACAAATTACCGCCCAACTTCATTCATAACCTATGTTAGTAAGGTGTTTTAAAGTCATTTAGCAAAGAAAGTTAGAGAATTCCTTGACGCGAATAGCCTTTTGACAAGATTCCAGTCATGCAAATCCATTAAACATCATCCCACTCTAAAGACTGAGTTTAATCCTGAACGACTGTGGGTCCTGGAGCCATCGTATCTCGGAAATTACAACTAAGGCCTGGAACATATCCCAACTAAGGAAGTATAAATTTTCCCCAAAAACTGGAAAAAAAATTGTTTACTTTTAAATACGACCAATACTGGATACGCTGACACTGTCTGGGATAACTGTAACGACAACGAATGCCCCGAATTAGAAAAAGTTACAGCTTGAGGCGTCTCGGAAAGTCATTGGTACTACAAGAAGAGGAAAGCAGAGCTTCAGTATATGCGGAAACAGATGTGGAAACACTCAGCACCCGCAGAGAAAAGCACAAACGCATACAGTACTACGAAATGGTTCATCATCTTGTCCCAGGCTACATATCATCCCTTGTCCCCTCGCTAACATCAGCGACCCGCGAATATTTCCTCCGCAACAACGATAACTTGAATATCCCACACTGTCGCGCTGACTCATACCTACATTCATTGTTACCATCGACAGCCAGACTATGGAATATTCTGCCCCTGTAAGTAGAGAAACTAGATCCATCGGAAACATCGGTTCATTGCTGAATATGGATAGACGCCAACCCCAAAACGGCTGTACGCTCACAAATCACGTCAGACTCAAATAATTTAATCATTTGCCCAGCCTCTGCGTTTGATTGGTTAAAAGCATGCAGCGTGAAAGTCGTCAAACTCGTATAAACCAAATCACGTAATGATTTGGAATGTCTACACGTTCGCACATCCGGTCAAACTATAACCGTGGGAAACGACCGTCGATATCTGCTGTGCAGCAATGGTGTTCAACTGACGACTCGGAGACAAATTGAAGATGATAACAATTCAATATTGAATCTAGTATTCCAAATGTCTAACAGCGAAAAACATTTAACAACTGGTCTTGTTGGATATCCGAACAATATCACCGTAATAATAGCTCGTGGGATATCCCAGCAAAATCGAAGCAGAGTAACTTTGGAAATCCAAACTACAACTGAAATCTTACTTGTAATCAAGGCTATATATACAATACAATAAATGAGACATGTCACAACAGGTTTACAGGATTTTAAGATTAAAGTAAGCTTTCACCGCGTCTTAATCAGATGCCTGATTAACTTACTGAATAGACCTCAAATAAACAATAGAGGGAAGCAATGAATAAAGCAACTTGTTAACAACAGTTACTGCTGCGAGAGAGACTTGCTGTCACACAACAAATAAAGAAATATACCAAGTTTAAAACAATTGAAATTAAATTGGAGTCAATGCGAATAGTGTAGATTGTCAATTTTACAACAGTAAATTAGTCTTTTGTATCAGTCATTTATGCTCTGAACATGCTTCGGTGATACAACTTTGAAGATTTTGGAAGCCCCACCAATTCAATCCAATTGTCACCGTGAGGGCGTGACGACAGACTGGTAGATGGATAACAAGCTTGTAAACAAAGATCAATGATCGATTTTTCATCGCCTCCAGTCAAAGAGAATATAATTATAATTTCTCGGCAACAATTGAATTTAATAAAATATACCGAAGTGCGAGACGAATAAAAAATCATACATCCAAACATGATTTTGGGGGAACTTAAAAAAAAATGTTTTTAATGATATTGTTACGTGAGTTGCTAAATATCTGTCGTCTGCGATCGAAAATTAAAACAACAAACAATAAGACAATGACTGACGTGACCTGCTTGTGACACACTTTCCTGAGATTGACTGTTGTCTTTTGAAAAAAAATTAAAAGTTTTTCGTACACGTACACATAGTTTTTATATTTTAATATTACAGCCGGATTAAATTATAAGAAATAACTGTTGTTTTCCTTCGGTTTATGCGATATAAAACGAAAATTGTCAGCACAAGCTTAATCATAAATCGCTACGCGAGTTATGAAGCTTGTGCTGAAAATTTTCGGTTTATATCGCATAAACCGAAGGACAACAACAGTTATTTCTTAAATATACTAGCGGAAAAAAGAAAAGCAATGATTATTTCATTGTTTTGATTTTGATGGTATTTCTTCATTACTGATTAAATGTTGACAGTTTTGTTGTCTTAACATAAACAGCGTTTGCATGGATAACGTTCAAACGTGGGCATCCTTCCCATGTCCTGATCAAAATTAATACCGCGTGTGCCCACCCCGGGCTTCAGTTGGTGCTCTAACTCTCCTTACCATTGACTCCATCAAGTTGTTTATGGTCCTTTGTGAGATGTTATTCCACTCCTGAAGAAAGGCCTGCGTGAGCTGATCGACGTTGTTTGGGACGCCGACGCGCTTCCTGACCCTCCTACCCAGCTCGTCCCATAAAGCTCGATCGGGGACAAATCTGGACTGTAGGGTGGCCAATCGAGAACTGGGATTTTGTTTTGGTTGACGATGTCACGATAAACACTAGCAACCTGCAGGCTTGCATTATCCTGCTGCAACTTAAGGTTACGCGCATGAATAAGTAGAAGGAAGTGAGGCATGAGGACCTGATCCCAATGTCTTACGGCTGTACGATTGTACTGGATGACCTTGAGAGGTGTTTTCATGCCTGAGAAATCCCCCCCCCCCAACCATAACAGACCCTCCCCCGTATCTGTCGTTTTCCTTATCGCGCGCGTCAGAATATCGCTCACCTCGACGTCGATACTCACCTGTAAAGCGTGGCCCGAAACTCGTCAGTGAATAACACTAATAATTATTATTTATTTATTTATTGGTGTTTAAGGTCACATATTTCTGGACAATGGCTAATCATGACCACGACAGTTTTACGGGTGGAGGAAGCCGGAGTACCGGAGAGAACCACCGAGCAACGGCGAGCAACTGTCAGCTCCCCAGCATACTAACTCCACACAAGCAGGGTTAGCATCGGTTGAAGACATGTGCACCATCGACGTGCAGTACGCCTTAGTACACAGCGTCACCGTGCCCCCGCGTGGGCAATGGGGGCGAATTGTCTTGCCCAAGGACACAAAGCGGTTACCGCAAGCGGGGTTCGAACCTAGGACCTCTCGGCTTGCAGCCTGTACTTCTACCTACTGAGCCACCGCGCCCCCTCCCGTGAGCTAAGTTAAACCAATTTGGTGCATGTTCCACAGCCATTGCAATCGACGTTGGCGTCGACTGTGTGTTTGCTGTGGACCAGCGAAGGGACGTCATGGCGTTAAATTGTACTCCCGCAACCGATTTCTAAATGTTCTTGGACACACTCGGCGACCATGAGTGCTTACAACCGCACTCGCCGTCCCCGTCTCAATCTGAATTGACGGAGGTCCGAAAGACCAATGCTTCTATCTTGACGTGACGACGTAACGCGCGAACGTCCGCTCATGGGACGGTCATATGATCTTCCTGCGACGTCTAACTAAATGAGCTATCATTGTCTCATGGACCCCAAATTGCTGGGCGACGAGACGTTGCGATTGGCCTTGCATAATGGGAGCAAGATCTCTACCCTTGCAATTTCGGACATTCGCAGCAAAACTTCCATTTGGTATGGTCAATAGCACGTGAGAGTGGACCGGATGCACGCTTTGTCGAAAAATCCGTTGAAAGCATGCAGCGTCGCACGTGGTCCTGGTGGACTGAATTTTAATCAAAGACTTTATAGACACTATCTTGAGGTAGCTATGTGTCAAATTTTACTACAGTTGGTAGGGGGCGCGATGGCTCATTGGTAGACTGTTGGACATCTATGCTAGAGGTCCCGAGTTCGATCCCAGTCCGGGACGACCAGCGTCATTGGTAGACTGTTGGACATCTATGCTAGAGGTCCCGAGTTCGATCCCAGTCCGGGACGACCAGCGTTGTGTCCACGGGCAAGGCACTTTATCTCGGTTGCCTACATGGGCGGGGGGGGGGGGGGGGCACGATGACGCGTGTACTAAGGCGTACTATACGCGTCGATGGTGCACGTGTCTTCAACCGCTGTAACCCTGCTTGAGCGGAGCTTGAACAGAGTTAGAATGTTGAGGAGCTGACAGTTGCTCGGAGGTTCTCTTCGGGTACGCCGGGGTCCTCCACCCGTAGAACTGTCACGGTGACGTTTAGCCATTGTGCATAAGTGTGTGGCCTTAAACGCCAATAAATACTACATTTGGTCTAGGGATAAAAAAAAATATATTACCAAAACAGAACTTGCGTTTCTTTTATCCGTCAGTATACACTATTAAAAAAGTAGGGGATATTTGATAACAGTGAGGTACAAGCAGAAATATATTTATGTTTTCATCAAAAAGACAGTTGAGGCATTGGTGAACGGAAAAAAGCCCTGATGGAGAAAAGCCCTGATGGAGAAAAGCCCTAAGGAGAAAAGCCCTGAAATTGCATTTGAGGAGGAAAGCCCTGGTCCATTTTTGCATGGAGTGGAGAAAAGCCATGCTTCAATTTTTTTATTAATGAAATCACATATTTTATTCGGTTTTTTTTTATTTATTTTCTGTTTTGCCTGTTTTTTTGGACAGTAATCACCTTTTATGTCTAGTTTTTCCATTCTTTGTGTAATTTTTATTTTTTTTAATTCTCATTCACTTTTATTTTAATTCAGGTAAAAGCTGCATTAGACTTTGGCTTGGCTCATATGTTTACAACAATAAACATTAATTAATTTACAAACATGGACGGGTGGTATTCTAAGACAAGTGAACAGCGGAGGGATGTTTTGATAATATTTTTGAATTTCGAAACACAATGAGCTGTGTTTACAAGAATTATATTTGGTAATTGTTTTACAAACATTGACAGTACTGAAAGGTAATTTAAACAGATAGAAGGCAATTTATTCTTCTGATGCTTTGTATTAAAAAGGCAACATTTACAAGTAGAGTCTTAATAAAACAACAGAATAATAATAATAATAATAATAATAATAATAATAATAATAATAATAATAATAATAAATGTAGTTTAAAGCCGAACATCCTCATAGAGCTCTTGGGCTTAACAAAAAAACAATATATATATATATATATATATATATATATATATATATATATATATATATATATATATATATATATATATATATATATTATAATGGAACTGTGGCTTGGATGAATAATGTTAAAAATAAAATGTTAAATGTACAAATTTCTATGTGTCACAAAAAAATTACTTCCGTTTTAGAGAGAGAGAGAGAGAGAGAGAGAGAGAGAGAGAGAGAGAGAGAGAGAGAGAGAGAGGCATTAACTTAGTTCCATACTAGATTACTTACCCCTATCTCTGTTTCCCTCTTTCTCTCTCCCTCCCTCACTCTTATGGTGAGAGGGAAAGGGAGAGAGAGAGAGAGAGAGAAGTCAAAGAGAGAGGAAGGAGAGAGAGGGAGGGACATACAGGGAGAGAGAGTGCCAGAGATAGGGAGAGAGAGAGATGCAAGGTGATCTTATCCAAATATCCATTCAGACAACAATAAACAAATTCTAGAATAACTAAAGATTTTAATTTTTTGTCTCAAAAACAGCTTATGACCACTTATTGGGACGAGATTGATGAGCTCGTTCCAATGAGGGGTCATAAGCTATGTTTTTGAGACCTAAATTGAAAATCTTTAGTTATTCTAGAATTTGTTTATTAACCAAAGGAAATTGATAAAATAGTAAGAAAAAATTCAAACCAGGGCTTTTCTCCTTAGGGCTTTTCTCCACCAGAGCTTTTCTCCGTCATTCTAAGCATTGCACTGCGACATCTGGTGAATGATTTCAGCGATAGTTGGGTTTCTGACAAGCACCTATTCCACGCACTGGGCTATAGAAGACATGGATGGGCAGACAGAGAATTTACCACATTCAGTCCAGGACCTCAATACATTGTAAATCCTCCTCGGTTCACGAGACAAGCGCGGATCCGACGTGGCATACTCCTCACCAAACGTCCAATATCAGCTTGAGTGATGTTATTCCATTCTTCCTGCAGTTTTGCGGCGAATTCCTGGACATTAATAATAATAATAACTCTTTGGCCAGCCGCTGATTTGTCGCGGTCCTCATAAGAGAAGGCCATCATTCCCCCTGCACCCCACCCCCTCTTCCCCTCCTCTCCTCCCAGCATTCAGATATAAACTGCTTAATAGTGTCCCTCACTTCCTCTTTTTCAATTTCTTCAATAAGCATTCCTACCCTCTCCCTCGTGTCCCCCTTCAGCCATCTATCCTTTGTTTCTTCACCCCACTTCTGCATTATTCTTCCAGTAAATTTTATTCTATGAGGTATATACTGTGGGCATTCCAAGAGAAAATGTTCCAGGGTCTCCACTACTCCAGAGTGGCACATTTGGCATCCCTTTTCCCCATCTCTCCCAATTTTTCCCCGAAGCTCCAGTGATCTTGATCTCAGTTTGAACAGCAGTGACCCTCCAAAGGTGCCATCTAGGTACTTCTCAAAAGCTGGCTTTTCTTTATATTGTAACCCCTGCAGTGATCTTTTCACGCTAACCTCTGCTCGCCAGTTTCGATTGCAATCTTCCATGACTCTCTCTTTGACAGACCTTTTGCCTTCTTTCATTCCTACTTCTATGTTTGTGACCTCTATAGAGTAATTGTCCATTAGTTCCCTCACATGTTTTGACCACCCCGTTTCTATATTAGAATTCCAAATGGTATCGAGCATCAATTTGCACCACCGGTTGTCAGGCAGGTTTCTCAAGTAGTTAAAGTAACACAGTTTTCCCAAATCTACCCTGTCCTTGATTTTCATCCACCCAAGCTCCCCCCTTACTGCTTCCAAAGCTGCAGCATTACTCGACCCTGTTATCCATCTGCCGGCATCATTCTGAGTATTTTCCAACTTCTTAATAACGGTTTGGTTTAATGGAATCACGTCCGTGCCATACGTTATACTTGGTAAACCCACCCTCTCCCACAGTGTTTTCCCCACAAAGACCTTGTTGAAACTATTTTTCCCTAAAAGTTTTAGTTGGTTCAGAATTCTTTTCCCCTTCAGAATCAGTTTGGCTGAGTAATTTCTGTACACCCCTCTTCCCGTTATATTTATGCTTACCCCTAGATACTCATACTCTCCCGTTTCTCCTACAGTGATTTGTTTGCTTTCCCCTTCGGGGATTGAGAACTCCCCCACTCTCCATCTCTTCGTCATATCTACCTTGCGTCCAACGGGTATTACCTTGCTTTTATTTTCATTGCTGGGGGATGTTTGCGTTGTCCTAGGCGCTTGGCAAGCATATCCCAGACGTGCCCGATTGTTGAAAGGTCTGGACTTAGTGCTGGCCAAGGCAGTGCAGTGATGTTGTGCTCCAGGAGGAACTATGTAGCGACACCAGGGTTGGGGCGAATGCATTGTAAATGTATTGAATACGAATACGAATACATTGAATTTTTATGAATGCGAATAAAATTCCAAGTGTATTTGAATACGAATACTTTACAAAGTATTCATGAATACAAAAATGAATACATGAATACATTTTTTAAAATAATGCTAAATTCGTGTTTTTCGTGGCAGTTGGACCTGTAAAACTGTGCAGTGATGACAAACAAGAATAACCACGTCATACAAATCAAAAAACGTTATTGAAAGTAAGAGCAAAAAATGGACAACCTTTTCAATATTTAATTTAAAATTTTCATATTTTTTCCCTGACAGCTGTGTTAGGTAAAGGGTTAAATGACGGCAGCATTTTAATGATTTGACAGGTAAACAAACATGATGGAAATAATGGAAAACACTGAGCTTTGTCCCAGTTAAAAATCATTTTGCAAACATTTTCGTTAAATTGGACATTTATTTTAAATTAATTGAACAAATAAAAGTAAATTCCGATCAATTTACAGTTTATTTCTTCCAGGACTGCAGCAGAAAATTAGTGATAATAATAATAATAATAACACTTTGGCCAGCCGCTGATTTGTCGCAGTTCTCGGACGAGAAGGCCATGGTTACCCCTGTACTGCCAACTGCCTCCCTATTCCCACGCTTCTCCTCTCCTCCCAACACTCGGAGACGAACTGCTTGATAATATCCCTTGTCCCATTCTTCCCAATCTCTCCGATTAGCATATTAACCCTCTCCTTTGAGTCTCCCCCTAACCACATGTCCTTCATTCTCCCATCCCACTTCCCCATTATACTCCCTGTGAATCTCATTCTTTTAGGCTGATACTTTGGGCATTCTAGAAGAAAGTGTTCCAGGGTCTCCACCATGTCCAAGTTACACATCTGGCACTCCCTTTCACCGTCTTTCCCAATTTTTCCCCTCAGCTCCAGGGATCGCGACCTCAGCTTGAACAACAGTGACCCCCCAAAGGTGCCATCAAGGTACTCTTCAAAACCTGGCTTCCCTTTATCACGCAGGCCACCCAAAGACCTCTTTGAGTTATACAGTTGAATGAGGATTAGAAATCCATGCAATTGACACTTAATGAACCTTTTGTTCTGCCAATAATCACTTCTGATCAATATGCTACTTTTCAATAAATTATGATATAACTAAATTGGGATTAATAAAAAAATGAAATATCTTCATCCAATCCATATCACCCTTGAGTAAACTGACCATCTATCAGAGAGAAAAATCTTTGAAGTTAAAATCAAACATATTTCCATCAAACAACCTTTACAATGAACTTTCCTGCTCAGCTGAAGTATTAATTATTATTTGGAGGAAAAAAGAACATGTGACATGATTTAAGTCTCAGCTTATCTATGATTTTTAATTTGAAAATTTCTGTCATTTAAAAAAACAGCCGGAAAGTATTCAAAAGTATTCAAAAAAGTATTCATGAATACACTTCATATTTGACTGTATTTGAATACGAATACAAATACTTTTAAATTACATGAATACTGAATACAGCTGAATACTTCAAAACATGTATTGAATACTATTCGAATACCGAATACGAATACCCCAACCCTGAGCGACACGGGCATTGTGTGCTCTTGCATTGCCATCTTGGAAAATGAATCGACGGTCGTGACGCCGCGCAAATGGCACCACGTGAACTGATAACATGTTGTCACGGTAGTACTGCTCTGTGACACGCCCTTGGATGACATGCAATGCTGTTCTGCTTGTCATGGTTTTGCCCTCCCGACACCATAACCGATCCACCACCAAAACGATCGTGCTCCCTAACGGTTACGTCGTGGTATCATTCGTTCCACCGCCGCCAAAGTCTGTGCATCTCGATTCATCGGAAAACATGAGTTGCTCCACCAACGATTGCCCCAGCACTGTCGCGCTCCTCACAAATTACGCCTTGCTACGATGTGACGTTCAGTCAAACGTGGAATTATTCGAGGTCGTCGAGCGTACAAATTCCAGCTGTGTGGGCGATTTCGGAGAGTCTGACCACTGACTCGCACATCTGTCGCTCCGTGCAGCTGCTGTCCAATTTCTGAGGCACTTTGTTGGCGTTTACGTAATTCTGTGGTTCGAATGATGAAACGACCCTGGTTAGCAGTTGTCGCTCTTGACGACCTGACCAAGGTCTGTCATCTTCATTTCCTGTATCACGGCAGCGTGACCACAACCTGCTGATCACCGATTGAGTAACGTTGAGAATTAGAGCCTCTGCAGTCTCTCTGTTGCCAGATTCCATCATGCCAACGGCACGTAATCGTTCGTAACGTGTCAGTCTTCGCATACCTCAAACGTTACGTTTCGACCAGAAACTATTGATGAACGAGTTTATACCAAGAAAAGAACGATAAGTCCTCCGAAAAATCCCGTCCGATACAAATGAATATTTCAAAACGTATCCCACATACATTAACGCGGCGCTCGTGCGAAAAACCTGCACAGAGTTTTCGTGAGCCTGTGCCACTCATGATCCACACTAAACTTGGTAACATATTGATGTGTCCAATCACGCGTATCCAATACCAGTTTCCTAAAATATCAACACCTGTTTGGATATCCCCTCCTTTTTGAATAGGTTTTATCAATATAGACTACGTCTGAGTTGAAGCAACCTCAATGACCACATGCTCAATAATGTTCGCAGTGGCTCGCTTTTATGTGGGTGTGGGGAGCGCGAAACATTTCATCAATATTTCTTTACTGTCCTCTTTATTTAGACACAAGAAGGAGCACGCTACAGCAACTGTTTACGACATTGACGAGGAAACTCTTCTCAATGCCAAGTTGCAATGTGCATACCAACTGTGCTATCTTCCTCTGCCTTCATAGATATATTGAGGCAACTCGTAGATTTTGTTAACAATCAAAGTTGTTCGCGGACCGAAATAAGCACTGAAATCTCCACCATGGCGTATTCACTATACTGACCACTCAACATCTCTGATCCAAATGGAATCCTCGTCTGGATCCCCAGCTAATTGCGCTTTTCGCCCAACTGTTTCAACTGATCGGGGACGAACCTATTTTAATGACGACTTGTGGCATGAGAATACTCACCAAGGTATTCTTCATCAAGCTCAGTGGACCACATATTACGAAGAATCTACTTGGAAATAACTGTCCTGTTGAGATTCTTCCCCGTTGAATGCCGACAGGACAATGCACACACATTTTACTTTAGAATGCAAGGCAAGTTGAATCTGACTCATACTTAATGTAGCCATTACAAGTGATTCCATCTCATAGAAGTCCAATAGTTGCAGTATCCACTCGACCAGTCGAAATAATTCACCCCCTACCTCCTATTACAATATTCACCATCCAAAAACATAAAATTGTGATATTACAAAATACAACCTCCCCTCTCAGATTACCATTTCATAGTTTCGACAAAAAAGTGATCTCCGGCCGTCCGTAATCCAACGTTTAATTCTAAAGATGGAGACAACTCACAGCTTACACAAGCATCAGCGTCCTGCTGGATCCATTTTCAAATTCACCGCCTCTGTCTGTATTTTGTAATCTCTGTTTTTTTCTGTATGTTTCATCTTGTTTGTTTGGAAATAACATATTGTCAACAAAAGTTATTACACAGAAAATACTACAAATGATAAATAAGATAATCAAAACGTTTGATCTTCCAGATCTACATTATCACTAAACCACTTCACAAATACTAAACTGATTCCCTCATGTTGGGGGTAAATAATATGATGTAGGAATATGATATGATTGTATTGAACTTTGTATATTGTATTGAACGTTTTAATTATTGTTCCTGCAGTGGAGGGGGTGCTAACTATCTTAACCCTTTACCCAACGTAACGGCCAAAACCGGCCAGCGCTATTCTCAAAAATCGCCAATTAATTTTCATTATTTTTTTCATTTTTTGTCTCAAAAACATAGGTTATGACCCCTCGTTGGAACGAGCTCGTCGAGCTCGTTCCAACGAGGGGTCATAACCTATGTTTTTGAGACAAAAAATGAAAAAAATTAGTTATTCAAGAATTTTTTTTGCAAGTGTCGTCTGCTTTTCATGTTAGGTAAAGGGTTAAAACATTTGTTCTACAATCAACTTATCTACATCCGTAAGTAAATGTGTTTAAACTTAATAAACTACTATGGTGAAGTTTTTTGTTGCAACTGTTAACATTTTCCTGCCGCTAAGACAATATGAATCTGAATTCAGTAAATCTGGAATTAGCAATATAACGGACGTCACACATTTCATTCATCTTTCATTATGCATTTTCTATTTACTTTTTGTGTCCACGCCAACAAAATCGAGAGTAAATATTTCAGTAGCGTTTGCGTACATGTCTGTTCGTAGTTAAACAAATAATACGCTTTTATGTCCTCAAAACAAATTCAGAGGGGGGGGGGGGGGGGGCAGTTACTAGTAACTTCTGAAAGCGCAATCACCTCGTTGTGCACAAATAAAAAATGCAGTCAAAAAGTGCATGATGATGATATGAAGCCTCATCCGTTTTTTATTTGGCATTTTGGGTTCGGATGAACACAAAGATTCATCTATGTTTGGATTTTCTAGTGACGTGAGTATTTTCGGCTAAAAATTAAACATTGTTTCATAAAAGTATTACTCTAATCGTCAGTTCCCTCACCAGATTGGTCGAAGGCTAAAATCAAATTGACGTTCACTAGGGCAAATAATTTTATTATTTATTGAGGTATAAGGACACTTTCAACAGCCTGATCGTGTTGGACAGTTTTACGGGAAGGGGAAGTTGGAGTACCTGGACAGAACCATCCAGCAACTGCGAGAAACCGTGAGACCTCCCAACTTAGCATCCCTGTCCGAGTGGAGTTAGCATCGGTAGAATATGCAAGTGCATCACCGACGTGCAATAATACGCTTGATTCCCAACACCATCGTGCCCTCGCGTTCGCAATCGGGACTGAGTTGCCACGGGACACAATGCAATTACCCCTGGTCAGGATTGACCGTCGACCTTTCGGTTTAAAGTCCAATGCTCAACCATTTAACCATCGTGCCCCCACAATGATTCTCAAAAGAAATTAAATAAACTTTCTATAGTTTTATTTGATACCGAATTGATTAAGGTCTGTGCATACTCCCACATAAGTTAGTATGTCGCGCATCACATCCACACTCAGATTAAAAGACAGATAAACATTTCAGTATTTATAAAATGCATTGGAAGTATTCCATTGTCTTATTTTATTAATTTATTTTTGCAACCATTTGATAAATAGATACACACTAGGACCTCACAAATAATACGTAAAATCCCAAAACATTCATCGATGAGCACCGGAACAAACGCCCCCTTCCTATTAACCTTTGATTTTACGTCACCAAGAATCTTTATAGAATACATTCAAACCATAGGAAAAATTTTCAACCAAATATTTTTGTCAGCAAAATGGATATTTACTAAGAAATTAAAATCACGAAGAAGACACAATTACTCCCGCGTTATTCTGTAAAATATGACATCCGATGAACCTTTTAACCCTCTGCACTCTGATGTCAAAAAGGTGACACTCTCAGGAGTGAATATTTCCAATAATGCAAGTTGATATTTAACCCAAAATACCTTGTTTGACAGAGTTCAGTGACTATCATTTTAAGACTATTAACATAACCTTCAGCTTTCAGCCTGGGGGCATCTTAATCTATGTTTGTTTAAATTTAACTTTGAGTATGAAGATGCTTCAGTTACACGAGATTTGTTATCAGAAAGAGACTTCCTGTTTAATTTCGGTTTGAAGGTCATTTAGGTTTTTTATGGAAAGTGAAAGGTAGGGTCAAGTTTTATGTCTTTAATATTTTATGCTGGATATATTTTTTGAAATTGATGAGGGAGGTTCTTAAATTTTGGAGAGTAGACTATATCGAGGTCATTTTGTTTTTGGACGACGGGCTTCGTCTGGATTCAATTTGTGAGTCGGCTAAAAGTGTAGGTGACAGGGTAAAGCTTGACTTAGAAAATTTAGGCTTCCTTTTAGCTTTGGAAAAGTGTCACTGGACGCCTCGTCAGACTTTGGTTTGGCTAGTTTTGAAATGGACACTTTTAAGGCAACTTGGAGTGACTGATGAAATAATTCAAAGACTGAAAGTTACCAATGAGAAACCTTTGAATAAAAAAATAAACCAGGTATCTGGTTAAGGCAAGGGTTCTTGCTTGTGCAGCAGGCCAGATTATATCTACACAAAAAGTGCATGGTGATTTAGTCCGTTTCGGAAACAGAGCAATTTATCGATGAGGAGATTGCAGAGCGAGCTAGGAACAGAGTGTTCGTGGAGTGTGATGGTATTTCTGAGCCGTTTTGTTGGAAAGATAGTTGTATTACTTTAAATTTAGGTGTTAACATGAGTGTTACGCAGCAATCAGACACATTTAATTTTCACATGTGGACCGATGGCTCTAAATGTGGATTTGAAGGCTTTGTACGCCCGGTCATGTCGTCTATCACGAAGTGTGAGTTGATGTCGACTGTTTCCACGGTCAAGTACTGTTTTGATGATACACAGGAAGTCAGTGGTAGAACTCTGTTCACAGATTATGCCGGTTGTTGTTTCATTAGCTGAGCTACCGAAGAAAGTGGTCTGAGTTCTACGTGGAGAGAGCTTCTGGCTGTATACAGAATATTGTTAAACTCTGTCGAAACTTGTAGAGGTCAAAAGGTTAAATTGTCAACAGATAGCAAAAATGTGGCAAGGATATTGCAGGTTGGTAGTAGAAAGGTTAATTTGCAAAAAACAAATCTTCTTTAAATATTTGTAATGTTTGCAAGTAGAAATAGCATTGCTATGCAAATAGCATTGCTGTGCAACCAAAGTGGGTCTCCGCGGAACTTGAACGTCACGGCAGACAGTCAAAGTAGACAATGTGATTGTGACGACTGGGGTGTTCAATTTTGGATTTTTGAGAAACTTGATGTAGTTTGGAGACTATGCAATATAAACAGAGTTGCTTTTGATTATAACACCAAATGTAAAATGTTCAATTCTCGGTTTTAGTGTCCAGGCACTGAATGTATTAATACTTTCCATCAGAGTCGGAAGGATGACATGAACTGGTTAGTTCCATTCCCACGCCTCATCTGTAAAACAATTAGAAAAAATGAAAAAGAAAAGACCAAGGGAACACTTATTGTGTCTAATTGGAAACGGCCTCATTTTGCCAGTTTTGAGTATTACTTCAATGATGTTTGTGGATTTTGTGAAAGAAGTTAGGATCTTACCACTAAAAATATTGAAATACCAGGGAAGGAGGAAAAATTAATTTTTTGGGGCAAAATCTTTAAGTTTTAAAATGTGTGCCCTTAAAATAAGATTCTGATAACAGCTAATTCTGAGAATTGTCATGGTTATTTTCGCGCTTGTCTCTTATTTTTCAGGCCAAAATCCGTTCATTTGTATCGAAGCATTTATTTATAATGCATCTTCGGATAACCGGGAGCTGTCCAGTTTAGCAGAGAGAATGAGTGTGTTTTTGATTGAATTCAAAAGTAACTCTACACTGAAGACTTATGATCAGTCATCCTATAGGTGGGAACGTTTCATATGTAAACCTGGTTTTAGTGCTTTACCAGCTCAACCGATTCATGTGGCTTTGTATATAACAAGTTTATTGCACAAGACTTCGGTTAATGTAATTAATGTGGCTATTTGTGCGATCAAATGGGTTCACGAACTCAATAATTTCCCCAATCCCACGAACAATGGTTATGTTAATAGTCTTAAACAGACAGCAAAAGGAACACTTTCTCAGTCATTTCAAAGGAAAGCTCCCGTTTCAGTGCATATGCTAATTGCTTTATGTGAACGTTACCAGAATTCAGATGACATTTTAATTATTAGAAATTTTCTTTGCTTCTTTTAGCTTTCTCATGCTTTTTAAGATTTCTTCAGTTAATCTCATTGTGCTGCAATGATGTAACAATAAAGGATAGGTTTTGATCTTGTATATCAAGAAAAGCAAAACTGATCAAATTCGCCAGGGTGGTGAAGTGCTCATCTCTTAGGGGGCTACTATTGCATTCCCGTTCAAACGTTTAAATATATGTTAATATTGCTCAGATTGATATGAGCCGTTCTCACTTTCTCTTTAAACAAGTCATTAAAACCGAACAATCTGCTAAATTATATACAAGAACACGAGGCTTAGTTATTCGACTGTCTGACAGAGATTAGTTAGTAAACTAAAGTCGGATGGGTGTGATTTGGATTTTCGGCTTCGTTCGTTGCGTTCTGATGGAGCAACAGCCGCAGCATATGCTGGTGTTAATGTGCGGCGTTGGAAACGTCACGGTAGATGGCATTCAGATTCTAGTAATGATAGAAAGGTTGTTGATTCGTTGCACAAACGGTTGTCAGTGTATCAAAAGATTAGATTTAAAAGAAAATTAGGAGGAAAGACTTAACATGCAAGCATAAATTCAAAACCATTCCTATTTTAATAATTTTCCCGTTCCTTGATTTAGTCTAATCGACTCGTTGGACTAGTTCGCTAAAACGTTTAGTTTGTTTCCATTTAGCATAGTTAAGACTGTCAGAGTCCTCAACAGGCCAACTCCGAACAAACAGACTTAGAATTGGTTGAAGGCAAGAACAACACCGGCGTGCAGTATGCATTAGTACGCAGTGTCACCGTGTCTGCACGGTGGGAAATCGAGATTAAGTGCCTTGCACAAGGACAGTTATCCCCTGCAGGAATCGAACCGTGGAACATTCAGTTTGAAGTCCAATGACGTAACCACTGCGCTTCCGAGTAAACAATAAGTTTAACTCGTTCACACTGTTACCCATTTGGACACTGGTGATATGTACCATATCAGTTAAAATTGGCATCAACTGGAAGAGTGCATGTGCTTTATTTTGTCGTAGACAAATTAATATTGTTAACGTGCAGCCCCATGGCTGCACGTTTAAAATATCGATTTGTCTTCCACACAATCTTCCTGAACAACAATCTACATTACGAAATGGGAGTTTAAGTAACCATGCATAGAAAAATAGGTCTACCGGTTTTTAAAGATTAAAATAATCTAGTCTCGTCTATAACTATTGCCACAATTGTATACACAGTTTGTCCAACAGAGAAGACTTCATTCTGGAGTTTTGTCTAGATACAGAATCAGTTAATTCGCTGCTTTCTGTTTAAATGCTCTGTGTCAGGTTGTTTTCTTCATGCTTTTCATATCACGACACTGACAGAGATGC
Organism: Pictodentalium vernedei; assembly: GCA_031216915.1. NCBI lineage: Eukaryota > Metazoa > Mollusca > Scaphopoda > Dentaliida > Dentaliidae > Pictodentalium > Pictodentalium vernedei. The sequence goes on from CM062295.1 coordinate 475,514,733, forward strand.
ATGTTTTTTTTTATTTTGTCGTAGACGACTTAAAACACTCTCACGGCTGCACGTTGAAAGAATAAATTGGTCTTCCACACAAACGTCCTGAACAACCAGTTACATTATGAAAAAGGAGTTAAAGTGACCCTTTCGCTTTAAACACTTACGCTGTCTAAAGCTACTATTGTCACCTATTTTTTATGATGATTATATGTACGTTCTGGTATGCGCAGATCAAACCTACCATCTGATCACTTACTCAGAGAGCCCTTTCCAACAATTAATCAGCTGACTGAGTTTTAAGTTTGTCATCAATTCTAATAAATTTCCTCGCATACAGGCGTACATACAAGTCCTCCAAATATGGCTAAAGTAGGCGTGGCAGTAAAAGGGTTAAATAGTTAAATAATCTAGTCTTTTCTGTAACTATTGCCATATACGCAGTTTGGCTAACAGACAAGACTTCATTTTTGGAGGTTTCGACAAAGATTGGGAATTAACTAATTCACCGCCTTCGGTGTAAATGCACTGCGAGTCTGCGATAATAATAACTGCGATGTCAGGGTTTTTTCCCTTGTGGCTTTCATATCACAACACTGATAGAATACGGTGTAGCCTAACGTTAGTTAGGAGAAACATTGACGTGCAATATTTACAGTTATTTTGCGAGAAGTACAACTTTTAATCACCTTCACCCACAAAACATCAATTTTCAACTTTTGGAAGTGGAATGGAATTTGAGAACCAATATAAGTGAAGCGTACGTAAAGCTATCGGGCCACCAGCATAATTTTAGAAGAAATCTGACTCTGTCATGGGCTGTTTGCTTACATGGTTTGCATTCTCATCTGCCAGTTTCGTAGTTGGTGATATTTATGAATAGCGCAGGGTGGATTTAGTCGTTATGTTAGGTAAAATGTTTATCTTGCAGGCGAACAAATTCACGGCAAGAGCAAAGGCGTTTCCCACGTTCCCATGGAACTTTTATTTCCCACGATAATATATATTAAGTTTGACCAATAATGTATTATATACGTAGTAAAAAGCATAGGCGCTATAGACGTCACTGCGTCACTTCATTATCCATTATTATCTATTCATGAGCTATAGAATCAAAGCTTTGTCACATCTCTCAGGCCACCAGCCTAATTCCCGGACCAACCCGACACTGTTATGGGCTGCCCGTTTACCCATTTTTCGTGGAGTTTGTGCGCAGACTACCGCTGATGAAATGTAATGTCCAGTGATGGGGGTGATTTGTGCGAATTGATGTTTGTCATCGGTTGACGGTTGTCTTAATTCTTTCAAGAGTTTTCCAAATACTTGTGAATCTCCCACCACTTTGTGAAGTAAACCAAAGTGTTTTTAAAAGCCGCAATTTTATTGGTACAAGACATTTAGTTGCTCCAGTCAGTATGGACCGTTACTCTATTTATGCACGTATTCATATCTGCCACAAGTCAATTTGTATAATGAAATCTTATTGATTATTTTGCCTATATAAAAGAAACACGCAAGCTGTCATTTTACTCCACAACTCCTCCACGAAGGCGTCGGCATAGATACCATCAAAGTTCGTCTCGTAACACTAGCCTCCAAGAATCGCGATTGCCTCAAAGACAATGTTTTAATACACGAATTAAACGATATCTCCAACAGCCAACAAAGAACCCAAATACTTAAGATAATTTTCAGTATCAAACCAAGCATTCTCGTTCCAGGACCGGCTGGTCAGGAATGGGACTGGACCGATTGGGCTGAACTGATACCAATTGGATTCATGTCCACTCGGGGCGGCTGTTTCCGAATGGCTCCCGGCCCGAGCGATGTTGCAGCAACAACCCATCCGCGAGAGATAACTCTGATACACCACCATACTGTGACGGGGTTTGGTAACCAAACTGTCTCTCTTCTCGACACAAGACGATCCAACTTAACCTATCCCAAATGAAATTTCGCTAAGACAGCAGAAAACACACTTCGGTATACGACTGATTTGTTATCAGGCAGCTACCTAACTAAACTCTCCAACCCAACCAATCTATGCAAACACAGCAGTAAATATGCTTCGGCGTTTGGCTGGTTTGCCACCAGTCTGCTCCTAAACCAAACTAAACCAGAATTAAGAACGTAATCTATCTCTGCGAACACAGCAGGAAATATACGTCGGTGTGTAGGCGGTTTGTCACCGGGCCGCTATTAAACCAATGTCGCCATAATTTCCCCTCTCTGTCACCGGATAATCACCGACCAGTTCCCAAGGAAAGGCTAATGGGCGGCTGAAGGACATGATTCGCCTTCTTTTCTGTTTTAAGACGCAGCAACCGACACACATGAAACACAAAACACACTGACACCGGCAAGACAGCAGAAACTGACCACGTACACCGAAAGAGACGACGGAACAACCGAACGACAGACACATCTACTCTGGTGACCAATGCATCAACAACAGAACGGACTAACAGAAGAACTCCAGGCACACTATACTTGCCCTGGACGGCTCTAACGAAAGACAGTAAGTGTCAGAATCAACTTGCCTGAAGAGACAACGGAATGCACGATAATGAAGACAGACCAAGAAGAAACAAAATGAACTTAATGAACGGTGACATGCTTTTTTTCTCATGTTGTGTTGTTGCCCTTCTCCCTCTAACCGTTACGGAACTTTTAACACCGTTTATGGATTTTTAACATCCTTCAGTCCATCCACGGAGGTGATCACCCACTCCTGGGGGAGTGGGTGGGGTCACGTGTTCCCTCGTGGCCTTTTCTGGTAAATATCGCCAGGACGCACTTTTGTTCCCGTCAAGTAGGTTAACTAGCAGGCCTGTCACGAACAAGGAATGCTCGGGTCTTTTGGTGGTGCCCTGAGAGGGGTCCTTTATCTGTGTTGGTGTACAGTTTTCGGCCGACCGAATCCAAATTTGTTCTTCCTAAACCCGATCCGTCAGAGGCAGACTATTCTTGCCAGGGACGGCCTCATCTATTCGTCAACAGAAGTGGCATACTCTAATTGCCTTAAGAGAATATCGTAAGCCTGCTCCCTCAACCTTTTCTCCTCTTCTGCGACCGGACATGAAGGCGATTTGTGAAACATTTCTAAAACTCAAAACGTCAAAGCAGAGTCGAAAGGGGCTCGCCCAACACTGCCACAGCGCACTTTCGGCGCGCGGAAAAACTGATCAGCGTTTTACTTCACTTCGGTAGAGTCATAAGAATCTACAGGTTCACTAACTTTACCTTCTCTGACAAGGGCTTACAAGTCGGACTTTGGGTGGTTGGTGTGCTGTGAACTCAATTATGCAGTTAAAATCCCTCTCCCCCTGAAGTAAATTTCCTCTTCTGTCGTTAGGATTGGTAGCTAACAGTTTCTTATACTTCATTCTTTTCAAAAATGTAAAACTTGGAATGTTTTTCTTCCCAATTAGAGATGAGATTAATAGTAGGTTCATTCATAGAGAAACAGCTTTCTTATTCAGAATCCCAGGGTACTATACCACGCCTACATAAAACCACATTTTGGGATATGAAGAATATACTTTGAGTGAACACTCGAATCATAGGTTAGTATACCAGGTCTCCACAAACGCACGTTTTGGGATATGAAAAATATAGTTTAAGAGAACACTAGAATCATAGGGTAGCATACTAGGTCTCTACAAATCCACGATTTGGGATGTGAAAAATATAGTTTAAGTGAATACTAGAATCATAGGGTGGTATACTAGGTATATCTAGAACACACGTTTTGGGATACGAAACTATAGTTTTAGTGAACCACAGAATCATAGAGTACTATACGGCGCTACTTTATCCAGTTGATGATTGTAAAATGGGGTTTCAGCGCATCTTATTTTTACAATCATCAGTTTTCAAACTCGCCGAACAAAATAGCAAGAGTGGGTGCCCTCAAGCTTAATATTTAACTAACTGTCTCTTTTACTATCGCACGGACTTTTCAGCGCACACAAACTGCTGCATATCGCTGCTGCGAGAGCTCATTATTTATTACTATTATCGGCGAAATTTCTCTTTTTGTGAGAAGCCACTCATAGGTTTTACCTATTTTCAGGTTCGAAATCTTCATTATTGTCTGATCCGAGGATTCTTTATATCAATCTGAAGATGCATTTCATTCAATTGCTCTTTCGCAGTATGACCACATATCCACACATTCTGACAGGTCAGTCAGGGATATAGTATATGATTCACCGACATGACAAAATGTGTTTTAATTCTGCCATTATAGGAGACATGTGATTGTACAATACTCCGATACGCGAGTGTCAGTCGCCTGTGGTCTGGGATGGTTAACAGTGAATAAAGACATCAATAATACTTTTTTTAAATCTGACTGAAATACATTACCGAAGGATATGAACAGCCAGATATGAAAAAAACAACTCCAAATGATATTATGGTGTGCATTTCAATGAGCATAGTTTAATTCACTTCATTGGTATAGCTTGTTAGCAAAGCTTTGATCTTGGATATATGGAGCAAATTTGGATACGAGTTGTTTTGATATATTATTTTGTTATCGGTTCTGGTACGAATGTGGTAGCAGACTTCCGAGAACCATTGGTGCCTGCGGTCAACACTGTGAGTTGACTGCGTATATTTTTCGTGTTCTGTACATTCCATCCTCCGTTTTGATGAAACATTTGTGTACATTTAATTCGCATTTATCGAACAATGGGGGGGGGGGGGGGGGGGGGGTTCAAAGCAAACACTCTTCCCTTATATAGCACCTTAATATGTATTAGTGGACCAATTAATAATCTAAGCAGCATTCACAATGTGGTCCTGGCCAGATTCAAATTGTATAAGTTAAGCAAGCAGCAATAAGTTGTAATTTGGAATAGATCTAGCGACATATCGCCGCCATCTGTGTTAGTGATGTCAATGGTCTTAAACAATTTTTATAAACTTTAACAAGTATCTTATCTTCTATCGGACGGATTTTAAATAAATAATTAGTGATAAGTTTATATGTCTAAATACTTGGCCAAAATAAGTGTTTCTTATGCTGAAAATTATGCCCACAACCGTATTGTCATCATTGAGTATGTGGTTCATTGTCTCCTGCTTAATGTGCGTATGGAATATATACCAATGAAGGCAATGAAATCAATATTTTTTTCATAATTAATCCTACTGGTACCCAGTGTTGTAAGTTATTACATACCGATGAAAGAGAATACATATATGACTGCACTATACTTCAGAGTCTATCGGAAAATTGTTCACCTCAGTCAACATGACAGTCATTACCGGCTTGTGCATTACACATCGCACAAAGCGACAGAATTGGCGTTGACGATTTTGCCGATATAATTAAGGCACTCAGTTACGTAGCAATATATCTTTTTTATTGGTTTTTGGCATAGTTTAGACAACGTGGCTCAATAGCGTTACAATGTGAACCAACGTAGGCGCGGAAACATAGGATTGCGCATACCAACCGGAAGTAATTTATATTAGTCTCCAAAGCTCAGAGGAGGTCAAGGAATCAATTAAAGATAATCTATTTATCGATAGAGGCCACTGAGAAAGATGAAAAGTTCAAAACACTGTTGGTAGATATGGTTGCATATTTCTTGTATATCTTGGATAACTCTAAGCATTGACGTAAATGGTGTTAAAATTTATTGTTTATCATTGATAAATAGTACGTCGGAAGTGCGTACACTGGAACGATACATTATAGTTCTTACTTAACTGGCTTTCTTATGCTAATATGGTTACATACTTAGACAGCTTACCGAAATCTGGGTTTATTCTGTTTTTGGCGGGGGAGGGGGGTTATTGCCAAATATGGTAAGAAATAAAATCAATTACCAATCAGTCACTTTGAATTTCTCATTAATTTTCAATTGTATATCGAGTGGAACTTAGAATCTGATGAAGCTTATCTACGACCTATTTATTTTCTGCTGTTTTGTGTTGGAATTTTGCTTGGGATATTTTGTCCATCTAGTGAAACAAGGTGCCGTCTGCGATGCCTTAGTATTACTCAATGGGTAATTGGCAAGTTACGGTGTGATCTATTCATACGTAAGTCGGCTAGATATTTCGATGGGTTTCTGTTTTCCGGTATCCAGTGGTGTATGTATGGATCGGTTACCCGTGTCATTGGTTTGAATGACGAAACATTGTATTACAATTTACTGAATTGTGAGTGACAAAGCAACTCTATGAACTTTATTGATCAACTATTCATCTCATTTACATCAGCATCAAGATAAATGCAAAATACATCAAAGTACCATGATCCTTCGACTGTTGTGTCTCACCAACAGATGCTCATTGTGATTAATCCAGTGTGACACATTAGGTTGTGCCATTCCGATAGGAGCCTCTTATGAGTTGCTCCGCAGTAGATACCTCTAGCTTATCAACTGTTTTGATTCACTGAAATAAGCTCACAGAGTTTTATGCAGATTGGTTTGCCGGTTTATTCTTTTACAGTGATAGTTTGGTCTAGACTCAATTATAGGTGGCGCGTCGTGACCGCTTGTGCACACGTGAAAACTGATATAATGGGGTTGAAATATGCCTGGGCTGTAGATCTAGGAGATTCTGATTTTTCAGATTCTGTTCGGTTTCAAGAAAAAAAAACACTCGGTTTCGGTTTGTTTTTGTATATGTGGAGAACAGACCACAAATAACCCTTCAGGTTCCATAACTTGGACAAATCAACACTAGTAAATACGACAACAATCACAACAAAAGACCTCTTTGTATTAGATTCAGTATAACCTTCCCTTGATCACTCTTAGGGGATCTATGGAATCGACTACAAAGCCTAGTCAGTCAGAAAAAAAACATAAAACAGGGAAACAAATGAATAAAGTTCATCTAAACTATGTGGTATTCTCATTGTAACATTTTATTCCTTATTGACTCGTCCGGTGGAAGAGTCAATACGGGAAAAACGTCACAATTTGAACACGACATATTCGCCCCTTTAGCATAGACCTCAGTGGAGCTTAAGCCAGTTCCTCCAAGTAAGATAGTTTCATCCGTTTATATACAAACATACTAAACCCGTTCGGCCGGTTCTTGCTGGGTCTTGCAATTTGATTTTCCGGTTTGCCCAAAACCAGGAAGCGAACCAGAAAACCGAAAAAACTACCCAGCCCTGTTGGGCGGTATTTATATACCAGGCATTGTATATTTTCTAGTTTTTGATGTTGATAAATTGTGCAGAAATTGTAACTTTCAGTTTAGAGAATGAGATTTTTATGTTGACAGCAAATCGAACTTTCTTCAAACTTTATTCGACGGACTTGTTGATGGTGATATATTGAGGCAAATGCTGCACGTCCTCGGAGCCCTGCTGTCAGCTCGTTCCACAGTATAGCAATCTTATCGTCTGAAACCCCATCAAGTTTCTAGACTTCTTTCCCTCTCACACTCGCTTTAAAGGTTTCTGTTTGCTAGAACTTTTGGAACATTTCCAGGTGATGGACTCCCGAAGAGGGTATGCCAATACACAAACAGACGTGGTTTTCTATCTAAAGTATACAATAAACATCACAGAGAGGAACATTCATAACATGAACCAGTGAGTTTCTTTAGTTCAATACAAAAACAAAAAATATTGCATAATGGCAAATGAATGGGTACATTTCCATCAGTTCTCCTGGTGAAAATTTATGTACGAGTTCAGAAGATTTGTATCAGATAAATGTTTTGGGGTTCCTAAGATCACTTTCCTCAGGTCACATTAATTTGAAATTTTGCAGGTTTCTTTTTTAATTCTCATTAAAACAGTTTCTTTGGAAATGAACAGTTGGTGGCCACGACGCGTAATTCAGTGGTACATCCGATATGTCAACGGATGCCAATTCACATCTTTTGACCGAATCATTGAAATCACATGCAATACACGTAAAGCCTGTTTCCTGAATACACCGCTGCATGCATTCTTCTGGTGTGTTGACGAAGATTATCCGTGCATTATAGCCGCTTATGCCATGACCAACAAAGAGCTGAAATGTGTTTCCATATTGCATGCAATCTGAAAATACAAAATGTAAGACTCATTTAAATAATCTTTTCTTTGTCAGTGATGAGTGTAAATGAAAGTCGTAAATTACATACACTGACTTCACAAAGAGTCAGACAAAAGTTGTGATGATGATTGATTGATTGACTGATTGATTGAGATGATGATGTGGACCCGATTGTGAAACCCATCCTCGTAGAGGATATTGTTCAGCAATTCACTTTCGGTACTTACTTTATAGTAGAAATTGGTCGGATCACACTCGGTTTGATCAATCGGGAGACTAAAAAATGAACGTCCGTCGGGGCAAGGAGTAGTCGTTAAACTGACCAGTCACTCATAATCTCCACCTTTCGTTTGTCATTGGACTCTTTATGAAAAAAAATTACCTTTCCCCCATCATATTCCCTGTAGTGTCTCTTGGTTGTCAAATATTTTTGTACAATGATCTTCCTTGTCTGATGTGACCAATCTGTGGTGATGCGGCTGCACAGGTCAGTCCTCCAGTGGTATACATCAACATCAACACTGGTCGAGTATACTTTCTTTATGTTCTTCCCATGGCATTCTCTGACAAAGCGCAACATACCTCCAATGTTGGGTTCAGAGTACGGGTGTGCGGCAAAGACCAATGAACTCCTATATACTCTACAATAACTCACAAACACATCAACATTTGAAAGATGGTAGGACTCATCGGAATTAGATTCTGACTCTGATTTAGTTTCTGGCAGAAAACAAACAAAAGCATATACGAGGCGAAAATTTATCAACATTTGTTCAGTTGAAGCCAGTACCCCAATCAATAAGATAAATTAGTTTATATTACAGAAATCCATACAAGGCATTGCCGGTTCATTAAAAGATGTTTCAAAAAAATGTGAACAGGAGGTATATTAATAGAATGTGTCTATGATGTTTGGTGTCATTACCCAAATGTATTTATGTATTTTTTCCCAGATATTTTTAGAGCTGTATTAACCTACAGCTACAGTAACGTCAGTCATTATTAATAGTAACACAGATAGAAGTGATTACATAAGTGTGTAGGGACGATTTGGACGCCGAAATATACGAATCGTCTTGTATTTATGGAGCAAAACACTGTAGAGATTTGGCTAAGAGTAACTCGGAATTAGGAAACATATTCTTATTTTAGCCGTTACATGTATTAATAATGTTAAATATCTGTAATTATTGATGTTGCCACAACACTTTCTATTAATAGGGAAAAGTGGTAAACTATTAATGTTTAGCAATACCGCATTGTGCTTCATTTGGAATTCAGTTCGAAAAATGGTCGATGTTTGGGAGTTGATTTATGAGAAAACGGATTCTGGCATGATTAATTTCGTTATTGCATTCGGGTTTCAATTGCAATTCCGTTTGAAGTCAAATGCTCCACTACGACATAAATATCGAACTTAAAATACCACTTATATTATAGAGATCAATATATGTACGTTTGATTGGTTCTATCAATGGGTTTGGGTTGAAATTATTGATTTTATTGAATCTCCACCCATGATTGATCATGTGGCACAAAAAATTCTCAAAATCCCTTCCTATAAAAAGTGCCACACATTTCGAACTGTCGGATTGACTGTGGGTTGTTTCTGGCGCATTCGAAGAGTCTGTTGCAGCTGTATAGAGCTGTGTAAAGCATTCTAAAGGTCTGTTGTAGCTGTATAGAATTGTGTATGCTACTTTTCAATAAATTATGATATAACTAAATTGGGATTAATAAAAAAAATGAAATATATTCATCCAATCCATATCACCCTTGGGTAAACTGACCATCTGTCAGAGAGAAAGATCTTTGAAGTTAAAATCAAACATCGTTCCATTAAACAACCTTTACAATGAACTTTCCTGCTCAGCTGAAGTTTTAATTATTATTTGGAGGAAAAAACATGTGTCATGATTTAAGTCTCAGCTTATTTATGATTTTTAATTTGAAAATTTCTATCATTGAAAAAAAAACAGCAGAAAAGTATTCAAAAGTATTCAAAAAAGTATTCATGAATACACCTCATATTTGACTGTATTTGTTGTATTTGAATACGGATATGAATACAAATGCTTTTAAATTGCATGAATACTGAATACAGCCGAATACTTAAAAAAATGTATTGAATACTATTCGAATACCGAATACGAATACCCAACCCTGGATACCACTAGCAACAGTAGGTTGTGAGAATAAGGACTAACTGGCTGTATGCTGAAGAAATACTTTAGATGATTAGTTCACTAGCAGTGCATGCAGAGTAGAAGTTCTGGTGGAAATACAACTAGTGTAGAAAGATTAGATTATTGAATGTAAGTAATACCTGTCTACAAAAATCATGTAGGTGGACACTCGCACCACTAGCAGCATAGAAAGTAGAATGAAAGGGATGTTGTTTTCATAGATTTTGTGAGATTTTATTTTGTTGTTGAAATTAAGTATAACTGATATTTGACTTGTCATCTCCATTATAGATTTTGCTGATTAAGATTTGAATAGCTATAATAATTTATTTATTTATATCTTTGGTTATTATAAAGGCTGAATTGTTTGGTGCTGTAGTACTTTATACATAATAGATATTTGAAATCCATTTGTTTTATTATTGGGTGTCGTTTATACTTGGTTTGAAAAGTATAAACTACATAATTATAGCATTGGGGCCAATAGTACTAAGCGTTATGATTCATTTAGTTATGATTTGTGGGGGCGCGGTGGCTCAGTTGGTAGAGGTGCTGGGTGCAAGCCGAGAGGTCCTCGGTTCGAATCCCACCTGCGGCAACTGCGTTGAGTCCTTGGGCAAGACACTTCATCCCATTGCCCACGTGGGGGCACGGTGACGTTGTGTACTAAGGCGTACTGCACGTCGATGGTGCACCTGTCTTCAACCAATGCTAACCCTGCTTGTGTGGAGTTGGTATGTTGGGGAGCTGACAGTTGCTCGCCGTTGCTCGGTGATTCTCTCCGGGTACTCCGGCTTCCTCCACCCGTAAAACTGTCACGGTCATGGTTAGCCATTGTGTAGAAATATGTGACCTTAAACACCAATAAATAAATAAATAAATAAGTTATGATTTGTGGTTTTGATATTTGTAATTGTTAAGGAGTTCTGTGTGGTGCACAGAGCGCACAGAAGCACAGTTGAGTTAATGATTTCTATAAGTGTATCTAATACTGGTTACAGTGTGTTGCAGACCAGGTTGTACCGAGACATTGTACTACTGTATTGTTCCAGAAGTGTCCTGCTGGTAGCACAGGTACACTTTGACGTCTTCGGGCCTTAAGACAGTGCATGCTAAGTCGCAGCTACTGATGCTAGTCCTCAATTTACACAAGTTAATTAGAGTTCGAGATTTTGGAAGAGAAATACTGAAATATTTGTGGTAACATTGCTTTGTGCAGAAAGCACCAGGGCACAATTTTACTGAGAGCTTTCCAAATTAGTAATTGTGGTTATTTCATGTTACTTGTGTGTAGAACTGATTTTGTTTGTTACTGTTCTTTTGGGGCAAGAGCATAGTACTTGTGGCGTCAAATTGAAATTCACTGATTTGAACTTCATTGTAGTTGTAAGGTTGAGTTAACGTTTGTGAAATTCACAGTACAACTGAGTTGAACATATCACGGTGATCACTATACCATGTTGCTCATTTTCTACCAGCTTTGATTCTTAGAAATTTGAGCTTGAGACAAAGTTGGAGATTGAGAGCCATAAAGATAGAGATATTTGTGTGCACCAAATTTTGCTGCTGTGTCATATTTTATTGGTCATTCATCTTTTTGTTGTAAATAAATTTATTAGTAGTTGAAATTTGTATTTTATTTTCGAAGTCATTATTGGCTTTTGAGCTCCCCATCACACTGAAGTGTTTATGGAGTGTTTCTCCCCAAACATAGGCTGGTGTCATCCTAACTGTAACAACGCTGTTTCACTCGTCGCCATGTTTTTGTGTATCATTGGACAGCCAGTGCTCCACAGGGAGGGGGCGCGGTGGCTCAGTAGGTAAAGATGCAGGCTGCAAGCCGAGAGGTCCTCGGTTCGAATCCCACCTGCGGCAACTGCGTTCTGTCCTTGGGCAAGACACTTCACCCCATTGCCCATCTGGGGACACGGTGACGTCGTGGACTAAGGCGTACTGCATGTCAATGGTGCACTTGTCTTCAACCAATGCTAACCCTGCTGGTGTGGAGTTAGTATGCTGGGGAGCTGACAGCTGCTCGCCGTTTCTCGGTGGTTCTCTCTGGGTACTGCAGCTTCCTCCACCCGTAAGACTGTCATGGTCATGATTAGCCACGGTGCAGAAATATATGACCTTAAACCCCAATAAATAAATAAATATTGTGAATAGGAAGTAGCAGCCTTATGGTCCTTTCATTGCTGTGGTTCCGTCAGGGCACCCATCTCCTTTACTCTGGAGCTCTTGGTCATCACATTTTGTTGGGTGTACAGAAGTGAGATCCATCTGTTTTACTTTCAGTTCAACTTATCAATGCAGATACTTGATGTTTTGTTTGGTATGTTTTAGTTGAGGTACCGGTATCTTGATTCACAAAGGTGGGATACACATTTTGTGACTTGTTGACTTTGAGTTAGTGGATCCTGTGATACAGACAATTTTAATTTTGGTTTAAATTTCTGTTTGTTCGTTTCTTTTTCTTTGCATTGGGAGGGTTATGTTTGTTGTTTAATTATTGTGCTTCGCTTAGTAAATGTCACAGTTTGTTATGGACAGAAGCAGGAAGATGATAACCAGAATAGGGATGAAATTATGTGTTCTTTGGACATAAACTATGTTACTTTACAAAATGTCACAGATAAGAGAGATAAAAGATAAGAGAGATAAAACTAATGTACAAGGTTTTGTTTCAAGTCTGCAGGATAACGTGTCTAGTGTTGCAAGAGGCAATCAAGAAATATTGCAAATGCAAAAAAAATTGCAGAGCAATTTAACCTTGTCAGAACTGGAATTAGATGTGACCTTGCTAAAAGTATGGCTAGCATACATGAACTTCCAAATGGGAACACATGTAAAGTGGATAAAATAGACACTGTTAGGGTTGCTGGTAGAAATGCGAATCCAAAACATACTTGTTTTATTTTCAGAGATCAAACATATTCAACAAGAGTGAATCTAGTGATACAGATACATCTACAGATGACACCAATGAGAGGTTATCTCATGCATTAAGTGATGACATTAGTTATTCTAGGGGCCACATAAGCTAAGCCATAAAAATTGCAGCGTACACTGGAAAAGAAAACTGGAATGCCTTGTAAAATAGATTTGACATAATTGCTGACCGTAGGAAGTGGAGCTCTGATGAAAAATTAGATCAACTGTTATCCCAATTACATGGGACAGCTGGTGATTTTGCATTTGCACAGCTACTCAAGAGGATATGTTCAGATTATCAATTGTTACGTAAAGAATTAGAGAGTAGATCTGACATCCTAGAAACAAAAAAAGGTTACTGAGGAAACTTTGTATATTGAACACGGAAACCAGGAGAGTGTGCTGAAGAATTAGCTTCAGAATTAAGCATCTGTATGATAAGGGCTATGTAAAGCGAAATGCCAGAACTAGGCAAAAAGACTTGCTCAGACACTTTCTAGATGATAAGTCTCAGATTGAAATAGAATTCCATGAAGAGCCCGAAACAGTTAGGGAAGCAGTACAATACAAAATGCTACCTCATTTTTGGAGACAAAGAAGAAAACCTGCTAATTATGACTAATATGATAAGAGGAATAGACGACTAAATCGTTTGGTTGAAGGTTTTTCAGATAAGAATTCAGAGTCGCCAAATGATTATGATAACTTATGTAAAAGGAAATCTTGTGAGAAATGTTAAAAAGAAAAATTTTATCAACAACGGCAATAGGAAGAAGGGAACTTAGTTGAATAAAACCCAAGATTCTATGACAGTAAAATTAGATAAAGTGATTAATGCACTTGCCATGTTACAGGTGAATATTACTTAAATACCAGCTTACCAGCAAAGGGGCGTTGCTAGGAATTGTTCACGTTTTAAGCGTGGTCAACCTATTCGTTTTGCAAATGAGTGCATAAATGCTGTGCAGCATACTCAGCCTCTTGGAAAGTGTGACAGGCACCACAGTCAAATCAACAAACCTACTCAATTTCAACTGATGCCACCATTGGAACCGAGGATGACTCAGGATGTGAGAGACTGCTGGAACTGTAGAAAATCCCATGAATTTATAAGTCAGAATGATAATTTTCTAGAGAAATATCCATTGACTATGGCTGCAAGTGTAGCATGTATACAGGAAAATATGGCTGCAAAAGTCAGAATATATAACCCTTATCCAACATAGACTAAAATCAATCAGGATACTGTACTAGGGCATGCTGAAAAGTGGTCATGTGTAAATGTGTTAATAGATTGTGAAGATCGGGACTTGGAGGAAAAAATCAATCTTACAAGAAGAATACAGCTCAAGACAAATGCTGTACAGTTGGAGTCAAAACAAACAGTAACAAAAACTGTCAGAAAGTCTTCATACTAATAGTCATGGCCAAAAGCACAAAATGGGTTCCAGTTTGGCAAGTCATGTGCAGAAAATGTACCAAGATGTTGAATCACAAAGAACTCTAGAAGAGTGCAAACTAACTGCTTCTGCTTTGAAGAAGTAATAAAGATGTTTTTTCAGTGGATGAAATGGATCTTGGTTGAACTCATCTAGCTATCCACGCCACAGATACTGGCGATGCTAACCCAGTAAAGCAAGCATTAAGGTGTGTGCTTCACGCTTAGACCCAAGAAGAGAAAGGCATGATATTACAAATGGAGGAAAAGGAGATAATTCGAAAATCATTTTCACCATGAGCGAGCCCTCTTGTGCTTCTGAGAATGAAGAATGGGAAATTAAGAGTATGTGTGGATTACTGCAAGGTTAATATGGTAACTAAGTAGGATGCATTTCCTTTACCAAGAATTCAGGACTCTTTGGGTGCATTTGCTGAAGGGACATTATTTTCGACATTTGACCTTATCTCTGGGTTTCACTAGATACCCGCGAAAGAGAGTGACATACCCAAAACAGCTTTTGTGATGAAATACGGACATTTTGAGTATACCTCTATGCCCATAGGGTTGGTCAATAGCCCATTGACATTTGAGAGGGTGATGAAAATAGCTTTTCAAGGGTTACAATGTAAAAAAATGGATTCTATATTTAGATGACATAATTATATTTTGGAGCTTATTTGCGGACCCATGGAATGACTAGAAGGAGTTTTAGAGAGAGTAGAGCTAAGTGCTCTTAAACTGCAACCAGAGAAGTGCCAGTTAATGAGGAATGGGGGGTGACTTTCCTAGGTTATGTAGCAGAGGCGGAAGGCATAAAACCTAACAATGATAATACTGTTAAATTAATGCAAATGACTGAGCCTTGGAATGCATCCAAAGTGAAACTTTATGACTTGTTGGATATTACTGGCATTTTGTGCAAAATTTTTCAGGTATAGCTAAACCATTAGTAGAACTTACAAAGAAAATAAGATTTTTGTACGGTATGAGAAGTGTGAGATATCATTTGATCAGTTTCAGAAATTGTTAACAAGTCCACCTTTGATGTCGCAGCCTTTAGAGTATGGCGAGTTTAACCTAGATACCGATGCATGTGGCCATACTATAGGTGCTGTATTTAGTCAAATACAAGATAAAAATGAGAAAGTCATTGCACATGGCAGTAATAAGTGAATAAGTTAAAGAAAAATTACTGCATAACTGATAAAGAACTGTTAGCAGTGAGATATTTTACTGAGTACTACCAACAATAGTTGTTGGGAAGAAGATTCCGAGTGAGAGCAGACCGTCAAGCAATAGTGTGGCTGTTCATACTAAAAGAATCGAAAGCTAGAATAGCTAGGTGGATTGAAATACTATCAAGTTATGATTTTTATGTAGAATATAGGGCAGGAAAGAAACTTTGCAATGCTGGTGGAATGTCCCGACGCCTTACACCTATACAATGTGATTGATGGAAATTGATAATTTGGAACTACTTATGTGTGGTCTCTGCAAGACGTGCTTAAGGCAAACTGAAACAATGAGTAGTTCTGACACTGTACAAACAAGTGATAAAGCAGATCTTTGCAAATGTGAGGAGAAACTTCAGAAAATGACCACTAGGTCGAGTGATAAAGAGGGCAAAAATGAGATAATGATCATGTTGGACACATGTAAATGAAAAGCATTAAGAACAGTGCAGATGGATGATGCCAATGTTGGATATACTTTAAGAAATTCGAGAGACACGAGAAACCAGATTATACAGAAAGTATCTCTTTGAGCACGGCCGTTAGGTACTCTTGCCATGTACCCCAATAGCTTGAACTTGAACATGGATTACTGTATAAGAATTTTTACACGAAACATAGGACAGGAATATATCTTCAGTTTCTTGTTCCTAAGAGATTACAAAAAGCTATGTTTAATATTTTTTTCGGTACATTTAGGAAGTAAGAAAACAAGAGAAGAGACACTACAGAAATTTTATTGGCACAATATTTGAGAAGATATTAATATATGGGTATTAAAGTGCGATATTTGTGCACATAATAAACCACCAGTGAAGACGCAATGTGCATCACTTGGGTCCATGAATGTCGGCGCACCACTTGACAGAATATCGAATGATATATTAGGTGCATTATCCAAAACACAAAGAGGGAATAAATACATTCTGTTCTTCACAGATTATTTCACAATTTGAATAGAATTTTTTCCTGTGCCAGATCAGACAGCTATAACCTGTGCTGATGAATTGTTAAATGAAGTCATATCCAGATTTGGAAGCCCACTTATGATATATTAAGATCAGGGAAGGAATTATGAAAGTGATATATTTCAAAAATTGTGCCAGTTATTAGAAATAATACTAGTGCCAGGAAGCGAAGTTGGGGTAGAGATAGATAGATAGATAGATAGATAGATAGATAGATAGATAGATAGATAGATAGATAGATAGATAGATGGATGGATGGATGGATGGATGGATGGATGGATGGACGGACGGACGGACGGACGGACGGACGGACGGACGGACGGACGGACGGACGGACGGACGGACAGACAGACAGACAGACAGATAGATAGATAGATAGGGATGGATGGATGGATGGATGGATGGATGGATGGATGAATGGATGGATGGACAAACGGACCTACGAACGGACGGGCGGACGGACGGACGGACGGACGGACGGACGGACGGACACTCCAGCATTTCGGGTTTATGGGCTACCAAAAAAAACATTTTGTAAGTCCAAAACATTATTTTACCCAGAACCCCACCCCTCCACCCTAGAACTTATATTTAACCCTAACCCCACCCCTCCACCCAAAAACCACACCCTAACCCTAACCTTAACCCCACCCACCCTGACCCTAAACCCTAAAAGCCCACCCCTGACCCTAACCCCCACCCACACCCGGGATCTAACCCCCAACCTTAAGCCCTACACTGGGATTACCCTTAAACCTAAGCCCACTTCACCCCTGACCCAACCCCCACCCTAGCCAAACCAATAGGATTAGGAGCTATTTTTCGGTTTAGGGGCTACTAAAACTAAAACCCTGACCCCAACCCTAACCCCCCGGGACCTAATCCTCTCCAACCTTAAGCCCTACTCTGGGGCTACCACTAACCATAACCCCACCCCACTCCTAACCCCAACACTACCTTAATTTGGAGGTAGCCCCTAATAATAATATTCCCTAAACCCCCAATGTTGGCCTGGACGGACGGACGGATGGACGGATTGGATGGATGGACGGACGGACAGACAGACAGACAGACAGACAGACAGACAGACAGACAGACAGACAGACAGACAGACAGACAGACAGACAGACAGACAGACAGATAGTTGGACAGGTAAAGTGAAGTGCAGATCCCCTTCTGGGCTCTATAAATTGAAGACACGAATTATAGCTGGATGGATGTATTGCACTGCACCACTGTGCGGACGGTTATATAAGAGGACAATGGGAGATTCACGGGATTGAAAAGGCGCGTATTAAACCGTATTCTAACTTTAAGTGCCCTCGGGATGGGTGGAGAACGAAACGGGCGAACAGATAGGTGGATGAGAGGACAGACTGGCAAATAGACGGATATGAGGAGAGACTAGCAAACAGACAGGCAGACAGACGGGCAGACCTATAGGATAACGACGTATGCGATCGTATGTAAGTAATCCTTTCTGTCTCTCAACATCGAGAGTTAACGTGGCGAACCTTAAGAGTTGACGTGCAATCAATGGACTAGCCAGAGTTTACAGTCATTACCATCAGATAAAACCTAGCAAACTGATTAACAGTAAACAAAATAATCAAAGGCTATCAGGTTGGACTTTAGTACAGGCGTTGAACTAAAAAAAGTGGTGTTACCTGGAAAAAATTTGATACAAGCTGATTTTGGTGTCATTCGTCGCGGAATTTATCTGGAAACAACATATCCAAAATCCGCCTTGGGGAAAATTTTTCATAGCGTCTCAACTGAGGGTGGGGTGGTAGCCATTTTTACCAATTTCCCGATGTAATTTTCCAAGCGGTTCTGTATTAAGGGCAGGAATTTGTCTTTTCTCAGATTTTTCCTGTCAGTAGAATACAATATAATGACTATAGTATTATACCAGCCCACGTAATTGATGTACACCGCGAATAAAGAGCGTTGTATAGCACACTGGAGAAAGATAATTACATCATATCAGTCGCGGGTATTCCAGCGATTCTGTTACACACAGCACATCGCTATAAGCTTATCGCCACGTGCTCTCAATTATTCGATTGTTTTGTCATTCTGTCATATTTTCTTTGTTTCGGTGTTAACATACACAGGAAACAATTCTTAGTCACATTGTCCTTTTTCATATTTCGTCAATATCATATTTCTTGTCTATTAATCCAGTTTCGATAATCCGCCTCAGGATCCGTACTACTTATAGCTAAGAGAAAATAATCCGTTCCCTCCATCGGCATATTTCCACCATTTGATTAGATATGGCTTCACACCAAGGTGGTCACTTTCGAGATGATACCTGTGTAATTTGCCAGGTTGGTTTCGATGAAGTCAAATCAGTTAAAGTCACCAAGAAAGGTTGTCATACCATGCTTAATTTCTGTAATGTCAGGGAGAGATCAGACCTTGAAGCACACCTTTTGGACAAGCTTCAACAGGACCCCGTAGGTGTTGTTCTGGTTCATTCAGATTGCCGTAGGGATTTCACTGATGCGAAGCGGGCATCTGCTGCAAGCTCTTCTGACATCGAAGCTCCGTCGGCCAAGAAAATGAGATGTAATGTGCCTGTATTCGACTTCAAGACACACTGTTTGTTCTGTGGTAGCGCCGCAAAAATTGATCCACGCCACCCCGTTAGGAACAAAATTATCAGGACCGTCGAGACTACCTATACGAGAAACCCTCCTCGAACATTGCGAACTGAGAGGGGATAGTTTAGCTTCAGAAGTAAGCGTTCGGCTATTGAGTTGCATTGATCTGGTAGCTGCCGAGG
Organism: Pictodentalium vernedei; assembly: GCA_031216915.1. Lineage (NCBI taxonomy): Eukaryota > Metazoa > Mollusca > Scaphopoda > Dentaliida > Dentaliidae > Pictodentalium > Pictodentalium vernedei. Next base: position 475,534,288 of record CM062295.1, read on the forward strand.
CTGTCTATCATCCACTCTGCCATACGAAATTCCTAAACTATAGACAGTTGGAAATTGCGAGACCAGCTGGTCGAAAACCTGACCATGGCATGGAACATTGGTTTGAGTGCATATGTGAATTCTTAGAAACTCATTCCGATTCAGAACTGTACACATTGACCGAGTTGCATTCGAAGATGGAAGAGATCGCAGGTGAATCAACTGTGTACACAAAAAAGAGACTGAAGCAGAAACTAGAAGAGCGATATGGCGATTATATCTTTTTCGCCAGGGTACAGGGTCGCGACAATGTCCTATGCTTTCGCAACATGGCTGAATATCTGATAAATGAAAAATGGTATGCGGACAAGAAAGAAAGTATAAGTGATGAAGCTGAAAGGATCATTGTTACTGCAGCAAAATTGATCAAGGGGCAGCTTAGAGAGATGGAGTATGATATAGATTGGTATCCAACCCCTGCTGACATACAGGACATTTCGCGAGGCAAAACCTGGATCCCAGCCTACCTACAGTCTTTTCTCCAGTGCTTGATACCAAATGATATAAAACGAAACAGCATAGGTCACTCTATAGTCCAATCGGCTAGACCAGGATCAGTCATAACACCTACCCTATTCGGGTTAGGAGTAGAAATGGACCATACTTTCGGGTCAAAATGGCTCGTTAATGACCTAGCTAGGCTTGGGTTTTCTATCACCTATGAGGAGGTCAAACGGTATAAGCAAGGTGTGATGGGGCTAGATTCTGTTGACAGCTATACCTCTAACTATTTCCCCAGATAATTCGTACAGTGGGTCGCAGACAACGTCGACCATAACGTTGCGACTATCGATGGGAAAGGTTCACTTCATGGTATGGGTATAATCGCCGTGTCAACCCAAACTCAGGTGCCATCCACCCCTATGTCGCATACATCGATAAAACGCAGAGCTCGAGTTGGCGTTGAACAAAGGTTGGTGAATAAAGGAATCCCAGTGGTTGATTACTTGGAATCAACGAGGAGAGGCTTTGGTGGTTTGAGGTACAAACCAGTAGTAGAGCTGCAATCACCACATACACTTCCATCTAGCCTGAGTACTGACGTTCTATGGCATTGTGGGTGGCTATCTAGAGCAGTAGATGGCACTGTTCCTAATTGTCCGGCTTCATGCAACTAGCGCATTCTGTGCACGTTCAGAGCATCAAGCGAAATCAGATATACTCTTTCTCCCAATAATAGATCTCGGCCCAACAGACAGCACATGCATCTTTTCCACATTGAAATTCATCTCAGAGCAAGCGATCAGATTGACCATCCCATCCTCGTGTGTCACGTTTGACCAGCCTTTATGGTTGAAGGCAAATGAGATAATAATTGATCAATCCATGAACATTGTCTGCAGGTTGGGTGGTTTCCACACAATCATGAGCTTTCTCGGCAGTATCGGCTCGATGATGGCTGGATCAGGTCTTGATGAAGCTTTGCAGGAAGTTTATGGTCCACTAGCAGTTCGGTCGATGTTGACCGGCAAAGCTGTTTCCAGAGCTATGCGAGGCCACCTCCTAGTGGAAGCTGCACTGACGAATAAATTATTGGGTGCCATAATCACATCCGAAATGAGCGCGAATGTTTCTCCTCCGATGAGCCCACCCACTGTTGAGAGTGTACAGATAAATCAGAGGGACTTAGATGGTGTGAAGGAGTTATACAAAGGTGTGCTTGAAGGCGCGGTCACCCTTTCTGATGTTAGCAGCTCATCAGCTCTCGTGACGGTGAACACTTGCCTTAACAACTACAAAGCCAAACTGTCAAGAGAATCACGTACCGCTAAGGTATGGGTACAATATCTAGAATATATTCAGGTACTGAAAATGTTCATCCGTGGAGAACGTCTTGGCGATTGGAATCTCCATCTCATTGCTGTTGGTAGAATGCTGAACCTCTTCGCCGCAACAGGGCATGTACACTATGCCAAGAGTTGCAGAGTCTATCTGCAAATGATGCTTGAACTACCAGAAAAACATCCTTGGTTGTATGAGAGATTCTACTGTGACGGCTTTCATGCTATACGTCGAAGTTCTAGGATTTGGGCAGGCCTCTCTAGTGATCTTGTTATTGAGCAAGTTCTTATGCGTTCAATTAAAAGTCGGGGTGGGTTGACGCGAGGTCGTGGCGTGACGGAATCTGTACGAGAGGAGTGGATTTACACGATGCATAAATGCGCAGAGATACATGAAGCCATGACAACGTTGACCGACCTAAAACTCAATACCAGCGAACAGCATGTAGATATGGGCACATCTCGTCGAAAACGAGACAACTTAGACATGGCCAGAATACTAGAATGGTTTGACACACACAACCCGTTCTATGGAAACGAACGATTGCGTTCTCTGTCATCTGGTTTGTTAGCTTCCGAGGGAGATGGTATCAACTGCGATATCACTGAGTCTGTAGGGGCAGAGACACACTCTAGATTAGACAACGCTATTGTTTCCGATGCCACTATCAAACGAAGTGATCAAATCCGTACCCTAGCTCACCTCACCCCCGGGTTGAAGCTAGATGACCAGAGGGTGACAATTGACCCTTCAACTTTGTTTACTAGACTGGTTGCTATTGCCCAGAGATAGCAAGACATGGCACAGTTCTTTGCGTATGAACTAACTGTAATGCCAACAGCCCTATTCAAAGGTTTTTTCCTCAGAAAAGCAAACAAGGCGGACCTAGCAACTGCAATAACTGATGGCTTATCCCTTACTAAACCACCATCTGATGGTCTGTACGTGCTCGACGGGGGCGCTCTCCTCCACAGAGTTAAATGGAAGACAAACACCACTTACTTGGAAGTGGCAAACCAGTATGTTGGATACGTGACGAAGAAATATGGGCAGAATTGTCGAATTGTCTTTGATGGTTATGGTCAACGACCAACAACCAAGACTCAGGAGCAGAGAAGAAGAGCTCTCCACGTTTGTGCTGATATCCGTTTGACGAACAACACGACTGCCCACAAAAATCAGGAACTGTTCTTATCGAATGGAAATAATAAAATGCAGTTTATAAAAATGCTTTCCACATCACTGAGAGAGGCTGGGCATATTGTCGAATGCAGTTCTGGAGATGCTGACACTAACATTGTTGACAATGCAGTTCAACTTTCGTCCCAGGGAAAAACAGTTGTCATTGTTGCAGATGATACAGATGTACTAGTTATGTCCGTATACCATTTGGGATCGTACTTGGTCTGATATCTATTTCCAGTCAGAAGCACGGAAGTCACACAAGGGTGGAGATGCATGGAAAATCGCAGATATAGTAGAGAAGATTGGAGAAACAACTCAGAAGAACCTCCTCTTCATTCATGCATGGAGTGGGTGTGATGTCACATCAGCAACGTTTGGGCACGGGAAAACGTTGCTTCTCAAGAAGTTAGAGAAGTCATTGCCTATTCAAAATATATCAGAAGCAATGCACGACAGTACCATTTCTCAGACAGAGGTTAGGAAAATGGGGACTGAACTGTTCGTTATGTTGTACCCTGGCAAACATTCAGACACTTTGAATGGTTTGAGATATTCAAAATTTATGACAATGGCCACTTCCAGCAAATCGGGAACTGAACCACAAAAACTTCCCCCGACTGAGCGTGCAGCACATTTCAACAGCCTGCGAGTTCACCAACAAATAATGGTTTGGATACTATTGGATAACGACCCTGAGGAGTGGGGCTGGGAAAGTCGTGGGAATGAGTTGATACCTGTGATGACTGACCTGGGCGCAGCGCCTGAGGCTTTTCTCAAAGTTATCCGCTGCAAATGCAAAATGACATCCAAAAAGCCATGCGGAACAAACATATGTTCTTGTAGAAAGAATGCGCTCAAATGCTTGTCTGCCTGTGGAGACTGTCGGGGTGAGACTTGCTTCAATGCCGAGCCGATTGAGATCGGGGAGGAAATCGGCGACAATGAATAACCGTGAAGAACACCAACAAATGTCTTGTTAGACCTCATCATGTAGTTAAATTCCTGTTATTATATTGGACCAGTCAACATTATCTGCACCTCATTGTATGCGAAAACATCGATCAAAGAACCATTTCTAGTTTTGTATTCTGTGCAGAAGTATCTTAAATCGGGAGAGAAAATTTGAGAAAAAAATGTGATTTTTGGGGTTATTAACCCTTTTTCCTCATAAAAAGTGTGAGGATTTCATCAGGCAATTGCCTCTCAATATAATTAACATTTGTATCTGGTCGCCTGCGACACAAAATAATATATAAAACTCAATCTGTGACATATAAACGGCCGAAACCCCGGAAACACAATTTTCCCCCTTCACGAACAACCCCCTGACGGGAAATCTGACATGAAAAATTTTCCCCAAGGCGGATTTTTGCGGATTTTGGATATGTTGTTCCGAAATAAATTTTGCGTCGAATGACACCAAAATCAGCTTGTATCAAATTTTTTCCGGGTCGAACCCTACTACGCCTCTACTACTTTTGTTCACTGGTATTGTTACAGAGCTGTTTCTCTGCAATGCTCGTCTTCACATGAACCCGCGATCGCTGCTGAACCAGATTTCTAGTTGCAGTAGCCTACAATTTCTGATGGGAGATCATTTGAAATTTGCGAGTATTGGGCCAAAAATGGGCACGTATTAGGAATCAGGAAGGATGACGTGTTTTATAAGATATACCCGACCGGTCTTAAATTATGGATTATGATTTCTAATTGTAGTAGCCTACAATTTCTATTTTTGATATTTGTCAGTCTTGAGCCATATTGAACACGTATTAGGATTCATCAATTATGACTAACTTTTATAGGATATACCCGACCGATCTTAAATTATCGATTATGTATTCTACAATTTGTTTAATTTGTTACTACTTTGAGGTATCCAGCACAGCCGCGAACGCTTTTTTATTATGAAGCACGAATAACAACTATCTTACTGGCATTTTATCTGCATTTTACCGCCACAATATAACCCGATGTGCGACCAAGAATGCCTACACAGTATATGCACTTTTGAATATACATTAATACATCAATCACAACTGCACTGTGCTCCCCAAAGCAACAAAATGTACCTCAATGGAGCCAAAGCTTTTCAGTCATGGCTGCACTGGACCGCCATCCAGCTGTTTACTATATGTGCATATGAAGAATGAGAGAGCTGTATTTTACTGGCAGATGTGTGCACCACATAGCAATCTCTACTGTATGTATGTTTTTTTGACTTACAATGCCTATACAGTGTATAAACCTCTGAATATACATTATTATATCACCTACAACTGTACTACGCTCCTCAATATAGCAACACGAGTTTCAATGAGAACAAGGTTTTCCTACCACAGCTGTACTGGGCCACTAACCATTTACTATATGTACCTTGTAAAGCATAAAAAACACCCATTTTACTAGTAGAAGTGTCCACCACACAGCATGCTACAATGTGGCCTACTGTATGGTTTACAATGTCTTTACAGTATATGTACTTCTGGACACATACCCTAATATCTTACCTCCTACAAGTATCTGGGAATTCCATTGGTTCAAAGACGTCACGTGCAGACTGCATATGAAACCATATACTGCCTGTCAACATCAATATACGCTGACAGCTATGGGTAATCTCCCCTTTGTTCATTGATCATTCAAAATGGCGGCAGCCGATAAACGCTTCAAGTTGAAAGATTGAGTGTAGGAAGCCCATATTTGGTCTGAAGTGGTGCCGGTTAGGCAACTTAAAAGGCTTCATATTCTGTGGATGTGTGTCATGTTACCTTCGAAATGAAACTGTTTGGTATGTATGAATGTGCCTTGTTACAATTTGTGGGAGAGTGCCTGTTGGCACTCTCCCATAAATTGTAACAAGGCACAAAAACGTGAACACATTGTGAGAATTCTCATTTAATTTTGATCGCTGTTGTTATTAGTTCTGTGCATCGATGCAGCACTCGGTAAGATATATTCGTTACACAGTTTGTTGGTGGCCTAATATGGTATATATGGTGTGAGTTAATTATATATGATGTGAGTTAATTTCATATTGGACTCGAGCGATATACTATATTAGGCCACCAACAAACTGTGTAACTAATAATATCAACCACAACTATGCTCGTTCCTCAAAGTAGTAACGTACTTCAGTGAATAGATGTTGTTTTCTGTCATACCTGTATTGGACCACCAACCAGCTATCTATATGTAGTCTATAAAGCGTGTGATATCCTTATTTTATTGGAAGAACTGTACATCACACAGCATGCTACAAGGCTGCTGTGTGACTTACAAAGCCCATGAACTATATGTATTTCTGCATCTGCATTATTCCCGGTAAATCACTCACAACTGTACTCTGTTCTTCATTGTGGTAGCATGTACTTCAATGAAAACAATGTTTCCTCCCCTTCCCATAGCTGTACTGGGTCATCAACCAGTTGCTTATTATACATGCATTATAAAGCATAGATCCAAATTATTTGAATGCTTAAGTGTATACCACACAACGTGCCACAAAGTGGCCTGCTGAATGATTTACAATGTACAATGCCCTTATAGTGCATGATCTTCTGAAAATACATTATTATATCACTCACAACTGCACTGAGTTCCCCAAAATAACAACACGTCATTCAATAAAGACAATGTTTCCTAGTCTCAGCTCTACTGGGCCACCGACTGGTTACTAACTAGATGTACCTTATAAAGTATTAAATACAACTACTTCACTGGTAGGAGGGTACACGATACAGCATGCCAAAATATAGCCTGCTGTGTAGTTTACAATGCGTATACAGTATTTGCACTTCTCGGTAAACATCATTATATCAGTTACAACTGCATTATTGTCATTAAAGTAGCAACATGTGCTTCAATGAAAGCAACGTTTCCCTGCCATTACTGTACTGGGCCACCATCCAATTAGTACACGCGCCCTATAAAGCCTGAATATCTCCCCCCCCCCCCCACCCGGGTTGTACTGGGCCATCAATCAGTTACTTGTTATACACAAATTATGTGTAAAACCAAAGTGCTCAAGTGTACACCATACAAACTATTTTACTAGTAGAAGTGCGCATGCGCCTTATAAAGCATGAAATACTGCCCACCCCCCCCCCCCCCCCCCACACACACACACCAGCTGTACTGGGCCATCAGCCAGTTGCTTACTATACACACATTATGAGGCATAGAACCAAGTTATTTTACTGCTGAAGGATACACTACACAAACTATTTTACAAGTAGAAGTGTACACCACACAACATGCTAAAATGTAGCTTACTGTGTGGTTTATAATGTCTTAGAAGAATATGTATTTCTGAATAAATATACACCATTATATCACTCACAACTATACTGTGTTCCACAAAGTAGTAACATGTCATTCAGTGAGTAGATTGTTTTACTGGCATACCTGTATCGAGCCACCATCCAGTTATCGACTATATGCACTCTATAAAACATGTCTTTCAATAAATAGAATGTTTTTTCAGACATACATGAATTGAGCCACCATCCAGTTATCTACTATATGTACTCTACACAGCATGAAATACAATTATTTTATTGGTAGAGGTGTAGACCAAAGTAGCTTGCTGTGTGACTCACAGTGCCTATACACTATATGTGCTTCTAAATCTACATTATTATATCACTCACAAATGTACTGTGTTCCTCATTGTAGCAACATGTACTTCCATGAAGACTATGTCCCCCACCCCTCATAGCTCTACTGGGTCATCATCCAATTGCTTACCATACATACATTATAAAACATAGAAACATTTTTACTGCTGAAGTAAACACCACACAACATGCTACAAAAGTAGCTTGTTATGTGATTTGCAATGCCCTCACAGTGCATATTCGTTTGAAAATACATTATTATATCACACACATCTGTACTGCGTTCCCCAAAATATTGACATGTACTTCAATAAACAAACTCAATGTTTTCTAGTCTCAGCCCTACTGGCCCACCAACTGGTGACTTACTAGATGTACTTTATAAAGCAAGGAATGCAACTACTTCACTGAGAGAAGTTACACCAAACAGCATGCTAGAATGTAGCCTGCTGTGAAGTTTACAATGCCAAAAGAGTATGTGTACTTCTCAATATGCATTTTTATATCAGATAGAACTGTATTATGTTCATTGAAGTAGTAAAATGTGTACACCACACAAACTAATTTACTAGTGGAAGTGTACACCACACAGCATGCTAAAATGTAGCCTACTGTGTGGTTTATAATGTCTTTGAAGTATATATACTCTATAAAGCATGAAATACAATTTTTTATTGGTAGAGGTATACGTCTTACAACATACTGCAAGTAAGCTTGCTGTGTGACTTACAGTGCCCATACACTACATGTGCTTCTGAATCCACATAATTCTGTTACTCACAACTGTATGGTGTTCCTCGTTGTAGTAACATGCACTTCATTGAAGATGATGTTTCCCCATAGCTGCACTGAACAGGCAACCAGTTACTTACTATCCATACTTTATAGAGCATAGAACCAATTGTTTACTGCTAAAGTTTACACCACACAACATACTACAAAGTAGCCTGTTGTGTGATTGACAATGCCTTTACAGTATATGTTCTTCAGGAAATGCCTTATTATATCAAACACAACTGTATTGTGTTCCCCAACATATCAAAAATGTACTTCAATAAGGACAACGCTTTCCATTCTCAACCCAACTGGACCACCAACTAGTTACTTACTATATATACATTATAAGTCATGAAATACAACTATTTCATTGGTAAAAGTGCACACCACACATTATGTCACAATATAGCATGCTGTGTGACTCATAATACCTATACAATATGTGTTCTATCTCAGTAAGCATTATTATATCAGTTACAACTGTATTATGTTCATTGAAGTAATAAAATAGACTCCAATGAAGAGGTGTACATCACACAGCATGTCACAATGTAGCCTGCTGGGTGATAAGATGGACTCCAGTGAAGTCATTTTTTCCAGTCATGGCTGTAGCGAGTCACCAACCAGTTACTATATTTACCTTATAAAGCCTGAAGAAAAAATAATTATATTAGTTGCCCGATGTGTTATTACAGCGCCAATACAGTATGTGTACTTCTCAGTAGGTAGCATCATTATATCAGTTACAACCTGAACGGTGGCATGTTCATCAAAGTGGCACTCCAATGAAGACACTGTTCTCCAATCATAGTCATACCAGATCACCAACCAGTTACTTACTATCTATATGCACCTTACAACGCATTAAAACAATTATGTTACTTGTACATATGTACATCACGCAGCATGCTACACTGTATCTTGAAGTGTGATTTACAAAGCCTATGCAGTATGTGTACTTAAGAATATACATTAATTTTTTCAGTCACAACTGTTCTTTGTTCTTCAAAGTAGTAACATGTACTTCACTGGGGGCAACGATTGTCTGTCAAAAAAGCTGTACAGGACCACCGACCGGTTAACAGTTACTACCATCTGTGCATTTTATACATGAAATACTACTATTTTACTTGTAGATTTGTACACCGCACAGTATGCTACAGTCTATCCTGCAGTGTGATTTACAAACATGTACTTCAGTATAGGCAGTATTTGCTAGTCATTTATGTACTGGGCCACCAACTAGTTACTAACACTATCAGAGAGTCTCTATGTATGTCATAGAGCATGCGATACAGCTGTCTTTCTAGTAGACGTGTACAAAGTGTAGCTTGCTGTGTGATTTACAATGCATATACAGTATATGTGCTTCCGAGAGTACATATTTACATCAATCACGACTGTATTGTATTCCTCGGTGTGCTGACAGTGGTGAAATTCACCCCACGGAGAACATCCCCCAGCCACAGCTGTACTGGGCCACCAAGTAGCTAGTAAACATCTCATTGGGGTCCCGAACAGCTATGATCAGAAAACATACCCCCCCCCCCCCCCACACACACACACACCACTATCGGAGTACATTGTCACTAATCAGCACAGTACATTATGCCGTACGAACTTTTACATTTCTCTCTTCACTGGTGTCTGATCTGTGTATTCCTTCCACCTGTCAGAAGGCCTTCCCTTATATTCCAAAATTACCCTGATACCTAAGACTCGGATTCGAGTGATGTGGTGTTTATCAGTTCTCAGGTGGTATGCAGTTGATGCAAGTCTTCCTCTCTGCATTTTTAAAGGAGGTGGAAGGTCAGTTCTGGCACTTTTACGTGTCTTCCTTAGGTTGGATGCTGCTGACAAAACGCACTGTTTATCTCTATCGTTACAAATTCTGACAATAATATCTTTAGGTGGGGGTGCACTCTGAGAATTACCAGGTGCTATCACTGAGGCCATGGGCAACCTGCGGGCATTTACTGCACGTTTTACTATTTCTGAAGTTTGCTCCTCATCAACTTTCATGTCATTCTGTAAGAATGTCTGTACAGTTTGATGTGGGTCCTCCACCACAGAGAAGATTACATTTTCCATCGCGTATCTCAGAAAGCAATCTCTTTTCTAACTCAGAGAGTTTTTCATCCAGTTTGAGATTGATACTTGGAATGGCTCCGCCCTCAAGCTCTTCCAACTTTTGGGCATTGTACTCAACGTCCCTACTGAGCCCAGTATGATCTTCTTTAATTTCGCAAATTGTTTCATTGATAACCGGACTTCAGTCCTTAGCGAGCTTATTTCGGTTTTTATGCCTGTTATATCTCTATCGATCTTGGAGACTTGAACTTAATGAAAGCAAATGTAAAGTTGTATCCATGGGCCGTAAGGTGGAATCTACCAGAAAGTGGAGAGTGGGAAAGGTTTGTATTCCAGAAGGTAGACGCAAACCTCTTAGTGTGGGAGAGACGTGTGACTACGAGTATTTAGGGGTAAATATAACCATTACGGGAAGAGCCATCTACCGAAACCACACGAATAGACTAACTGCGAAGGGGAGGCGAATCCTTAATCAAATTAAACTGATAGGGAGAAACAGCTTCAATGAGGTTTCCGTGAAGAAAACAACATAAATCAGAGGACTTTTTACTCATGTGTTTTCCTAATTTATGTTCTTTTCTGACCGTACAGACGTAGCAACTGATGCCCCTGAGAAGACTACGAATGATCAAAGGCAAGTTTAGGCTGAATCCAATTATGTCACTTAAAGACAGGACTTTTTCGGTCAGAAAAGAAACATAAATTAGGATAACACGCGAATAAGGGTCCTCGAATTTAGGTTGTGTCCACATTGTCACATTTTCTCCCTTATTATTCGTCTATTGAACGTGTTAATAAGGGAGAAATATGTTAACGGGAAAACGACATATTCACCCCTTTGTACGATAGATGGAGTGACTAGAAGCAATAGGGCCCACTAGCCCAGTTTCCTCCCAATAAGATAGTTTCGTCACTTTATTCACAAACACAGAACAAGCGTTCTGCCGTTTTTGTTTTTCTGACGTTTGGGGTTGGGTTTTCCGATTTGCCGTAAAAGCCTGAATCGAACCGGCGAAAAAAACCAGCTGTATTTTTAACATCTTGCTTTTAACTCCTATATTCCTAGGGGGTTTGACCATCCCCTGCTAGGCGGGTCCTCGGGTGACGGATAGAGGACGGCATGCTCAGTTGAGCAGGTTTGCTGGTTTATAAATAGCCGGTTTGCTCAATTGAGCTGGTTTGCTGCGGAATATACGAATACGCAGCCCCGGACCATAATGGTTAACCCTGCTAATACCATCTTGCAGGCACCTTGTTCTCCCGTGAGGTTCGGTCTGAAGGCCCCGGAGGAAGGAATCCTGAAGTTGAGAACAGACTGGGTCCAGGTTAGAACAAATTCCCATGATAGAGATTTGGTCGTAAACTCTGTTTTGGCCCTGATCTCCATCATGGAGGTACCTGTTCAATACACTGTTTTGGCCCCAACTTCGGGAGTAGAAGGATGGTCGGATGGTCCGTTCTGGCCAACCAGGAGCCCCCACCCCAAAGAGTATTGCGTGTCACGTCGGGGGGCATTTGGTGGTCATTCAATCAGTCATTTCGTTTAATGACATACCATAATTCAGGCCTGGCATTCTGAAAAATGCAGGAGGGCAAAAAATCGCTCTCCTCAATCAGCTTAGGAGAGCAATTAGCTTTACACAGCATTTTAAGTATCCAGTTGAACGAACTCATTGAAACTGAAACCAACAGACTACATCAGTGATTTTATTAACTTTACTAAGGTAAAGCGAAATCTCTTAGACATCTAGATGTCTCACTCAACAACCGAACACACACTTGACAAGACCTGTGTGTGTACCCAGACCTGTTGTCCAAGAAAGTCATACGCCTACCACTACCACCTTCAACCCCCCAAGGGGGGTTGAAGGTGGTAGTGGTAGGCGTATGACTTTCTTGGACAACAGGTCGCTTGAATCTATAGTCACATCCTGGTGCAAGTGCTTCAAGTGACAGGATAGTAGTAATGGTTGTATATTATAGTGTCAATATTCCTTGAATAATTACTCCTCAAACTGTGATGTCAGTTGTTGAACTTGAAACTGACAGAAAAAAAAATATTGCTGTGACCCATTTTGTTTCAAATGATTGCAACTGTATTTGGGTATGGTTGAAGCCATTACCTTTTACCACTAAACCACTTTCAAAATGAAATTATGTGATGGTATGTGACTTCGAAGTTAAATTACATTTTTGCTTTACAACAAAAATCTAATGTGAGCATAATACATGTAATCTCAATCATCCCAGACCAAAATATTTAGGAGGGCAATTTTTCGCTCTCCTTAATTTATTCAGGAGGGCAGTAAGGAGAGCTAAAAAATCGCTCTCCTGAAATTGCCAAGCCTGATAATTGCTATTGTGTACTGTTTTTAAACACTTTATATTTTAACAACTACTTAGTTTTGCTGCACTGTCTGTTTCGGTTATGCATGGCAACCTTTTATTACAGTGTTTTATACAGTGATTGATTGAATGGCCGCCATCTGAAGACCAGGCACTTCAACACACGGGCCAATCAGCCAGTGGTATGCCGTGGCATCAACACTGACTGAGTGTTCTGCCTCATACCAGGTATATGGGAATACCGGAAACCCGGTGGGTGCACTGCATGGAAGTAACCCTACCCCTTGTTGGACTCCGTGGTGGGTGGGAGCCGGGGCAGTGAGCACTTTATTCTATTAACATGGCAAACATACCACAAAAAACCAAAAAAAAACAAAACGAGGTTATGGTTTTGAAAATTCCTTCTCTGATTTTGAACATGAGATAATTGAAAAAACATTGGCCAAGATTTTTAATGATATGTGCAACAGAGAAAGAAAATCAAGTAACAAACATCAACCCCTTTGCTCCAGAGAAATCAATTGAAAGTATAGCAGAGGTTTTTAAAGATGTTAAAAAGTTAAGATCGTAGTTGAATGTATAAGGAGGTACAATCAAGAAATTTATTAAAAACTACCAAACTAGTAGATATGAAGGTGAACGTTTTTGTTCATAAAACCCTCAATAACAGCAAGGGTGTTGTTCGAACAAGGGATTTAGAGGGTATGGAAGAAATGGACATAAGAGATGAATTAAAAAAAACAAGGAGTGACAAATGTTAAAAGAATAGAAATTAAAAAAGACGGTACAGTAGTTAAAACCAATACTTACATAATGACATTTAACACATCACTACCACCAAAATCTATTAAGGTTGGATTCATGAACATCAAAGTGGATTTGTACATTCCAAATCCACTTAAATGCTTCAAATGCCAAAAATATGGTCATGGGCAGAACAGTTGCAGAGGTCAGACAGTATGTTTCAGTTGTGGTCAACAACATGACGAGCCATGTACCAATCATATTAAGTGTGTTAATTGCCATGGCAATCATGTATCATCATCCAAGGAATGCCCCGTATTGAAGAGAGACAAAATGATTCAAAAAGTGAAAATTGAAAAACAAATAAGTTTCAAAGATGCCAGAGAAATTGTTACATCGATGCCGGGAATGAATGTATCTGTGCCATCATATGCTACACAATTAAAAAAGAAATAACCATCAAAATCAGTGGAATGTCAGACACCATGGACATGTCTCAGCGGCACAATCCCATCATTGTTGCAAGCATTTACAACAGAGCACCTCGACCAAATAGAACAGAATTCAACACAAACACAATCGCTTTCACAGACATCAGCTGAAGAAAAACCAAGATCAAATCCTACAAAAGACCAAGACAAAAATGTGAAAGGCGGTAAATTAGAACCGAAACATGATCAAACTAAATCGGAACCTAAACCAGAACGTCAAAATATCAGTCAGAGTCAGAGAAGAAAAACACGAAAGAGATAAGAAGAATAAAGAAAAGGAGCAACAGAAACTCTCTTCCAATAGAACCCCTAAATTTCTCAAAAATGTTGTTACAAACAACATATTTGATGGTTTGGAGAACATGGACGTTGACGACTGCATCAACGCCACGTCTTCAAATAAAGTGCCCCTAAGTTCTTCTCAGAGTGGGTCACCAAATAAAAGATCACCCCCCCCCCAGAAAAAAAAACTAACGGGGCAATATCGCCCATACGTCCACCCTCTAAATCTCCAAATAAATATGGATAATACAACCAAACACAACATAATACAATGGGATTGTAGAGGTTTTAGAGCCAACTTTAATGAACTAGGCCTTTTAAGCTAAAAATATACACCTGCAGCTTTTTGCCTGCAGGAAACTCTTTTAAAGAAACCGGGGGCTCAGGGTCATTCAGCCTTTAAGTATTATACTCCGTATAATGCATGGACAGATGATAACGATCTTCATGTTCGTGGAACGACTATCTTAGGAACGACGTAATTCACAGTTCTGTTCCATTACAGACAACTTTACAGGCTGTGGCGGTACGCCTAACATTAAACAAAACAGTAACACTTTGTTCGAATTATGTTTCCCCAAGTAAAGCCCTACAACTGAATGATCTCGAGCTACTGGTCCAACAGCTCCCAACTCCATACATTTTGTTGGGTGATAGCCCTCTTTGGGGTAATTCCTGCAGTCAGGAAGATGTAAAAAGTAAAACGGTAGAAGAGTTCATTACAAAATATGACTTGTGTTTGTTTAATGATGGATCCAACACTTATATGCACCCCGCATCTGGTTCGTATACATCAATTGATCTTTCAATTGCACATGCCCTTCTATCTTCCTCAATTTTTCTTGGGGGGTAGAAGATGACTTGTGCGGGAGTGATCACTTTCCAATGGTGTTGGAGAGTGTACTTCCGGTGGATGATGGGAGAGTGTCCCAGTGGAACTTTCAAAAGGCTGACTGGGACACTTTTTCATCGCTTTGTTCTGAACGCCTCACACGGGAGAAATTTCAAGATAGTGCTAACGAAATAGAACATTTTACAAACGAGCTGCTTGACATTGCAAACACAGTCGTCCCTAAAACCTCGGCAAATCCAAAAACGTTTCACCAAACCACGGTTTGATTAGGAATGTAAAAAGGCTATGAAGGATTGTAAGAAAGCTGAAAGGGAATTTAACAAATCACCAACTACATATAATTTAAACAAACTTCGTATAAATCGGGCAAAAACAAGACGACATATAAAACAAAAAAAGAAAAGTTCTTGGGAATCTTACATTTCCAAGATTAACCAAAACACTCCTATCACTAAAATTTGAAAAATGATTAAAAAGATTAAAGGAAAAGAAACAAAATCAACTGTACAACACCTGAAGGAAAACAACACCTTAATTACATCTAAAACAGAAATTTCAAACACTTTGGCTTCCACATATTCGAAATATTCGTCGTCTAAAAATTGTAATCCAGAATTTATCAAAATTAAAAAACAGCAAGAAAAACAAAATATCAAATTTCCTCCAACAATCCAGTGGATTACAATGAACCTTTCTCAATGGAAGAGTTTTGTAACTCTTTGCATTGAGCAAAGGATACTGCCACTGGTCCCGATGACATACATTACAAACTTTTAAAGCATCTGCCACAAACGTCACTAGAACTTTTATTATCAATTTTAATGGCATTTGGGTGACTGGCCAGTTTCCATCATCCTGGCATAAAGCAACAACAATTCCTATTCCTAAGCCTCAAAAAGATCACAGCAACCCAAGCAATTACAGGCCTATTGCCTTAACCAGTTGTCTGCAAAACCACGGAGAGGATGATCAGTGATCGACTTGTCTGGTTTCTGGAATCGAACAATCTGCTTGCGGATGTTCAGTGTGGTTTCAGAGGCCAGAGAAGTAATGTGGGTCATTTGGTCAGACTTGAGACGTTTATTAGAAATGCCTTCGCCAGAAAAGAACATGTGATCGCCATCTTCTTTGATCTGGAGAAGGCATATGATACAACGTGGACGTATGGGATTTTAAAAGATCTTTTAACATGGGGTTGAGAGGGCGTATGCCCCTTTTTATTGAAAACTTTTTAAAGGACCGCCACTTTCAGGTTCGTGAAGGGTCAACGCTATCGGATCCCCACGAAGCAGGAATTGGGGGTTCCTCAGGGTAGTATTTTGTCCGTTACCCTTTTTTCAATTAAGATCAATAGCATCATCGACGCAATTGAGAATATGGTAGATTCTTCATTGTATGTTGATGATTTTTTAATCTGCTGTAGCAGCAAAAAAAAAATGAATGCTATAGAGCGCAAACTTCAGCTGTGTTTAAACAGAATCCAGAAATGGGCTACAGAAAACGGTTTTAAGTTTTCAAAGACCAAAACTAATTGTGTTTATATCAACTTTTGTTTATATCAACGACATTGCCGAATCACTTGATTCACTTGCGAGGCTCTTTGCAGATGATACATGCCTTAACAGTAGGTAATAAAGGCCGATTCAAGCATCAACGTACATGTACGTGTACGTGTACACGTACATCGATGTACACCTCCATAGGATTTAGTGTTAAAATCGTGTACAGGTACACGATTTTAACGTTTTTAGGGTGATGTTAGAATCGGCATTGCCGATTCAAACATCACTGATTGTATCCAAGAGTGAAAAAAACGCATGGAATTTTATGTACACGTACATGTACCGTTTTGATTGAAATCGGCAAATGGGTTTCCCCCATAGGATTCAGTGTTAAATTGCGAGCAAAAAAACGTTTTGTCGTTTCTAAATCATCATCTTGCTGATTCTAAATCATCCGCGTCTGTACACGATTTTAACACTGAAACCCTATGGAGGCGTACACGGAAATCCATTTGCGGATTTTAGGTCTGAAATCGAATCATGTACGGCACACGGAAAAGAGGTGATGTTTGAATCCGCAAACCCACTGTAACGTTTCCTGAAGTAAACTAACACATGTT
The DNA here is from genome assembly GCA_031216915.1 of Pictodentalium vernedei. NCBI lineage: Eukaryota > Metazoa > Mollusca > Scaphopoda > Dentaliida > Dentaliidae > Pictodentalium > Pictodentalium vernedei. The sequence continues at coordinate 475,551,619 of CM062295.1, forward strand.
ATCGTTATGACTGAATGAGGTTTTTGTTCAAAAGAGTAGACTATAAAATATGAGCGTCAGTTTTAAAAAAGGAGTTGCGTGAATGAAAAGCATCCATTCAAAAGAGTCGACTATAAAATATGATCTGTAAAATAGACATTCGTGTTTTGCGTTGATGTAACGAAGAGAAGTTGAGTTTTAGGCATCTGTTCAAAAGAGTCAACTATAAATATGATCTGTAAAATAGACATTCGTGTTTTGCGTTGATGTAACGAAGAGAAATTGAGTTTTAGGCATCCGTTCAAAAGAGTCAACTATAAAATATGATCTGTAAAAAAAATAGACATTCGTGTCTTGTTTCGATGTGACGAAAGGAGATTGAGTTTAGAGACAATTAGAGAAACGAATCAATGGTTTTGTCACTATTAATTCTTGTGAAGTAATCTTAATAAACACTTAATGGAATGTTTGAATGAAAATATGTTGCTTTATGTTTTTGTTGTGGCGTGAATGAAGGTTTTTTCGTTTTAATGGATTGTTTTAATAATGTTATAATAAAACGCATTTTCCACTCAATTAGGTTTTGAGTGGTAAAATTTTTAATATATTCACGATAACGATCAGAGAGATTTGAAATGAATGAATGAATGAATGAAATCCCTTTAACGTTAAATTAGAAAAAAAAAACAGTTTCTTTGATGTGCTGGAATGTTTTTAACTGTCATAAAAGTTCTCTCTTAATTCGACACTGAGTGAATGTTTTTTTGATATGTGAATGAAATTCCTTTTAACAAACGTAAATTACTCTCAAAATGCATTAAATCAGAAGCCGGTTTGTCATGTACTGCTTAAAACGTTTTTTTTAAAACTTTCCCAATTCAATCAATACTGAGTTGAGATGTGAATATTTTTAGTTATTATATTAAAGACAGAAAGATTTTTATTAACTTAAAACATAAAAATATAATTATACATTTAATTTTGAAAATAATAAAATAACTCGCATTAACATACTGAAAGGAACATTAACAATTAAAAACGAAAAATGTTTTTACAGATGGATTCTAGGCGCCGAGATCGAATTTTAGGGGAGTATGAACGTGCTAAGAAGGGCATTCAGTCGGCTGACAGAAGCAGACGTCTTGGTGAGATTGAACTCAAATGCGAAGCCACAAAAATATTTAAACCCGTGACGGAGGGTCAAGAGCGAAGCAGGAAGGAGATAGTCGAAGAATTGAGACCCATAAAAGAGAGTTCTTTGAGAATGGGTTCGTTGCCCGGTAGTTTTGGAAATCGGCATTCCGATCAATCTACACTGGATTACGTTCCCACAGGAATTCAAACAGAGAGCGAGACTGACACCGATACAGCTTCGACTATCACCACTGATAGCGTCGCATCGTCTGATGATGGCGGTAAGAGAGATCTGTTGTATGGATTTTATAAGGATTCGGACAATAATACTTTTATTGGAGACACAGAAGTAGAAATAGGCGATGATGAATTGATTGTGGGTTCGAACAGATACGAATTGACTGATGGACTGCGCAGATTGTTCCTTTATGACAAGCCTAGTGATTACACGGAACAGGATTTCGACAATTACGGCGACATTCTGGTTCAGACCCACGCCATGAAGAGAAATAACGATGCCAGAGAGACGAGACCCAAAGCCAACAGAGGTTACAAGTGGACGAAAGTGGTGAAACCCATATGGGATATGAATAAGAAGTTCGTCGAATCGGTGACTGGCAAAGGGGTGAAAACCACTTTTCTTCTGAGCGATTCTGACGCTCTGTCTCAGAGATTGAGTTTGTTGATGGCGAGCAGATGGGCTGGTAACATAGGATTAGATAATCAGATAGTTACTATATCTGACGAATTGTTAAGACAGAAGGTTTTGAATAAAAACCATTATAAAAGGCTGATGAACGAATTGAAGGATTGATGTGTATATAATAAGTAGAGAGAAACAAACAAACAAAAATAAAACAGTAAATTTTTACACTAGAATAATAAAAGTATTTAAAAACAACAAAACGATTTACCAGTGAAAAAAAACAAAATATATTATAAAAATAAAATATGTTGGTGATAAAGAACAGGGGATACGTCAGAACTTACGTTCAAGGCGGTTCTGGCATCGTCGATTCTATAATGCGAGCGTTCACGAGCGATGCGGGTAGAAAACTCGCATCGACTGCGTTTGAGGTCGGTAAGAAGACGGCTTTGGATGCTGGTAAGAAAGCCGCTTCCGAAGCCAGTGGTAGGATAGCTTCTGTGGCTGGCAAGAGGGCAGCCGACGCGTTGATCGACAAGTTGATCAGTCCGCCGGCGAAGCGAGCTGCGTTAGAGCGAACGCCGAAAAGTTGGAAAGATTTTAAGGATGTTGTGGTACCCATACAAGATTTAGCCAAAATGACGAGTGGATCAGGATTGAAGAGAACTCGCGACGGTGTGATATAAATAAATAATAATATTAAAACAACTAAGTTTGAAAAACATAAAAATTGTGTTTGAAAAGAATCTAAAATAACAAACAAAAAATAAAACAAAGATGAACATTAAAGATATGTCTTGGAACGACGCCGCGACCAAGAGGTCGAATAACGAGTTCTTTCCCAAAAGCATAAGAGGCTTGATAGTGGGAAAATCGAATTGTGGAAAGACCAATCTGTTGATGAATCTGTTGTCCCGACCCAACTGGTTGGATTACGACAGATTGTTCGTGTTTGGCAAGAGCTTGTTTCAACCCGAATACAGATTGCTTCGAGAGTGCATGGATCGTAGATTGCCCAAGGACGTCATAGACATAATCTTTGACAGTAGGGAGGAATTCGACAAGAGTGAAGCTCCACTTTCGACCATTTTGGAAGGTGCGGCGATAGAGCTGATGAAGAGAAATGCATCTTCGAATGTTGAGTGTCGATTTTATGAGAAAGCTAGCGACGTTCCGGATCCTAGAGAATTGAAATCGGAAGATAAGAATCTCATGATTTTCGACGATCTGCTTTTGGAGAGACAGAACCGATGCGAATCGTATTACATTAGGGGTCGACACAGCAACGTGGACTGTTTCTACCTGTCGCAGAATTATTTTCGATTGTGCAGACAGACGATAAGGGAGAACGCTAATTTTCTATGTCTCTTTCGCCAAGATCTCAAGAATCTCAATCACATCTACGGCGATCACGTCGCAAACGACATGAGCGCGGCGGAATTCAGGAGATTCTGCAAGAGGGTTTGGGATGGAGGACTTTACAATTTCGTCGTGATCGATTTGACAAGCGAATTTAATCGCGGAAAATATCGGTGCGGATTCGACAAGTTTTATGTTTCTGATGATAATAAGTTAGAGCGTGAAAATAAAATTTAGAAAATAATAAATCTTCAAATAATTAGTTTTTGAAAAAAAAAAAAAATAAAATAAAATTAAATATAATGTTTGAACATGGAGAATTGTTAGAACGGATAGGCGAGAATACGGCTGCAAAACAATCCATTCAAATCGTGGTGAGTGGCGATTCGACTCGATTCGCTACGAAATTCGAACCTTCCATCGAACTGAATAAAGAGAAAAGATACGAGATGGCGTTGGCGAATCTGGAGACTTATTATTCCTTTCCCAACGTCACCGAAAAGAATAACTCGTTCAAGTATTCCGACGGAGTGGATTGGTTGGAGATTTGAATTCCCAAAGGGAGTTACGACATAGACGATTTGAACAATTATATTCAGACGTGAATGAAGATGGATGGAAAGGGAAGCAACAAGATCAGACTCGCTCCCAATCCTAATACCTTACAGACGATGTTGGATTTGGAAGATAATTTTCGAGTGGATTTCAACACGGACGATTCTATAGGCAAGATGTTGGGATTCGATCGAAAGATGTATCGAGGCCATGCGGCATCTGAAAATACGGTCGACATTCTCGCAATCAATAGCATTCTGGTGAACGTGGATGTGATTGCTGGAAGCTACGTGAATGGTAGCGCTCAACCGACGATCTATTCCTTCTTTCCAGACGTGTCGCCGGGTTATAAGATCGTGGAGCGACCTCGAAATTTAGTTTATCTACCAGTGATTTTAGACACGTTGTATAGTCTCAAAACCACGTTGACGGATCAAAATGGTGAACTGTTAGATCTTCGCGGAGAGAGGGTGACGATACGATTTCACATTAGAGAAATATAAAAGCAAAAAAAAAAAATATATTGTGTATATATATAGATAACAAAAATAAAATAAACGCAATATTAATTTTACAAATTATTTTAATATAAATAATTATTATTAAACAAGAAACAATTGAAGTAAATATATTTTTAAAAAAAAGAATTATGACAGAATACGTGGTTAAAAACGTGAACATATCCGCAGGACAGAGGAAGAAACTTAAGAGAGCGTTAACAACTCGAGGCGAGGCGGTGAGATTCAAATTCACTCACGAAGATCTGACGAGAGGCGGTCAGGATTCGATCGCCTGGACCAGAAGTCAAATCAAAAGGATGGGGAAAGCGATTCGCGATGGAAGAGGGTTGATGGTGAGATTGAGTCCCACTCAATTGAGATACAATTTGAGAATGAAAGGTGGTTTCATACCGCTATTGACAGGAATCACCGCAAAAGCATTACCCTTCGCTGCAAAGGCACTACCCTTTCTCAGAAAGACTCTCGGCGTGGGAGCTCTCACGGGACTCGCTAGTTCGGCAGTTGAGAAAGTAATGGGTGGCAGCAGACTGTTTTTGAAGAAGGGAGGAGCCGTGTGTCGCGTTCATGTAGACGACAGCGGTAAAGGATTGTATCTAGAACCCGTTAGAGGTGGCAACTCTTTGAGAGGAAACGGTCTCTATCTGAAGAGTGGACAGAACATTGAGCGACTCGGCAAGGGTTTGTTGCTCGGTGAGGATTCGCCGTTTAAGAATATACCGATTTTGAATATGTTATTATAATATAAAATTATATGATTATATAAAATATAAATCATAGAAAGTATAAAATAAACTAAAATGGATAAAAAGGTGGAGAAGACAATTAGACGATAATGATGAATATCGCGAGACAGAGTGCGAAAAAAAGATGAGGAAAAATGGTTAGACGCTAATGATGGATATCTAAGGAAAGAACTGATGAAAGAGTTAGATAAACAGCGGGATAGATGGTTGGAAATGAAAAGAATGAGACGCTTTCCACTGTCACCACTACCTTCTGAAGAGAATGGTAATGATGCGAGTGTTACCAAGAGATGCACAACATTCGTTCATAATTATGATTCGGATAAACAAATGTGTTGTTATAAAAAGGTATCATATTACAAAAAAAAGAAAAAAAGAAAAGAAGAATCGACGCTTTAATTTAAGAAAAAAGGAAACGTTATTATAATATATGGTAATAGTGAAGAAGGAAAACAAAAAAAAAAGTAATGAGATCTAAAGATGATCTCATTACTTTTTTTTCCTTTTTCTTCGCTAAAAATCAGTCTCTCTATTGTTTATATTTCCAAGCTCGTTATTAGCATGATGACACTCATGTTTTCAAGATGATCTCGTCACGTTTTTTTCCTTCTTCTTCGCAAAAAATCAATCTCTCTATTGTTTATATTTCCATGTCCGTTATTAGCATGCTGACACTCGTGTATTCTCCTTTTTTGAAAATGTGTCAAATGTTTATCTTTACTCTTTTGAGTTTTTTTACATCGGTGAACTTGCTCTCAGCACCCGATTTCTCAACGAGTTCACGTGAGATTTTTGGATATATGTAACTTCCATAGAACAACATCAAATCGTCCTTGTCGAATTCTTTATCTTTAGCGATGACGATTTTCTGCAGATTGCTTTGATAGTCGTAAAACAAATCGAGCATGGCTTCATCCAATTTCAAAGTCATCTTATATCTGTCGTATTTATGCTCTAAGTCCTTCATCTCGATCTCGTTCAATTCGCTGGGATCGTGTTGTTGTAATCTATAGATTTTATGACCAAATTTCTTATATGTTTCGACTGGTTTCAATTTCACGTCGCATCTTTTAGGTGTTGCTGTCATGATCGATTATTTGTTTTTTTTGTTTTATGAATTCTTGCAAATAATGTATATTTTAATTTTGTATTTTAATAATTTGTTTAAAAAAAGTTTTGTTTTTTTTTTTTTGCTCTTTATATATATATAAAAAAAGTTTTTTAATTTTAATTTTCTTTAATGTGAAAATTTTTTTGTAAAAAGTAATGAGATCACCTTTAGATCTCATTACTTTTTTTCCTTCTTCTTCGCTAAAATCAATCTCTCTATTGTTTATATTTCCAAGTCCGTTATTAGCATGGTGACATGTGTTATTTTTCTATTTACCAAAATCTCTTGAATTTTTATCTTTACTCTTTTGAGTTTTTCTACATTGGTGAACGCGCTCTCACCACCCGATTTATCCACGAGTTCGAGTGAGATCATCAGAAATATTTTTTTTCCATAGAACATCATCAAATCGTTCTCATATGGGGGTTTTCTATATTTGGTGATGATATTATTCAGCAGATCGCTTTGGTATTCGTAAAACAAATCGAGCATGGCTTCATCCAATTTCAAACACATCATATATCCGTTGTCGCAGTGCTCTAAGTCCATCATCTTAACCTCGTTCAATTCGATGGGATCGTGTTCTAATGTATAGATATAAATATCTGATACCGTATATATTTCAATTTGTTTCAATTCGCATCTTTTAGGTGTTGTTGTCATGATCGATTATTTGTTTTTTTATGAATTCTTGCAAATAATGTATATTTTAAATTTTGTATTTAAATAATAATTTGTTAAAAAAGTTTCTCTTTATATATAAATAAAGTTAAATTTTAACATCCTTTTTTTTTTTTTTTTATATTAATTCAATTTTTTTTTTCACGAGTTTTAGAACGTGCAAGACTTCGAACGTTTAAAAATTAGCCTTCGCATCTTGCAGTTATCATCATCTATTGAGAAGGAATCGGGTGACATGAACACGTGTCTGCTTTGTGGAAATTTGTTTTGAACCTCGTGTGAGACTTTGCGTAAAAGTCGTAAGAGTTCTATTTGTCTTGAACCTTCTTCTTCTTTTTTAATAGTTCGAATGACATTGTCGATTAATTTTTGTTTGCTAATAGTATTACGATTTGATTTTCTATCACAAATCATATCGTTTTCTTTTGAAAAGCGTAAATATAAATTATGATTTTTTTCTTCTTGGTTTTTTGGAGAATAACGATTTATTAAACAACATCGATGTTTATGTCGAGATTCCGTTGTGGATGTTGTCATCATGATCGATTATTTGTTTTTTTTTTGTTTTACGAATTCTTGCAAATAATGTATATTTTAAAGTTTTGTATTTAAATAATTTGTTTAAAAAGTTTTGTTTTTTTTCTCTTTATATATATATAAAAGTTAAATTTTAACATCCTTTTTTTCTCATATTAATTCAATTTTTTTGACGTTAAGGAACATAAAAAAATTGATTAATTTCATCAAAAAAATATTTTTCACATTAAAGAAAAACAAAACTTTATAAACAAATTATTTAAATACAAAATTCGAAAAAATATATTCTTACAAAATGAAGCAAACAGATAAAAAAAAATTGGAAAATTTAAATGAGAAAACCATACCTCAGTTAAACGAGATTTGTAAACTATTAAAAATTTCACATTTCAGAAATCATAGAACTAAATCAAAAAAAATTGAAGTCATACAGAAACATTTGTGAAACGATGGAAAGGCAAATGAAATGCCGATAGCAACGACGTCAAAAAATGCATCGGTTGTGAAAAATGAGAAGAAGAAGAAAAAGATAGTAAAAGGAATTGAAATGCTGACGTCGAAAAAAAACGAAAACGTTTAGATTGTGAAAAATAAGAAGACGACTAAATGAAAAGCCATTGAAGAAGAACTTCAAGTTTCCAAACAAAAGAAAAGAAAAACTAAAACGAAAACAAGTGATGCACTTCAGATTCTAGGCAAACGAGATATATCGAGCGAAATTCGACGAGCAATAGACGAAAGGAAAGGAAAAGAATATCTAGCGCGACTCGCTGCGGAACTATTTCAATCGAAGTCCATAGAACGGGAGAGAGTGATCAAAGGCATTTTTAAAACTTTCGACATGGTTCCCTCGTTGAAGAAAATCGATCCGAAATTGTTCATGGAATGGGTGAAGAAAAAAGTATTGGATTTGTTTTGCAAATACATGAACGTGGGACTAAAAATTAAGATGATACTCCATTGCGTGATGAACAAAATCAACGTGAAGTCCGGTGAGAGCATCTTGAAAAATGCATATTTCAGATCTAACGTCAAACCCGTATTTCGAGATTCAGATTCAGCGGACGTTTTCGAAAAGATGAAAGACAAGATGTTGACGTCTTTTGCGAATTATCAACATGAAGGTAGTAATTGGACGTTCGATGAGGTGTTGAAACTCGAAATTCACATAACTAAAAACGATTCATTAAAAGGGTCTTCCTACGTGAAATTACTGTATTTCCTAGCTAAAAAACACGCCGTGATCAACGTGAAAAATAAAGATGATCAGTGTTTTAAATGGGCAGTCACCTCCGCTTTATACCCTGTCAAAATAAACATCAAAAGAGTTTCTTCTTACGGAGTGACTTTTCCAACACAGTTAAAACGCATCGAACGTTTCGAGGTTCAAAATCACATCGTAGCGGTGAACGTCTTGTGATACGATGACAAAAAACGAATGATCTATCCTCTCAGACAGACTTCGTATCGCGAAAGAGAAAAGACGATTATTTTATTATTGATTTTGAATGGTGACAATCGTCATTATTGTTGGGTTAAACATCCGAGCCGATTACTGTCGAGACAAAATAATAAACATGAACATAAGGTATGTTTATGTTGCAACTGCATGAACATGTTTAAGAGCGAAAAATCGTTAGCGAAACATCAGGAATATTGCAATGAAAATCAAGGTGTCGCCATCGAAATGCCCAAAGCTAACACCATCGTGAAGTTTGAAAATCACAATAGAAGGTTAAAAGTACCATTCGTCGTGTATGCCGATTTCGAATGTTTCACCACGAAAATGAGTTCCTGTCAACCCAACGCTCTTCAAAGTTACGTCGAAAGATATCAAAAACACATACCTTTGGGCTATTGCATTTACGTGAAATGTGCTTTCGACTCGCAACACGACATGGGTCCCTTCACCTACACGAAACAGTATGAAGACGACGACGTGGCCCAAAGGTTCGTGGAAGAGTTAGAATCGAAAATTCAAATGCTATATGACAAATTCAAAACTCCAGCAAAAAGGATCATCACCCGAAAGCAGCAGGACGAAAATAACAGAGCCACCAAATGTCACATACGCAGGCAATCATTCGACGAGAATTCAGAGGAAAATAAGAAGGTCAGAGACCACAATCATTACACGGGTCTGTATCGCAGTCCGGCTCACAGCAAGTGTAATTTAAAATATCAAGATGCCGCTTTCTATCTGGTGATGTTTCACAATCTCTCGGGTTACGACAGTCATCTGTTCGTGAAAAATCTCGGCACCTCACATGAAGAATTGAATTGCATCGTGAACAGCGAAGAAAGATACATTTCCTTCACGAAATGGAAGCTCATGGAGAAGAAAAGAGTAATCGACAGAAATACGTTGGAAGGAAAAACGAAATCCATTCGTAGATGCATACGTTTCATCGACAGTTTTAAATTCATGTCGACCGCTCTGGAAAAATTAGTCGATAACATGAGCAAGGATAAATTTAAAATCACGAGTGAACATTTCGGAGAACGAGTAGATGTCATATTGAGGAAAGGAGTCTATCCTTATGATTACATGAATGATCTAAAGAGATTCGAAGACACCGCACTACCTTCGAAAGAAGATTTTTATTCGAAATTATACGAATCCGACATTTCTGATGAGAATTACGAACACGCCAAAAACGTGAGGAAATCATTCGATATGAAAACCATGACAGATTATCACGATCTCCATCTGAAGACCGACCTTCTGCTCTTGGCAGATGTGTTCAAAAATTTTTGAGACGTCTGTCATCGAAATTACGATCTGGATCCCGCTTGGTATTTCACCGCACCCGGTCTGGCGAGGGACGCTCTGTTGAAGACCACCAAAGTTCAATTGGAATTATTATCCGACGTGAACATGTTGCTCATGTTCGAAAGGGCTGCGAGAGGTGGCGTCTCAATGATCTCCCACAGATATTCTAAAGCTAACAATCCCTACATGAAAGAAGGTTTCGATTCAAAACGTTCGACTAAATACATACAGTATTGGGACGCTAATAATCTGTACGGTTGGGCTATGAGTCATCCTTTACCGATTGGAAATTTTGAATGGGTGAAGGAACCGGAAGAGATGCAAAAATGGAGAGACTATCCTTGCATTTTAGAAGTTGATTTGAACTATCCGGAAGAATTACACCATCCACACAATGATTATCCACTGGCTCCCGAACGAATGGAACCGAAGGAAGGAGACGAGGAAAAACTCATTCACAATTTATTTAACAAACGTAACTACATCATCTACAGTGAGAATTTGAAAGAGCACGTCGATTACGGGATGAAATTAGTTGACATACATGGCATCATTCGATTCAACGAAGAGCCTTGGATGAAAAAATACATCGATCTCAACACGAATCTCAGAATTCGAGCCGAGAACGATTTCGAAAAAGATTTCTTCAAACTCATGAACAACTGCATGTATGGTAAATCGATGGAAAACATCAGGAAGAGAACCGACGTTCGACTCGTCACGTCTGAGAAAAGAGCTAAAAAATTAGTGGCAAAACCCAATTACAAACACCGAACCATATTCAACGAAAATCTAGTGGCCATTCACATGCAAAAGACGCTCCTGAAGTTTGACAAACCGTATTATCTCGGACCGATCATCTTAGATATCAGCAAGCAATTGATGTACGAGTTTCACTACGATTACGTCAAACGAAAATTTGGTGATAAAGCCAAACTACTGTTCACCGACACAGACAGTTTAGTTTACGAGATAGAGATGAAAGACGTCTACCGAGATATATCTCAGGACGTGGCCGAGTGGTTCAACATGAGCAATTATCCCGTTGATCACCCGTCCAACATTCAATCGAATGACAACAAGAAGGTGTTGGGTAAATTTAAGGATGAGAGCGGCGGTGAACAAATCGTCGAATTAGTGGGCTTGAGACCCAAACTGTATGCTTATCGTCTAGAAGATGAAGAGATCAAGAGTGCAAAGGAGTTAAAGCATGCGTGGTGAAGAAAAACATCTCTTTCCAAGAGTATAAAGATTGTCTGTTAGGAAGTGGTCTGGTGTATAAGACTATGAAATCGATTCGAAGCGAAAATCATGACCTGTATAACGAAATAGTCAACAAGATTTCGCTGACGGCCGACGACGATAAGAGATTCATGTTAGACAATAAAATAAGCACTTTGGCACTCGGACATTGGACTGTGGATCTAATTAGAGACGATATGAATGTGGATGATTGGATTCCAGATATGATTGTGGATGGTAAGATTCCAGATATGATTGTGGATGATAGGATTCCAGAACATCAAGAGGAATTAAATGGATTCAAAATTATAGAAATCGATAGAGACATCGAGAGAGTTAGTTTAAAAAGAAAAAGAAAAAAATTTAAAAAAATAACGTCATTTTAAGTGAATTATAATAAAATAAATAAAAAAAAAAAAAAATATACGCATTTATGAATAAAAAAATAAAGATGTCCATAGAAGGTGTCGTCTTACCTAACGAACCCCTATCCAACATCGATCTGTTGAATGCGGCAAAAGATTTGAAAATCAAAGATTTTCTAGGCGTGTTTTCCAGAGATGCCTTGCCGAAGAGAAGACCTCGACAATCAGAATGCGGAATTTTAAATCTAAACGATTCATCGGGTGAAGGCACTCACTGTGTCGTGTGGATCAAGAACGGGAAGAAGAAGAATTATTATTTTGACAGCTACGGAATCTTGCCGCCAAAAGAAATAAAGAACTATTTCAACAAATCGATGGTTAGTTACAACCCGGAACAAGTGCAATCACCAGATCAAGTGTTTTGTGGTCACCTGTGTCTCTACATTCTCAAGAGATGGTCTGAAGGAGATCGGTTTCAAGACGTTCTCAATGATTTACATTAGAGAGAGATTTTTTTTTTTATAGTATATATAAAGATAATAAATTATTTTTAAAAAAATTTAATCGAATAAAAACGAAAAATAAAATAGGTCATTTTTAATCAACTGCATTTTGAATATATTTTTTCTAAAAAACAAAAAAAAAAATCCCACAACAACATGCCAGTCAATAAATTTGGTAGAAGTGACGACGAAAAAGTCAACCTAAGAAAGAAGAGGAAGACGTTCGAAGTCGACGATGGTTACGACGTTGCCAACTTGGACGAACGTTACGTTCGGAGATACGAACCTCGAGAAGAACCTTTCAATATGAACGATAAGAAGCTCTACAATCTTCCCGAGCTGATAGATCTTGCAGATGCTGCGACTAAAAAATACGTCGACAGGGGGAATGCTGATTTCGAATGAATCATGCTAGATAATTACGTGGATAAAACCATGACCGACGATCTTGATCTGACATCCAAATGTTTGGTGAACGTCGCGAATCCCATAGATCCCACCGATGCCACGACCAAGAAATACGTGGACGACTCTCACGCGAGATTCAGCGAACACCTGAGAAATAGATACGTTCAGAAAACGATGCACTCGGAATTGAACGCCAATTATAACAAGATAACGAATGTGGCCACTCCCACGAATCCCAAGGACGTGGCGACCAAACACTACGTAGATCTGGAACAGAGAAAGTCTGACAGACAAGAAATGAAATCGAATCTGAATGCGGGATTCAACAAGATATTGAATCTGTCGAAGATCGACGACACGGATGCGGACTCAACCGTGGTCAACAAGGGCTACGTGGATTCTGCCGTGATACGATCACAAGAATACCTAGAATCGCAAGTGGACGATCTCTACCTGAACAAACAATCTGGCGGAACCATGGAGGGTGGTATCGATATGAACGGTAAGAATTTATTCGGACTCAGTCACGATCCGGAATTCGATTCCAGCGCGGTCAGCAGAAAGTACGTGGATAACAACTCGGTCTGGAGAAAGGGTGACATGATGGAAGGTAAACTAGACATGGGTGGACACGCGCTCACGAATCTACCAGATCCCGTGAACATGACGGATGCCTGCACCCTGATTTCGGTGGTGGAGAAAGTCAAATATGCTAGACAATTGATCACTGTGTGGGCCAAAGAGGCCGGCACCTTAGATGAGGGAAAAGCTGAGTGGTCTTTCGGAAATGGAGGTAGCGGATCGAAACATGGTCAGGTGGGATATCCCATGCCGCTGGGAGGTGAAATCCTTCGAATGAGTCTGGCTTCCTCGGATTTGAATAACAGAGTGGTCGTCAATCTCATGGTGAATGGAGTAGAGAGCGATAAGAGATACAGCGTCGAAAAGACTGAGAATCGACACGCGAATGTTAGCATGTTCGGCACGCCTCTCAAAGTGAACGCCGGAGGCAGGATTAATTTTGTTACGAAAACCAATAATCCCGAAGCCGCCACTTCTGTGGTGAGTCTACTGATCGAATTAGTTCCTTTGAACAAACAGTGAACGCGTGGAAAATAATGAATTAAAAAAAAAAAATAATGTGTGATTTATTAAAAAAACAAAAAAAAAAAGTAATGAGATTTAGAAAGATGTTCAATCTCTCTAGATCACATTACTTTATGTATTTATTTTTTTTTTTTTTTGAGGTTTTGTTTTAATACATTATTTCTCATAATGTTTCATCTCGTGAAATTGGATCACCTATCTCAAAACATGCGTCAACATCTATTTTAGCATTTCGAAGAGCTTTTATAAATTCTCGAAAAGCAGTCGGTCCTCTATACATCAACGTGTCTAAAAGTTTTCTGGTCTTATCTTCTATCAAGATTTTACTTTCGATTTCACGTCTCATATAATCAGTTAATATCAAAGGTTCTGTTTCGACTAAAGTGTATAGAATTATTGCTAACGAATCTTGCAAAATATTTTTAATCAAAACACGTCTGTTTCTTCTTAAGTATTCTCTTTCTTTACCATTCATCTTTATAATAATTTTTTTAATTTTATTTATATATATTTTTTTTTTCACACTCGTCTCTCATCGAATGATCGACATCTTATTTCCATCCGATTCAAATTGTAATTCTCTATCCGACAGGACCAGGGCAAAGGCTTCGGTTTTTCTTGGCACGTTCCTATCGAATAGCTTCTTGATCTGAATGTCTAAGACGCTACTCATGAGTCGTTCACTCTGTTTACTGACGTCGAATACGAACATGGGATACATCGACTTGTATTCGCCGGGAGATATGTTAGGGTTGCTCATCAATTCGTCTAGACCGTGATACTTCTTTCTAAAATCAGCGGCGTCGCCGTACAGTCTGCAGAAATCGTTCTTGTCAAACGACGCATTGTAATCGATTGTTGGATATCTCGTGGTGTTCAGAAACACTTGTATGTTTCTCAAATGGCAGTGATCGAACAGCGACGCATTCTTTTCCTGAGACCCGTCGCTATCGGTCTGAAACGTAACCATGATGAAACGCGGTCTCTCGGAAGCAGATTTCACCGTCAATCTCCAATCGAAGTGATTCGTGGAGGGTGGAATGCTAGCCGTGTCACACTGTCTCATTCTAAATCCCACGGGTAATTTACTCTTGGATTCTATGATCTTGTAGAGATGCGCTTTTTCCACGATCGAAGGCTCCACGTGCGGAACGAACCACGATATCTTGTGTAGAGTTATCTTACCCGCATTGGTCGCAGTGAGTCTCACTATTGCGTCGTCGTCTCCTTTTCGAATCAACGTCAGATTGTGTTTGAATCCGTACATGATCTTGTTGTAATCGTCCGCAAATCCGAAGATGTGTTTCAAAGGTATCCTGAACGAAAACGTTCCTTTAGGTCTGGACGTCTTGACGACGTAGTCGAATATCAAGGCGGTGCCGGCGCTAGCAGGGCCGACTGTGTCTTTCACCCACAACTGATTAAGTCCTCTGGATTTCGAAAAATCATCAGGATACGTCAAGAGTCCGAACATCGTGGTGGCCTGACCGGAATGAAACACAGATTCTATCTCTTGTCCTGATAGCATGTATTTTATATTACTGAATAGATGCATGATGCCATTATTGGCTAGAGTAACCGTGTCGTCGTCAGCGTAGTCGCTCCCATCTTCCTTGGAGAGACGTCCCTGCACCACTATGTAACTCTCGCTAGGATGTATGAATAGATCTTGAGTTTCGACGTTGATTCTTATCTCTCCTGCATTGTTCAAACTCGTTCTGGTTACCGGTTCGTATTCGTGAACCTCATATTCTTGAATACTTTCATCTTTCACTATGCTTTGTGCTATATCTAGTATATTTCATTTTAAAGGATTTTTAGGGTTTTTTTGTTTATTAATTAACTTGCTTTCTTTATCTAAAAAAATAGTTTTTAATTATTTTTTATTATTATTTTTCTCTCTTATTTTTGTGTGTAAACAAGAAAATGTTAAAGAAAGTAAATAAAAAAAAAAATTTGTTTTCTTGATCAAAACTTTGTCTTCTGTAATTGTTGTTCGTAAAACTTTCCGATGATCTCTTCTCCATCCAAAGCTTCGATTTCGTAAGTCACCGGATCGGTGTGAAATATTTTGATTATCACGAAGATTTCCGAGGTCCATCGAGGAGTATAACCCTTTTCAAAGTGCTTCTTATAAGCGTAGATTCTCAATCGATCTCCGACCGCAAATTTCGGCGTTCTAGACTTCTTCCTGATCTTAAATCTCTCAGGATATAGATTCGCGTAGACCCGTTTTTCGTTTCGAGGATCGCTAGCTTCCACGGGAGTCATCTTGATCGATCTGTGTCGTGTGTTGTTGTAATCTTTGACCAGGCCGTTCAGAGCGTATATGTATATCTTGGTCGAATTCGCCGTGAAGTATCTGTGCATCTTTTCCTTCATCGTTCGATTCCAACGTTCCACCACGCTGGCTTTCTCTTCGTTTTCGATCGAGTAGAGGTCGACCAATCGATGAACGTGCTTGTTGTAGAATTCCTTTCCCTTATCCACCCACAATTTACTCGGTTTTCGAGAAGACGAGTCGAACACGCTCTTCAGAGCCTCGGCGACGCAAGGTCCCGATTTATTCTTCAAAGCTCTAATCCAACCGTATTTGGAAAACACGTCGATGACCGTCAATAGATATTTGACGCCCTCGTTCCACCTCGAAAACGATCTCATGTCGACCAAGTCGGCAGACCAAATATCATCCAAACCCTTCACGAACACCCTTATCTTTCGAAATTTACGCACTATGGGTTTGTGTAACTCCTCGGCCAATTCGCTCGTCAATAATCGTTTCTTCTTCTTTTCCGATGCGCTTTTTTTTTTGAACGCCCCATCCGAATCGACGTTTCGCACCGATCAGATTGCCGACCAGCGAACGTTCTATCTTCTCTCTCCTGGTCGGATTCGATATGCCTCTCAATTTCCCCAACATGTTTTTATCGCAGACGTCGTTGCGAGTCTTGGTGTCGGGATGTCCGGCGTAGCACAGATCGTGATCTTACGCGGCCGCGTCAACCCTATTCACAAGTTTGCTCAAAGATTTGGGTGTTAGATCGGCGTTGAGTCTCTTGTTCAATTTCGTTCCGGGTCCCGTGAAACTGTGACCGGGCCCGGGCAGATGCATTTCGAAAGGTAGATTATTGATCATTTTATTCACGATGCCTTTACCTTTGCTCGCGTTCTTTTTTTGACGAATCGAGTCTTGACAGAACCACACACGTTGCAAATTCCGCGAAGCATCTGTCTGTCGTTTTTAGTTCGTACTTCTCGAGAATTACTCGTCTCGGTAACTCTCTTACACTTTACGCAATACATTTTTTAAGAGTTATTTTAAATTAATTTCGTTTTTTTTATTTTATATATAAATTTAATAATTAATTAATTCTGTTCTTATTATATATATATTTTTTTCAATCGCTGCTCTTGAGTACTATCATCTTACTGAATTCCTCCCTGGCCTCTTTCCTCCCCTTTTCCACGAGAGAATCCTTCATCTCTTCCTTGATGATCTGACGAGTCTTGATTCTCACGGCTTCTTTCATGGCATCGTATTTCGTTTTCTCGCTCAATATCGCGAAGTATTCTCCGTCCGATATTCTACCGCCTTTCAACGCCATAGAGATCATTTCGGATATCGTGTCGATCTTGGAGTCGGCCAAGACGCGAATCTTGTCGTGTTTTCTCGCCTTCAGATATAATTTCCTACTCAAAAAGTTTCCGAGCGTGCTAAACAATCCGGCGGCGAGAGCCACTCCTTCTACGGTCAACACGATCGGAATGCCGACCGCGGTCGACAACATTCCGATGCCGGCCGCGTGTAAACCCATGGAAATCGTGATGAGTGTCGTGTCGATCGCGTTGACGAATTTCACGAAACGCGAATACTTCTTCTTGAGAGAATGACGAGAATCTCTCTCTCGAATTAGATACTCTTGGATTCTACTGATTTGATCGATGCGATACCTCTCTCCTCTTTCCTTTCCTTCTAGCGATGGTGCCGTCGGCAAAATGCTGATCGGCTTCTCATCCTCGTCGTCATCTAACGTCGGATACAATTTATTTCTGGTTCTCATTTTTGTTTTTTTTTTCTTTCTAATATTAGATAAAAAATGTATGTGTGTATTTATTTTATTTTCTATTCTCCCTTATTTTATATCAACGAGAAACTTAGACGTATGCTTCATTGAACAATAATTTCATGACGCATCCCTTATCTTCTAAAGTCAGACTTTTATGCGCCAATTTCAGTTCTTCCGAAACTGTGGGCTTGCTTTGATCCTTACAGAAGAGTAATCTCTTCCAAAACGCGATCACTTCATCGATTTGAACGCGTTCGAACGCCGGTTCGAAATACTTGACGATCATATCTTCCCTTTCCATCCACAGACACGAATGATTCTCGTGATTGAAGTCTAGGTGATCCCGACATCCGACGCATCGTTCTAACAAGAGACGACCTAGTTGTTCGTTCACGCAGAATGCGTAGGCTCTCATCAGCATTTTTAAAAGAAACCTTACTCTAATAGTCTGAGAATCGCTCATGATTTACGTATTTATTTTTTTTATTATCTATTCGATTTGATATATTTATTTTTTAAATAACTATTTATTCATATTTTTTTTTCTCTCCTATATATCAATAAAAACGTGACAGTGGGTTTGCGGATTCAAACATCACCTCTTTTCCGCGTGCCGTACACGATTCGATTTCAGGCCTAAAATCCGCAAATGGATTTCCGTGTACGCCTCCATAGGGTTTCAGTGTTAAAATCGTGTACAGACGCGGATGATTTAGAATCAGCAAGATGATGATTTAGAAACGACAAAACGTTTTTTTTGCTCCCAATTTAACACTGAATCCTATGGGGGAAACCCATTTGCCGATTTCAATCAAAACGGTACATGTACGTGTGCGTAAAATTTCATGCGTTTTTTTTCACTCTTGGATACAATCAGTGATGTTTGAATCGGCAATGCCGATTCTAACATCACCCTAAAAACGTTAAAATCGTGTACCTGTACACGATTTTAACACTAAATCCTATGGAGGTGTACATCGATGTACGTGTACACGTACACGTACATGTACGTTGATGCTTGAATCGGCCTTTATTACCTACTCTTAACAACAACAATACAAGTCAACATGATGTTGCATCCGCCCTAAATAAAGATCTCGATACTATTCATGTTTGGTCACAGAAATGGCTTGTAACATTTAACCCCGACAAAACTGAAGCTGTTTTCTTTACATATAATCGCTCGGCCATATTTGAGCCATTGTTACGTTTCAATAATTGCCCCGTTACCCTTACTGATTGTCACAAACATCTCGGACTACACTTACAAACCAACCTACGCTGGGACAAACATATAGCGGACATTTGTAAAAAAGTAAACGCAAGACTCTCACAACTCCGGAAATTAAAATTTATGCTCCCAAGGAAAACTTTAGAGCAAATTTATTTAGTGTTTATACTTCCACTTTTGGACTATGGAGATATTGTATGGGATTGCGCCCCCGACTGCTTATTAAAAAGAATCGATAGACTCCAGTTCAACGCTGCCAGAATAATAACAGGGTTAACCCGTTTAACTTCGTCCGATTCAGTTTTACTTGAACTTGGTTGGAAAACATTGGGTGACCGAAGAAGGTTCCACGGACTCTGTACCATGTATAAGATTATTAATAACGAATCACCCGAGTTCCTATTTGAACATCTTCCAACGCGTATTGGTGACAGTGCGTCCTATAATCTTCGGAACGCTTCTGATTATAATTCATTCTTGTGTAGGACGGAACACTTCAAAAAGTCATTTTTTCCTTCAACATTAGAATTGTGGAACCGTCTTCCCAGAACCGCCAAAGATGCATCTACCCTAAGTGAATTTAAGCAGCACTTTTCATCTAGCGACCCTGTACCCAAACCTCCAGTTTATTTCCTGGCTGGAAATAGAAAAGCAAATATTCTGCATTGTAGATTACGCAATGGTTGCAGCGATCTAAACCAGAAAAAAATCCTTAACTACATTTGTGCAGACCCACATTGTGAATGTGGTCACGAATCCGAAAATGCCAGCCATTTCTTTCTTAATTCTCCTAAGTATCATACTCAGCGGCTCGTAATGATAAATGCCATAAGTTTCTGCAATATAACTTGTGTTAATGATTTGCTCTATGGAATTACAAATTTGTCGGTATCGCAGAATGTTTTATTATTTCAAAAAGTACAACCTTTCATAATCACTAGCAGGCGTTTTGCTTGATCAGCATCATATTACGATACGGCGAATCACATTCAACAGTCTTTTCGAGAAAACTATGCACCCCCTCTGCCATCAAGGTATGCTACTTGACGATAGCCTGTTCACCTTTTACCTTTTACCTCTCATCTTCTTTTCACTTCCTCCTGTCGCTAAATTATCAGTTCAAATTTCGTTTGTAGTTTGTATTTTGTGTAATCAGTTTATTCTATGTTCTTGCCGCTTTATAATAAGTTATTCTTTGAACGGGAAAGGAGTTTGTTTAAGCTGTATAACTTGTTCTCCCATCCTTTTGCATTTATGGCAATAAAATATGTTTAAACTAACTAATTGTGTTCATTACTGTAAGTTCCGGAAGAATCATCTTGATCCAGAGTTACAAATGGATGGAGATACCATTAAGGTTGTAAAAGAAGTGAAATTCTTAGGTTTGTTGTTTGACAGCAAACTGAATTTCACTTCTCACATAAAACAATTGAAAGTTAAATACAAGAGAGCATTAAACCTCCTGAAGGTCGTTGGTAGCACTGATTGGGGTGCTGACCAAAAAAAACATTACTTCATCTGTATAGATCACTTGTTAGATCTAAATTAGATTATGGTTGTGTGGTTTACGGATCTGCAAGGAAGTCGTATCTCACGTCAGTTGATGTGATTCATAATAGTGGCATTAGAATTAGTCTAGGTGCATTTCGAACATCACCAATAGATTCAATGCTTGTTGAAGCTGAGGAGCCTTCTCTTGAGAAGCGTCGAATTAAATTATCTCTCCAATATGTATCTAAACTTTTAGCTAATAAATCAAACCCTGCTTGTGTTTCAAAACCTCAAAATGTTGAATTTTTTAATTGCCACCAGAAACACATTCCTCCATTGGGAATCAGAATTAAACCCCAAATGGAGTCTGTTAAAATTGATTTCGATTTTAAAAAAGAAAACCGTAAAACACATATTCCTCTTTGGCATCTTAAAAAACTACAGTTATTTTGGACCTTGCTTCTTCCAAAAAATCTGATACCAGTTCCTTGCAGTTTAAACAAAAATATGTCGAAATAAGGTCCAGGTGTTTTGCATATACAAGGATCTATACAGATGGATCGAAAGATGGTGACAAAGTATCATCAGTGGCTGTTACTGGTGATCGTATCACCTCAATCAGAATACCGAATCAGAGTTCTATTTTCACAGCTGAAGTTAAAGCTATACAACTCGAACTTGAGCACACCGAGAATGCACAGGAAAGAAAGTCGATCATCTTCTCCGACTCTCTTTCCGCTTTACTTGCTTTACTCAACCCCCATTTGAAGAACCCTCTCATTTTGGAACTTCGTGAGCAGTTAACAACTCTCATATCTGACCAATATGATACCATGTTTTGCTAGTTACCCGGCCATGTAGGTATCGTTGGTAACACCAAAGCAGACGGCGCAGCAAAGCAGGCTTTAACCAAGCCTCTCACTGATTTTAACATCCCTTTCAGCGATTTCAAACCACATATTAGTAACTACATCAAATCTCTGTGGCAGGCGGAATGGGATGGGGCGACAAATAACAAGCTCCATCGCTTCCGACCAAACATATTTGATCACTACCCATCCACTAACCTTTGTAGAAAAGATCATGTTATTCTGACACGGTGTCATGTTGGTCACACGCGCCTTACACATTCCTTTCTGTTGGAGGGTAATATGCGACCAGAATGTGTTCCATATCAGCAGGTGTTGACAGTGGAGCACATCCTCTTAAATTGTACTGATTTTAATCTTGTTAGAGGACAGTACTTCACATGTAGATCCCTTAGAGATCTGTTTTACAATACGAGCCCACTCACAACTGTATCATTTTCGAAAGTAATCAACCTTTTTAACAAATTTTTAAATTGTTTTTATTCATTTAATTTAGACTCATCAAGTCTCAATTCATCAGGATGATTGGGGGCGCGGTGGCTCAGTTGGTAGAGGTGCAGGCTGCAAGCCGAGAGGTCCTCGGTTCGAATCCCACCTGCGGCAACCGCGTTGTGTCCTTGGGCAAGACACTTCACCCCGATTGCCTACCTGGGGGCACGATGACGCTGTGTACTGAGGCGTACTGCACGTCGATGGTGCGCATGTCTTCAACCAATCTAACCCTGCCTGTGCTGCGGTGCAGAGTTCAGAGTTACGATGTTGGAGAGCTGACAGCTGCTCGTCGTTGCTCGGTGGTTCTCTCCGGGTACTCCGGCTTCCTCCACCCGTAAAACTGTCACGGTCACGATTAGCCATTGTGCATAAGTATGTGACCTTCAACACCAATAAATACTAATAAATACTAATCAGGATGATTTAGTAGACATCTTTCGCTTATCTCATTACGCATTGTTATTCAAATAATTCTTGTCTTTGACATGTCTATTGTGGTTATCTTTTATTTTTATTCAATCTTTTACTTCATAATTGGTAATGACTTTTTACAAACTGCTGTTTTCTTGCCACGATATAGCCTTAGCTGCTGATGTGGCGTTAGACACCAATAAATAAATAAATAAATAAATAACTCCTATATTGCATCTCACGTGACTTTCTATTCTTGTGATTACCTGAGATTGAATATTCCACTTAGTGCAATTTCAGGGGAGAGTGACGTTGGCATTTTACACTGGGCACAGTGCACGGTTTTCATTTTTACCCGAACACAGCAAACCTTCGACGAAGAAACATTGATAACTTTACAATTTCTCTTAGAGAACAGTCGGGATAGTGGGAATATATATTTATGCAACAATATCGAAACAATCGAACCCAACCAACGTACAGTATAATTTAGCAGGTATGGTGTTCTTTGAAGCGATCGTAATAGATTGTCCTATGATTTAAAACGGCTCATCCTGCGCAGCACGACCGAGGTTTTATTTTATTTTTTTAGATTTAACGGCATTTTCGACAGACAGACTCGCCTCGTGTCGGGCAGTTTTACAGGTGGGGGAAGCCGGAGTACCCATAGGTAACCATAAAGCAACGGTGAGCAACTGTTAGACTCTTCAACGTATTAACACTGCACAAACACGGTTAGCATTGGTTAAAGACAGGTGCATCATCGACGTGCAGTACACCTTAATACACAGCACCCCCCCCCACCCCCCGTCCACACACACACATGTTGGCATTCGGAATGAAGTGCCCTGCCCAAAGGACACAACGTAGTGACATCTGACGAGATTAAACCCTTGGCCTTCCGGGTTCAAGTCCAATTCCGTAACCACTGAGTAGCCGAGCTTCCTTGCAACAGAGGATAGGCGAAAAGTAGTACATTCTGTGTTCTTAAATGCTGGACAGGTAAATGGTAGCTTGAAAATTGCACTGCCCAGTCCTTTGGAACAGATATTATGCATGTGCTTGGATGTTGATTGTTGAAACGATATAATATGGCCATAACCTTGAGGTAAATCATTTGTATTGGTGTATTCAAACCCGTGTATTTTACGCGATATTTACATGAGTTACATTATGTATGACCCGAGTATTCCACACAATATTTTCATGAGTTACATTTTCTGTATTACCCAATATATGAATCGTCTAATACAAAAGATTGTCGTATTTCTGTGGACGGTTAACCAGTAGAGAAAATTGTAAAAGGGAAAATCGAGTAACCGTTCCGATACAGATTAATGAATTCAATACTGTTTGAAATGTGTTCTTCGGAGCTGTTTACCGAACGAATTGGCCGAATAGGTCCCCGTAATTTCCAAACTGAACCTTTGGAAAATAATATTTTTACAAAATTCCACAAGACCATATTATGTGACCTCCTCATCGGAAAAGGCTTATCGAACTTGTTGCATTTTTTTTAGAAAAACTAGACAAAAATAATTACAATAACAAAGTTCATACCGTATGCGTTGTGTACAGGGTAATGTTGTATAAAAAATCTATTATTTGTTTATGCAGTACTGTATGTTATACCGTATTGGAAAAATAAATATTTCAGCAGGCCTCGTAATGTTCGCTTTGTCCACCAAGAGCAGGCATGTAATTTTTGTCGTCAAGTGGAAAAAATACTACATGTCACGTGTGAAATGTGGATTGAGATGCTCGAAATAGACCTGAACGAAGGAATATATTTAATCTTAAAACGACAAAACATTTATTAACACTCGTTATGAACAAAATGCGAAAATGCATTGTTCAAGAACACTCTAAATCTAAGTTCACACTACAGACTTTTGTCTATAGATATAAGATTTTTGTCTAAACGTCCAAAATAATTATGAATGCTGTTCACACTGCAGATAAAAAGTTTGTCATTAAGTTTTTGAAAACTGCAGACTGATCACATGATCATCACACGAGAAACCATCAGCAGCCATTATCCCCTCGACAATCGAATAGAAGTATAGACAAAAAAGTACAGATCAAACGCGTTTGATTTTATGACAAAAAATTCATCAGTCAAAAGTCGATAGAAAGCCAACAATCTTGGATGTTCTCATCAAGTATCTTCGTGTAACGACCTCAACTGTATCGATTACTTGAAAAAACGTACGACAAAAATCTATAGTGTGAAGGTAACTTATGGATCCCATCATGTGATCGTAGAAAGGATGTCGTAGTGGAAGGGAAAAGAAGATCAAAGTGAGTTCTTGGGACAAATCTCGACCAACGTCACGTGATCACGCATCAAAAGCACGCGTTTGAATGTACTATAGAGATATACTCAAATTTCATGTGAAAAAAAATCAAATTGAACCTTGTACACGTTGTACAGCAAGCGCGCAATTAATATGTGTCATTTTATCTCAGAGGCACAATATGCCCCGAAGATATGACGTCACATGTCAATGGTACACGAATCATCAACCAATCAAACATCAATAAATATTATTAAATAGCAGGAAGAATGTTGGTTTCACAGAAAAACTAAATGTTTTCCAGTAACACGTTACAGACACTTTTTGATAAACGCTTTGAGGTCACTGAAAAACCTTGTTCAAGTCGCATTATTTTATTAGCATAAAGCGGAGATCTTCAATTACAATCTAAAATTTCAAAGGTTTATTGGTACGGCTAAAATAACTGCTAACAATTTTGTGTTGCTAATTTGTAACAGTAAGTTAAAACAAAGCGATACCGTTATCGATATCGCAATACTCTAAGAGTACATTGAAATTGATAACTAAGTATCGGTCCGCAGTGGTTATAATATTTGGACAAAATACCGTTAGGACTAGAAATTCTTGACTTTGCTTACAACAGCATTACTGTTTATCGTTAAGTTTGTAACCCCCCCCCCCCCCCCCACACACACACACACACACACCGCCACCAACCCACCCACCCCTGCCTCTCAAGAGCATGTTCTTTCGTGCCAACCTTTTTAAAAAGTTTTTCGAGAAGGTTTATTATTTTTGACTGGCGTTCAACTTGTAATCACAAACTTTAAAGTAAGATAACCCAATAAAGTATTCGACGCATCCACCATTTTCCCCCATCAAAATTGGTAAATGTTTCAGCACAGAGAGATCTGTCGACATAGTGTTTATGCCAGTGCGGTGATGTCCCCGTAGTTTTGCCATATTGAATAAATTACCAGCTTCGCATGTCTGTGTGGCAGATTGAAAACTGTATCCAACTATGCAGCCACACACTCCCTCACTTCTACATTCCGATTGTACTACTATGCAATCTGATGACATCCCACAACTCTGACCAATCGACCCTGTAAAAAATAGAAAAAGAAGATTTTAAATAAGGAAGATTTCGTATCTTCCGTTAAAGTTCAAAATTAAAGTTTCTAAAATATCTCAATTGTACGTTTTGTCTGATTTTCTCTCTGCCTCTAGCATGCCGTACATGTTTTACAAAGTCAGGAAAATACATCCGAGCTCGTCGTGCCAATTTTAGAGATGGGTCAAGAGCTATGTGTTTTTTTCCAGAATTCTACCAAGTTTCCCTTTGGAGGCTTCTCCTGTCATCAGCTTGGTTACGGCAATGAACTGCAAACCGTGGGGGCACGGTGGCGTTGTGTACTAAAGCGTACTGCAAGTCGATAGTGCACCTGTCTTCAACCAATGCCAGCCCTGCTTGTGTGGAGTTAATACATTGGAGAGTCTGACAGTTGCTGGCCGTTGCTCGGTGGTTCCCTCCGGGTACTCCGGCTTCCTCCACCGGTAAAACTGTCTGACACGAGTGACCCTGGCTGTCGAAAGTGTCGTTAACCACCAATAAATGAATAAGTATCACCAGGTTTACCGTTCAGGACACCTGATGATATAGGAAGAGTTTTAAGTTGTTCCGCTTCCGAGACTACCTTGATTTTGTTCTGGAATATTCCGGTGTTTTGATTCAGTTGCCCAAATAAACGAGTTGACGTTAAATACAACACTTAAGTGGACACTGCCAATATTTACAGTTGTAAGAAGAGATGCAAATGAAATTTGAAGAGCAGTGAGTTTAAATCACAGATTCGAATTCGGTTCGAAATCCTCTGCCCAAAGGTGGACTGGCCACATGGTCCACCGGAAATGCATGGTGGACCCCCATTGAGGGTACACCTATGGCCCCAAAATTGATGCAACCCAACACGTGTTGGTGCATGAGATATTGTGAAAATCATCAACAGACGAAATGGAGCTGATTGCATAGACTGATGGTGTATCGAAATGCTCTCTGCGTGGAGTGCCAATGAGTAATAGAGACGTTTCGATATACCAGCAGAGTAGTCTGCATTTGGTCGCTCAGATGCAAGGAAACGGCGTTCAGATAGTTTGAAAAAGCAAAATGTTCTCCCATCGGGTCGAATTATGTTTGGTTCCTATGGGTCCAAGACTCCACCCCCCCCCCTCCCAATCACAACCATTTTACCGAATGAGCGATGAAGTTGATACAAATATGCCATTGAAATGACCTCTATATGAATTTACTTGATCGCTCAGATACAGGGAAGAAGCTTTCTGTCAGTTCGAAAAATCTAAATCTTCTCCGGTATTACCATTTTGATCTATTTACGTCAAGTCGGTTTTTATGCTAAAGACTTACACTGTATAGGTGTGATACCAAAATACAGAGAAGTGATAATGTGTTTCAAATTTAGATTTTTCGTACTGTAGTGTGGAAGTGCGATAGAAACCAGAACCCGAATGGAGTTTCTGTTGTTATTTTAGGAATTCGAGCTGTTCTGTCCTCATCGACCCGATATCATCACATTCCCACCCCAACCCCTACAGTAATGTTGATATTTCAGACCATTGACAGCATTTCATAGGAAGCTTCCACGGGTACTGTATTCTCTGTATATTATGAGTCTGCTATGTTGTTTGTGTTCAAAAAGAAATTAAACATAATTAATGTGTTCAATTACTAATGTATGAAACTGATTGTGCTTACGTTTTTCAAAGGCAATGCTTGGTCTATTGTATCTAAACAACTTGGGCCAACCATAAAGATGGTTGAGAAACAGCTTGCCAATTCATTATTCTATTAGCCTGGTAAGGATAATGTAAAAGTTTTGGTTGTTGGTCACTTAATACTCTGAATTGTTTTCGTGGGGGGTAAATAACGATTTGATGTTGGATAGGCGAGAGAAAGCTCTCTGTCGAGGGCCGCTTGGACCGAGACGGGGTGCTTTTTCTCCCCTATCAAACATCAACTCGTTATTTATCCTACTTAAAAACTTCTACTGACGCCACCCAATGTTTTTTATTGGTATATGGTGTGACTATCCTACGCTTAATAGTTTGATAGTTGTATAGCTGACTGTTGATGTTGGATAACGTCCCTCGACTGGGGAGCTTTCTCTCGTCTGTTCAACATCAACTCGTTATTTATCCTCCACTTAACTCTTTACCCAACGTAACGGCCAAAACCGGTCAGCGCTATTCTCAAAAAATTGCCAATTAATTTTTATTATTTTTTGTCTCAAAAGCATAGGTTATGACCCTCGTCGAGCTCGTTCCAATGAGGTCGTCATGACCTATGTTTTTGAGACAAAAAATGAAAAAAAATTAGTTATTCAAGATTTTTTTTCTTGAAAGTGTCTTTTGCTTTTCGTGTTAGGTAAAGGGTTATAACTATTTGTTGTTGGATTGTTCAATAGTTGTAAAATATACAACGGTTAACTGTTGGATGCACAACTATTCAGTATTCAACTATTAAGCATGGGATAGTAAAACTATATATCAATGAATAACAATGCATTACGTCGGTAAAAGTTTTTAAACAATCTTACGTTCATTGCATTTTTAATTGACTGACTGTAGGATTGTTTGTAGAATACACTTTATGGCTGAGAAAACAGCTTGTCAGATCATAATTCTGTCCCTGGCAAGGATAATGTAGAAGTCTTATTGCAATGAGTTCGTTTTTCTGGAGAATCAGTCATTCACAAAATTTGTAACTGATTGTTTGCAGGATTGTTTATAAAACAACTCATCAGTTGCATTGTCTGTTATTCATACAAGATAGTTCACGAGAGAAATCAATATTAGATTGAATAAGCACAGTATTAAAAATTCACTTTATTGGATAGGGTTTATTTACACAAATGAAGCGTACCTAGAAACGGCTGGTAACCTGGGCGGACTCAATTGACGTTTTCGAACGTCGCCCTCATTCGGAGATCAACCATCTGACATGGAAACGGAAAACCCCTCAGAGTGATCCGACGGACAGGATTCGATGGGTGAAAACACGGCGTACATTAATAGGTATATAATAAATAGAGATTATTTTGACAGTAAAGTGTTCTGTTCTGTCGTATTCCGTCGAGTTCATCCGGCGATTTGACCTCGTCGACGAGACGGAGTGCGACAAACCAGACCAGTTTACAGTCATAATATTCTGTTTATTATATGTTATTATGGAAATTCACCTTTCAGATGAGAAATCAATACACGGGTAAATAACATGCAATTGTAACTGGAACTACATATATTTTCTAATAAACAACACGTGCGAAATCACGGGGACTTCCCAAAATTGCGTTTCGAAGTTTTCAAAGTTGACAGCATTCAGCATTTCATTCTTTTACATCAGAGTCAGATTCATGCATTAAAATAGCAAAGTAATAAAACAAGGATATTTTATTATGAAGAATATGGGTTAGTACATGTAAACTTGGCTAAGAACAATATTCGAAATTCATGTTATTCGATGGTGTTTCTTTACACAAACGAAGCGTACTCAGAAACGATTCGTAAACTTTTTCACTATGGGGGTTTCGCTGAATGAGGCGTTTGTCCCAATGCCATTATCTGGACGAATATCATGGGTCGAGTGTATAATCTGACTTAAACCCACTTTACATTAAATTGTTGTTTAAAAGGCGCCAGAGAAAGAAAACAATTTTATCTCATTCGGGAGAATTAAATTTAAAATATGAACAGTCTGATCCGTGAGTTATCGTTCAACAGAGAGGATGTATCCGAGGTGAAATTCGGCGTGAAAACTCTGGCTGAGGTGACAACAGCTACTTATTCCGAACTCCTTATTCGACATTCGTTACCAATCGATTTTATTAAGTCAGCGCGTAGTACTGTACAACCTTCAGAACTGTATTTTCTGGAATTGTATTTTTATTGCTATGACCTTAAATGGGTTGAAATTAACAATTTGCCATTGCCCTATCTTTTAAAATGCTAATGATTCGTTTTAATCAGTTATATTAAAAAGGCTTGTATTATGTTTATGATAAATATGTATATATTGTAACGTGTATGCCCAAAGGAGTAAAAAGTTTAAAATAAATGAAATGCACATGAACGAATTTCTAATAGGGACATCAACCAAGTGTATGAGTAGGTGAGACAATATTACTAGGAGTTCGAAGTTCACGTGTTTAATATGTCATGCATCGCAGAGAAGATTTCACCCGGGTTGTCTGTGTGGAGTTTTGGAAAATTTGCCGTGTTTTCAATGAAAATTCTCTTTATTTCTTACTATTGTTATGCACAAAACCCAATTAACTTCATGTCATGCCTTTTGGCCTCTGGTCAGTTAGTTACAAGTATGGGTCTTAACTGGGCGACATAGTGTCGTAATCTGTAAGGATAAACCGTATATCAGGCGAGTCGTGAGCTACCGAACCTTACATGGTTGTCTCTGAGATTATATGACACTGCATCGAGGAACTAAAGCCCGTGAAACGTGTTTATTATTCCTAAACTCTCGTTTTAAAATATAGAATTGGGCTTTTCGAATATTTCGCAAAATTTAATTTGAATACATCGTCATGTCACTTTCCGTGAAACGAAAATTTCCCTCAAACGAATGCTTAAACCACCCAAAACCATAGGTCTACATAGTGCGCCTGGTTTGGAGAAAAGTTTTAGTATGTGGCTGTTAGTGCATTGCATCTGAGGGTGCGATTTGATATACTGCCTACTTATACTGTTGGCAGCGGCGTTCCCAAACGATTGATTTGGAACTTCCAGTCTTTATCAAGATATCTCATAAACGGCGTAATAACACACAAAATCAGTAGGGTTAAAAATCAACCAAAATCAACTGGGTTTGGTTCATATTCACCCAGCGAAGTTGAGTTGGGTTGCGTTTTTAACCCCACTGTTTTAAAGTGTATATGAAACGTGAGCAAAACAATTCAAACCAATATATAAAACACACAAATTAAAGCTAATAACATAGTGATTTTTGATAAAAGATTGTGTGAAAGAGATATGTTTTTCAAGTGATTCATTAATGCCACAAAGGCCCGTTTCTGATTTTCGTTGACTTCACCAGTTCGTACAATTTCAGGACACCTTTTACACCCTATGAAGTGGTGTTCATTGCGATACCCCAGTCTTGGAAATACATCATAACACCCCCCCCCCCCCCAACCCATAATTAAACGTGATTACCTTGAAAATCTTAAAGCTGTATGAAAGTGGGTTTTCGAAAACGGAGTTATGCACTTTCTGCAATAATAGTTATACTCCTATACAAGAAATTAATATACTCCTGCAAAGTTAGTGGACGCCTGCTAGAACTATACAGAACTCTTGAACTTACGTCGATTTACATGCCTCATGACGAAAATCCGACTGCTTTTACGAAAACCAGATGGGCAGGGTCCAAGCTCTACTAAGTCCAGGGATTGGTCACAGTAATGTGCAAATACACAGTTGACTCGACAACGTATTCTTCTTCAAACAGGCCAACGACAGCACTTAGCACTCCCAAAAGATATATCACTTTATCATGTATATAGCTTATCAGCAGCACCAACTGCAGCTCTTTGTTATCATGTAATATTTTCTAATGAAACGCAACTGATTGTGGTTTGTAATTTTTTTTCCGAATTATTTTATATATATAAACATATTTATCTGAATACAAAATAGAAAACAAATATATGAAGTACTGCCGCCCTATACGTCTGAGCGAGCAAGGTGAGCGTCGTGAGTGAGCGAATGAGCGGGTGAGTGAGTGTTGTTGCGACTGATCTAATTGTCGTTTAAGCTTTCTACGTATGTCCACACAGATTATGTAATATTCCATAACTACGACTATTTATCAATATTTTTAAAAACAACATAATAAGGAATTAACGCTTTCACTACCGGAGCCCTTTAATGGTTTGGGCCCAACCCGTATTCTTGTTCTGCTAGAGAAAAAAGGTGAGCATTTTAAAATTTGAAATCTGCTGCCTGGAGGCAGTAAATTTCAAATTTTGAAGTTCTCCCCACTTTACATTAGCGAAAAATATTGGCTAAATTGCTAATGTGTTTGGAGGTTGGAGCTTGAATTTATATTTGTCGCTGACAGTCAAGTGTTAAGAGATTACGTAATTTTGTTACTTAGCGCTACGTTCTATTCTGAAGCAGATAGTACACGACCTAGTCATAACTCTTTCATTTCGACCATCCCTTAAGTTGTTTGATCCATTCATATGGACCCACACCCACTACTGGAAGTACCCTTTGGCGTTGAAAAACTTTGATTAAGAACAGATCTGAAATATGCTCGCAAGGAGAACATGTTTCGGATTTTGATATGCTCGCTACCATTTCACTAGCAAAATAGAAGGGAACTGTACTGGTTGTTTGGTTACCACAAGAATGGTTCAAAGTATAGCAGTTGTTGTCACTTGTTGCGAAAGAGTTGGGGCATTAAAAGTAGAGTGATTGCCCATCGCAGGTGCAAGTAAAAGTATATATATTGTGTCAAGTATCTTCTTGGAATTTTATTTTATTGTGTATTTAATATTTAAACTCTCAGACACCATGTATTTGGTAAAAAAGAATAAAGAATTGATTGATTAACTTGGATGCAATTGATGGCTTATCTGCTACAGGTAATCGTAGAA
This sequence comes from Pictodentalium vernedei, assembly GCA_031216915.1. Lineage (NCBI taxonomy): Eukaryota > Metazoa > Mollusca > Scaphopoda > Dentaliida > Dentaliidae > Pictodentalium > Pictodentalium vernedei. Next base: position 475,583,814 of record CM062295.1, read on the forward strand.
ACTGTTCTTATCTCCCAAATCTCATTTCAGACACGCTTCTCGGCTTTATGAATGACACATACATAGCGGAGCCTACTTGGTTACATCTTGATTTAATTGCAAATTGCGGGATAAAGCAAATCATGGAGAACCTCTACCTTCTGGATTTAAAAAAAAAAAACATTTGGTTCTTTGGAATAGTCAATTATAGAAAAAAAACTATGAAGTGCTTCAACCCTGGCCCCTTTGAGATAAAAGTGGTTTCAGACATTTTATAATAAATTTTATTGTTGCTCAGATTGAGCATTCAGCGACTCGTTAGACAAGGTGGTCCTCTATCGCCATATCACGTGGAAATCGTGGGTGAGGCCATAAAATGCAACCCCCAAATTAACAGCGTAATGAAAAAAATTACTTCTGAATACCGAATTAGTCAGAGTCCTGTCCACTTAATTCTTTTTATTAGTGATGATGGTTACTCGTTAAACAATGTTCTGGAAACTGTACAAAAAAATTCTCATCGGGTTTTATTGGGGTTCAACCACACTTTTGACAGCCAGGGTTACCTCAGTTTTATTGAAGAAAGTCGGTGTATACTGATGGAACCATCGAACAACGTCGATCAACTGTCAGACTGCACACCGTACTAACTCTTCACAAGCAAAATTAGTAATAGTTTAATGCAAGAGTACCATTGACTTGCAGTATCTTAGTAAACAGCGCCACCGTATACCCATGTGGACAATCGGGATTACGTGTCTTGCTCACGGACATAACGCAGTTACCACTGGGCCGGAGTCAAGCCGTGGACCCTTCGGTTTGAAGTCCAATGAAGTAACCACTGCGTCACCGCGCTCCCGCGTTAACAAGAAGTTTAACTCTTCCACACTGTGTTAACCATTTGAACGGGGGGCGCGTTGGCTCAGTAGGTAGAGGTGCAGGCTGCAAGCCGAGAGGTCCTCGGTTCGAATCCCACCTGCAGCAACAGCGTTGTGTCCTTGGGCAAGACACTTCACCCCTACTGCCCACGTGGGGGCACGGTGGCGTTGTGTACTAAGGCGTACTGCACGTCGATGGTGCACCTGTCTTCAACCAATGCTAACCCTGCTTGTGTGGAGTTGGTATGTTGGGGAGCTGACAGTTGCTCGCCGTTGCTCGGTGGTTCTCTCCGGGTACTCCGGCTTCCTCCACCCGTAAAACTGTCATGGTCATATGTGACCTTACACACCAATAACTAAATAAATAAGTAACCATTTGAATACTAATGATAGCTATCATATTCGTTAAAATTGGCATCAACTGGAAGAGTTCGTGTTCTTTATTTTGGCGCAGACAAAATAATATTTCCAACGTAAAATTGCTGCACGTTGAAAATATTGAATGGAAATCCACATAGATTGTGTTGTTACTGCTGGTCAGGATCGAATCGTGGATCTTGGGGTTTGAAGTTCAATGCTCTAACCACGGAGCCACCATACTCCATATTCTCATTGAAATCTGTCTTGAAAGTAAACATTGATAAGAACCAAAATATTCGGATCTGTTCAAAAGGGTGTTATGGTGAAGGACCTCCAACAAGTGACCATATATCTGGAATATTTTAGCCTTTCAACACTGGCGCCCTGGAATTTCAGTCAATACTGTCGACGGCGAAATGGGTGAAGTCATCCCGGTTTGTCGAGAGGTTCAGTGATAATTTAATCCAACAGTTCTGTCGAGCTGTTGGATTAAATAATTACCGAGCCTCGCTTCAGATTTTTTAATCTTTATGTCGTCTACTCGTCCACTACCAATTATTTCTTTAAGCAAAAATCTATGCACACCGGGTTGAAAGGGTTAAATGCATTCACAATAAAACAAAGAGAATTTAACCTATTCAGCGAAAGCTTTGCACACTGTAACTACATCGAAAATATGAACAAACTCCAAATACTTCTCAACGACAGGTCAAATTACAGACTCTCTTTAACCCGAACAGCTACAGTGATTAAAACTTGGCGTTTCCCATATTTATCCAGTGTTTAATGGTTTTACCCGAACCTTCAAAATTCATACACTATTTTATATTTTATTTTTTGCGGTCAGAGAAGGGTGAACAAATTAAACGCGATACAGGAATTGATTTGGTCGACACGGAAGAATAAAATGTTCACACATTCCAACTTTCAGCTATGTTCTGAAATTAATATGGATAAAACCCTTCAGTACCCTCATATTTTTTCTCCATCGAAAACACTTTGGTCACGATTAGCCATTGTGCAGAAATATGTGATCCTCAGTGCCAACACATAAATGGAAAACACTTGTATTGAACGATTTGGAGCAACTGATTCCGTCGGCATTGAGGTTTATGTGAACTTAAACACACCCCTGACAACTTCTTGTGTTACCCTTTCTCTATTATACGAAAGATTGGAAACTGACATTTGTTGTCCGGAAGTCTGCTATGGCATAAGGGACCAAAATTGGGGCAATAACCTTTCTTAAATGACTGAATAGTTGTATTTTGCAATCCTTCTAGAATAGACTCGAGGAAATTTTTTTGTCATTCATGTGAAGAAGGAGCAGTAACACTAATCCCAATCCATGGTATCTACAATTCCAAAATGCTGCCATTTTTTGTTTGTTTTTATTTTGATGAAGAAAGTTCAGCAGGGTCAACTCCATACGGTTCAGAGGTTTGGAGGCACAAGTAACTTCATGAATAAAAAATGAAAACTGCGCAATGTGAACATTTTGTAATTAATCCTCATAATTCTGTTGAAGATGGTTTAATATTCTTGACAAATTCACAAAAATGATTTCATCATCGATAAACTATGGAAAAACACCCTAATTTATTTATTTGGTATCATGTGGGTCATTCATGGTGTTTAGTTATGGGAATTGCCATTTAAATGCACAAATAAAATGCACTATGGCAATAAAGATTGGAACAACCATCATTATTAACAGTCCCACATTAAAATAAATTGTATCGACCAACTGATTTGGTTCAGAGTGTGTGATTGTTCATTCTATGCTTTACTTTACATAATTTGTTTTGAAACTATCGTCCACCTAGAATAGTTTCCAGGAAGGTGGACTGTTATTCAAACTTGCCGATTTTACAGCAACAATAGCTTATTTGTTGATTGAATCCACTTAATGATTTAATTTACATATAGTTTCATAAGCATTCGGGTAACCTTACGGTTCTAACCACGAGGGAGTGTTGTTGTTTGTGGCTTCGATGTTAACCAGCGATTTTGGTGGCATCGATTTCATATTACAAGGTTTAAGGGATAAGATCGGCGGAGATCGATTTGACACTGAATATAGTTGCGTTGCAAAGAAAGTTAACGTTATGGTGTTCCCTAATTTTACTGAGGATGGACAGCAAAAAAGCGTTGTTGTTCTCTTATTTTGAATCATTTGGGTAGCAGACAAACAGGGAAATGGAAACAGGAAGTTGTGATAGATATAGTTCGGTCTTCAAGCAAATGATATTTTCGTACAAACACAAGTATGGCGATTACCATTTATGTTTTTGTAGATATATTTGTGTTTTGAAGCCTACTTATGCACGTTAATAGTTTTCGTATAGACAACAACCAAATTATAATATTACAAAACAGAGGCGTTGTGATCCATTTCTAGAAATGGCATCCCTGGATAAGGAAATTAAAAAATAGTCCTACAATTTCGACTCCCCCCCCCCCCCCCCCCGGTGAATGTATTAAGCGTTAACAATTCCATCGACTTGCAAATTTGATCAATCGATTTGAGAAGAGTGTGGCCGTTTCTGCAGTTCTCAGATCTTTGAAAAACATATTTTTCCCAAGTTCACGATTCGCCGTATATGGTTGCAAGCCGTCATGTGAACGATTTCCCCCTAAATCAAAAGGAAGCTCATTTCTTTTTCGTGCCTTGTCTTTGGAGCGTTTGTAGCACATCGGAGTCGAAATGGTAACATGTGTTTTCTCCGTGTTTGGAGTTCGAAGTAATATATTTGAAATCTTGTCATTGGAATTACCGATCTTTTCGTGATTTTTGCATTTTTAACTTATGCCATTGGAAACTTGTCTATGATCAAAATCGTAAAAAATATATTTTTTTTTGTGTGAAAACGTGAATATATTACATTTTCTTGTTTTCTAGTCATTATTATGTTATATAATATGACTTTGATTAATTATTTTATTAGTATTATGTTTACTGGTGAACATTTAAAAATAAAACGTCCCGAAGTTTTGTTGGACGACCCCTTAACCACGACCAACAATACGTGTGCATTATTTTTGGGGGGAATCCGGACATTCTTAAAAGACTCACCGGGCATTCTTTCAAATAATAGACTGTTATTGTTCTACTACAAACATTTAGCCTGATCTGGCCGAGTTTTTAACACGAGTTAAAATTGGAATATCCGTGTTTAGCGTATGTTCGACGAGTTGTGCCGAACATGATAACTCACCGACTAAACATTATACAGATTTTCAATTTTCAGTCTGAAAAAATTATTTCATGTTTTTCCCGTATTAAACAATGCTTCTCCCATCGACCGCTATCTGGCCGAGTAAACTTGGTCTGGTGTATTATGCAATCGGAAATTTCTTCCCAGAATAGTGTATTATATATCAGTACTTTTGTTTTCTTTAGTTTTGAAAATGTTAATGGATTGTTATTTATTAGATATGATTTCTTTCTCAGATTTACTCATTATCAAGCTCAATTGATATGACATTAAACTTGCCTGATATTATGCTCGGCTGGTATGACCAAAGTCAGAGTAGTTCCTGATGCGTCGTCTGAGAGAGCAACGAATTTGTTTACACTAAAACTCGTTACCCGTCGAACGCAATCATGAAAACTGTTGTTATATAAATTATAGTGGACTGAAGCGAAGTTTTTGAATGGCAAGGAATTAATGACGACAATGAATGGAGATTGTGTGGAGGAAGAGAATAAAGCAGTGAGTTGTTCAGAAAAATGAAGACAACACTAACGATTCAGAAACGTAAACAAGGATTCAGCAGCGAGAGAACAGACAGTTCAGCTATTCTATTACAGGAAGGGGAAGTTGGGATGTTCTTAAACCTGAACTAGAACTCGTGGACACTTTGGACTTTTGGAAAAAACGAGGAACAATAAACCTGGCGGAAAAGTGGAACGGATTTGACAACATTTTGTAATTATTTGTTTTGGTTTAATAAATAAAGAAGTTATTACTTGGATATTTTCATATCGGCCGATATCAGGCCTCAGTAACTTCACTTCAGCCTTCGACATTCGGTCTCAGGCTGATTTGAAGTTACCTTCGACTGATATCTCGGCCAGTATGAAACTGAAGTAATAACCTCTAATTATGAAGATCGGGAGAGGGAAACGGTGGCGAGTGACCCAGCACAAATTCATTTCCAGCCCACCCCAAATTTAAGCTTGAAAACAATGAAAATTTAGATTGAAACATTTTCTAGCCTAATTAAAATCAGCTAAAATCGGGCTTATTAAATTTTCACTGGGCTTGTATTTTGGCTATGGTAAGTCCAAAGGGGATTTTTTTTGTTAGAATAAGAAGCAAATTAAGCTCGAAGTGGCCTAGAAAAAGACGATATTTTCCCTTACAAATGTCCCATAGGAACGTGTAAAAGTGTGAAGAACGCTCGCTTCGGACATTTACGAAAACGAATTGTTCTTGCCTTTCATCGCCTCCTTGTTTGGTGTTATTCGAATAGAATTTTTTGTCGAGAATTGTAGAGCGGTCCCTTCGTTCTCGTCCTCGCGAAGTGGACTACAAAAAGTCGAAGTCGAAAGCGTTCTGTTACCATACAAATTTCCCATTGGAATTTGTAAAGTGGTGTGATCTCGGCACCGGGCAGACTCGTAAGTTTGCAATTATTGCCGTTCTGCTCCGTGTTATTCGAATGGAAAATTGCTAAGAATTGTAATAGGTGGCTGATCGCGAAGAGAGGAGAACAAATTTAAGCACGTCGTCATTGGCACAAAGAGTGAAAAACATCAGCTGTTTTTCTTCCCTTATATATTAAATTAGAACCTCAGGAAAGGAATTACAAGCTATTAGTATGAGGCTAAGAGAGCATCAAAGAATGCCAAATCGTTGGTATACAACGGCTATGTTACAGTACGGTCGCCGTGGATTGGTTACTTTCATCGGGTGGGCAATATTTCCGTGGCCGCAATAAAATTAGTTTCCAAACATTAATTATAGGAATAAGCATAAACAGTTAATTAATGAAGCACAGGTCCTGTAACAGTTTATCCCCCCCCCCCCCGTATATCCTCCCCCGTGGGGGGGGGAGAAACTAATTTATCTCCCCCCACTGGTTTATCTCCCCCCCCCAACCTGAATTTTTTTATCTTTCAATTTAATCACAGAACTTGTTAAAGAATTTGCTTTAGTACCCCTCTGTTATATTAAAAAGCATGAGGGGCAATTTGAAAACTTGTTAGTCTGGCCTTGAGGGTGCGGCAACAAACCCTATATTTTGATATGTTTTTTTTTATTTGAAAATATGAATAAAATTCTCATCAGTATCGTTGTATGAGCCAAAAAATAATTTAAAAACTTTGAATGTTAGTTGGGGGAAGGGGGAGTCATAACCTAACCATGACCTCCCTCCCCCTCCCCACCCCATCAGAATATTTGTCACTTTTTACAACTTAAGCACAGGAATCTTCAAAATGGAAAATATAGCAAAAAATCAGAAGAAAACCAACGTTTTGTCACTCAGGTGTGGGGTGGATAAGATAATTTCTGAGTAAATAAAGAAAAAACATCTTTCGGTTGACCTGATTTTTTTCTCTTCCAACATGACATAAACAGTAACCTGAACGTTTTTCTTTTTCAACAACTTAGACATAGGAATCGTTATACTCATATTTTTAAGTTGTTAAAATAGAAGAATTTTGACTAGGGGAGAATATACTGTGACCAGTTTATCTTACCTCCCACATGACACTGGAAACTGAAACACAAACTAACAAGTGGGAAATATGAATCTTAACATAAGATTAAATTCTCTACAAAATGGTGGTTTGCCCTAAAAAAAGACATTTGGCGATTTCAAGTGTCAGGTGGGGGTAAGATAAACTGGTCACGACGTCTTCCACCCCCCCCCCCCCCACAACAACCTGAATTTTTTTTCTCTTCCAACTTAAAACATATGAATCGTAAAACAATAACCTGAAGGTTTTTCTTTTTCAACAACTTCGACATAGGAATCATTATACTCACATTTTTAAGTTGTTAAAATAGAAAAATTTTGACTAGGGTAGACGATACTGTGACCAGTTTATCTTACCTCCCACATGACACTGGAAACTGAAACACAAACTAACAAGTGGAAAATATGAATCTTAATATAAGATTAAATTCTCTACAAAATGATGGTTTGCCCTAAAAAAAGACATATAAAAGAAATAGAAAATATTGATGAAATTCTCTTCAAAATTGTGGTTTGAGGTCAAAAATAATTTTTTATGTAACTTCAAGTTCCAGGTGGGGGTAAGATAAACTGGTCAGGATATCTCCCCAAACCCCACCCCATCCGATGAATTATCTGTTAACAATTTCTTCAAAAGAGTCTTAAAAATGGAAAACATTGATAAAATTTTCTTCAAAATTATTGATTGAGGTAAAAAAATGAATTTTTATGTAACTTCAAGTTCAGGCGGGGGTAAAATAAACTGGTCAGGATATCTCCCCCCTCACCCCCACCCCAACTGAAGAATTATCGCTTAACAATTTCTGCAAAAGAATCTTGAACATTGAAAATATTGATGAAATTCTCTTCAAAAATGTGGATTGAGGTAGAAGCTTCATGTTCAGGTGGGGGTAAGATAAACTGGTCACGGTATCTCCCCCCCACCCTGATTTTTTTCTCTTTGTGTAATAACTTTGAGTGTTGGGTGGGGGGTAAGATAAACTGGTCATAATATCGCTCACCACACCTCAAAATTTTTCCTTTCTAACAGCTTCAGCATATGAAACTTAAAAATAGAAAATACATATCAAATTCTCTTCAAAATGGTGGTTTGAGCTAAAAACAAATTTTGTGTAACTTTGTGTGTTGGGTGGGGGGTAAGATAAACTGGTCACGATATCTCCCCCCCCCCCCCACCCCCAACACTACCCACCTGAAAATGTTTCCTTTCTAACAGCTTAAGCATATAAATCTTAAAAATAGACAATACAGATGAAATTCTCTTTAAAATTGTGTTTTGAGCACACACAAAAATCATGACGTTGTCAAGAGTGTTGGTGAGGGGTAAGATAAACTGGTCACGATATCGTCCGCCACCTGAAAATTGTTCCCTTCTAACAGTATGTGAATCATAAAAATAAAAAAATACAGATCAAATTCTCTTCAAAATAGTGGTTTGAGCTGAAAACAATTTTTGTGTAACTTTGAGTGTTGGGTGGGGGGTAAGATAAACTGGTCACGATATCTCCCCACCCCCCGCACACCCACCAAAAAATTTTCCATTCCAACAGCTTCAGCACATGAATCTTAAAAATAGAAAATGCAGATGAAATTCTCTTCAAAATAGTGATTTGAGGTAAAAAAAAAATTGGGGGTAACTTCGAGTGTCAGGTGGGAGAAAGATAAATTGGTCAGGATATCTCCCCCCCCCCCCCCCAACAACCCTCTACAACTGAATTTATTCTCTTTGTCTCATCTTTAGAAAATAAATCTTAAAATTGAAAAATACAGGTGAAATTCTCTTCAAAATAGTAGTTTGAGTGAAAATAAAAAAAAAATTAGCGACATCGGGCGACATGTTTAAAAAATGTTTTTTGCATATATCCCAGGGGATATTTTGAGAAAAAAACGCACGTTCTTCTTGTGCAATTTTCTTCTATTAACAACATATTCAAATGAGTCTTGAAAATGGAAATTTGTATAATATTCCACTCACAATGCTAATTTGGGCTAAAATGTTTTTTTTTTCTTTTGGGCATCTAGCTCTCTCGCATGCTGACCAATGAGTTTTTCAATGCTCACTTGATGCTGTTTTAATATCACACACAAGTGACAAGCAAATTCTAAAAAAGATCTGGTAAAAATCTGAATGGTAAAAAAATTCAGGTGTGGGGGGGATAAACCAGATGGGGGGGGGGGGGGAGATAAACTAGTTTATCTTCCCCGGGGGGGGGGGGAGTTGTACAGGGGTGGGGGGAGATATCGTAGTACACCGGGTCCAACCCGATACATCATTAATTACAATTTTACTCATGATGATTTTTATTACTTGGTAAACGCATGCGTGAACATCACTGCCGTCACTGTTCGTCTCCGAGTGTTGGGGAGAGAAGAGGCGCTGGAATAGGGGGGGGGGGGGGGCTGTTGCGAGCACAGGGGTAACTGAGGCCCAGAACCGCAACAAATCAGCGGCCGGCCAAAGTGTTATTATTATTACGGCCCATTACAATTGTTTCGAAGAATTCTAATGCATAACTACAGAAGTTAATTAAAAAATAGAAATAATTAATTTTTTTATTGCTTGCATATGTGTCCCATAAACCAGCTTTCTAATTGTCCATTGTCCATTCGAATCTTCAAGCAAAGCCACTAAGAAAAATTAGTCCTATAATTCTTTTTCACTGAAAATAATCTCCTTTGTTTCAGTGGGTAACAGCTAATAACATTGGATATAACTACAAGTGAATGATCTAACAGATCAATTCATTCGCCTTTATTTGAATAAACAACCTTTAAATGTGTCCTGACAATTGTTGTATATTTATATAGGACAGAGCTGGTTTACAAGGGATGATCACAATTATTGTGTACAATATTTGAAAGGTAAAAGGTAACAGAAAGGTAATTGAAAGTAACGGTAAATGTTTGCATTTTTAAATGTGATTAATTACAATACAGTTGCAACAGATACGACCCGGTGCTTCTTTAATTAGAATTTTTCTGTTGATGTTTTTTATAACCTGGAAACGCATCACTTCCCACGCATTGATTAAGACCAGTCCACGACACCTGTACTGTAGGTGTGGATGATTACAAGCATAAGTTTGCACAAATTGAATAAATATATATATACTTTTGAAACTCAAGCGTTTGTGGACATCATGGACTCAGCGACGCCCGTCTCTCTAAAAAGCATGTTGAATACACATCTGAACCCGCCGCCTTTTAGTATGCTTTTCAAAATACTGTTAAACACAGTAATTCTAGATATGTAGATGATAAAGGCTACTTACTCCGTCTTGTGAGTTCATAAAATCTAAAACCATCACTTGGTTCCAAGACACCCCTTGGGGCGTACAACACCTTTCCATAAATCTGACACTCTTTAGTTTCTCCGTTGTAAACAAATGACAAACAATCTTCAGAGTTCGCACATGTGACAGCACACTCTATCACAGAGCTTGCTTCCGTGTGGAGTAAAGTGTCATTAATGCCGACTTTGTTTTTCCTACTTCCAATCTGTACAAACAGATACTGTTTATTAATTTTCGGATTTGTTGCTGTTACACACGAAGCAATGAGAGATACCCAACAAAGTAACATCCATTCCATAGCCATGAAGATATGACAAATGTGACGCTTATAAAGTAAAAGAAGAGAAACTGTAACTCGTTTTATCTGCAGCAAACTGAATGTATAGACAATCAACACTTGCATTTACCTTTTTTCAAGCTAATCGATTTCATATATATTATATATGATTTGTTGAATGACGCGTATTGCCGTTAAAAAGTATCAGTTCACCTTTCAACTAGTTGGCCAAGAAGTATTAATTATAACCGAGCTAAATGCATTCATGAATTTGAATAACCCCCACTGCGCGTTGAGTTTTAGAGTACGGGGTAGGTTGTTAAAATTTGCGAAATACTGGCAGCGAAGTTAGTAATTGGCTTTCACCCTCCCCGTTGTTCCATCATAAACCAACGGAGGGCTTCAAGTGATGTCACATGAATATCTAGTCTTTTGTTCTATCGGGTATTTCAAGTTATTCGCATACCGCGAAAATACAAGAGGGCCAGAGGTGTAACTTCTCTTTTCAATGTGTTCAGCGAAAGAAGAGGTATAATTTGCCCACCTTTTATAGCAAATATATTTTATCTCTTTACCTAACGTAACTACCAAACCCAGCCAGCGTAATTCAGAAAAATCGCCATTCAAACTGTACAATTTGATAAATTAACGTTCAGCTCGTCCAAACTGGAGGGGCGGAGGAGTCCAATCTAGCGACAAGGAGGTACAATATTAACTGGTTGACATGGGCACGATCTTCATTTGGTAAATATTGAGTGTCTATAGACCGAAGTAGTCACAAAACGTGGTAAGTCCTTACTGCTGGGAGTGTTTTACCGCCCGCCAAATCGCCCAGTCCATCTGTGGAATATTATTTCTATCTCCACTGACAAAGGTAAAGATACCCGAATAAAAGATTTTATCGCTGGTGATTTCAACGATAATCGGGTTGTTCTATTGGTAAACAAGTTTTTGGAAATTGTTAAATGTTTTAACTTAGCCCAGCTTGTGAATGAACCGACATGCTTTACTGAAACTTCAGCGTCGCTGCTCGACCTCTTTGTCGTGACTCAGTCAGTGAACGTCGTGACGTGTGAAGTTCTTGATCCTTTTTTTCCAGACATGATCCGCTATCAGAAATCATTTTCTATCGAAATTGATTTCACAAAACCAGACCCAGTTGCATTTAAGAACCGTGTCTGGGCTTAAGCATTACGTGACTACCTACATCTAAATAATGCAATCGCAAACGAACAATGGGGGCAACATTTTTGGTAACCCCCAACTTTGACACTATTGTATCTGATTTTACCAACAAAATACTCTAGCTGGCATCTGAGTATATCCCGAATAAATACCTAACCTCGATAACCAATCAACCCATTTGGTTTCATAATAACATTAGACTACTTATCAGGAAAAGAAAACGATTGTATCGTGCTGCCAAATGGAGTGGCCTTCCTCAAGCATTGGATAAAAACAAACGCAAGAGGAATTAGGTTGTTTCGGAGATACGAAAGTCTAAAACGTTCCATTTTACCAAAGTTCAAATTGTGCTGAAAAGCTTAGAGACTTCTCCGGCACAATGGTGGAGGATGTTCAGATAATTTATAGCCGATAATACCTCATCAGGGATCCCATCTATAATCCATCAAAACAAAACGTATTCGTCGAATATTGAGAAAGATGCGGTGATCAACGTATATTTATGTACTATTTTTTGTGGAGACGAATCCCAAGCCTCGCTGCTAACGTCTGTTCCATCATCCAGTGAAGTTCTAGATAGCATAACGCTCCGCTGCCGTGAGGTTTAACAAGCACTTGAAACAAAAAATGTGGCCAAAGCATTTAGTCTGGACCTGGACAGCTTTCTGCTCAGCGAGTGTAAAAATTCATTGTGTGAACCACTATCGATCCTTTGTAATATCTTATTGAATAACTGCTACTTCTCATCTGCTTGGAAAAAGCTAATGTGTCTCCAATTTTGAAGAAAACGCCTTCCAACTTAGTCACTAATTATCGTCCTAGATCGTTGATGAGCCGTGTAGGCAAAGTATTTGAGAAATGTATCTTTAGGCGTCTTTGGAAATTCCTGAATGATAACACTATTCTCAGCCAATTTCAAACTGGTTTTACACCTCAGGACTCTATGCTTCTCCAACTAAAAGATATATACGATGAGTTTTGTCATGCTCTGGATGAAGGCAAGGAGGCCAGAGTAGTTTTCTGTGATGTGACAGAAGCGTTTGATAAAGTATGGCACTCTGGATTGATATACAAGCTGGAGAAGGTCAGAATTTGAAGAAGAATTACTGGATTTCCTCAGATCATATCTTTCGGATAGATCCCAGCAGGTTGTTATAGCAACGAGTCCTCTTCTTGGAGATGTGTCTACTCCGGAGGCTCCATTCTTGGTGCCCTATTATTCCTCATGTACATCAATAACATAACGGAAAATTTCATCAGCAGACAAGGTCTCGTTTGAAACGAAACATCTCTTTATGTGATCGTAGAAAATCCTGCTCAAACAACTAGTTTAATCAATCGCGACCTGGCTATAAATGAAAATTGGGCTAGATCTTGGCTGGTTGAATTTAATCCACAATAAACTGAAAGTATGCTCATATCTCGGAAAACTAATCCCCGTTCTCATTCACAAACATTTAGGTGTTATATTAAATACTAGTTGCACGTGGACTAATCACATTGATTATATCCGTGCTAAAGCCTGGACACGTTTTGACTTAATGCTAAAGTACAAATTCATCCTTGATGGATGCGTTCTGAAAAAAATCTATTTTGCACTTATAAGATCCCCACTGGAGTATGCTGATACGGTCTGGCATAACTGCAATGAAGCGGGTATTGCTAATATAGAGAGACTTCAAGTGGCAGCAGTTGGGGTTGTTACTGGGGGAACTGTCAGTGCCAGTAAAACTCTGTTATACTCGGAAATCTGCTGGGAATCCACCCAAGACAGGCACAGGAAACACTAACTAATGCAGTTTTGAAGACGTACTACCACATAACGCCTCAACACATTGCTAGTAAGGTCCCGCCATTAATGTCGGCGATCAACAAGACTCATAATCGTCGTTCTAGTGGTAACCTCGGGATCCCCTTCTGTCGAACAAATCTGTACCAGTGTTCTTTCATCCCAGAAGTAACTAAACTATGGAATAAAATAACATTACCTGTAAGAGAGAATAATTCTTACAGCAATTTCAAGAATTATTCATATCATAATAGTCGACGGCTGCCATTCTTCTTTACTAATGCTAAAAGTCATGCAGCACATATATACCATTGTAGGTTGCGCCTGGGATGTAGTAATCTCAACTCACATTTGTATTCCAATCACATATCCCTGTCACTTTACTGCCAGTGTGGGGAGTTTGAGTCGACCGAATATTTTATGCTGATGTGCCCACTCAACTTCAATATCCGTGACCGTACCATCGGTCAACTATCATTTACTCCAAATGTGCTAACCCTACTCTATGGCTCCGAAGTTCAAATCAATGAAGATACTAGCTCAGTCTTTGATCTAGTCCAAGATTATATTGTAGTTACAAAGCGCTTTCAGTAAATGTACGTGTGTATTCAAGAGAATTTAAAATCGTCGCTGATCAAGGACCTGGCTGGAAGATGTCATCACCGCGGCTGAGGTATCGAAAGACATTGGATGGGTAAAGATCAATCTAAGAAACAAAAGTATTGCCCTTTGGACTGTGTACTGTGTGGTGGATGGAAGCAAACCCGAGTGGAATGACTCGATATACTCAACACTAAGGTCCAATATCACAGAACTAGAAAACAGGGGGATCGGTATAATTCGGATGGGTGCATTTAATGGACACATATGTTATAAGGAAGAAGGCGGCATAGAGGGCGGGGACAAGAAAGTCAACAGGAATGGAAGGAAGCGGCCTGAAGATTCTGAACATGGACGCGAGGTGTATGGGGAAATGGACCTGGGAGGGGAACGACAGAAAATCAATAATCCACAACATTCTCACAGATATTAATTTATGGAGGGGGGTGATTGGGATAGAAGTGGATGATGAGGGTAAAATGGTGGTGGACAGTGATCACAACACAACTTGCTTATAGTGACGATCAGGGCCAAAAAACTAGTAAAAAGGAAAGGAAGCTTCAAGAAGATTTGGGAACTGAAAAAGGATGCTCACTGGGCGGAGTTCGAAGAAAAATTGAAACCAAAGATTGCAATCGTACGCAACGGGGGCAGTGTCCAGAAGATGGCCAACGCCATAGTTGCGAGCCTAGTGGAAGCAGGGAAGGAAATTGTAGGAAAGATTAGAACTGAAAAGTGCCATAAACGGTAGAAAAGCTAAATGTGCTGCATACAGTAGAAGTAGAAAACTTAAGGGGCGGAAAGCAACGAAGCCACGGTAGCAAAGGAAGAATACCAACAAGCACGAAATAAAGTACAGGGGGTCGAGATTAGTTATGGGCTGCACTATAACCCCAAGCATTTTAACACTGAACTCCCCATATGCTCCATGGGGTTAGTGGTGGCACAGTGCATTCGGGTTTGTCCCTACAAGTTCTTGGGGCTATAAGTTCTTGGGGCTATAAGATTCACAATTAAACACTAACCCTATGGAGCCTATGGGAAAATCAGTATTAAAAGTCTTGGGGCTATTAGTTTCACAATTTAACACTAACCCTATGGAACCTATGGGAAATTCAGTGTTAAAAATGCTTGGGGCTATAGTGCCCCCGCACCATGCTTTATGACCAGCTCCTATAGTACATGTTTTGGTTTATAAGTTTCACTGAAGGATAAGGGAACTGTTTTAGGTCTTTTTATAACAAAGACTTGCTTGCGTATGTGAACATGACAAGATATCTCTTTCTAATATTGTGAGTAGCCCTTATAAGGGCTGTTTTTTGATGTAGTGTAAGTCACTCAGCAGTTAGCAAGATTTTTCATGTATCGCCCATGACCATCAAATCGTACCTGTTTCCTTTTTTTAGGTTTAACTATATCATCAGGTTCTTCCTCACTCTGATTGTCTGGAATAGATTGTTGAGTGACTTCATCTGTTTGTGTGGATGTAGTCACTAACTGTTTTCGTGCTTGATGCCCCCCTTTTTCTCATAGGTTGGGACATCGGTTCTGGCAAGTCGGTACTGTTAAAGGAAGAAACGACACCTTGAATTCTATAGGAACTGTAATCTTATGAGCTGAAAGAACAATCTTTTGGTGAGATGAATTCATGTCTTGTAGAGTCTCCAGCATTTTCTGTAATAATGTTTCATTTTTTTCACCTTGTGAAAAAGAATTATTCACTCTCTCACTTGGTATGGTATCCTTTTGGTTTGGTATTTTCTGTTGTGTCATCAATGAGTTGTCAATACGAAATAAATCGTTAAAATCAGCTAATATATTGTATTCGTCCATGTTTGAATGCAGAAAAGGCGATTGCTTTTATCAAATGAAATGTTTTTTTGAATGTGTGTTAGATTATATAGACAATGTGAGGATCGAAAATGCACCGAAGAACGCTCACGCGACAACTCGATCAAGTGCGGGAAAAAATGTTGACAACGGACGTTTACTATCACAGCCATCCGATATCAACATTTTTTCCCGCACTTGATCAAGTTGTCGCATGAGCATTCTTCGGTGCATTTTCGATCCTCACATTGTCTTTAAAGTGAACGTGAGTAGAGGTTTTGGATAAATTTCATCATCTGACTTTTTTAAAATCATCTTGACTGCGAGAAAAAGCATGGAACCAACAAAGATTAATTACAGTTCCGTAGAGTGTTATGAGAGAACCAAGAAGAAGAGGGCTGATGAAGAATTCGCCTTGGCTTTGAGAAAGTGGTGGTCGGCAACACTTTCTACGAAAGAACCAGATAAGAAGCTTGAAGACCACACTTTTGTTAAAGCTGCCACACGTCCGTTCGGGGAGATCCAGTATAAGAACCGACCTAAACACTGGTTTGCTCTCCCCATACATATGCAGGAAGAAGCTCTTGTGGGGAAAAGTTACACCTGGGAACAGGATTGTTTTACAGATGAAGAGATATTACAAACAAGCATAGACATGTGGGAAGGTGAATTCTTCACCGAAGCAGGGATGGGTTTGACAAATAGCTCTCTACAGAACTAAAGATAAAAACGGCCCTTTTCAGGGCCAACTACAATATTAGAAAGATATATCTTGCCATGTTCACATACACAAGCAAGTATTTGTTATAAAAAGACAAAAAAAACAGTTCCATTCCTAGAGTGTGACCCGATGTCTATATTAATTTAAATCATTTTATGGTAGGGAGTATCCATGTAGTTTTGGGTTGTCATCGCTCCACCCTGTGCATACAACTTCTATAAATGGGGGAAATGGCATTTTGTGTGTCTTCTGTTGTTTTGTTGTAAGCATAAGGAAATTCCATATGCTAACAACAAAACACAAGAAAACACACATAATAAAAAACTTAGTGATTTGCGTTGTGATCGAACTCTCTGTGATAGTTGTTCTTTTATAGTAAGAATAGTATTCATTGTATGTTTAGCAATCAAATTTTCTCATTATAAACTGTATATCAGGATACACTATAAAAGTGTTTGATAAGTATGCATACAATATTAAACCTAATACTCACAGTGAAAAAGAGAAGTGACTCTTAACTCTTTTTTTACTGATGGGGAAATAGGAGACGGTGATAAAAAAAGGATTATAGGACAAACCTAACAAAATCGACTAAACTATCACATAAATTTTAACAAACAAAAATTTATTTAAAGTTGAATTATTATAATGAAATGAACTGAACATATATACACTGAAATAAGAGTTTGCCTATCCATGCGAAAACCTATTTACATCAAGATTTGTTTATGCTAGTTTTATTTGACACCCAACATTTTTGAAAAAAAGATAAAAGATAAAGAGTCGATAAAAAACTGTTATCACTCAAGTGATCTGATTTTGAAACAAATATAAAAAATAACTAAAAACCTATCTCTCTGTTACACAAATGTCTGGCGAAAATTATATAATAGATGAATGACTTTAACAAAACTTTAAAACAAACTAAAAACTCAAAAATGTAAAAAATTACCTCTGTGGGATTGTTTTGACACCTGATATTTATTATTACAGTTATTTCAAATAATGTCTATAAGTTTGCTCAAACCATCGCCGAACATCTCTATCATTCTCTTGGAAATTTCTTGGATCGAATTTGGTAGTAAGAACTGTCTCTAAATCATGTCCTCTTGCAAGATAATCTAAATATACAGTACATTCCACACACAACACTAAATTCACTTTGTAATCTCATTGTATTTATTGTCTAGAAATCTGTGTTTTTCGCTATTAAATTGTATATGTCTCTATCCATTGGTGGTAAACCATATGAATCAAAGTAGACAGCAGAATAATTGTCTTTAAAATATATTGCTATCCAATGTTCCCCTGGTTTTGTCGATGAATCTGTATTCACAATATATGCTTTTCTGTGTTTAGGTTTTCGTTTTGGTAACAAGTCTTTTGAACACACGTTTCCATTTAAGGATGATAACCTTTGAGAACTGTCAAGTATATTTTGTAATTGTATGGTTTCCACCTTCTTAGCCTTCAAAAAGGCTGGCACGGAGCCGTTAATCAAGATATGCTATATAATATGACCAGTCTCTTTTAACTAAATCTGCCCACTTTTGTATGTCTTTTTGGCAGTCTATTTCAATGTCCATATGCGCACAATATTCTAATAAGTTTATTTTTCTTGCTCTCTTGTGTAGATTATATTTATATAGTATAGTCACCGGACACACTTTCTGTAAACATTTTGCAATGTGTATATCTATTAATGTTGTTGTGTTGGTTCGATATTCTTCACAGATATTTTTCATTTTCAGTTTAATGGATTTTGTCTGTTCTATCACTACACATTCTTGAAATAATGTTTGTATTTTTTCTTCACACACCTTGCAATGTTCACATTTACTCATCTTGTTTAGTAGTCAAATATCTCTTCTCTGAATTTGTTGATTTCTATCTCACTATCAAATCCTGAATAGACAACAACGTTGATCACCTCTGGAAGAGCTTGAGCAAACTGAAGTTCAAACCTAAAATTGCCAGGCTTTATAGGGTGAGCCAATGGCCCACTACTACTCTGATCGGGTGTCAAATCAACACCCCAAAGGGTATACCCTTTTGCATAATCCTGCAAAGATAAATTAAATGATTGATTTTGTCCAAAATAGCCCATAGCTTCAAATAATGATAAATATGAATTTAGATAAAGTCCACCTTCGAAATTCGGTTCAAAGGGACGTGCTTCAATGGAATGTCCATCTATTGTGATTCCCAACTTATTCAAATTGAAATGTTGAAAATTAAATGGATTAGTGCCAATATCTCCAATTATATCTTGATTACTAACTAAACCAGAAATAATTCGTTTTGTCATCTGTTTATGAAACAGATAGTCTTCTATTTTTGAATTAAGACCACTTCCAATAGAAAAAGTTTTAATTTCTACACGTCTTAAGAGCATTTTATAATTTGCTCGATCTATTTGAGATCATTCCCAAATTTTGAAAATAAATCCAATGCCGGTATTCTGAATATGGCTTTTTGAATTTCAATTTTTCCATGTTCACTACCAATCTAACAAAATGTAGATGGAGCATGATACATCTCAACTCCATTTGGTAAATACTTATCTTGCACAAATAGATCTAAATGTAATTTTCCTCTTAGTTGTACATTTTTGCTACCACCAATTAATTTGGCTCGATCAGTCAAACCTTTGTTAGACAAAGCTTTACTTGTTTCTGTGTGGTGTCTCGGAGTATTTGTATACCATATCTCACTAGCAGCTAGATGTGTTTTTCACATCTCTTGAATAACTAAGAAAATTCTCAAAACATCCTCTATAAGGATAAAGATCTGTATTAGTGGTTATAAGATTGCCGTTCAGTGTAACATCAATTTTACTGAACATGCTATGAAAAAAATTATTAATAGGAGCAATTTGTGTATCTTCACCCAAAACACTCCTATCTTGTTTTGTAATTTTAAATTGAACTTCAAGTGTAGATGGTGCAAGAGCTAACCACTTGGTTGTTTGTCTTGGAATTAAAAATTATATTGGTGAAGAATTATTTAAAGATGCTATTAGAAATTGTTGAATTTCACCAATATTTTCTATACCACTTGATGTTGGTGATACATTATTTGGATCAAAACTACTACCAAACTGTTCGCATGATCCATGTAACATCATGATTTTTAATCAAATATATCAAGTGGTCTTTATTTCCGTTTTGAATAAGTTTATCTTTGACGTGTCTTGCCTCTACGAGAACGAACCACAGACTGACGTTTTGGTTCATGTTTTTGTCTTTTTATACCTAAAGCAGATTCACCAACTGATTTCAAAAGATCTTTTCCATGAGTTAATAAAATGACTTTAGGGGCTTTACGTTTTTTTATCAATTTATTTGCTATTTCTAAACCATGTTTCAATCCTTCTCTCTTTAAATTTCGAAATGCATTTTTCGCAATTGGTTTTATAAATGGTGCAGCTGTTCTTATTGCTGTGTGAAAAATATATCCCAATCCATATCTGTATTGCCGTGGTACACCTTTATACACCGGCATCATTTTTTACAAATTAAATTTATGTCTCTGTCTAAAATGCAACTTGACAACTGTCTTGCCACTTACAAACTGAATATGTTTACCAGTGTTTCCATTTATATTTATACTAATCTGATCAAAATAAGATTTTTATACTGGTACGTAATGTACATTATCAAGTTCTAAATGAGTATGCAGAGACCCATTATGTGATTCAAATGAAATCACACGTAAAATAGGTGCTTCAATATCACCTAAAAATGTATAATCTGCTATGTCAGAATAAATAAAGATTTGATTGAAATCTACATTTAAGTCCACATTATATTTAAATGCACCTTTTGATGTGTTAGGAAAAATGACAGGAAAAATATCTTTACATCCCAGTTTTTGTAATAAATGTTCTGACAATACCCACTTTCCCAATACTATTTCCTACTATTTTTACATGGCCTTGGAGATTTTAAAATGCAACATGAAATGATACATCAAATGTTTTAAATATGTCTTCAAGTTTTTCTTGAATTTCTATTTGCATTGCCTCTATGGCATGAGCGCCATTTGCAAATGCACCTGATAAAATATTTAATTCAACAACAGCAACACATTTGTATAATGTATGTTTCAAACTTGTTTTATTAATACCATTTGATATTTTGCTATCTGTCACAATGATTTTAAAAACAGATTCTTCATCTGTAATATTTTTTGCTTCCGAAGGTAGAATTACTTCAACTAATCCCACTTCTCAATGTACTTTATCAAGATGAATGCGTTTAGATAATTGTGTTTGAAAACAACATTGTGTGTTATTTGGAAACATATTCATAGAACTATCACTCAGAAGTGTTACATAAAACGAATTCATTTTTCTTATCTTGTGGTTGTTTCAAATATTTTAAACCTGGACTTGGAAGAATATATCCCAAAGAACTACTTAATAACACTAGCCACAATTCTTTATCAGGACTTTGTAAACTCAAATGCGCAATGGCAGTAATTATAATACCATAAATGATAATAATCTGTGCGAAATAAGTGACTTAATTTTTTACAACACGATTTCCACAAATTTTAAATTCTTCACTTTGTTGACTTTGTACATCAACACTTGTGGTTTCATTAGGTAATTAAGTTTCAGTTGATAACATATTATTTTTATACCAAATCTGATTCTGCTATCCAACTATCAAATTTCTTTGGATAACCTTCCCAATGTACTTTAAGTTCTTTAATAATGTTCTTTCCCTCACATCTTGACCATCTATTAAGAACTGATTCAATGATATATTCTTTATCATCTTTTATACTTTGAATTTCTTGTGGATAAAATGTCCCTTGTATATTTTCACCATCCATATCTTCAAGTTTATAAGTGGGAGGTATTGTATGTTTTACATGAGTAATTTTAAATAACTCTTTTGTCCAATTTGGTAAATACCCTTTTTCAAATGTACGTTTGGTTTTATTAATACATACTATATCACCAACTTTAAATTGTCTTTTTTTCTTTCTAGATTTTTTACCATACAAATGTTGAAATACTTCTACTTCATTTTCTAATGATACTGAAGCAGGAGTAATTCTCTGAATACTATGATGGAAACTATGATTATAACCATCAACTAAATTTTCCAACACATCAATGTATGTTAATGTACGTTTGGGTGTAAAATATTTCCGCATTCGTGTTTTCAATGTGCGTTTAAAACGTTCAACAATACTAGCTTTTGTTTCAGGATTTTCGGTTGTGAAGAAAATAATTTTTTGTTTCTTTAAAAATGTATGTACATCTTTATTTTTAAAGTTAGAACCTTTATCAGATTGTAATGATAATGGTTTACGTCCAGAAGTTTTCAAAATACTCTTAAAAGATTTTGTTAATGTCTGACCTGATTTATTGAGAATGGGTATTACCCATGCATATTTTAAAAATACATCAATAATACAAATTAAATAACGCAATTGGTCATTGTAAGATTGTAAACTTTGTATGTCTGCTAAATCAATTTGCTATTGATGATCAATACCACCCACTATAGTCTTAAACCTTGAAATCTTTTCCCGGATGGGTTTATGTAAAGTACAGGTTCTTTCTCCTTTCAACTATTTTTTCACTTGATCAAGTGTGATTGAACTATCTTTACTATGAGCTGGTTTGTACAATTTGTGTATGCCTCCATAACCAGCAGGATGCGTTGAATTGAAATATATTTCAGTTAATAAATCATTCAATAAGGTTCCCATTTTTCAGAAATTCTATGTTTTGTCAATTTACGCTTTAGTGACGACTTTGGTGTTTCTTCACCCCACTGCACTCTCTAACCTCGTCGAACTTTGCATTTTGGAGACGATGATTGAGGACTTTCAAACCAATTATCTTCTGGAGAACTTTGATATTTATTGGGTTTGGTTATGCGTTGTCTATTCATCCATAACCAAGGTTCACGATTTCCAACAAAATCTTGAGGGATATTTATATCTTTTAATCCACGACAAAACATTTCCCATTCACTCGGTTTAAAACCTGTTTGGTGTCTAAGAACATCATTGACTAAATCTGTGATATTTGAACCTGTTATGACTTCTCCATATCAACTTAATACACCATGATCATCCCAACTCATGTGTGGATGAGATGATAAAGCAGATATTAATGAAGGTGCTTCACATCTCATTGCAACAGGGACACTTTCTATAATACAATCTTGTAGAAATAATGATTTTTCTCATGACTCAGGCAACGGAACCAATGTTGTAATGCCTTCTTATGTGACATTTGAAATTTTTGTAAAGTTTCCCCAAACTTTTGTTCTTTCTCACTTTCGGACAACTCTGAATTTTCTAACACAGATGATAAATAATTTTGAAGTTGTACTGTATTTGTAATTTGAGGATTTGGGGGTAATCTAGGTCTTTGACATTTTTCATTTCTAAAACGTTGCATATCTTAGGTACAATAGCCATTTTTTCATATTTTACTCACTAATTTATTTGCAAGATTTGTTGAAAGTCCTACAGTAGGTCCAAGTAATGGTAAAAAACACCTTTTTGATTTAAAATTTGTTTTTTCTTTTCAAGAGTCATTGATTTACTAGCGAGTGCTCATAGTTGTTGATGCTTTGGGTGTAATTTTTGTTTCTGACTTGGTGTCAGCTGTATGTTGCCTTCTAAAAGATTATGACAGCATTCTGACACACAATTAATTAATTCTTCAGGTGCATTTTTTATAATTTGTTTTTGAAATGCTGGAAGAGTTTGACTTAAACCTATTAACATTCCACCATATTTTTTAACTAAACGAACTTTACGAGTTGGTTTCTTATTTTGTCTCACTATCTTGTTCTCGTGAAATCTAATGATTAAATGCAACAAATAAAAATGTATTGCAAATTATATATGTGGGAAGAGCACACTTTATTTATTAAATCATTTTCACTTAAAGTAAGACCTTATCCCTTTGACAGGTTTAGGTGTATTTTGCAAACACAGATTTATTAAATCATTTTCACTTAAAGTAAGACCTTATCCCTTTAACAGGCTTAGATGTATTTTGCAAACACAGTCATCCCTAAAACCTCGGGAAATCCGAAACGTTTCACCAAACCATGGTTTGATAATGAATGTAAACAGGCTATAAAGGATCGCAAGAAAACTGAAAGGGAATTTAACAAGTCCACCAACCACACATAATTTAGACAGGCTGTGCATAAATCGGGCAAAACCTAGATGACTTATAAAACAAAAAAAATAAAAGTTCTTGGGAAACGTATGTTTCTAAAATTTACCAAAACACCCCCATCACTAAAATTTAGAAAATGATTAAAAAGATTAAAGGAAAAGACACAAAATCAACTGTACAACGGTACAGATAGCAATACACTAATTACATCCAAAACAGAAATCCCAAACAAATTGGCTTCCACATTTTCTAAACATTCGTCGTCTGAAAACTGCAATCCAGAATTCATCAAAATTAAAAAACAAGAAAAACAAAAGATTAAATTTACCTCCAATAATTTAGTAGATTACAATGAGCCTTTCTCTATGGAAGAGTTACGTATCTCTTTGCATAGAGCAAGAGATACTGCCACTGGTCCCGATGAAAGACACTACAAACTTCTAAAATGCCTTCCCCAAACTTCACTGGAACTTTTATTGTCAATTTTTAACGATATATGGGTGACTGGACAGTGTCACAAATGGACAATGATGACCGTCAGGGAATTATGTTTATCACATATTAGCAGGTAAAGTGTTAACATGGAGATACGAGGTTTTTGCACGGGTAGATTTGGGAAGACACACTCTTGACCCAAATCGATTCATAGAAATAATTGAGTTGTAATTTACTGTGTGTGGTGTCATTAATGTTGTCGTGGTGCGAAGCGTGTGTCCACTGATGTCCGAGAAAGTTGTATGATTAGACTATGATGCAATATCCGAGTGCAGCATTTCAAGGCAGATCACTCTACACTCGCCCATTTGTGACAGACATTTCCACCTAACTGGCGTATAACAACAATAATTCCCATCCCAAAGCCTGATAAAGATCACAGCGACCCAAGTAATTACAGGCCAATCGCCTTAACAAGTTGTCCGTGTAAAACCGTGGAGAGGATAATCAATGATCGATTTGTCTGGTTTCTGGAATCGATCAATCTACTTGCGAATGTTCAGTGCGGTTTTAGAAGACAGAGAAGTAGTGTGGATCATTTGATCAGATTAGAAACGTTCATTCACAATGCCTGTGCCAGAAAAAAACATGTGGTCGCCATATTCTTTAATCTAGAAAAGGCATATGATTCTACGTGGACGTATGGGGTTTTAAAAGATCTTTTTAACATGGGGTTTAAGAGGACGCATGCCTCATTTTATTGAAAAACTTTTTAAAGGACCGCCAATTTCAGATTCGTGCTGGGTCAACGTTATCTGATCCTCGTGAACAAGAAGTGGGGGTACCTCAGGGTAGTATTTTATCAGTTGCCCTTTTTTCGTTCAAAATTAATAGTATCATCGATGCAATAGAGAATATGGTAGATTCTTCATTGTATGTCGATGACTTTTTAATCTGCTATAGCAACAAAACGATGAATGCAAAAGAGTGCAAACTTCAGCTGTGTTTAAATAGGATTCAAAAATGTGCCACAGAAAATGGTTTTAAATTTTCAAAGTCAAAAACGAATTGTGTTCACGTTTGTAAGCTTCGGAAACATCACCTCGATCCGGAGTTAAAAATCGATGGGAAATTCTTAAGGAAATGGAATTCTTGGGTTTGTTGTTTGACATCAAACTGAATTTCACTTCCCACATGAAACAACGAAAAGTTAAATATAAGAGAGCACTGAACCTACTGAAGGTTGTTGGTAGCACTGGTTGGGGTGCTGACCAAAAAAACATTACTCCATCTGTATTGATCACTTGTTCGATCAAAATTAGATTACAGTTGTATACTTTGCGGTTCTGCAAGGAAGTCATATCTCAAACCACTTGATGAATTCACAATAGTGGTATTATAATTAGTCTAGGGGCTTTTCGAACATCCCCAAAAGATTCGATGCTTGTTTAAGCAGAGGAGCCTTCCCTTGAGAAATTAAATTGTCTCTCCAGTATGTATCTAAACTTTTGGCCAATCCTTCAAATCCTGCTTATAACTGGGTTTTTATGACACTCAAAATATTTAATTTTTTAACCGTCACCAGAAACGTATTCCTCCATTGGGAATTAGAAGAATTAAACCCCACATGGAGTCCGCCAAAATTGATCTATAAAAAACCCGTAAAACACATATTTCTCCTTGAAACCTTACAAAACCTACAGTTATTTTGGACCTTGCTTCTACCAAAAAAACTGATACCAATTCCTTGCAGTTTAAACAACAATAAAGTCCAAGTATAGTACATATACAGGGATCTATACAAAAGGTGACAAAGTATCATCAGCTGCTGTTACTGGTGATCATATCACCTCAATCAGAATACCGAAGCAGAGTTCTATTTTCTCAGCTGAAGTTAAAGCTATAAAACTCGCGCTTGAACACATCGAGAATGTACAGGAAAAGAAGTGTCGATTATCTTTTCCGACTCTCTTTCCTCTTTACTTGCTTTACTCAACCCCAAGTTGGAGAACCCTCTTATTTTGGAGCTTCGTGAGAAGTTAACAAATCTCAAGTCTGACCAATTTGATGTCGTGTTTTGCTGGATACCCGGACATGAAGGTATTGCTGGTAACTCCAGAGCGGACAATGCAGCAAAACAGGCTTTAACCAAGCCTCTCACTGATTTTAAGTTTCTGTTCAGTTCATATCAGTAGTTACATCAAATCTATGTGAAGGCGGATTGGGATGGGACAACTAATAACAAGCTCCATCGCTTCCGACCACTTATTTTCGACCATTCCTTGTCTTGTGACCTTTGCAGAAAAGATCATGTAGTTTTGACGCGATGTCATATTGGTCATACGAGACTGACACATTCCTTTTTGTTAGAGGGTAATATGCGACCAGAGGGTGTTCCTTGCCAGCAGGTGTTGTCAGTCGAGAACATTCTAATACATTTTACTGATTTTAATCATGTTAGAGGGCTGTATTTTACTGTCAGATCTTTAAGAGATTTATTTTATCTTACCAGCCTATAAAAAGTTATCTCATTTTTTTAAAGAAATCAACCTGTTTAATAAATTTTAAGCTGTTTTTATTCTTTTAAATTCCCCTCCATCATTTATATCTGTATTACAGGTTGATTTACACGACTTTTTTGTACAACTACACACTCATTTTCTCATTAATGTGTTCACTCCGCACTTTTATTCCACATGTTTCGTATTTCTTTGTCTCGTTTTTAACTGCTACGTTGAAAATAATGATATATTTTACAATTAATTCTTTCATCGCCACGATACAGCCTCAGTTGCCGATGTGGCGTAAAGCACCAATAAATAAATAAATAACACATTTTATCGACAACCAAATTTGCAAGGGGAACCCGTATTACCATCTCGTCCCCTGAGTTCCAATGTGTTGTATGTGCCTACATAGAACACATTGGAATGGGAAAATTTTCAGCTATCACCAGCGACTCGAGTTGAAATTGCTCTGCACGATTTGTAGAAAATTCTAGTGTAATTTCGCTTCTATTTAAAAATAGAATGTCAACGATTTCCGCATATATGTGCATAACAGATTTTGATTTTCCGCAGGGTTAAGTGTTGCTGAAGGTTGGGATTACATAGAACAGGCGTGTAATAAGAATAAATTACTCATTAGAAAAATCGCCTTAAAACTTTTGGCGGGGAATGGGTTTTTCCTTCTATATCGACACTACTGAATTAATATATTGTATATTTTTTGCGTTTTGACAAGGGAGTTTTTCCTGAGTTTTTACTTTCAATAAAACTATCGGAATATCAATTACTTCATTTCTCCATTATGCGCGCTCTTTTCCAGTTCTCTGTTATAATAATATAAAATAGCCATCTGATCGAAATTCAGGGTTAAACAGAGCCGATGCTTCTCAAGAATACATAGGTACTGCCGGTATAAGGCTCGTTTAATTATGTATGGCAGCAGACGGCCGCCTAATTCCTTACGTTCCGCTCAATTCATTAAAATGCCGTTCAGCAAAAGTATCAACCCACCGACAAAAGCTCCGCCCGAAGAACTAGGGGCGTTTTATCACATTCTTGGAGTTTTCTCCACATCATGGAAATATCTCTCGCATGCAGAGGCGGCAGGAGCTCGATAAAAGTGGAGTGGCAGAATGTTCAAAACTACCATGGTTCGGCCATGTGGGAGAGACGTTACATATCGGTAAATGTACCATTGCACACCTAGTCTCTTGTTTAGATGAGCATGTGGGGTGGTTATTATTATTATTTATTGATGCTTAACGCCACATCAGCAGCTAAAGCTATATCGTGGCGAGAAAACAGTGGTATGTAAAAAGTCATTATCAATTATGAAGTAAAAGATAGAATAAGAATACAAAAGAACTACAAAAGACATGTCAAAGACAAGAATGATTAGAACAACAAAGAGTAATAAGATAAGTGAATAACATGTAAATAAACCTGAGGAATTGAGACTTGATGAGTCGAGTTTAAAAGAATAAAAACAATTTAAAATTTTGTAAAAAGGTTGATTTCTTTCAGAAATGATAAAATTTTCTGTGGGCTAGTATTATAAAATAGATCTCTTAGGGATCCAGCTGTGAAGTATTGCCCTCTAACAAGATTAAAATCAGCATAATTCAAGAGAATGTGCTCCACTGACAACACCTGCTGACATGGAACAGTTTTTCTGGTCGCATATTACCCTCTAACAGAAAGGAATGTGCAAGTTGTGTGTGACCAATATGACATCCTTTCAGAATAACATGATCTTTTCTACAAAGGTTATTGGATGGGTAGTGATCAAATATGTTTGGTCGGAAGTGATGGAGCTTGTTATTAGTCGCCCCATCCCATTCCGCCTGCCACAGAGCTTTGATGTAGTTACTAATATGTGGTTTGAAATCACTGAAAGGGATGTTAAAATCAGTGAGAGGCTTGGTTAAAGCCTGTTTTGCTGCACTGTCTGCTTTGGTGTTACCAGCGATACCTACATGTCCGGGTAACCAGCAAAACACGACATCATATTGGTCAGACATGAGAGTTTTTAACTTCTCACGAAGTTCCAAAATGAGAGGGTTCCTCCACTTGGGGTTGAGTAAAGCAAGTAAAGTGGAAAGAGAGTCGGAAAAAATAATTGACTTCCTTTCCTGTACATTCTCGATGTGTTCAAGTGCGAGTTGTATAGCTTTAACTTCAGCCGTGAAAATAGAATTCGGTATTCTGATTGAGGTAATATGATCACCAGTAATAGCAGCTGATGATACTTTGTCACCACCTTTAGATCCATCTGTATAGATCCTTGTATATGCACAATACCTGGACTTTATTTCGGCATATTTTTGTTTAAACTGCAAGGAATTGGTATCAGATTTTTTGGAAGAAGCAAGGTCCAAAATAACTGTAGGTTTTCTAAGATGCCAAGGAGGAACAGGTGATCCACGGTTTTCTTTTATAGAATCAGAATCAATTTTGGCAGACTCCATGTGGGGTTTAATTCTAATTCCCTATGGAGGAATATGTTTCTGGTGGCGGTTAAAAGATTCAACATTTTGAGGTTCTGAAACACAATTATGAGCAGGATTTGATTTATTAGCTAAAAGTTTAGATGCATATTGAAGCGACAGTTTAATTCGACGCTTCTCAAGTGAAGGCTCCTCAGCTTCAACAAGCATTGAATCTATTGGTGATGTTCGAAATGCACCTAGACTAATTCTAATGCCACTATTATGAATCGCATCAAGAGGCTTGAGATACGACTTCCTTGCAGATCCGTAAACTACAGAACCATAATCTAATTTAGATCGAACAAGTGATCTATACAGATGAAGTAATGTTTTTTGGTCAGCACCCCAATCAGTGCTACCAACAACCTTCAGGAGGTTTAATGCCCTCTTACATTTACCTTTCAGTTGTTTTTTGTGAGAAGTGAAATTTAGTTTGCTGTCAAACAACAAACCTAAGAATTTCACTTCCTTTACAACTTTAATGGTATTTCCATCCATTTTCAACTCTGTATCAAGATGATGCTTTCGGAGCTTGCAGAAATGAACACATTTAGTTTTCGTCTTTGAATACTTAAAACCGTTTTCTGTAGCCCATTTCTGGATTCTGTTTAAACACAGCTGAAGTTTCCGCTCTATAGTATTCATTTTTTGCTGCTATAGCAGATAAAAAAATCATCAACATACAATGAAGAATCTACCATATTCTCAACTGCATCGATGATACTATTGATCTTTATCGAAAACAGGGTAACGGGCAAAATACTACCCCGAGGAACCCCCAATTCCTGCTCGTGAGGATCAGATAACGTTGACCCAACACGAACCTGAAATTGGCGGTCCTTTAAAAAGTTTTCAATAAAAAGGGGCATACGCCCTCTCAACCCCATGTTAAAAAAATCTTTTAAAATCCCATACGTCCACGTTGTATCGTATACCTTCTCCAGATCAAAGAAGATGGCGACCACGTGTTCTTTTCTGGCGAAGGCATTCCTAATAAACGTTTCAAGTCTAACCAAACGATCCACTGTACTTCCCTGGTCTCTGAAAGTCAGAAACCACACTGAACATTCGCAAGTAGATTGCTCGATCCCAGAAACCAGACAAGACGATCACATGGGCTCGTAGACGTGTGTCTCCAAATGTGAAGGCATTTCTAATAAACGTTTCAAGTCGGACCAAATGATCCACAGTACTCATCTGGCCTCTGAAACCACACTGAACATCCGCAAGCAGATTATTCGATTCCAGAAACCAGACAAGTCGGTCATTGATCACCCTCTCCATGGTTTTGCACAGTCAACTGGTTAAGGCAATAGGCATGTAATTGCTTGGGTTGCTGTGATCTTTATCAGGCTTAGGAATAGGAATTATAGTTGCTTTACGCCAGGATGGTGGAAACTGGCTAGTCACCCAAATGCCATTAAAAATTGATAATAAAAGTTCTAGTGAATATTGAGGCAGATGCTTTACAATTTAGTAGTGAATTTCATCGGGACCAGTGGCAGTATCCTGTGTTTGCAATGTCAAGCAGCTCGTTTGTAAAATGTTCTATTTGGTCAGCACTATCTTGAAATTTCTCCCGCGTGAGGCGTTCAGAACAAAGCGATGAAAAAGTGTCCCAATCAGCCTTTTTAAAGTTCCACTGGGGCACTCTCCCTTCGTCAGTGTTCGCGCTGTCGGGTGCTAATGGTGCCAATGGCACCAGTTTTTACACTTTGGCGCCAAAATGATGGCAATTGGCACCACAATTGGCACAGAAATATCCTAAGAGAGAAAAATTCAAAACAATTGCAGCATAATCTTTTACGGCAATCAACTCGTTAAAGAATGCACACTTCATGTTTGTCAGTAAAAAGTTCAATCAATCAATTAATACCTTTATTATCCATTCAAGGGCAGGTACCCAATTTCCAATGTAAGCTTTTTATTAATCGTGTGAATAGGATTATCACATTTAAGTTAATTCGCTTACTTCTTTAAATTGTCATTGATGACAAAATATTAAGCTGATAGACACGACCAGTTCAGGGACATTAATAGTTAAGTAATTGTATTGGTTGATGTTGAAATAGGTTTTCTAGTTAGGGGTGTGAATTATAAGCTTGAGTACCCGAAAAAAATTTCAATATTTGACGATGCAATATTTAGCTGATGTTGAACATTGGCACATATCCATACATCGCCTGTTCTGTTGTGATATAAAGTCCTCCAATTTTTTTCCAAATGGAGTTGGCTACTTTTTTTAATTTTAATAAATGAATAACAAATAATTATTAGATGTTTATTGAATGAGTTCCCAATTTTAAGCCGATTTTTTTTATTATTTTAAGACAGTTTTATTTAGTATATATTTTTCATCATATTGACATATTGGACACAGCGTTACCAACTTTTCTTATAATAACATTGACGAAAGTTAATTTTACCCATGCGTAGAATTTATACTGACGACATTGAACATTAGCAGATTATAACAGAATATAAAAATATTGCCCTTATAAAATTATAAATCCTTACAACGAACAGAACGTACAGTTAAGTGATGGAATGAAATGCAGTAGGGTGTGTGTGTGTGTGTGTGTGTGTGGGGGGGGGGGGGGGGGGGCTCATAATAATAAGTTCCTTACTAAACGCTGAATTCTTCCATCAAGACTTTGTGGCAAAATACCCCCACCCCATCACCCCACCACTGATCCAATGTATATGTCTTTTTTTTTTACTTATCCAGCCTCCGTAAAAGATCAGAAAACATCACAACTTTTAGTTAAGTGCACAAAGTTGCATATTCTACATTGTATATCATTAGGAAAAAGTTCTCTGAGAGAATGTGTAGTTTGCTGCAGGGTGTGGGGTTGGGTACAGGACCTTATTGCTCAACCGCCTAGGGTTTCAAATATGTGGAAACGGAGAAATATACAACACTGGCTATTCGATGTTCAACTGATAGATAATAGATTAAAGAGCAAACTGGGGTGGAAGTTATTAAACCAGTCGTTGCTTTCTTTTTTCATTTGAAATTTCTGGCACCAAAAATTTTTGGCTGGTACCAAAATTCACTTCACTGGCACCGATTCTGGCACCAGATGAAATTAGGCCAGCGCGAACACTGTCCATCGTCCGCCGCAACTACACTCTCCAACACAATTGGAAAGTGATCACTCCCGCACAAGTCATCTTCTACCTTCCAAGAAAAATCGAGGAAGATAGCAGGGCATGCAATTGAAAAATCAGTTGATGTATACGAACCAGATGCGGGGTGCAGATAAGTGCCTGAACCATCATTAAACAAACACAAGTCATATTTTGTAATGAACACTTCTACAGTTTTACCTTTTGCATCCTCTTGACTGCAGGAATTACCCCAAAGGGGGCTATGTGCGTTAAAATCACCCAACAGAATGTATGGGGTTGGGGGCTGTTGGACCAGCAGCTCAAGATCATTCGGTTGTAGGGTTTTACTTGGTGAAACGTATATAGAACATAATGTAATTGTCTTGTCTAAAGTTAGGCGTACGTCCACAGCCTGTAAATTTGATTGCAAGGATACAGAACTGTGAATAATGTCGTTTCTAACTAAGACGGACGTTCCACGAATATGAAGATCAGTTTCATCTGCCCAAGCATTATACGAAGTATAATGCTTAAAAGCTGAATGATCTTGAGCCTCGGGTTTCTATAAAAGAGTTTCCTGCAGGCAAAAGGCTGCAGGTTTATATTTTTGGGTTAGAAGGCCTAGTTCATTAAAATTTGCTCTAAAACCTCGACAATTCCACTGTATAATATTTTGCATGGGCATATTATCCATGTTTGAGTGGTGATTTGGATGGTGGACGGTATTTTTCTTTGGTGATATTTTGCGTGGGGACTTATTCTGAGAGGAGATAGGTTGTGAGTGCCCGAACGTTTCGTCGATGCACTCACCGACATCCATTTCCTCAAGACCCTCAAACCTGTTGCGGGTAATGTGGTCATGAAGAGCTTTGGGTATTCTGTCTGATAATTGTTTTGCTTTTTCTCGTTTCTTTTTGGCCTTTTCCTGGTTCCTTCTCTGACTCTGACTGAGAGGTTGGGGTTCAAGTTTTGATTACAGTTTGCTTTGATCATTTTTTCTCTACTGATTTTGTTTCCTTCCCCTTTTTCTCGTCTGGTTTAGATTTATTTTGTTCTTTTTTGTGGTTTGTTTTCAGTTGTTCTTCTGTTGTTGATTGTGTGGCTGTTGATGTTTGAGTCGACTTTGGTTCTTGTGGATTATTGTGTTCTATTGTGAATGCCTGTACTAATGATGGAATGGGGCCTCTTAGCCAGGTGTACTGTGTCTGGCATTCTACTGATATTGTAGGCGGTTTTTGCGATAATTTTGAAGCATATGATTGTACTGATGTGCTCATGCCAGGCATTGATGATACAATATCTCTGACCTCTTTGAAACTGATTTTTCTTTCACATTTTAGTTTTTGTATCATCTTTTCTTTTTTCCATACAGGGCTATCACGTAAAGATGACATATGATTGCCCTGGCAGTTGGAACATTTTAGAGTATTGCTAGTACATTGTTCTTCGTGTGTTTGACCGCATTTGTGGCAGATTACTTGGCCTCGGCATGCATCTGTACTGTGTCCAAACTTTTGACACTTGAAACACCGAAGTGGATGTGGTATGAACAAATCCACTTTGATGTTTGAATAACCAATTTTTACAGATTTTGGTGGCGTAGATGAGCTGAATGCAAAAATATATGTATTTGTTGGTACTATTCTGCCTTCTTTTTTGATTGTAATACGCCTTACAGCTGAAACACCCTGCGATTCCATTTCCTTCTGAATACTAAGTTCATCTATGTTTGCTAATTCTCGGGTTCGAATAACTCCTCTGCTTTTATTAAGGGTCTTATGAGCGCATGCATGTACTTCTATGTTGAAAAAGTTAGATATTCTGAGTAGAGCCAAAGACTGAATTTCCCTGTCAGCTTCAATTAAAAGTCCACCCGTTCTCATTTTTTTAATATTCTTTACTGTACCAGCAATACTCTTACTTGTCTTTTCTATTACAAAAGGGTTGAGGTTATTGATTGATCGTCCTGGATCTGCTGCAAAGATATTAATGAACTAGGTCAGTCAGTATTTAGTTTTTTAATTTCATTTATATTGTCAGAGTCAGAGTCGCTTTCTAAGGTTGCCTTTTCATACCGTCTTTTTATTTTGTTTGTTTGGGTAGCCATTATTGTTTATTATTACCTTTCTTCATTCCATGACTCCCACCCTTACTCCGAGTCCAACTTGGGGGTTACGTTGCGGATGTCCAACAAACAGCACAAAGAGTACATGGGAAGCATACTCCCCCAGCGTTGATGCTAATGCATACCGCTGAGGGATTGACCCGTCGAATGTCTGGGAAGTGCCAGGCCGTGGCGGCCATTCAACCAATCATTTCATTAAAAACCAGTACAATAAAAACTACTTCTGACAAACGACGCAGACAGTGCAACAAAATGGAAGATGTTAAAATGTATCAAAATTATTAAAAGTCAGTTTGTGTGGAAATGGTAAAACAAAACTAAAAGAAATGACTGATTGAATGACCACCCAGTGCCCCCCCACCCGCCCCCCGACGTGACACCCGATATTTTGGGGGTTGGGGGCTCCCGATTGGCCAGAACGGGCCATCCGACCATCCGTCTACTTCCGAAATTGGGGGCAAAGCAGTGTGTTGGATATTGTCTGAAAAAATGGAGACCGGGTTCAAACAGGGTTTACGACCTGATCTCCATCTTAGGAGACTGCCCTAACCGGGGCCACGAGTCCTCAACTGCCAGGATTCCCTCTTCCGGGGCCTTCGGAACGCTCCTCACGGGAGGACAAGGTGCCTGCCAGATGGTATTAGCAGGATTGATCATTTTGGTCCGGGGCTGCGTATTTGTGTATTTCGCAGCAAACCAGCTCAACTGAGCAAACCTGCCAATTAAAAATTAGCAAACCTGCCCAATTGAGCAGGCCGTCATCTATCCGCCACCTGAGGACCCGCCTAGTAGGGGATGATCAAACCTCCCTAGGATGTGGGGTGGTCACAACCCTGTCCATTTCTTCTACTTCAATCATCTTCCATCATGTTAGAGGGATGGCAGATGGTTGAGGTAGAAGAAACGGATCAATGCGACCGAAGGTGGGATTCTTTGGCCAAATGTTGTTAGGATTTGCAAATCATATTTTACAGAATGCCTGTATATTGATACGTTAACTCATTGTGTAACCGCTCAACATGTCATTGGGAAAAAGAGGAGGGCGCGTGTCCCCTGTACTCTCCTCTCTCTTTCCTCCTCTGCTCGAATGTGCTTCGCGTCCTAGAGAATGGGTATAGGAACGTCGTGGCTCAGAGCCTGTTCAAACTATAACATACCGGGATGCATCACCAGAAGAACCCTTCGCACGCTGCAAATGCAAGCTGTCACTCAGGAACACCTGAGTGGATAATTCGCGAACATGTTGCTAGAAAGGATGGGAATGTTGTGTATCTTTCGGAGACTGTCGTGGAGAAGTCTGTAAACTCTGAACAGGTCGTCTTGGAAAGGTTAGAAACAAACGTCCGCGAAAGCCTGCTTGGGTCTAAACAATACGATTGCTTGGGTTCTACTCTTTACATAAATGGATTAACATGAACCTGAACAAATTATTTTAAGTTTTTGGACGGTTTATCGACTGTTTGTTGTCTTAAAGTGGGCATTAAGCCCCTGGAAAATAAACGTTATTTTTTTAAAAGCGACGCGATGCGACATTGATAGATAATATTGTGACTTTTTCTCATTTCGGGCAGCCATTTTGGTTGGCCAGATTTCCAAATTACTCAGTACGGCTGTCGTGTTTTGTTGTCGTTGGATACAACGCAGTTCTTAAGTCCACAGCACTCAAATTTATCGTATATTCATGGTTTATTAGGCAGATGATGAAATGTCGATATTGTGGATGCCATCAGGGACGGCATCTTGCATTCTGAATTTGGTTACGCTGTTCGTGGGAAATTTCTTCACACAATGACACCAGCACTAACTTGATAACAATTTCTTCAAGGTTTAACCCGTCAACGACCCCTCGACAGGACCAGCACCAATAATGCCATATTTTCAAATTGCTGCAAAACATTTTCCTTCCCTGGGGAGAATTTTAGCGGATTTTGCATATATTGTTCCCGAAACATTTCTGAACAAAATGATACCAAATGTAGTTTCTGGACAATTTCTTGTTGGTTAAACCCTCAATTCTTCTCGTCCCACGACTTCACTATTCAGATCACTTGCCCCAGCAAGCGTTACCTGATCCGAAAAGGAATATCACGAGTGAAAAAAAGAAAGCAACGTAGTCGAATACTCCTGTGCTGGTAATAATGATATGGAAAGCAAAAGGTAACATAAGGAACAAGGAAAAACACTCCATAATGTAAACGATTGGGGTAACGCCTCCAGCCCTCTTCCCCATAAAAGCAATCAAGGAAACCAGGGATCCAGGTGCGAACATAGTGGAGAAGAAGGAGCACTAACATCAGAAATAACGGACAATGCTCGGAGTGGGTAAAGTTTAACCCTTGAGTTTAAATAAAATAAGGAGATCCAAAATCACGGAAAATCAGAAACGGATAATAAGGGCAGAAAAGGGTTTAGTAAACATGTCAAGGGGAATTGTGTATGTCATCCCGCAAGTGTAAAGGTGTGGGGGTAATGCACTCGAAATTGAAATATTCACTAAACATGAGGAATTGAGAAATAAGGTGGGAAAGAAGCGGGGGTAATAACGACATTCTGTTGAACAAAAAGGAAGGAAACAAAGCGGAAGAGAATGGAAAACCTAATAGTCCGGTCGATCTAGGCGAAAAGGGCACCTACCAGGAAAAAACTGCAACAAGCTAAATTTGGTATCGTTGGAAGGAGGAGAATTCGCCCAACAACATATCCAAAATCCTCCGAAATCCGCTATCGGAAAATTTTTTTTTATGGAGGTTTCAAAAAGGGCTAGTACTTTGTACAAATTTCTACAGGATTGGGAAATCGATATGTTGTGTCAGTTTTCTTTAGTCTTATTTTGCCAATAATATACTCATCACATGTGGTCCGCGTCATGCCAAGGCGTCCATAACATAATATAAAATAATTATATTATGCTAGTACTACCTGTAAATGACACAATTAATAAAGAGCATTGATTTTTTGTGTAATAAAGAGTGCAGTTTTTTGGCGTTACAAGATCGCGTGTGGCAACTAGAATTTTGCAGTAGCACGTAGTCTTGTCCCGTGATCAGTTCATTTTTTGCCTATGCTCCTTTTATGATACCTACCTTTCAAACTTCATCATTGCTTGTCATGTTTAATATATCATCGAGTTTACTATCCCCAAACTGCATATTATCTTGTTGAACTGGGTTTTTTTGGCCTCCCGCTGAAACCTAACGGTGACAACGGACGCGGGTGGCATTTATTATGCCCCCCCCCCCCCCCCCGACTTAAGTCGGGTGGCATATAGTGATTGAAGTGTGCGTGTGTCCGTGTGTCCGTCCGTGTGTCTGTGTGTGTGTGTCCGAGCCAATAACTCGAAAACGGTTAGGGCCACAGTCATCAACCTTCACACAATTATGAAGGATCATGGGAGGATGTGTCACACACCATAGCCGGGTTCGTACCTTCAAGGTCAAGGTCACATTTCAAGGTCACAGTAAAAATCGGTCAATATTCGTGTCTCAGCCATAACTCAGAAACGAATCGTAGTACAATTGTTAAACTTTTTACAAATGTTAAGGACAGTCAGAAGGTGTGTCGCGTATAATAGTTTCCACCGCATCTGCAAGGTGAAGGTCACATGGGGGTGGGGGCATGTGTTACCTTAGTAACATGTTCTTGTTTGTATTTGTTCTGCAGTTTGGTACTTATTTGCTTTGTATACTTATTTCCTCATTTGTATGGCATGGATCAAGATTGTTTTAACGAAGATAATTGTTTAATTTGCTGTAGAGACTTTGGTGGGGACAAATCTGTTAAAGTGTTGTCCAAAGGCTTGTAAACCCTTATCGAGTTCAGTGAAAAGCGAGGTCGTTCAAATCTTTGTAGCTACCTACAGGATAAACAAAACATTACTCCCGTTGAAAAAGTATTAGTACACGTCGAGTGTCGGCGAGATTTCACAGGCTCCAAAAGAGGTAATACTGAGAAACATGACGACCCACCGGTAGCAAAACAATTGCGATCAAGTTTAGCACCTTTCAATTTCCAATCTGACTGCTTGTTCTGTGGAAAACCTGCCACCCGCAACGAGCGCAAGTTCGAAGCGTAACGACGTTACCTATGCGAGATAGCCTTTTAAATTGTTGTGCTGATAGGGGTGAATCGTGGGCAGCAGATGTGCAAAATCGTCTCAGCTGTATTGATCCTGTCGTAGCCGAGGCAGTATACCATGCAAATTGTTACATGCTGTTTGTTAGAAATCGCGATCTCAGTCAGACCGACGGCTTACAAAAATCACTGGGCAGGCAGGCAGACGACTATTATATGCCACACTGGTTTGATCTCACCTGCGAATGGATGGAATCTCAGTCTGGCGCTGAGTTGTACACACTTGCGGAGATACAAAATAAAATTACTGAGTTTGCTGGTAACAATGATGTTTATTCTACCAAACACTTCAAGCAGAAATTGGAGGAACGTTACGGGGAATATATTTTTTTTCGCCAATGTACAGGGTCGAAATAATGTAGTTTGTTTAAAAAATGTAGCCAAATATCTATCAATGATTTGTGGTACACTGAGTGGAGAGAGTCTATTGAAGACGTATCCGAACGCATTGTTGTCACAGCTGCTAAGATTGTAAAGGCACAAATCCGGGAATTTGAATATGACATGCAGAAATATCCGACTAATAAGGATATATCAGACGTTTCCAAAGGTAGTAAATGGATTCCGAAGCTGCAATGTTTACTGAATGTCATAGTACCATCGGACATCAAGCGTGTGAGTATCGGTCACTCAATTGTCCAATCGGCACGGCCAAGGTTGGTAATAATCCCCACTTTGTCTGACGTGGGTGTGGAAATGGGCCATGTATTTGGTTCCCGTTGGTTGATAGATGAACTGTTTAAGCTAGGATTCTCAGCTAGCTATGATGAGGTGCAGAAGTATAAACAGTCGGTTACATATTCTGAAAGTCTTGATGTTTTGTTTAGAGAGTATTTTCCGGGAACCTTCACCCAATGGACTGCAGACAATGTTGACCACAATCTGGCAACTCTTGATGGCAAAGGTACTTTTCATGGCATGGGCATTATTGCTGTGTCTACACTAAGCGATGATTCGTCTCTTGTCTATAAATCAAGAGCTGTCTATAGAATTCAAAGGATCGATGTTGATAAGTCGGTGGAGAACAAAGGTGTTCCTATCGTGCAATACATGGAACCTGCAGAAAAGGGCTTGTCCGCAATCAAATACAAACCGATGCTTCATCTGAACTTTTCCACCAGGGCTAAACACAGATTTGCTCTGGCATTGTCGTTTGCTGAATTCGTCGACCGTGCCAAAACCGAATTTTCTGGGTTCATGCAGCATATTTTCTCAGGCAGTGATTCCGAACCAAAAGTGAAGTTAGAAATCCTTTTCTTGCCTATCATTGATCTGTCGCCTTCTGGTGAGAGTTGTATATATTCTACGCTGATATACATACAAACACAAGCATTGAAGTTAGGCACTGAAACCCCTTGCTTAACGTTTGGTCAGCCTTTGTGGTTCAAGCCGTTGAGATTATAGTAGCACAATCGATGAACATAGTGTGCCGCTTCGGTGGCTTTCACGCATTAATGGGCTTCATGGTTAGTATTGGGTCCATGGTGAAAGGCTCTGGATTGGAGGAGGCATTACAAACGGTATATGGTCTGAATGCTGTAGTAGCGATGATGCCAGGTAAAGCAGTGTCTAAGGCACTCCGGGGGCATTTCCTTGTAGAGTCGGCATTAACCAACAAACTCATAAGTGCTGTCAGTTCGAAAGGAACAGATATTAATCTGCTCGGTAGTGAAGGTAGTTCAGACCAGGTCCTCAATGAGGCTGACAAAATGTGCACCCAGGCAGACACTGCCAACGTATCAGGTCCACTCAATGTCCGAAACACAGGGTCCACAAATGACGATTTGAAGCTCAGTTGTGTGCCAATAGAATCGCAAGCTTTATCAGACAGTGCTGAATCTACTGAAGGTGATGGGAGTCAATTTTTATTCGACGAGATAATGACAAACACAGACATGGAGGCAGTCAGGAACTTATGTGATGGTATCTTAAATAAGCGCATATCTCTTTCGGATGTTTACACATCCAAAGAGCTAGTCAAGTTGGGAGAATTGCTTTGCAAATATAGATCATATGTGGCCAAGAAATCTTTAACTGCTAAACTGTGGTTGCACTATCTTCAATATGAGCAAATTCTCAAAATGTTCATTCGAGCTGAGAGATCCGGGGATTGGAATCTGCACCTCTTTGCAACTCAAAATATGCTGAATTTATTCGCGACAACAGGGCATATTAATTATGCCAAAAGCTGCCGCCTTTATCTTCAAATGATGCTGGAACTACCCGACAATCACCCCCATTTGTACAAATGTTTCATAAATGGCCTACACGTTATTAGAAGAAGTGAGAGATTTTGGGCTGGTCTCTCCAGTGACCTTGTTATCGATCAGGTCCTTATGCGATCACTCAAAAGTCGTGGTGGAATGACCAGGGGTAGGGGTATCACGGAACCTGTTCGCATCCAGTGGGTATATAGCATGCACAAGTGTGCAGGGGTTCATGACGCAATGACGCGCTTCACGGATACCCACCAAGATAGCAAACAACATGCCGAATTAAGATGTGCAAGCTGCAACCGAGATTCTGTGGATTTAGAGAGCATTGCGAATTGGTTTAATATACATGAACTATTCGATCCAAATGAGGCATCTTTGCGTTCCTTGTCCTCGGGTTTAACAGCGGGAACGGTCGATAATATCAACTGTGAGCAGGCAGAACTTGTTGGTGCTGATATACAGAAGAAACTTGATAATCTTTGTATCCCCGATGCATCAATCAAGCGAAGCGATCAGGTTAAAACGTTAGACGAATTGCAACCAGGTGTCAAAATAGGCAACCACAGGGTTCAGATAGATCCGAACATTCTTTTCTCTCGACTACTTGCCATCGCTCTGAGGGAAGAAGATATCGCTAGCTATTTCAGTTACGAGCTGACAGTTATACCAACATCCTTATTCAAGGACAATGCACTCCGAAAGCCCGTAAAAACGAATCTAGCTAACGATTTAGCAACAGGTGTAAAACTGACTCAGGTCCCAAATAATGCATTGCTTGCTGTTGATGGCGGTTCATTTCTTCATCGGATGAAATGGCCAAAATGTGGAACATACCAAGATTTAGCTTCCAGATATGAAGATCATGCCCGACAAAAATGCGGCGAATGTTGCATGGTTTTTGATGGGTACATGCAGGGTCCTAGTACTAAAGATCAAGAGCATAGACGTCGAACTGGAAAGACATGTTCAGATATTCACTTAGTTGATACAATGGCAATCTCTTTAAATCAGCAAACTTTCCTCTCGAATGAGAAGAATAAGCATCAATTTATAAAGCTACTCAGTCAAGCTCTCATGGCTGATGGACAGGAAATACACAATAGTTCTGGTGACGCAGATACCTCCATTGTTTTGCGTGCTATCGAGCTTGCGTCTGTTGGGAAGGAGGTGGCAGTTTTTTGTAACGATACAGACGTGTTAGTACTTCTGATATAACATTGGAATGAAAAAATGGGGCACATTTATTTCAAGTCTGGTGCTCGAGATGCCCACAAAGGTGGGAATTCGTGGAAAATTACTGACTTTGTGAAAAAAGAGCCGGCATATTAATCAAGACCAATATTCTGTTCCTGGCGTGGCTGTGACACAACGTCGGCAGTATATGGTCACGGCAAATCCTCTCTCACGAAGAAGATCGCCAAATCCTCAGACATTCAACAGGCAGCTTCGGTTAGTAATGTTGTTTCATCTCCTGATGAAGTTGGTGCAGCGGGCATCAAGCTCTTTGTTGTAATGTATTCATGTAAAGCAGATGGCTTAAACAACCTGAGATATGTTAGGTTCATGGAAATGCTTTCATCGTGCAAAACCGCCATTAAACCCCAGAAACTCACACCGACAGAGAGAGCGACACATTTCCACAACCTTCGTGTCCATTTACAGGTAGTGACATGGATGTATCCAGGGGAGGTCGATCTTGAGCCTAGGAAGTGCGGTTCGAAGCTACGCGGTTCAGAGCTTACTCGTATTATGACTGACATTGAGGCAGCACCGGACAGTCTGCTGAAGTTTGTAAGGTGCAACTGCAAAATGACATCAAAGAGTTCGTGCAAAAATAACTTGTGCTCATGCCGGAAAAATGTTCTATCGTGCGTTATTGCTTGCGGAAATTGTCGCGGCGAGATCTGCCAAAACGCAGAAGACGTAACACTTGATGACAAGATCGAGTTTTAAACATTTTTTTGCTCTCAACTTGCATCTTATTTGTATTGAGAATGTTATTCTCATTTTTTTGAGTTTTTAAAAAAAAAAACTTGGGGACTTTTTGGGGGGTATTTTCGTCATAAATTAAAGACGAACATTCAACTGGACAACACAATTATTGATGAAGTGTCCACTCTCTATGTTGGTGAAAAGAATACAGTACATTCTCGCAAAAATTCCTCGTTATAGTGGTGTCTTAGCGTTTTTATTAACAAAATCGTAAATTTTGCCGCTGAAAAATCATGAAAACAAAAAAGTGCCATTTTTCTCACGAAGGATTTCGGAGGATTTTGGATATGTTGTTCCTAGCAACATTCCGCGTGGAATGATACCAAATATGGCTTGTTTCAATTTTTCCGGGTTGAACCCGTGATCGGCCGGACTATAAGGACAAGAAACAAATACAACACATACTCGCTTTAAAACCCCAAGGTACAAAGCAGCAGTGTGAGTTTCCCGGGTAGAGTTACAAGTGCTTCTGAAAAGTACAAAAAGTTGGAAGAAAGACCAACACAAATTATCTGTAGACTGAAAACGTGTGGAGGCACTCCATCGCCAAAAGTTATAGATAGTCTCTTGTCCCAAAAGAACTCGAAACCAAAAAGGGACGCTGTAACGTGCGAGGAAAAAAACACCAGGAGGGTGATTGAGGTACCAGTCCCTTGATATTTTGCATTTTCGCGTCCCTACTCGGTCTTCCAAAGGTCGCCCTACCAATGATATGGACCACTGTCGATGTACATTACCTCTCTGCAACTAACCTTTATTGTGGTTTTCTTGAGCACAACACGCTTTAGGTTCTTAACCACAGTCATGTCGGTGTCAGCTGAAGTACCTTAAAACGGTATGATTAGGGACTGTTTTGTACAAGTTCATGTTTCCTCTCCTTTTAAATGTTTTTTTTTTAAAGTTTATTTTAATACCAAAGTTCGTAGTTAAAGCATCGATTTTTTTCAATATTTATAATTTAAAAATATTTTGTTAATTTGTTAGTGGACGTCCCTATTGACCCCTTCGAGGGGTCAATAGGGATTCCCTCCTATAGCAGTTTTGTTTCTATTCTATACTTTCGCCCCATTAATATGAACTTTCAATGTTTTTTTTATAACAAAATGTTCCAGCAATAGGAAAGCATGAATAAAAGTATTGCAAATCTTGACTGGGCCCTACCATAGTAATAGCACAACAATTATTTTACATTCCTTTAAACGGATAACTTGGGTATTTAATCCTTTACTCAACGCAGACGATATCATAATTTATTACTCTAAATATTGTATTTTTTCAAATTTTACAAAAAGGTCAGGAAAACCATATTATGTGACCCCTCATTGGAACGAGCTCGACGAGCTCGTCCCAATGAG
This sequence comes from Pictodentalium vernedei, assembly GCA_031216915.1. Classification (NCBI taxonomy): domain Eukaryota; kingdom Metazoa; phylum Mollusca; class Scaphopoda; order Dentaliida; family Dentaliidae; genus Pictodentalium; species Pictodentalium vernedei. The sequence goes on from CM062295.1 coordinate 475,627,961, forward strand.
GTGTCACATGATATAGTTTTGTTGAATTTTTCAGAAAAATATTTTTTTCTAACTGCTGACTTTGTGTATAACGCGGGCAGATGCGGCCGATTCGTTGGGTGAAGCGTTAACACCAGCTCTTGATCTGTAATATTTCGACAGAATCTCTGTTCAAGTTTCTGTTTATGCCTCCTTATAAAGGACCGACCCAATCGTTGCGTGGCATATTATTTACGAACCTTTTGGACTTATCCCTCTTCTCTCAAATTCACGTTAACAAGTATTCTCAGAGCCCCACAGATCAGATAAAGTTTTCACCAGGAGAGGCATTTGTGCAAAATCCCCACCTTTGTCATCTTTTGTTTTCCTGGTTGAGGTCATAACATTTGTACAGTGCAATGTTTAAGCCTGTAAATATCTCACAAAAAGCATATAAGCAAACTTATTACAATATTTTAAGATTTACTTTGAAACCTTGAAAACACTTTTTTGATTGTGGTGCATTTTTATACACGTGTTCCTATTCTCCTCGGTTTATAGTAAGACATATGTTGGAAGCGAGACTGGTGGTATCATGCACAATAACGTCATGCCGCCTAGTTTAGGGAAATGCACAAGCAGATGCTGATTTGAGGTCTATTGTCGAGTCTGGGTTCGTTATCGCTACCGATTACCGAATACCCTTGACACCCGAAAGATCACGCAGGCTGTGGTAGTTGCGTTCAATTGCCTGGGAGGCAGCGTCTGTATTTTGTCTTCTGAACCATCCGTTCCAACATTCAATATATCTGTTTGATATTTGTAATGCAATTTATAAACTGTGAAGCGAAGTATAAACTGTAAAACAAATTTGTATAACAAAGTCCAATGATTGAGGTTAACTTCGAAGGAGCGACCGCGACGACTTCGATCTGGACGTCAGCACAGATGGTATCAGTGGAGTCATTACTCTTGAAGTGGCCTCCTCAGCCGAAACGGCGGTTCCGGTAGAAATAACTTAGTGGGGAAGGGGCGGTTCTTACAGCAAGAGCTTCTGCAAACAGCTGTTGAGGACTACTAATGGGATAAACTACTACCTTTGGCCGCGATTACTCTAAGTTTAGGCTCATCAGTTGTTGGCCGAAGCGAAGGCTAAACTAGGGATCGAATGCACTCCTCAGTATTGTGTCCGGCGTGGTCGTGGTGCTGTCATGTGAGATGAGAAGGGGTTCGTAGATTGGCAGTAAGAGAGTAGTAACTGCTGCAGCTCCCCAAATAGATCAACATGATTTAGATTTGGATGTGGTGGTCGTAGACCGCGTTCATCTACAAGACTCGTGGCAAACAACAAAAGAGGTTTCAAATTCTTTTTACAGCGTCAACGAGACCATATTAACTGAATACCGGGACCCGGCACTTAAAACTACCATCTCGATACCGGTGGACCGGAGTCCAGCATCAAAGAACTCCGGTGGTTCGACAAGGCAATGCTATCCAACAACTTGGAAAAACCGTCCGATCTTGGCGAAAATTTTACTCTGGAAAAATAGAAGCTTGGAGAGATCGACCAGGGTGGTATTTATGAGTTTATTTGGCATCTCAGCCTGCGCAATTTAGAAGACGGGCGATCATCTCGCAGAAGGAAAGAATACTTTTAGTGAAGACACCTTACTGAATGCTGTTCTACAATCTTCTCCCCTGAAAAAAATCAATCAGTTTGTCATTAAAACATTGAAATGAAATAGATTTCTATAGAAACTGAAATCTAAGGTCAAGGCAAAATTATCAATCCATTAATAACAAATATTAAACCAAGATTCCAACAACGTAAGGCAATGTAGTACTTGTTTTAGGTATTTTTCGTTATTCTTCCTTTATCAACTTACAATGTCTAACAAGGAAATCATTCATTTCATCCCTAAAAGGTGTCTTGTAGAATGATCAAACTGTTATTTTTTTTATTTATTGGGGCTTAATGACACTTTCGATAGCCAGGTTCGCCTCGTGTCAGACAGATTTATCGATAAAGGAAGCCGGGGAAGTCAAAGAGAACCACTGAGCAGCGGCGAACAACTGTCAGACTTCCCAGCGTACTATTTATTTATGTATCTATTGGAGTTTAACGACACTCTATGCCCAAAGTCACCTCGTATCGGACAGTTTTTCGGGTGGAGGAAGTAGGAGTACCCGGAGAAAACCACCGATCAACTACAGGCAACTGTCAGACTTACGAACGTACTAACTTCATACAAGTAGAGTCGGCATAGTTTGAAGACAGGTGCACCATCGACGTGCATTGCGCCTTAGCACACAGCGACAATGTGTCCTCACATGGGCAATCGGGATAAGTGCCTTGTCCAAGGACACGCCGCAGTTGCCCCAGGCTGGGATCGAACCGTGGATGTCTCGGTTTGAAGTTTGAAGTTCCATGCCATAACCACTGAGCCACCGCGCCCCAGCGTACTAACTTGGTAGAGAGATTGGAGCTCCTAGTGGCCAGTGGAGAAGTCGATAACACGGGTGTGAGAAACGAGATAGTGAGTATATGTGAAAAATTGTTTGAGGCAAAATGTTAATAAAGATCGGTATAAATCTGGTATGAGTGCGATAAAAAAATACGTAAATAAACAAGAAATTAGAAATTAAATAAAAAAAATATTTAAAAAAACGAAAAAAATGTTGGAGATAAAGAACAGAGGATATAATATATCTTAGGTCTACGACGGATGGGGCTTGGTTGATTCTATGATGCAATTTTTAACGCGGTTCTTTGTCGACAACACCCCGAAACAGATCGCCGGCTCTACCGTGGTGATGGTCGGAAAAAAGACGTTGGTAAGAAAGCCATGACCTAAGCTTCCGAAACCTGCAAGAGAACTGGTGATTTAGTTAAAAAGTTGACAATGCCATCTAATCGAGTGAAATCGGAAAGATTTTATCCAAGATAAACGTGAAAGGTGATGGTGGTGGTGCCGTGACAATACATGAACTCACTGAAATTAAATGTATCAAGATTGAAAATAGCTTTTAAAAAATTCAAACAAACCAAAAAACTTAAAAATCATAGTCGAAAAAATTACAAACTTAGTAAGAAAAAAATGGAAAAATAACATAAAAATAAGATTTTAAAAAAAAAAAGTGGGGAATCAAAGATTTAGCGTGAAGCGATGAAACGAAGTCAAAGAGATCAAATAATTTCTTGTTTCCTAGACACACAAGGGAATTGACCATCGAAAAATCTAATTGCGGAAAAACGAAATCTGTTTTTTGCGACCCGAGTGGTAAGATTATGGTAGATTTTTCGTGTTTGGCAAGAGTCTCATTCAACCAGAATACAAATTATTACGAGGGGCCCTAAACGAGAAATTTACGAAGGACGTAATAGCGGGAGTGTTTAATCACCGGGACAAGATAAGAGGTGTCACCCATGACACTTTTGCAAGAGACTTCGACTTCGGGAGAGCTGAGGAAAAAATCGGACGTGGAATTTTTACGAAACCACGGACAGCGGACCTGAATGCAGAGGGTTTTCATTGGAGAATAAAAATCTGATGAAATTCAACGATCTGTTTCTGGAGAAACCGATCGATGCGAGTCTTGTTGCGTTCGAGATCGTCACAGCAACGTGGATTGTTTCTGTCTCAAAATTAATTCACATTGCCTTAAAACACCATAAGAGAGAATGCTATTTTTGTGTCTGTTTCTTCAGGATCTTAAGAATTTGAATTACATCTACGACGATCAATAAGGCGGTGTGGGATCGAGGACCTCATAATTTCTTGACCATCAATCTGACGAGTCGCAAATACCATGGCAAATATGAGAACGAATTCGACAACTTTTATATTCCGACATAATAAAAAATATAAACAAAGAAAATTAAAGAAAGCCCAACATAATAATCATTTTTAACCCTTTACCCAACGTAACGGCCAAAACAGACAATGCTATTCACAAAAATAAACATTGAATTTTCATTATCTTTTTATTTTTTGTCTGAAAACCATAGCTTATGACCCCTCATTGGAACGTGCTATGGTTTTAATGCAAAAAGTTAAAAAAATTCGTTATTTAAGAATTTTATTTGCACGTGTCGTCTGCTTTTCGTGTTAGGTAAAGGGTTAAACAAAATTTTATGACACGAAACGTTAGAAAAGATAATCGAGAACACGGCTCGAAAGAGTTCTTTTTAATTCCTAGCGACGGTCCTCGGTTCAAATCCCACCTGCGGCAACCGCGTTGTGTCCTTGGGCAAGACACTTCACCCCGATTGCCTACATGGGGGCACGATGACGCTGTGTACTGAGGCGTACTGCACGTCGATGGTGCGCATTTCTTCAACCAATCTAACCCTGCCTGTGCTGCGGTGCAGAGTTCAGAGTTACGATGTTGGGGAGCTGACAGCTGCTCGTCGTTGCTCGGTGGTTCTCTCCGGGTACTCCGGCTTCCTCCACCCGTAAAACTGTCACGGTCACGATTAGCCATTGTGCATAAGTCTGTGACCTTAAACACCAATAAATAAATAAATAAATAATAATTCCTAGCGACTGATAATAAGAATTGTTTTGCTACGAAATTCAGTCCGCCTCTTGAACTGAAAAAGGAGAAGCGATGACACTGGTGAATCTCAAAACTTACTATTTGTTTCCCAACATCACAGAGACGAATAATCTGTTCAAACATTCTCCCGGCAATGAGACGAGTTGGCACGAGATTAGCATTTCGAAAGGTAGTTACGACAAAGTGGATCTCAACGATTTCATAGAGACCGGGATGACGATAAACGGTCACGAGGATCCGTTCAAATGCCAATACTTTACGAACGATACTTGAATGCGAGCTTGTTATCGAATGGATTTCAAGGCGGACGATATTTTCAGAAAATTATTAGGATTCGATCGAAACTTATATCGAGGTCACGCAACGTTTGAAATGTGGTAGAAATTATCACTGTCAATAACATTTTAGTGAACATGGACATGATACCGGGAAGTTTCCACAATGGTAAAATGCAGCCAACGATCTATTCCCCTTTTCCGTACGTTTCTCCAGGCTTCAAGGTCGTAGATCAGCCTCAAAATCTGGTCTATTTATCTGTGTCATAAGATACGATATGTAGGGTGGAAATCGTTGGAATGGATAAAAATGGCAAGATATTATATCTTTTGGGGGAAGTTGTGATGATACGATTTCATATTAGGAAATTTGAAAAAAATAATATATGTTTTATGTTTATGGAGGGGAGGGTGGTCATTTTTTGCTATACATAAAAACACTCAAACAAAAATAAATTAAATAATATAAATAAAAAAAAACACGAGAAGAAAATAAAAAAGAAAAAAGTGACGAGATGCATACCACAAAACGTAAACATATCTGAAGGAGAGAAAGATAAAATTCGTAGAGCGTTAGAAAATTGAGGTAAAGTGGTGAGAAACAAGTTAAGTCGCGGGGAGAACAGTCGAGATGAGATCGCTTGGACCAAAATGCAAATCAACAAGATCGCGACAGCATATCATAACAACAGAGGATTGACCGTGAGCCCCACAGAATTGAGATATAATTTAAAAACAAAAGACAGATTTCTGGGACTGTTAGCAGAACTGGCTGCCAGAGCATTACCCATCCTCATGGAGACTGTATTTGGGTATCGGTGTCTTTCGAGACTAGTTCGGTGGGGGGGGGGGGGGGGGGGGGGGTTGCAGAAAATAAAGGGAACCGGTCTGTATTTAAAAAAAAAAAGGATGAACCGTGTGTCGAATCGAAATGGATGGAAACGATTCGTATCTTGGACCCGCAGGAAGTGGCAGTTGTGAAAGGAATATCAATGGAGGTGGTTTAGATCTGAAAGGTGGAAAAAACATAAACGACGGTCGAGGTATGTTATTGGGTCAAATGCACTTTTCAAAACATACCCATTCTCGGGATGTTATAAAATAAAACAACGGTTAACAGAAAAAAATGAAATTAAGAAGTAAAACGTTTTTCCGAAAGTACCATCAGCTCCTCCTGCACAATCTACCTCAGATCACGTGACAGACGATGATAAAGTGAACGAATTTCGTGTGAATCAAATGAATAAGATTTATGCTGATTTGATCACTGAATGAGACAGAAGACTAGCGCACCACACAAAAATGCGAGAGCCACAAACACGGTCTGTACTGTGTGCATTGCTACCATAACCGAGCCCATGGCATTGGAGTCGGTGGAAGGAGTCTCTTATCCACTTTTGCAACCGTACCAGCCGTGATCGTCGTAGAGAGCATAGCCGTGGTGTCTGGATTCTTCAGTACAACAGGAAGGTTCGTGAATAAAAACATATTCTCGAAAACTGACAAACACGAAAAGATCAAAGTGTTAGCCGATTCGAAACTGAATTTCAGATGCGACATCATATCCGTAGCGTAAAGAGGGGGGACGAACTTGTGCCAACGAGTATCTTCACATTCTCAGCGAAAAAAGATAAATTCAACGCCCTGAAAGGAGGCATAAATATACAGAACCGCACATACGTTTGAGTGGGTTAAGAATTATCGCACTCGATTGCTTTGGCCCAGGATATCATGAAAGACTGAGCCAAAGCAATCGAGTTCGATAATTCTTAACCCATTCAAACGTGCGGTTCTGTATTTATCAACACCCCTCCCATGTAAATTAAATTAAACATATTTTTATTTGCCATTTGACAATGCAAATCAGGATTGGAGGACAAGTGCTTACCACTTAGAAGCCCCTCCGTTCCTGTACAAAGACTAATAATTTACAATATGGCAGAACGTATTCCATAAATAACAGAATCTAACAAAATCTAAATATTATAAACATTATAGACAAACACAAATTAAACAGAGAGAGAGAGAGAGAGAGAGAGAGAGAGAGAGAGAGAGAGAGAGAGAGAAGAGAGAGAGAGAGAGAGAAGAAAGAGAGAAGATATCAAAAAAATAAAAAGAATATAAAGAAGAAAAAAAAAAACCATGAAATACAACATTAGATCCAGTGATGATGCCCGCCACCCACCCATTTGCATTATATAGTATCTTGGCCGTAACGTGAGTCTAAATTAACTTCTTGATTACTGCCACTAAGCATAGGTTTTCACTTCTGGGGATGTTCCCACAACTATTTCGAAATTTATCTCGTGGTCGAACCCTTGATAATCTAACTTTCGCCGTGGGTACATTCTCACAGTGAGAGTTTCAGGTCCCGTCGCGATAGCATACCCACGGCGGAAGTCAGATTATTTCTATTATATCCTAGAGGACACAATTGTGTAGAGAACATACCTAATTGTGAGGCTGCAGATCGAATCTGTGTGAGTCACGAATGAATTTTTGAACAGATAAAAAAATAGATATATTACTACTTTCTGGTAATAACGGGCTTCCATATAATACTAAATCAGTTGAATTCCAGTGGGCTGTGAATTTTAACAAATCACCGATGAGGGTATTGCGAATATCAAAATTCAAGGTACACACGAAGAAATAGTGTTCTGCGTCCTCAACACCTTCGTTACATGAACAAAATGGAGTATCGGATATGTAATTATTGAATTTGTCACAATTGAGGTCACTACAACCAGTTCGTAGTTTTGCGTGGATGATGTTGTATTTTCTTGTTCCGGTTGAGAAGTATGACGGAGGCTTATACAAAGGTGGTAAAATGGATTTCTTGAATTCCGCAAGCGACGCACTATTTTGTACCGTCTCCGGTAGGGTATTCCAAATTTGGACGCACGAAGGGAAAAATGAACGTTTGAACAGCTCTGTTCGACAGGAATAGGGAACAAAATTAGACGAATTTCGTAGATTATATTGGGATACATCAGAAACACGTGGTGGTATCAGATCATGGAGAAAACTCGGAGCAGTGCCAGTGACAATTTTGTAAAAGTTACACAGTTTCTGAACATAGCGCCTGCTTTCCAAGTTGTTCCAACCAACTTCCAACAGAAGTCGATCTCGTGGAACAGATCGTGTCAACCCGCTAATTATTCGGGCTGCGTCGCAGTGAACATCTTCCAAACGCTTTAGTTGATAATGGGGAGCACCACTCCACACCGAACTACCATATTCTAAGATCGGTAGTATGAATGCGTGATATATTTTTTCAAGAATTTTCCTATTAAAAATATACTTCAATTTTCTTAACTGAGATAATCTCGAACATGCCTTTTTACAAATTTCATCAATGTGATCTGCCCAAGTTAAGTTTGATTGCAAGGTAATACCTAAATGCTTATGAGAATTAGAAAAATCTATTATTTCACTATTAAACAAAATGTTTAACTGCGACATATTGTTGCTGAGTGTGAAAAGGACTGCTTTCGTCTTTTTAGCATTAAATGAGACCAGCCATGTGTTAGCCCATTCGTTTACCTTCTTGAGTTCCAAATTCATCTTTGCTTGGATATTGCCAAGGTCGTCAGACGATTCAGTCAGACAAGTATCGTCAGCAAAGAGGCGAGTAATTGAATCAATTTTGTTGACGATGTCATTGATATAAATAAGAAACAGAAAAGGCCCAAGAACTGACCCCTGTGGGACCCCGGCCTTGATTTCCCTATAGCTAGAGTTACAACTGTTTATTTTCACTCTCTGTTTTCTATCTGTTAAGTAGCTGTAAAACCAGCGGAGCAAAGGACCGGAGATGCCATACTGTTTTAATTTAAATATGAGGCCTCGGTGCCATACTCTATCAAATGCCTTTGAAATATCACAGAAAACACCACACGTGTGTTTGTGTTTGTCTACTGCGTCACAGAGGTTATGATAAACCTCTAACAACTGAAAGACGGTGCTGTTGTTTGGAAGGAAGCCAGACTGTAAAACATAAAATAGATTGTTATCTTTAAAATATTTGTAGACTTCTTTAAAAACAACCCGCTCCATAATTTTACCTATACAACACAGTAAAGAGATGGGTCGGTAGTTTAGGGGATCCTGATGATCCCCTTTTTTAAATAAAGGGATCACATCAGCACATTTCCATTCCCTAGGAAATTCAGACAATTCCAATGATTTAGAATAAAGCAAAAATAGCGGTTTACTGACACTGGATTTAGTTTCTTTCAACATTCTATGTCCGATACCATCATGACCGTTACTTTTATTACTTTTGAGAGATTTGAGAATGTGAATGATGTCTTCCTGGGTAAATGAAATTTCGCTAATTGATAGCGTACACCTACGTTTAAATGGGGGAAGTTGTTTGCTTTTTGAGTTCAACATGCTATTTTGAATAAATGTCTCATTCAACAGGTCGCCCTTTTCAATGTCAGTTTCGAAAAAAATCGGACTTGTACCAGAATTACGTATAAGCGTTGGTATTCCTGGGTCTGAAGCAAAGTTTGTTTCAAACAACTTAACAATATGCCAAAATTGTCGCTGGTCATTTTTTTCGAATATTGAGTGGTCGATCTTTTCCAAGTACTGTGCCTTGGCAAATTTTTTCATATTGTTGACTTTGTTTCTGGCTGTTTTATACTTCGTCCATGTGTTTGGGTTGTTACTTTTTATTGCTAATTTACGTAGTCGATTGCGAAGACGAATAGTGCTTCTGATAGCGCTATCAAACCAAGGTTTATCAGACTTTCTGATTATAACTTTTGTGTGTGGAATACATTTTTCCGCAATTTCCAAGAAAGTGGAAACGAAATTTGACAAGGCATCATTGATGTCTGCCTCACTGCATATTAGCTTCTCCCAATCTGTTTCATCAATGAGGGCATTCATTTTTATAAAATCTGCTTTTCTGTAATTCCAGACCTCCCGAGTTATGGTAGACTGGTTAGGGTGGGCGACGGTTATATGGGCGTATACTGCAAGGTGATCAGATAGACCAAGCTCTAGAGTGCCCGAGTGAGCGACTGTAACTGTGTCGCTAATAATTATAGGGTCAAGCAGGGTTCGTGACGTGTTTCCTATTCGTGTGGGCTCAGTTATAACATTTTTCAAGTTGAACTGTGTTATAAAAGACTGTAGAGTGCCCCGTTCCACGAGCAGGTTAGAATTTATATCGCCAGTGATTACCACTGCTGGATTTATTTCCAAAGCTATTTCAATTTTTTCCTGTAACTTTGACCAATAATTGTCACACGATTCTCTCTCGGATCTGTATGTGACGCAAAGGATGATTTTTTGTTTGTTGCCTACTTCGAACCATAGAATATCATCGTCGAATGATAGATGTTCGATGTGTTTATAAGTGAGGTGGTCAGCGAAATACACCGCTATACCCCCACCATGCTGGTTACGATTATGTGTAATCGGGATAGAATAATTTGGAATTAATATATTACCAATATTGAAATCATTATCCAAATGGGTTTCCGTAAAGCAGATAATGTCAAAGTCATCGATATCATCTACAAGCTTAAACAGTTTGTGACGAATGCTACGAATATTATAATTCAAAATTGAGATTGTACTTAAGTTGGTATTATCTAAACCAGTATGATCAGGACCTGGGTTTGGATGGACATCACCACAGAGGATGATAATCCACATCATAGTAAGAATCACACTGAGTGAGCAATAAAATATAAGTGGAAGGGATCTGAGGTGGATAGTGGCAAAACATTGATGGATATGGACTCGTCTTCTTGAGTTAAGACTGTTATAGAAAATACCCACTGACTGCCGGTACCGCATGATATCCCCCTCCCATGTAACAGCCAGTCTACACGAAAACTGAACTGAAATCACTTTCTAAGTTGATAATTGCAGCTTTTCCTTCGTTACCAAGAGAACATCACTGTTAATAGGCAGGGTATCAAATTACGGCATTCAACTGGTCGAAACCAATTGACAGTAATCAGTGTCACGGCCTCGATGATCGAACTTCAAATATTGACTAAACTGCGGGGAATAACACAACAAAAAGTGTTTAAATAGCTAATGAGTTTAGCACACTCCGCCATAATATGACTAGTTGTGGAAAGTATTTGTCAAGGAACAAGCAGTCAGAATGATATTTTTATTTTGAATTTGTGTTTACTCGAATCTGATTGTTTAAATATCCTGAGAAAACAAATCTAAACGACGAACTTGGAATTTCCATGCGATCTCGACGCCAGTGTATTCAACCAATGGTGATGTGATTTATTTAGACAGGTTCCTTCTCTGTTTACGTTGGAAACGAAAATCGAACGTGTTTTGTATCACCACATGTGGGATACAACTTTATTTTTATTGCACAGTCAGAACAGTGGAAACTCCGTATTTTACATTAATAGGTGTGTGATAAAGATTAAGACGCGTCAGGTTCTCAGAGAGGAGATGAACAATAACCTGATAGGAAACGGTCAGCGAGAAGCTAGCAAATTGTTTCATATATTGTTGGTAACTGAGATGAAGAAAAAATTATATATATAAATAAAAAGTAAAAAAAAAAGTAAAAAAAAAATATTGCATGAAATGTAAGAAGTCTACGAATACAGATAAGATGTAATAGTGCATAGAGTGCAGACTAAAGATAACAGACAGATTCTTCAAGAGGTCTGTAAGATATGCAGTTTGATAAAAACTTGATCCTTCCAAAATGGAGGAGGTGCAGTCAACAGATTTATCAATAATCTTCCTTTCGAAATGCATCTTCTGGGACGTCAGTTCACGGGAGCTGGTACAAAATTGAGAAAAGGATTGAATCCTGATGAGATGCCTAAGTCGTGGAACAAACAGAGAGTGGATCGAGTGGCCTTCAGCCGCGACCTCTGCTATACAAAATACACCGATACGAAAACACGAAACGACCAGTGTGATAAGATGTTGAGAGATTTAAAGAATATGGTGAATTCTCCATAGTGGGGGATCGAGAGATTTATTTACTAAACCTGTGATCGTTAAAAGTGGCCTTGAACAGGGCAACTTTTAACGATTACAAGTTTAGTAAATAAGCTTCTCGTGTTTCTCGATGAAGGTTTTGGGCTGTGGTTGCTGTCTTATTGGGACATATACGTTATTGTGATGAGTTGACGGTAACATGATCTGAGGTTTGCGGCTCCGCGCGTATGTTCAACCTCGACGCTTCACGTCTCAGTTGAACACAAACCTCAGACCATGTTACCGTCAACTCATCACAATGGTTTTTAAATCAAGGAATTGAATCACATATTGGTTGCAGATCTAGTGGATATGCATTCGTTTTCGAGACACAACGGACGCGTGAAACACATACTGTCTATTCCACAGAAAATGAAGATAAAGCGAGTGCGGTCGAACTATGGAACAGAACTATGAAGGAAAAATGAAACGATCAAGATGGCACTCACGGAAGCTACCAATCTGGGATCTTTATCCTTTGCGAATTTTGAATATGGAACGAAAACTCTGCAAATTGCGGCGGGCAATCGAATGAGGATCGAGATATAAAAAAAAAATTCAAAAGGCTACACGCCTAGGTGGACCGAGGACATTTTCGTCATAGGTAGAGTGTTCTTCATCGAGCCCAAGCTAGCGAGAGCATCAGACATCAAGACAATTAAGAAAAGTGATTTTTATCATATTCTTAATATTGAAAGAGTCTAAACTAACACACTTAACACTTCTTGTAGTGAATTCATCATTACAGCTTTTATGAAAAAATCCACCTTCAACATACAAGAGAGGAGACGGGAGGAAAACTAAAAAAGGAAACAAGAAAGAAGGGACAGAGAGAACGCCGCTAGAAGGGTTTCATGTCCAGGAAACAAGGTAAGTCAGAGTCTTTCTACTAATTCTAGTGTGTGGGGGGGGGGGGGGGGGGGGGCTGATGATAGGACAAGCAGTACCAGTCCAGACTGTGGGGGGTATATTCCTGCTCAGTTCTTGGAGGAACTCAGAGGTGTTAAAGAACAGATTGCCCATCTGACAAAAAAACCTAGAAGAGAAGGAGGCCAAAATTGAGGAAAATGAGGCTTTTATTAGGAATTTGTTTAAGGGAAGCCTTACCCAGTCCATAGCTTCACCAGTCTCACCTGTCTCCCCCATCAGGGAGATCCAGGTAGTGGCAGAGGTACATAAAGTCCCTGAAACTCTGACCACACCTGCTGAACCCACTGAGCAGAAAGAGTCAGATATTCAGGCTAGAGGTGCCTCTGTGCACAAGACTTACGCTGAGGCGGCGGGGGCGTCAAAGCAGCACATGAGGTGTCTGCAATGGGCACACTGAGTGCCGAGTCCTCAGTAGTCTCTGCTTACTCTGGTTTACTGGATCCCGCTGATCCATTGAACAGCAAGGCCTTCTGCCCTGACAAGGATATAGCAGAAATGTTGGCCACGCCGACAGGTCTGGGTGATAGCCTGCCCCAGTCTTCAGACCACTGGGCCAGCACCACCACAACCACTAAAACACACAACAAAAGAAAGAAAATAAGCCTAGAGCCTGAGGTGGAATCACAGGAGTTAGCGGATGAGGAGGGGTTCATTCACACCGAAAAAAGTTAGGAACTGCCCCTCCTCCCCATCTGACACCTCTGCCTCCACCTCCGGTTCAAGATCTGGTCCAATCTCAGCCTCAAAGTTAATAACCGCACCTAGTATACCACCTCTCATGGAGAAACCCTGGAATAAAGTTGTAGCCAGTAATACAAATAATCTTAATCAAAACTCTAACATCAATAGAGGGAAACGAACTCTACCCGCTTCCACCAGTGCCGTAGGCAAAAACGGAGGTTGGAATAGCCAAAGAGACAACAAAGATCACAGTTCCCCTAGATTTGTAGTTGTAGTCACCAGGGTTCACCCCGACACGCCCAGGGAACTCATTAATCAGGGGCTACAGAACTGCAAATGGGAAAGATTTACGTCAAAGGCCACAGGCAAGGCGACGTGGAAAATAAAAGCCGTATGCCCCAATCAGGAAACCAAATCAGGAATACTAGCCAACGGAATAATCGTTAGACGGCACGTTGTGGAAGAATACGGATATACTCCTCCCCGATTCAGTGCCACAAATGTCAGAAGTTCGGACCCATAGCCAACAAATGCAGAGGGATCCTAACCTGCATGAAATGTGGAGGTAATCACCTCAGCAAATCATGCAGATTAGAATCCCCTTCCTGCCCCAATTGTAAAGGAAACCACCCAAGCAGCTACCGAGGATGTCCCCATTACAAGAAGGTTAACACAAGCATAGAACTAAAAAACCTACACCTAACGAAGCCTGAAAACGCCTGAAAACGCCTCATCCCTCATGCCGTCTGCTCCCTTATCGCGGGCGCACTCTACTCAGTTTTACAAAAAACATGTCAACACCAATTTGGGTGACATCTGCCAAGATGTCAGCCGATCCGCGTCCCGACTCTTCAAGACCCAAATCTCCGAATCCTTAGTAAAAGCCGCTATCAACACTAATTAAAACTACCGCCTATCCTTATCTCAACCCCACCATGAATAAGTTACAAATAGCCGTGTGGAACGCTAGAAGCGTTAATAATAAAAAAAACTTAAAATGAGCCGATACTTCGAAGATATAGACATTGTCTGTATCTGCGAAAGTTGGCTTCAACCCAGCAAAAATTTTTCAGTTAGCGAGTTCAGCACTATTAGAAGAGACCGACAAATCACTAAAGGTGGAGGCGTCGCTCTTCTGATAAAGCCGAACATCAAAACTAAAACAATAAAAACAAATCACCTCGATGCAGAGGTGATTGCAACTGAAATCACAGTCGACAATAAAAACATCGCTATTGTCTGTTATTATAACGGCCCAAGCAAAATTGTTTCTGACACTGTCTTTGATTTCTTTACGAGGGAATACAAACAGTGCATTTTCCTCGGCGACTTCAATGCCAAACACCTGTACTTTGGCTGCAACAAAACCAGCCCCAACGGTGAAGCCCTACACGAAATAACAAAAAAACAAAACAAAAAAACATAACCTCCATGTGGTTATGAACGACAACTCAGCAACCTATATCAGTAACAACCCACTATTTTCATCTGACATCCTCGATCTAATTATCGCCTGTGACTCTCTGATAAACCACATCGATGACCCCTGGGTCGGCGATGATGACTTAGGCAGCGATCACCTCCCGGTCCATGCCTCACTGCAGCTAGGCAATGGCCCACTCAGGTACCCCCACTCTCCGCAGAAATTTTAGAAAAATTAATTGGATCCTCTATCGTGACATCATCGATGTCAAACTCACAAACACCCCCATCCAATGCAGCGGAACTCGAAACCCAATGCGAGGGCATAGCGAAAATCATTAACTCAACCCTAAACGAAATATGCCCAAAAGAAGAAGTGCGCCCATGGAGAAATACACTCTCAGGCGACACACTCTCACTAATCAAAACTAAATGGAAAGCTCTTCGAGCTCTTAAAACCGAAACTGACCCCGGTAAGAAAGCTGACCTCAAAAAAACATACAACCGCCTTCAGGACGAGGTCAAAAAAGCCCTCCAAGCTGAAAAACAAGCCAACTGGGAAAAGGCAACAGCCGATCTAAACGGAGTCCAGGATGCCAAAAAATTCTGGGACTCTTTCAAAACCCTAACTGGGCAAAAAAAACAAAAGCCGCAAAGCCGCAGGAAAACCTCTTAAGAAGGAAGACGGCTCCTTCACGCGCACCGACAAAGACAAGGCCGACACCTTTGCCGACCTCCTAAGAAAAACGCATCGCCCGCATCAAGGTGCGGGCAAGATGACGCTGCCATAAACGCCATTGACGACTTCATCAATGCACGCCCTGATATCTACCGTGACCCCAAATTCGATAACGAGCCAGAAGACGGGGATGACGATGACCTCGTCATCCCCATCACTAATGTCGAAATCATCAACGTCATAAAAAATGCAAAAATTCTTCCTCACCCGGCGAAGACGAAGTAAGCTACAAAATTCTAAAACAAAGCCCATACTCCCTAATCGAAAAACTAAACAAACTGTTCAGCGCATGCCTCACCCATGGCTACTTTCCCAAATGTTGGAAAAAAGCCATCGGTGTCATGATACCAAAACCGGACAAGGACCCCTCCGATCCAGCCAGCTACCGCCCAATCAGCCTACTCAGCTGTATTGGTAAGGCATTCGAACGAATCCTTACCAATCGGTTCAGGGGGCTCCTTGAAGGCAACGATTTTTTTTAATAAATGGCAAAGAGCCTATAACCGCAAAGAAGGCATCGAACATGTCTACCGACTAGTCACCCAAATGAAAGCCGCTATCAACAATCAGCAAATAGGCGCGGCAGTCCTGCTAGACGTCGAAAAAGCATTTGACTCAGTCTGGCACAATGGAATGCGCTACAAATTATCAAAAATGAAACTCCCCAAGAAACTGCTCAGATTACTATCTTCTTTCTTAAATGATCGCGAAATTAAAGTCAGAGTGAACAATGAAATGTCTGACAGTGTCCCCCTTGTAGCAGGCACCCCCAAGGATCAGTCCTAAGCCCCCTCCTTTACATCTTCTATGTAAATGACCGTAACTTCTCCGAGGATCGTGTTCAAGTCTCCCAATTCGCGGATGATAAGGGCCTCTGGGACTCTAACAATACGGCCAATCTGCTCCAAAAACCCCTGCAACGCGCTCTCGATGACCTAGAACAATGGTGTGCCAAATGGAGAATTAAGCTAAACGCCAATAAAACCCAACGAATCACCTTTACTCGCAAGAAAAATAAACGTGATTTTGACCTAAAACTTATGGATAACACCCTCCCAGAATGCAAAGAGGCGAAATTCCTGGGCATCACCATTTATCAAAAATTGTCCTTTAACAAACACACCGACGTCATGGCGAAAAAAGCCACCAAACGCATTAACTTACTGAAAATGCTTAAGGGAACTTCATGGGGAGCCAACCAGTCCACCCTACTCAGATTATTCAAAGCCTTTGTGCGCCCAGTACTCAAATACGGTGCAATCATACTAACTGACCTCAATCAAACTAATATGGGAAAACTCCAGAAGGTCCAAAATCACGCACTTAGAGTTGCCATCCGTGCCCCATGGGACACACCCATCAAAACACTCCACGACAGGGCCGATATCCCCACCATTAAAGACCACCTAGCCACCCTGACCGCGAAACATCATGACCGGTTAGCCGACAGCGAACTAATCTCCGAACTTGGAGCCATTTGCGAAAGCCGACAAAAGCCCAAAAATTGCAATCAAAACTAAGACCGCTCTTAAAAAACTAGGGAACGAGAAGGTGAACTAACAGGCAGAAAAACAGCTTAACTATGGCCTTCTACCAGAAAGGGCTGCCTTCACCGACTCACTAAAATTACATCACGATTGGATACTGTAGATCTCATTTCCGGCCGGGGGGGGGGGGGGGGCTCGGCCCACACAGGACGCTCGCTATACCAAGCGAGAGTGTTTTGTGTGGGCTGGGCCTCCCCGGCTGGAGGTGGGATTTGCAGTGTTTAATCGGGATCCAAAATAAGCTCAAACTAATCAAAACATGGTCGAATCCAGCGAAGGGCATAACAGAAACACCCTCGGGTGTGGTTTAGTGTCTAAACCTGTTACCCTCCCGCTACAAACTCATCATCACCCTAAGAAGGTGATCCAACAGGCAGATCAACAGCTTAACTGTGATCACAATTAAAACATAATGTGCTACTTTTATCTTTTTATTTCTACATATTCTAATGAAAACTAATTCTGCCTTCTTCTTTTAAGCAGGTACACAGAAGATGTTTTTTGACCAGCACCCCAATAACCGCTATGGACAGTCCAACCATTACAGAAATGGTAACCCCCATGGTTCCTGTACATCCTCCACCCCATCCCTAAAAGTGGTCGACCACTTTAAGGGAGGCGAGCGTTGGTCCTGCGTCCCGCCTCGGCCCCTTTTTGTAAGCGCATTGCGCATCTTTTTGTCCCAACCCATTAGGATTACAATGCAGGCCTGCCCCCGAACCAGGGAAGTTCGGGTCTTCTTCTTGGAGGACCCCGAAAGGGGTCGTTGTTGTTTCCTTCAAAGACATCCTATCAAACAGAGACAGCCTGAGGCAGATTATACTTGCCAGTGATGGCCAACGCCCAATATCTCTCCGAAGTGACAGACTATACTTGCCTGAAAATCCAAATCGACTGCACCCTCGGGGAGAGGTAGTACCTTTATGAGAGGACCCAACCTCTCACACTGGTCCTCACCCGAGGGTTCAACCGACATCAGTCAAAGAGACCTTCACGCCGCAACCGGTGACACCTCCCGAGTGTTTTTCCAAATCTAGAGAACGCAATTAACTCTGGGTGACAGACACCACCATCGAAGCGAGTGCCGACAACATGGACGCGGGTATAACACAGCAACAAATCATTCAAACCTCAGACCTGAAAGAATCATTCTCTTTTATACCCTTGAAACACATTTTCGGATTCAATGAAAAGTATGACAAGATCCTATATGGATTCAAACACAACCTAACTTGTTGTGTAGGAAACGACAATGCCATCGAGAGAGAAGGCAGTGTGGATGCGAACAGAGTGAGAAAGATATCCTGGTTCGTGCCACACGTGAAGCCAACCAACGCAAGAAAATTCAAACACTACAAGACCATCAAATCAAAAACTCTATTACCAGTGGGATTCAGAATGGGACTGTGAGAAACAGTATGCAATCCCAGAACGATACATTTCAGTTAGAGACTGACGGTGAAACGTTCTTCAGGACGACCGCATTTCATCATAATAGTCTTTCAGACAGTCAAAAAAATGTTTTCGTCACAGATTATAACGCCACGTTCGATAAGAACGACTTCTACAGCATGTGTGGTGAAGCTGTAGACTTCCGATAGATATATCATCATCTGAACGAATCGATAAGCAATCCTAACATCAGTCCCACCGAATACAATACGCTTTATCCCATATACATTACAACACAGAACGAGAGACTCGAGAATAGCGTCTTCGATATTCAAATCAAGATACAGTTGATAATGATAATAATGATAATAAGGTTTAAGCCTTAAATCCACATTGTGCTCTATGGCTTTACAGTTCGATAAAAACACAACTTCACGAATGGAGGCCTTTGCTCTAGTCACTTCAGACAAACTGTTATCGTTTCAATCGGTTGGAAATAAAATGTCGCCAAGCAAATAAAAAATATAAGAATTTTTTATTAATGAAATGCCAAAAAAAAAATAGTAACAAAATGATCAAAGACAAGAAGCTTGAAGTATTTAGATATTTTGATTATTCTCCTGAAACAATGGTTTCAAAAGTAGTACCCAAAATCATCGTTGATGAACCTAAGGAGAAGAGGTGTGGGCACAAGAACACGTTTGAATCAAATAAGATGAATTTATTACACGCCTATTCTATGAAATCCCCATCTACAGCAACACTAAACCATGCGGAAAATGAAAATCTGTTCCACACATATGTGCGGAAAGGAAATCGTTGACGGACTATTTTTAAATAGAAGCGAAGTTTCAGTGGAACTTTCTACAAATCGTGCAACGCCCCTCGTTCTATCCTTCCGCGATGGCACTCGTGTCATATTGATTAACTCATTCAGACACGCGTGTCGTTCTTTGTACATCTGTCATAATTGCACACACATTTTAAAAAATAGATATATCCATTTCGATTCTTGGATGTATGATGATATAAATTCGACCCATTTAAAAAAAACAGAAAAGAAGAAAAAAGTGTGACCTGATCTTAGGTGTTCTGGGGCATCCGACACAGAATTTCACCACGGAATATTTTCGAGATGTAAAGAATATTCACGACAAGCACACTGAGGTTTTGCAAAACAAATTAAGGAAAAGAGGATAAGGTCAGGTTGATCGTGTCAGAGAAGCGATTCTAAAGGAATCTATACACGAATCTCCTTCGGTTAAAACGTTTAAAAACCCTTACAAATGGTTTCATCGAAAACAATGTGAAGAAAAGCTGATACTGAATCTTGTATTTAAAAAAAAATAATAAAAAAGATGTAAAAAATGTTCATGTGTGAGAACACTTCTTTACACATTATTTTTTTTTACCGTCGACGATCACATTACTATTTGTGCATGGCCTCTCATCACCCGTGTATTGTGCGCAAAGGAAGCAAACCCCTTCTCCTCACGTGCTTAGGAAAGCTAAAGGTACAGTGACGCCACATGCATGAAAGTTTATCTCAACCCAATCCAACCACTGTAGCTATCTAACTAACTCACCAATGTTTTTCTGTTGCTTTTTTAATCAAACTTTAGTTATTTTTTTTCAGTGTCAGCGATACCACATTTATTTCTGTTTTCCATTATTTATTTATTCATTCAAAGGATCGCATTCGACCAATAGGGACACAACACAAGTTACAGCTTCGGGATTAGATGAACAGTCTTGAAATTAATTCTATCTCCTATTTTGACTCGTAACAGTGCGGTAAATATGGTCGAAATAGAATATCGATTCTCCAGCTTCTCTCCATTATAGACTTCGTTTTCGATACAGCAATGCTGACAATTGTTTTGTTTTCTTGTCGGTAGAAGTCAGACTCATTCGAATGATGTGTCCTACGATCGGCATGGGATAATCTATCAAGCCGAGCAGTGGTCCATTTCTGAAGGACCATTCTGACTTACCAAAATCTGACACATTGCGCTATTCTGTCCGTATCGTCTTCAACTAATCTTGTATTTTATATTTTCCACGACCATTATCAGAATGCAGACATCGGTCATGTGTACGGGCGGGATCCTGTAATTCGATGACCTCTATTGTCTAGCGTACCTTCCATCTTATCGTCAGTCTTCCAGACATTGGTGTCGTGCACATAGTCTCAGATGACGGTACTCGATCGGGGTCTGTCTCGAAACCAAATAGTTTATGACTGTCCATGTCGACACCTGACGCCAACCTTCCTCATTTTCTGTTAAAGTATAAGTTGTTCACGTGTGTTTCAAGAAGGTCTGCAATTTTGACAGGGCAGAATCGACATAGCCTTTATTAACCACCATGGGCTCCGAATGACCATCCTCGATTTTCGAAAGATTGACTATCTTGTTCAATTCAGCATCCCAATCAGTCTTCAGCTTGTCCTTAGCCATCCCATTGATTATCTTTCATTCTTTAGCGACCACGTATATCTTAGTCATCGCGTCTTTGATCAGTGGATTTGGCTAGATTCGATACCTCATCAGAATTTGCATTCCATTCAAATTCATGTCCATATTGACGTAATGATCTCTCTGATTCTTACAGAAATGCATAATTTTCGAGACTGCAGAATCTTTGGGATCGGCAATATTCTCCAATCGTTTTGATTCCATGTCTAGATCGAACTTCGTGTCTCTGTCCACGTAATTATCTCTCAAGAAACTCTAGAAACCCCTGTCTCTCTTATCCGCATATTTTTAGTTGCGGAATCGCTGGGGTCTATTGGCTTGGGGAGATTATAAACCTTCGTCAAGTAAGTCAAAGAGATTCCACCGCCAACGCCATTGTTGACAGTGATGATGGACTTTCTCTTTTTTGCAACAACTGAGATTTGTTTGCAGCAACTTGACTTCTTTCAAATTCATCGCCTGACATTCGTTTTCTTCATTTAATTTTTATTAAATTTACTTTTTTATTTAAAAAAAAAAGTTCTTATCAATATATGCAAAAAAGTTCTTTATTGTAAATCGTTGAGGACGTCTTGAAACTGATGTCCTGAATACCACCTTTTGAGAACGTACAGACACAAGTGTCTGAAAAACACTTCATCTCGAGAGAATTTGTTCTGTGTTGTAATAGACGGACGATTTCAAATAATTACCCAGTTCGCGAGGTGGTGGAATCCTGGGATCCTGTGACTATTGAAATAATAATAATTTTCATTTTTCTTCTTCTCTCTCCTGAACCAAGCCACTCAATGAGTACCCTCGCCTAAAAACCGTCTAGATTCAAAATTCAGCATTCGTCCCCTTTGAAGAGGGTCGCCGCTAGGCAATGAACCTCGAGAAATGACCCCTCAAAAACGTTTTATCCTTAATGCTTCGACCCAGTATAACAGACTAATATTGGACAAGGGTTAGTTAAGCGAAATGACACCTACATATATGTTCATATTTGTTTATATTTTTAAAAATCCTTTTGTTACTTTTACTGTTAAGATGTATCTAGATCTTCTTTCTCGACCCACGCACACCCTTTTCGAATCTTTCATTGATCAAATGAACGAGAGAGGGAAGATAAGCGTCGTGGTTTCTGTCGTTCCAAAAAAAACAATACATGTCATCGTGATGCAATCCCTGCCTCCGTTGTAATTGCAAAAGTCATATATTTCGTCCACCAAGAGAGTCTCTTCAAACCAGAACCTATACAGGTAAAACACTTTTGGCAGACGTACTTCTTTCTGCTCTCTTTCGCTTATTCGTGAGAGAGGAATAAGGTCAACCTCCTTTTCTTCTTCTAAACAGAGAATTCGCCACATAAGTGGCATAATTTTGCAAGGCAGTAGTCCAGATCTACCGTTCGAAAACGAATTGCAAAAACGTCCGTTTGTATGCAACCCACCAGCACAAATTTTGTGATCTTGATCAAATTTATGCTTCACGTTATAAAATCGAGCGTACTTTTCACTTCTATTTAACTTCAGTGAACTCACAAGCGTTTCATCCAAATCCTAAACTGTATTTTTTACATTTTTCTATCTCTTTATTATCTTTTATTTATTTATTTCACTGTTAAGATACATCTTGGTGTTCTTCTCAATTTCGTGAGACGAAAGAATATTTCCACTATCTACATTCTGTGAGTAATGTCCGCGAGGCAGTGTGCTTATTCCATCCAGTTGTACTATTTCTTGTTGCCGTCTGCCACCAAGGAAATCTTATTGATTGTCTTAGTGTACACATCGTGATTGTTCCTTTTACTCTTCGAAAATTTTATTTTTTTCGAACCACAAATCTCTGATCCCCTTTGCATTTCTTCGTTGTTTGTCCCCGATTGGGGTGTAAGCGTACTGCTTCACTCACAAACCGACCCATTCCTCAATTTCGTCACCCGCGTTTCAACCTGAATTTACAGGGCAGCTTTTCATTTACATTTGACACGACACCCAAGACGTGATCGGGAGAAATGTCGGTGGTGTCGAGCCAATCTTTCACAACTCCCGCTATGTCCTCGGAAAAATCTTCCATCTTTATCTTGTAAGCAAACCTGTCCATGTCGGTGAACAACAGTTTGGATTTCGAACCCTCATATACCAGCGGAAAAAGGAAACGCAAGTTTTTTCTGTGGTAAATATTTCAAATGTGTTATGGCTGATTCTTTCATTGTTTGGATTTTGATATTATTTTTTCACAAATGATTAAAATTTGATGAGTTTTGTTGCCTTAACACAGACGGCGTTTACATGGATAACATTTAAACGTGGGTACCCTACGCCATTTCCTGATCAAAATCAATAGCGGGGGTGACCACCCCAAACTTCAGTCGCTGCTCTAACCCCTTTCCATTGACCCCATCAAGTTGTTTATAGTCCTTGTGGATTGTTATTCCTCTCCTGAATGAGGGCATGTGTGAGCTGAGCGACGTTGTTTGAGACGTTGACGCGCTTCCTTACTACCCTGTCCAGCTCATCCCTCAAATGCTGCAGGGTGGCCAATCGAGAACTGGGGGCATTCTTTTGGTTGAGGAAGTCGCGACAAATCCTAACAACGTGCGGCCTCTCATTATCCTGCTGCAATGTAAGGTTACGCGCAAGGATAAGTGGAAGGACGTGAGGCATGATGGCCTGACTGTATCTTACGGCTGTAAGATTACCCTGGATGACCACGAGAGGAGTTTTCACGCCATGAGACCACCCCCCCCCCCCCCAACCCGAATTTGTCATTTTCCTTAACGCATTCGTTACAATATCGCTCACTTCGATGTCGATAGCAACGTTGCCGTCCATCTGATCTGTAAAGCGTGAACCCAGATTCATCTGTAAATAACACACGTCTCCAGGGGGCCACGTAAAACCGATTTGGTGCATGTGCCCGCGGGCCATTACAATCGACTTTGACATCCCCTAGGTGTAAGTTGCGAACCAGCGTAGGGTCGGGTGGCCTGAAATTGAACTCCGCAACCTTTTCATAACTGTTCTTTAACACACTCGTCGACTATGAGTGCCTACAACCTGACTCGCCTGACTGTGAGATATGTATGCCTCAATATTGCGTAACTCGCTGGCGTCCGCTCCTGGTGTGGTCAGCTAATCTTCCTGTGGCTCTGAGACGCCCAACTAAACGAGCTATCGTTGACTGATGGACCCCAAATTGCTGGGCGACGAGACGTTGCGATTTTCCCTGCATAATAACCCAACACCTATCAACATATTGGACATTCGCGGCACTTTGCTTTTCAATGGAGTTGAAATGAAATGTTGAGCAATCGATGTGTACTGTTCAAACCTTCGATTTGGTATGATTCCCAAGTCCATAGCATGTGGGAGTGTATTTGCAAAATTTGTTGAAAGCATGCAGCAACGCACGTGGTCATGGTTGACTGAATTTTGAACAAAGACTCTTTAGACAGTACACTGAGGTAACTATGTGTCAAATTTTGCTACATTCGGGCTACGGATAAAAAAAATATATTACCCCAACTGAACTTGCGTTTCTTTTTTTCGACGGTATATTTACACTGACGTAATTGTAAGGAAGATGAAACTTCAATGTCTTGCTGAAATCTAGAATGTACTTTCGAAAATACACTGCCGGTTTGTTAAAAGTCAATAGATTCTTCTTCATGTGCATAGTCTGGGCTCGAGGTCTCAAACCTGTGTTGTGATCTATTTACTGTTTCACACAAACCTCCTCATCGAATCGGATGAATTAGATGATGTGATGTAGTGTCAGAGATAGGCTTTCGGTGCATTGGGTATTTACGCCACCATTTTATGATGAATTTGGTATTATTTATTTCAGTTGACGAAAACGATATTTGGTTCTCCTAAATATCTTGCGTTAATGAGTAAAAGCATGCTATATGGGAAATTAATGCCTATCATAGTATAATATTGTTTTAGGGGCGGGATGTTGTTTCGGAAATTATTGATGGTTGCCAGTATTAAACGTTACTATTGTACTGAAAGACGACCATAGAATTAATTTTTATTTTGTCGCTGTTATCTTTTCTCAGTCAATGAAGTTAGTTTTCTCTGTCTATGGCTGGTGTTTAGTCTAGACTGAAAGACGTCCACAGAACTCTTATTATTTATGCTATAGAATTTGGTATACTGGTCATATCGCTATATTTTTTGCAGTTATTGTATATACTTCATTAACATGTTTATTCCTCTCTGTTTCTCGCACCCAGTTAATTAAACATTCTAACTATGGTCTTCTTTTAGTACAGACTGATAGACGTCCGTAGAATTTCTACTATATTCAGCTATAAAATAGCATATACTGGTCCTTTCGCTATACTCTTTTCAGTATATATATATAAGACCTCTATACTCCTTTATTTTCCAATTCCCACCTTTACTTTTTCTACGCTCGTCTACATTCGTCTTTTAGTGTGACCCCATTATTACTAGCGCACATGGTCTGCTGATGCGACTTTTAGCAATGACATGTCACAATACCATGTACTTCCACCCAGAGATGGAATGTAGCTTACCCAAACGTAGAATTTTATTTTATGGTCAAACCCAGTGACTCGGTCACGGACTGGCCATTGGGTGCACACTTCTTAGTAAAGTCGTAACAATAAAATACACACAAAGCTGTACACAAAATATTATGGGGTTGAAAAGGCGGGTTGCTACATGGATTCAAAACACCTGTCAAAAAGTCTTGTCATGTAAATTACGCTAAGAGGATTTTCATTAATTGCGTATTTGATGGTTTCTTTGACTTCTGATGCGCAATCCAATTTATTTGTTTGCGTGCTTGCATATTTGTATTGAGTAAAAGGGCAAATGGAGCTCTGGACTGAAGTATCTTCGTCAGCAACATGCCGTAATCGATATAGAGTTTCAGATTTTCTCAGTTGACCACGTACTTACTCTTTGTCTCGTAGATTCAGGGTGAGTTTTTTTTCACATCACCATTGTCTTTAATATTTTGAGGAGCACGGAGGATATTCGTTTTGTAGGTTGTGGAGGCACAGAATCGTAGTCGAAAACGCACAGATAATGTCCCCAATTACCGATGGCTCTCTCTCTCTCTCTCTCTCTCTCTCTCTCTCTCTCTCTCTCTCTCTCTCTCTCTCTTCAACAACTGGAAATTCCCGATGGCTCGCTTACCAGCTGTACAGATTGTGCCAATCCACGTATTTAATACATATGTGCGGTCGCTTGTCATACCTTTTCCAATCACCACCAACAAGAATTCCAATCAGACTTTGGTCAGTTTCATCAGAGCATAACAAGGCAGCCAGGGAGCAGTAAAGTATCACGCGGCATCTGGATAGCAATTCGTGAGACCCACATCTCTGAAATTTTCAAAAACGTCTTCCAAGAGAAGGACGTCAAATTTTAAATGCAGATATTGATAATCTCTCATCTATTCCATATCGAATAGTCTCCATACTTTTCGAGCATGCTCATAATCGTCGTCCTAAATGTGCGCATCGTAAAGTCGCGAATAAAAGTTTTGTTTGGGAGGTAGCGAAGACTTTTCAAATCTGATCAAACTGTCCATGTAATCGTGCGTATAGACGCCTTTTCAGAAGAGACTGTTGAATTTATTGTTGTCAGGAAAATTTGGAGTCCTGATGCGACACTTATCCTTTTCGACATGATCGAGCAGACCTTCCAAACTAAAAGCCAGGAATTTGTAACTCTCCCTGAAATGTATGTCTCGAGTGACCGTGACTTCTCGTTCTACCAAAATGTTTCCATCCACCACCATTTTTTTTCATAAATGAAATGTGTCTCTGCTCGTTGTTGGCAATTCACGAAATTTCACCTTCGCTATCACCGAGGTTTTTTACGAACAGATGAGAATCGTATCCTGACAGTTGTAAAAAATCGGTGCAGCAAGAATAGTTACAGGATCAGCAATTAGTGCTAGTAAATCGTTATTATACTCCGAAACTCGCTGGGACACTCTGCAAGAAAGACGCCGAAAACATAAGCTCGTGCAGTTCTTTAAAATGCATCACCACTCAACGCCTCCTCATATTGCCATTAAAGTTCGTCACTGAGTAATTTGAAGACCTTCTTGAAGGATGGCAAACTCCGACCACCATCATTTTACAGTGGCGCGAAATCTCGCACGACTCAAATTTACCACTGTAGATTGCGGTTACGCTGTAGCAGCCTTTATCCCCATTTATATGATAATCATCTCGCACCAAGTTCACTTTATCAGTGTGGTGAATTTGAAACTCCAGAACATTTCCTTCTTCATTGTCCAATGGAACCATCGATTTACTCCCCTTCACTTTTGATATTACACTTCTTTTTGGCTCAGAATTTTTCAGTAACGAGGAAAGCAGCTTAATTTTTGATATAGTGCAAGACTTCATCTTACAGAGTGGCCGGTTCTCCTGACGAGTGACGACAACTGTTTTTTGAACATCTTCAGTTAGAATTCCTGTATCGGTGTCCGCACAATTAAGGCCATGTACCACAATTTTATTATCTAGTTATTGATAGAGCTGCTTAATTTCAAGACTTTTTCTTTTCAACTTTATCTAAAGACAATGCACTATGTATTCGATATGGCTTCTTCGTCTTCCTTATTTTCTTCTTTTCGTGCCTCTTCTTACTCTCTGACTTCTTTTATTCGTCTATTTTTTTTATCAGTTTTTATCAATCGCGTATATCGCTGGTTAAGGGGCTGAGCCTGTTGGTCAACTTATTCTAAGCATGAAATTAGTATAAACTGCCTTTTCCATTTTTTTTTTCTGACGAGCTGCCGGCACGCCTCAGCTGCACTTGTTGATGTAAAGAAAAGTGAGCCATTATGTAGTTGCAGGTGACTGCCCGTACCCATCTAGAATGCTCACCTAGTTTGTCGCGGGCCGATGGTGGGCTTGTCCAAGGTCAGAGGTTCAACCAGATTCATTGGCCTGCTAGTGTTCACCCTCCCCCCCCTCACCTTAGGCTGTGATATACAAGTTTCATTTGTTACTACTGATCATTGCCATCATCTTTACCAAAAGTGCTATAAAACGTAGGAGATGACTCATGTAAGCCCAAGGCTTCCTGTCGAATCCTAGTTTATCTACCGGTTAAATTATCACTGTTGCTGTTTTCCCGTATACTGCTAGCAAAACTTCTTTTTTTTATTAATCTATTATACTGCTAAGTAATATATACATATAACATTATTTTGAATAAAATATTGTTTAAACTAAACTAAGTTGTGAAAAAAGACAGGATAAACGTATGCGTCTCAAAACCTCAGATTATATTTACCGTGAGCGGGATCTCTGTAGAGACTGATGTGATGCTCGTGATCCCTGACTTTTCCGTACCCGGATGATGGTTTGTCGTCGAACGGTCTTTCACAGATGTGGCATTCCACCACATTTCTATAGTCTTTATTCTGTTCGTTCGTCGACGGTTTCTTCTCTTTGCTGTTTTATTTTAAATCGATCCTACAACCTTTTGATTTGAGATTCTAATTCATCCATGAACATTCCTCTTCCGATCGTTTGGCGTACGTGTTGGGACCCACGAAGTAACAATCATCGAAAGAACACTTCATTACACGCCTGTTCTATGAAATCCCCATCTACAGCAACACTAAACCATGCGGAAAATAAAAATCTCTTCCGCACATATGCGCGGAACGGAAATCGTTGACATACTATTTTTAAAATAGAAGCGAAATTTTACTGGAAATTTCTACAAATCGTGCAACGCATTTACAATTTGAATCGCTATCGCTACCGAAAAATCGTCCCCTGAGTTCCAATGTGTTCTTTGTGTCACTAGGCACATAGAACACATTGCAACTCAGAGGACGAAATATTAACACGGGTTCCCCTCGCAGATTTGGTTGGCGATAAAATGTGTTGTCTGTGTTAATAGCTGTCAAATGAATTATGTGTATTTATGTAAAAACAAAATCACGAAGACACGTGTTTTGATATTCCTGCACGTTACTGTCGCCGGGGTTTGATGGACATGAACTCATCTTTCCTGTGACCTTTTTCAAAATCCGACGCATACACGACGACAGACATTCTCAGCCGTCTGTTTTGATGCTTGAAATTTAGTGGAGTACCCCTTTTGGCATGTCTGTTTTCGTGGATTTATTATGGAGACAATATTCCTCGTGTCACATTAACGAATCTTAGCTGTAGAACGAATTCGAACAGTTGAAGCAGGAAAATCTCTTTTCGTTGCATCCACCCGTCTGACTTGACAGCAAACAGCTCATATTTTTAATCCAGCAATAATGTAGATTTTTACCAACGGACATCGTTATCAAATTCACTTTATTACCATGGTCATTTCTATGCGGACTGATTCAAAGTGGATACTCTTCATCTTCACCACCATGATGGTTGTGAAGCTCGATATTGTCGCCATGGTCATCATATCTAAGTACATTTATCATTACTGCCTGATAAATCTTCGCGATTTTGAACGTTCACTGTAACATTCTTCTTTAAAAAGTAAAGGTAACCTCAGGAAAGAAGACGATCGTATATGTCCACGTGGACTTCTAAATTCAACACCCTTTGAAACGCACAGTTACTAGAGTTCATTTGAAAGGTAGCGATAGTTTTCAATATCTTATCCCTCATGTCCGCGAAGATCTCCCCTTGTTCGAAATACCCGCCTTCGACCCCATGTCGGGGTGACAATAAGCTTCGGAGTGTTCCGAGACAGTCTCGTTATCAATGTGTGTGATTTTTTTTCTATGCCACATTTCAGTATCATCCTTACCTTGAGGACGCCACCCACGTTCTTGCGAAACAACTTCATCACATTCGATTTCACTGCAGTCATGAATGCTTCTGGACAGTACTTCTCGTGACAGTGAATGTCGGGCAACTTGAAATATCATTTGATCACTTCACAAACTGGAAGAGTTTGATAGACTGGTAAAATTAGAGCTTCTCGTCGTCGATGTGTTCACTTCGATGACTGAATGGCGAATGAGCGATAACGCGGTTCTCATCGTTTTTTATACCTCCATGAAGGCACTAAATCCGCACTAGCAGCTCCAAATGGTGTCGAAACGTTGAGTGATAACCCTCCAACCAGCCCAACTTATCTTACAAATGAGTATGAAGGCAGTCAGCATGAGAAATGTAATAGGCGTATCATGTGAAATAAGAAATCGCCGTTTTATCAGTCCAGTGAAATGTCTTTAAAATTTACATCAGAAGCTAACCATCTCATTCCGTTGATACACACTAATGGTGTAACCTGGGTAGAAATGCCTGAAGTTCAAACAGAATGCCCGAGGAAAGATTACTTTTATAACTAAGCCTCTAAAATAAGACTTCCAATAAACAATAAGTTGTCAACTACAAATAACATTCCTTAGTTACGTTATCATAATCTACTGGTGGCAGCTCGATCGCGCTTAACGGCTGATATCGTCCTGGTGGTTTCGTAAGTTTCTACTAATCGAACGTAACGAAGGAAACTTGAGCTTTACTGAACTACTGTTAGACGATGGGTTCACTTCGACAGTTCGATGTGGAATGAGCGATGGCCCGGTGCGAACAGGATTTTATACCTTTTGGAAACGCTCGATTACAAACCTGACCACCATTCATTTCAATTTGAATATTCAAATGTTCAGCCATCGACTTGTCATATAAGTGAAACTGCAGTCAGTCGGCACGGATAATATATAATTGATGTATCATGTGAAGTATATACACCTGGAACTTAATTGAGCACCCCCCTGTTTTTTCGAAGTGGTGTTAACAGAAAATGTCAATACTTTCATGCTATCTTTCAGATGGCCTAAAGTGATTGTTTGCGTAAAGAATGGTCTATTGACAAATGAAAGAACACACTGATGAAAATTTGCAGTATTTTAATGACGCTAATTACACATATCTGTCATTAATGTTTTTGATGGAAAAATGTCCTCTCGACAAGTTTTGTGTTGGAACTGTCCATGGTGAAACAATGCCGATAATCACTGACAAAAAATGTAACTTGTGATCTCCTGAGTACAATACGTCTCTTGAGTTCCAATGTGTTCTATGTGCCTACTGGCACATAGAACACACTGGAATTCAGGAGACGAATAGTGTCTGACGGTAGTAGCAAGTGCATCCACCACGTGCCAAGATGGCAGCCAGATACCTCCACCTAATGTTTCCAGTGAGTATGCTGATACCATCCAGAGGAACCGGTGCCACTTCCTCATGCAATGCAGCTTCCAGAGCGGCCAAATTCTGTACAAGCGGATCCTTTGCTTTCACACGACGACTAAGAAAGTCCCAGGTGGGTTCTAAGGGATTCAAATCGGGGCAGTCCAAGGTAGTGTTGTATTAGCGTTGTTCTGAAGGAATGTTCTCATAGTATGGGGACGATGTAGCCTTGACTTGTTATCCATGAATACAGGGTGAGTAGCCAACGGGTGGTTGTCAAAATGAGGCACGACAACAGGATTGAGAACATCCAGGATGTACTGATGACCATTGAGATTCACCATATCAAGTAAACAATCATGCGAGAGGCATCCTCCGCAGATCATTTTTGATCCTCCTCCACATGAAACAGTAGGTCTGATGGTCCTGGGTACGTAAGCAGTATTCCTATGCCTCCATACTTTCATGCGACCATCTGTGATCTGAACCAGGAACCCACTCTCGTTAACCAATGGACTCTCCTCCACGTCTTGAGATTCCAAGATTCACAAGATAAAATGTACTGCAAGATAGAGCAATCATTACAACCTAATAATCAGTAACAGCAACTTCACTGTCATGAAATATTTCAGGGGTTGCGTAATTATGTTCCAGGCATATATGTACTGGAGCTAAGGTGTTCATTTCATCGGCTTTCCAACATACCACGCCATATACGTAAACACGCAAGTGGTACATGCTAATCCCGTGTTAAAATTAGCATGCAACAATTTGTGTTTTAGTTTTGTGGACCATACAGAAAATGTCTTGAGAATGGATAGAAGTGTCTGTAATAACCGTTTTAGTGGCCCTTGACATATCAAATGGGTTGGGACCAAGATATATGCAATGACATTAATATATCTCGGTTATTAAATACCGATGCTTACAATTATCGACGGGTTCGTCACCCTAGGCGTTATTCAATGGGTCGCCGACTAGATCAGTATCCACATGTCTCCAAGACGTTTAGTTATTGTGATAAAAGTGTCTCGTGGCCACGGTAAAGCACATATATTGAATCACGACAAACATGTGGTGCGGCAGCCCCAGTTTGAACCCAACAAAGAATGTGATATGTTATATAACAACAATAACAAACGATATAGTGAGCAATGTCCCCAATCGTTAAAATTACAAATGCATCCGATCAATCAGAGTTTCATTTCTGGTTTGCTCCATACGGCGGGCTACAACCCGGAACATTTGTTTAACCCTAAAAGAGTAAATAACGCAAGAGCTAATCCAGTAAATTACTGCCCTCCCACGGTAGAGGATGAAATGAAAAATAACAATTTTGTTGACATTCAGTCGGAGTGGAATAAAATTATCAAGTATCTCCACAATATGCCCGGTTATTAACCCTTTACCCAACGTAACGACCAAAACCGTCCAGCGCTATTCTCAAAAATCGCCAATTAATTTTCATTATTTTTTTCATTTTTTGTCTCAAAACCTTAGGTTATGACCCCTCGATGGAACGAGCTCTTTCTAAGGAGGGGTCGTAACCTATGGTTTTGAGACAAAAAATTAAAAACATTAGGTATTCAAGAATTCTTTTTGAAAGTGTCGTCTGCTTTTCATGTTAGGTAAAGGGTTAATTGTTTTATTAATCATAGGATATTTCCAGTAAAAAATGTTTTCACATCTGAAAAATTGAAAAGTTTATCATTCTTTTCATGATCTCATTAGAGTCTAGGTCTGTTGACTCAACAAGCAGCAGGGTGGGTGAAGATACAGCTGACGATCCCGTCCGCGGATCCTCCTCCCCCCCCCCTCTCCCCATCCCCCATTTCGGGAATCACATAAGACTGAACAACAACCGCCAGTTGTTAAGTCTAATGTGCCTACAGAAATGTGGATTGGGAGCCGTGGGGGGTGGGGGGGGGGGGGGGCTCGGGAGCTGGTCAATTCACTATGTGCTTTCAGGAATGGGTGTCCAGAGCAACGGGCGGGCTCGGGAGCTAATCAGCTTTGGGTAATCTGAATGATATCATGTGATAAGTTTAATTGTTTTCTTAAGTCTGATACGTCGTCATCTATAATAACAGGAAATGCAATAAATATAATCACACAGTGGTTTGAGAGACTAATTTCTTGAAGCTATTGTTGTGTATATTACTGTGTGTATCTCGTTATATGCTAATGCAATGTGTAAATTCATGCACCGCAATATTCAACAAAAGCTCCGAATTTCTGTTTTATTTCGCACTGACATCCCCTTGACCCAGCTCTCACTTATCAGTCCATTATCTTCCGGAACTGTTATTCACCTGGCAATGAAAAATCACTTACAATTCTTAATAGATCAACATTTAGCTCCAGATGCCATAAGCAATGCCGCATTGTTCACATGACTTACAAACAACATTATAGACATAATTATTGGAGTTTGTTACACAAAATTTGTGATATTAGTTCCTCACAATACAAGAGCAACACTAATAGGAAACTGTACACACTGTTGTTTACCCAACTATCTTATGTTATTAAATTTATCACTTTATTTTTTATTTACCATTCCACTGAAGTCATTTGCGCTGGTAAACATCT
Organism: Pictodentalium vernedei; assembly: GCA_031216915.1. Lineage (NCBI taxonomy): Eukaryota > Metazoa > Mollusca > Scaphopoda > Dentaliida > Dentaliidae > Pictodentalium > Pictodentalium vernedei. The sequence goes on from CM062295.1 coordinate 475,661,674, forward strand.
CGCATCTTGTCGGGAATATTCTTATGGAAAAGGCTCCTGTTATGTATATACACCCACCCAGTTTGTTTCCTTTTCTGGAACTCTACCACATTTGATCTGCTATTTCACACAACACCTACCATGGATCGATCCACCGCTACAATAATGAACTATAGTGAAATTAGAACCATAAATCCGTAAGTACGAAGCGTAAAAGTTTTTCTGTGAGGCTTTACGAGCAAGCCACATCAATCCAACATCAGTCCCCCCCTCCTCCCCCCAATATTCTCCACCAGTCTCCAAACCAGTTATATGTTCAGCCCCCGAAAGTCCCACTAGTCCCCAACTGTCGCCCAGTCCCAAGTCATCAAACCACCACAAAGTCTCACGTCAGTCCCACTTTAGTCCATATTTCGTACTACCAATAGCAACCATCCAAACCCAGCCGATGGATTAGTAGAAGTAAGGGTATAATAGCCCATCAGAAGTACAGATCGTACAACCTATGCTACCGCAATAGACAATCATGCATAACACCAACCCACAATACCGTCTGGCATTGCATTACATACTACCTATATGCGCAGAGGACAACATAAAGTATTAGGTGGATGAGTAGTACCATGGTCTTAAAGGAGATCTACATAGTTATATATAACACATATACATATACACATATACCATACTGCCCTATCAGTCCAGTACAAGACGTTGGACATACACTGACCCGAACAACGTCATGTTGGACAGTACAGCGAACATCAGAAGCGGTCAATATTTCTATGATGATGTGTGCGCCTAATGACCGCACAACATTATTGGCAACGTCAACCGTTTTGCGGGGAAAACCTTCAAGAAACATCTCATCTTTCCCATCAATTTTCCATCACATACCCATACCATATCCCCAGAGGCATGTGTGTATATAAATCACCATGCACACCATAGCATACTGTATATGCAGTACGTACACCAAATGAGGGATCTAGTTGTATTGAGCGAGGACACGTCTCTTGTCGGCTCCTCCAACATTCCAGCTTCTATGGAAGTTAACACTGGTGGCTCCAACAAAGCTCTGCGTAAAACGGGACGAGCACCTCCTGCTATACTACTCATATCGACATACAGAGGGAAAGTGCGTGAATCCATTTCGTAATAGTGCTCTCCGCTACTCTTCTGCCATGTGTGAGCTCACGAGCTACCTTGAACATCCGCATGAGGCACTGCTCTATGGTTCGATCGGAATAAATTCCATTCAGCACTTGTGAAACTTTCTGATCGTAAAGAACCCCTTTTCAGTGAACGCCCTGAAATCGTCGACGAGCATTATGTGAGGGAGATTTTCCCTCTGTTGCAGGAAGATATTAGACACACTCAGCGTACGCAAAATGATAATATGGATAATTGGGATCGTCAGTTTTCCACAATACCAGATGGCACAGCCTCTTATAGAGCACACTGCCTCCAAATAAGACATAAGCATGTGAAATCCTACAAACCACAGGAGGACATTTGTAAACGTGTCAAGCGCCTTGAAAGACTGCAACTGATCGAAAGTCACTGGGCAAACGGTTGCTCCTTATTTTACACATGAGCTGTGCATATGATACTAATGTATCAAGAATCAAAATTTCCTTTGGTCACAGCATGCAGAAAACTAGCCCACAAACGGCACAAAGGACCCCAAGCACATAGCTCAAAGGCCATAGGGAATTGATTGACTCAGCACACTTCAGAATGTTCGGAACAGATTCACCCAGATGGAGTAGATCGTTCATCACAATTAGATTAGATGCAAACCTGATGGAGCGGGTCTGTTGTAGATTTTCAGGGGAATATAACCACCAGATCTAACATTGCCAAGATTGACAGTCAATCGTTTAGATGACTCTTCTTTTAGAGAGCCGGTCGAGGTAATACACGCAATTCCTCTCATACAATAGAATGTGTTGTTGCCATCAAAGGTGTGCACATTACAGTCAGCATGGTCAAAAACAAATTGTGCGAATTTTGCAAGCCAAGCAGATGGTCACTTTTGGAGCATAACTGAGGACATATGTTGCTGAATTTCTCTGTAGTTCGAAGAAAACATAAGCCCATTTAAAATGTCAGTTAGTTCAGTTTGCTATAGTTTTAACTCATATGGAAGTACCAGAACTAAATTTACTTTGCCATGAATTAAACATTAATACATCAAGAATACAAGAAAACCGGTCCCTCCTCCATTGCCTCGAGAGGTATGGACAGTATGCTATTATCGACATGTGAATAGCAAAAGCAAAGACTGTTTACAACACATCAAATAATAATAATAAACTTACGCAAGAGAGTTGATCACAACAAGATAAAATATCGACCTAATGCAATGAAAGAACGCAGTCAAGTGACACACATGGCGATGAAAGTCAAATAATTTCAGCGTACATCCCCAAGGAGGCACGTAAAAAAGATATTAATTGGTCTATTCCAAACAACAGGGACTCTACAGGTTAGTACCACTGCACTGACATGGAAGATACCACCAGCATTCAAAGGGTTAATGTTTAAAATGACACCAGAAAAGTTCCATTACGACTTTATCAAAGGCAGAATCCTGATTTCGATTAAGACAGAGAGGAAGAGCAAACATGTGAGCAGGTCAAGAAGATAACCTGTTTGGAGTATTTACAATTTACGCCAGGTGAAGTCGCTAATTCTGCATATTACAGTAACGGAGTGAAGTCTGTGCGGTTTCAGCAAGACAAGTTTCAACATAAAGAACGCATTTCGCACAAGCAGGAAAAGATGTGCTCTTTGATTGTGCATATTCTGAAAACAAATTTGCGCCACTATACTTGAGCACCCCTCAGTTAGTGTTTCGAAAGATTAAACTTTCTGAAGTAACAATCGTTACCGTAAGATTAAAAGTAGGTACAGCTGGTTTCCAGTTTTTTACCGTATCTTAAACTGTATTTTTACAGACAAGATATGATCAAAATGTACGCATGCTTCCATTGTCAGGCCTTAAGAGTTAAGTATATATCATTGTACATCTAGTACACATGTATTACTTTGTCCCACTGCGCTTACCATGTATCTCAGTCGAGAAGCCGGGCATCGACGCGATGACTTTAAGTAGGAATAACACACTGTAAACTTAAAACACGCCTTTCGTGTTTTTTGTGATTTTTTTTCATTTTTGTGGTCTCAATGGAGTCTTCGCCACAAAATCATACCAGAGTTGGAGCATTGGACTTCAGATGCAAAGATCTAGATTCGATCCTGAACCGCGCCATTGGGTTGTGTTCTTGGTCTACTGGCGGTGGGTGGGTGTGTTCGAAAGTCCGAAAGTTATTCACCGCGGCTCATTGACTCTCTTGGGGTATTCTGGTATCCTGATCCTAAAACTGTGCTAGAAGGTATGCCCAAGACTGTTCAAAGTGTCGTTAAACTCCAAGGAATAAATACATAAATAATAACTTTGTGGTATTGTCATAGGCTTCCATGATCCAGTGACCTTAAACGGTCGATTCAAGTATGATGTACTTTCGTTCAATGAACAGAATGTATGTTCAATCTGATCAGACATAACCTAAAACATTCAGCCAATATAACACATCATATCCAAAGAGATGAATGCGGGTTGCAAGAGGTACTAGGCAATTTCGTTTTGAGACAAAAGAAAATAACGGATGTTTGAAATTCAGAAAATATTCTGAAAGAAATGTTATCCTCCGTTGGTTTCAGAGGAATCAGAGGACGCACGTAGTGTTAAATACTATTCCCACTTTCTACCTTCCAAAATAGGATGCTGTTTTTCTGAAAAATCTTACACGGTTATATTGGTTTTGTAAATATATCAGGTATGATGACAGATGCGTATTATCTAACCGGAATCCTAACATCAGAGATCGAGACGGACCGGGAGAGGGTGGCGGGGGTGGGGGTGGGGGTGGGGTGGAGGTATATGGGGGTAACGAGGACATGTTTGGATTACCACTGCATGGGTTTTTCTGACGAGTCATACGTAGACGCAGGCTCTCAGTCCAACATTCAAATTCAATAAGAAATTCGAGGATGGTATGGGGTGGAACCAGCCTAGCCCCTAAATAATCCATCGCCCATGTAGACGTCTGGAATATTTCTGTTGGTCAGAAAAGCGAACCTACGGTTCGCTCCTCTAACCAACTGACATAACCCAGATGACTAAATAAAAAGTACCATAAACATTAACATTCTGAGAATCAACACTACAAATGCAGCTCAATCGAGACTTGATTTGACCGAATTTTGATAAGATTACTAAACTACTCAAAAAAGTATGGCATATCCAAACTGATGTTAATATTTTCGGAAAATGGTATTGGATACGCGTGATTGGACACATCAAAATGTTACCAAGTTTAGTGTGGATCATGAATGTCACCAGCCCACGAAAACTTCGTGCAGGTTTTTCGCATGAGGGATGGGTTAATGCCTTTGAAATTTGTGTTTGTACTGGACGGGCTTTCTCGGAGGTCTCGTCGTTCTTTTCTTGGTATAAACTCGTTCATCAATAGTTTCTGGTCGAAACGTAACTTTTGACATATGCGTAGACTGATACGTGACTTACGTTTACGTGTCGTTGGCATGTTGAACGCTGGCAACAGACAGTCTGCAGTGTCTCAAATTCTCAACGTTACTCAATCGGTGATTAGCAGGTTGTGGTCGCGCTACTGTCAGACAGGCAATGTTGATGACAGACGTCGGTCAAGTCCTCCAAGGGCGACAACTGCTAACCAGGATCGTATCATCCGAACCACAGCATTACGTAACCGCCATCAAAGTGCTTCAGAAATGGGACAGCAGCTGCACGGAGCGACAGATGTATGAGTCAGTGGTCAGACTATCCGAAATCGCTTACGCAGCTGGAAATTGTACGCTCGACGACCTCGAATAATGCCACGTTTTACTCAACGTCACATCGCGGCAAGGCGTAACTGGAGTTGAGCACGAAGGTGCTGGGACAATCGTCGGCGGAGCAACGCCATGTTTTCCAATGAATCGAGGTTCACTCTCAATGTCCACGACAGGCGAAACATAGTGTGGCGAGAGCGGAACGAACGATACCATGACGTAACCGTTATACAGCACGATCGTTTGGTAGGGGTCGGTTATGGTGTGGGGAGGCATAACCATGGTACGCAGAACAGCATTACATGTCATCCAAGGGCGTGCCACTGGGCAGTACTACCGTGACAACATGTTAGCAGCTCATATGGTGCTATTTGCGCGACGTCACGGCCGTCGCTTAATTTTCCAAGATGACAATGGAAACGCACACAGGACCTGTGTCGCTACAGAGTTCCTCCAGGAGCAGAACATCAGAACACTGCCTTGGCCAGCAATAAGTCCAGACCTTTCACCAATCGAGCACGTCTGGGATATACTTGGCAAGCGCCTACGACAACGCCAGCACCTCCCTACCAATGTCCAGGAACTCGCCGAAGCACTGCTGGAAGAATGGAATAACATCAGCCAAGCTGATATTGGATGTTTGTTGAAGAGTATGCCACGTCGGGATCCGCGCTTGTCTCGCGAACTGAGGAGGATTTACAAGGTATTGAGGTCTTAGACTGAATGTGGCAAATTCTCTGACTGACCATCCTTGTTTTCTACTGCTGAGTGCGTGGAATGTGTGCTTGTCAGTCACCCAACTATCGTTGAAATCATTCCCCAGATGTCACAGTGCAATGCCTCAATTGTGTTTTTGATGAAAATATAAATATATTTCTTCATATATCTCACTATTATCAAATATTCCCCACTTTTTTATTTGGAGGTTTTTGTTTTAGGATTATGTCGCGTAGTTCCAACATTTTTGTTTTTTATTAGATATAATTTCTTTTCCCATAATTACCCATTTTCAAACTCAAGTTCGGTCGATAAGGATTAAACTACAGTTATCCCCCTGTTGCATTACTAAGCGCAACCAGTTTGTTTACTTCGAAAGTTTCAATCATTTTCGCCGAACTCTATCCTAAACATTGGTGCGACAAAGCAAAATGGTGTGACTTGTAGCCGAATTTGTGTATGATGGGGAATTAAAGATGATAACAAGTATTGATTAGGCGGCTGAAGAGAAGAAAGGGTAGTGCAGAAAATTTTACGCAAATAAAGATACAGAGTCGTAAGCGGAGATTTCTCGAAGTTTGCTAACCGAGAAGAGGAAAAGGGAACGTCTGACTTTGTATAAACATGTGACACAATAACACTGTTAGAAAACTGTAACAGATCTGAGAAAAGTTTGTAATTACTTGCTGCGGTTTAATGATAAAGACGATATTACTTGGTTAGTTTGATATCGGACGACATATCAGCCCTCGGTAACTTCACATCAGCCATCGACCTTCGGTCTCAGGCTAACATGAAGTTATCTCAGGCTGATAACTCGGCCGATATGAAACTAACGAAGTAATAATCTCTACTTTTTTTATAAATATGATTTTCTTTCCAAGAATTGTTCTTTATCAAGCTTGACATATATGACTTCAAACTCGTTTGATATGACGCCGATCTCGGTCGACATTTACCAAACTAGAGGTGTTCCCTACGATGTGTTACATGGCGCAACCAGTTTGCTTACATCTAAATGTTTAGAGAGTTATTCGTTGAAGGCAATCAGCAAAACGCTTTTTCAAGGCATAATGGGGGAGTTTGAAACTGGGTTTTTGTATTGCGAGGTATCAATTATGGCAATATGTAAGGATTATGTTGAAGAAGAGAAGAAAGAAAGAAGAGAGTTGTACAGAAAATTCAACGCTAATTAACCCTTTACCTAACATGAAAAGCAGACGACACTTGCAAAAAAAATTCTTGAATAACTAATTTTTTTCATTTTTTGTCTCAAAAACATAGGTTATGAACCCTCGTTGGAACGAGCTCGACGAGCTCGTTCCAACGAGGGGTCATAACCTATGTTTTTGAGACAAAAAATGAAAAAAATAATGAAAATTAATTGTCGATTTTTGAGAATCGCGCTGGCCGGTTTTGGCCGTTACGTTTGGTAAAGGGTTAAGATTCAGATTCGTAAGCGGAGAGGAGATTCATCGAACAGGGAAGTGGGAGAAGGGGTAGTGCAAGTATCTGAAAGTCGTGGCTTCCACAGTGAGAAAGCCGGGACGTTCGGATAGCTGAATTAAGAGAAGAGGGAACTTAGTAATTCATGAAAAAGTGTGAGAAACAATAATACTATCAGAAAACTGTAACAGACCTGAGAATATTTTGTAATTATTTGTTTTGGCTTAATAAATAAAGATGGTATTACTTGGTCAGTTTCATATGGTACGAGATATCAGCCCCTGCCTTCAGTATTCAGTGTCAGGCTGATATTATAAGTTACATGACATGTAGCTGGCAGATACATTTCCATACAAGGCGATGACAGTTCATATCAGGTGAGGCGAACCCGAACCTGATATGAACTCTCAGAGTCTTGTATGGAAATGTATCAGCCAGCTATAAGACATGTTACATGTATATGTTGTCGAAAGTTCATGTAAATAAAGGGATAAATAAATGTTCACGAGAAACAAAGAACGCCCGGGCGTTTATTTTTAAGAAACCACCAGCACCACACAGAAGCATCAATAGTAACTGGTACCGGTATGTATCCATGGTGACAGTAAACGATCTTCGCTGTTCGAAGTGAGATAACTGTTTTCACAATAAAACGTATCGCTACAACCATATATGAAATACCCTTACATACATTTATTGTCATTACCACCTAAAAAGGGTTAACAAAGTACTTTTACATGTTAAAAAAAATCACTTTTAATCTGTTGAGCAAACTGTAAGGAAAATGTTCGCTTCGGCGTAGAAGAATTGATAGACTATAGTCGGTATAGTATAGAGTCGTAAAAACAACAGCGGACTTCTGGGATTACATATAATATTTTCTGTCCAGCTTTTAAATATTTAATGTTTTAAATCAATAAACACGGTACCTTGGAAATATTTTGACACTTAAATTCTCTTATTTTGTTTTAATTCAAATTTTGAAAATTCGAAGCGAGTAGAAATGCGTCAATTTGATCAAAATAGTAATGGCTGCTACTTACCTGATATCAAATAATATTAGATGAGTTACCTGATACGGCTGAACCCTTAGATGGTATTCCAGTGTTCTGATTGGACAAACTAACTTTGAGGCGTGATAAAAACTTATCTCGGACCGTTATCTCGGTGGATGTAAAACTAACCAAGGAATTACCTCCAAATATTTTGATGTTTTCAAGATGAATTCAAAATCCGAACTTTGGTACGAATAAATATTTGTATAGCTTTGTAAATAAAGGGACTCTAATTGGATGAAGTCGATTGGTACCTCAAAACCTTTCGCCGCCTCAATGACACACCCACCTAAACCACCACGCCACTGAAACAATTCCAGATTCGTATTTTCTTGAAGTATGTCCACTCAAGAAATTAAAGATATTTCACTAATAGATATGACACAAACACAGAAAGCTAAGTTGCTATGCTTTTTTTAATTATTAACGTTTCAACCAGTGTGAAAAAAGTAAATCTACATTGCACCCCTGAATTATGGAAGAGAGTGACAGATTTAAATGGATAAACCAATCAATGTCTGCCCCCAAAATATAACCTGTCAGTTATCTCAAGCAAATGTAATAAAAAATGACTGCAATCTATGAGTGATACAAACAATATCTCTATATTGATCCATTACCAAAGAGAACAAGTCCATTTGCAAAATGAATGATCAAAACTCCAGTGCAACCCTCACACACAACTGTCCAAAGTAACCCAGTATTCTACCTCCCGATTCTGGGGTTCAATCAAACTATGCTTTCGTATCCCAAAATGTGGGTTTCTAGAGATCTAGTGTACTACCCTATGATTCTGGTGTTCACTCAAACTATGTTTTTCATATCCCAAAACGTGGGTTTTAGGAGACATAGTATACTACCCTATGATTTTTGTGTTCACTCAAACTGTGAGCTTCATATCCCAAAACATGGGTTTGTAGAGGTCTAGTATACTACCCTGTGATTCTGAATAAGAAATAATTTTCTCTATGAATAAATATACTATAAATCTGATCTCCAATTTGGAAGAGAAACTTTCCAAGTTTTACAATATTTTTGAAAGGAATGAAATATAAAAAAACTGCCTGCTGCCCATGGTAATGACAGTAGAAAAAATTTACTTCTGTGGAACCTAGAATTTTAACTACATAATTTAATTCAAAGGGCACCAACCACCCAAAGTCAGACTTGCAAGCCATTGTCAGAGAAGGTAAAGTCAGGGAATCTATAAGTTCTTATGACTCTTCCAAAGTGAAATAAAATAATTGCATGTATCGGTTATATCGGCAAAATAAGATACCAATTGACTTATGACAGATATGAATACGTGCAGAAAAATAGCAACAGCTGCATAATGAATGGAGCTACTAAATTTCTTGGACCAATAAAATTACGGCTTTTAAAAATACTTCGGTTTACTTCTTAAAATGGAATGGTGGAAGTTGTTACTTTTCACCAAATGATATAGCAAGGGGAAGTTTTCAAAATAAAAATTACAAGCATATCTTAGGCAGGAAGCCAAACAGAGGGATACTGAATTATTCATTCTTACACGAACCACAAAGGATTCACAAGTATTTACAAAACACTTGAAAGAAATAAGACAACCAGAAAACATTGACAGACATCGATTCACACAAATCGACCCCGTTATAGGACATTACATTTCATCAGCGGTAGTCTGCGTACATTTATTTATTTATTGAGGTTTAAGGTCACATATTTCTGCACAATGGCTAATCATGACCATGACAGTTTTACGGGTGGAGGAAGCCGTAGTACCCGGATAGAACCCCCGGGCAACGGCGAACAACTGTCAGCTCCCCAACATACTAACTCCACACAAGCAGGGTTAGCACTGGTTGAAAACAAGTGCACCATCGACGTGCAGTACGCCTTAGTACACGATGTCACCGTGTCCCCAGATGAGCAATGGGGGTGAAGTGTCTTGCCCAAGGACACAACGCGGTTGCCGCAGGTGGGATTCGAACCGAGGACCCATCAGCTTGCAGCCTGCACCTCTATCTACTTAGCCACCGTGCCCCCAGCTTGCGTACAAACTACGCGAAAAATGTGTAAACAGGCAGCCTATAACAGCGTTGGATTGCTCCGGGAATTTGACTAGTGGCTAGAGAGATGGGACGAAGATATGATTTTGCTGATCATGAATAGATAATAATGGACAACAAAGTCATTTCGAAGCACTGACGTTAGTAGTAGGAGATGTGGTTTTCGATGCACGTTGACCGGAGGTGGCGCCGGCTTTGGCGTCTGGCTCCAACTCCGGCAAGGGGAGTCAAGGGAGGTTACGGGGAGGGGCTAAGGAGACAAGGGTGCTATCATGATTCTAAAAAAAACATAATTTTGTATTTTAATAATTTTAATAAATATGACGTAGTCCGCTTAACAATTGAAAGGAATTATCAACTAATTTTAATTGCTATGACGTCATATCCCTGCTCCTCTTAATGTTGAACAGTGATATGACGCAGTAACCCCAACCCTTCTCCATTTCTTAAATTTTAATTGCAATGACGTAGTCCCCCTAACAATTAAAAGAAGGTAGCAGATAATTTTAATTGCTACGACGACATACCCCCCCCCCCCCCCCCCCCCCTTAATGTTGAACAGTGATATGACGCAGTAACCTCATCTCCTTCCCCGTTCTTAAATTTTAATTGCTATGACGTAGTCCCCCTAACAATTGGCATATGATGAAATTTAAATGGCGTAACAAGCTGGTCTTCAATCATTTCGTTAAAGAATTAAATAATTTTAAAGGAATTGAATGTGCATAACATTAACAAAAAATATTTAAATGTATATATAAAAAAAAAACTTCTCAAATGTCTTGAAAAACAAAATGGCGCAGCACTTTGTGCGAAATACAAACCTACTATACATGTATATGAAATGCTTCGATAAAGCAGCATTGAAAAGTGTCAGCGCACGTAATTGGGAGACCTATTGTGTTTGCGAAGAATGGGTCACCAATGGGTCGGAGGTGGAGCCAGGCGCCAGCGCCAGCGCCAGCGCCAGCGCCACCTCGGGTCAACGTGCATCGAAAACCACCACTCCTGACGTCTCGAGCAACTACGTTTTTTACTTCGTTTATAATATATTATTGGTCAACTTAACTTAGTAGATACTATCGAGGAAAACGAGGCAGTGTTTTGTCTTACCTTCTGCTTGCTATAAATGGGTGGGGCTCCAATTTGGGTTGAATGAAACTGACACCGCCTCATCTCAAACATGATAAACATATTTTATATTGAAATCGGTTAAGCGTCTTTGAGAAGACTCACGCACCACCGCCACAACGGACGACGAACGGCATTTGAAGGGGGAGGGGGAGGTAGTCTTCATGTAAGAGGCACGGAATCTGCGTAGTATATATATGACACTGATTCCGTATCTCTGTCAGTGTCGTGATATGAAAATCATAAGGAAAAAAACCTGAGGTCAAAGTACATTTAAATTGAAGCGAGTGAATTAACTAATTCTGTATCCAGACAAAACTCCAAAATGTAGTCTTCTCTGTCGGGCAAACTGTGTACACAACTGTGGTAATAGTTACTGAAGAGACTAGGTTATTTTGACTCTTTAAAACCGGTAGCCTTATTGTTCTATGCATGGTTACTTTATCTCCTATTTCGTTATGTAAATTGTTGTTCAGGAAGATTGTTTGGAAGACCAAAAGATATTTTCAACATGCAGCCAACAGGCTGCACGTTGAAAATATTAATTTGTCTACGACAAAATAAAGAACATTCACTCTTCCAGTTGAAGCCAATTTTAACTGATATGGTACATAATATGACAATACGCAGGGCCAAAGAAGGAACCTCAAAGTATCCAACATATTGAAATACTTCATTCCGCAACCATTACCCCAAAAACATTTTATGCAATCGAATTCCTGCAATTGTTTAATTTCAGCCAAACGTGAATACGTATCACAGTACGAAATATTTTCCCCAGGCGACCATTATAACGTTCAGGCGAAAAAAATATGGTCGCATCATTTTAAATTTGGCATTCAAATATCTTTCGTCAAGTTTTGCCCTTCAGACAACCTTTTTCTGATTCTTAAACAGGGGGGTCAAGCAACAAATAGGAGAGAAAACTAACAGAAAGGGAAGTGGTGATAATAATAATAATAACACTTTGGCCAGCCGCTGATTTGTCGCGGTTCTCGGACGAGAAGGCCTTGGTTAGTTTAAACAGTATTTATTTCCAACAGCAAGTAATAAAAACATAGATACAATTGATACATATGAGTTTGGATGATGGAAGCGGATTCAGCAACAAGCTGTGTAGCTTATACAAGGCTGTTTCCGTGGCACAGGTTTTATCACAAAAGAAGTTATACAGCGTGACAAACACATTGCACTTGTAAAATATTGTGTTAGCATTTGCCTAAACCAGTTGAGTGGATACATATAAATATCTATTTTAGATAGGTGCGCATTCACTCAGACACGCAGACGCGCGCCCAGCCTCACACAGACACACACACACACAGACAGACACACACACAAACACACAGAGACACACACACACAGACACAGACACACACAAACACACACACACACACACACACACACAGACACACACACACACGTACGCGCACACACACATTTAGAGAAGAAAAAAAATGGTGTGAGAAAGAGAGGAAAGAATTAGGGAGGAGGAGCAGGGATCCGAGAAGTAAGTCACTTGTTCACCTCCCTTCTGCAGTGGCATAGACTTTAAATACGTGGAAAAAAACAGAGAGATAAGCGTCTATGACATGATTCGGAGAAGCAGTGATCAGGGTTAACAGGCTCATGCTGCTGACAAGTGGTGGTGACAGGTTTGGATAGGTTATACGGGCGCGGTCCGGCCTTGAAAAGCGACATTTCCTATTTTTTTCACATTGTTGGTGACGCACGGAGGGGTATGGGTGGGTTGGTGTTGGGAAAACCTGTTTGATCGACTAATGAATGTGTGAACAGCTTCGAAGATCTCTCTGTTAATTACATTTGGGTAGAATTCACTTCCGTATAGGAGTATGCTTGTATTTATCACATATGGTAATTTACCAAGAGTGTCTATTCTTGTGGGGTCGAAATATGGACACTGGAAGAAGTAGTGATCAGTTGTTTCGCGTCCGCCACACAAACATGCATAATGCCCCGAGAGGTGGTTATTGAACAAGTCATCGTTAAGATTACTGCAGTGTAGTCGGAGTCTACAGTGTAAGATTTGTGCCCTACGGGATTTGTGGCTATAGTAGAATTCAGGTACTCTTGGCCTGTTGGAGTCTAGAAATTCTTTGAAGTTGGGAAGTGACTTATTGAACCTTATTTCGGTGGGTAATGTATTCCACAGTCTTGTGGCAGATGGAAGAAAGGAGTTGCTGTGCTGCTCGGTTCGGCATAAAGGGGTGGTTAAATCAGTAGTCCCGCGTAGGTTGTATGAGTGTCTTTCTGCGGATGCAGGTGGAATCATGTTGGAGATGTAGGGGGGTACCAAGTTGTGGCACATCTTAAAATATTGTGTTAGTCTGTGCTTTTCACGCCGTGTTTCTAGTGTCTCCCACCCCATTTCATTAAGAAGTGAGGTTCTACCCACACTCCTAGTTCCCCCGGATATGATACGTGCTGCCTCGGTCTGTATTTTATCAAGTTCGTTTTTTTGCTGGTTAGTACAGTTGTCCCAAACAGTGTCTGCATATTCTAGAAGAGGGCGTATAAACGCAAGGTATATTTTCTCAAGGGCTTTTCGGTCTAGTTGGAATTTAAGCTGTCTGATTAGATTAACTCTTTTCCATGCTTTGGACTTAATGTCATTAATATGAGTGGCCCAGCCGCCATTGGGGTCAAATGTCAGGCCAAGATGTTTGTGATAGTCAACTTCCTTGATATCAGTGCCAAACATTTGTAGTGTGGGGTGGTTCGGTTTGATAGTTTTCCGGGACATGATCAGAGATTCGGTTTTGCATGGGTTGAAGTCAACAAGCCAGTCGCTTGACCATTTTTCTATAGTTTTTATATCTTTAGTAAGCATGTTTGCCGCGAGTTAAGGGTTTTCAACGACGAGAAAAAGGGTAGTGTCGTCGGCGAAGAGGCGTATATTACTCCTAATATCGTGGACAAGATCATTTATATAAATTAGAAATAACAAGGGCACCAGTATAGACCCCTGGGGAACTCCAGCTGTGACTTCTCTCCAAGAGGACGACGCTGAGCTGAGTACGATTCACTGTTGTCTATTGTTTAGATAATTTGCAAACCATTTCAGTAAGATGCCCGTAATTCCGATTTTTTCAAGTTTATACAGATGGCCAGTATGCCACACCTTATCAAAGGCTTTACTGACGTCACAAAAAATTACTCTAATTTCTTTACCTTCGTCAAGGGCAGCGCTAAATGTATGATAAATGTCGGTCAACTGAAGGACTGTGGAGTCTGAGGGCAGAAACCCAGATTGGAGATGTGTTAAAAGGGCATTGTTTTTAAGAAATTCTAATACTTTTCTGAAAACACATTTTCCGAATATTTTACTCACGCAACTTAGTAAATTGATCGGTCGATAGGTTACAATTGAATCTTCGGCACCTTTTTTATGCACAGAACGATGTTTCCCAGTTTCCACTGACCGGGGAAATGGGATCTTTGCAGCATCAGGTTAAATATTTCTTTCAAGGGTTCAGCCAGGCTCAATGAGCATCTTTTTAATATTTGTGGGCTTATTTTATCAGGTCCACAAGCTTTGGAGACATTGAGTGAATTTATAGCGTCGGTTACATCTTGCACACTCAAAATAATAGAGTCGAGTTGCGAGCGATCTGTGTCAATGTTCTGTGGGGGTAATTGGTGGTTCGCGTCATCACATGTTGATATCGAGCAGAAATGTTCGTTTAAAATTTCGCATTTCTCATCTTCTAGGGAGACTACTTTGTCATTCACAATCAGGTCGGGTACTGTTTTCCTCGTATCAGACAGTAAGTTTTTCAGTGATTTCCACTACTGCGATGCTGGAGTTGTGGGGGAGTTTATTTTAGCTTCAATCTTGGCGTTTTAGTTTGTTTTTGCTCTACGGATGGCCGACACAGTTTCATTTCTCTTCAGACGATACCTTTCCCAAGCTTGGGGTGGTTTTCGTTTAGCACTGCGATAACGCCTTTTTCTTTGGCAGATAAGTTTTCTATTTCATTGTGCATCCACAGGGGCTGGTCGGGACGTGTAGTGACAATTTTGCTGGGGATGTATTTTGGTATTTTTTCCTTTAGAATATTAGTAAAGACCTCAGCTAAGCTGTCGATTGGGCAATCATTAGTTAACGAAATCCAGTCAACCGCAGACAAGTCGTAATTTAGGCAGTATAATTTATTTATGTGGTATCATGTGGGACATTTATGGTGTTTAGTTACGACAACTGCCATTTAAATGCACAAATAAAATTAACTACAGCAACAAAGAGTGGAACAACCATCATTATTAACAGTCCCACATTAAAATAAATTGTATTGACCAACTGATTTAGTTTATAGAGTGTGTGATTGTTATTCTATGCTTTACTTTACATAATATATTTTGAAACTATCGCCCTCCAAGAATAGTTTTCGGGAAGGTGGACTGTTATTCAAACTGGCCGATTTTACAGCAACAATGGCTTATTTGTTGATTGAATCCACTTTGGTAGGCGGCCAGTGAAAGGCGTGAACAAAATCACAATTATTTCGGTTAATAATTTCATTTACATGTAATTTCATAAGCATTCGGGTAATCTAACGGTTCTAACCACGAGGGAGTGTTGTTGTTTGTGGATTCGACGTTAACCAGCGATTTTGGTGGCATCGATTTCATATTACAAGGCTTAAGGGATAAGATCGGGGTGGATCGATTTGACACTGAATATAGTTGCGTGGCAAAGAAAGTGAACGTTACGGTGTTCCCTAATTTTACTGAGGATGGACAGCAAAAAGCGTTGTTGTTCTCTTATTTTGAATCATTTGGGTAGCAGACAAACAGGGAAACGGAAACAGGAAGTTGTGACAGATATAGTTCGGGTTTCAAGCAAATGATATTTTCGTACAAACACAAGTATGACGATTACCATTAATGTTTTTGTGGATATATTAGTGTTTTGAAACCTACTTATCCAGTTTAATAGTTTTTGTATAGACAACAATCAAATTATAATATTACGAAACAGAGGCGTTGTGATTCATTTCTAGAAATGGCATCCCTGGATAAGGAAATTGAAAAATAGTCCTACAATTTCGACTTTATCTCGCATTAATGGGGTTGTCAGTGTAACTTTCTCCCGTGAATGTATTAAGCGTTTTCAATTCCATCTACTTGCAAATTTGAGCAATCGATTTGAGAAGAGTGTGACCGTTTCTGCAGTTCTCAGATATTTGAAAACCATATTTTGCCCAAGTTCACGATTCGCTGTATATGGTTGCAAGCCGTCATGTGACCGATTTCTCCAAAAAATCAAAAGGAAGCTTATTTCTTTTTCGTGCCTTGTCTTTTGAGCGTTTGTAACACATCGGAGTCGAAATGGTAACATGTGTTTTCTCCGTGTTTGGAGTTCGAAGTAATATATTTGAAATCTTGTCATTGGAATTACCGATCTATTCGTGATTTTTGCAATTTTTTACTTATGCCATTGGAAACTTGTCAATGGTCAAAATCGTAAAAAAATATTTTGTTTGTGTGAAAACGTGAATATATTACATTTCCTTGTCTTCTAGCCATTATTATGTTATATAATATGACTTTGTTTAATTCTTTTATCAGTATTATGGGTACTGGTGAACATTTCAAAAAACTTCCCGAAGTTTTGTTGGACGACCCCTTAACCACGACCAACAATAGGAGTACATTATTTTTTTAGGAATCCGGACATTCATAGAAGACTCACCCGGCATTCTTTCTAATAATAGACTGTTATTGTTCTACTACGAACATTCAGCCTGATCTGGCCGAGTTTTTAACCCGAGTTAAAATTGGAATATCCGTTTTTAGCGTTCGTTCGACGTGTTGTGCAGAACATGATAACTCACCGACTAAACACTGTACAGATTTTCAATGTTCAGTATGAAAAAATTATTTCATGTTTTTTTCCGTATTAAATAATGCTTCGCCCATCGACCGCTATCTGGCCGAGTAACCTTGGTCTGTTGTATTATGCAATCGGAAATTTCTTCCCAGAAGAATGTATTACATATCAGTGCTCTTGTTTTCTTTGGTTTTGAAAATGTCAATGGTATGTTATTTATTAGATATGATTTTTTTTCCAGATTTGCCCATTATCAAGCACAACTGATATGACTTTAAACTAGGCTGATGTCATGCTGATCTCGGCTGGTATGACCAAAGTCGGAGTAGTTCTTCTTGTTGCGTCGTTAGAGGGAGCAACGAATTTGTTTACGCTAAATCTCGTTAACCGTCGAACGCAATCATGAGAACTGTTGTTATATAAATTATAGTGGACTGAAACGGAGTTTTTGAATGACAAGGAATTAATGACGACAATGAATGGAGACTGTGTGGAGGAAGAGAATAAAGCAATGAGTTGTACAGAAAAATGAAGACAAAACTAAAAATTCAGAAACGTAAATAGGGATTCAGCAGCGAGATAATAGACAGTTCAGCTATTCGAACGTTGCAGGATTCCCCAGAGGGGAAGTTGCGACGTTCGGATACCTGAACTAGAACTAGTGGACCCTTAAGACTTTTGGAAAAAAAGGAACAATAAACCTGGCAGAACAGCGGAACGGATCTGACAACATTTTGTAATTATTTGTTTTGGTTTAATAAATAAAGAAGTTATTACTTAGATATTTTCATATCGGCCGATATCAGCCCTCAATAACTTCACTTCAGCCTTCGACATTCTCTCTCAGGCCGATTTGAGGTTACCTCCGACTGATATCTCGGCCACTATGAAACTGAAGTAATAACCTCTAATTATGAGGATCAGTAGAGGGAAACGGAAACGAGTGACCCAGTAAAAATTAATTTCTAGCCCACCCCAAATTTAAGCGTGAAAACAATGGAAATTTAGCTTGAAACATTTTCTAGCCTAATTAAATTCAGCTAAAATCGGACTTAGTAAATTTTCACCTGGGCTGGTATTTTGGCTATGGTTAGTCCAAAGGGAATTTGTTTGTTATAATAAGAAGCAAATTAAGCTCGAAGTGGCCTAGAAAAAGACGATCTTTTTCCCTTACAAATTTCTCATAGGAACGTGTAAAAGTGTGAAGATCGCTCGCCACGGACATTTGCGAAAAAGAATTGTTCCTGCCTATCGTCGCCTCTTTGCTAAGTGTTATTCGAATAGAGAAATTTTTGTCGAGAATTGTAGAGCGGTCCCTTCGTTCTTGTCCTCGCGAAGTGGACTACAAAAATACGATATCGAAAGCGCTCTGTTACCATACAAATTTCCCATTGGAATTTGTAAAGTTGCGTGATCTCGGCACCCGGCAGACTCGTAATTTTGAAATTATTGCCTTTCTGCTCCGTGTTATTCGAATGGAACATTGCTAAGAATTGTAATGGGTGGCTGATCACGAAGAGAGGAGAACAAATTTAACGACGTCGTCATTGGCACAAGGAGTGAAAAACATCAGCTGTTTTTCTTCCCTTATATTTTAAATTAGAACCTCGGGAAAGGAATTACAAGCCATTAGTATCAGGCTAATAGCATCAAGCAATGCCAATTCGTTGGTATACACCGGCTCTGTTAGATTAAACATATTTTATTTGCAAACAAAAAAGCAACGGGATTGGAGGACAATTGCTCAACACTTAGCTAAGCCTCCTCTCCAGTGCATTAACAATCCAGTATGTTATGATAGCAGTTGATAATGTACAAAAATAATAATGTTTTTTTGCAGATTAAAAAGAGAAAAGGAAAAGAACAAAGGCATTAACGAACAAATGTGCAGCAGAAAGATAAGGCAAAAGCGAAGGGGAAAGGGTTCTAGTTGATTTAGGTACATTGATTAAATAATTGGTATATAAAACTTTCCACTAAGCTAGGTCAATTTTGTATGGGTTGAGCTGGCTCAGGAGCGCATGCACACACTCACGGACCCACACGTGCACCCACACAAAACTCACTCTCACACACGCACGCAGATCCACACACTTACACACTCACATACATCCAGATCTTCTTCTATTCTGACTGCGGTTCGGACAGGTCAGCGGACAGAGAGCAAAGTGCAACAGCACAACTCGAAGCTGGTTAGACACCTTTTAAGTCCGGAAGGAGTGCAAGTAGTAGAAAGCAGGTTATCCCTGACGAAGTTTGGATAACGTTCATGACTGCAGAAACCGGACCACATCCACCTAGGCCTGTCGAACCTCGCGAGCTGGACTGAGCTTAGTGTTCCTTAACCACACAGAGAAGTACCGTAAATTATTTAGTTATACGATAATTTAAAAACGGTTTGAATCGCGGATAAATCTTTGAACATTTTTGAACAAACATGTGTTTACATCACAACTCAGAGTGGCAACGCCTTACAACAGTTGGGACGTATCTGTGATGTGGTACGGTCGAATGCTCTCAAATAATTCATTTCTGATCGCGTTATACTTAGGGCATGTCATAAAAAAGTGATGAGCGTCTTCAACGGTTTCCCCGCATGAGCACGAGGATGTTTCCGATATATGGCTCTTGAACTTGTGTGCATTGAGATCACTACATTCATTTCGAATCATGCAGTGAAGAATGTTAAGGTTTCTTCTACCCACATTAAAATGTGTGGGAGGCCTATAAATTGGAGGTCCTAACTTCTTTTTGAATTCGAGCACTGAAGTCGAATTCTTTACTGACTCGGGTGGGTAGACTGTTCCAGATATCAACACAAGACGGGATGAAGGATCGCTTTAAAAGTTCAGTTCATGTCCTAGTGTGTACAAAATTTAAAGCCCCCCCCCCCCCCCCCATCCCCTGAGGTTGTATGGGGAAATTTCATTAAAGCGCGGAGGTAACAGTTCAACAAAGTAATCGGGAGCAGAGCCACTTACAATTCGATAAAATAGTCACATCTTTTGGGCATATCGTCTGCCCTCGAGACTCTGCCAACCAAGTTCAAACAATAAATTTTGACGTGAAACGGACCTAGTCAGCCCACTAACAATTCGAGCTGCATCGCAATGAATGTCATCAAGACGTTTCAGCAGATATGCGCTTGCGCAACCCCACACTGAACTTGTATATTCCAGAATAGGCAAGATGAAAGATAGATACATGCGTTCTAGTGTTTTTCTGTTAAGGGTATATTTTAGTTTTCTGAGCTGTGTCAGTCTAACACTCGCTCTTTTGCAGATAATGTCGATATGGTGATCCCAGGACAGGTTGCCCTGTAAGGTTAGTCCCAAATGTTTGTGTGTTTCAGCACATGTCAGAACAGTGTTCGAAAACACGATATCTGGACAGGAAACATCTCCCCGAAGGGTAAATTTAACCAGGTTTGTTTTATCGGGATTAAACCTAACAAGCCAGTTATCAGGCCATATGTTTATCTGATTTAGATCTTGGTTCGGGCGTTAGCTACATCAGTTGCCGAAGGTGTGCTTTTGCTGAAGCACGTGTCATCAGCAAGGAGTCTTGCGAGAGAGTCCAGATTGTCTGCTATATCGTTGATATACACCAACAACAGGAAGGAACCAAGCACTGAACCCTTTGGGACACCTGCTTCAATAGTTCCGTAGTCGGAGTAACATTGGTTCACTAAAACACGTTGTTTGCTATTGGATAAATAATCAGTGAACCAACTTAGCAAGGTGCCAGATATTCCATAACATTCAAGTTTGAATACCAGTCCCCGGTGCCACACTCGATCAAAAGCCTTGGAAATATCACAAAACACACCACAGGTGAACTGTCTTGAATCAACGGCGCTACAAAGATTGTGATATACTTCGATTAGTCGGAAAACTGTACTATTTTTAGGAAGAAAACCAGATTGGTACTTATATAATAAGTCATTCTCAACAAAATGTGTGAGTACATATTTGAAAACTACTCTTTCCATAACTTTGCCAACACATGATAGGAGGGATATTGGTCTGTAATTGTTGGCATCGAGTCGATTACCTTTCTTAAATATTGGAGTTACATCTGCTAATTTCCAGTCACTTGGATAAGTGCCACATGACAAGGATTTTCTAAACAGTAAAAACAGGGGCAAACAGATTGTATTTCTGGTTTCTCTCAGGAGTCTATGACTTATATCGTCATACCTACTGGCTTGTTTGACAGGTAGTGTCTTTATGATATTCGCTATATCTATTTCCGTAAATTCGGTATCCGTTAATATATTATCACATCTAGTCGCGAAAGGGGGCAGATTTTTACTATGACTGTCCAATTTGCTGTTCTTTAAGAATATGTTATTGAGGAGCTCCGCTTTCTCCCTGTCGTCATCCACAACTTTCAGTCCCATTTTACTAGTATATTGTAGTGAGGGAATACCTGAGTTGTCTATGAAATTATTAAGAAATTTCTTCACTACGTACCAGAACTGGTTGGAATTGGTGTTGACAGATAGGGACTCATCTACTTTATCAAGAACATTTTTTTTCGCTGTTTTTTTCATATTGTTAACCTTATTTCTAAGAGACTTGTATTTTTCCCAAAGCGAAGGAGTCTTACATTTTAATGCTAGGCTTCTTGCCCTATCCCTTTGGCGGATTATTTTTCTAAGATTATTGTCAAACCAAGGTTTATCATTTTTGCTTAGTGTTACTTTGTGTCTGGGTATGCAGGATTGCGCTAGTTCCGAAAGTTTACATCGAAAATTTGTAACTGATTCATTGATATTGTCTGGTACACAGATAAGAGTTCCCCAATCCGTGTCGTGTATCAGGTTATTTAGTCTACCAAAATTGACTTAATTGTAGTTCCAAACATATCTTATACTACAGCTCTGTTACAGTACGGCCATCGTGGATTAGTAACTTTCTTCGGGTGGGCAATATTTTCGCGGACGCAATAACATTAGTTTCCAAACAGTAATTATAGGAATAATCATAGAAATTTAATTAATTAATTATAATTTTACTCATGATGATTTTTATTACTTGGTAAACGCATGCGCGGACATCACTGCTGTCACTGTTCGTCTCCGAGTGTTGGGAGGAGAGAAGAGGCGAGGGAATAGAGGGGGCAGTTGCAAGCACAGGGGTAACCAAGGCCTTCTCACCCGAGAACCGCGACAAATCAGCGGCCGGCCAAAGTGTTATTATTATTACGGCCCATTACAATTTTTTCGAAGAATTCTAATGCATAACTACAGAAGTTAATTAAAAAATAGAAATAATTAAATTTTTAATTGCTTGCATATGTGTCCCATGAACCAGATTTCTAATTGTCCATTGTCCATTCGAATCTTCAAGCAAAGCCACTGAGAAAAATTAGTCCTATAATTCTTTTTCACTAAAAATCTCCTTTGTTTTCAGTGGATAACAGCTTATAACAATGGATATAACTACACGTGAATGATCGAACAGATCAATTCATTCGCCTTTATTTAAATAAACAACCTTTAAATGTGTCCCGACAATTGTTGTATATTCATATAGGACAGAGCTGGTTAATAAGGGATGATCACAATTATTGTGTACAATATATGAAACGTAAAAGGTAACTGAAAAGTAATTGAAAGTGACGGTAAATGTTTGCATTTTTAAGTGTGATTAATTACAGCACAGTTGTATGCGATTGAAAATCCGCAATTACAAATTTCTTTCAATTAATATGTAAATTGTTATTAATTACAGATAATTAAAATTACAAACTACCATTACCCCAGCCGTAGATTCTTTGTCTGTATTTAAAGAAGATTATTCTTTAGGGTGTATCGGCATTAAAAGCCCAGATGTTTTAGGAACACTGATAAAGAGGCGGATACAGAAGGGAGTCTGGGTTTTGTGAAACAATTTGCATTTCGAAGAAACATCTTTCAAGTAACGGGTTTTTGAACAAAAAGAAATACATGTCACAGTAAACTTGTAAAGGTAGGTGATCATGGCACGATCAATTATTCAACATAAATCCAAAAGTTCTTTCTTTTCATCTACATGTTTGTATTTCTTCATTGTTTTAAGCTGTTACTGTAATAGTGGACGCTTGTTTAATTATTTAACCCTTTACCCAACGTAGACGATATCAAAATTTATTATTTTAAATATCATCAAAATTTATTATTTTAAATATCATTTTTTAAAATTTTTCAACAAATTTAAAAAAGTAAAAAAAAACTTATCATGTGACCACTCGTTGGAACGAGCTCGAGGAGCTCGTTCCAACGAGGGGTCACATGATATGGTTTTGTTGAATTTTTTTTAGAAATAATGTTTTTTCAACTGCTGAATTTGCATATTACAAGGGCGGATGCGGCGATTCGTTTGGGTAAATGGTTAAAAGTGACAGTACGCATACGGATATCGCACTGGAAAACTGATAACTGGACCTATTCCTACTCATTCACATTCTAGACAAGAAGAAATTTGAGAATCCAACAAGCAAATATGTAGCTCATGAACCACGCGAGTAGATTACCCGATGTCCCACGAGTTTCAGATTGCTCTGCTGAGTGCTCACTACCTACAGCATTAACAAATAAGGGCGTGTGTAACATTCATCCCATGCAGTACGGCTGCCGTGTACTGGCCACTTTCCATGGGTGGCCAATATTTCCTCGAGGCAATAATATTAAATTACAAACACTATTTATATGAATAATCATCAAAGATGTAATTAATGAAGCATCGGGTACAACCCGGTGCTTCATTAATTAGACTTTTTCTGTTGATGATTTGTATTACCTGGGAAACGCATCACTGCCCACGCATGGATTTCAACCAGTACACGGCGCCTGTACTGTAGGTGTGGACGATTACGAGCATCAGTTTGCACAAATTGAATAAATATATATATACTTTTGAAACTCCAGCGTCTGTGGACATTACGAACTCAGCGACCGCCCGTCTCTCTAAAAAGCATGTTGGATACGCCTCTGAACCCGCCACCCTAATATTCTTTTCAAAATACTGTTAAACACAGTAATTCTAGATATGTAGATGATAAAGGCTACTTACTCCGGCTTGTGAGTTCATAAAATCTAAAACCATCACTTGGTTCCAAGACACTCCTTGGGGCGTACAACACCTTTCCATAAATCTGGCACTCTTTGGTTTCTTCGTTGTAAACAAATGACAAACAATCTTCGGAGTTCGCACATGTGACAGCACACTCTATCTCAGAACTTGCTTCCGTGAGGAGTAAAGTGTCATTAATGCCGACTTTGTTTTTCTTACTTCCAATCTGTACAAAAAGATACTGTTTATCAATGTTCGGATTTGTTGCTGTTACACACGAAGCAATGAGAGATACCCAACAAAGTAACATCCATTCCATAGCCTTGAAGATATGACAAATGTGACGCTTATAAAGTAAAAGCAGAGAAACTGTAACTCGTTTTATCTGCAGCAAACTGAATGTATAGACAATCAACGCTTGCTTTTACCTTCTTTAAGCTAATCGATTTCATATATATTATATATGTATTGCTGAATGACGCGTGTTGCCGTTAAAAAGAATTAGTTCACCTTTCAACCAGCTGGGCAAGAAGTAATAATTATAATCGAGCTAAATGCATTCATGAATTTGAACAACCTCTACAGTGCGGTAAATTTTAGAGCACGGGACAGGTTGTTCAAATTCGTGAAATACTGGCAGCGAAGTTAGTAATTGGCTTTCACCCTGCCCGTTGTTCAATCATAAACCAACGGAGGAATTCATTTGATGTCACTTGAACACCTAGTCTATTGTTCTATCGGGTATTTCAAGTTATTTACATACCACGAAAATACAAGAGGTGTAACTTCTCTTTTCTCTGTGTTCAGCGAAAGAAGAGGTATAATTTGCCCACCTTTTATAGCAAATATATTTTATCTCTTTACCTAACGTAACTACCAAACCCAGCCAGCGTTATTCAGAAAAATCGCCATTCAAACAGTACAATTTGATAAATTAAAGGTGAGCTCGTCCAAACTGGAGGGGCGGAAGAGTCCAATCTTGCCATTAGGAGGTACAACATTAACTGGTTGACATAGGCACGATCTTCATTTGGTAAATATTGAGTGTCAATGGACCGAAGTAGTCACAAAACGTCGTAAGTCATTACTGCTGGGAGTGTTTTACCGCCCGCCTAATAGTCCAGTCCAACTGTGGAATATTATTTCTACCTCCACTGAAAAACTAAAGATACCCGAATAAAATATTATATTGTGACTGTTGATTTCAACGATAATCAGTTTGTGCCATTGGTAAACAAGTTTTTGGAAATTGTTAAATGTTTTATCTTAGCCCAGCTTGTGAAGAACCGACATGATTTACTGAAATTTCAGCGTCGCTGCTCGACCTATTTGTCGTGACTCAGTCAGTGAACGTCGTGACGTGTGAAGTTCTAGATCCTTTTTTTCAGACATGATCCGCTATCAGAAACAATTTTCTATCGAAATTGATTTAAAAAAAACCAGACCCAGTTGCTTTTAAGAACCGTGTCTGGGCTTAAGCATTAGGTGACTACATACATCTAAATAATGCAATCGCAAACGAACAATGGAGGCTAAATTTTTGGTAACCCTAACCTGGACACTGTTGTATCTGATTTTACCAGCAAAATACTTTAGCTGGCATCTGAGCATATCCCGAATAAATACGTAACCTTGAGAACCAATCAACCCATTTGGTTTCATAATAACATTCGACTACTTATCAGGCAAAGAAAACGATTGCATCGTGCTGCCAAACGGAGTGGCCTTCCTCAAGCATTGGGTAAAAACAAACGCAAATGGAATGAGGTTGTTTCGGCGATACGGAAGTCTAAAACGTTCCATTTTACCAAAGTTCAAAATGTGCGGAAAAGCTCAGAGACTTCTCCAGCACAATGGTGGAAGATGCTCAAATAATTTGTAGCCGATAATACCTCATCAGGGACCCCAACTATAATCCATCAACCCAAAACGTATTCGTCGAGTATTGAGAGAAAGATGCGGGGATCAACGACTATTTATGTACTATCTCTTGTGGAGACGAATCGTAAGCCTCGCTGCTAACGTCTGTTCCACCATCCAGTGAAATTCTAGATAGCATAACGCTCCGCTGCCGCGAGGTTCAACAAACACTTGAAACAATAAATGTGACCAAAGCCTCTGGTCTGGACCTGGACAGCTCTCGTCTACTCAGAGAGTGTAAAAATTCGTTGTATGAACCACTAAAGATCCTTTTTAATATCTTATTGAATAACTGCTACTTCTCATCTGCTTGGAAAAAAAATAATGTGTCTCCAATTTTGAAGAAAACTCCTTCCAACTTAGTCACTAATTATCGTCCTATATCGTTGATTAGCTGTGTAGGCAAAGTATTTGAGAAATATATCTTTAGGCGTCTATGGAAATTCCTGGATGATAAGACTATTCTCAGCCAATTTCAAAGTGGTTTTACACCTCAGGACTCTACGCTTCTCCAACTAACAGATATATACGATGAGTTTTGTCATGCCCTGGATGAAGGCAAGGAGGTCAGAGTAGTTTTCTATGATGTGACAGAAGCGTTTGATAAAGTATGGCACTCTGGTTTTGATATACAAGCTGGGGAAGGTCGGAATTGGGAGAGAATTACTGGATTTCCTCAGATCGTATCTTTCGGGTAGATCCCAGCAGGTTGTTATAACAAGCGAGTCCTCTTCTTGGAGATGTGTCTACTCCGGAGGCTCGATTCTTGGTCCCCTCTTATTCCTCATGTACATCAATGACATAACGGAATTTTATCAGCAGTCTACGTCTCTTTGCAGACGAAACATCTCTTTATCTCATTGTAGAAAATCCTGCCCAAACAGCTAGTTTAATCAATCGGGACCTGGCTATAAATGAAAATTGGGCAATATCTTGGCGGGTTGAATTTAATCCACAATAAACTGAAACTATGTTCATATCTCGGAAAACTAATCCCCGCTCTCATTCACAAACATTTAGGTGTTATATTAAATACTAGTTGCACATGGACTAATCACATTGATTATATCTGCGCCAAAGCCTGGACACGTATCGACTTAATACTAAAGTACAAAATCATACTTGATAGATGCGTTCTGGAAAAAATCTATTTTGCATTTATAAAACCCCTACTGGAGTAAGTTGATACGGTCTGGAATAACTGCAATGAAGCGGGTATTGCTAATATAGAGGGGGCTTCAGGTGGCAGCAGTTGGGATTGTTATTGGGGGAACTGTCAGTGCCAGTATACTTGGAAACCTGCTGGGATACCATCCAAGACAGGCACAGGAAACACTAACTAATGCAGTTTTTAAGACGTTCTACCCACATAAAGCCTCAACACATTGCTAGTAAGTTCCCGCCATTAATGTCGGCGATCAGCATGACACATAATCACCGTTCTAGTGGTAACCTCGGGACCCCCTCTGTCGAACAAATTTGTACCAACTTTCTTTCATCCCAGAAGTAACTAAACTATGGAATAAAATACCATTGCCTACAAGAGAGAATAATTCTTACAGCAGTTTCACGAATTATTTAAATCATAATAGTCGACGGCTGCCATTCTTCTTCTTTAGTAATGCTAAAGCACAGATATACCATTGTAGGTTGCGCCTGGGATGTAGTAATCTCAGCTCACATTTGTATGCTAATCACATATCCCTGTCACCTTATTGCCAGTGTGGGGAGATTGAGTCGACCGAATATTTTCTGCTAATGTGCCCACTCAACTTCAATATCCGTGACCGTACCATCGGTCAACTATCATTTACTCCAAACGTGCTAACCCTACTCTATGGCTCCGAGTTCAAAGCAATGAAGATAATAGCTCTGTTTTTGATCTGGTCCAAGATTATATTGTAGCTGCAAAGCGCTTTCAGTAAATGTACGTGTGTATTAAAGAGGATTTAAAACCGTCGCTGATCGCAGACCTGGAAGATGTCAGCACCTCGGCTGAGGTATCGAAAGAAATTGGATGGGTAAAGATCAATCTAAGAAACAAAAGTATTGCCCTTGGGATTTGTACTGAGTAGTGGAGGGAAGCAAACCCGAGTGGAATGACTTGATGTACTCAACACTAAGGTCCAACATCACAGAACTAGAAAACAGGGGGCTCGGTATAATTCTGATGGGTGACTTTAATGAATACATATGTTATAAGGAAGAAGGCATAGAGGGCGGGGACAAGAAAGTCAACAGGAATGGAAGGAAGCGGTCTGAAGATTCTGAACAGGGACGCGAGGTGTAAGGGGAAGTGGACCTGGGAGAGGAACGACAGAAAATCAGTAATAGACTATATTCTCACAGATATTAATTTATGGAAGGGGTGATAGGGGTAGAAGTGGATGATGAGGGTAAAATGGAGGTGGATAGTGATCACAACTTGATTACAGTGACGATCATGGCCAAACACCTAGTAAAAAGCAAAGGAAGCTTCAAGGAGATTTGGGGACTCAAAAAGGATGCTGACTGGGTGAAGTTCGAAGAAAAATTGAAACCAAAGCTTGCAGCCGCTTACAAGGGGGCAGTGTCCAGAAGATGGCCGACGCCATAATTGCGAACCTAGTGGAGGCAGGGAAGGAAAGTGTAGGAAAGATTAGGGTGCCAAAACGGGAACTTGGGTACAGAGTGAACGAAGAACTGAAAAGTGTCATAAGCGGTAGAAAAGCTAAATGTGCTGCATACAGGAGAAGTAGAAAACTTAAAGGGGCGGAAAGCAACGAGGCCACGGTAGCAAAGGAAGAATACCAACAAGCACGAAATAAAGTAAATAAGATCAAAGACGATAATCGGAGAGTGCGAGATAGGACGATAAGAATGACAGGGGGTCGAGTTCGAACGTATTTTGGAAATGGGTGAATAAACGTAACAAAGGAAGTAACCCACAGAGTATTAAAACAGATGGCTGAGTTACAGACAATCAAGATCAAATCGCATTGTTACAGACAATCAAGCACTGGGAAAAGGTAAACGATAAGCGATGGGGAATCCACCAGAGTGTCCGAACCAGGTCGAGGAAATCTATCGAACTTCGTGTGCAGCGAAATTAAAACGGAGGAGGTGCGAAAGGTGATCTCAAAATTAAGGATTGAAATAGCGGGAGGGATGGACGAAATTCCGAACCAGTTTATCAAAAAAGGGGGAGAGGAACTCTTAGAAAGCCTAACTGCCCTATTCAATTTAGCCATAAAAAAACAAGAGGTCTTAAATGAGTGGAGAGAAAGCAAGGCGACATTTATTCACAAAAAGGGGGAAGAAGACGTTTTGGATAATTCTCGAGGGATCTCTGTCAGTAGCAACATTGGAAAAGTTTTCTGTAAAGTCCTCTATGGAAGATTAGAGGAGGTGATTGAGGAGAAGGTTTTTTTGGGAAATATCCAGAATGGCTTCAGGAAGGGAAGGAGAGTCACTGACCATATTTTCACGCTATCCCAAATTATATAATCCGCGAAAGCAGAAAAGAAAAAGATGTTTATGGCCTTTTTGGATGTTAAAAAGGCATTCGATAGAGTGTGGAGGGAGGGTATGTGGGGCAAGCTTGAGGCTCTGGGCTTGGGAGGCGAGTTTGTTAGAATTATGAAAGCATTATATAAAGATGTACAGAGTTATCTTAGCCTGGGAAATATACCGTGTGCCTATGGAGATAGGCCTAAAACAGGGGTGTATCCTTTCGCCAATTCTTTTTGCATTGTACATCAAAGGTTTAGGAGATGAACTCCTGCATAGCGACGAGGGGGTAGCAGTTGGGGACTTGAAGAAACAGGAGCTATTTTTGCAGACGATATGGTGCTAGTGTCAGAAAGCGTAGAGGGGCAAGCGAAAATGCTGGGAATGGGAATTGTTGGGAAATATGGGAGCAAATGGAGTCTCGAACGTAACGAAAGCAAGAGCAAAGTTATACCTGTGGGCCGCAAAGTGGACCCCACTCGAAGGTGGAGAGTGGTGAGTTCTGTATTCCGGAAAGTAGCAGCAAACTTCTTAGTGTACGAGAGACAGGTGACTACGAGTATCTGGGGGTAAATATAAACATCACAGGAAGAGGCATCTACCGAAACTGAATGGGGCAAGGGATGTCATCAATCAGTTCGTCTCCGAGTGTTGGGAGGAGAGAAATAGCGTGGGAATAGGGAGGCGGTTGGGTGTACATGGGTAACCAAGGCCTTCTCATCCGAGAGCCGCGATAAATCAGCGGCCGGCCGGCCAACGTGTTATTATTATTATTTTTATTATATATATATTCCAATCTTTGAGGTTGTGCAGCTTTTTGCGCCGGCGTTTCGGCGGTCGCTGTTGTCTTCGTCAGGGTGATTGTAGACAATCAATTAAATTGGTGATTGTAGACAATCAATTAAATTGGTGATTAATATAATTTAGACAACCAATTATATTAAATTGGTGCAGTTGCCCTGTGGAGGGCGGCTGTTGCGATGTGGACGTTGAAGTGGAGAGCTGTGCTGTTTTAGGGATTGAAGTTTGAATTTAATAAAAGAATGTGTATGCCTGCAGTGCTTGTAGTTTGCTGGTATCGTTATCGAATCAGTTCGCACCCTGGTCGGTTTCCTGCTTTTTCTCTTCATTCACAATTCTCTTCTTATTCTTCGACATCTCTGACTTTAATGAGCATGGTTTTAGCAATATATACGCAACTCTATCATTGTCATTGATCCCGGTATATTGTTACATTGTAAATGTTGCATAATTTATATTTCTTGAAACATTTTGAATAAATATTTGTTAACTGGTTGATTGCCATTAGCCACCCCCAGTGCTTTCAGAAAAATGAGGGTATCAGAGCAAAAGCTAACTTTTTCCTTGCTCATATTTTACATTCAGTCAAACGCAAATAATATTTTTATATAAATCTGTATATTACAATTTATAATAAAATGAATATTGAATAACAAATTCAGACCACCAAATATAATCTAGCCCTCAATCAGTTAACATATATAGGCATCGAATAACTTGTTTTCAAGTGTCGTCTGCTGTTAGTGGTAGGTATATGGTTAAGGAAATGCACTTATTTTTAGTATTTAGTTTAAACAATATTTTATTTCCAAAAGGAAGACAGACAAAAAAGGACATACACCAATTGATTTACACTGAGAACAAAAATATCTTGAACGTGGAAATTGATTCAGGAGAAAGCTAAATGCTTATTCGAGGCCGTCTCCTGGTAGTTGTATGTTGCCGTTGTAATGGCTGGTACAGGAATGATTTGGTCTGTATAATAAGATAAACAGACGCATGTAATCGCAATAATAGGTGAATCGAGAGGGGTAAAGGGAAAAGAGAAAAGAGAGAGAGAGAGAGAGAGAGAGAGTGAGAGAGAGAGAGAGAGAGAGAGAGAGAGAGAGAGAGAGAGAGAGAGAGATCCGGCGAGGTGGTAACTGGTCTGCTTTTAGTCGCTGAATGCATCGTGATACAAAATTGTAGAGATGTTACTTACTTGTGGCCCATAACATACTCAGCAAAACCATTTTGATAATAGGATAAATTCGTGGGTCTTCTCGAAGATTAGCCTGTTCATTACGGCATGATGGTGTTCATATCCGTACAGTTAGATGTCGGTTGTAACATTACATTGGAGAGTGCCTAGTGTCTGATCCATTTGTAGAGAAATAAAGGGCACAGTGAAAAAAGTGATCATCAGTTTCACGCTCACCGCCTCGGCAAATACATGTGTCTAACAGAAAGTTGTTGTACAAGTGATCGTTAACTTTACTACCGTTAAGACGTAGGCGACAGTGAATTATTTGGACCCGGCGCGATTTATGAGATTCGTATTTGGTATTAGCCACCTAACTGAACATTTCGGCTCATGGGTGTTGACAGTTTGAGATTAACGCATTCAATCCGGTATGCAAACATTGGCAGGACCGTGAGTAGACAACACAAAAACGCCTAACGGTACAGAAAGACCAATGGTAATTTGATCCAACGACTCTATAGGGTTGTAGAATTAAAATATAAATAATGATAGACTTGCCCGTTTCGCTGTATACAGTAGTGCAAGCGACGAACCATTCGGCGTGAGTGTTGAAGGGGTTAAGGTTCTTAGTTTTGGTGTCAGTGTTGAAACACTGTGTATTTGACAGTTATAAGCAATAGTTGTTTTGACCAGCATGCCAAATTCAAGTGATAGAAGCGTGGGGTTTTACACTTGATATTTTGGGGATTTTTTTTTCTAACAAAACATACAGATGCATAGAAAGTTCAGTTGTCAGTAGTTGTGAGGAATATTTTTTTTACAAATAAACGACTGAACCCCCCTCCCTCAAATACGTCCTCGACAGATCGATCGAGCGCTAAGTCTTTGTTCACGCCTTCCAGGGAATAGTGAAATGGCGAGCATTTTATTTCAAATGCAGGACCTAGTAAACATTCTTTTAGTGAGGCGGGAATGTGGTTTTCAACGAAAAGTGATTATAGCCAGCCCAGTCAATATCCAGTTTGTATCCAGTCCCTTCGAGTACTGACACATGAAACCTCTATATCATGAACCCAAACAGTACTATTCCAAATTGCACTGTTATCTGTTATTGTAAATACGTCTCGTATTGTTTTTGTACATTCTTTTTTGACTTTACTGTACACACTCATTGTAAAATCAATTTGAATTATTTACAAGTTCATCGGTTGAATGTTGTATATGCCTTCCTTTTCTGATCTATTCTCTGTTTCCTTGCAGACTTCACTTCCTTCCAACACAGCTGCCCAAGCGCAGTTAGCATTTGTGTCAATGACATTGGGCTCTAATCCCTCTCTTCGAATGCCCAACTGTTATATTCACCAGAATATGCCCAATGGCTAACTTAGCTATGTACAGACTGCCAATTGCTCGAGCCGCTTCACGCCACAAAGGTGAAGGTCTCAATTCTCAAGATAGCCTCCTGATAAACCTTCTTTTGAGATTTGGAATCAGGTGTTTAACGCTTATGTTATATGTTCAACTAGTTCTTCTATTTACGAGTACCCGGACTTGAACCCCTCTACAAACCAAAATGTATGGTACCGCTAAAAGTCAACCGATGAGAATGTACCAGCATAATTCAGCCCAACATACATGTATGGAATTACCATTTCCGTGTTTGTTCCTGGCTCTGTGTTTTTCTCTTTTTATATGGAAACATTGAGATCAACTCGGGACCTTCGTGTAATTCATCCGTGATATAAAGTACTAACAATTCAGTTACTATTTATTTATGTATTTATTGGTTTTTAAGGTCACATATTTTTGCACAATGGCTAATCATAACCACAACTGATTATTCAAATCATAAGTCGGTAGGGCTAAGCCTCTTCCATTTCAACGTCCAAAGCCTAAAACCCAAGCTATATTTTAAGATGTGAGCTCGTTGACCATGATATATGTGTGCTTGTGGAATCATGGCTCCAGAGTAGTGTCGACAACTCGGACTTGGCAATCCCTGGGTTTCACGACCCGATTGGGAAAGATCGTCCTTCCAGGGTAGGTGGTATCGTTATTCCCCTAAGAAACATAATTGCATTTATACATCGTTCTTATCTGGAAATTGTCAATCTTGAGTGTTTCTAGGTGCATATATTTACTGCTAAAAATAGTTCCCTCCTTCGGGCATTTTACCGGCCGCCTAATTGTGGGACCGAGACCTAGAATCTTATATCGACTTCTTCTGAAAGAGAATTATACACGTGGAACTTAATAAA
This sequence comes from Pictodentalium vernedei, assembly GCA_031216915.1. NCBI lineage: Eukaryota > Metazoa > Mollusca > Scaphopoda > Dentaliida > Dentaliidae > Pictodentalium > Pictodentalium vernedei. Next base: position 475,695,488 of record CM062295.1, read on the forward strand.
GCACCCCCGAAATGTTTCATGACAGTGAAGTTGCTGTTATTGATTATTATGTTTTAGTGATTTCTATTCCTTGCAGTACATTTCATATACTGAAAACTGGAGTTTCTGGTTGATAGCGTATCCCAAACACATCCCCTCGTCCACGTGAAGCATGCCTCCCACTAATGTCACAGAAAAATCTATCATCCACATGCAATATCTAGGTATAAAACAAACAAAAAATGTCACTTCTTTTATTAAAAAATGTTGACATGGCAAGAAGGAGACTGTCAGAGGCACTAAGATGACAAATCGTTGGCATGCATGCAACCGGCATGCCATTCAAAGCTATTGGAAGGCAACTTGGCTATAGTCATTCTGTCGTCAGCAGACTTGACCGCAAACATCAACAAACCAACGATCTTAAAGGCCGACCAAGGCCTGGACAACCCTAAAAGACCTCTCCTCGGGAAGTTCGGAGTCTGGCACGCCTCGTTAGACGTGAACCCTTTTCTTCAAGTGGGGTTTTGAAACGCGGTTGGCTCCAGAACTGTCCGAAACCGTGTCAAAGCACTGGGTATGAGGACCAGAAGGGTCATCAAACATCCAGCCCTGTCCGATCAGCAACAAATACGACGTTTGGAGTGGTATATGGCACAACAACATTGGAATCTCAGGACGTGGAGGAGAGTCCATTGGCCAGACGAGAGTTGGTTCCTGCTTCACGTCTCAGATGGTCGCATGAGAGTGTGGAGGTATAGCAATACTGCTTACGTGCCTAAGACAATCAGACCTACTGTTCCGTATGGTGGAGGATCAGTAATGATCTGGGATGCCTCTCTCATGATTGTGAACTTGATATGGTGCCTCATTTTGACAACCACCCGTTGGCTACTCGCCCTGTATTCATGGACGACAATGCAAAGCCACATCATTCCCAAGCTGCGAGAGAATTCTTTCAGAAACAACTCTATTACAGCACTATCTTGGTCTGTAATGAGCCCGAGTTGAATCCCTTAGAACATATCTGGGTCTATCTTGAACTCCGTATGCAAGCAAGGGATACGCCTTGACAAAATGTGGCCGGTTTGGAAGCAGCATTGCGTGAGGAGTGGCAGCAGTTCCCCTGGGCAGTATCAGAAGGATCACTGGTACAATTAGGATGAGGGTTCAGGCTGTCATTCGGGCACGTGGCGGATACACTCGCTACTGAGTTAGACACTGTTATTGTATTTTAGCAGATCAAAAGTTACATCTTGTGTCGGTAATTACCAGCATTGTTTCATCATGGACCGTTCCAGCACCATACTTGTCGAGAGAACATTTTTACATCAAAAACATTAGTGGCAGATATTTGTAATTAGCGCCATTAAAATTCTGCATATTTTCACCATTGTGTTGTTTTTTGTCAATAGACCATTCTTTCCGTAAACAATCACTTTTGGCCATCTCAAAGATAGCATGAACGTAATGGCAGTTTCTATTAACACCACTGCGAAAAAAACAGGCGGGCGCTTAATTAAGTTCCAGGTGAATAGATGTGCAAACGCTTCCTGTGATAAAAACCGGCGAATTTAACTACGATCAACTCAAATCTAATAACGGCCCCGTCCAGAACCTTTTGAACCTTTATAACTTGTCTCAATCGTCCACCAGCTCACATTCTTTGCGGAAACAACACAAGCTTCATTGTTTGACTTAATTATAACTAGCTGTCCCCATTTGATCGATTCGCATGATGTCGGAGTCCCATTTTTGGTGAGTTAATTTTCTGACGCGGATCTTGTCAGTCTCAACAAATCTATCTAACAGGCTAACAGGAATATGATTTTATCTTCGAAACAGCCCGACCAGATTGTTGATAAGCTTACAAGTCACCTTGACAGGCTAACCACTCAATGTATTCCGAGCAAATTAATCACATTTCGACAGACTGAATCAAAGTGGATGCATAATGAAAGCCGACACTTAATACGCTAGCGCAAGCGCCTTTATCGTTACCGAACTAGCTTGGGCAAAATATCGTAAGAAAAGAAATGGAGCAAGCTCACGTATTAGGAAGTCGAAATTTCATACTTTGCCAAAGTTGAACACACTCTGAATTCGCGTACGATAACCCCCACCGTTGGTGGAAGATGCTCAAACTGCTTTCGGGAAATAAACAAACTGACATACCGAATCTCACCCACAAGGATGTCACTTTTTTTAGTGATGTAAAAAAATTGAGGCCTTTACTGAATACTTCCATTCAATTTCCAGCGTTAATGACGGTAATACTCCTCAACCACCACTCACTTTTGACTCTGACCGACTCACCTTGGACACTACTTTCCATTAGTCCGCAGACGTGCATGAAGCGTTGAATTCCCTCCATACCTCGAAAGCTAATCGGCCTGACAACGTAAGTCATTAACTCTAACGGGATGTTCTTCAACATTAACCGAACCACTAGCTGGTATGTTTAACCTCTGTCAGTGGAAAGAGGCAATTGTTTCACAAATATTGAAAAAAGACTATCGTAACCGAGTGATAAATTATTGCCCAATTTCACTCTTGAGCTGTGTTTGTAAGGCGTTTCAAAGTTGTAGCGCAAAGAAGTTGGAGAATTCCTTGAAGCGAATGGCCTTTTGACAAGATTCCAGTCAGGCTTTGTTTCCAAAGATTCAGCCGTTCTCCAGCTGAGTGAAATTTACCATACCATAAGTTCAGCTCTTGGCGAAGGACAGGAAATAAGATTTTCCGTCTATGACATCAGTAAGTCTTTCGATAAAGTACTGCATCGTGGCCTTTTGTAGAAACTCGAAAAGATCGGCATAACCAGCCAGCTTCTGTTCTGGTTTAAATTCTACCTTAGCAATAGGCACCAGAGCGTCATTGTTATCTCTGAATATGAAACGTGGGGAAATACCAGAACGGGTGTTCCTCAGTACTCGATTCTAGGACCATTACTTTTTCGTATCTACACAAATGACATCATCGACAGACTGATGTCTAACAATCGACTCTTTGCTGGCAATACATCTCTTTACCTCACCGCTGACGACCCCGTCCAACCTGCTAGATTTATGGCCGACGACCTCCAGAAGATGAAACTGTGGATATCCCAATGACTGGTGAACTTCAATCCTGCAAAAACTGAATCACTGATAATATCACGCAAGTCTACTAATGCACATCATCCCACTCCAAATAAGTCTGGTTTTGGAACAGGGATAGCCCCCCTAAGGAAGTATAAATTTTCCCATGATCCTAGTACGCTGGAAAAAATTGTTTATTTTTAAATACGACCATTACTGGAATACGCTGACACGTACCTGCAGAGGAAAGCACAAACGTTTACAGTACTACCAAATGGTTCATCACCTTGTCCCAGATTATATATCATCTCTGGTCCCCTCGCTCACATCCTCTACCCACGAATATTCCCTCCGCAACAATGTAAACTTCAATATCCCACACTGTCCCACTGACTCACACCTACATTCCTTCTTACCGTCGACAACCAGATTATGGAATAGTCTACCCCTGTAATTAGAGAAACTAGTTCCCTCGGAAACTTCAATTCATACCTAAATATTGATAGACTCCGACCCCAAAAATGGCTGTAAGTTCACAAATCACTCCAGACTCAAATATACTAGCCGCAAGTTTCTTTTTCTGTGGTAAATATTTCAAATGTGTTATTGGATGATTATTTCATTGTTTGGATTTTGATGTTATTTCATCATTACTGATTAAATTTTGTTGTCTTAACACATACGATGTTTGCATGGATAACTTTCAAACGTGGGCACCCTACCCATATCCTGATCAAAATCAATAGAGAGGGTGCCCATCCGGGCTTCAGTCGCTACTCTAACTCTCCTTACCATTGACCCCATCAAGTTGTTTATGGTCCTGTGGTGGATGTTATTCTACTCCTGAGGAAGGGCCTGTGTGAGTTGAGCGACGTTGTTTGGGACGTTAATACGCTTCTCCTGTTCATCTCGTCCCATAAATGCTCGATCGGGGACAAATCTGGACTGTAGGATGGCCAATCGAGTACTGGGACGTTGTTTTGGTTGAGGAAGTTACGACAAACCCTAGCAACATGCAGCCTCGCATTATCTTGCTGCAACGTAATGTTTACGCGCATGGATAAGTGGAAGAACGTGAGGCATGACGACCTGATTCCGATATATTACGGCTGTAAGATTGCCATGGATGGCCATGAGAAATTCACCCACGAACCATAACATACCATGCCCCGAATCTGTCGTTTCCCTTGTATCGCTCACCTTGACGTCGATAGCAACGCTGTCGTCCCTCTGACCTGTAAGGCGCAAACCGAGACTCTTCAGTGAATAGCACACGTCTTCGGTGGGCCAAGTGAAAATGATTTGGTGCATGTGCCCGCAGCTATTGTAGTCGACCTTGACGTCGCCTGGGTGTATGTTGCGGACCAACGTAGAGACGTCGTTGCCTTAAATTGAACTCTCGCAACTGATTCCTAACTTTCTTGGACACTCTCGGCGACCATGAATGCCTACAAGTACAACCTGCCTCACCGTCGCCGTCTGAAATCGATTACTTGGATTTGAGAGACGTATGCCTCTAACTTGACGTGGCGACGCAACGCGCGAACATTCGCTCCTCGGACGATCAGGTAATCTTTTTGTGACCCCTAGACGCCCAACTAAACGGGCTATCGTTGACTCATGGACCCCAAATTGCTGGGCGACGAGACGTTGCGTTTGGCCCTGCGTAATTAGAGCAATAGCCCTACACCTATCAACTTAGGACATTCGCGGCATTTTGATTTTCAATCGAGATGAAATGAAATGTGCAATCGAGGTGTTCTGTTCACGACTTCCATTTGGTATGGTTTTTGTTTAATCTTATTTGTTTTACAAGGATTGGCGAACAAATTATGCAACTTATATTAACGCCTCTCCTTGGCCCAACGGCGTAGGTGTGTGGGATGACCTTCATAGACCTTCATAGAGGCAACTTCGTGGCCTAGCTCTTCTCGAATACTACGAAGGGATTTTTAGCCTGCACGGAGTGTGTCTCTCTCCGCACAGAGGACAGCCATTTTACGTCCCCACCCGATAGGACGATACGCTGTGACAGCATCAACCCCACAATTGATGCTGACAGAGAGTGTTCGTACACCTCGAGAACTTTCCCCGACCGGGGATCGATCCCAGGACCTCTGGCATGAGAGACCAGCGCACGTACCCACTCGGCCACCACTCTCTGGTATGGTTTTCAAAACCATAGCACGTGGGAGTGCGCCGGATGCACGCTTTGTCGAAAACTCTGTTGAAAGCATGTTGCGTCGCATATTTTCATGGTTGACTGAATTTTAACCAAATGCGCTTCAAACAGTACACTGAGGTAGCTGTGTGTCAAATTTTACTACATTTGATCTACACATAAACAAACTATGTTACTAAAACTGAATGGGGGCGCGGTGGCGTCGCAGTAACCGGTTCTCGTCAGATCACCGAAGTTAAGCAACGTCGAGCGCGGTTAGTACTTGGATAGGTGATCATGTCAGCGACTGATTCGTTCTCCCGCGTTGTGTCCTTGTAAAAGGCACTTAACCCCGATTGCCTACATGGGGGCACGATGACGCTGTTTACTAAGGCGTACTGCAACTCGATGGTGCGCATGTCTTCAACCAATCCAACCCTGCCTGTGCGGAGTTACGATGTTGGGGAGCTGGCAGCTGCTCGTCGTTGCTCGGTGGTTCTCTCCGGGTACTCCGGCTTCCTCCACCCATAAAACTGTCACGGTCATGATTAGCAATTATGCATAAGTATGTGACCGTAAACACCAGTAAATAAATAAATACTAAAACTCAATCTGCATTTATTTTTTCCGTCAGCATAGATTGTTAGCCTGAAAGCTTGAACGCTGCTGTGATTTTGTTTCTCTTTGAATCGATAATGTATTGTATTTTTAGCCTACTTAACATAATAGATAGTAACGAGGAATGAAAGATTTATAGGAATGTAGGATGAACACTGCTATACCTCGGAGAAAAATGGTTTAATATGGAGCCCAAAATGTGCATTTTTAAAAGAAAAATATTTAAAGCCTGCAATAGAGACATCTCAAACTTGATCACATCTTAAGAATAAAGAGTCTGCGCGCTCACTTTCTGGTAATTCTGAACGTTGTTGCAATGAACGACACGTCAATGTAAGTTTGGCATACCCCCCCCCCCATCTCTCTCTCTCTCTCTCTCTCTCTCTCTCTCTCTCTCTCTCTCTCTCTCTCTCTATCGGGTATCTCTGGAAAACAGTTGACAGGAATACGTGCCATATGTGCCCTACACTCAGGCCCTACACATGATCAGGGATTGGTGAAGTAAAATACGTAATCGTTGAAATATGACTATTAACAAAACAGATATCTTAGACTAAGTACTACATGAATTTCTATATGTTACAGTCAATGTGTCAAATCAGTCATTCGGCCAATTGACTGAAACTTTCAGTCATTTGGTCAAATGCCTATGACCGTCAGTCATTTGGCCAAATGCCTAAATTATCCAGTCATTTGGCCAAATGACTGAAATTGACCACCAGACATTTGGCCAAATGCCTGGTGAGTATTCATTGAGGGTTTGAGAAATAACAACACAGTGTGTCATCTTTATTTATATTTATTATAACAGAAATGAAAAATCCAAGTTTGTTAATCAAATAATTCAAGTACATTCAACATGTATTCAATAATTGCCATAATATAGTGGAGCCAACTCAAATGGATCTCTATAAACCTGTTAAATGAATATAATTTCCAGACATATTGAACAATTATTTAGACAATCGCTGAATTCGCTATCAATAACCAAATAAAGGTACTTAATCTATTATATCTTGCTTGACAGACCTCCATGAGCTCTGTCAAACAAGATATATTAGAATAAATGCTTAGTTAATCAAATACATTCAACACATATTATATAATATAATATACAATAGCATACATATGTAAGACACAATATTCACATAATTCATTTGTTTGAACAATTTACACTGTTGTGACATCTACTGTGGCATAAAACATTATTTTTGAAAAAAGCACATCTCTTACTCTTACACCTCTTAGGTCCATTACAGTTACACTTAACGAAACCTTGACCACCATGTGGAGACTCAATTTTGTTTGCTTGACGAAGCGACACACTGCTATCACTGTTAATGCCCGATTCACTCAAAAGCCGCTGGAGACATAAGTCAAACTGGCTTCGACGCCAAATAACGTTGCATATGGTGACTGTAGTGGGAGTGCCCAAAAAGTGGAGTGCAGTGTCCAAAATAGATTCAGTGTGTTAGGTAGTTTCGAGAATTCCGAGGTGCAGGTGGGGTCTGAAGAGGTGGAGGTAGGCATGGAGGTTAGTGTGGCGGAGGGCAAGACTGCGAGCCGGTCCAGTGGAACCAGAGGTGGTAACAGGGGTAGTAGGACAGGAAAGAGGCAGTTGGTGGTTGCAGGGAGTAGTGTAATGCGAGGGTTAGATAGGGTGGTGTGTGGGCCCGACAGTGTCAACAGGACCAATTTGTGTTTTCCAGAGGCTAGAGTGGAGGACCTAAGGGACAGAGTGGGTGGATTAAAGGGGTCAGGCCCAGACCCAATGGTTGTTGTACACGTGGGGACCAACAACGTCAGGGAGAGGAAATCAGTTCAGCTTATTGAGACTTGTCTCAAATAGTCCACCAGCCCACATTCTTTATTGAGACTTACAAGGATTTAATAACTCAACTGAATGCCAACAATGCACAGGTAGTGGTTAAGGGGCTTCTCCCAGTACTCGGTGGTGGGGGCGAGCGTAATTCGCGGATCATTGGGGTCAACGAGGAATTGGGGGTTTATTGTAAGGAACTCGGGATACCTTTTGTAGACAATTGGGGATCATTTTGGGGTAGAAAGGACCTATATGGAAGGGATGGTCTCCGTCTTAGCCCAAGGGGTACAGAGGTTTTAGGAAGAAATATGTTGCAGGTGGTGGAGCCTTTTTTGGTATAGAGAGGGGAGGGGGAACAGAGAAGGGGAGAATGAACACAGGAAATGTGTTATGAACAATAGTTGTAAAAAATGGGATAAGGGGGATAAGGAAAAGGGGCCAAAAATTCACTTCAATAGGAATAGCATTCCAAGGAAAGCACAGGTACACAAAATAGGATATACAAACATCCAGGGACTAAATAATAATGAGACCAGTAGGCGGAAGCCAATGAATCGTGATACCCTGAAAGTGGGTTATAGCAACATCCAGGGTCTCCACCGGAAAGTAAGTGAAATTGCTACATTGATCGAGGCAGAGGAGTTTGACGTCATGGGCTTAAGCGAAACGTGGGTAAGACACGAGGAACGGGTAGACCAAGTAAGGGGGTGCGTGTGGATAGGTGTAGGGCGAACGGAAGGCCAGAAAAAAGGGGGAGGGGTAGGCATGTACATTAAAGAGGATTTAAAACCGTCGCTGATCACCGACCTGGAAGATGTCAGCACTTCGGCTGAGGTATCGAAAGAAATTGGATGGGTAAGGATCAGTCTGAGAAACAAAAGTATTGCCCTTGGGATTGTGTACTGCGCGGTGGAGGGAAGCAAACCCGAGTGGAATGACTCGATATACTCAACACTAAGGTCCAATATCACAGAACTACAAAACAAGGGGCTCGGTATAATTCTGATGGGTGACTTTAACGGACACATAGGTAATAATGACGAAGGCACAGAGGGTGGGGACAAGAAAGTCAACAGGAATGGAAGACAGCTGTTGAACTTCACAAACGAGCTCGGCCTGAAGATTCTGAACAGGGACGCGAGGTGTAAGGGGAAATGGACCTGGAGAGGAACGACAGAAAATCAATAATCGACTGCATTCTCACAGATATTAATTTATGGAGGGAGGTGATAAGGGTAGAAGTGGATGATGAGGGTAAAATGGAAGTGGATAGTGATCACAACTTGATTATAGTGACGATCAGGGCCAAAAACCTAGTAAAAAGCAAAGGAAGCTTTAAGGTGATTTGGGGACTCACAAAAGATGCTGACTGGGCGAAGTTCAATGAAAAACTGAAACTAAAGCTTGCAACCGTACCTAAGGGGGGGGGGGGGGGGGGCAGTGTCCAGAAAATGGCCGACGCCATAGTTGCGAGCCTAGTGGAGGCAGGGAAGGAAAGTGTAGGAAAGATCAGGATGCCAACTCGGGAACTTGGGTACAGAGTGAATGAAGAACTGAAAAGGACCATAAAGGGTAGAAAAGCTAAATGTGCTGCATACAGGAGAGGTAGAAAACTTAAGGGGGCGGAAAGCAACGAGGCCACAGCAAAGGAAGAATACCAACAAGCACGAAATAAAGTAAATAAGATTAAAAACGATAATCGGAGAGTGCGAAATAGCAGTCTTATTAGGACGATAAGAACGACAGGGAGGTCGAGTTCGAATGTATTTTGGAAATGGGTGAATAAACGTAACAAAGGAAGCAACCCACAGAGTATTAAAGTAGATGGCAGAGTTACAGACGATCAAGATCAAGTCGAATTAGAACTAGTCAAGCACTGGGAAAAGGTAAACGATAAGCGATGGGGCATGGGAAGCCCACCTGAGTGTCCGAATTGGGTCGAGGAAAACCTATCGAACTTCGTGTGCAGCGAAATCAAAACTAAGGTGCGATGGGTGATCTCAAAATTTAGGAATGGAAAAGCGGGAGGGGTGGACGAAATTCCTAACGAGTTTATCAAAAAAGGGGGAGAGGAACTCTTGGAAAGCCTAACTGCCCTATTCAATTTAGCCATAGAAAAACAAAAGGTCCCAAAGGAGTGGAGAGAAAGCAAAGTGATATTTATTCACAAAAAGGGGGAAAAAGACGTTTTGGATAACTAACTTGGGATCTCTGTCATTAGCAACATTGGAAAAGTTTTCTGTAAAGTCCTGTATGGGAGACTAGAGGTGTTGATTGAAGAGAAGGTTTTTTTGGGAGAAATCCAGAATGGCTTCAGGAAGGGTAGGAGAGTTACTGATCATCTTTTCACGCTATTCCAAATGATAGAATCCGCGAAAGCAAAAAAGAAAAATATGTTTATGTCCTTTTTGGATGTCAAAAAGGCATACGATAGAGTTATGGAGGGAGGGTATGTGGCGCACGCTGGAGGCTCTGGGCTTAGGTGGCGAGTTTGTTGGAATTATGAAAGCATTTTTTAAAGACATACAGAGTGAACTTACCCTGGGAAACATTACAACAAAATGTGTGCCAATGAGATGAACTCATGCATAGCGACGAGGGGGTAGCATTTGGGGACTTGAATATCCCAGGGCTATTTTTTGCAGACGGTATGGTGCTAGTGTCAGAAAGCGAAGAGGGGCTAACGAAGATGTTGGGAATTGTTGGGAAATATGGAAGCAAATGGAGACTCGAACTTAATGAAAGCAAGAGCAAAGTTTAACCTGTGGGCCGCAAAGTGGACCCACTCGAAGGTGGAGAGTGGGAGAGTTCTGCATTGGCGAGAGGGATTCAAATCAAATAGATCTTTGGGTGGACTGGTTTTGAAGAGTACCTTCATGGCACCCTTGGGGGGTGACTGTTGTTCAAGCTGAGGTCGCGGTCCCTGGAGCTGAGGGGAAAAATTGGGAAAAACAGTGAAAAAGAGTGCCAGTTGTGTAATTTAGGCGTGGTGGAGACCCTGGGACACTCTCTTCTAGAATGCCCAAAATACCAGTCTAAAAGAACAAGATTCGCGGGGAGTATAATGGGGAAGTGGGATGGGAGAATGAAGGACATGTGGTTAGGGGGCGACTCAAAGGAGAGGGTTAATATGCTAATCGGAGAGATTGGGAAGAATGGGGCAATGGATATCATCAAGCAATTCATCTCCGAGTGTTGGGAGGAGAGAAGAAGCGTGGGAATAGGGAGGCAGTTGGTAGAACAGGGGTAACCAAGGCCTTCTCATACGAGAACCGCGACAAATCAGCGACCGGCCAAGGTGTTATTATTATAGAGCAGTTATCTCTGGCAGGGATCGAACCGTGGACCATTCGGTTTGAAGTCCTTTAGTTAGTTTAAACAATATTTTATTCAATAAGTGTTAATTGTTACATAATAGAGACATCAGTGTATTATCAACTCAAAAATAAATAAACAGTAAGACAATATAACACAATAAACAGTTACATGGTACAAGGTAAACGAAGTCCTTTGACGTAACCACTGAACCTCAGGTCCACCAATTAAGTGCACTAACCCCTTTTAATGTTGCTTTATCGGAGCATTCAATATACATGTATAGTAGGTTTGTATTTCTCACAAAGTGCTGCGCTGTTTTGTTTTTCAAGACATTTTGAGAAGTTTTTATAAATATATTTAAATACTTTTTGTTAATGTTTTGACCTTTAATTCCTTTAAAATTATTTCATTCTTTAAATTAAATTAAAATTTAAGAAAGGGGGAAGGGATGGGGTTACTGCGTCATATCACTGTTCAACATTAAGAGGGGGAGGGGGGTATGACGTCGTAGCAATTAAAATTATCTCCTACCTCCTTTCAATTGTTAAGGAGACTACGTCATAGCAATTAGAAGTTAAGAAAGGGGAAGGGATGGTGTCATATCAGTGTTCAACATTAAGAGGGGTAGGGGTATGATATCATAGCAATAAAAATTAGTTGATAACTCCTTTCAATTGGTAGGCGGACAGTTGGCAGTTTCTTATATTTCATTCCTTTCAAAAATAATGTAAAACTTGGAAAGTGTCTCTTCACAATTGGAGATAAGGTTTATAGTAGATTTACTCATAGAGAAAAATCTTTCTCATTCAGAATCACGGGGTAGTATACTAGGCCTCTACAAACCCACGTTTTGGGATAGGAAACATATAGTTTGAGTGAACACAAAAATCATAGGGTAGTATACTATGTCTCTGCAAACCCACGTTTTGGGATATGAAAAATATAGTTAGAGTGCACACTAGAATCATAGGGTAGTACAATAGATCTCTAGAAACATACACTTTGGGATATCAAAGTATGGCTTGAGTGAACCCCAGAATCGGCAGGTAGGATACTGGGTTACTTTGGACAGTTGTTGAGGGTTGGACTAGAGTTTTGACTATTCATTTTATAAATGGATTTTTTCTCTTTAGTAAAGAATCAATATAGAGATACTGTTTGTATCACTCATAGATTACAGTCATTTTTATTACCTTTGCTTGAGATAACTGACAGATTATAGTTTGGGGACTGACATTGATTTACACATCTGGATCTATAACTCTCCTTCCATAATTCAGGGGTGCAATGTAGATTTTCTTTTTTTCACACTGGTTGAAACTTCAATAATTAAAAAAACGCTGCAACTTACCTTTCTGTGCTTGTGTCATAACTTTTAGTGAAATATCTTTAAATTCTTGAGTGGACATAGTTCAAGAAAAGACGAATCTAGAATTGTTTCAGGGTCATGGTGGTTTAGATAGGTGTGTCATTGAGGCGGCGAAAGGTTTTGGGGTACCTCTCGACCTCGTCCCATCAAAGTCCCTTTATTTACAAAGCTATACAAATATTTTTTAGTACCACAGTTCGAATTTTGAATTCATCTTGAAAACATCAAAATATTTGGAGGTGATTACTTGGTTAGTTTCACATCCACCGCGATATCGGTCTGATATAACTCCTTATTTTGCCTCAAAGTTAGTTTGTCCAATCAGAACGCTGGAATACTATCTAAGGGTTCCGCCGTATCAGGTAACCTGACCTGATATTCTTTGGTATCAGGTTTGTAGCAGCCATTACTATTTTGATCAAATTGACGCATTTCCACTCGCTTTGAATTTTCAAAATTTGAATTAAAACAAAATAAGAGAATTTAAGTATCAAAAATATTTCCAAGGTACCGTATTTATTGATTTAAAATATTAAATATTTAAAACCTGGACAGAAAATATTATTTGTAATCAAAAAAGTACTTTGTTGTTTTTACGACTCCATACAATACCGACTGTAGTCTATCAATGTTTTATGCTGAAGCGAACATTTTCGTTACAGTTTACTCAACAGATTAAAAGTGATTTTTCAACATTTAAAAGTGCTTTGTTAACCCTTTTTAGGTGGTAATGGCAATAAATGTATGTCGGGGTATTTCAGATACGCTTGTAGCGATACTTTTTGTTTTGTAAACAGATATCGCACTTCGAAAAGCGAAGATTGTTTACTGTCACCATGTATACATAGCGGTACCAGTTAGTGTTGATGATTGTGTACGGTGCTGGTGTTTTCTAAAAAAATAAACGTACGGTCGCTCTTTGTTTCTCGTGAAAATTTATTTATCCCTTGATTTACGTGGACTTTCAAATATGTTACATGGCGTGTAGCTGACTGATACATTTCCATACAAGGCGATGAAAGTTCATATCAGGTTCGGGTTCGCCTCACCTGATATGAACTATCATCGCCTGGTATGGAAATGTATCAGCCAGCTGCATGTCATGTACCTTATAATATCAACCTGACACTGCAGGGTGGGGGGGGGGGGGGGGGGGTGGTATCTCGTTCTATATGAAACTGACCAAGTAATACCATCTTTATTTATTAAACCAAAACAAATAATTACAAAATGTTCTCAGATATGTTACAGTTTTCTGATAGTATTATTGTTTCTCACACTTTTTCATGAATTACCAAGTTTCCTTTTCTCTTAATTCAGCTATCTGAACGTCCCGGCTTTCTCACTGTGGAATGCACGACTTTCAGCTACCTGAACTAGCCCTTCTCTCACTTTCCAGTTTGAGGAATCTCCTCTCCGCTTACGAATCTGAATCTCAGTTGGCGAATTTTCTGTACAACTCTCTTCTTTCTTTCTTTCTTTCTTTCTTTCTTTCTTTCTTTCTTTCTTTCTTTCTTTCTTTTCTTTCTTTCTTTCTTTCTTTCTTTCTTCTCTTCTTCCACATAATCCTTATATATTGTCATAATTAATACCTCGTCCTACACAAACTCAGCTTCAAACTTCCCCATTATGCCTTGCAAAAGCGATTTTGCTGATTGAGTTCAACGAAGAACTCTAAACATTTAGATGTAAGCAAATTGGCTGCGCCATGTAACACATCGTAGGGAACACCTCTAGTTTGGTAAATGTCGACCGAGATCGGCGTCATATCAGACGAGTTTGAAGTCATATATGTCAAGCTTGATAAGGAGAGATTCTTGGAAAGAAAATCAAATTTAATAAAAAAGTAGAGATTATTACTTCGTTAGTTTCATATCGGCCGAGTTATCAGCCCGAGATAACTTCATTGATGGCTGATGTGAAGTTACCGAGGGCTGATATGTCGTCCGATATCAAACTAATCAAGTAATATCGTCTTTATCATTAAACCAAAGCAAGTAATTACAAACTTTTTCTCTGATCTGTTACAGTTTTCTAACAGTGTTATTGTGTCACATGTTTGTACAAAGTCCGAAGTTCCCTTTTCCTCTTCTCGGTTATCAAACTTCGAGAAATCTCCGCTTACGACTCTATATCTTTATTTGAGTTGAATTTTCTGCACTACCCTTTCTTCTCTTCATCCACCAAATCATTACCTGTTATCATCTTTAATTCCCCATCATATACAAATTCGGCTACAACATTTTGCTTTGTCGCACCAATGTTTCTGATTGCGTTCGACGAAAATGGTGGAAAATTTCGAAGTAAACAAACTGGTTGCGCTTGGTAATGCAACAGGGGGATCACTGTAGTTTAATTCTTATCGACCGAATTTGAGTTTGAAAATGAGTAATTGTGGGAAAAGAAATTATATCTTATAAATAATAACATAATAGTTGGAACTACGCGAAGTAATCCTAAAACGAAAACCTCCAAATAAAAAAGTCGGGGATATTTGATAAAAGTGAGATATATGAAGAAATATATTTATATTTTCATCAAAAACATAGTTGGAGCATTGCACTATGACATCTGGTGAATGATTTCAGCGATAGTTGGGTGACTGACAAGCACACATTCCACGCACTGAGTTGCAGAAGACAAGGATGGTCAGTCAGAGAATTTACCACATTCAGTCTAAGACCTCAATATCTTGTAAATCCTCCCCGGTTCGCGAGACAAGCGCTGATCCGACGTGGCATAATCTTCACCAAACGTCCAATATCAGCTTGGCTGATGTTGTTCCATTCTTCCTGCAGTGCAGCGGCGAGTTCCTGGACATTGGTAGGGAGGTGTTGGCGTTGTCGTAGGCGCTTGCCAAGAATATCCCAGACGTGCTCGATTAGTGAAATGTCTGGACTTAGTGCTGGACAAGGCAGTCTAGTGATGTTCTACTCCTGCAGGAACTCTGTAGCGACACGGGTCTTGTGTGCGCTTGTATTCCCATCTTGGAAAATTAATCGACGGCCGTGATGTCGCGCAAATGGCACCACATGAGCTGCTAACATGTTGTTACGGTAGTACTGCCCTGTGGCACGCCCTTGGATGAATGTAATGCTGTTCTGCTTGTCATGGTTATGCCTCCCCACACCATAACCGACCCCCACCAAAACGATCGTGCTGTATAACGATTACGTCATGGTATCGTTCGTTCCGACGCCGCCACACTCTGTTTCGCCTGTCGCAGAAATTGAGAGTGAACCTCGATTCATTGGAAAACATGACGTTGCTCCACAGGCGATTGTCCCAGCGCTGTCGTGCTCCACACCAATTACGCCTTGCCGCGACCTGACGTTCAGTCAAACGTGGAATTATTCGAGGTCGTCGAGAGTACAATTTCCAGCTGTGTAGGCGATTTCGGATAATCTGACCACTGACTAGCATATCTGTCGTTCAGTGTAGCTGCTGTCCCATTTCTGAGGCACTTTGATGGCGGTTACGTAATGCTGGCGTTCGGATGGAACGATCCTGGTTAGCAGTTGTCGCCCTTGGGCGACCTGACGGACGTCTGTCATCAACATTGCCTGTCTGGCGGTAGCGTGACCACAACCTGCTAATCACCGATTGAGTAACGTTGAGAATTTGAGCCACAGCAGTCTGTCTATTGCCAGCTTCCAGCATGCCAACGGCACGTAAACGTTAGTCACGTGTCAGTCTTCGCATATCTCAAAAAGTTACGTTTCGACCAGAAACTATTGATGAACGAGTTTATACCAAGAAAAGAACGATGAGACCTCCGAAAAAGCCCGTCCCGTACAAACGAAAATTTCAAAACGTACCCCACAGGCAATAACGCCGCCTTCGTGCGAAAAATCTGCACGAAGTTTTCGTGGGTCGGTGACATTCGTAATCCACACTAAACTTGGTAACATATTGATGTGTCCAATCACGCGTATCCAATACCATTTTTCAAAAGTATCAACATCAATTTGGATATCCCCTACTTTTTTGAATAGTTTAGTAATGTTATCAAAATTCGGTCAAATCAAGTCTCGATTGAGCTGCATTTCTAGCATTGATTTCTCAGAATATTAATTTTTATGGTGTTTTTATTTAGTCGCCTGAATTATGTCCGTTGGTTGGAAGAGCGAACCGTAGAAATATTCCAGAGTCTACATCTATACATGGGCGATGGATTATTTAGGGGGCTAAGCTGGTTCCGCCTCATACTATCCTCGAATTTCTTATTGAATTTGAGTGGTTGACAGAGCGCTTGCGTCTACGTATGGCTCGTCAGAAAAACCCATGCAGTGGTGATCCAAACATATAACCCCCCCCCCCCCCCACCTCCACCACCACTCTTTCCCGCTTCGTCTCGATCTCTGATGTTAGGATTCCGGTTAGATAATACGCATCTGTCATCATAACTGATATATTTACAAAACCAATATAACCGTTTTTTCAGAAAAACAGCATCCTACTTTGGAAGGTAGAAAGTGGGAATAGTATTTAACACCAGGTGCGTCCTCTGATTCCTCTGAAACCAACGGATGATAACATTTCTTTCAGAATATGTTCTGAATTCCAAACATCCGTGATTTTCTTTTGTCTCAAAACGAAATTGCCTAGTACTTCTTGCAACCCGCATTCATCTCTTTGGATATATTGAGTTATATTGGCTGAATGTTCATTGAACGAAAGTACATCATGCTTTAATTTTGGGGATGATTATGTTGTATTTGATTGTTAGGGGCCGTAAACGATGGTTTTACTGTCGCAAATTGAGTTTTGCTAGCGGAGCCGGTAAAGCGGATATTTTCGACAGTAAAACCATCGTTTACGGCTCCAAACAATCAAATACAACATAGTTATCCCCAGTCTAATATAATTCGGCTGAAAACGGAGATAGTATTTTATCTCTCAACTACAAAACAACGCCTTGTTGAAGACAACAATTTGAATCTAAAACACAGTCTTCGTGACGTCATTTGGGAGTTCCGAACCAAATCACGATATATATTGTACGCTGCCAATATACAAATAATTCCAAAGGTTTTAGTCATTTTATCAGCAATAACAAAATATATTTATATTTGTACTGACGACAGTTAACATGCTTAAATGTTTGTGACAATTTGAAAACAAAATACGCGGGCTGGTTTCCCTGTTCAAAGTTTAGAGTTCATCTTATGATGTTTCAGTCTAAGGATTTACCATTAAAGTTAAAAATGTTGAGAGCTTTGATTGGAAGCCCTTGCTTAACCGTAATAATTACTTATGGTTACAGAACAGCTGTTCATTTCAAACTGTTTCTGGGGAGTGATGTCTTGTGGAATTGGGCTACTGGTATTGACAGAATTGTTGCAGAACGAATAGTTCACCTCTCTCAGTGTGAACGCTTTTCTGTAGCTGTACATGTTGGTGGCACGAACGCAGGTGACAAACTAGAAAATGAAAGGACCTCTTGCACTTGAAGTCGATGTTATAACATCGCTAGCGGATCGGTCAGAAATATTTGTCCTTGAAAAATTAAAATTATTATTGCCAGTTGTCAGAATTTTGGTTTTCTATTTCGCACATAGCGTCCATAAATTCTTCATCGCACGAAAAATTGTTATTTATAAATTATATTATAATATAATATCACTGACTGGTTCCACACGGTTGCCGTTAAGCCTGTCGGAATCAGTTTCTTCAACTCTCATTTCATTACTCAGCAGTCTCTGCCAAACCTCTTCAACATTAATATTAAACTTCCCAACCTCATCCATATTAATTACAGTTAATTACCAGAAAGATAGGTAACGTTTTTCTACAGAAAGCCCACGCGTTCACAGGGTTTGTTTACCTTGGATACGGTAGTCAACGACTCCCAATGGAACGGAAATAGAACGCCCACGAATACATCTTGACTTTCCTGAAATAGGTTTTGAAAACAAAATTTCCGACAGGTTACGTCGATTTTACCGTCGCAAATTTTATTGATTAACCAATCAAATTTCGAGATTCATAGTAATTGTATTAGAATGACAGTTTAAGGTCGCTGGATCATAGAAGCCTATGACAACACCACCAAGTTATTATTTATTTATTTATTCCTTGGAGTTTAACGACACTTTGAACAGTCTTGGGCATACCTTCTAGCACAGTTTGAGGATCAGGAAACCAGAGTACCCCAAGAGAACCTACGAGCCGCGGTGAATAACTTTCGGACTTTTGAACACACCCACCCACCGCCAGTAGATCAAGAACGCAACCCATTGGTGCGGTTCAGGATCGAATCTAGATCTTTGCATCTGAAGTCCTATGCTCCAACTGAGACAATTGAGACCACAAAAATGAAACCAATAAACAAAACCACAAAGGCTGTGCTAGCGCCTAAACTTGAGCAATATGCAACAAAAATTATTTTCAAGTTTACCTTGTGTTATTCCTACTTAAAGTCATCGCGTCGATGCCCGACTTCTCGCCTGAGATACATGGTAAGCGCAGTGAGACAAGGTAATACATGTGCTCTGGATGTACAATCTAGTGCACATGTATTACTTTGTCCCACTTTACTCTTAAGGCCTGACAATGGAAGTGCCCACATTTTGATTATATCTAGTCAGTAAAGATACAGTTTAAGATACGGTAAAAAACTGGAAACCAGCTGTACCTACTTTTAATCTTACGGTAACGACTGTTAGTGCGGAAAGTTTAATCTTTCGAAATACTAATAGAGGTGTGCTTAAGTATAGTGGCGCAAATTTGTTTTCAGAATAAGCACAATCAAAGAACACATATTTTCTTGCCTGTGCGAAATGCGTTCTTTATGTTGAAACTTGTCTTGCTGAAACCGCACAGACATCACTCCGTTACTATAATATTCAGAATTAGCGACTACACCTAGCGCAAGTTGTAAATACTAAACATAACCCTATCCTCTAAACAGGTTCTCATTGACCTACCCACATGTTTGCTCTTCACCTCTGTGTTAATCGAAATCAGGGTTCTGCCTTTGATAAAGTCGTAATGGAGCTTTTCTGGTGTCATTTTAAACATTAACCCTTTGAATACTGGTGGTATCTTCCATGTCTGTGCAGTGGTACTAACCTGTAGAGTCCCTGTTGTTTGGAATAGACCAATCAATATTTTTTATTTCTACGTGCCTCCTTGGGGATTTACGCTGAAATTATTTGACTTTCATCGTCATATGCGTCACCTGACTGCGTTCTTTCATTGCATTTAGGTCGATATTTTATCTTGTTATGATCAACTCTCTTGCGTAAGTTTATTATTATTATTTGATGTGTTGTAGACCGATTTTGCTTTTACTATTCACATGTCGATAATAGCCTACTGTCCATACCTCACGAGGCAATGGAGCAGGGACCGGTTTTCTTGTATTCTTGATGTATTACTGTTTAATTGATGGCAAAGTGACCGTCCGCTTGGCTAGCCAAATTCACACAATTTGTTTTTGATAATGCTGACTGTAATGTGCGCACCTTTGATGGCAACAACACATTCCATTGCATGAAAGGAAGTCCTCGACGGCTCTCTAAAAGAAGAGTCATCTAAACGATTGACTGTCAATCTTGGTAATGTTAGATCTGGTGGTTATATTCCCATGAAAAGCTACAACAGGCCCTCTCAACCAGGTTTGCATCTAATTGTGATGAATGATCTACTCCATCTGGGTGAATCTGTTCCGTAAATTCTGTAGTATGCTGAGTCAATCGATTTCCTATGGCCGTTGAGCTATGTGCTTGGGGTACTTTGTGTTGTTTGTGGGCTAGTTTTCTGCATGTTGTGACCAAATGAAATTTTGATCCTCCAAACATCAATATCATATGAACAGCACTCGAGTTTGCGCAAGTAGAAAGTGAAAAATAAGGACCAAACGTTTGCTCAGTGACTTTCGATCAGCTGCAGTCTTTCAAGGCGGTTGACACGATTACAAAAGTCATTTTGTGGTTTGTAGGATTTCACATGCTTGTGTCTTATTTGGAGGCAGTGTGCTCTATTAGAGGCTGTGTCATCTGGTATTGTGTAAAACTGACGATCCCAATTATCCATACTGGTTGTCATTTTGCGTACGCTGTGTGTGTCCAGTATCTTCCTGCAACAGAGGGAAGATCCCCCCGCATAATGCCCGTCGACGACTTCAGGGCGTTCACTAAAAGGGGTTATTTACGATCAAAAGATCTCACAAGTGCTGGGATGGGATTTATTCCGACCGAACCATAGAGTAGTGCCTCATTTCAAGGTAGCTGGTGGGCTCACACATGACAGGGGAGTAACGGAGAGCACTATTATGAAATGGTTTCACGCACTTTCCCTCTGTCTGTCGGTATGAGTAGTATAGCAGGAGGTATTCGTCCCGTATTACGCACAGCTTTCATTTTGATGTATAATTTGTGTATATTTAATTTGAATTTAAGGAATATCAGAGGTGAGAATTTCAAAATAAACAAAATTCCATCACTTATATAGCACCTTAATGAAGATGTTCAAAAAACAGTTGTCGTCACGCGTCAGAAGAATCGGTCACTCTGTAAGATGAAGTCTTGCACTATATCAAAAATTAGGCTGTTCTCGTTGAAAAATTCTGAGCCAAAAAGAAGTGTAATATCTATAGTAGTATCAATAGTGAAAGGAAGTAAATTGATGGTTCCATTGGACAATGAAGAAGGAAGTGTTCTGGAGTTTCAAATACACCACACTGACAAAGTGGACTTGGTGCGAGATGATTATCATATAAATGGGCATTAAGGCTGCTACAGCGTAACCACAATCTACAGTGGTAAATTTGAGACGTGCGAGATTTCGCACCACTGTAAAATGATGGTGGTCGGATTTTGCTATCATTCAAGAAGGACTTAAAATTACTCAGTGACGAATTCTCGCGAACAGATACAGGCAGGTTATTCCACTGGTCATTTAGATTAGGAATGAAAGAGGATTGGTATAACTGCGTGCGACAAAATGGAACTCTGTGATTTTTGTGCGTTCGAATATTGAGTGATGGGTTGATTGAGGATATGAGAGGTGGAACTTTATTGGCAATATGAGGAGGCGTTAAGTGGTGATGCATTTTGAAGAACTGCACGAGTTTACGTTTTCGGCGTCTTTCTTGTAGAGTGTCCCAGACAGTTTCGGAGAATAAAAAAATGTACAAGCGCTAATTGTTGTCCCTGTAACTATTCTTGCTGCACCGATGTTTCACAAACTTGTCAGGATACATTCTCATCTGTTCTAAAAAACCTCGGTGATAGTGAAGGAGAAATTTCGTGAATTGCCAACAACGAGTAGAGATACATTTCATCTATGAAATGGTGGTGGATGGAAACATTTCGGTAGAACGAGAAGTCACGGTCACTCGAAACATACATTTCACGTACAGTTACAAATTCCTGGCTTTTAGTTTGGAAGGTCTGGTCGATCATGTCGAAAAGGATAAGTTTCGCATCATGACTCCAAACTTTCCTGACAGCAGTAAATTCAACAGTCTCTTGTGAAAAGGCGTCTATACGCACGATTACATGGATAGTTTGGACAGGTTTAAACAGTCCTCGCTACCTCCCAAACAACAATTTTATTCGCGACTTTACGATGCGCACATTTCGGACGACGATTATGAGGATGCTCGAAAAGTATGGACACTATTCGATATGGAATAGATGAGAGATTATCAATATCTGTATTTGAAATTGGACGTCCTTCTCTCAGAATAATATTTTGGATAAAGCTTAATGTGTATTTTATTGTGGCGATTTTACTAAGAAGTGTGCACCCAATTGCCAGTCCGGGACCGAGTCATTGGATGTGACCATAAAATAAAATTCTACGTTTGGTTAAGCTACATTCCATCTCTGGATGGAACTACATGGTTTTGTGACAAATCATTGCTAAAAATAGCATCTGTAGACCATGTGCGCTAGTAATAATGGGGTCACACTAAAAGACGAATGTAGACGAGCGTAGAAAAAGTAAAGGTGGGAATCGGAAAATAAAGGTGCATGGGTGTACAGAGGTCTTATATACATGTACTGAAAGAAAAATATAGCGATAGGACCAGTATATGCTATTTTATAGCTGAATATAGTAGAAATTCTACGGCGTCTTTCAGCCTGTACTAAAAGACGACCATAGTTAGAATGCTTAACTAAATGGGTGCGAGAAGAGAACAGAGTCGAACAAACATGTTAATTAAGTATATACTATAACTGCAAAAAAAATATAGCGATAAGACCAGTATATCAAATTTTATAGCATAAATAATAAGAGTTCTGTGGACGCCTTTCAGTATAGACTAAAAGACAGCCATAGGCAGAAAACTAACTTAATTGACTGAGAAAAGATAGCAGCGATAAAATAAAAATTAATATTTTATGGTCGTCTTTCGGTACAACGATTAAGTTTAATACTGACAACCAGCAATAAGTTCCGAAACAACACCTCGCCCCTAAAACAACATCATACGATGACAGGTCATTAATTTCCCATATAGCGTGCTTTTACTCATTAACGCAAGATATTCAGGAGAACCAAATGGAGTTTTACTCAACTGAAATAAATAATACAAAATTCATCAGAAAACGGTGGAGTAAATACCCAATGCACCGAAACCTTATCTGGGGCACTGTACATCGCATAATCCAATTCATCCGATTCGATGAGGAGGTTTGAATGAAATGGTAAATAGATCATAACACACGTTTGAGACCTCGAGCCCAGAGTATGCACACGAAGAAGAATCTATTGGCTTTTGAGAAAGCGGCAGTGTATTTGAGAATGTACATGTACATTCTACATTTCAGCAAGACATTGATGTATCATCCTCCTTACAATTACGTCAAGGTAAAATATACCGACGGAAAAAAGAAACGCAAGTTCAGTTCTGGTAATATAACTTTTTATCTGTAGACCGAATGTAACAAAATTTGACACATAGCTACCTCAGTGTACTGTCCAGGGAGTCTTTGGATAAAATTCAGTCAACGATGACCACGTGCGATGCTGCATACTTTCAACAAATGTTTCGAGACTCCGACATGCTATGGGCTTGAAAACCATACCAAATCGAAGTTTTGAACAGGGCACATCGATTTCACAACATCTCATTTCAACTCTTTTGAAAAGCAAAATGCCGCGAATGTCCGAAGTTGATAGGGGTAGTGTTATTATGCAGCGCCAATCGTAACGTCTCGTCGCCAAGCAATCTGGGGTCCATCAGTCAACGATAGCTCGTTTAGTTGGGCGTCTCAGAGCCACGGGAAGATTAGCTGACCGCGCCAGGAGCAGACTTCAGCGAGTTACGCAATATAGAGGCATACATTTCACACAGTCAGGCGAGTCAGGTTGCAGGCACTCATAGTCGACGAGTGTGTCCAAGAACAGTTATGAATAGGTTGCAGGAATTCAATTTCAGGCCACCACGTCCCTACGTTGGTTCGCAACTTACACCCAGGCGATGTCAAAGTCGATTGCAATGGCCACGGGCACATGCACCAAATCGGTTTCACGTGGCCCACTGAAGACGTGTGATATTTACAGATGAGTCTGGGTTCACGCTTTACAGATCAGATGGACGACAACGTTGCTATCGACATCGAAATGAGCGATATTGTGACGGGTGCGTTCAGGAAAATGACAAATAAATTCGGGTGTGGGAGGGAGGGAGGGGGGTTCTCATGGCGTGGAAACACCTCTCGTGGTCATCCAGGGCAATTTTACAGCCGTAAGACATCGGGATCACGTCATCATGCCTCACGTCCTTCCACTTATCCTTGCGCGTAACCTTACATTGCAGCAGGATAATGAGAGGCCGCACGTTGATAGGATTTGTCGCGACTTCCACAACCAAAAGAATGCCCCAGTTCTCCATTGGCCACCCAACAGCATTTGTGGGATGAGCTGGACAGGATGGTAAGGAAGCGCGTCAACGTCTCAAACAACGTCGCTCAGCTCACACAGGCCCTCATTCGGGAGAGGAATAACACCCCACAAGGACCATAAACAACTTGATGGGGTCAATGGTAAGGGGAGTTAGAGCAGCGACTGAAGTTTGGGGTTGGCACACCCGCTATTGATTTTGATCAGGAAACGGCGTAGGGTACCCACGTTTAAGCGTTATCTATGCAAACGCCGTCTGTGTTAAGGCAACAAAACTCATAAAAATTCAATCAGTAATGAAAAAATAACATCAAAATTCAAACAATGAAAGAATCATCCATAACATATTTGAAATATTTACCACAGAAAAAACTTGGGTTTCCTTTTTCCGCTGGTATATGAGTTTTCGAAATCCAAACTGTTGTTCACCGACATGGCAGGTTTGCTTACCAGATAGAGATGGAAGATTTTTCCGAGGACATTGCGGGAGGTGTGAAAGATTGGCTCCACACCACCGACATTTCTCTCGATCACGTCTTGTAGGTGTCATGTAAATGAAAAGCTGCCCTGTAAATTCAGGTTGGAACGCGGGTGACGAAATCGAGGAATGGGTCGGTTTGTGAGTGAAGCAGTACGCTTACACCATTAATCGGGGACAAACGACTAAGAAATGCAAAGGGGTTCAGAGATGTGTGGTTCGAAAAAAAAGATAACTTTCGAAGAGTAAAAGCAACAAACACGATGTGTACAGTAAGACAACCAATAAGATGTACTTGGCGGCAGACGACAACAAGAAAATAGTACAACTGGATTGAATAAGCACACTGCCTCACGGACATTACTCACAGAATGTAGATAGTGGAAATATTCTTTTCGTCTCACGAAATTGAGAAGAACACCAAGATGTATCTTAACAGTGAAAAAAATAAATAAAAGATAAATATGAGAGAGAAAATGTAAAAAATACAGTTTAGGATTTGGATGAAACGCCCGTGAAGTTAAATAGAAGTGATAAGTACACTCGATCTTATATCGTGAAACATAAATTTGATCAACATCACAAAACCGGTGCTGATGGGATGCAGACAAACGGACGTTTTTTGGAATTCGTTTTCGAACCGAACGGTAGATCTGGATTACTGCCTTTCAAAATTATGCCACTTATGAGGCGAATTCTCTGTTTAGATAGGGAAAGAAGAAAGGTTGTCCTTCAGAAGTACGTCTGCCAAAAGTGTTTCATCTGTATAGGTTCGGGTTTGAAGAGACTCTCTTGGTGGACGAAATACATGACTTTTGCCAGTACAACAGAGGCAGGAATTACATCACGATGGACATGTATTGTTTTTTGGAACGACAGAAACCACGACGTTTAACTTCTCTCTCTCGTTCATTTGATCAATGAAAGATTCGAAAAGGGTGTGTGTGGGTCGAGAAAAACGATCTAGATACATCTTAACAGTAAAAGTAACAAAAAGATTTTAAAAAATATAAACAAATGTGAACATATCTGAAGGTGTCATTTCACCTAACTAACGCTTGTCCAATATATGTCTGTTATACTGGGTCTAAGCATCAAAGATAAAACGTTTTTGAGGTGTCATTTCCCGAGATACATTGCCTAGCGGTAGCCCTCTTCAAATGGGCAAAAGCTGAATTTTGAATCGAGACGGTTTTTAGGCGAGGGTACTCATTGAGTGGCTTGGTTGAAGAGAGAAGAGAGAGAAAAATAAAAATAAAAATTATTATTATTTCAATAGTCACAGGGTCCCAGGATCCCACCACCTCGCGAAATGGGGGATTATTAGAAACCGCCCGTCTATTACAACACAGAGCAAATACTCTCGAGATCAAGTGTTTTGCAGACACTTGTGTCTGTACGTTCTCAAGAGGTGGTATCCAGGGCATCAGTTTCAAGACGTCCTCAACGATTTACAATAAAGAGATTTTTTGCATGAAAAGATAAGAACATTTTTTTTAAAAAATAAAAAAGTAAATTTAATAAAAATTAAATGAAGAAAACGAATGTCAGGCGATGAATTTGAAAGAAGTGAAGTAACTGCAAAGAAAGAGAAAGCCCATATCCACTGTCATCAATGGCGTTGGCGGGGGAATCTCTTTTGACTTACTCGAAGAAGGTTTATAATCCCCCCAAGCCAATAGACCCCAGCGATGCCGCAACAAAAAAATATGCGGATAAGAGAGACAGGGGTTTCTAGAGTTACCTGAGTGATAATTACGTGGACAGAGACACGAAGTTCGATCGAGACTTGAAATAAAAACGATTGGGGAATATTGCCGATCCCATAGATCCTGCAGTCTCGAAAATTATGCATTTCTGTAAGATTTGGAGAGATCATTACGTCAATATGGCCATGAATATGAATGGAATGCAAATTCTAATGAGGTATCGAATCTAGCCAAATCCACTGATCAAAGACGCGATGACTAAGATATACGTGGACGCTAAAGAATGAAAGATAATCAATGTGATGGCTAAGGACAAGATGGAGACTGATTGGGATGCTGGATTCAACAAGATAGTCAATCTTTCGAAAATCGAGGATGGTCATTCTGAGTCCATGGTGGTCTATAAAGGCTATGTCGATTCTGCCCTGTCAAAATCGAAGACCTTCTTGAAACACATTTCGACAACTTACACTTCAACAGCAAATGAGGAAGGATGACATCAGGTGTCGACATGGACAGTCACAAACGAGACAGACCCCGAATTCGGATCGAGTTCCGTCATTGGAGACTACGTGTACGAGACCAAAGTCTGGAAGACTGGCGATAAGATGGAATGTACGCTAGACAATAGAGGTCATCGAATTACGAATCTACAGGATCCCGCCCATACACATGACCGATGTCTGCATTCTGATCATGGTCGTGGAAAAAATATAATACAAGAGATAGTTGATGACGATGTGGACAAAATAGCGCAATGTATCAGATTCTGGTAAGTCAGAATGGTCCGTTAGAAATGGACTACTGCTCGACTTGATAGATTATCCTATGCCGATCGTAGGACACATCATTCGAATGAGTCTGACTTCCACCGACAAGAAAATAAAACAATTGTCATCAGTCTTCCGATCCTCGCCGTGAGCCGAAACATTAATTTGTTGAATTTGTTGAAGCTTTATTAACTGAGCGTTTAAAATTTATTTTGACGATTATCCCGAGACATCTTATTTCGCTATAAGATGCCTCGGCCTAATCGATGAACATCGGCATAGGGCGTGGTGGGCCGACAGATTTGGACCCCCCCCCCCCCCCCCCCAATTGGCAACCTCAGTGATTAACATTAATCTCATTTCATTGCTCAGGGCTCTACCTCTGGAAAAATACTTTTGATTTAAGGGGGTAGAAAAATGATAGTTGACAGATAGGCTGTTACGGTGCAACGGCATATTTTCGGTGTGTTGATAGTAATTCTGGGTGCGAGGGATTTAGGCTGATTCACCTTTAGTGTGAAAAGGTGTGGATATTTATGATGGTAGCCTAACCCTTCCGCCGAGGAAGAGTGTTGGGTTGTTGGAACTTTAGATTCCAGCCTGTGATGTGCTCCCCTTCTTTAGCCAAGGGTAGCAGCAATTGTGAATATTTATAGATATATTTGGTATGTAAACTCATCCGCCGGGTAAGAGGACTCGGATGCTTGAATTGATAAGTCCGGCCTGTTAGGAAGATTGCCTAGAATTTTTTTTTTTTGGTGAAAGTGCAATCTATGGCGAGGTAGAAGTGTAATTTATTATTTTTTTATATGAGTATAAAAGGTGCAAAGTAGCCGCTGTTGGAAAATAGATATTTGTGAGATTCTTGTGGAAATGTTAATGAAAATATCCCCGACTCCTTTTATACAATCTGGGAGAGTTTGTAAATTTATAAATGGACACTATATATAGACATTCAAATTTGCCACTTGGTGTTATTCCTTTCTAGGATATAGCCCTTTCTATGAAACCCTGCTCTGATCTATGAGGCCAATAAACGCGGTTCAAAGTGGAATTGAATCTTGTCCCTTAAGATTACAGATGTGTATGACTAGTCCTTGACTGACTTTTGCGGCGAGGCTCTCGGGGGGAACTCATTTCATGTAAGAGGAGTGCCAAGGCGACGTGGGACAATTTTACACAGGTCCTGGGTAATTAATTAAGGTAATCAATTTCGGTTTAGAAAGACGAACTTGTATCTAACCCCTCGACAACAAATCTGTGTCATGGCTAGACCTTGGTTGACTTTTGTGGCGAGGCTGTCGACCAGAACTCATTTCATGTGAGTGAGTTCGGGCCGAGAGCATCGGCGCAGTGGGTCAATTTCGTTACACTACCATCCACTTTCGCCAATTGTTCTTGCACCGTGAGATAACTCTCGCTGGGACGAATGAAGAGATCTTGATTCTCGATAATGATTTGTATCTCCTCTGCATTCTTGAGACTGCTTCCCATTACGGGTTCATATTCGTGTACTTCGATACTCTCTTCTTTCACTATACCTTTCGTTATGTCTAATATGTTCATCCTATTTTTTTTATATTTTTTTATATTTGTTCATTAATTATTATAATATTTTGGATTCGTTTTATTTATATATATATTATTATTTAAAAAAATATCTACACACCATACACCCACACCCTATATTCCACACGCCACATACCAACACCTACATAATATATTTATTTATTTATTTATTTGTGTTTTAAGGTCACATATTTCTGCACAATGGCTAATCATGACCAGGACAGTTGTACGGATGGAGGGAGCCGGAGTACTCGGAGAGAACCACCGAGAAACGGAGCTCCCCAACATACCAACCCCACACAAGCAGGGTTAGCATTGGTTGAAGACAGGTGCACCATCGACGTGCATTACGTCTTAGTACACAACGCCACCGTGCCCCCACCAACACCTACAGTCTATATACATGATTCCGCATACCCCACAGCCAGCCCATTTCCACCACACATACCTTATATCTCACATACACAGACTCACATGCATGAGCCCACATGCCCTTACTGACTGCTCATATCCGTACACAATACACACACACACTATATACAACACCCACACACCAACACCCACAGTCCATATTAACACACATGATCACACATACCCCACAGACAGGCCATATTCACACTGCATGCCTTACAGCCCACATACACCCACTCGCATGACCTACACAGGCTCACTGATATTCTATATTCCACACCCTACTCGCAACCACACCTCACACACCCTCACTGACATTTTACATTCAACAATCCTACACCAACACAACCACATATCACACACCCTCACCCAACCACTTAGTTATTTGTTATTCATTATTCTGTTAAATACCCGTGAATCCTCTTTCAGATACCATGCTCACAATAATAACACGACAGGGGACGGGATTGATATAGGCCTCCTCGCTAGAGGACAGCAACAAACCAGCGGAAAGCCAAATAATTATTATTATTATTTCTTGATAGTCGAATGCGTTCTTCCTTCGTTTTACATACAGTGCATGTTATATGCGTAACCCTTCCGTCTCTTTGCCATCCGGTTGCACTGTTTTTAATTTTTGTTTTTGTTGTTTGTTTTGTTGTCCTTCATAACATGTATCTTTTCGCACATGCACTGGTCTATTATACCACGACTTCGAAACAAAAAGCGCGAACAAACGAATTTGAATGCCAGAGGGAATTTACTTGTCTCAATAGCATTTTGCCAATTGTGACGTATATTTCTACAGGGAACAACACGGGGCAATAATTTCTCCAGCACATGCACCACCTAAATCACGACCCAACATTTTGACGAGCAACATTGACAATAAAATCCAGTTTTAGTGCTAATTCCAATGCATTTGGCCGTCAATGCTAAAAATATACACATGCTGATTTTTGTTTGCTGCAAATACTCCTTAAGAAACCTGATTCTAAAAGATCATTCTACGTTTAAAAAATGTACTTCAGATGATGTCTGTGCAGATGAGAATGATCGTTATATAGGGCGTCTCTCTTAGTCAGAAACGACATTACTCACATTTCTTTACCTATACCAACAAATTTGCAGGATGCAGCAGCACTCCTAACCTTGCGCAAGGCAGTTTCACGA
The DNA here is from genome assembly GCA_031216915.1 of Pictodentalium vernedei. Classification (NCBI taxonomy): domain Eukaryota; kingdom Metazoa; phylum Mollusca; class Scaphopoda; order Dentaliida; family Dentaliidae; genus Pictodentalium; species Pictodentalium vernedei. The sequence continues at coordinate 475,725,801 of CM062295.1, forward strand.
AAGGTCTCCAGTTTGTGCCCAGTTTATATCAACATTTACTAGACGAGTTATGTAAATTTCGATACAAACTGGCGACAAGTAGAAGATTTTATTTATTATATGATCCAAAACTCCCACAAAAAGACTCTTACATGGGGCGAGAAACAAGCAACGACAACAAACAGTCACCGACAAAAAATAGATTGCTTAGTATTTGATGACACAACCTTAATGAAATAATTTCAAATAGCATCAACTATTGTCACAGACATACACAGAACGAAACACGAGTGTGAATGGGTTAATCGATATGGCACGAGTGCCATATCGATTACCCCATTCAAACGCGAGTGTCGTTCTGTGTTTATTACACGCCTTCGCGTCTATAAAAACAATTACTAGAAGGATGCTAAGCAATTCATTTGACAATTATCAACACAAAGAACACATTTTATAGCCAACCAAATTTGCGAGGGGAACCCGTATTACAATTTCGTCCCCTGAGTTCCAATGTGTTCTATGTGCCTACTGGCACATATAACACATTGGGATTTGGGGGACAATTTTTAGCTCTCACTGGCGATGCAAATTGTAATTGCGGTGCACGATTTATAGAAAATTCCAGGGAACGTTCGCTTCTACTTAAAAATAGTCCGTAAACGATTTCCGTTCCGCGCATGAGTGCGGAACAGATTTCAGTTTTCAGCACGGTTTAGTGTTGCTGCAGACGGGGATTTCATAGAACAGGCGTGTAATAAAACAACTGTTTAGTCTTTTTCGTCCCCCGAGTCTCAAGCTACGATTATTCTCCGGATCTTCGTAAGCCGATCATCACCGTTTTAAAGAAAAAGCCTGGGAGCGCGGGGGATCAGAGGTTACGGCATTGGTCTTCAAAGAATGGCCCACGGTTAGCTCCCCGCCAGGGGTAACTGTGTTGTGTCCTTGGGCAAGGCACTTTATCTCGAATGCCCATGTGGATGCGCGGTGGCGCTGTGTACTAAGGCGTACTGCACGTCGATGGTGCTCTTGTCTTCAACCAATGCTAACCTTGCTTGGGCGGAGTTAGCACTTTGGGGAGCCCGGCGGTTGGCCGCTGTTGTTCGGTGGTTCTCTCCGGGTACTCCGGCTTCCTCCACCCGTAAAACTGTCCGACACGAGGAGACATTGGCTGTCGTAGGTGTCGTTAAACTTCAATAAATAAATAAAGAAAGAAAGAATAGGCTTAATAACATTAAGAAGGGTCAGATCATATTATAAACTATACTATACAAACAAAGTAGGGGATATTTGATAAAAGTGAGATATATGAAGAAATATATTTATATTTTCATCAAATGGACAGTTGAAACATTGCACTGTAACATCTGTTGAATGATTTCAACGATATTTGGGTGTCTGACAAGGACACATTCCACGCACTGTGCTGTAGAAGTCAGAGAATTTACCACATTCAGTCCAAGATCTCAATACCTTGTAAATCCTCCTCGGTTCGCGAGACAAGCGCGGGTCCGACGTGGCATACTCTTCACCAAACGTCCAATATCAGCTTGACTGATGTTATTTCATTCTTCCTGCAGCGCAGCTGCGAGTTCCTAGACATTGGTAGGGGCTGTTGGCATTGAGTTAGGACCTGCCAAGCATATCCCAGACGTGCTCGATTGATGAAAGGTCTGGACTTAGTGCTGTCCAAGGCAGTGTAGTGATGTTCTGATACTGGAGGAACTATGTAGCAATACTGGCCCTGTGTGCTCTTGTATTGTCATCTTGGAAAACGAATCGCCGGTCGTGGCGTCGCGGAAATGGCACCACATGCGCTGCTAAAATGTTGTCACGGTCCTTTGACACACCCTTGGATGACATGTAATGCTGTGTTGCTTGTCATGGTTATTCCTCCCCACACCATATGACCATAACCGATCCACCACCAAAACGATCGTACTCCCTAGCGGTTACGTCGTGGTATCATTCGTTCCGCTGCCGCCACACTCTGTTTCGACTGTCGTGGAAGTCTAGCGTGAACCTCGATTCATCGGACAACATGACGTTGCTCCAACGATTACGCCTTGCTGCGATGTGACATTCAGTCAAACGTGGAATTATTCGAGGTCGTCGAGCATACAAATTCCAGCTGTGTAGGCGATTTGGGGTAGTTTGACCACTGACTCGCACATTTGTCGCTCGGTGCAGCTGTTGTCCCATTTCTGAGGCACTTGATGGCGGTTACATAATGCTGTGGTGCAGATGAAACGATCCCGGTTAGCAGTTTTGACCAGCCTTGGACGACCGGACAGGCGTCTGTCATCAACATTGCCTGTCTAACGGTAGTATGACCATAACCTGCTAATCACAGATTGCGTAGCGTTGAGAATTTGAGCCACTGCAGTATGTCTGTTGCCAGCTTCCAGCATGCCAATGGCACGTAAATGTTCATCACGTGTCAGTCTTCGCATATCTCAAAAGTTACGTTTCGATCAGAAACTATTGATGAATGAGTTTATACCAAGAAAACAACGATGAGACCTCCAAAAAGCCCGTCTAGTACAAATGGAAATTTCAAAATGTACCCCACAGCCATTAACGCGGCGCTCGTGCAAAAAACCTGCACGAAGTTTGTGTGGGCCGGTGACATTTTTGATCCACACTAAATTTGGTAACATATTGATGTGTCCAAACACGCGTATCCAATACCATTTTCCAAAAATATCAACATCAGTTTGGTTATCCCCTACTTTTTTGAATAGTATATGTTTAATATACTTTTCACCAAATCTATCCTTTCAGCTGAATGGTATTGGACATTTGAATCAACAGCTCTAGGGGCGTTTTGACGGGTGGAGGTTGTTAAAGGATGTCTCAACCTTCAATTTCGGACAAAATTTTCAGTAGCTAGAAATTTTAAGTCTCAAACCTCCAACTGTTCAAAATTTCATACCATGTTGTATCAGATTTCGTGACGTCGTATTTGTAGCTGGGGCCGTTTCTATAAACATTAAAACTACATTTCATGGGGTTTTCCAGCGGGCAATCAGAATTTAATCCCTTGAATCCAACAAAGCGATACAGCATTGCAGGTGGAGTTTTGTTACACTCGAGAAATGATTTCCAACTCTTGAACTAAGTGGTTGTAATATTATGAACACAAGAGGAAAGGGAGCTTTCAGATGCATTCAGCAGTTGAAAATTCACAAGTAGCAGTTGGAAAATTCCCATTTAGGGGTGGAGGGGCTAGGGATGTGGGTGTAAAATGTTTTTTTCTCAAAAGTCGGATGTTCGGCAGTCATGGGTTATATTTGAATCTTCAGAGGTGCACACACTCCGAACCAAGTCATTCTAGCCACTTCCGGACAAAATTCCAAAACCATGCATTTTGTTGTATGGTTTTGAGGCACACAACCCTTTTTGAGATGATGTCTGTAGCAGTGGAAATTTCAAAAGTAAAAACAATGAAAGATATTTGAAAATACGATTTGTTTTTGTTCAATGCTGGGCCAGACACTTACGTGCTTCTCGCATCTGATTTATACATGAAAACTGATCTCACCGTTGCACGCCCTTCTATCTTTCTTAATTTTTGTCTCCCAACCTTCCGGTGGAAGACTATAGAAATGACCTCCGTCCGATCGTATGTGCATCCAAGCGTCCGCATTTGATATCTTCATAGCATAATTTATTCAATTTTTTTCTACAGTTTCGAATTAGAGAATTGAAATGTTTGGACATTGTTGCCCACATACATTGAAGATGACGGAAAATAACTTTTGACAGATTTATTTCCTTTTATCCACCTATAAAACTCCCAGTATATTGAAATTTTTGTACCATTATGAAGGCCTGGAAATACGTCGCGAACGGTTGTTCAGGTTACGGGGAGGTTACTATGATTTAAAAAACCGTAACCTCCGAACCGTTCACGATCACATTTAACCGCGAACGGAACAAAAAAAAAAAGATCATCACTTCACTGTTGTGTCAAGCACCTCAAATTGAAACGGTGATCAAACACCTGACAAACTTCTTTCATGAACCTTATGGCCAAGACCCAGTCACCCATCACCTGAAAGGGCTTTCTATGTCGAATGCTATTTTGACAAATGCGAAGAAATCCATTCAATTAATCTTTTGAAATGGCTCTTTTCTCATTTTAATTTCGAGAATGGCAGACTGCTCAGCTCGATGGTCTGTAGTCTAAGTGTGATAGTTAGCTCCCTTGATATGCCTGAATGTGATGTTTCACCAATGTTGAAAAAAATTGTCAAATTCAACCGGACGCATCCGTGCCCCCCTCCCCCTGCCAATTTTAGAGTAATTTTTACCTTAATTGACGAATCGTCCACAAAAACTAGGGACGAATCGTCAACTGGCACGGGCACGAATCGTCTAGTAACCCTGGGAAGTATAAGCCCACGGGAACCGTGTGTGTTTATTTGATTTCTTGAGTGGTTTTGGGAGGAATTGAATGAAAACAACAAACAGTTGGTAGGTTCGGATTTTTTATTGTTTGATTTGGAATGCTGTGAATTTTATTTCTCGATAATGAAATATACTCCCACATAATGACATTGCCGCAATTTGCGCCGTTTTGTACAGCCATAATTTCCCATTTTCGAGGTAAGCTATGCACACTGAATATTTTCCAACCTGTTTTTGGCATTGGGCATTTTTTTTTTCAATTTTCGGTATTTTTGGATATCTAAAGAAAAAAAAAATTAGTCCGGAATATAGATGAAATACTGCTGCTGAGGCGTTCAGATGCAAGGAAATGGGGGGTTTTGAACCCAGGAATTCAAAACTTTAACGACTTTCTCACCATATTTTGAACTTTGGTAACTTTTTTATCTCTTCATTATATGAACAACGTGCGCATCGCGACATATAAGACACTGTCGTTTCTATGAACACAAAAGGCTAGGGGTGAGCTTTGCTAATTTGTTTCATGGGATGACTAAACACTTGCAAATAATTGTTAAACTGAATTCGCGTGACAAAGATATACAGTTGACACTTACTGAGTGTTGGTGGATGTGATAGATATTTATTTATTTATTTTATTTATTTATTTATTTATTTATTTATTTTATTTATTTATTGGTGTTTAAGGTCACATATTTCTGCACAATGGCTAATCATGACCATGACAGTTTTACGGGTGGAGGAAGCCGGACTACCCGGAGAGAACCACCGAGCAACGGCGAGCAACTGTCAGCTCCCCAACATACTAACTCCACACAAGCAGGGTTAGCAATGGTTGAAGACTGGTACACAATCGACGTGCAGTACGCTTTAGTACACAGCATCACCGTGCCCCCACATGGGCAATGGGGGTGAAGTGTCTTGCCCAAGGACACAACGCGGTTGCCGCAGGTTGGATTCGAACCGGGGACCTCTCGGCTTGCAGCCTGCACCTCTACCTACTGAGCCACCGCACCCCGAATGTGATAGATACTCTTAATGACGGATGATCTAAGTGAACTAGGTGTCTCTAATTAGCTTGCCATAACAAGCCCAAGTTTCCTTTTGTGACATTTAATAAACGAAAACAACACACAGATCTCGGAGCAATAAAGTAATAAGGGAAAACTTGGCTTCTGATGGCATAGGTACTTTCTCAACAATTACTTGCTTGTTAACTGAATTTCCTCGCTCGTATAATAAGTTCAGAGGAGATAACTTTATCGAAAGTCGATTGTCATGACGATACGATTGTCGTGATTAATTACGGTGGTTGCAGACTCACTGTGTGAACAGTTCGCCAAAAGCTGAATTGTGTGTGCATAAGGCCACCTGCAAAGATTCATGACATGGAGAGCAGCCCCACCTCCAGACCCCCTCCCCCCTTCCTGCCCCTCATATCAGACGATAGTTAGGAACCTGTATGTGCATAAAATTGAAATGAGCGGTGTTTGTGTCCCGTTGTCAGCTGTGTACCATCTCCAGTTCCATCCACCTCCACCCACCTCGCTCAACTCTTGGCGCGGTATAATCTGAGAAACAGAATTCTTAGCGCCTAATATTCATCAGGCATTTTACAAAAAGTACAGGTTGTTAGACCAAAGCATTATTGTTTTAAAAGATGTTCTTATCACAGGTACGAGGCACAAGCTGGGAAATCGAAAGAAAAATGCTATTTGATACCATTTTTGAATCGATGCTGACGTGCCCCTATAATGGTATATTAACAAGGTACATAACTCTCTTTTCGAAAACGATAGCACACATCTTCGTTATACCCCCCTAAAATTTGATTCACAAACCTATCCAACAGTACCCGGTATCAATGGAAAGGGGAATGAATGAGCTTTACAGTGGTGTATTACACGACCGTTGGGTGCTCTTGGGTTGTTCACGATAACTGGGAGAAGTCGCAGAAAAGGCCGAAATACATTTAGTCGGACAAGATAGTGCACAGTGAAAAGTGGATTACGAGCGATAATTATCCGATTTATTATAATAATTGGAGGTCTCATTGTCTATGGAGGGCAAATTCAAATATTAACCGTAGACCTTTATCAATTACTAATCTCGGATCCACATTTATTCATTTCTGGCCATCGCATTTGCCGTTAAAACATTTTTTAACTTTCCTTTGGAAACAAAACAAGCTAACGGAATCCATAGAAGCGAAGATGGTCACGAAAACATCCCTTTGGCTACTATTTATGCCGAGAATATCATCAATGAAAATAAGCCAATGGGAGAATGGGGAAAATATTTGCACAAGTCGCGTATCTATGGACGCCATCAACTTGGAAACTATTTCAAAGTTACAGCAAAAAGTGTATAAACGGTAAATGTGAACTCCAGAAATGAATACATGTCAACCCAAGATTGCAGATTGATAAAGGTATACGGCTAATATTTGAATCTGACATCCATAGACAATGGGACCTCGAATTATTTGTAATAAATAGGATAATTGGCGCTCGTAATCCACATTCCACTGTGCACTATCTTGTCCGACTAAATGTTTGTCGGCTTTTTCTGCGACTTCTCCCAGTTATCATGAACAACCCAAGAAAGCCCACCGGTCGTGTAATACACCACTGTAAAGCTTATTCATTCCCCTTTCCACTGATACCGGATACTGCTGGGTACGTTGTGTGAATCAAATTTGAGGAGGGGGGGGGGGGGGAAGATGTGTGCTATCGTTTTCGAAAAGCGAGTTGTGTACCTTGTTAATATTTATATACCATTATAGGGGCACGTCAGCATCGATTCAAAAATGGTATCAAATATCATTTTTCTTTCGATTTCCCAGCTTGTGCCTAGTACCTGTGGTTCTAATCACAGTTACTGGAAGTTGTGGATACAACCACTTTTTTCACTGATAACAATGAAAGCACCACGTCAGTCCTGACCCCGTGTTACACATTCAGTAGTCTATATTATAATAATAGACAAGTAATGGAAGCCTATTTTGCCCTGAGCGATACCCCCTTCCCACTTCATTTGTGAATTCGTTCATTGAACAAAGATTCATCAACACAGTTTTCTTGTACAGCTATCCACAAGGAGTTTAACTTCATGTTTATCATATATTAATAATCAAATCATCATACTACGGCTTCTTTATTTGATAAAAAAAACTCTCCGTTCGACTTTTTGCCCGCGACTCGACGCCATTAGAACAACAATGATGGCGTGACATTTCGTTGCTAGGCTGTACAAAAGTTAACCCGGAAAGCGAAACTACGCACTGTGTTGTTCTTGTGCTGCAGACGACAGAGCAGAAGAATAATGGTTGTGGGCTATAATGTAAGAGTCTTCCCTGCAAAACAATTGTTGCACCCCTGTCCTCGAGTTCTATTTATTGTCAAGGCACAACCAACTTGTCCGAACTTTAATAATAAAAAAAAACTGGTGGTTAATTTCAGACAGCGCTACCTTGTTGTCAGAAGTTGAAAATGCAGGAAGCTTTGAAAGGAATATGTATTGGCAGGCGGAAAGGGTATTAGATCTAGGCTATGGGCCTATATGACAGACAGGGAGGGGTCAGAGTGATCTCATGGCCTGTATAAAAAGGAAATTCTATTGCATCTCTTTTTTACAATACCAGCTAGGAATCGTGACATTGACAACATTTAAATTTAATGCTGAACAACCTTAATCATAATAGTGTATTAGGTCCACTAGCCTACATGCTGTTTGAAACGTGGAGCGGGGAGGGGGGGGGGGGGGAGGGGGTGAATGGGTTGGGAGCGGCGAGGCTTGTTGTAGGCACATACTATTCAGACGAAGCACTTGGCTGATTAAGATATCTCGGGGTCTCGACAAACAATCTTTCCCGGAGATATTTTTTTTGAAAAAAGAAAAACCTTTTCTAGAAAACCCACTGTGAGCATTTCTGCGTGCGTTTGGGAGTCGGTGGGGAGGCAAGAGCAGTGATGCTTTTGGGGGAACGCCGTTCCCCTTGACCCCTTCTGCTTGCTGCTGCAAACGTTCTTCCTCCTCAATTGCCAAACTTGAACTGGCTGCATCAAAAATTACCTGTTACTTGCATGATGAGTGAAACGTAAAATTAGAAGCTGGTGAATGGGAGGGGGGGGGGGGGAGCTTGTAGGCGCAGACTTTCAGATGCGGCGCTTGGTGGGTGAAGATCAACAGCCCTCTGCCTTATTAACGGCCCTCGACACTCGGGCCGGTAATAAACCCTCAGGCTTTTATTCATTCCTCTCGGGCCGGTAATAAACCGCAAGGCCCTCGATCCAAACTTATGGTATTGCTACATTATTGGAAGATATCTTCAGAATCTGTAGTTTATGTTAACTTGGCTGCTCGCAGTTACTGGCTTTCTTGCCTCAAGATTCATGGATAAGCCTATTGTGACTTTTTCCCAATTACCCTAAAACAAAAATTATACACATCTGGCCAAACCATGGTCGGCCCGGGGATTTCCAGACCCCTGCCCGCGGGAACCACGGGAGGTAAAGCAGTGCCTATTCACTGCGGTAAACAGGCTCTGTTTTACTGGTAAAATAGGACCCAGTCACCAATTCTTGGGAGGTGTAAACCCTCTCTAAAATGGGCAACATGGCTTATTAACGCTCACCCCTGGTGTTGAGTTGATATTCATGTTGTGGGCATGATTGCCTAGCCATTGTTGAAAAATATGTGACCTTAAACACCAATAAATAAATAAATTGTCTAGACCCCCCCCCACCCCGGGTGGGGGTCATACGCCTACATCGGGGGAATGTTGGGCGCCACCCCTAGATTGCGGCGCATTTCCAAAGTCAAATAACCTGAGAGAACGAAATAAGTAACACCAATGAGGTGTATAAATGGGGGTAGGCCTAGTCTTTATTTATTTATTTAATTTTTTCCTTTGAACTAATCGTAACATCAGCTGCACATTTTCCGCACACGCAGATACTGCTGCCAACATGTCCAACTTCTAAGTACTTCCTTTTTGTTATCATAAATAGCATGAAACATACGACTGCAGTCTAAACATTCACCGACTATCACCGTAAAGCTGATGACAAGAACTTGATCCGTTTCAGTATTCCGCAATCATTTTTAGACGGTATTTTTAGACATTAGAAACGTTACGTCATCATTGTGGTTCTAATGGCGTCGAGTCGCGGGCAAAAAAGTCGAACGGAGAGTTTTTTTTATCAAATAAAGAAGCCGTAGTGTGATGATTTGATTATTAATTTATGATAAACATGAAGTTAAATACCTTGTGGATAGCTGTACAAGAAAACTGTGTTGAATCTTTGTTCAATGAACGAATTCATAAATGAACTGGGAAGGGAGTATCGGTCAGGGCAAAATAGGCTTTCGTTACTTGTCTATTATTATATAGACTACTGTATGTGTAACACGGGGTCAGGACTGACGTGGTGCTTTCTTTGTTATCAGTGAAAAAAGTGGTTGTATCCACAACTTCCAGTAACTATGTTCTAATGATCTCATTGACAGTTTTTCAAATGATTTCTGTATATATTTAAATGGCTCCTTTATACTTTCAAAGGACGATATAGTTGTTCATGGACAGGGCATAAATGGTGCATGAAACATAGGAATACGTATGTTTGTTCAACCCTTTACCCAACGAATCGGCCGTATCCCCCCGCGTAATACGCAACTTCAGCAGTTGAAAAAATATTATTTTTAAAAAAAATCAACAAAACCATATGATGTGACCCCTCGTTGGAACGAGCTCGTCGAGCTCGTTCCAACGAGGGGTCGCGTGATATGGTTTTGTTGTTGTGTTTGTGATTTTGTTGTTGTGTTGTGTTTAAACTGAAAAAATGATATTTAAAATAATAAATTTTGATATCGTCTGCGTTGGGTAAAGGGTTAAAAGCACTTGGAAATGGACACACACAGTTGGCTAAAATGACTACTGCAGTACCTTTCCGCGGTCTGCCGTCTGTCGACTTTAGTCGCCTGTGACGCCAAAAGAGTTAACCAGCCTACCGGCTCGGTAGGACTTCTTTTATCTGGAAAACAATGCATAGGTCGCATGACATGTAGTATGACTTTTCATTTCAGGTTCAAATCCTTTACCTTGGCTGTGGACAAAATCTATTTTATCATGTAAAATATCAGTATCAGAACGATCAATTATTATTACAGGATAAAGTATCAAGAGATTCTCTCGTTCCTCAAGGAAATCAATATTTTTAATAAATACTTTTACCGTACATAGCGTTTATCGGTATGATATAGTCATAGATTCAGTTCTGGCGTTAAATCACCAATTAATTAATAAATAGCAATGGACTTCCCATGGTAGATTTCGTTATACTCTTGTGTTGGCGAGTAAAGTGAGTCTTTTACTACAACGGTTCACATTTTTATTCAAACCTTCAGTAATGAGTTTCGATGGAGCCCGGGAGGTGACATGGTCTTTTTTTGTAATCCGTGCGAACGGATTACTAATCCGAGAGAACGGATTAATATACAAAGATGTTCACACTTGGAACCCCACCTACACCAGTCATTACATGCTCCCGGAAAGGGACATGTTAATATATTTTCTGGTTCCAACACTAATCAAGGAGCACGACTAGAGCGGAATGGCTCCATGAATGAGGGTCAATAAGAACTAGGTATACGACACCCCCTCCTGGGTTGGTATGCCATTTGCAACATTTATCCGCCATTTCCTACTTGGGAAAGAATTGGAAAGGATTAATTGATAGTTATGCACAGGCCAACCAGTCCCTATTGGGGAACCCGGGCGAGAGTCCTACCCATGGTGGAACTCATTTGGTGAAATTTACCACGTGACTATACCTCCTGGTAGTACTTGTAACCTGCAATCGTTTGACGTCATCGTAATGGTGATACGAGTTGTTACGTGCACACGCCGGCGCTAATTGTTGTGAATTTCTTTAGCTGGATCAGAGTCCTCTGTAAAAGGACCATTAGTCCGCCATCTAGTATTTGTACCGACATAAGGTACCCCCTCCCGTAAGTAGCACACGCAAGCCGACTTATCCCTTTTGGCTGTTGGTAAAATAACCAACTAGTAAGCGCTAACCCTTACAACGCACACTTCCTCCGTCACCCCTCAAAGCAGCGGTTGCTGCTCCTGCCCTTTAATCCTTATCCTAGGATGATCCTGATCTTAGTGTGACCCTGATACTCAATAATGACCCCATCTTGATCCAGGGATGATCTTGGGATTATCAGAATCTGACTCACTCCTCGGCTCATCCCTCTTCTTATTCCTCCATTCCCTCTTCCCTTCCATCCTCTCCATCCTCTGTTCCCTTCTCTCTTCCCTTTAGAAGCTTTTTAGCAAAAATCGTTTTTTGTCTCCCAAAAGGGGGTCACTTCCGGTTGTGGTATGCAACTTCTAGGGCAGGGAAGATACCCTCCGAATAATATGGTGGCCAACTCTTCTTCAGCCGCACCCAAAAGATGTCCTTTGGTTTTCTGACTCTGATTCACCAGGATACAGATTTCTATTGCTGAAGGTACAAAGATGTCATACTTGGAAAAGAGCGACACGTCTTTGTCCAAGCAAAGTCGTGTTCTGAATCTTTAAAGTTGTAAACTATGTGGTTGGACATATAATGACAATTAACCATACTCCACGAGTCCATGTTTGTGCATATGGGGCCCATAACGTGCTCCCCTTGATATCCCCCGCTCTCTCCTTCATACTCTGTCCCCACATGCTATAACAAACAGAAAGGGGTAGCATAAAATTCGTAACTGATGAGTAAATTCACTCGCAAACCGAATGGAGTCATCGCGGAAAGTGTAGGCGCGATGCACGACCATGACAATAGGCGAGAAAGTGTTGTTATGCATTTTGGAACAAATTCTATGCTACCCCTTTCTGTGTGTAACGTGTAGAAGGAGGGAACAGGGAATATCCAGCGGAGCACATCACATGTCCTGTGTAAGAAACCTCCTGTAACCAGGAATGCAAGGCTGAGCACAATGAAACAAATAATCGTTTTACACTTGGTGAGTTTAGCCTCGCGTCACCCGCATTAAGAAATAAGTTGACCCTGTCTTCTTCCGTGCTCCAGAATATGAACAGAGGTAACGTGGTCAATTTATTTTTTAATCCGTTCGCACGGACTAGTAATCCGTTCGCAGGGATTAGTAATCCGTTTGCACGGATTAGTAACCCCTTCGCTCAGATTAGTAATCCGTTCGCACGGATTACGAAACAAATTGACCATGTCACCTCTCGGGCTCCACAAGTTTATAATCCGTGTGAATGCTTTACTAATCCGAGCAAACGGATTACTATACAATGACTCTTCACCTTTGACACCACACGGGCACCAGTCATTACATGCGCCCGACAAGGGACATGTTAATTAATTCTATTGTTTCCAACACTAATCAAGGAGCATGATTGTAGAGAAATGGCTCAATGTATTTATATTTATTTCTTTATTTATTTATTGAGATATAACGACACTTTCGACAGCCAGGGTCACCTCGTGTCGGACAATATTACGGGTGGAGGAAGCCGGAGTACCAGGAGAGAACACCGAGCAACAGAGAGTAACTGCCAAACTCACCAACGTACTAATTCCACACAAGTGCACCATCGACTTGCAGTACGCCTTAGTACACAGCGACACAGTGCCCTCTCGCGGGCAGACGGAATGGAGTGCCTTGCTGAAGGACATAGCGCAGTTACCCCTGGCAGGAATCGAACCGCGGGCCTTTCGATTTGAAGTTCAACGTGTTCCCGAGTGGCTCAATGAATGAGGGTCAATAAGAACCTGGTAAACGACATCTCCCTCCTGGAGTGAATAGGAACGTGTTGGTATGCCATTTGGAACATTTATCCGCCATTTCCTACTTGGGAAAGAATTGGAAAAGGATTAATTGATAGTTATGTACAGGCCGATCAGTCTTTATTGGGGGCACCTGGGCGAGAGTCCTATTTGTGGTGGAACCCATTTGGTGGAATTCATCACGTAACTATACCTCCTGGTAACCTGCAATCATGTGATATAATCGTAATGGTGATACAAGGTGTGATTTGCACACGCCGGCGCTAATTGATGAGAATATTTTTAGCTGGATCAGAATTTCACGAGAGTCCTCTGTGAAAGGTCCATGGGGCCGTCATCTAGTATAAGTACCGACATACGTTATCCCCCTGCCATGGAAGTAGCATACGCCAGCCGACTTATCCCTTTTGGGAGTTTGTAAAATAACCACGTGGTTAGGACTAGCCCCCACAACGCACACTACCACCGTCACCCCTCAAAGCAGCGGTTGCTGCTCCTGCCTTTAATCCTTATCCAAGGATGATCCTGATCCTAGTGTGAACTTGATACTCAATAACGACCCTTTCCTGATCCAAAGATGATCTTGGGATTCTCCGAATCTGAGTCACTCCTCCGCTCACCCCTCTTCTTGTTCCTTCATTCCCTCTTTTCGTCCATTCTCTCCATCCCCTGTTCCCTCTTCTCTTCCTTTTAGAGACTTTTTAGCAAAAATCTGTTATTTGTCTCCCAAGAGGAGGTCAGACAGCTGGGGTATACTACTTCAAGTGCAGGGAAGATAACTCGTGTCAGCTCAAATATCCTCCGGGGAAGATGGTAGCCAACTGAACCACAGCCGCAGCCAAAAAAATGCTATATGTTTTTTTTAACTCTGATTCGCCGGGATACATCTCGCTATTGCAGAAGGTGAAGGTCATACTCGGAAAAAAAAAATGGCGACACGTGTTTTTCCAAACAATGTCGTGTTCTGAAGCTTTAAAGTTGTAAACTATGTTTTTGGACATGTAATGACAATTGATCATACTACACGAGTCCATGTTTTTGCACAGGTCCCCGTGGCGCGCTCCCCTGGATACCCCCCTTCCTTGCGCTGTCCCTACATGCTATAACAAACAGAAAGCGTAGCATAAAGTTCGTAACTGATGAGTAAATTCAATCGCAAATCGAATGGAGTCATCGGGGAAGGTGTCAGCGCGACGCACGAACATGGCAATAAGCGAGAAAGTGATGTTATGCATTTTGGTGTAAATTCTATGCTACTCCTTTCTGTGTGTTTTAGCACTTAGGGGCAGCATATAGAGGGAGGGAATGAGGGAGGGAGGGAGTGAGTCAGGAATATCCAGCGGAACACATTACGGGTCATGTATAAGAAACCTCCTGTAACCAGGAATGCAAGGTTGAGCACAATGAAATGATAAATGATCGGTTTACACTTGGTAAGTTCAGCCTCGCGTCACCGGGATTAAGAAATAAGTTGACATGCATGTCACCTCCCGGGCTCCAAGATATGAACAGAGGTAACGAGGATTTGTTTTTTTATGCCGTTCGCACGGATTACTAAACGGTGCGCACGGTTAGTAATCCGTTCGCACGTATTACTAATCCGTGTGCACGGATTACAAAAACAATTCACCGTGTAACCTCTCGGGCTCCAAACGTTACACATCTGCGCAGCATCTCAATAGCAGAAGCTTTTCCAGTAATTTACAACTGTAGAGTAAGGACTGAGAAAATGTTTTAATATAACACATCATTAATCAGTAATTCAGAACAAAACAGTGTATAAAACATGTTCAACAACTTACTGATAATAGCTTCTCAGTAGTTTATACTTTTAAGTATGCACTGCGATTTCAGCTCTTCCAAAAAAAAACAATTTCGAGAAAGTCCAGGTCCTTTTATCAGTTACTATAAACGAACACACTCTATAGTATAAAGGAACTGCAGGAGCACCGCGCTATCGGTTAGCTTATTTGACGATAATCAGCATGAGACATTATCTAAATACCACGTACGTAACAACCGTTATTTATTCCAATTTCCTTATTCGACATTCGTTATCAACCGATTTTATCGATTGATAACGAATGTCGAATAAGGAACTGGGAATAAGTAATGGTTGTCACGTCATCCTGAGTACTGGGGTTCCAATTATTGACTTATACGCATCTAGATCCACCACACCCATCAAGGATCTTGGATTTTAAGCATCATATACCTTCACCCAAGCACAGTTGTATCGGCAGTGGACAGGAATGCAGAAACAAAAGTCGGCAGATTCGCTGTTAATGGACATTTCGCAAAGTAATACGGCATTGCACAATCTGCGGAGAGCAAATCTTGCGGTGAACATTTTAAAACATTTGTAACAATTTTGAGAGATATATGTTGTGAGATAACACATTTCCGCCAGAGACAACTCATAAATTAAATTACTACATAGTCACCATCAAACTGATTATTATTGAAATCAAAAATGGTTGGCGATTTTTGTGTTCAATGCTAGCCAGGTTTTAAACTTTACGTCAGCTAAAGGGTTAAATTTCACATTATGTGATAAAAAGAATGTTAAGTTCGTCACGATTTGATATGCAATTTATAAACCTCGTTCACTGAAATCGATCTAGGTCTCGGTAAATAGCGGTACCGTCCGATTCAAGTGAAATGGATTCTGAAATTTCATATCAAAGCTGAACTAATCAGAGATCTTCTCTTCCTTTCTGGGACTTCAGAGCATTTAACTAAAAAGTTGTGGCATATCTTCGAGGAATACCTGCATGAGATCAATATTTCTGTTCAAGAACGTATGATCAGAAACAAATAGTCTGCCGCTAGTTCGACTTCAAATTAAATTTAATGACTTAACTTCCAATTTAAACCTCCTCAGCATCATGTCACTTGGTACAATTTCAAGATTGAATGGCGGTCAATAAGAACGTATATTGTTCTCATCCTATGTCGGGTAACTGTACTTCCAGCAGGAATTTGGCAGCTACAAATAGCTTCTGCATAATAAAACCAAATGCTCAACCTAAACATAATACAAAACATCTACCCACTTAACCTTTTGGACTCTGATGGTATATATTCCGTGTCAGTTCAGAACCATCAACTGGTAGAGTGCATATTAGTTACTTGTGGGAAAACCAATCAATATTTTCAACGTGCAGCCTTGGCTTGGCGCTGCACGTTGAAAATCTCGATTGGTCTACCACAAAAATTCACTAGCAATTATCTACTTTATGAAGTCAGATCGTATCACGAGCCTGGGTCGGAAAAGTGGTATTTCGGATTCAAAGGGTGATGATGATGATATATATTTATTAACCAGTATACTATAGATTACAATAATATTGATAATTCCACATATATTTACAGTATTCATATGGTACATAACAACTATTATACATATAGGATACACAAGTATACTGGCAGGGGAAAGCATAGCCAGATTGGCTGTCTTCCTGCATTCCCCTATAAAGAGAGAGAAAGAAAAAGAAGGATTAAAAGGAAAGGTCGGAGAAAAATAAAGCATACACGTGCAACATTGAGGAGTCTTGTAACCGACTCTACTGAGATTCCGCTTTAGTGAGTGTATACTTGATACATCCACTAAGGCATACACATCGGTGGTATGGCGGCTGGTATCCCAAGCTTGCTGGCTATCTTGAAGCGACCTCAACCATTCAAACGATTTACTTTGCGAATTGAGATATTTGTTCTAAATCCTTGGGTCTTTACAGCTATACACTTTAAGACAGAGGCCAAGTCAAAAGGCCAAAGGTTCGAGAACCATACAGTTACGATTAAGATAGGCAGTCAAACCCCAACGCCCCCCCCCCCCCCAAAAAAAAAAAAACAATGTTTTTTATGCGTTATACGGTAGGTTTTCGTCAAACACATTCATATTTCGATCATACTAGAGGGCACCGTCGGGACAATAGGGGTTGAAGCACGTAATGTTGTCTCGATAAGACTAGAGAAATTTGGTCGTTAACTTTTTCTTAAATTCTATTCTGTTCCGTGACTCTCGAATATCATTTCCCATTTCATTCCACAGTTTCGGAAATGCAAAGACAGGAAACTTATCTAGAGTTTTAGTTTGTTCTATCTCTGTGAAGAAGACCTGCCTGGCGTGTAGTCATAATGGAGTTGTTATTCACTGTGGAGAAGAAATTAGCAAAAGATGATGGGAGATTACCCTTGTGCCAGTCATACATTAACAGGGAGGCGAGTAATTTGTGTAAATCTGTTATCTTCAGTATTTTATCTTTGATGAATAAGGGGTCTGTGTGAGAATTGTATTTCTTATTATTTATTATTCTTAATGACCGCTTCTGTAATGTATATAGACGACTACACGCCTTTGCTGCACCCCATATTGGTATTCCATAAATAAAATGACTCTGTATAAGCGAGAAATATAACGTTTTCACAACTCTGTGTGGGAGAACTTTCTTTACTTTACTGAGAGCGAAGTTCTCGAGGGAAACTTTTGAGCAGAGTTGAGATATATGTGCGTTGTACGATAGGTGTTCGTCAATGTTTATCCCAAGAAATTTAACTGATTTTTCGTTTTCCCTTCTACTGACTTTGTTTATAACTTCATTATTTATACATATATGCTGATGTGTAAGATTCTTGTCTTTATGGGATGGGTTAAGTATGATGTATTTTGGGTTTTTTTGGCGTTCAGGACTAAGTTGTTCGCCACACCCCAGTCAAATATCTTTTGAAGTGCCTCGTTGAAATCCGAGACGAGTCGATTTAACTCCGAGCCAGATTTGTATACCGAGGTATCATCTGCAAATGATTGAAGGTTCAGCTTTGTTGAGTTATTTATATCATTTATATATATTAGAAAGAGGATGGGACCAAGAATAGAGCCCTGCGGTACTCCACATGTTATGTCTAGTAACTTGGATTTACTGTGTCCGAAGGAGACGTATTGGGTTCTATTTTGAAGGTAGCTTTTAAACCAGTTGTTAGCATTACCTCTTATCCCATAGTATTCTAGTTTTCGAAGTAAAATATCATGCCTTATTGTATCAAAAGCTTTCGAGAGGTCTAAAAATAGAGCTAGAGTGCTTACTATCTTTGGTCTTTTTGTTATTCGCTTCGACCATGTATTTTAACAAGTGCATTGTCGGGTGCAGTGTACTATGCTGTTTTCTGAAGCCGTATTGATGTTGATATAGGATATCAAATTTATTCAAAAAGTTTCTAAGCCTTGTGGACATTAGTTTTTTCTAAAATTTTAGAGAAAACAGGCAAAATACTGATCGGTCTATAATTTGTAAAATTGCTTTCATTACCTGATTTAAATATTGGAATCACCTTAGCTTTTTTCATCCTATCGGGAACTTTCCCCTGACAAAAGGAATTATTTATGATATGTGCGAGTGGATGGGCAACTAGGTTTATTGAGTATTTAAGGATGCTGGAAGTAATATTTTCGCAGTCTTGACTTACTTTGGATTTCATAGAATTTACAATCCTTGTAATTTCGGAAGGCGACGTTGGTGTGATGAACATATTGTCCGGATATGTATCAGTCAGGAACTTAACAAAAGGGCTTCTGAGCTTTGGATATTTGTTTTGAGGTCTGATTACCTATATTTGCAAAGAAGGAGTTGAATTCTTGTACAATCTCATTTGGTGCATTTATTATCCTGTCGCCAAGAGTGAAGGATGAGGGCAAGTTATGTTTGTTTTTGTTGATATTCAACGCATTATTCAGGATTTGCCATGTTTTTCGCATACTATTTTTATTTTCTAAGAGCTTTTTTCATAATATATAGCTTTGCATTGTTTTTTTAACTTTACTGAATAACCTACAGTAGTTTTTGTAATTCCTGGTATTCAGTTCGGTTGGTGATCTTAACTTTTGTGGAGGAATTTGTTCTTATTATTAGCTGAAATTAGGAGTCCTTTTGTCATCCATGGCTTTTGTTTTATAAATTTCTTGTTAGGTTCATGGACTTTTAACGGAAATGCCATTTCAAAAGCTTTTGAGTAAGTTTTTATGGAGATTTCATAAGCTTCATTGGGACAACTGGATTCCATTACCGGGGAAAAATCGCTTTGGGCCAACAACGACTCAAAGTGTTCTATAGATGTCGAATTTATTTTCCTGGTTAACGTTGGTTTAGAGCTATCCGGTTTGGTGTTTGTCAATTCAACATAGAAAGTACCAAAATGGTCCGATACATCCGTAAGAATTATTCCGGATTTAAAAGCATGTGCCACATTATTAGTGTAAATGTGATCAATGAGTGTAGCAGAATGATCTGTTAATCTAGTTGGTTTGGTGATAACAGTTATGAAACCTTCACTGAATATCAAATCGACAAACAGACCGGTTTTTTCTATGATAAGCTACCTTTAGTAGATCAATATTGAGGTCGCCCATAATTAAGGATGATGTTTTTTCTTTGTTGGGCACATCAGCTAAGTAACTGATTTTTGCATGAAACAGATCCAAATCCGCTTTAGGGGCTGTGTTAGGTATATATATTGTACTAACGATTATCGCTGAGTTTTTGTACTTTAGTTCGACGAACAATGACTCAAAGACATGTGTTATGAAGATGGAGAGGTCCTCGCGAATACAGAAATTTGTATCAAACTTGATGAAGAGGCCAATACCCCCGCGACCATCATCGTCACTGGGTCTCATATGTTTTAATAAATAGACAGTAATCAATCTGTTTTGAGCGTTACGGTCAAAACAAATTGATTACTCTGTTTATTACATGACATTTGGAATAAAGAGGTCTTTTACTATAATAATTCAACCCAAACTATTGTCAGATATAATCCAATTTAGTGTAAACACGGAAACATTTCTAAAATTAGCAGGAAGGAAATACGAAATAGTCCTGTCTCGAGGCGAATTATATACCGTAACTTGCCGTAAGAATGGGTCACTCTCTTTAGTAAACGACATTTTAGACCAAAATGTCTTTCATTAAAAATAATTCAACACAAAATATTCGCAAATGCTACTCTGAAATACTTCTGAAATTAGCGCGTATGAATACATCACTTTCTGTGTCAAATCTTCGATTGGAAATGGCCCAGTTTTATTTTTGTGACTTTCGTTCGATATTTTACTATTTTATGTGGCGTTCCAGTCGCATTTGGGGAATGGCATTCAGCCATAAGATAAAACCTTTCTATTTGGATTTTGTCAACTGTGCTAACGAACCTGTTCATAGAGGAAAGAAAGGATTTTTAAAAATATTCAGAAGGAAAATTCATTTTAATTAACTAATGTGGAACTGGAAAACAAAACATCAACAAATCCACGTGTTTGGCAAAAACACGACTTGCACCCAATCGTCCTCTGGACGAACCGTCCTCTGCAATTTCACCCAAACCGTCCGCTCGCTACATTTTAATCCAAACCGTCTCCTAATAGACCCAAATCATTCTCCAGTGGAAAGACATGACTTTTTAATGCAGTACGTGTAGATTGTATCAATACCATTATCAATAAATCACTCATAGAGTGGTTATTCAGTAATTTCCACCAAGAGAATACTTGCTAATTTGTTGGAAACCTCAATTTGGCACAAAGTGTCGGCCATTGGTCTCCAGAGTTGAAACTAGAGGTCCATTGGCTGAAACATTATTTCCGGCAAGTTCCACATTTTGTACATAATTTAAAAGTGGTTCTTTTTAGGTGATACCTCCACTCCACAGGTGATTTGGTGACATTCCACTTACTTACATTATAAAGGAACGTTTTCTGGAAATTTATCAAATCATTGCATCAGGTTGAATAAACTTTGCATTTAATTATTTGTGGAAATGTTTTTTGACCAAAACATTTAGTACACATCATGACATGTGTGACGGTCTGTTATTGTTTTTGAATAGCAGTTGCTTGATTTACATGTAATCATTATTGTGAAAACATTTATAAGTTGGGTGCAGTTAATCAATGGCAGGGTAGACCCTACTATGACTAACTGCTCCCAACTTATAAATGTTTTCAAATCATAATTTGAGGCCTTCTCATCTGAGGATCTTGGCAAATCAGCTGCAGGCAAAAGTTTTATTATTATTATATGGTGTTCTATATATTTTGTTGTCATTTATTTAGCAACAATAAATGCAAAATATTTTTTTTTAAAAAATATACAGATACTGTCTGCAAGAGAAACTCTTCTGCCTGCTTATGTTTAGTCGGGAATCATTCAAGATATGAATTAATTCCCATTATATTCTATAATGGGAATGAATTCATATCTTGTATGATTCCCAGCTAAACATAAGCAGGCAGAAGAGTTTCTCTTGCACACAGTACATGTATCTGTATATTTTTTTTTTAATTTATTTTGCATTTATTGTTGCTAAATAAATGACAGAAAATACACTAGTATAGAACATCATTTCCAAAGTATTGAATCGTCCAATGTAGATGCCGAATTTGTGCTTAGTGTCTATTATTCTAATTATTACCAATTATTGGGAGACTAAAATAGTAGTGATTTCCTAATATTTTACCCAACAAGGAGAGCAGATGACACTTCAAAACAAATTTCACTAATAACTAAAAAAATTGTTTTTTGTCTTCAAAACATAGCTTATGGCCTCCCATTGGAATGGCTCAGTGAGCTCGTTCCAATGGGGGTCATAAGCTATGTTTTGGAGACAAAGAATGAAAACATAAAAAAATCTGAATGGCGTTTTTTTGTGAAGACCACTGGCCGGTTTTGGTCATTACATTGGGTAAAGGGTCAAGTAATAGCAAATTGTGTGCTTGTTCACAAATATTATTTTTTCACCACATACATGTACATGCATTGAAAATTGCCAGGAATAATTTTCAAGACCTGATGAAAGAATTATATTTTGTGCACAGCATAACAACCCCTCTCTCCACCACTTGCCCCCTCCAAATTGAAATAAATTACAGATTGTGCGCTTGTTCAAAAATATTGCTGGAGGACTGTTTGGCCAGATGACGGTTTGGGTGTATTCAATATCCAATGGAGAATTTCACGATTCACGGATCAATTTTACATTTCGATGTCAAACTCATCACTGTCAGAATCACTAACAGGTAAGACTCGTCGCCGCCTTATAGCATTACTATTGTTTGTATTATGTTTGAAATCATTCCCATAAAAATTAAATGTGCATCCCGTCATAGTATAATTTCCGCTGAAAATAGAGTCCATCTGATTCTGCATGTTTGATTTGGCTACATTTGTTGTAACATGAGACTGACTTTGCGCTAAGTCCATGGCCTTCTGATATTGATTATTATCACCAATGTTAGTAATTCCCGATAGTGGAGCGAGAGGCAATGGCTTTGAAACACAAAGAACTGCGCAATCAGTTAACGGCCTTGAATTACATGACATCAGTGCGTTAGAGATAACTCTCTGTTGTTTTTCATTTAACCGACTGTAACTATTCGCGCTTGCCACATTCTTGTGGCCACTTATTTGAATCGTGCAGTTTGCTGGTAATCCCATGTCATTACATTTTTGCATCAGGTGTTTACGTATGCTATGGTTGGTGATCTTTCGTGCACTGTCAATGTTGTTACAGTTCAATCGCATATTCTTCACTAACGTGTAGATGTGATTTACACCCACTGGAGAATTTTTGAACCATAAGGCATTTGGCTCACTATCTCGCATGTGATTGATCGCTAAAAAGAATGGTGCATCGTCACGATCCATAGACTACGGCCTGTGTTCCCGATAGATTTCATATGCCATTACAGGACACCGTTCGGGATTCTTCTTATTGTTCCACGCTCGCGGTTTGAATTTTCGAATGTCAGATGGATTTGTACCCGTTCTTGTTTTTGTCTGCCTCTCACGTTTATGTTCCAAATATTTATCACCATCCTCATCTACCGACAAAACTATATCACCCCATTTCAGGTTCCATTGCTCCCTCCCACCCCGCATGCCGAGAACAAGTGAGAATGTCAAGTGCAATAAATTTATAATTTGTTTCCCAGATTGGGTACCAAGCAGTTCACATTTAAAAAGATTCTCAATGTCCTCATCAGTTAATTCCTCACTTCCATTCGGTTTATTCCCATGACCGGTTGATTTCAACTGCTTCATTTTAGCAACCACAGCCTTGAGTGTGGGAACAGCGGGTTTCGGTTCATTGTATGAGGGTATCCACAAAATTTAAGGTGCCTCTCCACACTAGACATGAAACCCCGTATAGTTGAAAGCTCATAATTACTACCATCAGCTTTCTTATCAACCATCAAGAAATTCCCAAAGTGCAGATCCAAGTCACTTAGTGGCATGAGTTCAGGAAGAAGGGTAATATTTTGTTCTTCCAAATAAAGTCTAAATAACCTCATACCACTGTCCGTTTTGCGTTTAGTATTGACATTCTCTTGATTTAGAATTGAATTGTTTATTGTGACCTGATCAACAGTACCAAAACGATTTTTGTTAACAGCCGTGCCATTGTCCGCACTGTGAAAGTTACTTTCGGTTTGAGCTGTCAAACTACGGTCGTTCTGATGCTTGTCACTTATCGTGGATTCTTCAAAAATCAGTTGCTGTTGTTCAATGACTTTCGATGGAGAAGTAGTTGTTTTGATGGCGGTATCGTCAGTCAGCAAGTCGTCAAATTCTGTGACCAGAAAAAATTGTGTTAACTCGTCAATTTCTGACCGTTTTGCCATTTTTGCGAAGAGCAGATGACACGGTCAGTTCGAAACACGCGCCAGCAATAAACTAAAACAAAAATAGTTCCGGTGGGGGCGTGGCTTATATACGTCAGTCGTTCCAAAGTTACTATTGAAGTGACAAAATTCACTCGTGACATTACCACTTTTTAATCAACATTAAATTCAATGCAAAACGAACTGAGGAATGTAATAAAGGGTGATATCCTTCCAGGGCATAGTTTATATTGTCAGGAATTTGAAATATTTCTGTGAGACCTATGACGTCGAATGTTTTCTGATGGTTATTCAATACGGAAAGCAAATGATGTAAGGAATCCCAATGTGCATGGGGACTCTGGAAATTAATATGAAAAGCTGAGAAGGATCCGGGTACATCATCAAGCTCGGAGTGCACTTCACTAGGAAGTAAATACTTACAATCCACTGAGTTGTATATAGAAGACAAGTTGTCTTTGGTGTTGTCATCAAGAAGATGACTAAAATTATATTCGGGACTGGTCTGGATCTCGTCCGAATTTATATTACCCGCCATTATCAGCGATCCCACCACCAATAACACCGATGCACATATAGAAAATAATGGTTGTTAAGAATATGGGGTCAGTAAATCCTGCAATGTATTTCACAAATCTAGATAAGCCTTCATACAAGAATAGTGTGATGACATGAGAATAAAGGTACAATGTTGCACAATAGAAAGAAAACATTAATATTATTGAGAAGACTGTTACTAGTTTAAGTTCCATAATTCGGGGATGGCTGGTGGAGTATGAAGTTCTCTGGTTCTGCAGGTTAATGTTATTAGGATCATTATTAGCATCACCGTGATTCTACTTATGAACAACTTTTCATTTGGGGATGTGCCTGAGAGTGTTTTGAACAGATGCATGTATTTTAATATGATACACTACTATTCACATCATTGGTTATGCGGTGAGGCTAAGTAATGACTGTGAGTGTTTAAACAACATAAATGATGATTAACGTCTGTAGAAAATGGCATCAAACAGAGTTCAGGTCGGCTCGGCACAGTCAGGACTTCGGGACACTTCTTCCCAAGGTCTCATCATCAGCCCGGGTTCCCCTGTTATCTGTGCTCGTTGTTAATCTTAGAGAATATTGGTAATACTTTTAATTGATAAGTGTTGAGGGATTGCGATCCGCTTCAGAATATGTGGGTCAGTGCTGGTTATATATATATATATTAGCACTAAAATCACTCTAGACAGAACTATCAATCTGTAGTAATTCAGCAGCAATGCTATTTGAATAATTGATTTATGTAGTAGTATATGTATATATTAGCATTAAAATCACTCTAGACAGGACTATCAATAGTAATTCAGCACCAATACTATTTGAATAGCATTTAAGTAGTAGATCAGTAAATAGATCAACTCAACTGCTTCTTTAATATAATGGCTTTGTTTGGTCGGGCGAAGGAGGTCTATTTGGCTTAAATTAATCAGTCTAAACACGAGTGCAAATGTTGTACAGTCTAGCACCAAACATCCAGTAACTGGCTGCTGATGGCAGACAACACAGCAGTTACATTAATTACAAGTTGTCTAGTTGTTCTCTACTCAGGACGTGGCTGCTTCAAGGACACAATTAGTATCTGGGCATGGCTTTTAACTGTTATTCGGAAAATTGGTTTCAAGGCGTATCTGTATACAGAAGCATGGATGCTTTTGGGGGCAAACTTAACAAACTAGCATTTCGCATGTGACACCGTTTGGCTGCTTCAAAGATACATTAGAATATTTAGTATGACTTTCAATTATTATTTCAAAATCTATTGTCAGTGAAACGTCAGACTAAATGTCTGTTCGTAATGGTCATTTGAATATTTGCATGACATTGGCTGCTTCTAGGCATGGATTGGCTGTTTCTAGTACATAGATATGGCTACTTTCAGGAAATAAAAAACAAATCAGCTTTACACACGGGCATGGATTGGCTGCTTCGAGAACACAATTAAATATTTAGCACAGCTTTCAACCGTTTTTTAAGTTCAAATAGTGCCCCCACATATTGATGAACTTCTTTCAAAAGGCCAGTACCAGTATAACTCTACGCATGGGCTAAGATTGTCTCAGCGACAAAAAGTCAACCTAAACAAGACTATAAATGTGATGCAGTCTAGCACCAGGCAGCCAAAGGACGGCTGCTGCAGATAGACATAGTGGATGGCTGTTGATTATAAACATCATCACAGTTACAATCCTGCCTGAAGCTGAATATCAGAACAAATTAGAAGTTATCTGGTGGTTCTCCACATAGTCATGGCTGCTTCAAAGACACACTTATTATTTAGGCATGGCTTTAACTGATATTTATAGAACTGGTTTCAGGTAGTGCATGTGTAACTGTCTAATGGTTCTCCACATAGTTATGGCTGCTTCAAGGACACAATGATTATTTAAGCACGGCTTGATAGTATTATTTGAGGAACTGGTTTTAAGCAGTACATGTAAACCTATCTAATGATTCTCCACATCATATGGCTGGATATGGCTGCTTCAAAGACTCAATTTTGTTTTTCTGCATGGCGGCTTTTAACTGTCATATGAGGAACTGGTTCCAAATAGTATCTGTATATTTTGGCATGGCTGCTGTCAGGAAGCAGTTAACAAAATATCAGTGCGCATGGATTGACTGCTTCAAGGATAAGGGCATGCTGGGGCTTTACACTTTGATTGGCTGCTTCAAAGACGTGCATGGCTGCGTTCAGAAAGCAAATAATAATGTAGCATTACAAATAGGGTACGCAATGGCTGCTTTGATAACATAATTGAATATTTAGCACAGCTTTCGACTGTTGTCTGTACTTCAAATAGTGCCTCTACTTATTTTTGATATGGGCAAGACTTCTTTCAAATGGTAAACAGAAGTGTAACTCTACACGTGATCTATGATTGCTTCAGTGACAAAAGTGGGCCTATATAGGACTGCAGATGTGGTGCAGTCTGGCACCAAGCAGTTAACCTGTCCTGAAGCTGTATATCAAATATAATTACAGGTTGTCTAGTGATTCTCCACATAAGGTGTGGCTGTTTCAAACATATAGGACTTTAGATGTGGTGCAGTCTGAAACTGTATCTACAGTTAAACAACATCGAAGTCTTGCCCTGGCCCTCCAGATCGCCAGATTGGAACTCGATCGAACATCTATGGGTTCAACGTGATCGACGTGTGCGGCAACGTCAGCCACAACCTCAGACATTACCGCAGTTGGCGCAAGTGCTGCAGGAAGAGTGGACAACCATACCTAAAGCTTCTATCCAGAATCTGATTGCTTCAGTGAACAGAAGGTGCCAAGCAGTTTTAGACTCAGATGGCGGTCACACTAAATATTGAGTTTGGATGACGTCGACTCGTGACATTAATGTCTGAAACGTCTGCATTTGCGCTTCATTCATCCATTAAAACTTGGGTTATGAATTGATTTCGTTCTCTATCTCATTATCAACTAACGCGTGGACGTTCCTCATCACAGAAAACCCGTTTTGCGTTTCTTTTTTTTGAGCAGTATATAACAAGAATTGTAGCAGAAGAATACAACACATTTTGTGCAAGCCATGGTAGTTTGAACGTCATGTGCATATATTTATAACATAATATTTTTATTTAGCTACCATTTACCTAAAAATGCATTCGCAACCCACAGTATCAGTAGCAATAAAAATTTGGGGATAAAAGATCTTGTATCACTTTTGCAATTGCGATAAAAGTCACATGACTTTGCGAGAAGCGAACGCGTGCGTTTGACGGACTATTTCATTCATATACTTGCATTGGGAATTTCCATCTTGCTAGTTTTTCTCTCAAGAGGAAACGGAAATCTCCTTGGCAACAACATGAAAATAACTTCTACGAGGAAATTTACTGCAAAGAAATCCCTGATTCGAAATTAATTTCAGTGTGACTGGAGAAAGAGACCCGATTTAATTATATCAAAGCCCTGTAAATTCCATAAAAATCGGCCGAATGTTCATCATGATAAACCTTTTGAAAATGTAATTATTGGATTAAGGTCGTAACTTCCGATCTCGTCGTCTGCAAAATTGTAAAAAAATCAAAGACTTCGATATCAACATTTTTATTCTGTATTCAATTAATATTATATAAGATGGATTCCAATAATCAGTTTGGTGTGATGTGTGATAATAACTGGGAGGACAACCATTTCAAAAACGTAATACTGAACTCATCGGCAGATTTCTTGGAAGACACTACCTCACCTGCGAAGTTTTATATAGATTCGAGTGTTCTGCATCAGGTATCATCTGCACCTGTGCTGCTGTGGGGGTTCACGAGTAGGGAGCCGAATGCAGTCGCTGGGCAAACGTCAACAGCTTCAGTTCCAAATCAACCGGCGAAATCAAATGGTCCTCAGTTTTTTTTGTTTTTTTTTTTGTTTTTTTTTTTTGTTTTTTTTTTTGATATAGATGAAACTGAGGACAATTTTGTTAAAACATGTTATTACAGAGCGGAAAATTTGGAGTGTAATGAGAACATTCACATCTTTCGTTGAGAAAAATTGTCACAAGGTGACCCTACCCTATTCTGAATACAGTACGTGGAGAGTGTATTATCACTAAATCACCCACATAGTGGAGATTCCACCCATGCAATAATTGCAAATTTGTTGCAAAGCATAAACATCACAAGCAAAGGTCCAGCCAAAGGACCTCCAGGTTAAACCTGGAGGTCCATTGGTTGAAACATTGCTTGAACATTGCTTGTGTTTTTTTGTCGTTATGTACAGAACTTGGAAGTGATACTTTGGGTGATAACTCCACTCCACGGGTCATTTAGTTACAATCCACTCTCAACGTACTGTATGCCACCACAACAGTTAGATAATCTAGTCGAACAGTCTCTTTTGTCAATAATAAGACCAACAGGGACGAATATGAATCGGACAGTTTAAGTTCTTA
Source organism: Pictodentalium vernedei (assembly GCA_031216915.1). Lineage (NCBI taxonomy): Eukaryota > Metazoa > Mollusca > Scaphopoda > Dentaliida > Dentaliidae > Pictodentalium > Pictodentalium vernedei. Next base: position 475,754,624 of record CM062295.1, read on the forward strand.
TCACAGAGTTCCTTAAAGTTTCTTGAAGGAACATAAACATGGTTTTAACACTCTCACAGACTGTGAATTTGGAATGAAGCAAATTGCATTAGACAGTATGAAGAAGGAGCTAAAACAAAAAGGTAAGGGTGGGAAACCAAACAGACCTTTTGACTGAAAGAAAGGAAGAAAATCTGAATGAGGAGGGCTCGTCGATGTCCTCGAACCTGAAACTTAACTTCATAACATCTGGCTGAATTGTACAATTTTTTTTGGAAAGAGAGAAATGACTGATATCGAGTCGAAAACTGATGAAAATGGCTTAGAATACTTTCTCCGAGAGGAACACTAAAACAAAAGCAGGTAATTCAACTCACCTTTATGCTTTCAAACCAAAAGCATACGCCATTCCAGCTGAGTTCGATAAATGTCATGTGTCCACATACAATCAATTTGAAATGAAACGCCTCGAACAGATGAAACATGCTCCTTAATATATTTGAATATACCAAAATAGAAAATCGAACGATGGCCCATGGTACAAATGTCAACCGATTGGGATCTACAAGCTCCGTCCAATTATGCAGATTTTGGCACAGAAGGCCAGACTCAGCTGACGAAAAACCAACACCAGAGCCAGAAAAACAACTTGTGTGCGGTTGCTTCATTCCGAAATAGCACCATCCACCGTGCAGCAACTTTCTGGACACAGGAACATTTGTAGTGCCAACAACTACGCATCAACGCAAATGCAACATCAAATGTCGAACTGCTTAGCTGGAGTTATTTTTTCGGCTAACATTGACCAGAACCCGAACATTTCTGCTCATTTAAACACCGAAGCCACACGAAATTTGAATGTTCCCTCAAATCTTGCTTCCTCATAGTATTTGGAGTAATACTGTTTGTTCCCGGTTATCGCGTGCATTTCATTTCCAGAAGTGATAATTCTGCCACAAACCATGAGTCAAGTTTCCCCCAATATACAGTTCATATTGCTGGTAACTGTGCAATCCAATACATTAACAATCCACCAAGTTAACATACACCAAAAAAGGGACAGCGAATAAACTTTGAAACGCAACGTCAATATTATTGGGATGTGCGCGCTCCTAAAATTATAAATGAAGTGACGTGAAATGATAATTGAAAAGTCGTCATGATAAAAGAGAGTTTGTTGCCCACTACAAAAATATTGTTCCCTAGTTGTTCTCTCAAACCACCTTCGTAACCCTTGTTGGACCCGATGAAATAAATTGAAGCTGTTTTGAAAGATCAATGCATAGTTGAGATGAGCTTTATTGACTAACACTTTACCCAACGAATCGGCCACATCCACCCGCGTAATATGCAAATTCTGCAGCTGAAAAAAATACTATTTTTCGAGCTCGTTCCAATGATGGGTCACATGATATGGTTTTGTTGAAAATCTTTGAAAAATTAAAGAAAATGATATTTAAAATAATAAATTGTTATATCGTCTGCTTTGGATAAAGAGTTAATAAACGATTCTGTTCAAACACAATGGGCACATAACACATATTTGTCTTACAATAAGTGTCAATTAGGTCCGTAATTACCCGTTATCAGGGGCAGCTGAAATGTACTCTGTGTCTCGCAAATGCATAATACAACCGCGTGATTGGTTACGATATGTCTATGTTACTATTTATAGAATATTGCAAGCTTTCGAAATGCGTTTCTGAGAGACCTTATACTTTTCTATATGCGAAAAGAGAAAACAAATACTTCCTAAAAGTATAATTATTAAATTATTGAGCCACATTGCTTTTCTGCATTTGTATCTGAATCACTGGAAGCATTCAAGCTAGGACAAAACACAGGTTATACTGTTACAGTGCAAAGTCTTTCTCCGAATGTTGAAAACTTTGAACATGCAAGCGCTCAAAAGTTTATTCCAGGATCTCAAAAGTTCAAGGCAGCCGAATGCTGTCTCAACCAAAACAACAACCATTTTTATGAGTTTGAAGATGAATTCTGGTATTAAAATTCTAGTCATTCCTTTACTCAACGCACACGATATAACAATTTAGTAATTTAATTATCATTTTGTAAAAAATATTCCCAAAAGTTCAACAAAACCATATCATGTGACCCTATCATTGGAGCGTTCCAATGAGGGGTCGCATGATATGGTTTTGTTGAATTATTTTGAAATAATGTTTTTTCAACTGATCGATTTGTAAATTTATTTATTTATTGGGGTTTAACGACACTTTCGACAGCCCGGGTCAACTCGTGTCGGGCAGTTTTACGGATGGAGCAAGCCGGGGTACCCGTGGAGAACCACCGAGCAGCGACGAGCAACTGCCAGACTCCCCAAAGTACTAACTCCACACAGGCGTGGTTAGCATTGGTTGAAGACATGTACACAATCAACGTGCTGTACGCCTTACAGCGCCACCGTGCCCACACGTGGGCAATCGGGATTAAGTGCCTTGCCCAAGGACATAATGCAGTTACCCCTGGCGGGGATCGAACCGAGGACATTTCGATTTGACGTCTAATGCCGTAACCACTGAACACCGCGCTCCCAGTTTGCAAATTACGTGGAAGGATGGGTCTGATTCGTTAGGTAAAGTATCAAGTTATTACTGTAGAGAATTGTAAAATAAATCTGTCATCGTCATTATGTTTATGTACAAATGTTGTGTTAGAGTCTCGCTCTTGTTGTTAAGGCTACGTCTTGACTTATTGGGGTGCGTTATAGATTATAATGTCATTATACACATTTCGTACCACAGCGTTAATTGCATATGGTACGCAATCAGAGTGTATGTATTGGAGGGGCCAATATGGTCGCCCAGTGCAATTTTACACACACCGGTAACGAGAACAATATGTAACGGCATTTAATGATACAAAGACATGTGTTAGGACCATTATATTACACGGAGTAAATCCAGTGGCGAGAACCCAAAATACCCAAATGAAGCTCTTCCCTCGCAGAACAAATGTCAAATAGAAAACAGCAATGCACAGGTGCCACACCTCACAAGTTTATAGTGTTGTTGTAATATCTCCGATTTAGCGTTCACAAATTCGGCAAAATCTATCTAGAATTGACTCAGGCGCATGGCTGACAATTTTCGTCATTGGAAGAGATTTACAGGAAAGTTAGCTCCCCTTAATTTGTTAAAAGAAAATTAAACACCAGCGGTGTGGGGATTTTTTCTGTTCATTATATCAACAGTGTGCGCATCGTACAAAGCAGACACTGTCCTTCCCGTTAATATAAAGGTCTAGTGGGTGAGGTATGCTAATTTTTGTGCTGGGAAGAATAACAAAAAGTTGAAAATTACTGTAAAAAACACATTCGCTGAACAAAGAGCAAATGTTGACGCTTTAGTGTTGTTAGGCGAAGTACTGGTAGATATTCTTAATGACGGATTATCTGTGAACTCGTTACTTCTAATTACCTTGCCATAAAAAGATAGGCTTTCCTTTTTTTTTACTTTTAATATACGAAAGCAACAGACAGCTCTGGGACACACTGATGTTTTGCGGGTTTTCTCAAGAGTTACCTGGTTCTTAATTAAACTCCCCTCGCTCGTGCAATAATTTTCAAGGGTGATAAATTTATCGAAAGTAGATTTTCATGACGATAAATGTCTATCTACTTTATCAGTCTCATTCCAAATATTAACTACAAGAAGTAAGTAGTTCTTAGCAGGTTCTGATTTCAAATTTATCATTTCGTGTTCGGCAGTTTTCGGCCGTATGTTAGAAACAACGAAACATTCTCGACACACGCAGTCTTGGTATGCATATGTCATTTTATCTTAAAACAAGAACGTACAATTAAAACGTCTAGACAAAGTATAGATCTGTATCTGAGGCCAGAAATCGCACATGTGATCATTCGATTCGGAATGTGAAAGTGTTTTCCCTGCACTTAAATGGTATCGAATTATTACACATGACGGGCTCAAAGATTTTTGGTAACAGTAATCAAATGATAAATAACGAAATAAATTAAACTATATCAGTTTTGACATGGTGATATATTTATATAGGCCTACCATGCGTTAAAATGCAAAATAAAATAAAGAAACACACAGCTGAAACACTACTTTTAACTTCAACGGTTTTTGTAATAGTAGAACAATGAATAGGGATGACGCCATGCACAGTGCAGGAAAGCAATACCATGATGTCATGATCTGTATTCATAAAAAGTTAATTCATAGATGCTGAATGATTGTCAAAACAATTAATTGGTTATTCCACCGTGTGGGGTTCCAAGATGGTGCATTGAAGTCTCGACCTCGCCTCGACTTCAACACACCATCTCGGAAACCCACGTGGTGGTTCGTCTTGTTGGGGTGACCATGTTCGGCATTCGTCTTGCAATTCGTCTTGTAAGGAATAAACCATTCATACAGGATGGATAAGGCAGGCGGGGGGATTACTCTACTGAGACTAAAATTCTGGGGCTGAAGCAGGGGAATAGCTTTATCAATGGAAGGGTGCTCGATGATTGCAATAGAAACTGGTAAGTTGGAATTAGGACCAACAGCTTTTTAGATTATATAAAAAGACACAGAATTGTGAGACGTACCTAAATGGATCGTTGGGGAGGTGGTGGGGGTGGGATTGCTGTAACATCAGCGGAATGATATGAGTCTCAAGCTCACCCCTTCAAATCAACGCTGTATCTGCTCTTATTGACAATATTGCCGATTCGTTTGTGGAATTCTTCGAACCGCTGCTGCAGGAACATTATCAGCATTAAGTCTTGGGTTGAGTGTATTTGAAAGGTTTGCTTGTAGTTGGTGTTTTTTATAACTGTGATTGTTTACGGACTGAAAGTTTTGTTCATCAGAACGTTGTTCCCATTTAATTTGTGGGCGAGATGCTTTCTAACGATTAGGTGTTCTATTCAAAAAAAGTAAGGGGTATTTGATAAAAGTGAGATATATGAAGAAATATTTTTATATTTTCATCGAAGAGACAGCTGAAGCATTGCACTGTGACATCTGGTGAATGATTTCAGCGATAGTTGGGTGTCTGACACGCACACATTCCACGCACTGAGCTGTAGAAGACATGGACAGTCAGTCAGAGAATTTACCACATTCAGTCCAAGACCTCAATACCTTGTAAATCCTCCTCAGTTCGCGAGACAAGCGCGGATCCGACGTGACATACTCCTCATCAAACGTCCAGTATCAGCTTGACTGATGTTATTCCATTCTTCCTCCAGTGCTGCAGTTCCTGAACATTGGTGGGGCTGTTGGCGTTACCGTAGGCGCCTGCCAAACATATCCCAGGCGTGCTCGATTACGTCGCCGGAGTGCTAGAATGCCCTATGTCCTATATGGGACATAGGACATTCTAGCACTCAGGCGTCGATTATTGAAAAGTGCTGGCCAAGGCAATGTAGTGATGTTCTGCTCCTGGGGGCAGACACGGGCCCTATGTGCTCTTGCATTGTCATCTTGGAAAATGAATCGACGGCCGTGACGTCGCGCAAATGGCACAACATGAGCTGCTAACATGTTGTCACGGTAGTACTGCCCTGTGACACGCTCTTGGATGACATGTAATGCTGTTCTGCCTGTCATGGTTATGCCTACTCACTCCATAACCGATCCATCACCAAAACGTTCGTCCTGCCTAACGGTTACGTCATGGTATCGTTAGTTCCGCCGCCACCACACTCTGTTTCGCATGTCGTGGAAGTCGAGAGTGAACCTCGATTCATCGGAATACATGACGTTGCTCCACCGACGATTGTTCCAGCGCTGTCGTGCTCCACACCAATTACGCCTTGCTGTGATGTGACGTTCAGTCAAACGTGGAATTATTCGAGGTCGTCTAGCGTACAAATTCCACCTGTGTAGGCGATTTCGGATAGTCTGACCACCGACTCGTATATCTGTTGCTCGGTGCAGCTGCTGTCCAGTTTTTGGAGCACTTTGGTGGCGGTTACGTAATGCTGTGGTTCGGATGAAACGATCCTAGTTAGCAGTTGTCGCTCTTGGACAACCTGGCCGACGTCTGTCATCAGCATTGCCTGTCTGTCGGTAGCGTGACCACAACTTGCTAATCACCGATTGAGTAACGTTGAGAATTTGAGCCACTGCAGTATGTCTGTTGCCAGCTTTCAACATGCCAACGGCACGTAAACGTTCGTCACGTGTCAGTCTTCGCATACCTCAAAAGTTACGTTTCGACCAGAAATTATTGATGAACGAGTTTATACCAAGAAAAGAACGATGAGACCTCCGAACAAGCCGGTCCAGTACAAATGAAAATTTCAAAACGTACCCAACAGACATTAACGCGGCGCTCGTGCGAGAAACGTACACGAAGTTATCGTGGGCCGGTGACATTCATGATCCACACTAAACTTGATAACATATTGTTTATGGGGCACAACAAACAAACCATTCAACAACAAGCATTTATTGCATTAAACGTATATACATTATTTACATGACGTAGGTTCAAGGGAGGTGCTGCGACTTACACACCTCAGATCAAAGAAGCTGATATGAACAGATTTACGCAAGTTAAAGGGTGCTGCGAGCTACACACCCAGCGAGTATACCTGAGGAGGGTGCTGCAACTTACACATCCTGCATAGCTAATGTTTTACATATAGGTGCTGCAACCTACACACCTGTCATACACAATATGAAGGGATAGTAGGCTGAAAGAAGCAAGCCGTTATGAATGACGCTTTGGGAAAAATTTTAGGGGGCTCCCGTGTCGGCACCAGCCTGGGCAATCGGTTACTGGATATTGTCTTTTAAAGGTTCACTGTTGAATTACTTCAGGGACACATGTCACCAGTGTCCAGCACTTTGCTCCAGGTCTGGAACAAAGCGCCAGAGACTCCGTGACATCCGTCCCCAATAGGAACCCAACGGAACTGGATGGGGGAACCGATGAATGCCCAATGCCCCTCGACAAAGAACCAGAGGAGGCCCGTCCAATTTTTCGGTGACAACCTGATGGTGGAGGTGAGAGGATGGTGGTGGGTGAAAATTTTTAACAAAGCTTAGATTTACTGAGTGACCGACTTGTATAAACTATGTAAGCGGAATGAATGTAACGCTCTGCACAGTGCGTTGAGCTGATTGGTCAATAGTTGGCTTGACCTTCCAAACTAAGTTAAGTAGAGGGCGACACCTGTTGCACGTGCTGGACATGCAATGTATGTACACTTACAGGTCAAATTCGTCACATAAGTACATGTGCATGTATTTCAGCAGAATGAATGTTACCAGGGAAAACGGCCAAGGGGTCACGACTTGGAATGTTTATGATAAACCATGTGTTATGCATGACTCATCAGAATATGATCCGAGCATTTGCATGTACTCCTACGATGTTACCCTGGGACTAGCTGGGAGTTCTGTTCCTCAAACTATTATGAATAAACGCGAGCTCCCTCTCATTGCGTGCCCCATAAACATTTGGAAATAAAATTTCCTTCCAAATGTGTCCAATCACGCGTATCCAATACCATTTTCCGAAAATATCAACATCAGTTTGGATATCCTCTACTTTTTTAATAGTATTTTTCTGCTGTTTTCCATTTTACAAACCAGTGGTTGAAGCCGCTCTATCCTTTATCGAGGTTAGTAGTATGATTATACCAATATTAAGCCACTGACCTTCGTGTGTCAGTAAATGTTGTTTAGTGTCATGTGCCCACAGAAGAGGATATCATCACGAGTCGCGACGATACATTGAATAGGGTAGGTGTTAGGACTGTAAGCCGGGGTTCTGGGGCCCTCTCTCCGAAAATCATGGAAAAAATGTTTGATCTTTGAAGCGATCTGGACGATTTAGAGCAGCGGTGGATACCTGGCATCGAACATGTGGCGGTAGTTACCTAATGCTCTAAAATAGCACAAATTGCAATCTGGTACTCAGTCGGATAACCACAGTTCCAGCACAGACACCGACTCTGATAATCGCTGACTCGAACAGAAAGTTCTTTGGTATAACGTATGACAAGCAGAATAACGGCCAGAATGAAAATATGAGTGTTCTCGAAATCCACACTTTGAAGGTTCTCAAATATTTGTAACCTTGCTGGCAAAAAATGTGAACGGACTGAGATCCCAGCCACAATTCTATCCACCTCATCCACACCCTCTGTGGCCCTTGGCTATTTCAGCTCGAAAAATCATTTGGTCTCTTTCACATATACAATTTATAGATCAGAGTCAGTCGTTTATCCACTGCTTAGACGTTTACCATATTTTGGGCTTCACAGCTAAATCATCCTCAGATCCTAGACATGTCGTGTTATCTCTGTAAATTTTAAGTAGTCATGCTTGATCTTGAATCTTCACACAGGACCATGTCACTCCAGAATACCTATTTGTGCCCCCAAAGCAAGAAGCGTAGCCATGCTAATGAAGTGCTGGAAGATTTTTTACTTTTCTAATGCCAATGATAGCTGAAAAATATTTCCCCTACCTGATTTCACCTCGTCATGGATGACAATTTTCGTTATTGGAAGAGATTTCCAAGAAAGTTAACTCCCCTTAACCCTTTACACAACGTAACAGTCAAAGACGGCCAGCCCTATTCACAAAAATCGCTAATTCATTTTCAATATTTTTTTCATATTTTGTCTCAAAATCATAGGTTATGACCTCTCTTTGGAACGAGCTCGTCGAGCTCGTTCCAATGAGGGGTCATAACCTATGTTTTTGAGACAAAAAAAATGAGAAAAATTAGTTATTCAAGAATTTTTTTTCCAAGTGTCGTCTGTTTTTCAAGTAAGGTAAAGGGTTAATTTCCTAATGCTTTGAGTAAATTTAACACAAAGGGTATCGGAATTTGATGTAAATTAATGAAATTTCGAAATATTAGCGAATCAGTAGCATCGATGTGCGCCTCATTTCACAAACTTCAGACGTATTCCCAAAAAGTAGAATTAGAATATCGAAGCTGGCTTTTTACAATTATTTTCCCAAATCAGATTGAACGTTTGAATATTATTCTCTTCAAAATAAGAGAGCGGCGTTTTTTACCATCATTTGATATTCTGTGACTTTTTCGACGTTCGTTATATCAACAATGTGCGCATCGTGACACATAACACAGACAGTGTTCTTTCCATTGATGTAAGAATCCGGGAGGTGAGATTTGCTAATTTTTTACAGGGAAGAATAAAAGCATGCAAATTACTGTAAAAATATATTCGCTAAACGAAGTGCTAAAGTTGACATTTAGTGTTTGAAGGTTCGATAGAGATAGAAATTCTTATCTTTTTACCTGACATAAAAAGCAGACGACACGTGCAAACAAAAAATTATTGAATAACTATTTTTTTCACTTTTTGTCTCAAAAACATAGGTTATGACACCTCATTCGAATGAGCTCGCTCCAAAGAGGGTCATCACCTATGTAATGAAAATTAATTGGCGATTTTTGTGAATAGCGCTGGCCGGTATTGGCCGTTACGTTGGGTAAAGGGTTAATGACAGATTATCTGTGAACTATTTGCTTTTAATTAGCTTTCCTTAAAAGCCCAATTTCGTTTTGTTGCTTTTAATGAACGAAAACAAAGGAAACTTGGCTTCATCTTCTTCTGATGTCATGGATATTTTTCTCAACAATTACTTGCTTCTTAATTGGACCTCTCAATAATAATTTCAAGGGAGTAGCTTTATCGAAAGTCGATTTTCATGATGATATTGTTTACAGATGTCTGGGTTAAAAGAGTTAGTGCAGCCCCCATAGGTGAAGGTCTAGCATCTTCCCAGTAGAAAATATATTTTCATGCTAATTGGATCACGCTGAAGACGTTTAAACTTTGAATAGACCAAGAAATATCAGGGGCAGAGTACAGGAATCAGCTTTAGGGATTACATGCATGAATGTATAGAAGATTGAAATTTTTCAGGAAAAGTGAGTGGATAGGTTTCACCCTCTCCCACCACCCATGGCTACAGCCCTGCCTCTAACAGGGTTGGGGAGAATACATTGCAAATGTGTTGAATACGAATACTTTGAAATTGTATGAATACGTAGACGAATACACAAATTCCAAATGTATTTGAATACGAATACAATGCATTCACGAATACAAATATGAAAACTTGAATTCTTTTCAAATTAATTCTTCAAAATATATGATAGTTTGATAGTTCCTAATGGAATTAAGGGGTTAAGGGACTATTGATGAAGAATAAGTTCTTTTGAGGGTAGATCTGTTAATTAATCTTAATCCAATCAATATACACACAACAGACATAAGTTGGTATTAATGGCAAACAATAAAACATATATATTTTCATATCAATTTATTTTGAAAATAATGAACAAAATGTACGGCTTACTATTATATGTAATGATAATTATATTCATTTACTGTTTTGTTGTTAAGTGCAGCCCTACTACAATAAACGTGATTTTTTAAAAATTTCTTCCCAAAATTATTATATGTTATCTTTTTCTTATTACAAAATAAAACCATACCAACGTGAATGCCATTGGGGTCAGCTCTAAGAGCTGGTTCCAATGGCATTCATGTTTGTATGACAAACTTCCAAGATATTTTTGGTTTATTTTAGGTTATTTTAGGGAAACTTCCTCCGGCCCACTCCAACGGCCCACGAAGCGGGGGACCCTCCCTCTCGTGCTCGACCCATCTCGCCGCTGCGTTGCTCAGATGATGCTGCAAATCATATCCAGTACGCCCCTTAGATATTACTCTTGCCCCCCCCCCCCCCCAACTTTGATATCCTATATGTGCCTTCCATGATCCTACTCGAGCAAAGGGATGCATCCTGTTTTATCCACCCCCCCCCCCCTTCCACCCACCTTCCCTGGATTGACTGAAATACTTTTGTAGCATGTGTTCTACTTGTACCTAGAAATGTTCACAAAGATGTTCCGACTGAAAGAAAAACACATTACTGCAGAAATCACAATTATTGATTCAGCTTATTGAGATTCAGGGCACTGGGGGAAATTGAAGGTTGCAGAGTTAATGCTCATGTTTTGATCAACCGTCTAAAGACCGGTGGAAAGGCAGACCACTGAGGAATACCCCCTCCCCCACAACAGAAAAACATAAAATTAACGGACTTTGATTTGTAATCAGTGTTAACATCATTGTCAATAGCACATTTAACCGAGCGATTACCTGTTTAGCCCCCCCCCCCCCACCACCTAAAAATGCAAAAAGGCGTGTGGCACGTCACTGGTACACATGTCTTCAACCACATGCTAACCCTGGTTAGCACGTTGAAGAATTCGGTAGTTACTCGCTGATTGCTCGATGCCCCCCCCCCCCCCCCACACACACACACGTAAAACTACCTGACACAATAGGACACTTACAATTGCAACTGTCGTATAACCCCAATAAACAAATAACTGAATTCGATGTGAGCTTCAGAAAAACGAGGGCCGGTGTGACAGGAATAATAGTCCGTAGGAAAATTAGTCCCTCTGGACTATTATTCCGCGAAATTATAGTCCTAGGTCTAACATTTCTAGGAATAGTAGTCCGCCGGACTACTATTCCTAGTAATGTTAGACCTAGGACTATAATTCCGCGGAATAATAGTCCAGAGAGACTAACGTTCCTACGGACTATCATTCCTGTCACACCTGAATCAAAATTTGTGAATCCGGTTTAAAAAATCATCAACAATACCACGAACGTCGAAAGTTGAAACTATCAACGTAGTTTGTAGGCAACCCTGATGTTGTTTGTTTGAAACTGATTTTCGCACTCACCTATCAACTTTTTTATTCAGTCATTTTGATAAATTGATTTTTGTTCTCACCAATGCTTCAGTCATTTTGAAAAATCTCGAATCAAGCCTTCGATCAGTCAACACTGAAATTATGTCAGATGGATATTTCCAGCGACTGACATGTGCTTTCCTCATTGCCATATGACTTGCATTCGGCTGATCGGTAGCGCTCGTTTGTTTCCGCACTTTGTATTAGATTCGACGCGTCAAATATCCGTCGACAATTTCAAACACGTATTTCAGACGCATCACCGACGGAGATTCGTCTCAGTTGGGCGGAGATTCGTCGGTGATGCGTCTTACTCGTATATAATTGAAATAGTCGACGAATCACAGACGAATTTAATTCATTTTTTACACTGGTATCAGAATCGACGCGTCAAAAATCCGTTGACTGAACCAGGCCTTACGAGCGACAATTCTCCGATTTATTATGAAAAACTCGCGGCCCCCTTGACTATGGGGGCAGATTCAAATATTATCCGTATGCCTTTATCAATTTTTAATCTTGGAATTTATTCATTTCTGGTGATCACATTTACCGTATATACATTTTTTACCCGAACGGGAATTGGGGCGAAACGACCCGGTACCTCGCCGACAGTTTGATGAGGGTAAACGTTTATTTAGAAAGCATCTACAGTAATTTTCCGTCGTATGTATTTATTTTACTCACAGAAACGGACATCACTTTGTGTTCGTAAGTTTTAGTTGAGACCGATTTTCGAAACAACTATACAGATGTCTCGTACGATTCAGATTTATTTTTGATCTGTATCCGAATCCATCAAAACACAATTCCTCGCAACAACCTCCAAACCCTCCGGCGAAAATAGAGTATGCTATCCGTTACGTCATTGGTAAACAAACATGTCGGCTGCTGGTGTTAAATGACGACGACGAAACGCTTTTGAGTGAAATGAAGGGAAAATGAAGAACCACCGATAAGGTAGTAATGCTAAAATTGACTCGATAATCTAATCTTCAATTTGAGTGGTTGTTTATAATTGAATAATAAATAGAACGGGAGATACGTGACATAGTCTGAAGCCAACACCATATGAAACAGACAATAGTTTAATTTAATTCTTGTCTGTTCTCCGATATTGGTAGTCACAACTTTTTTTTTTTAACAAAATACTCTATATTTAAAAAAAATGTATTCAAAAGGTGTTTATAAATACACTGTAAATTTGACTGTGTACGAATACTTTAAAACTGCACGAATACTGAATACATCCGAATACGTTAATCCTTTACCTAACATGAAAAGCAGATGACACTTGCAAACAAAAGTTTTGAATAACTATTTTTTTTCATTTTTGTCTCCAAAACACAGGTTATGACCCCTCATTGGAACGAGCTCGTACCAAAGAGGGGTCATAATCTATGTTTTTGAGACAAAAAATGAAAATATAATGAAAATTAATTGGCGATTTTTGAGAATAGCACTGGCCGGTTTTGACGGTACGTTGGTTAAAGGGTTACGACATGTATTGAATACGACCGAATATGAATACCCCAACCCTGGCCTCCAATCTTCGTAAAGCGAAACGCACTGACCAAGAAGTATTAATCACATATTTTGGGGAGAGCTAGTTCCAAACTGTCGTGAGTTTAACAGTGCTTCAATCTCTTATAAAGGGCAGACAAGTCAAATATGTATGTAAATATGCTACATACAGGAGGAGTGGAAAACTCAAGGAGACGGAAAACAATGAGGCCAGGGTAGCGCAATGGAAGAATACCAACAAGCACAAAATAAAGTAAATAAGATTAAAACGATAATCGGAGAGTGTGTAGGATAAGAATTACAGGGGGTCGAAACGAATGTATTTTGGAAGTGGGTGAATAAACGAAACAAAGGAAGTAACTCACAGTGTGTTAAAGTAGATGGCAGAGTTACAGACTACCAAGACCACATCGTATCAGAACTGGTCAAACACTGTGAAAAGGTAAGCGATAAGCGATGGGGCATGGGGAACCCTCCAGAGTGCCAGAATGAGGTCGGGGAAAATTTGTCTTCAAACTTCGTGTGCAGCGAAATTGAAGCAGAGGAGGTACGAAAAGTGGTCTCAAAATTAAGGAATGGAAAAGCGGAAGGTGTGAACGAACTTCTTAATGAGTTCCTAAAAAATGGGGTAGAAAGTGTAAAAGCTTAACTGCCCTATTCTATGTAACCATAGAAAACCAAGAGGTCTCAAAGGGAGAAAGCAAGGTGACATTTATTCACAAAAAGGGAGAAACAGACGTTTTGGATAATTATAAAGCGATTTCTGTCAGTAGCAACGTTGGAAAGGTTTTCTGTAAAGTCTTGTATGGGAGATTCGAGGAGGTGATCGAGTCGAAGGGTTTTTTTGGGAGAGATTCAGAATGGATTTAGGGAGGGAAGGACAGTCACCAACCATCTTTTGCCACTATCTCAAATGATAGAATCCACGAAAGCCAAAAAGAAAAAGATGTTTATGGCCAGTTTGGATGTTAAAAAAGCATACAATACAGTATGGAGGGAGGATCGTATGTGGCGAAAGCTTGGGCTTGGGAGGCGAGTTTGTTGGAATTCTGAAAGCATTATACAAAGATGTACAGAGTTGTACCAGAACCCAGGTAACAAAACGTGTGCCTTTGGAGGTAGGCCTAAAATAGCCCCAGGATCTTCAAGTCCCCAACTTCTACACCCTCGCAGACGACATGATGCTAGTGTCAGAAAGCGAAGAAGGGCTAGCGAAAATTGCTAGGATATATGGGAACAAATGGAGACTCGAACTAAATGAAAGTTAAATCAAAGTTATACCTGTGGGCCGTAAAGTGTATCTTACTCGAAGGTGGTGAGTGGGAGAATTCTGTATTCCGGAAGGTAGCTGCAAACGTCTTAGTGCAGGAGAGACAGGTGACTACGAGTATTTGGGGGTAAATATAAACATCTCAGGGATAGGCATCTACCGAAACCACACGAATAAACTGACTGTGAAGCGAATCCTTAACCAAATGAAACTCACAGGGAGGAACAGCGTCAATAAGGTTTTCGTGGAGAAAACCATTTGGGAAATGGGAAATGGGGGGTCGACCAAGTATAACACCTGGTACGGAAGTGGTATCTCTAAACCAAACGGCTTTAAAGAGCTTGACACCCTCCCCCCCCCCTCCCCCATGCAGAACGATGCAGACTGATGGATAACGTGGTCTTAAATTAATGCTGCAGCACCAGAAGCAATCAGAGGGGAGCTTGGGTGAATGAGGATCAAGCACAGGATAGACTTATTGAAATTCTGTTACACATGTATCTTAACTATTTGATAAATCTTCCCACACCCGATGGTGAAAAGTAATCATCCAGAATATTTGGAATTCAAATAGAAAGAAAGGGTGGATGGTCCAAGTGAGGAAGTTAATAGAAAACTATTCACCCAAGATCTCGACTTAAAAGTAGGGACCACCCTGAGTAAAAAAATCGCGAGCGAAAGAGTCATGTAGGAGGGTAGCCTTAACTGGCGTGAAGGGATCTAAGCAAAGAAGTCTTTGGATGGCCTGCGTGATAAGAAAAGCCAGGTTTTGAAGAGAATCTTGGTGCCACCTTAGGGGTGGGGGGGGGGGGTCACTATTGTTCAAGCTGAGATCGTGGTCCCTGGAGCTGGAGGGAACATTCGAAAAAACAGCAAGAAGGAGTGTTAGATGTAATTTAGGCGTGGGGGAGACCCTTGATCACTTTCTGCCAGAATGTCCAAAATACCAGTCTGGCAGAATAAGATTCTCTGGGAGTATAATGGTGAGGCGGGATGGGAGAATGAGGACATGTGGTTAGTGAATGATACAAGGGAGAGGGTTAATATGCTATCGAAGAGATTGGGAAGAATGGGGAACTGGATGTCATCAAGCAGTTCGCATTCGAGTGCTGGGAAAAGATAAGAAGCGTGGGAACAGGGGGGCAGCTGGGAGCACAGGTGTGACCGATTACTTATTACATGAGAACCGCGACAAATCAGCGCCCGGCCAAAGTGTTATTATTATTTACGTTATCTGTAATCGGAAGTCTTTTTTTGGCTTGTTAATCCTTCACGTTTTGAAAATTGTGGAAGTAATCGAATCACTATGAGAGCCTGAGCGTACAAGAACCGACGTAGATTGGGATCGAAGAAACTGCTTATAAATCCAACACAGTAGGGCGTTATTAGTCAGGCCCATTGGGTTTCTTTAGTTCAGACTTGCCTTAAGCCTTCCACAAATCATTGTTTGTGTTCCATATATGATGATGCGCTCGCTGTGAGTTTCCATTGCGTTAATTGTTTCAAATGAAAATTTCTGGATCGAAACCTTATTGCAACGATCGTTCAATTTGTCTTTTGTTTTCCATAAAGAAATAGGCGGCTCATATCATATTTCCAGCCCACTAATATATATACAACTGGATTGCCGGAACGTCAACGAAAAACGTCGAAAAACGTCGCCACTAAAACTAACCATGTCAAGATGTCAAGGCAATCGTCCGTCCGTCCGGGCTTAGCAGAGGTACATTGTGGGGTTTACAATTTAGGGTCAGTGGTAGTTGTGGGGTTATTTTTTGCACTGTGGGCTTAATTTTTTGACCTTGTGGGGTTAGGGTTTAACATGGAAAAACACCCCACAAGTAAGAACGTGTAAGAATCGTTCGTTGTCCGTCCGTCCGTCCGTCCGTCCGTCCCCGTCCGTCCGCCCTCACGAGAGTACACTTATGAGTTGTGTTTCCAGTAGGCGTCAGACTTGTGGGGATTTTTAGCACTTATGGGGTGCAACTCGGAAGTACACCTTCACAAACGAGTCCAGAAGATATTTCTGAGGTTTTAAAACAAAAAGGTCTCTTGCACCCCACAGTGTTTCGGACACACATTTTCCGTCCGTTCTTGGACGGCCAATCACCGAACGGACAAAGCCTCCCGCTGATCGTCTAAAATTGACAGGCATCCTGAACCAACCAATCAAATCTCTCGATTCTATTACATCCCATAAGTTGGCAGTGTACGCGTTTCTCTTTTTGTCTTGAGAGGGAACCAGTTTTATCATAATGATTTATTTTTCTTACCCGCAGTTTTCATGCCAATCATCTATGGAACTTGGAAGAGTTCGAAACGTAAATTTAAAGTAAGTTACCATTTAAACGAAATATGTTGAATTTTGCGTGTAAAAATCCAGTCTTAACGCCTGAGACGTCCGAGTCTTTCATTTTTCGATACATCCAGATGAAGCTATGCAAGCATGCGTAATTTATTTTGCCTAATTTCGCGGCACTGCAACCTACCTGAATTGTCGAGTGTTGCAGAAGCAGTGAAACCACAGGCTTCAGTGAGAACAAATCAACTCAGTGCTTTCATTTTCACGGGGCCGCAACAATAGTTAAATCTAGAGCCCTGGGAATCGGGAATTTTAGTTCGAATCGAATCATGTCAGAGATTCGCGAATTGAGATTTTCTACAGGCCTTTTGACTTTTGCTTGCTTCCGTACGGCATCCTTATTTTGAACACGTTGGGTTTTAACTTTTACCCATGGGCTTTGAATAAACAACAGGGTTACGATTAGCACCGGGAAATAAATTAAAAACATGTGAGCAACTATTTCTTAGCTTTGGAAAAAAATCACACTCCTAAATCTTTCACATTAGTAGTTCAGCGATCTGAACGTAGTGGCTACCCATCTACATTTAGATTCCTCCCGAGTCCCTTTCAAGTCTGAACCCGTCGAAGCGTCAACCATCGCTTCAATATCGTCCATGTCAGTTATTGTCATTATACGCCTGTATTGGCTATAAAATAATGTTGCGTCCGAGAAAGTCAGCTTAACATAAGCTGCGCCATAAGATTAAAATTTTAAAAAGAACAATTTTGTAGTCAGGAGCCCGACACCACCCGTGCTTATTTAAGGCCCTGTGATACCTTCTAAACCATCATGGGAAGGCGTAGTCTAGTGTAGTCACTAGTGCAACAATGAGCGATTAGCCCAGTGGCGTCATGCCAACGGTGCACGGGGGGGGGGGGGGGGGGGGGGGGGGGGGGGACTCCCCACATATTTTCGGTGAAGGCCTGAGAAGTGCCATTTCCGGCAACATGGGAGGCATTTTTACCAAATTTTTTTGGGCACGCTACGCGCCAAACGATGGTGACGCTCCGCTTAGAAGGTGTTACCGATCCGCTCCCCCCTCCCTCCCAGATTTTTCTCTAGCATGACGCCCCTGGTTCAGCCAATTAATAATGGCCCACTTCACAAGTTCTAGTACTAATATGATCTCACCCCGAGGTTGCTAAGATCGCATGCCCTTGGGTAGGCAGTAATAAGGCCTGGGGGAAGTACCCTTATAAAAAAAGTACCATGGTAAATCCCAAAATACCCTGGTAATACCATGGTATTACCATGGTATTACCAGGGTATTTTGTGATTTACCATGGTTTACCATGGTACTTTTTTATAAGGGTAGGAAAGCAGACACTAAAGGGCAAGACTAGTGAATGACGAAATCTATAGATGGAGTATGGTTACATTTCATCCTTTGGGGTGAATGAGGGGGGGGGGGGGGGTAATACTGGATAATGAAAGTGGATGGATGAAGCAGGAGCTGTAACCAAGGTGGCAATTACCAATAAAGCATGTTTTTAAATGAAGACACTGGAAAACTTAACTTATTTTTATTAATGATAAATTACTTTAAGCCATTATGTTTATCTTGAACACAGTTGATAAATAATATCTCGTTATAAATGAATGATAGAATGACATTCGACTTGCACAAACTACAGGATGTGGCAAGACAAATTTTCACAAATAAAGGAGCAACATAACCCCAGTTAAATTTGGGTTATGTTTCTCCCATATGGGTGATGGGATTATTGGAGAAATTCCACCCTCGGGCTTC
Source organism: Pictodentalium vernedei (assembly GCA_031216915.1). Taxonomy (NCBI): domain Eukaryota; kingdom Metazoa; phylum Mollusca; class Scaphopoda; order Dentaliida; family Dentaliidae; genus Pictodentalium; species Pictodentalium vernedei. The sequence continues at coordinate 475,773,243 of CM062295.1, forward strand.
AATATCTCCTATATGGGGGAAACACTCTATCAGTACTGTGTAAAGGTGAGTCTTCAACTGAAAGAGATGAGGAGAACTCACCTGAATATAATAAGAATGACCAAATTTACATAAGAGATAATAGAGCTAATAGAGGACAGCTACATGTATTCTCGGACACACTGTTACAAAGGGTGATATCCGCCAATATGGAAGAAATATTCTCCAGCAGGCCTCAACTGAGGGAGGAATAACCTGTGGGAGAGGATTTCTCCTATATTGATAGAATACGGGCAGGCCTATACGCGTCTTTAACTTGTCTTGCTAAGTTTGAACGGAAGGGTTAGTTATATCTGGTTTTCAAAGGATCGCGGTGACAAGTGATATCCCTTATTATTATTTAATATTTATTGATGTTTAAGGTCACATATTTATGCACAATGACTAATCACGACCGTGACAGTTTTACGGGTGGAGGAAGCCGGAGTACCCGGAGAGAACCACCGAGCAACGACGAGCAGCTGCCAGCTCCCCAACATCGTAACTCCGCTCTGCAGCACAGGCAGGGTTAGACTGGTTGAAGACATGCGTACCATCGACGTGCAGTACGCCTTAGTACGCGGTGTCATCGTGCCCCCACAGTGATATCCCTTAAATTTCTGCATCACAATGTGAGGGAGAAATTTATGAAAAGGCCCTGTTACCATTTCGGGTTATAACTGAGAAGAAATGTCCTAGATAAAATGAAGAAGCTCTAACAGTTAAAATTTCTTGTCTTTGGAGAATGTAAAGATAAATCTGTAAAATTAACCCTTTACCCGAAGTAACGGAAAAATCGGCCAGCTGGCGCTATTCACAAAAATCACCAATTAATTTTCAGTATTTTTTTCATTTTTGTGTCAAACACGTAGGTTATGACCCTCTTTGGAACGAGCTCGTTTCAACGAGGGTTCATAACCTATGTGTTTGACACAAACAAAAAAATGAAAAAATAGTTATTCAAGAATTTTGTTGAGGAGTGTCGTCTGCTTTTCATGTCAAGGGTTAAAATGAATACTGTTCCATTTTTATGTTCAAGTTATACAATTTATGGAGCTGACGTTCAAATGTAGTTTCTTGCAAAATGGGTTAAAAACTTAGATAACTGATGAGGCAGGGCCCATCCACCTAACTTTCTAGCCTATTGAATACAAACATTACTACATAATCAGACGACTCACCGCAGTCATATTTATAATTCTCTTCTAATTCAACCCCTCCACCTTGCACCGTGTCAGAGTAGGTGAAATGTTGCAAAACAAACTGTAACTTATTTTGGTGGGTCCCGTACGGAGCAGAAGTCTCGGTATTTATAGTAAAAGGCCAGCCAATGAAATTGTAGCACCTACATTGGAAAACCCGATTCCAAACTGTAATTGTAAACACGGAGAAAATCTGAAATGGCACTCGCTTCAAACGTGAATAAATCAAAATATATGTTATAAACATTTTGATCAACGATCATATGAAGATAATAGAACCTTGATGCATGGCTAAGATGAATTCTGTAGAATAATGATATGGGATACAGTAGTTACGTGATAATAAATGCCGAAATGTGAGAGCACGTTTATTTTATACATGTAACTGAATCTGACCAGAGCAAAATACGAGGCAGAACAAATTGACGGTTTCTTGAGAATTACAACATGTTAAGACGTGGAAGATATAAAATAGTTTTTTTTAAACAGGATAGGGAATTGAGTGATATACGTTGCAGATGATTTTAATTTCGCAACAATGACAAGATGAATACTTGGTTAATGAGTTGCCTAAATCCGTGTAATATTACGAATGGGTAATTACCGAAATGAGAATAAAATATGTCAAGAAGTGATATAAAAAATCAAAGGGGGGAAATTTTCCTGATAGATAGTGTTACACAGAATATGAAGGTAATTTTTAAATTGCCTCGTCCTCTGGAAAATGGGGGTTCAGGCTGAGACAGCATAATAATAACCCGAAGTTGCATCTGAACAAAGATCGATGCGGAAACAGGCATACTTGTAATCACATTCGGGGAGAGGAGGTCGATTATGATCATTACCGGGTAATTTTACTAGGAGTTATCGTTTCTGCATCAATATTCTTTTCGGGCAGCAACTCGGGTTGCACAAAAACATGGACGATATCGAAGCGATCGCCGTGGGAACCCCGGGAAGTAAGCAGCACTTGTTTACTGTGGTAAACCAGTTCCGCTTTACTAGTAAAATAGGACCCAGTCGCCAATGCTTGGGGTGAAAGTCCTCTAAAATGGGCAACATGTAGATAAACGATTGACTAAACTTGACTTCATCTCCATGTTGTGTCACGATTAGCCATGGTGCATAAATATGTGACGTTAACCACCAACAAACAAACAAACGATATCGAAGCGATGCTTGACTCTTTGTAGTGTCTAGTCTCAATAAATAAAGAATAAAACACAGTTTGGATCAATGAACACAAATGTAAGGAAATATGTGTACTACCAAATGCAGCCAGTGATAAGGGTGAAAGCTTGCCCGTGTTTTGAGTTGCCAATTGAACTTGTTGGGGAATTTTACTACAGATTTGAATGGGAGGAATCTGAACATTGAGGGGTAGCCACACTGCATGTGTGATTTTTCACACCTCTGCAATTTTCCGAGGTGTCACTGTATAATGTTATTCATAAAATACCTTTGGACATTTGGAAACAGGTCAATCCCACCCCAAAGATGATCCATCCCCAGATGATCTGTCGTTTCCTCAACTCAGACGATATGATCCCAGTCATTCCGTCCCCAGACGAGCTGGTCCATGCACAATTCATTAGCTGTGACAACGTATTGATTTTGGGTTTAAAAAATATAGAAAAAAAACCCAGAATGAATGCATGCATGGTGAAGAACTGAACGAATGGGTCACTGATGACTTTGAAAGTGTCGTTGGTGATACTGGTCCCAAATTCATTTTATGTTTCCATTTCATTTTTAGCTTAACTTGACAAAGTCAAGATAAGCTATTGCCATCACACATGCAGAAGTCTGTGAGTCACTTCACATTTTCCTTTAGCACAGGCTACACTCCAGTAGTTCTTATCTGATTGTCACAAAATTTCATATGCACGTTTGAGGTCATGTTTAGATGAGAACGTCCCCTTTTGGTCGCGATACGTCAAACGTGACAGCTGCCTGAGGTGAAAACCCAAGAAACTTCAGCACAGTCTACAGGTCATATTTATGGAGAGATTTCATGGTAACTTGGTGGGATGACTCTGTTTTATATCTAGATGAGAAAGTCCCCTTTTGGTGATGATCTGTTGACTGTGACGGCTGCCCAAGCCAAAAACCCAAAACATTTAGCACAGTCTGCAGTCTGTATATATGAAGGGATTTCATTGTAACTTGAGAGGATGACTCAGTGTTACTGTGTAATGACTACATGAGGACGTCCCCTTTTGGTTGCGATCGGTCAGCTGTGATGGCTACACAGAGCAAAGCCCGAGAACCTTTAGCACAGTCTTCAGGCATAATTTATGAAGGGATTTCATTGTAACTTGATAGGATAACTCGTTTTTGAATAATTTCACTGTAACTTGGTAATTTTGGTTGACATACATTAACTGTGAGGGCCACATTAAGCAACCCCTCACTTCTTTAGTACAGTCTGCACCTCAAATTACTTTTTATTGAAAACATAGCATCCAGGGAACTGAAATTAACATATTCCCAATTATCACAATTCTTGTCTTATTTCATAATCCTTTCATAAACATTGAACATTATCCTTTTCATCAAACACAACACACAGTCAAGTTAAGCTACAGTGTCATTGACACTTTCATTATTTTTGTATTTATTTTTTTGGAGGGGGTGGGGGGATGGGAGGAATGTGGGTCCACGTCACTGGTTATGGTGACTAATTGTTACAGTATCGGGGTTAAATCTAAGGAACCACCCGCAACCATTGAAAAGACTTCTGCTAATCTATTAAACTTGTAAACTTGTTTTTTTTTTCCAATTTTTCACAAACAAACATCCATACAAAAAAGTCACTATTCATTGTAATGAGCACAGTAAATTTGTGCCATTGAGATGTCGCCTGAAATGTTTTTGTAGAATGTTTTTGAAAAATGATTTTTTAAAGCCCAATTTATAACTTGTGTGGATTAGTGCAGCAGGTTTGTAAATAGAGGGTCAACCCACAAACAAGTCAGACAAACGGCAATGCCACATCATGATTTTCAATATTACGGATGTGTGTGAAATCTTCTTCACAACAGGCTGAGTATATATGGTCAGTTACTTGCCTTAATGTTTGAACCAACATCCAACATCTACCTCAGTATTATTTATTTATTGGTGTTTAAGGTCACATATTTATGCACAATGGCTAATCATGAACGTGACAGTTGTACGGGTGGAGGAAGCCGGAGTACCCTGAGAGAACTACCAAGCAACGGTGAGCAACTGTCAGCTCCCCAACATACTAACGCCACACAAGTAGGGTTAACATTGGTTGAAGACAAGTGCACCATCGATGTGCAGTACACCTTAGTACACAACGCCACCGTGCCACCACGTGGGCAATGGAGATGAAGTGTCTTGCCCATGGACACAACGCGGTTGCCACAGGTGGGATTCGAACCCAGCCTGCACCTCTACCTACTGAGCCACCGCGCTCCCATATAACTCAGTAAATGCTGTTAATTTGTTTTATACATTATCTTTATCTTATGGGTTTTGTTTATACAATGAGAAAGGTGGACTGTTGGGGCAAAATGTCAAGGTCAGGATGAGTGAGAACACCATTTTTATTTTGAACTACCATGCCCACATATATATTGTGAAAGTATGTGACAAGTTCCGAACATTTATTTTTGTTATTTTGTTGAGTTGAATAAGTATAGATAAGGCCACACAAAGTAGATCTTCTGTTTCTCAGGCCATTATTTGTAAAATTTCATGTGGGTGAGCATTTTATTTTTCTTTTATTTTTAGCGCACCTACACCTGTAAGATGTGGTGAGCTATTGTCATAACCTCGGGCGTCAGCGTCGGCGTCCGGCGTGTCCAATATTGTAATATTTAATGTTAAGGTTAATTTCTCAAACATCAGTGGGCTCAGGCCTTTTATATTGCATATGTAGGTTGTAGGGGACTATCAGAACAGTATTTAACCCTGATACTATGACTTTTTTCCAAATTTCACCTGAAATTTTCTGCCAAAAGTTGTTGTAAGAATTTGCGTTTAGGTGTTGTAAGAATTTGCGTTAAAGTCAGCTTTTGTGCAGATTGTGCTGCTTTAACTTCTCATTACTGTTGATTTTCATATTTCAATAACAACTGTAGGTATTATCCCTACTGTATGCAGAAATTTAACGGAAATTTTCTTTTTTTTCAGTCAAAATTTTCATGTTTTTCTCGGACTTAGTAAATTTTAAGTTGTAAAACTTTGTGTTTAAGTGAGTTGTGTTTCTATGTGTCTTTCCAGGCGATTAATATTCTACACTTGGGTTACTGAACTCCATTACAGTAATATTTAACCCTCATTACATGCATATTTGAGGAATTAGAGGCTGATTTTCTGCCAAAACTTATTGTAAGAATTAGCATTTAGGTGTTGTAAGAATTTGCGTTAAAGTCAGCTTTTGTGCAGATTGTGGTGCTTTAACTTCTCATTACTGTTGATTTTCATATTTCAATAACAACTGTAGGTATTAACCCGACTGTATGCAGAAATTTAACGGAAATTTTCCTTTTTTTCATTCAAAATTTTCATGTTTTTCTCGGACTTAGTAAATTTTAAGTTCTAAAAGTTTGTGTTAAGATGAGGTGTTAAGGTGAGTTCTCAAAGATCAGTGGGCTCAGGCCTTTGATATTGCATATGTAGGTTGCAGGGGACTATCAGAACAGTATTTAACCCTGATACTACGACTTTTTTCCAAATTTCACCTAAAATTTTCTGCCAAATTTGTTGTAAGAATTTGCGTTAAAGTCAGCTTTTGTGCAGATTGTGCTGCTTTAACTTCTCATTACTGTTGATTTTCATATTTCAATAACAACTGTAGGTATTAACCCTACTGTATGCAGAAATTTAACAGAAATTTTTTTTTTTTTTCAGTCAAAATTTTCATGTTTTTCTCAGACTTAGTAAATTTTAAGTTGTAAAACTTTGTAAACTTTGTGTTTAGGTGAGTTGTGTTTCTATGTGTCTTTCCAGGCGATTAATATTCTACACTTGGGTTACTGAACTCCATTGCAGTAATATTTACATGCATATTTGAGGAATTTGAGGCTGATTTTCTGCCAAAACTTGTAAGAATTTAGAATTAGCGTTTAGGTGTTGTAAGAATTTGCGTTAAAGTCAGCTTTTGTGCAGATTGTGGTGCCTTCACCTCTCATAACTGTTTATTTTCTCATTTCAATAACAACTGTAGGTATTAACCCTACTGTATGCAGAAATTTAACTGATTTCTTTTCTTTTTTTCAGTCACAATGTTCACGTTTTTCTCTGACTTACTCAATTTTAAGTTCTAAAAGTTTGTGTTAAGGTGAGGTGTTCAGGTGAGTTCTGTTTCTAGGTGTCTTTCCAGGCAATTGATATTGTATGCATGGGTTACTGAACTACATTGCGGTAACATTGCGCCCTTATTACATGCATATTTGAGGAATTTGAGGGGTATTTTGGGGACTTATATTCACTTTCTTCAAAAAAAATGATTTTTAACTTTTTTTTTTTATTTAATACTTTCTCATACTTGTTACTAGTAACATTAAGGCTTATTTTAGTTGTTGATGTGATGTATTTTTTTGTTGGGACTTATAGTCACTTTCTTGAACGAATGTTTTTCCGCATCTCCTCTTTAACCAATGAATGTACTTCAATTACAATTTCAGTGATTTATGAAAGCCTTTTCTAATTCTTATTTATGATTTAATATCTGGCCTCATGATTCATATTCTTAATCATAAACATTTCTAAAAGAAAAAAATGCTTTTATATCCAATGATTCTATGTTGAATTGATATATAATAAATGCAGAAATATAGACTTTCCAAAGCCATCGCATAAACCACATTAATCATTTGATGCCTAGTTAATGATTTATATTAACTAAATATTAGACATGTTACATTGGAACGACATTATCAAGCGCGAATGTAGGTGAGCGTTGGGATGTAACATCCCTCTTGTTTATTTCTGCAATTATTTCTCTGCCATCAAAAGTTTGTGTTCTAATGTATGGAAGAAAATGGGTGGTGGTGTATTTTGTCCCTTGAGTGCAACAAGACATTGCAATGCTAATGCTAAAGCATTGCAAAGCCTTCTTGCTCTAAGGAGGCAAATTTATCAATTTTTTTAACTAGGGTAAAATATCAAACATAAACCTTTTAATAATTATTTTTTAAGTTTACATTGGTTGTAAAAGGATAGCATGCTGGTTGCAGGCCTGGGGTGGAAGAGGGTACAGGAAGGGGTTGCCCCTTCCTGTAGGTGGGGGCCTCCACCAGGAATATTTGGAAAATTGGATGCCTCAAGAGCAAATCTAGGGGCCTCTGAGTCAGCATTTTAAACTTTACCAAAAAATAAATTTGAACAATTTTTTGAGAATGGATTTTTAAATTTCAAGATTTTTTTTCATAGCATATTCATGGCAGTTTTGATAAAAACAACCCAAAAATAAAGTTCCACTGGTTTATTTGGGATGATGAAATCTCAAAAGCCATAGTGTCATGAATCAGGCAATTTTGTGTGTGCTTTCATTGAACTGTTGATGAAGCAAATGTTTTTTTATTTTTTTTTTTGGTGGATGGGGGGGGGGGGGGGGGGGGGGTGGGGGGGAGTTTAGATGTCCAAACTGGTTACTGGTAGGAAAACACCCCTGAATCCAGCACGGGGGTTAAATGTCAGATGGGGAGCATGGTGGCTCAGTGGTAGACTGTTGGACTTCCCGTATGGGACGACCCATCTTGTGTCCTTGGGCAGGCACTTTATCTCGATTGCCAACGTGGGGGCACGATGACGCTGTGTACTAATGCGTACTGCATGTCGATGGTGCACATGCCTTCAACCGCTGTAACCCTTCTTGAGTGGAGCTTGAACAGAGTTAGAATGTTGAGGAGCTGACAGCTGCTTGTCAATGCTTGGTGGTTCTGTCCGGGTTGTCTGTCTTCCTCCACCCATAAAACTGTCACAGTCACGATTAGTAATTGTTTATACGTATGCGACCTTAAACACCAATAAATAAATAAATGTCAGATGAGCTGAATATCGCTCTCCATCATTTTCCAAAATCGAAGGACTGCAAAAATGAGGCAATATTTTGGCATTATTAACACAATACATGTAATGTTGCCAAATGGTACACTTTGTTATAGGTTGCTCTGTAGGAGGAGCTGAAACATGGGGAGCATAAACTGATCGAGTCATAAACATACACATATGCATAACAGAGGGTCACACCTAGGACATTAACAACATGTCAGGAAGGTCAAAGAAATCACGCTTCCTTCAATTAGAATATTGCAATATCCAGAATTGCCATAAAAAAGTTAGTGAAATCAAAACAATGATGGAGGGGGAGGATTTTGAAATAATGGGCTTAAGTGAGACATAGATAAGGCAGGGCAAGCGTGTTGAAGTTGGGCAAACTTAAGGGGAGTGAAAACTATCTTAATGGCTGTTACATGTACATTAAATTTTTCCTTGTTAACATTATTGGTTGCTGGATGAATGATTCCAAGTTAGCATGTTGTATACATTGTAGTAGGAGCAGGGTATTTTTTTTTAAAAAAAAACTTGGTTCGCAGTTTTCATCTTGGTTTCAAAAAGTGATGATAAATAGTGAATATAAGGTGAATATGAAGGAAAAATGGTTAGCATTTGGACATTTTTGTACAGCATTTTGCGATGCAAATCCAGTCATCAAATACCATGAGGAGCTGAATATGTTAGGGTACAGATGTTTGTAACTTACAGGAAATGTCGACCAACATTATGGGTTGCACGATGGATGATTCCTACTAGAATGTTATATAGTAAGAGCTGAATAATGTAGGGTACAGATGTCTGTAACTTACGGGGAATGTTGGCCAACATTATGGGTTGCACAATGAATGATTCCAAGTTAGCATGTTGTATAGTAGGAGCTGAATAACATGGTGTGCAGATGTCTGAAACTTAAGGGGAATGCCGACCAACATTATGGGGTGCACGATGAATGATTCCAAGTTAGTGCGTTTATATTATGAGCTGAATAACGTGGGGTGCAGCTGTCTGTGACTTACGGGGAATGTTGACCAACATTATGGGTTGCACAGTGGATGATTTCAAGTTAGCATATTTTATAGTAGGAGCTGAATAACGTGTGGTGTAGATGTCTGTAACTTAAGGGGTATGTCAGCCAGCATTATGGAGTGCACAATGAATGATTCCAAGGTAGCATGTTGTATTATAGTAGGAGCTGAATAATGTGGGGTGCAGATGTCTAACTTACAGGGAATGTCAGCCATAAATGTAGGTTGCAGATTGAATTATTCCAAGTTTGCATATATTGTATATTGATATATATCGCATTACTCACATTTTGAAAATAATATTACCGAATAGTACACTTTGTTATAGACTGCACATGTACATACCGTTCAGTAAAATATGAGCACATTTAAAACTTTTCTTTATTGTTCCATCTTTACATAGGATGTTAAATGAAAATTCGGGAAACGCAAATTATATTTTACTGGTATAATAGCACCCTGTATCCAATGCCTGTAGTGGATGTCCTCCATTTAAAGTGGGCAATGACTTTAACTGGTTGAGTGCTGGAAGTCCATATGTGGGCTTTGCTCTGAAGTTCAGGTACCAGAACTGTCCCAATGGGAGGCTTGAAAGGCTGGCCTTAATCAGCTTCGTACGAACATGAATTGTATGAGCTGCAGTGTGACTAACTGCTTCGAAGTAGACTAGCAGCGAACCGAGAGGGAAATTGTCAACTCTTTCAATAACATGTTATTGATTGAGTTCAGGTGTCAAAGTTATTCAAGGTGGGCTTCTACTGCTGGCTGCAAAATGTAACTGTAACGTGAGGAGGGTGTTTACCACCCATGGTAATTACACTATTTGAGTGTAGGTCTGCAATTGCTTGTCTTCATGTAAATCTTCCTTGCAGTACGTGGAGGATGGATTGCAAATAAATTGCTGTTCTGATTTTCCTTAATTTTGTTCAGTTCCACCAGTGAAAATCTTTTAATATTTGGTATACAACATCTCAAGGGGGAGGCAGATTCCATTTTGTTCAAATTGTGTCCCAGTGTTAATTTTAGGGCTCTCTGTTGGAGCCAGAAATTTAATTTAGCAATAGAGGAATATTTAAAACTCTTCTTCTTTAGATCCACCACTGACAATTTTAATATTTGGTATACAACATCTCTTGGGTGGGGAGGAGGATTTAACTTGTTTTAAATTGGGGCTCTTGATAAATATTTAGGCTTTCTATTGGAGCCCAAATTTCAACTTCAACTAATACAATATAAGGAAATTTCTTTAAAAAGCTTCAGATCCGCAAGTCAGACTCCTTTCATCATATTTGGTATCAACATATCTAGGGTGGCTTAGATTTAAGTTTGTTCAAATCAAGTCACTGTGCTGATATTTGGGCTCCCTGTTGGTGCCCGGATTTAGTGCTGTATGATGAAAATTCCTCAAAAATCATCAAGTTTACAAGTGAAAATTTTTCGATATTTTGTGTACATCATTCATAGCTGGTCACAATCAGGTTTGTTCAAATCAATTCTCTGAATTCCTATTTGGGCATCTTGTGAGACCCCAAACTTTAACTTATTATCATAGGGCAATATGAGGAACAGTCTTTAACCATCCTCGTTAGATCAACCATTTTGAATCCTTTGATATTTGGTAAACAATATCCAGGCAGATTCAAGTTTGTTCAAATCCAAGCCCTAGTGTTTTTCCATCAATAATGTCTTTCAAACTGCAGTGGCATAACATCTCTTTGAAGTTTTGTAGTGCATGTCTGCAGTTGGTAGAGTTGGATCCAGTCGGAAAGACTATGACAATAATCACTGACATGGACACCAGAATGTTGTTATGACTTATTGCCACTGTAGTGTTGATGATCCATGACTAGCTGAATGTGACCTAAAATACTTCTTTGATCTAATTTGTTAGGTGACTGATTAAGGCCCCATGTGGCCTCTTGTTGTTTACATGAAAGAATTATCAATGATTTTTTTTTAATTGGAAGGAAGGCAGTAGAGCAAGCTTGTGGGAAACTATTAATGAGCTCAGCAGTTTTTCAAGCTCACACTGCAAGCATGTGCAGGCTAACACTGATATTGCAAGCCTATTGAACTTTTACAGTCTTGCAATTTCATTTTTTACCATATTTTTATCTTCAGCATTCCCTAAACACAGGCTGACCTCACATTATAATCACTATAAGCATTGTAATGTTTTTGTGTAATTAGTCTTTTCTCTTCATTCATCATAATGTGTCTTTGGATTTTAACAAAAGTGTCTTTAACAGCAAAACTATTTTATCGCCAAGATATGAACTTAGTTATTAATTTGCTGATCAGGACTAATAAATCATAAATAGCAAACTAACAATGCAAGCTAAATATAGAAGCCTGTGGAAACCTTGCCGAGTTAGCTTGCACTAAGCTATACATTATACTTGTGTTGTTGTTGCTGTCATATTAGCCTATGCAGCTAAAAGTAATCGTAAACACCAATAAATGAACAAAAGGCTTGGCGAGCATGCATAAGGTAACACTGCGTGCTTGCACAAGCTAACAATTGAGTTTGCAATGTTTCATGTACATTTGAAAGTTAGCTTGTGCAGGCTTATTATCTTAGAATAAACTTGAACATGAAACATTGCAAGCTTATTTTAAGATAACAATTTTGTGAGTCTGTAAGTCTGTTCACATTTTCCTTTAGCACAGGCTACACTTTGTAGTTCTCATCCGATCGTCACTTAATTTGATATGCAGGTTTGGAGTCATGTCTAGATGAGAACATCCCCTTTTGGTCACGATTGGTCAACCGTGATGGCTGCCCAAGCCAAAAACCCCAAAACTTTTATCACAGTCTGCAGGTCATATTTAATATGGAGGGATTTCATTGTAACTTTGTAGGAAGACTCTGTTTGATGTCTAGAGGAGACTCGTTTTCAAATAATTTCACTGTAAATTGGTAACTTTCGTTGATATATATTAACTGTGAGGCCACATACATTAACTGTGAGGGCCACATTAACCCACCCCTCAATTATTTAGTACAGTCTACACCTCATATTATTTTTATTGTAAACATAGTATACAGTTAACAAAACTTAACATATTTTCTATTATCACAATTCTTTTGTTATTTCATAATCCCTTCATAGACAATGAACATTATCTTTTTCATCAAACATAACACACAGACAAGTGTCATTGACACTTTCATTTGGTGTCTGCGGAAAATTTTATTTTAGTTGAGAACACGATTTTGCCATCTTTTATAGTCGCCAGATGTAAAATATGTGGAACATTTTATGTTTCTTACATTCAGTTATGCCTTCTTTTGAAGGAAATTAATTATTTTTCTATAGAATTATAAAATCTTTGCACAGTGCTAGGTTGTTAGTATTGGCTTCATGCTATAAAAAGGAAATTTTGGTACCATATATATCAACCCATGTAGTAAGAAGGCTTAGTAAAGAGTCTCCAAGTCCTGAATTTACAGTGAGACTCACAGAATGAGTTCAGTAAAATATAGTTGGACCGAGCCTCTGGAGAGGTACATGCTTAATTTAACCCATATGTTTCATAAATTTCGCTTTCAACTGGGGACAAGTTGAGTCTATTTATCATTTGATCCCTATTCCAATACAAGATGCTTAACTATTCACTCAAATACAGACAGTGCTGTAAATAAAATAAAAAAAAACATCTTTTGTAGGCAACTCAGGTTACTTAAAGTGGTAATCCAGCATGTCATTGAATGATAGGGCTTTACAACTTTTAAGTTTTCAAAAGTTTTATCTAGGTTAAAGCATTTTCATAGCTTACTGTAAATTATTTTAAAAAAAAATTTTCATTGTGTGGTCATATGTAGTGACAACTGCTGTCAATTACCTTAATAAACACTAATAAATAACAAAATAGTTTTTCTCAAAGTTTCCTGAAGTAAAAAAAACTTAAATTGAAAACTCAGGTAAAGGTAAATTACTTTTTTTAATCTCAATTTTCTCAAATGCACTCACCCACCCAATCACACCAACCCACCCCACCCGAGGACAACCGGGAAGTGAAGGTCATCATGTCTGCTGAGGTAGATTTGTTTTCCTCCACCAGTGAAATAGGACCTGGTAACCAATGCTGCTTGGGTGCAATCCCTCAGTAAATGGGTAACATAAACATAAATGATTCACAAAACTTGTATTTATACTTATGTCATGGTCCTCTAAAATGGGCAACATGTTGATTAACGATTGTCTAAGCTTGACTTCATCTCCATGTTGTGTCACGATTAGCCATGGTGCATAACTATGTGATGTTAACCACCAACAAACAAATACTTATGTCATGTCATGATATAGCTCAGATGCTGACATTAAACATCTATATATAAATATTTTTTTCCAAACCCATATTCTCATTCTCCATAGGCATTCATTAATTATAGGGAGTTTGGCATACTAGCTTGACTCTAATGGATTTTGACTGACCAAATAATTACTTTTTGACAATCTAAGGCACAAGAAAATGATTTTCACAAAATCTTATTTACCTGCATTTACAGGGCTACAGGAGTAGGGGTTAAAGAGTTCAAGAATGACGTGAAGTATCCCTAGTGTTTGGAGAACTTTTTCTACTAAACCATTCAGTCAGATCTTTTGATACAGTGGAACTCCTGTTACTGGAATAGCCACTTGGTTACTTTCCTATATTCTACAGATGAATTGGGCATTTATTCAATTATATCTTAAGGGAAGCTGAATAACATGGGGTGCAGATGTCTGTAACTCAAGGGGAATGTCGGTCAACATTATGGGGTGCACAATGAATAATTATTTATTTATTGGTGTTTAAGGTCACATATGGCTAATCATAACCATGACGGTTTTACGGATGGAGGAAGCCGGAGTACCCAGAGAGAACCACCGAGCACTGGCGAGCAACTGTCAGCTCCCCAACATACTAACTCCACACAAGCAGGATTAGCATTGGTTGAAGACAAGTGCACCATCGATGTGCAGTACGCCTTAGCACACAACGCCACCATGCCCTACATGGGCAGTGGGGGTGAAGTGTCTTTCCCAAGGACATAACATGATTGCCGCAAGTGGGATTCGAACCGAGGACCTCTCAGCTTGCAGCCTGCACCTCTGCCTACTGAGCCACTATACCCCTACAATGAATGATTCCAAGTTAGTGTGTTTTTATTATGAGCTGAATAACATGTTGTTGCAGATGTCTGTAACTTTGGGGGAATGTTGGCCAACATTATGGGTTGCACAATGAATGATTCCAAGGTAGCATATTGTATAGTAGGAGCTGAATAACGTGGGGTGCAAATGTCTGTGACTTAAGGGGAATGTCGGCCAACATTATGGGGTGCACTATGAATGATTCCAAGTTAGCATGAAGTATTCCAAGTGTTTGGAGAACTTTTTCTACTAAACCATTCAGTCAAATCTTTTGGTACAGTGGAACTCTGTTGCTTGAATAGCCACTTGGTTACTTGAATAGCCAACTGGTTACTTTCTTGTATTCTACAGATAAACTGGGCATTTATTCAATTATATATTGCATGACAGAGCTCTGTGATCTCTGTCAAACAATATATAAAACAATGAATGACTGTATTGGACGTACTGAGGCAAAAAGCTCCATAAACAAGGGAAATTTGTTGTTTATCAGAGCAATTTCTCAACATATTGCAGTATTTTTTATTCAGTTAACAGGAATCTGCTCCATAACCTGTAAGCAATTAACAGGTCAAATTTGTACTGAAGGTATGGTAAATGAATTTGTGTTTGTAAATATTATTCAGTTAACAGGGGTATTCAATTAAGAGAGAACCAATTAAGTGGGCTTCATTGTATTTGCTATTTAGCATTGGAAGGTGCACCAAATTACATTTCTTCAAGGCATGCAACTTGACTGGTTTTCAGGATCACCAGAAGAGGGTGCTGGAGTGGTGGTGGAGTCAGAAAATAACGCTTGACCCAATATATTCTCTTTTCAGTCTTCCTTGGCCAATTTTTTTAATAACATTTCCAAAAGAAATCAACAGAGACATATCATATCAGACCTCACAGGAACAAGCTCACTGACACTTTGGAAGGAGCCCCAAATTTTATTTGTTTCAGGGATGCAACTTGAATGGTATTTGGTTGAGGTCACCAGATGAGGGGTGTTGGGTGGTGGTGAAGTCAGAAAACATGTCACCCTTTAATTCTGTTTTCAGTCAAACTTGGCCTGTTTTTTTTTTTAAGTTTCAAAAAATGTCAGCAAAAAGTATCTCATATTACACCTGACAGAAATGAGCTCATCAGGATTTCCTGCCCTTATTGTATTGTTCTTCATGGGAACCCTGGGAAATGAATTGGTGCTCATTTACTGAGGTGAACAAATTATGTTTTACTAGTAGAATAGGTCCTGGTAACCTAAACCGCTGGGATGCAGTCCCTCATTCAGTGGGCAACATGGGCATAAACGATTAGCAAAACATCATTTTATGCTTATGTTGAGTCATCATATAGCCCAGAGATGCTGACACGAATAAATAATTAAATGTATGTGTCTGTTGTACTGAAGTAATTAATGATGGAAAAACTTAAAGACATGCAAATTTTATATGATCATCATAAATCCATTCTGACAATGTAAATGAGGTGGGCATGACTTATCAGATGAGCATTCTGGCCCTGTGGGAGCCTCTTGTTTGTAAATGTGGCTGGCTGCTATTTTTAATTCAGTTTTTTCTCTTCTAAACCTCTACTTATAGTTTGGCTAGGTTGGCAGGCATATGCTGTTGTATGGCATTGACAGCCATAACTCAAGAATGGCTGGATGGATTCTCATGATACTTGGTAATCTGAGTTATTTGGCCAAGTTGGACGGAGCTAATCAAGAATTCCACCTTGATCAAAATTTCTTGGCAGAATTATGCCCCTTAGTTAATGGATTTTCATGAATTTTGAGTTTGTTAGTATGAAAACTCGGAACAAACATTGACCATTGACCAATCTGGCTGATTTTTAGCTCACCGAAGGGAGCTAAACTTATCACTTTCCATCCGTCGTCCGTCCGGCATCGTGAACATTTTTCAAACGACTTATCCTCTGAAACCGCTAGGTCGATTTGCTAGAAACTTGGTATGGATGTTCATTACCATATGTCAATTCAAGTTGTTCAAATGAAATGGCCACGTCCCTTGGGGGCTCTTTATGAGGCATAACTCTGATATCACCGTATGAATTATAGAAAAATTATTAAAAAATCTTCTCCAGAACCAGTGGGCAGAATCTTTTGATACTTGGTATGCAGCATCTTGGTATGAATCTGATTCAAGTTTATTCAAATCGCCCCCCTGGATTCATATTTGGGCTCACTATAGAAGCCCAAATTCGAACTTAGTGCATTTCAGGCAAATTTCTTAAAAAATCCTCTTCTCCAGATCCAGCAGTCAGAATCTTTTGATATTTGGTATGCAACATTGTGGGGTGGATCTGATTGAAGTTTGTTCAAATCGGCCCCCTGGATTCATATTTGGGCTCAGTATAGAAGCCTGAATTCGAACTTAGTGCATTTCAGGCAAATTTCTTAAAACATCTTCTTCTCCAGATCCAGCAGGCAGAATCTTTTGATATTTGGTATGCAACATTGTGGGGTGGATCTGATTCAAGTTTGTTCAAATTGGCCCCCTGGATTCACATTTGGGCTCATTATAGAAGCCTGAATTCGAACTTAGTGCATTTCAGGCAAATTTCTTAAAAAAACTTCTTCTCCAGATCCAGCAGGCAGAATCTTTTGATATTTGGTATGCAACATTGTGGGGTGGATCTGATTCAAGTTTGTTCAAATTGGCCCCCTGGATTCACATTTGGGCTCAGTATAGAAGCCCGAATTCGAACTTAGTGCATTTCAGGCAAATTTCTTAAAAAATCTTCTTCTACAGATCCAGCAGGCAGAATCTTTTGATATTTGGTATGCAACATTGTGGGGTGGATCTGATTCAACTTTGTTCAAATTGGCCCCCTGGATTCATATTTGGGTTCAGTATAGAAGCCTGAATTCGAACTTAGTGCATTTCAGGCAAATTTCTTAAAAAATCTTCTCAAGATCCAGCAGGCAGAATCTTTCGATATTTGGGATGCAACGTTGTGGGGTGGATCTGATTCAAGTTTGTTCAAATCGGCCCCCCTGGATTCATATTTGGGCTCACTATAAAAGCTTGAATTCGAACTTAGTGCATTTCAGGCAAATTTCTTAAAAAAACTTCTTCTCCAGATCCAGCAGGCAGAATCTTTTGATATTTGGTATGCAACATTGTGGGGTGGGTCTGATTCAAGTTTGTTCAAATTGGCCCCCTGGATTCACATTTGGGCTCAGTATAGAAGCCCGAATTCGAACTTAGTGCATTTCAGGCAAATTTCTTAAAAAATCTTCTTCTCCAGATCCAGCAGGCAGAATCTTTTGATATTTGGTATGCAACATTGTGGGGTGGATCTGATTCAACTTTGTTCAAATTGGCCCCCTGGATTCATATTTGGGTTCAGTATAGAAGCCTGAATTCGAACTTAGTGCATTTCAGGCAAATTTCTTAAAAAATCTTCTCAAGATCCAGCAGGCAGAATCTTTCGATATTTGGGATGCAACGTTGTGGGGTGGATCTGATTCAAGTTTGTTCAAATCGCCCCCCCTGGATTCATATTTGGGCTCACTATAAAAGCTCGAATTCGAACTTGGTGCATTTCAGACAAATTTCTTAAAAAATCTTCTTCTCCAGATCCAGCAGGCAGAATCTTTTGATATTTGGTATGCAACATTGTGGGGTGGATCTGATTCAAGTTTGTTCAAAATCGGCCCCTGGGTTCATATTTGGTCTCAGTATAGGAGCCCAATTTGAACTTAGTGCATTTCAGGCAAATTTCTTTAAAATCTTCTTCTCAAGATCCAGCAGGCAGAATCTTTTGATATTGGGTATGCAGCATGCTTAATGGGGTTCAGATTCAAGTTTGTTCAAGCCATGTCTCTAGGTCCATATTTGGGCTCACTGTGGGAGCTTGAATTAGTTTGAAATGAGGAATTTTCTTAAAAAATCTTCTTCTTCAGATCCAGCAGTCGGAATGTTTTGATAAGTGGTGTGTAGCATTCTTGGGGGGAGGTGAGATTCAACTTTATTAAAGCCAAGTCCCTGGGTCCATATTTGGGCTCCCTATGGGAGCCTGAATTATAACTTAGTCAATTTGAGGAATTTTTCTTCAAAAATCTTCTTCAGATTCAGCAGGCGGAATGTTTGGATATTTGGCATGCAGCATCCTTAGGGGGTGAGATTCATGTTTGTTAAAGCCAAGTCCCTGGGTTCATATTTGGCCTCACTGTGGGAGCCCAAATGATAACTTAGTTCAAAATGAGGAATTTTCTTTAAAAGTCTTCTTCTTCAGATCCAGCAGATAAATGCTTTTGATATTTGGTATGCAACATCCTTAGGGGGGTAAGATTCAAGTTTGTTCAAGCCATGGCCATGGCCCTAGTTCCATAAAATTTATCTCTCATGACTTCATTCCTTTGTAGTTTTGATGAACCACCACTTTGGCTGGTGAGCGATTAAGGCTCCTTGGAGCCTCTTGTTGTTATGAGTTGATCTCAATAATATCTTGATCAAGTTTGGTAACCATTCCTGTCTGATTTTCCATCCACAGTTATCCTAACTTAACAGATTTGTATGAATATTTAGCTCATTCGTGTGATAACTTGGAACAACGTAGTGAGCAATCTGGATGATTTTTTAAAAAAATGTTTGGCTCCAAAATGAGTTTTGGAGGATTTAGATTGATTTTATGCAGAAAATGACCATATGATCCCTCGTCCTGCTCAGGTGATATTTTTTGTTCCAAAATGTGTTTTGAAGGATTGGTGGGGAGGGGGGGGGGGGCTTTTAGGTGATTTTTCTGTTCCAAAAAGCATTTTGAAGGATTTAGATTGATTTTATTTTCCTATAAAAAAAGTGTCTTTTGTATTCAGTACCCTCTAGGGGTGTGTAACTAAGATCTACTAAGATAGGTTGTATCAAGCGGTTTCATAGGGGAGCTTTACATTTTACATTATCATCAACTGAAGAAGAGGCATGATGCCTGGATTATTTTGTCGCTCCTGAGGGATTCAAGCTTTGAGAGCGTATCCTATGGAGATGGATTGCTTGATGTAGACTCATTCTTGGACCCTGTTTATATTGTGTTCTGTTCAAGATGAGCGAATCAGGCCTCATGGGGCCTCTTGTTTATATTTTTATATCTAATTAAAAGGGTTCAAAATCTTCATATTTTTTATTCAGTTAACAGGAATCTGCTCCATAACCTGTAAGCAATTAACAGGTCAAATTTGTACTGAAGGTATGGTAAATGAATTTGTGTTTGTAAATATTATTCAGTTAACAGGGGTATTCAATTAAGAGAGAACCAATTAAGTGGGCTTCATTGTATTTGCTATTTAGCATTGGAAGGTGCACCAAATTACATTTCTTCAAGGCATGCAACTTGACTGGTTTTCAGGATCACCAGAGGAGGGTGTTGGAGTGGTGGTGGAGCCAGAAAATAACGCTTGACCCAATATATTCTCTTTTCAGTCTTGCTTGGTTACTTTCTTGTATTCTACAGAAAATGTTTTCATTCATGCCCAAATTGAAGTGCCTGAAAACTGTTGCTCTGTAAATTCCCGAAGAGTGACTTCATGTTGGCTTAGTAGCATGAAATATGTTGTATCGGGCCAGGCTTCTTGCTGGATTTCAAGTTGTTCAGTCAAGTTGGACTAATTGGATCAGTGCATGTTTATTGTTGTACACAAGTTCTGTTTTAGTGGTACAATAGGATGCGGTAACCAAGGCATCTGGTTGTCAGTATAGATATTACCATTGGTGAAGCTTGACTTTATACTGATAGTGTAGCCATAGATGCTGGAAATCCTAACTTAATAGATTTGTATGAATATTTAGCTCATTCGTGTGATAACTTGGAACAACATAGTGAGCAATCTGGATGATTTTTTAAAAAAATGTTTGGCTCCAAAATGAGTTTTGGAGGAGTTAGATTGATTTTATGCGGAAAATGACCATATGATCCCTCGTCCTGCCCAGATGATATTTTTGTTCCAAAATGTGTTTTGAAGGATTGGGGGGGGGGGGGGGGGGGGGTGGGGGGGGGGCTTTTAGGTGATTTTTTTGTTCCAAAAAGCACTTTGAAGGATTTAGATTGATTTTATTTTCCTATAAAAAAGTGTCTTTTGTATTCAGTACCCTCTAGGGGTGTGTAACTAAGATCTACTAAGATAGGTTGTATCAAGCGGTTTCATAGGGGAGCTTTATATTTTACATTATCATCAACTGAAGAAGAGGCATGATGCCTGGATTATTTTGTCGCTCCTGAGGGATTCAAGGTTTGAGAGCGTATCCTATGGAGATGGATTGCTTGATGTAGACTCATTCTTGGACCCTGTTTATATTGTGTTCTGTTCAAGATGAGTGAATCGGGCCTCGTGGGGCCTCTTGTTTATATTTTTATATCTAATTAAAAGGGTTCAAAATCTTCATATCAAGCTTGACTTGAAAATGTTTTCATTCATGCCCAAATTGAAGTGCCTGAAAACTGTTGCTCTGTAAATTCCCGAAGAGTGACTTCATGTTGGCTTAGTAGCATGAAATATGTTGTATCAGGCCAGGCTTCTTGCTGGATTTCAAGTTGTTCAGTCAAGTTGGACTAATTGGATCAGTGCATGTTTATTGTTGTACACAAGTTCTGTTTTAGTGGTACAATAGGATGGGTAACCAAGGCATCTGGTTGTCAGTATAGATATTACTATTGGTGAAGCTTAACTTTATACTGATAGTGTAGCCATAGATGCTGGAAGTTACCTCAAACACTCATAATTAAATTGCAGGTAATATAATAATAACACTTTGGCTGGCCGCTGATTTGTCGCGGTTCTCGGGTGAGGAGGCCTTGGTTACCCCTGTACTCCCAACTGCCTCCCTCTTCCCACCCTTCTTCTCTCCTCCCAACACTCGGAGGCAAACTGCTTGATAACACCCCTTACCTCATTCATTCATCCCAATCTCTCCGTTTAGCATATTAACCCTCTCCGTTGAGTCTCACACTAACCACTCTCCCCTCATTCTCCCATCCCACTTCCCCATTATACTCCAAGTGAATCTTATTCTTTTAGACTTGTTATTTTCGGCATTCTAGTAGAAAGTGTTCTAGGGTCTCCACCACGCCTATATTACACATCTGACACTCCTTTTCACCGTTTTCCCCATTTTCCCCTCAGCTTCAGGGACCGCGACCTCAGCTGGAACAACAGTGACCACCCAAAGATGTCATCAAGGTACTTTTCAAAACCAGGCTTCTCTTTATCACCCATGCTACCCAGAGACCTCTTTGATCTGACTCCCCCTCGCCAGTTAAAGTTACCATCCTCCATCACCCTTTCTCTGACGATTTGTTTTACCCTGGTTTGCCCCTATTTCTTGGTCCAAGATCTCCAATGAGTAGTTCTTTATTAGCTCCCTCACTTGGACCATCCACCCTGTCTTTATATTTGAGTCCTATATACTCTAGAACATTACTTTGCACCATCGGCTGGCGTTGAGATTTATCAAATAATTAAGGTACATGCAACCGAGTTCCAATAAGTCTATCCTGTCCTTGATCCTCATCCACCCAAGCCCCCCCCCCCCCCTGATTGGTTTCTTGTGTCGCGGCATTACTCGAGCCAGTTATCCATCGGCCTGCAGGTTTCCAATCTCTTTACAGCCGTTTGGTTTAGGGGTACCACTTCTGTACCTTATATTATTCTGACAGACCCACCATTTCCCAAATTATTTTCCCCACGAAAACCTTATTGAATCTGTTTCTCCCTATAAGTTCCATTTTGTGAAGCATTCACCTCCCCTTAAGAATCAATTTATTTGTGTGGCTTCCGTAGATGCCTCTTCCTGTTATGTTTATATTTACTCCCAAATACTCGTAGTCACCTGTCTCTCCTACACTAAGAAGTTGGCTGCTACCTTTCGCAATATAGAACCCCCCCCCCCCCCCCCCCCACACACACACACTCTCCACCTTCGAGTGGGGTCCACTATGCGACCCCGTGATATAAATTTGCTCTTGCTTTCATTGAGTTTGAGTCTCCATTTGTTCCCATATTTCCCAACTATTGCCAGCATTTTCGATAGTCCCTCTTCGCTTTCTGACACTAGGACCAAATCGTCTGCAAAAAATAGACCTGGGATCTTCAAGTCAACTGCTACCCCATCGTCGCTACGCAGGAGTGCCGGTATAATGTAGAACCAATGCCCGTGATCATTCGCCAGTCGGGAGTGATCTAGAAGTGACACAATGCTGGCAGAATAAACTTTGCTTTTTAATGGTGTATTTCGTGATATTTCAGGATATATTTTGAGATTTTGGGGTATTTCAGTTGGTAGTGCGACCCACCCTAAGGGATTTGCTGATTAGACGTGAGTAATAATAACACTTTGGCCAGCCGCTGATTTGTCGCGGTTCTCGGGCGAGAAGGCCATGGTTACCCCTGTACTCCCAACTGCCTCCCTATTCCCACGCTTCTCCTCTCCTCCCAACACTTGGAAACGAACTGCTTGATGATATCCCTTGTCCCATTCTTCCTAATCTCTCCGCTTAGCATATTAACCCTCTCCTTTGAGTCTCCCCCCTAACCACATGTCCTTCATTCTCCCATCCCACTTCCCCATTATACTCCCAGTGAATCTCATTCTTTTAGACTGATACTTTGGGCATTCTAGAAGAAAGTGTTCCAGGGTCTCCACCATGTCCAAGTTACACATCTGGCACTCCCTTTCACCGTCTTTCCCAATTTTTCTTCTCTATTTCCAGGGATCGCGACCTCAGCTTGAACAACAGTGACCCCCCCCCCCCCCCCCCCACCCTCCCCCCCCAAGGTGCCATCAGGGTACTCTTCAAAACCTGGCTTCTCTTTATCACGCAGGCCACCCAAAGACCTCTTTGATTTGACCCCCTCTCGCCAATTACGGTTACAATCCTCCATGACCCTTTCTCTGACGATTTTTTTACCCGGGTTTGCCCCAACGTCCAGGTCCGAGATCTCAAATGAGTAGTTCTCTACTAGCTCCCTCACTTGGACCATCCACCCCGTTTTGATATTTGAGTTGAAAATTCTCAGTGACATTACTTTACACCATCGGCTGTCGGGGAGATTTACCAAATAATTAAGATAACCGAGCTTCAACAGGTCTATCCTGTCCTTGATCCTCATCCACCCAAGCTCACCCCTGATTGCTTGTAGCGCTGCGGCATTACTCGACCCCGTTATCCATCGGCCTGCATCGTTCTGCAGGATTTCCAAGCTCTTTACGGCCGTCTGGTTTAGTGGTACCACTTCCGTACCGTATGTTATACTTGGCAGCCCCACCATTTCCCAAATGGTTTTCCCCACGAAGTGAGTGATGCGATGGAGTAATAAATAACATTTTCTCTCCTTCTTGTGCAATTTTGACATTGTGATGCCTCTAAAGTGAGTCTTGTCGAAGTACAAAGATAAATATTAACTATTCCCTGTGGGAAGTGGAGCACTGTTGGTTCACCGTGGTAAGCAAGCTCTATTTTATTTGTAAAATAGGACCCGGCAACCAACACCTGGGGTGAAAGTCCCCTACCGCGTGCAGCGTTGTAAACGTCAGGTAGTCTTGCCATTATACTTCTTGTGATCATATTTAGAAACAGATGCAGAAACAGAAAAAAAACACTTAAAAAATATCGATTTGAACGGTCCTGAGTCGAATTTCGAGTGCAAGCAACAGGAAACTTATTGAGTCCCCCCCCCCCCCCCTTCCCCCTATACCCCCTCACCGCACAGGCACAGCATTAATGGAAAACCTAATATCATTTAGAAATTAGTCCCTCCCCACCGATGAGGAGAAATCAGGCGCCACCACTGAACATTAGGCAGCATTCTACTGGAACTTTCCGTCTTTAACCCTATCATTACGGGAAAAATAGCAGTCATCATTCACAAAAATCCCCATTTCCTGCTGGACGTTTTTTATACAGGCATGACAATAAATGAATATAAACCGTACACGTATTTTTTATATTATCGAGATTTTGTTTCGCTGTGAAGAGATATGGTACATACTGAACCTAAAATAAATAGATAATGCTGATAAAATTCGAAATTATTTGTGGAAATTGTGTTTTATACTCTATTTAGTTTGGAGATATTAATACAGGTTTGCAATGACTGATATGTTTGTTTTCATCACACTGTCAATGGCAACCAACTCGTGACGTCACGTCTGACTTCTATATAGACTGGAACCCTGCTGCGCACCCCAAACGTGATGGACAAAAACGACCACTGCACCCCACCTCAAAATAGACAGAAATGCCCACAATAACGGCCAGCTAGGGTGCTACCCACAACACCAATTCATACTCTTAACACACCCCACGAGTCAAAATTTGCACAAGTGTATATATACCCGTACGTCCGTCCGTCCGTCCGTCCGTTCGTTCGTTCGTTCGTTCGTTCATTTGTTCATTTATTCATTCATAACAAAACTACATACATAGCACGCAATAATCCAAAATGTATAATTAAACATCACAGGGAGACGACAGAGCCAGATTGGCTGTCTACCTGTCATCCCCTGGAAAGTTATATCTCACAATATTGGAATCAGACTGCCAAAGATCCGTTAGTCTGCCTTTTTGCTGGTGGCTCAGTGCGACTAATGTTACTACACCTCACCCACTCCTTGCAGTACAGAAATTGGTTGAAATTGATGACAAATGCAATATTTGTTTATTATTTTCCTAACCAAGCCCTCTCCTCTCGCTCTTTTCTGCCATTTTGATGTTTTTTTTTTTTTGGTTATCGGAAATGATGGATGGACACAAACAAGTATTGAAAACATGTTATAAGTAAATATTTCCGCACCATCAATTTGTATCAAATCATATGACGGATAGGATTTGTCGGTTTTGATAACTGAGACAAGTGAAGAGCAGAAGAGAGAGGGAGGGACTTGACGTTTTAATGTTGGCGTGTCATTCATTTTTCTTCATTAGAACCTGACTCTACGAGCAGCTAAGCAGCGGGAGTCAAGAGACGAGATTGTTCAGACGTATACGTAGGTTAGAATTCAATAGTGTGGTATTTGTGCTTTCGTGTCTATGTCACAAATAATAGCGACAACTCCCAATGGTAAGCAGTGAGTCAAAAATTCCAGATTAAGTAAGATCTATATAAATATTTATTCTAGTTAAATTATGGGTTAACCTATTACGTTTTGTATAAATACACAGGATTGCATACTCATTTACCCAAAATACAACATGATACCAAGTCGATGATGTGATGATGATAAAACATGAAGAAAATATGTGAATGATTAGGATCTTTTTCTGCAATCAGTGTCTGCCAAGCAAATATAATTCTTTTTTTTTAAAGTAAACACCACTTTTTGGAAAATCGGATAAAACGAATGAAATGCTACAATTCCATTAAATGTTACACTGCAGTTTCTGTTGAAGGCCATACATAGTCCTTCTAATTGCTACACTACAGTTTATACTATATACTCAGGTACATGTATCATACTTTACACGATATCACACAAGCTTTAACACAGCCACATACAAGTCACATTTGGCACAGTTGTGCATTCTACCGGTGGTTTGTGAAATCAGCAAATCAGGCAGAAAAGTAACGTCAGTGATTTGAGTACAAAAGCTCCTTCAGGCGTATAAATATACAATCTATAGTACGTTACAGTTAATTGCTTTCAGCTGCACTAGTCGCAAGCACTCCGTTGAAGTAAGCTATATCATTTGACTCGACAGCATTCCGACATTACATAGACTTACGCCACACACCAACCACACTTAGGTCAACACTGCTGTAAGGGCAGACCCTCCGCCATTCTCAAAGGACAACAATACACCAACTGTGGGTTGCCGAAACTTGTAAAAACCTGAATATGAAAACGCTTCATATACTACAATAGCAATTTCCAACCGCAAGAACCGAATGAATATAAAACGAAATAATTTGTACATTTAATCACGCGTAAATTTAATCACAGACAAATAATCGAACGACACGTACCGAATAGTACAATATATGCAGGTGCCCTCAATAAGCGTTTCGTACCTGCCACGTACCAACGAACACAAAGTTCAGAAGGCACAAAATGTCACGTACCCGATGGCACAGTAAACACGTGCCCGATGGCACAATAAACACGTACCCGGTGGCACAACAAACACGTCGGCGAACACTACACTATGACCTTAAGGGCCTACATGTATATAAGTAATGGAATTTTGTTTATTTTGAAATTCTCACCTCTCACATTCCTTAAATTCAGATTAAATATACAGAAATTATACATCAAAATGAAGGTTGGGATGTATAGAACACGAAACACATATGTAATCAACTCATTGAGTTGACAGCAGGCACCACTGGTTCCTAGAAGTCTGCTACCCTATTCGTACCACGACTGATAATAAAATAATATTTCATCAGAACAACTTGTGGCCAAATGTGCTTCATATATCAGAGAACAAAGCTAGGCATTCAAAACACTTTCGAATACAGCGATAGGACTGCATTTGAGAAAAGGACAACACTGTCTGCATTTTTTATTGAAGATGGTTTCCATGCTCGACAGACATGCGCAAATCACTCGATACCACGAATTTCCATCGAAAAACAAACTTCTAAGAAATTTCAACAGGTATCATGATATCTTACATTGAATATGGCAACTGCAATCTCTATCTAATAACAGTATACTGTATAAAGGCGATCTTTTTCATTATTTGATTTTAGGCGGCGTTGTTTTTACATGTTTTTTTCCGTCCGATGACGTCGACCGGGAATCGAAAGTATATTCATACGTAAACAAAAGCAAAGGCTTTGGAATTTACCACCATGCAGCTCTGTCGCCTGTTTTGGAGAATTTTGATACCCTAGCTTTGTTCTTGGATATGTAAAGCACATTTGGCCACGAGTTGTTTTCGTGAAAAATTATTAAATTATCAGTTCTGGTACGAATACGGCAGCAGACTTCCAGAGACCAATGGTGCCTACAGTCGACTCTATGAGTTGATTACACATGTGTTTCGAGTTACATACATCCCAACCTTCATGTTGATATATATTTTGTGTATATTTAATTTGAATTGAAGGAATATGAGAGGTGAGAATTTTCAAAATAAACAAAATGTCATTACTTATATAGGCCCTTAAAATTGCATTGAACAGCGATAAGCGAATCACTCAAATCGAAAACTGCTCAACGTTTCTGAATTACTGGCTGCACACAATAGCGTTATATACAAATATAACCAACCGCTGATCTTGATATAAAATCATTGAAAATTTTCTCCACCAACACGTCGAGCAGCTGACAAATCGACCACTCTCCTTCAGCGCAAATATCAGAGGCAGCCGCCACCAATACACAAAAAACAGCTTCTCAATACCCAGTACCAGCATCAACTGCACGGACTACACACTACAATTATCTCCGCACATCACTACTCCGAACAGTAATGTTTTCAAACAATAACAATCGCTGCTAACCAGTTCAAACATCGAGACCTTGACCAAGAAATTATATTTACCGGCAGTGGTCAAATAATTTGCTTACCCCCTAACACTCAATACCGACAGTTCTCACCATTTCTGTATACAACAAAATATAATTAAATACAGATATCGTGACAGTCTACCCATTTTATATTTGCGTCGCCACGTTAAAAATTGTCATTTTCCACATACATCAAAGTATATTCTTTAAAAAGCGATCAAAGATTGCCAGTCGTCGGTACACTAAAACGTTTGAGATGTTTTTTTTTTCTCATTTATTCACGTGTTTCGTCGCCCCCTCCCCTCCTCTAAGATGGCTGCGGTTGGGACACTTTTCAGTATGTTGTCAATCAACGTTCCAGCATTCCAGATGCACAGAGATTAGCGTGTCATCCTCACTTGACTTGAGATGAATTGTATGAGAGCTAACTCGATATGTCCTTGGTGTTCATGAGTTCCCTTACCACGATCTATTTAACGCACTTCATACTGATGTTAAAATATGAAAAGGTCAAGCCGTGAATTATTCCCATAATGTGAATTATCAATCAGAATCCGGAAATAGAATCTCTCTTAGATCCCACCCAATCAGTGCCAAGGCTGGTGTACCCTTTTGTTTTGTGCCCCTCCTGTTATCGCACATCTTTGTCTGTCTGCTGTCTACGTGTCTGAGTTCTTTTGGATTTTTATGTCTAAACTTATTTTTGCAGAACAACTCCACCCCTGCTATTATACGAAGTAGAAATTTGTGAATTAGTGAATTGTCCTGGTATCCCAAGAAAAGTCATAAAAAACTTTTTTCAGCCTTGGAAAATATGTACTTCCTTTTGAACTTTAATGCGGGTATGTGGAATGACCTCAGAATCACATCAAAGTTGAGAGATTCCAAATGAAATTATTGATGACGAGACACAATATGTGGACGGAAACAGTTGGTAGGACATTCTGGTTCAGTTGGGGCTTCTCTCTCATCCAAAATGCATTCTCCACGGTATAATACATACTTTATACTCAAAATAGCAGAGAAGAGGCAAGCTGTTCATTTAGCTACATTTTCGATCGAAAAAATACTGGAATAGTTCCACACCTTTTAACCCTTTACCCAACGTAACGGCCAAAACCGGCCAGCGCTATTCTCAAAAATCGTCAATTAATTTTCAAAATATTTTAATTTTTTGTCTCAAAAACATAGGTTATCACCCCTCGTTGGAACGAGCTCGTCGAGCTCGTTCCAACGAGGGGTCATAACCTATGTTTTTGAGACAAAAAATGAAAAAAAATAGTAATTCAAGAATTTGTTTTGCAAGTGTCGTCTGCTTTTCATGTTAGGTAAAGGGTTAAACAAAATAAAACAATAGGCCCTTTCTGCTACCGGCAATATAATTAAGTAATAAATAGGTGATCATTATACATTCTAACCATATCGTCATATACGCTATCGAATGAAAGTACTTCTTGCAGTGTTGGAGTTTAAATTTATATGCGAAATAACAAAGTTGGTCCGCTTGTTGTAACTTGTCACTCCTGTTGACGAAATTATCTCTCCTGCTACCTCTTTTTCAAAAACATGGATAAGGACCGAATGCAGAGTAATAGTCCAGAAGCTATTTGATTAACAAGCAAATAATTAGACCAAGATGGCAGCAGAACCATCATAACATCGATAATGCTGTCTGGATTTCTTTCGTGTTTCTCTCCCTCCTCTTATCAAAATGTTTACTATTGTTACCATTTGCAAAGTGACAGCAGGAACAGTAACAGGAGGAAATTTTTTTGGGAGTCTGTTATTCCTCTAAAAGTGCCTGCTGTCGAATCACAATGTATATGTTGCCACCCCCCCCCCCCTCCCCCCCACAGGGTACCTTGAGCAGCTCCGACCAGGGGCGCGTTTGGTGGAATAATAAACCCCAAAACCTGTATCGATGATCACAGTAGCGATTAGCTAAAAATATACTCACCTGCCGAGTTGGTAATGTTGAGAAACATTGGAAAATCAACATCTTCTCCGAGCAGGTGCTACGTTTTTTGCCATACATTTTACTGGGTGGAATGTGCTATCAATTACACGAGTCCATTCGCCTCGCTCAAACCCAGTGTAAAATACTGTTAACTCTTTCGATAAAAGAAGAGACACCCCCTCGTAGTACAAAATGTTTGCGGCCACCATAAGCACGGACTTTGTAAGTTTTCCGAGGATTCCGCGTTTGCGGCTCGCAGACCGTTGATGCCAAACAGTCAGAAACAACCAAACGTTGTGAAATATGTGATAGTGGGATGACTTTTCGCAAGAAAGGAGGGAATTCTGACATGTGTTTTTTGTCAATTTTTATCTTAACGCGAGACTATAAGCCAGTGGAATACCACGAAGGCGCAGATCCGCTATCTGTACCGAATCAACTTCATCCTGTTGTAAGATTGAATGCTTATAAATATACCGTTGGAGTTTTTCTTGAGCGAAAAGTGATGAACAAAAATATCCACTTTTTAACTCTTTACCTAACGAATCGGCCACCGTCGCCCGTTTAATATACAAATTTAGCAACAGAAAAAAATACAAACAATTTTAACAAAACCATATCATGTGACCATTTATTGGAACGAGATCATTATAATAAGGGGTCATATGATATAGTTGTGTCAAAATGTTTTGAAAAGTATGAAAAATATTATTTATAATAATAGATGTTTATATCGTCCGCGTTAGGTAAAGGGTTAAAAATCCAATACACCTTCGGAAAATACCAAACGTTTAGTTGCTCCTTTCAGAAAATATAATTTGAGTTTGTCAACATCCAACCCGTCATCAGGTAGATTGAGAGGCACATCAACGGTCCTCGAACTCAAATTATATCTGTTAGAATTTGGGTGTGAGAAAAATACCCAAGTTGGATTAGGGCCCTGTGAATATTCGGTATTCTGATTCGACCGCAGTATTCGATTGGAATTTGATTCGGCAATCGGTGCCGAATATCTTTAGAATATCTCCGATTATCCTTGCAATCTTGCTTTCCGTCGGAATGCACCGGATATCGGAGGAGGAAAACGTGCTATGAAAATAGTCACACATCAGCTTAAAACGTACTCCACCTTTCGCGACTCCACAGTCAATGTCAGCGACGGATTTATCCGTCGTTCGTACTTCCTATTCCATGTTCCGGCGACGGATATATCCGTCGCCGGGACATTGAATGGGGAGTACGGGCCAGCATGGTTAAGTTGCTGATTTAAGCACGATGTTTTTTTTTTCCGGTAGTTCTACCGGTAGCCATTCTAGTAAATTCAATTCGATATTCGATTCGATTCGCGATTTTGAGCAGTATTCGACTCGGCATTCGATTCGATCGCATTCGAATATTCACAGGGCCCTAGTCGTGATCCCAATTAGATCACTCGTACTGTGTGTGCATGACCGCGTGTAATATGACTAATTTTGTAAACATAAAATGTCAAGATTTTATTAGTATTATGTAGTTGATTACAAAAAGGAGCAAAATACTTGACTCTTCCAAGCAGGCCCTCAGGGCTCCAGTTTCATTAGGTTCGAAAATTGATATTATTCGGGGCTGTTTGTTTTCCCATTCATCGTGGCATTAGCCCGCAGACAACTGTTGATACAAATTGATGCTCCTTTAGTCACAAAGATATACATGTATTCGTTTCGTGCGTCAGTTATAGATATTCCCTAAATAAGTATTTAATTCACTTTGAAAGCATCAAACTATTAATACAATTAGTAAAACTACGCAGCTTTGGTGAGTTCTCATTCCTTTTGGTAAATGTCAACTAAGATTGGTCAAATCAAGTCTGGATTGAGAAACGTTTCATGAGTTGATTCAAAGGAAATTAATGTTTATCGATTTTTTTTTCACATTGAATCGGATGGAATATTTCAGTTGGTCGGAAAAGCGAACTGCAGATTCGCTTTCTCGATCAACTGAAATATTCCATATGATTGAATCTAGACATACGCGATGGACTGTTTCAGTGCGAATCTGGTTCCTGGCCATAACAGCGTCGAATTTCTTACAGAAGTAGACTGATGGCTTGAGAGCTTGTATTCCCACACGTACGCACTTCCTAGAAAAGTAGGAAAAAAATAGTACGGCACTGAAAGAAAAGAAGACTGTCTATCTCAAAAAGTTAAAGACACCTGTATCGGATCGCCATCACTCTGCATATTTGTCTGTTTCTTTTGCCATTCTAGTTTAAACAGTTACGTTGGTAATGAATAGATGTAGGCCAAGACTTGTAACTGGACAATGGTATATCCGAGACGTCGACGGAGGCCAAATCACACGCTCCACTTGTTGTTATAAAGTCACATGCTTTACATACAAAACTCGATGCACTAACACACCGCTGAATGCATTCTTCTGATGTACTGACAGTGACCGATAATGCATTATTATTCTGTATACCACGTCCGACAAAAACTTGAAATGTGTTTCCATATTTTGAGCAATCTGGAAAAAATAAAACGTAAGACAGATTTCAACAATACTTTTTACCTCAATAGTGAATGTAAATAAATGTAGATGATAATAAAAAAAATGCTGCTGTTGCCTCTGCTGTTCTTCTTGCTGTTGCCGTCGCCGCCGATGATGATGATGATGATGATGATGATGATGATGATGATGATGATGATGATGATGGTCGACCATATTATGGATGATAATGACCATCCTTACCTTATCACCTATGTTGTGTAGTAACCACTCTTTCAGAGAAAAAGAGTACTGCCAGGTTTTTCTCTGGTGCTTCTGGGACTTCTGCGGCTTTTCAGGTTTTCAAGCAATTATTATTTGCCACTCATTGAATGGGCGATGGGTTTATCCGTAGTTCGCCTCGCGAAAAGGCGACAAATGTCAACATGGGAATCAAGTTCTTCCAACGTCTCATGTAACCGATCCTGTTTTCAGCTTTTTTACACAAGATATAGATGAAACATGAAATGTCCTGTCGCAATTAGCGCAGAAAATGCTCATTAGTTAATGCACTCCTTTCTGCAGGAGAATGAAGTAGTATACAGTAGACAAGAACGTTTGCGAGGTGCGGAGCAACATATAATGCGCTATTAGCAAGGTCGGTTCTAAAATCACGAACTGAACCAATGAAACAGAAAGGAGATATTATGACTACAGTATGGAGGGGTGGATTACATCTAAATCGCTGTGGGATAGATTTTTCACTCAATAATTATTTACTCTATCTGAGGACAAGACACAAGCAGCACTTGCAAACGTTCATCACATGGACTACCGGGTTGCACCCGGTGGTCCATGTGATATGATGATGGTTTGTAAGTGTTTGTCGTGCTGTTATGAACAATTGTAAATACTTTTCGACTGGAGAAGATATTGCGCAGCGATTAAGTAGTAATCCACTCTCTTCATTCTATACATGCAGACGAATTTTAATATTTGTTAACGTCATTATATATGCATGCATCCCTGTAGAGGTCAACAATGGTGCTAATGATCTCTGTTTACTAGTATAGAATTGGAAGGCACACTGTTTTTCTACGGAAAGTGAGTTACGCTAATGAGGCAGTTTGAGCTTGATAGGGTCAAAAAGTGCACTTACTCAGCGCGCAATTACTTCAAAATAATGCACAATACAGTAACGGGACTCCATTCAACTGTGACGTAGTTAAGTCATTCAATGAAGTTGAAATGACTTATAGTGATTGTTGGCCTTTCTTTCTTTCTCTTTTTTCGTCAAACCAACAGGTTAGTTACTTCCTCTTCACCTACACTCATGAAATTTGGCGTTCTCACCAGAAACAAAATACTTGCGGGAACAATTATTCGCATCTCAAAATTCGACCACAGATTTCATATATCTTATTATCAAGCACTCCCATTTCAAATTTAGGTTATCCCATCTCCATCAAAAACGATATCTAAAAATGTGTCACCGTCCTTGAAAAGTCTCAACCCTGAGGGTGACCTCATAGGAGTCAAGGTCACAAAAAATCAACAGCCTTCGATTTCCATGAAATATTAGTATGTTGTGGAGATCGAAAAATTAGAAAGCTGTTTTTTTTAATTTTGGGGTTTCTCGCCATTTTGGCGTTTCTATGCCACCTGAAATATTGGCCCATTTTTTACCAATTCTATTAAAAACGCTGATGTTGTGAGCCGTGCACCTTCATGGACACAAGAAATACAGGTTCACCCGTCGATTTACCGTAATTCCAAGTGGTGCATTCCGTTCACTCCTTTAAAATGCGATCCAGGATAAAAGCGATGAGATTTGACAGTTTTCTCTTGATCTTTTCTGAAAAAAACATGAAAATATGTGTTGCCGTTCCAACAGTTATGGCCGAACGCTGAGTTGACGTCATGATAGGTTCAAAAGGATTAAATGCGTCGAATGTTTTTGGAAATTTTAGTTCATTGTGCAGCTCGAAAAATTAGGAGATATCTGTTTTTAATTTTTCGATTTATTGTCATTTTTCACATTTTTACGTCACTTCAAATATCAGCCCATTTTTAACAATTCTATTAAAAACGCTACTGTTGCGAACCGCGCACAACCATGGTAATTTGAGATACAGCTTCCAAACTTTAGACGTCTATTTACTGTTATTTCAAGTGGTGCAATCCGTTTTCACCTTTTTCAAAATTGTATCCACTATTTTGCCGATGCGAGTTTGACGTTTTTTGTTTTTTTTTATCTTTTACATTCAACCACACCTTGAGGCTCAGTCTTTCGACTTTTGGGGAATATGAACTTCACAAAAACATATCTAAAAGGTGTTGCCATCCTAGGAAATTCCCAGCCATGATGGTTGAATGCTGAGGTGGCGTTATAGAGGATCAGAGGCTAAAAAATTCAAATGAGTCGGATTTTTGAAAAATTGTTTATACTGTAGAGTTAGAAATCCTAGGAGATAGCTGTTTTAGATAGCTTTTTTATTTATCGCTCATTACCTCAAATTATAGGTTGTTTTCATCACTTATCATTAAAAACTTTAATTTGGTGACACACACCGCTAAAAGAATTCTGAAAGATACAGCCTTGGAACTTCGCACATAGATTTCCAGTTATCAGATATTTTTCCATCCATTTATGCTTTTTTTAATTGAGGACCTCGATTAAACGATTTTAAATTCGAGTTCATTTTTAAGTATATCTTTCTGAAATTTTGGGAATATATTCTCCGCAAAAACCTTATCTAAAAATGTTTTACCATCCTAGGAAATTCCCAACCGTTATGACCGAACGCTGGGGTGACGTCATAGGTTAAAAATTAAAATGCATCGGACGTTTGGGGGAAATTTTAATATATTGTCGATTGTCGAACTCAAAAAACTAAGAGATATCTGTTTTTAATTTTTTGATTTACCGGCATTTTTGTCCATTTAACTCCACAAAGTAGAGTGTTTAAATTTAATGCCCCTCAAGTTTAATTTTGAGGAATGATCGTTTGTTTCTGTCTATTCCTTGAGTTATGAACCCCCCAAAAACAAAGGCCAAACATAGTGTAAATGGGCGCCCATTTATAGACATAAACAAACGATCATTCTTTATGTAAGTTTTATCAATGATGAGACGTACTTTCGACATTGCCAGTCATTAAATAATTACTCGTTGCCATTACGACACACCTTTGTTTCTGTTTTTGTCAGAAGTTGCCTCTAACTAACGGCGCATACGCCCGCTGGTCCGTTCGCCTTTTAATTTTACTCCAGTACGTGTATATTCTGAAGAAGTAGACGCCTGGGACCGTCACGAGCAAGCACACACGGTAAACATGTCGTGTGTAACGATTTGGACTTTGCTTTTCACACACGAAGCACGTGAAAACAACTCACGACATAACAGAATGCAGTGCATACTCAATTTTTATTCACCACGGCTCTGCTGGTGGTAAGTAAAATATTCACTTTACTTGTGATTCAGTTGCTATCAATTCCTCCTGTGCATCCCTTCCCCTCAATAACACGACAAGCAGACGACACTTGCATATAAAATTCTTGAACAACTATTTTTTTCATTTTTTGTCTCAAAAACATAGGTTATGACCCCTCGTTGGAACGAGCTCATCGAGCTCGTTCCAGCGGGGGGGGGGGGGGGGGGGGGGGGGTCATAACCTATGTTTTTGAGACATAAAAATGAAAAAATAATGAAAATTTAAATGGCGATTTTTGTGAATAGCGCTGGTCGGTTTTGGCCGTCAGTATTCTTGTTTATTTGATGACCTTTCGCCAACAACGCATCGAAGTTGAAATTGTTCGAATCTGATGCAGGGTGATACTATTTATTTATTGGTGTTTACGGTCACATACTTATGCACAATGGATAATCATGACCGTGACAGTTTTACGAGTGGAGGAAGCCGGAGAGAACCCCCGAGCAACGACGCGCAGCTGCCAGATCCCCAACATCGTAACTCCGCACTGCAGCACAGGCAGGGTTAGATTGGTTGAAGACATGCGCACCATCGACGTACAGTACGCCTTGCCCAAGGACACAGTGCGGGAGTCCGAATCGATCGCTCAGGTGGTCACCCATCCGGGGACTAACCGGACTCGACGTTGCTTAATTTCAGTGATCTGACGAAAACCGGTTAGCACAACGCCACCACTCCCCCAGGGTGAAACTATAAACTATAACTATCAAATATACATAAATCAACTCCCTCATAGTGACTATCAGAGATTGCAAATTGTGACCCGGAAATGGCTTACAAGATCAATAATCGTTGCTGTCGAATCCCATCTTGTGTCGAGTCTGTGTGACATTATTATTCATGTTACTCATTGCACCATTGCTTTTGTATTCATACTTCTTTTCACAAATATACATTGTTTAAACTGAAACCTGTCGGTTGTTGATTTTGTGAGAGCAAAAAATAAGTACTGCTTTAAATAGAAATCGTCACGAATCTGAAAATCATAGATGGACGAGAATTGATGAAACATTTCAGTGTCAACTTTTACTACAAGAGCTTCTTTAAGGAAGTTGATTTAATCAAACAATCCATAATTCCCAGAAAGGCCACTGCAATCCACGACATCGACCTGTAGCATTGCTTGAAGGGGACGGAGTTTCCACGGCTACAGAAGCATTTCGAGAATGGGGTCAATCATACCCATCACACCACGGGCAGCCTCGTACAAGTCCCGTCGACTTCTTGCAAAGACGATGCCAAATTACTGAGTATAGAGTTGTTGAGTATTTTTTTCTAAGGACGAGCGAAAGAAATTTAAAATTAATTCGACCCTGAGAATTATTGCAAATCACAGTGATAAAGTGCCGTTATTTTTGTGCTTCAATTGATAATTCCGTGTTTTGGATCTGCCCCATTTAACACTTTAAACAATGGTGCTATCTTCCGTCTCAGTTCAATGGCAGCAGCACGAAGGGTCCATATGCATTATTCGGGGGTAGACCAATGAAAATTTTCAACGTGCAACCTTGTGGCTGCACATTGTAAATATTGATTGTCTACCCTACACATTAACTTAGAAGACATCCTACGTACTGACACTATGGGGTATCATGTCCCTGGAATGGACAAAGGCATCCCGGATTCAAAGGGTTAATAAAGAATGAGCCCTCTCCAATGAACCTCATTCTCTCAGTTAAAAACTGATTGAAGTCGTTTCCATTGTTTATTCAGCAACTATGAAGCAGTTTATCAAATGTCACTCTGCGGGCTTCACATCACATTATCATTAGAGAGTTTGACTGTCGATCAGTTGGAACGCTCAACTGGATTCTCCGTGAGCACCAATAACCCCAGCAAAATGAACCTACCACAGAAGCTATTGGACATGTTAACATGTCTGAATCTTGGTAACACCGGAAACTGGACCATCCATGTTTCTGGTGATACCTGCCAGGTGATATTGGACTTTCCAATACCACCAGGAATGGCTCCAACAAGGAGACAAAAGAAGCCAGCAGCCAGACCATTGGCCTCTTTGTGGAGTGGTAGCACCTTTGCCCAGTCGGGCTCTGGTCCACACCCAGAGAACGCTGAGAAAACCAAGTGCAAGAAAAAGAAAAAGAGGAACAGCCCGTCCTCAATGCGCCGGGATGTCAGGCGCTCAGAGGATTGGAAGACAAAGAAGGCAAAAGAATCCCGCAAAGAGAATTTAGAGGAGATGAAAGCCACCGCCTTTAGCCCGAAGGAAAAACCACCAACAAACACCACCCATACATCAGACATCTCACTCTCCAGTTCCTTCTCCTGCCTGGATCCCCACCCTAAACAGGAAGATGATGAAGAAATAAGCAAGCTGGCCCACGAACTGGAAACACAGATCATTGGCACTGAAGAGTTGACATACAGCTCCCCCGCTGAAGAGCCAAAACAATCAAAAGAGCTCATGGAAGAAGCCAAGCGTGAAGCCACACTCCGAAACGAGTATCGAAATGAGCACATGCACGACACGAACAACACGGAAAACCAGCTGGCAGAACTCAGAAAGGCAACGGCGGCACTAC
Organism: Pictodentalium vernedei; assembly: GCA_031216915.1. Classification (NCBI taxonomy): domain Eukaryota; kingdom Metazoa; phylum Mollusca; class Scaphopoda; order Dentaliida; family Dentaliidae; genus Pictodentalium; species Pictodentalium vernedei. Next base: position 475,811,578 of record CM062295.1, read on the forward strand.
AATCCAGCGTCGCTCTAGCAACAACACTAGCGCAAAACAGGACGGAACCACAGCCTACACCGCCAAAAGTCAAGGAATCGCCACATGCACCTCCACCTCCAAAGAAGAAACAAAAGGCCTAAACAAAAAGAAGTAGGAAGCAAGACCAGCCGAGCAGCCACCAGTCCATTACGAGCGGTAGGAGTACGAGCAACATAACACAGACATCTATCCACTTTTGAGATGCACGTCGCATCCTCAAGTTCAGATTATTTCGTCGGCTTCACGTCATCATTCACACTTCAATGTCAACTGTCAACAATTTGTGGCGGTTGGTTCAAGCTAACCTTCCTCAAGTAGCGCCTGTCGAAGTGCTCACAATGGAACGTTTTCATTGATTCGCGACCATCATCAGATGTCACTAAACTTCATGACGATTTCTATTGAAAGCAGTTTCAGGTCTTTTCTCACAACATTGACAACAGGAATGAACATGATGGGTACTTGGCGTATTCTTTTGTAAATAAGTAGGATGGAAAAATGGATCTTCAAAGGCCCGGAAGTAAACAGATTCTTAGTTTAAGCATTCAACAAGTGAGGTATTATAGATACTACAATATACATTTAACCACAAAATAAAAATATCTGTACATTATGCAAAATAACAAAGCAAGTAATATTACCAAGATAAATGAAGGAAACTACAGATATATAGACAGGATTCCGCAGGAAGCTACGAGCTCATTTTTTAAAAAAATACTTTTGTAATTGAAAGATTTAGTCATAGCGCTGCAAGTAATATTGTTTAACTTCTTTCATGCTGCTGGCGGATATTCCTGGCCACAAAAATAAATAAAATTTAAGCAAAATTAACCAACGTTTCTCCCACAAATTGTGTTGACTTTTTGACCAGCAATGTTTGGAGTCAAACTTTAATGACTTGTTCGTCAAATCTAGTAAGCGGCTATGACTAAATTCGAAAACAAATATTAAACGTACTTTGCAAGTTAAGAGTTAAACGTTAAACTTTAGCATATAGATGAGAGAAATGGGAGATGGGACAGGAAAAGGAAGGGCAAGAGACAGAGAGACAGAGAGAGATGAGAAGAAGAACGTGAAGGAAAATATTTTCACACGTCGCGTTTCCATTGGAACAAATGCAACCTGTTCTCACAGTCTGTGAACTGTTGTTTGCATTGGGTCTCCTGTGTATGGTATGATTGGCGCCGTAATGTATATCCAATGACCCGCATCTGTTTACGAACGTGTCCGCCATCATTTGCTAACGAGTTAGTAACTATATTATGACACAATTTACGACCCGACATGGGAAGGTGACATTGCCCTGTAACTCTTAAAACACGTCGAAGGACACCACGTAAAACAGGATTGTCTCATGAATATACGAATCCCATTTAAGATTTTGACATCCTAAAAAATATTGCGTAGTCCTAAAAAAGTCCTCAACCCCTCCGATTCCACATCCAGTACTACCTCCAATAACCAGGGTCGGTCTGACCATTTCATACTACTCACGTCATTCTACAGAGCAAAACAAAAGAACTGGTTAACCCCTTCCCCTCACGCAATGACGAAACTTCGCAAGGGTAGACTTGCAGCGTTTTAGGAAAATAATCGCACTAAAATTCAATGAAAACAACAGCCCAACCGCGCGCGAACTGCGCCATCTTATCGATTGCATTATTTGAAATCTTGGTGAAGTTTGCTTCATAGAAACGTCAAAACTGACAGAAGAACCATCTCCCGGGAAAGAAACTCTGGTAATAAAAAACAACAAGTCCACGACGTCTACAAATCTGCAATAGACCCCAATCCTTAAATCTGAACTCAAATGGAGTACAGCCTTCTTGGTCAAAAATGAGTCTATTGAATCGGAAAATAGCAAAACAACACACAGTGATTGAGAGATTGGAGAAGTAAAATAATGTTTGAAAGATTCGGGAAGTTTTTTTCCTGTCAAAACATCAATAGACAGGCATGTAGTTTGTACAAATCGGTGACCTTCAATATTTTATCTTTTGCGAATAGTGGGTCTGTTCGAGAATTAGGCTTCTTGTTGTCTAATATTAGAGGTGAACGTTTCTGTCTGTTTAGTAATTTCTCGATTCCTCTTGAATTCCATAGCATTTGAATACCGTATACCAAGTGACAGTGGAGCAAAGAGTAATAGAACATCTTCATGGTATGTTGTGGCAGTAGTTTGTTTTGCTCTGTTCAGAGTATAATTTGTCCCCCAGTCATACAACAAATTTTGATTTTTGAGTTTGATGAGATAAGTGATCATCTATATAAATAGTATTTACTAATTACCTGAAGAATTCAGAGATTTATCGTCTTCATTTGAACCCACTTTTTCTAATATTTTTACTATTCATGAAGATATCAGAGTGTAAGCAACTATTAGTTTTATGGTTTGGATTAATACAAATATATTTCGTTTTGTTGGCCTTTAGTACGACTTGATTTGCTGAACACCATTCTTATAGACTATTGTGTTCATGATTAAAATGGGTATCTGTGGGGCTGGAATTGGGGACTGAGTCGTGAGTGGTTGCAAATGACAAGAAGTTAAGAGTTGTAGAGCGACTGATATCATTTATGTATAATAAGAACAGAGCCCTGTGGAATCCCACATGTTACTTCCCCCACATGTGACTTCGGTAAGTTCAGACTTTGGTTCACCATATTGAACATTTTAAAATCTATTCGAAAGATAACCTTTAAAACAACTATTACTGACGCCTCTAAATCCATATTTGTCCAAGTACCTCGTATTTAGATGTCGGTGTAATGAGGAAACTGTATGGTTTGATTGCTGTCCATAAAGTCAAGAAAGTTTTTCTGAGGTTTGTTTATTTGTTCGCAAGTGCGTTTTGCTATATTCGAGAAAAAGTTGTTGAATTCTTGTGCTATTTCAGTTGGATCATTTATTTCTTTATTATTTTCTATTATGAGAGATTGTAGCAAAGTGATTTTAAGTAGGGCATCATTAATAATTTGCAACGATCTGTGTAAATTACCTTTATTTTTGTGAGTATGTTAGAGTAGTACATTGCTTTACTTTGTTTTTTTAATCTTGTTACATATTTTGCAATACTTTTTATATTTTCTACTATTCTGCTCATTTGGGTATCAAAATGTTTGGTTATAAAATTTTGATTTATTATTTGATGAGGTTAGAAACCCTTTCGTCATCCAGAGATTTTGTATCACAAATTTGTATCTTAATCCAATATTTTTCAGAGGAAAGTCTTTCTCGAAAGCGGATGTGTATATGTCCATGAAATTGTTTGCAATATTCGTTATATTCGAATACGACGGAAAAGTCACTATGAGACAGAAGTGTTTTAAAGTTGGCTATACTGTCTGGGTTACATTTACGCTTCGCGATTGTTGGTGGAGTGTCGTAAATTTTCTGGCCCATTTCAATGTCAAAGGTGGCTAAATGATCCGAAACGTTTGTGATGATTATGCCCGACAGGGATGTTGATAAATTATTATTTGTAAATATTTGATCGATTAATGTTGCGGAATGACGCGTTGCTCTAGTAGGCTTAGTGGCATGCGGTAAGAAGCCTTGGCTAATCATACTGTCTAATTAAATATCGGTCTTGGTACAGACACCCGATTTCAAGAGATCAATATTAAGATCTCCCATTGTGTTTGATTTTCTGTTCTCGTGACTTATTGTGTCAAATATTTTATTTAATTTGGCCAGAAAAAAATCAATGTCTGCCTTAGGTTGCATATTGGGTCTATATATATTACACTTATCAATTTGATAGACTTTTTAAAATTGATTTCAAGGAACAGGGATTCGATGGCGTGTGGAATAAATACTGAAAGATCCGGACGAGTCTTAAAAGCTACTTCCTCCCTGATGTACATACCACGTTCAGGCCTTGTAGTTCTAGTAAGTGGGTGGCAGCAATGTAGTATGTGGGAACATTTGGAATATTTCAATCCGGCCTATGACACCCAAATGGTTGTAACACGTCAATGTGCCAGACTTTGACAGTTTAGGTGAAGACTCGAGAACTCTTCTTGCTGGAGATTAAATTTAGAGGGCATTTCGTTAGGTAGATAACATTTATATTTTTAAGAACACCGGAGGGTGGGAGGGGGGTGGGGGCAAATCATTGTTAGAGTGTGGATCTCAACCAATGAACTCCTATCCGGCGACATTATAACAAGGTGGTTATAAAATCGAAGTTGTACATCCAGAGGATTCCACAACGAAAATTGCAGATCATTGTATTCAAACTTGAATACAATTCTAAAAAAATGGTTCACACAGAGTTATGAGCAGTGTTGGAATGGTTAAATTTATAGACCAGTTGAAATACAAAAACATAAACAAGTACATATATATGTATTTCATGTTATTGACTATATTATATAAGACTTTTGAGGAGAAGCATAGTTTAGTATACATGATGAGGTATCTGTCTAGTCTAAGGGGAACTGAATGAACAGATGAATGCGAGTGCTATGATTTCTTGTTAAAATAACTCACCCAATCACCCACCCACCCACAACCATCAATCCATCCATCCACAGACTGAATGAATCAAAGAATGAATGTGGGAGAATTGTTTAGGGTTTAATAGCACTTTCGACAGCAGAAAATGAATGAATTACATTGGGGGTGTATCGATACCTTCCACAAACATAATATAAATGAGTATGAAGTCAGGTTTATACAACCGTAGTTTAGCAATTAAGTTTACCATTTTCAGAGCATCTGGTTGAGTAATGGCAGGATGTTACGGGCTCTGAGAATTCTCTGGCCTTCATTAATTCACTCACCCGGACCAGTTATGAACCACTGGGATGAGGGAATGCAGGAACAAATGCATTTTTAGTGGCACTTTCAACAACCGGGGTTTCCGACACGAGGTGATCCTGGCTGTCGAAGGTGTTGTTAACCCCCCCCCCCCCAAAAAAAAAAAAATAAAATAAAATAAATAAATAAATAAATAAATAAATAAATAAACGAATGGAGTGAACAGAGCGAATGAATGAACAGAGCTTTAAACAAATATGTTAAAGTATTGTACTCACTGAAGTTTAGGGTCAATGTCGTCACATTTGGCTCCAACAGAGCTACCAACGAGTATAAGGTCGGCAACACCGTGTGCTTTGTGGTCACTGTCATTGTCTTTGGCTCTAACATGTAAAGTCAGGTTCAGATAACTTTCGCAATTAACAGGTTTGATGACCAAGAGGCCTATAATGTAGGGTAAATGGGTTCAATTTTGTCATGGTTACTGGGTTCGATTGTAACAATCAGAAGAGGTCCGTCTATCGTTATAGACATACACAGAACGACACACGCGTGTGAATGGGTTAATCTATATGGCACGACTGCCATCTCGGAAGGATAAAATTCGAGGCCTGTGGCCTCTCGCTTTATCCTTCCGCGCTGGCACTCGTGCCATATCGATTAACCCATTCACACGCGTGTGTCATTCTGTGTTTATTACACGCCTTCACGTCTATAAAAACAATTATTAGAAGGACTCTAAGCAATTCATTTGACAACTATCAACAAAAACAACACATTTTATCGCCAACCAAATTTGCAAGGGGAACCCGAGTTACTATTCCGTCCCCTAATTCAAAGTGTTCTATGTACCGACTGGCACATAGAACACATTCGAACTTAGGGGACGATTTTCAGCTATCGCCAGCGATTCAAATTGTAATTGCGTTGCACGATTTGTAGAAAATTCCTGTGAAATTAATGTTGCTGTAGATGGGGATTACATAGAACAGGTGTATAATAGAAGAGCAATTTAATGTCAACGATACTCAGAAGGAACTGGAAATAAGTTTAGTTGTGGCAGCTTGAGTGTGATTTAAAGATATGATTGGATGAGACTGAATTGGGTATGATATGTCACTTGACTTAGCACAAAGATCATAGCACTCATACGTTGCGCGGTAGTCTCCCTGCCACGAAAGTTCGAAAATTGCCAGGAAGAGGGCTTTCGGAGGTCGATGCAAGGTCACCTTCAGATATACGTCTTTAGGCCAGGGCGAGTGCTGGAGGTCAAGCTGGGGGAAGTGTGATCACCCCTGTAGATATTGATCCTCGCTGTTCCTCCATTGCCGAGAATGTGTCTTTAGAGGATGGCAAGGAAGAATAGCAAAGGTGTCAGTTGCCCGCCGACAAATCGACACCATATAACATCGCAGCACAGAATCGTTACTTTTTATACTAAGACGCAGGTCTTATTTACCTTGGATATTGGGCACACGAATTAGACAGACATTGTATTGAAGTTTTCGTATACGTTGGAGAGAATTGCGTCGCCGAGACAGCACATTTAGATCTTTCGATTAACCCCGGGCTCGTATAGAGAGATCTACTTCTACAAAAAGTTGAATACAGAGCCCCAGCTACTACAAGGATACATTCTTGCCGGGGAAGTCAGGTCATGTTATCGCCCTGATGCCAAGGCATTCTATGTCCCAGTAGTACTTACAACACTTTGGTTTTGACACAATATGTCGGTTTCAGGTCCGAAACTATGTTATGTTGGAATTAAGTTTTTTTTTGACATTTCTACACCCACCGGATCGTTTTGTACTTAAACGAGATTAGTGGAAAAGGAGAGTGATTATTGACCACAGCATCTAATTCACGACAACATGTGACGACTAGGTCACCGCACCGGTTTTCGTACGGGGTTACCGGCCATGGCTTAGATGCAGCAGGAAATATATTTATTATTAATAGAAAAAAGAAACGTAAAGTGGGGGAAGAGGGCAATTATATTTACAACCAGTATTTAATGGATGTATGAATGATCGAGTTCACTGAAGAGCGGCCTTCGCCTATTCATGTATATATGTTACGCGAGTTGATTGGGAGGTGGGGGGACGGGGGGGGGGGGGATTTTGTTACAAATGTTCTTTTGCAAAAATGTTAGATATAAGAGCTATTGCTGAATTCAATTATATTCCCAGTGATGTGCTGGACCAATGAAGAACAAATGAATTAAAAACTAAGTGAAAAAAAAGTCATGAAAAATTGACAAAGTTAGGACCGTAACTCTGGTGAAAATTATAGGGTAACTTTTTGTATTACATGTGGAGGAGCGGCTTGTCATAAATCGTAGCAAACTTAAATGAAATCCACCCCTCACTGCTGAGATATCGCTGCTGACGATAAAATCCTGAAAAATTTACAAATTAAGGACCGTAACTATGGTAAACAAAATACACGGGCAAATATTTTATAACATGAACAGGAGCGGTTTGTCACATGGATCCCTCATACCAAATTTCATTGAAATCCATCCTCTCACTGTTGAATAACCGACCGCTGCGGATGGATAAACGGACGGACGGATGGACGGACGCATGTAATCTAGTATATACCCCATTTTGATCAAGAGTGAGGGTATAATAGCTGATTGAGAATAACAATAATATTCACAAATTGTTGGAGACAAGTGGCGTGTGTTCGACGATTCCAAGCTAAAAAGAATCCTTCATTCCTTTGACCAAAATGAAAACTATCAGCCTAATTCATTTCGAACTAGTTCCACGGAAACCCTTTCCCCACATTGTTTTAGAATAATTTTCGGATAGAGATATGCAAAAATCTAATTGTGACAGACTCCTCTACTAAACTTTAACATCCATCTGTGGTATTAATAGCTCATTTTATTGCTAAGTTAGATTTTGCAGGAAGGGGTGAAATGTCAAGAAGTTATGGCCTGAAGTGGACGAACATCTACACAGTACAAGATTTAATCATGATAAACTTGCATGTTGAAAATCTACATGCTGGGACTGAAACTGCTCCAGTTATAATAAAAACGCCAAATGAGATTTGTCAAAGAAGGAGTAAAAATTGAGAAATCATGGGCAGATCTGCTCCAAAATCAACAAGATTTAGTCAAAATAAACTAGCACATAAAAAATCATCATCCTACGATGATAATCATTGAAGTTATCCTGGCAGAAGTGTCTAACGAGCGAATGATGGTTGGCTGTTCCAGATGTCAACATTATGTGCACCATACGATGGTACTATGGGGACGCATAAAACTTTCAGGTTCACCCTGCTAGATTCAGATTCAGATTCTTTATTCACGATATACATATATGTATGATATAAACAAAAATAAAGATTATGCATGAGTAACAAATAGCATACCGTGGGAAGTGGCATAGCCAGATTGGCTGTCTACCTGCCACCCCCTAAAGGAAACAGAACTCACGAACAGACTGTGACTAGATGAGTAAACATGGGGCGATTTATCCGGTCTATGATAGGGATGCTGGTTTTTCCGTTCCTTGGGTCGAAATTACGTTCAAGTGTGAGAAGCTAGGATAAAAAGCCAGCGGGAGGGTGATGTTTCTGTTTAGGCAGAATCCGCAGAGAGCAACCTGCTTGCTAAATTACCATCATTGTTCCGCATAAAGTTCAAGAGACACAATCAGTCAAATCGAGTGGATAATATCGTTCCAACTAGAAAGATCATGATCTTTATAATTGGACGAGATGCCAATGTCGGTGGGCGCACCATGAGAGGCGAATGCCGTAAACTAGCTGACAGCATTTAGGTGTCGGTCAGTTCACCGCATGCGACTTCCCATGATTAGCCGACCGACTTGACCAAGCACTTGCTTAAATACGTGTTCCCGAACGCAAATTTGTTCCTCAAGAGTATTGTTTGGAGCTTCTTAACCGTGTGTGTCTCTACGCGAGGTTAGTGGGGCAACTAGAGGGGAAAACTCTGCAGGTTGCATTGGACGAGGGTGCAAGATTAAGACATATCGCACGGCTAGTATCTTTCTATTGCGGATTTGTTTAATTTGCTAATGTGTCACTATGATCAATATTTACTAAGTACAATCTGGGCAGTAGGGATTATGGCAACGGACATACGTCGAATATGACGAAAGGAATGTTGAGGTCAATGTTTTCTTAAATGTAGCCCTGTTACTGATATTTCGAACTGTGTCGTCTAAAGCGTTCCATAGTTTCGGGATGGCGTATAGATGAAGTTTATCTAGGGTTCGTGTACGTGTTTTTTCTATGTATAAATGTCCCGACTGCCGGGTTGTCCTACCGAGTGGGTTGTCAGTAACCTTGAATGTATCGTTAAAAGAAGCCGGTAATCTGCCATTTTGCCAGTCATGCGCGAACAGTAATGCATGCAATTTGAACAAGTCATCTACTTTGAGTATTTTATTTTCCTTAAATAAGGGGTCTGTATGGGAATTGTACTTGTTTGTTATTTAATATTCTTAATGAGCGCTTTTGCATGATAACTAGTTTATTAACAGCTCGTGAATTGCCCCATGCTAAAATCCCGTACACCAGATGACTATGAACCAGGGCGTAGTACAATGTTTTCAGGACTTTGCGTGGGAGAATATGTTTTACTTTGTTGAGGTTATAATTTGCGTGAGCTATTTTCGAGCATAGCCTAGATATATGAGCTTTGTAGGTTAAGTGTTCATCAATGCTTATTCCAAGAAATTTTAGAGATTTTTCTGTCTCACTTCCCCCGACTTTACTTATCTTTTGATTATTTATTTTTATCTCTTGACAGAAATTATCATTCTTACCATTATTTGGGTTAAGTATAATATAAGTGGGTTTTTTTAGCATTTAACAGCAGTTGGTTCGCCGAGCACCATTCAAATATTTTTTGAACTTCGTTGTTGAAAAAGTGAGTTATGGCATTCCCGTCTGAACCGGAGCAGTGTACCGTGGTATCATCCGCAAACGACAATAGATCGAGTGATGTTGATTTACTAATATCGTTGACATATAAAAGGAAGAGTACAGGGCCCAGAATTGAGCCCTGTGGGACTCCACAGCTTTGTTTCGCTGAATCTGATTTGTGTTCTTCGTACATAACATACTGAAGCCTGTCAGACAGGTAACTTCTGAACCAATTATTCGCGAGGCCTCGGATACCATACTTTTCGAGTTTACATGATAGAATTTCGTGATTTATCGTGTCGAAGGCCTTTGACAAGTCCAAGAAAAGTGCTAAAGTGCTGTTTTTATCCTGTTTATTGTTTTCTGTTGCGGTGCTTTTCAGAAGTTGGAGGATTGTGTGAATGGTGCTATGGCGTTTTCTAAATCCGTACTGGTGGGGGTATAAAATATTGAATCTATTTAGAAAATTTGTAAGTCTCGTTTCCATTAGCTTTTCCAGTACTTTTGAAAACACGGGAAGTATACTAACAGGTCTGTAATTGGTAAATCTATGCTCGTCGCCTGTTTTGAATATAGGTATCACTTTTGCAATCTTCATCCTATCAGGTACTTTGCCATTAATAAAAGAATTATTAATAACATGTGTGAGGGGATCCAATACTTCGTTTATTGTTTGTTTAAGAAGACTACTAGTTATACCATCGCAGTCTTTTGATAATTTGGGCTTCATTTTATTTACTATTCGGCTGACTTCTGTGGGATCTGTGGGTAACAGATAAAAGTTGTTGGCGATATTAGTGTTCATGTAGTCTAAATAGGACTTGTTTGGTTTCTGAATCTGGTCGGTTACAGCCTTTCCAATGCTGATAAAAAACTGTTGAATTCGTTTGCTATGTTATTTGCTTCTTTTATTTCTATATCATCCTGTATAAAAAACGATGGCAACCCCCTTTCGCGTATTCCCTTATTTATAGCTTCATTTAAGAGGAGCCATGTTCTTCGCATATTGTTTCTATTTTCGTTTAAGATGTCTCTATAATAAATGGTTTTGCACTGCGTTTTTACCTTGTTGAAGATTCTACAATAGTTTTTTTTGTAATTTAATACGTTCTGTTCGTTGGGGGTCTTAAGGTTTTTGTTGTATAATTTTTCTTTATTGATAGAGGATATGATAAGCCCCCTTGTCATCCAAGGCTGCTTCTTAATAAATTTCTTATTCTGACGAACACGTTTGTACGGAAAAGCTTTATCGTAGGCTTTCATATAGATGCTAAGAAAAGTTTCGTATGACTCGTTGGGACAATTCGACTCCATTACCGGGTTAAAATCACTCTCTGAGAGAAGTGTTTTGAATTCGGCGATTCTTTCTGCGTTTATAATTTGTTTCAGAGTGAACAGTGGTGCATTACATATTTTGGGTGTAACTTCAATGTAAAACACCCCAAAATGGTCTGATACATCCGATAAAATTATTCCCGGTAGTGCTGTTTGTGAAGTATTGTTTGTAAAGATATGGTCTATCAAACTAGCAGAATGTCTAGAAACTCTCGTCGGCTTCGTAATATAAGGTAAAAATCCCTGGCTAAACATGAGATTAATAAATTCTTCTGTCTTGGAGTGTGTGGATGCCCTTAAAAGGTCGAGATTCAGGTCTCCCATAATATAAACTTTTTTATTTTCGGAATTCAAAACATCCGTTATTTCAGTTAATTTTGATAAGAAGAGGTTGATGTCGTTTTAGTATTAGTCGGCTCTGTATTATATCTAACTCGAACTGCTGTACAAACTTTTCTATAATGAATTAGACAAACCGGGACACCGTAAGACTCCGTAGTTCGTATAGCTCTTATGTTTTTTGGTGTTTGCAATCGAAAATTATTTTTAAGCTATGTTGTAAAAATGCACCAATCGAATATGTTCCTTTAACAGAGAGTTTTGGGAGTTTCTTGTCCCCCTCCTGCCCACACTTACTATTTAGGCCTACAATCTGACCCGATTCACAAGAATTGGTTTCGATTCACGCTAAATCCTGCCGCATAAATCTGTCTTCTTTTTATAAATAATTGAGAATGTGAGAATATTCTTATACCCTAATAAGTGTAAGTACATTTTCAATAGTTAAAATCAAACTTCATATCTATATATTTGCCAGAGTTTGAACCCTCAAGGGTCTAGTCCCAATTTTGTTGAGGTTCTTGTCTTATATGAGGCAACATCAATATTTGTCCATATTTCTGTCCTTGCGCCGATACATGTAATATAGTTTGGCTAATCGTGGTCTATGCCCATGAGTTCTGCCAATTGAAGCCAGGGATGGGGAATCCCTTATCATTCCCCCGGTTTTTTGGTGGCGTGAATAGCGAAAATCTCGCCCAAATGCGTGTCCCTAATGTCCTTTTTTCCATGTTTATCATCTCAGTGCGCTATACGGGGGGAGTGGGGGTGGGGTTATAGTGTGTGCCCCATGTGTGGATGATAATGATTCATCACTCTGAACAAAAGTGGAAGAAAAACTATCTACCTTGATTCCAACGAAAAAAACTTGCCCCCTGATTCCTGTACTTCAACTCGATGTAACTCCTGTAACAATTTCAAACCATTAAAGAATACTGAACTCTCCCCATTGATTAGACACTTGGTCACATCTTGTTCACAAAGCTATTAATAGCACGAAGTTAACTGAAGGTGCCAGAGAAAAAATGTTCTTACGATACTTTGACATTTAGGTGAGTCCGCCCTCTATCGTATATTTTGGAAATGTATTTAATGTAACGCCATTTACATCAAATTGAACGAAAAACATAATGTTCCCATATTGGTTTTTGAAGCTTCAGTTGTGTACTCCCCATATTCGCGCACGGTTTGCGCGGGAGTGAGAACTCATTTAAAATAATGTACATTGAATACCAGTGCATGTCTACACATTACAGGTATCCTATAAAAAAAGTATCATCGAAAGGTATCTTCAACTAATACAATACCAGGTCAAAGGTATCCTCAAATACCCGTATGTGTCTATGTGCTAGAGCACATTGTGTCACACTGTACATTTTCACATAAGCACATATCGGCACATCCAGCATGTGCCGATGTGCGACCTGTAATGTCTGCACATTACAAGTATCCTATAAAGGTATCCTCGAAGGGTATCCTCAAATAATACAATACAAGGTCAGCGGTATCCTCAAATAACCGTATGTGCCTATGTGGTAGCGCACAATGTGTCACATTGTGTCTTTTCACATAAGCACATATCGGCACATCCAGCATGTGCCTATGTGCTAGTGAACAATGTGCCACATTGTGCATTTTCACATAAGCACATATCGGCACATGCAGCATGTGCATATGTGCTGGTGCACAATGTGTCACGTTGTGCCTTTTCACATAAGCACATATCGACACATCCAGCATGTGCCTATGTGCTAGTGCACAATGTGTCACATTGTGCATTTTCACATAAGCACATATCGGCACATCCAGGATGTGCGTATGTGCAACCTGTGATGTGTACAATAGAATATAAACATATTTAGGGAAGTCAGAATAAATAGAACAAAGAAGTCATAAGACAGCTTGTAGATACATAGGTAAAAACCGATAATTTACTGGGAAATCACGAGCCAAGTAAACAATTATGGGGTGGTTTGTGGTAATTCTACGAAGTAAATATGGATTGTGGGGAAATCTGATCCAGAAACAAATACTCTAGTTCAATCGAACTTACCTCAGGGGTCTTCTCGGTACTATATCACTACGTGCTACTATTAAAATCCATGGTATGGCGGTCCTGAAAAGGATTCTGGGGGACTTCATATCAAATAAAGTTCGTTTTTGGTGATTTGGGGGGGGGGGATTGTCGGGTGTATTTGGGTAATTTTACAAATCGGGAAATTACTCCTGTTCAATTGAACATACCCTCCGAACATATCCATGTCCTGTTATAAGCCTTTGGGTAACATAACAACCACGTACTACCATAGAAACCAAGATGGCGGCCTCCAGTATACAAAATGGACGACGGAAACACGTATCACCCTAATAACACGGGCTGCGCATGCGCACTAACACTACGTATCACTATGGGATGGCGTCACAAGATGGCCGCTCACGTGGGTTACCATGACAACACAACATGGTGCCATTGGATCACGTTACTATGACGTCACATGAGATCATCAGTTAGGTCATCCAAACTAGGGGTGAAACATACGAGACATACTACTAATGTTGATGTCTCTGGTTTTAAAGTGGCATTTTCTCACACAGAAATTAAAAAAAGATGTAACGTTGGCAAGGTGTTGTGTGTGTGTGTGTGTGTGTGTGTGTGAAATGTTATTGTTGTTACATGGATACAATATCTGTTACAGGACTAACAGAATTATGATACATATTTATTCTGGCGAGGGAGGTGGGCCCTGTGATGACAGATATTATATTATAAATGTAGAACAAACGCATAGTGTTTTCAAGTAAAAAAAATATTCTACGAGTAGGATTAAGAATGAAACCGACGAGCCTCTGGCGAGTCGGTTTCATTCTTAATCCTATGAGTAGAATATTTTTTTAGTTCAAAACACTATAAGTTTATTTTGTTTCAATAAATCATTTGCATGGCAGTCGCGGCAAAATCATGTTGTTGCTCGCTACAAAACACTGCAAGAAGTGACGAGCACATTGGTCCAATTCGATCGACAAGCAAAACTGCCAAAAATATACAAGGCGCAGTGATGCATAGAGATTATTAACATTATGTGGATGTACAAAATATGTATCCGAGTCGAGCTCTGGGTTCTAAGGGCACATCACGACGAGTCGAAGACGAGTCGTGATCTACCCTTAGTACCCGGGGCGAGTCTCGGATAAATATTCTGTACATCCACATGATGGTGATAATCATTTTATCTTACAATATATTAGGGATAAGTCAAGAATGTAGACGAATATATAACGAACTATTTATTCGTACGGATGAACAAAAAGAAAAAAATGGAACTCACGCGAAAGGAACGTGCTTGTATCCGACCCCCTGATACAAACATCTGTATCAGGGGGTGGGATACACGACAGTTGCGGAGTTAATACAGACAAAATACATGTTGATTGTAAGATAAATTTCTGTCTAAAGCTAATTCCCCTACAAACTTGAGCTAAAGTTGCAAAAATACTTTATTAAATGAACAATGTTATCTTTCTTATTTTTTCGTTGTTGATTGTTGTTTTGTTTCGCCGTCGATTCATCTGGAGTTGCATAAACAAAGCAGACGACACATGCATTTGTTTATTTCCACTTTACTAATTTGGAAAATGAAACATCACTCAACACGCCCCCGCCTTTCACAATCAAACTTGTATGCTTTGCAATGCTTGGTTTCGATTGATTTACTTTGTGTTTTCTTTGTTAATTGTTGTTCATGTTATTGTTTGACAGAGTTGGAATGTGTCATATATTCTAAAACTAAACATTTCAGCGACGGTCAATCTTTGATGAACGTCAGTTCATTATGTCTCCCACAAACGTAAAACAGGTCATGACAAAACGAATGTGGCAGAGGTCAACAAGTCTGTCTCTACTGCAGGAATAAATTATTTCAGTGTTAAACCCACGGGGAGAATTTATCACCGTAATAGCAGCTGCTACTGGGTGAATAAAGCAAAAATTTATCCAAGACTTTTGTTTGAATAAACGTCCATTTATGGGAAAAATTATATTACTATGAGGATACCCTTGCGGTCAATCCAGAGCCAAGCTTATCACGGGTAGAAGGTCCCATTTCGAAGTGTATCCTTCATTTTGTAATTCATCGATTAACAAGATCAAGCATTAACCCTTTACCCAACGTAACGGCCAAAACCGGCCAGCGCTATTCTCAACAATCGCCAATTAATTTTTATTATTTTTTCATTTTTTGTCTCGTCGAGCTCGTTCCAATGAGGGGTCATAACCTATGTTTTTGAGACAAAAAATGAAAAAAATTAGTTATTCAATCATTTTTTTGGCAAGTGTCGTCTGCTTTTCATGTTAAGTAAAGGGTTAAGAAACAACAGTTTTTAGAGCAATTCTCAGATTAGTTTGACTATATGAAGTTTTTCTTGGTGCGTTAGACACTTAGGGTATGTTTGCACATTTCAAAAAAATATTTTTCAATTGTCAAAGCGAGAGATTTTCGAAATTTTTGTTCCAAGTGCTTAACTTGTTATCTGAGCCCACAATACAGTGACCGTTAAGTGTATGTAACAAATACAAGTGTTGGCGAAATTTAAACCGATACATTAAAATTTGAATCCTAACATACGACATCGGAATCAACAGCAGACGTTGAATTTATGAAGCAGTGGGTGTAACCCGGTACCTCATAAATTCAGTGTTTACCATGATTTACTGCCAGTAGTCTTTATGTTTCAATATTCCCCACCCATGGATTTGTGCCTGTCCATAACTGTACTATACATTCACTTAAGTTCCAAACTATAGTTTGATCAGCCGAGATGCATCAAAACAGTCGCCTGTCAACCTAAGTAATGTTTAGAAATAAATGTATGCTTAATAAAAAACAACATAAAGTATAGTAATTTGGAAGATCGGACTCTTGTGTGTTTCTTTTCCTGGGAAGGCTGTTCATTATGATATATTTTTTGTGAAGTTTGTTTACATCGTTTCCGAATGTCTCTCCAGTAACAAAACAGTTTGTTCTCGAATGTCTTAATGTTGGAGGAGAAAAACACTTTATTTAGATGTAAACGTATTGCTCCATTCTAAGAATTAATTTCGTTCTTATTTGTTCAACTTCCGTCTCGTGAATAAAAAAGACGCAACTATGAGTTCTACTAACTTCACCCTCTTCGGTTTTACCTGATCTCAACTGTCTTTTGTTAGCTGCCATACAGTATTGTGTTCCCAATCATTCGATGACTAAATCTGTTATAAATATCTGGTTCCTCTCTTCTCTCCCCACCTGATGTAATTATTAGTCGTGCCTATATACAAAACATACCTAAATATTCCGCTATGTAACAAGGATGAATCTGCTGTCACATGTTATCTGTACAGTCATTTGTTAATTCTGATAATTTCCCCATATTTTTTGCGCACACAGTCTCTTTGATTTGTAAAAACCATCGGAAACTTCATTGCGTAATTTAGCAAGGGATTAGTCGATCCCTACCTTGGCAGCAACGATATCTGGTCTTAAAAATATATTGTGTAACGATCTTTGTCTATTGTGTAACAACTACGTATCCCATGTAACAGGTGGGACATTTACATTTTTGAATATGAATCCATGTGTTGCAGATTGAGTGTTTTTGCATGTTAAATGTTTGGTCTGAAACAAATGATTTGACGATTTGAAATCCTTATCCTAGTGAGTATATTGTTCTTAACTGGAATTTTTATTATATGCTTTAAAACAAATTCTAAAACAAATAATTTGTTGAAGATCAATACTCCTAGGGAAAGTTGTAATTGCCAGAAAATCGATACTGATCATGTTGTCCTTTGCACACTGCTACTAGTCCATATCAAAAGTTGCTGTTATATCCATGTTATAAACATGGGGTGATGATTTAAATTAATGTTACAGTAAATACTTTTCATCAGCAGTACTGACACTGTGAGCCAGACACATATTCTCGTGTGAATGACTGAGCCTGCATGTTTATTTTTTATTATATACAAGGTAGGCCCTCATAGAGTAACAAATATATATCATGCTATGAAAAGATAGATTTGTCAGTTTTCACCTCACCTCAAATGAACAAATCGCGAGATTCAAAGTTGATTCTTATTGTTTTCTGTATGAGAATCTTTTGCGAGACTCGATTCTGACTCACGTATGAATTTCAAGACTTTCCTATACAGTTAACACCCATCAGATAAACCATGCCTCTGTCTGGACATTTTTAGAATCTATGGTGAGAATTAAATGAACATTTTGCGAGGGTCGAAATTGACACTCATTGTTTTCTGTGTGAGAATCATTTTCAAGAATCGATTCTAATTCACGTATGAAGTTTAAGCCCTGACTATACAGTTAACAGCTGTGAGATAAATCAAGCCTCCCCAGGCTACTTTTTATTTATTTATTTATTTATTTATTTATTTATTTATTTATTTATTTATTTATTTATTTATTTATTTACTTATTGCATTTAAGGTCACATATTTCTGCACAATTGCTAATATTGACCGCAATATTCACATTGCAGACTGTCAGCATCCGAAAACCACGCAGTTGGGGTATTACTTCCAAGATATTGCGCCACTTTCTTGATTTCCCTAGAATTACGAGATTGACTCCTGTTGAAGGTTGGGGAGTATCCAAATTATTTCGTGACAGTAACAAACTATTTGGAATGGACTCCTCCTTCAACAACAAAACGCTGATAGTGTTGGCATTCTACACCGCGCAGCCCTGTTGTTGCATTTTAGATTTTGGGCTTTGTTCTTGGATACCTGAAGCATATTTGGCCAAGCCATTTTATCATATCAGTTCTGGTACGAATATGGTAGCAGACGTTCAGGAACAGATGATGCCTGCTATCAACTATGCGAGGAGCATACACATTTTTCGTGTTCTGCACCCACACCCTTCATTATGCTCTATAATTTGTGCATGTATATTTACTTGGGAATTTATAGACTTTCAAACTTGGGGGAATTTCACAGTACATTGTTTTATCCCTTACTAGTGGGCAACTTAGGTTGAAAAAAAGTGACCTGTTGTTGTCGATGACGTCAATAATCTAAAACAAATGGTTATAATTTTTCCTTTTTTTCGTTTTCAAAACTGCGAAGCAATGTTCATAAATGCAGATGAACATCAGAAAAGTGACAATTTATTAATTTGTTTTGATTTTTGGCGGGGCAGAAAATAATCTATTTTTAAGAGAACTTTTCTTCCGTCCATTACTTTCATACCACCTGAAGATTTGGTGAATTCAACAACGGTCTTTCGTTTCGATACTTAACGAGCTAAGCGTGACTGCATATGTGCATGAAATCGCACCAATATAATCAACAAGATCTTTTGTTTCATCTGCGGATTACCGTTTTTCAATGAAGGTAGTCTTCGCAATAGCTGAATCTGACGAGTAGCACCGAAATCAGGAGAGTTTGATCTGAAGTAACGAGATCAACTAAGCCTATTGACAAACCTCGAACCGGGCAGAATTCGAACATATGTCATGTGTATATGTAAATATCACGTAAAGCTCAGATACGACCATGGTTGCAACAGAAAACGAGCGTATTTGACATTTCGTTTGTTTGTTGATTTCGGATAAAAAATTTACAGATAGGAGTAGAGCAATTGCATTACAACAGGCAATTAACATGACTTCCGTGCTCGCCAATCCAACAAATCACTTTATATAAAAAAAATCTGTTCTGGAACACATATTTATGACGATGTATATGAAACTTCTGGCGTGACCAGCGAGCACGCTTTAACATTCCTGTCATATGGGAAATCTACTGCAGCGTAGATTCGCAACTGACTTTCACTTATTATCTTGTAAATACAAGATATTGACTTTCAATTACAAGATATTAACTTTTAATTACGAGATACTAAATTATAATTACAAGATACTAACTTGTAATTACAAGTCACCATATTGTAATTACAAGTTGTCTTGAAATTGCAAGTTAGCTAACTTGTAATTACTTATCGATAACATTTTAATTACAATTTATTAGCTTGCAATTGCAGGTCATTAACTTGTAATTACAATTTAGCTAACTTGTAATTACAATTCAATAACTTGTAATTACAGCTGAGGAAACTTTTTTAATTTAATTAATATCTTGTCATTACAATTTGGTATTTTGTCATGAGTTATGAGGGGTTCTCTTGACTTGTGGGAGTATAGGATGGACTATGTGCATCTGTGTATTCGTCTTATGTTAGCTCTTGGTACAAATTAATCATGATGTGATTTCTACTATCCTATGGTTGCTATTAATAGCCGTAATGCTAGGGCATGCGACGTTCTTTATAATGCTTAGTTGTCTATTACGATAGCATAGTATGGATTGCCGTGTCATTTTGGGCCCTTTAGCCTTCAGGACACTTGTTGGATGTCTAAAGTCATCTAACGCACCACTCTGTGGGTTTGTACTATTACTCTACATTTTGATTGCTCTGTAGTGCACCCCAGTACCATAGACGAGCCGTAATAGCGCATACATTAAAGCCTTTATGACTACTAGATTCCAGATTATAACCGTCTTTGTGGCTCCCGTAGCCTCGTCCAAACTAGTCTGGATATGGATAGACTACTGGGAACCAATATCAAAGGAACAAGTCCTGTCACTGTATTATGCGCTGTTTAGAAGTAATAGGGCGCTGACTGAGTAAGTGCACTTTTTGTCCCTATCAAGCCCAAACTGCGCCATCAAGTAACAAGTAAAAAGAGACCATTAAAATCCTTCGTAACCTCTTCTGGGATACATATATATGTACTGATGTAAATAGATATTACAATTCGACTTATATACAGAATGCAGAGAGTTCATTTTTACTTAATCTCTGCATCATATATTCTACACTCGAAAAGTATTTATAATTGTTCATAACAGCACGAGAAATACTTGCAAACTTTCATCATATGGACCACCGGCTGCAACTCGAAGGTCCATGTTATGAAAGGTTGCAAGTGATACTAGTGCTTTGTCCTCAGAAATTGGAAATAATTACTGGGTGAAAATTCTATCCCCAACGATTTAGTGGAAATCCACTTCCACATAAAGTAGTCTCAATATTTGTTTTCTGTTTGATCGGCTCAGTTCGTGTTGTCACTACCGATCTCGCTAATAGCCCATTATATTTTGCATCACACAACGCAAACGTCCTTGTGTATTTTAGACTACTTCATTCTTGTGCAGTAAGGAGTGCGTTCACTAAGGAGCATGTTTTGCAGTAATTGTGACAGGACTTCAAGTTTCAACTGCAGTGGTGTGTTTGCTTAGCCGTTGGTTTAGTAGATGTACTGGCTAGTGTAGTTGTTGTAGTGGTTACTGTTGAGGTTTTTTGCGTCGTAGCTAAATTTATTGGTGTTGCTGTGGTTGGTATTGATGTGTCTGGTGTTGTAGTTGTTGTTTTTGTTTTGGAGTCATAGCTCTTTGGGCACTTTTAGTAGTTGAGGTGGTAGGAGTGTGGTGAGCTTAGCGGATGTTGCGCTTGAAGTGGTGTTTAAAGTTGCTGGTATTGTAGTTGTTGTTGTTGTAGTAAAGGTTGGTGTAGTATTTGGTATTAGTCAAGTAGCTGTAGTGGTTAGTGTGATTGTAGTTATTGGTGTTGTGTAGGGCTGCGCGAAATTCAAAACTGAATACCGGTATTGATATTCAAAAAAATACCGCGGTATACCGGTATATCGAAAACTGTTCAGATATATGAACACAAGTACCACAATCGAGACTCGAGGCATCACAGTTGGAATGAATTAGCATGCCTTGATGATGCGGTTCGAAAAACCTTTACCCAACGCAGACGATATCAGAATTTATTATCTTCAAAATTACTTTATCAGATTTTCCCCAAAGATTTCAACAAAACTATATCATGTGACCCCTCATTGGGACGAGCTCAACGAGCTCGTTCCAATGAGGAGTCACATGATATAGTTTTGTTGAAATTTTTGAAAATTATTTTTTCAACTGCTGAATTTGTATATTACGAGGGCACAAGGTCACGATTCCTTGGATAAAGGGATAATATTAGGCCTATTCATTCGGGGCTACAGTTAAAAAGCTCAAGACATCTTGAAAATTTGAGTGTGGGTAAGTAAAAACCGATATTTTTGTAATTACACCGGTATTCAATCGATATTGGTTTGAATACCGGTATATATCGGTTTATCGATATACCGTGCAGCCCTAGTATTGTGGTTGTTATATAAGGGTGGGCGCTGTTGTAGTTGTGGTTACTTTTCTGCTGACAGTGGTTGGTGTAGTTGAATTGGTTGGTTATGTGCTATTTGGTGTCATAGCTGTTGGTGTAGTAGTTGTAATAGTTCGGATTGTAGTGGTTGGTGTTGTAGGTGTAGCAGTTGGTGCTATAGTGGTTGGGTTAGTAGTTGTAGTGTTTGACGTTGTAGTTGCAGTGGTTCATGTTATAGTTAGTTATGTAGGTGTAGTGGTTTGTGTCGTAGTTGCTGCTGTAATAGTTGTAATAGCTGGTGTTGTAGTGGCTGGTGTGATATATGTAGTAGTTGGTGCTGTAGTTGGTTTAGTTATTGTAGTTTCTGCTATAATAGTTGTAAGTGTAGTAGTTGTAGTGGTTGGATTAGTAGTTGTAGCCATTGAGGTTGTAGTTAAGGTTATAGTTGGTTCTGTAGATGCAGTGGTTGTAGAGTAGTTGATGCACCTGCTGCTGTGGTTGTGGTTGTTGGAGTAGTTGTTTGGTGGTTGGTAGTATGATCTTGGTTTTGGTGTAGTAGATGGAATTGTATCAAATGTTGGAGTAGTTGTGGGTGCAGTAGTTTTGGTTGTTTGTGTAGTAAAGTAGAAGTCGTTTGGGGTGAAGTAGCTGCTGTGATTAGTGTAGAAATGATTGATTAGTAGTGGTTGTCATGGTTGCAGTTGTGTAGCTGTAATTTTTGACAAAGAATAACGACACCAAACACTACAACTACTACACCAAATATTACTATACCACATACAACTACAGCCACTGCAACTAACACAATAGCCACAAAACCAACGACTGCAACACCGACAAAGGTACATATACAAAACCAACAAGTACAACTTCAACTACCACGTCTACTGAGGCCCTACAACACCTAACGCTGCAGCTACTACATCAGCCGAAAGAGCTGTGACACCAACAACCACAACTACAACACTAAACGTACCAACAGCACCACTACAAAATCAACCACTGCAGTTACGACACAACGCCAATAGAAACCACCACACTATTATACAATCGACAAAACAATCCACTACACCAACAATTACAAAACACTACATCACCAACCACTATCTTAAAACCCCTGATTGAAAGGCAGGGTGGGAGATTGTATGGCTTTAGACAACCAACAGGTTTATCTAGGGCTAAAAGGCCCCCCAAAAGGGTACAGGCAAGCCATACAATGCTGTCATACTAGACGGCCAACACCGCTGCATGACCCAGCATTATGTACTTCCCATTGCAACCAAGGGTCGTAAAAGCATAACGTGAGTAGCTAGCACGAAGGGTTAGCATTAGATTATCCGGTAAACACACTGTCCATCCTATACTATGTCGACCACTCAGAACTACAGGAGGTACACTTTACCCACCCCAAATTCCTTTTATCACGTACTTATTAAAGATATTACAACTATACCTTCAATCAGTTTATCGGCTTTGTGGAGCTAGCTGATGGTTGGCCCAGGGTGTCTGGACACGTGGTGCTCGTGGGGTTTGACTCTTAAGACCCACGTGTCCAAGCCTCTCTATTCGCTGTTTTTTAGGGCTGATCCAGCTTATCATTTTAGAAAGGGTGTATGTAACATTTGTTTCTCCGTAACTTCATTCAAATTGTAGTAATTCGTGATGCCCATTATAAAAGGCCTTCTCATTCAATAACTCAAAGCTCAGCTGGTCGAATGCAAGAAGAAAAATTGGCAATGAACTGTCAACAAATTTTTCTTCCGAGAATCTTCGCTGACTCACACAATCCTGGTGGCAGTAGACTATTCTTATTAAAGGATGTGTGCCAAAGCATTTTTGAAAAACTCACTGGTTCGTTCCATTTTAACCTTGCCAAATTGTTTCCTTTTGACTATGGCTAACGCTTTCACAGTTGATGCGATACAGAGCAATAATTCATTCGACTTTATTTCACAATTCAGTGATGAAATTACTGATAACGAAGCTGATGAATTAAACTCTCCCTTCACAATTGAAGAACAGAATTGTGAATATTACACACCGGAACGCTTTAGTAATGTGATCTCTGAAAAAAACAACTTATTTACTCTCTTTAATCTAAATTGTCGAAGCCTTAATGCCAACTGGGAGTCCCTTCATAACCTGTTATGTAATCTCCAACCTCAATCCATCTCCTCAGACATAACTGGCTTAACACAAACATTTGGCGTCAAAAAAGATATTACCAATTTACTTGACGGCTACCATCCCTTGATCGCCCGACAGAGACCTGACCACGATGACGGCAGAGGTGGAGTAGGAATTATTATTAAAGAAACTATTCCGTACAAAAATCTTGAAGATCTTTCGGTGTTTATCCCACATGTCTTTGAATCCCTGTTTGTGGAAATTTCAACTACAGAAAAACACATTGTTGGAATTATTTATAGACCAAACACTGCTCCCAAGGCTGACCATGACTCATTTCTCGAAAAACTGTCAAATCTGTAAACGTCCATGGAGACAATAATGTGTATCTGTTAGGTGATTTTAATATCGATTTACTGGGCTTTCGAAGACAATAAAACCGACTTATTTTTAGAAATCATTTTCAGTGCTGGTGTTACGCCTGTTATCACAAGGCCAACTAGAATTACAGACCATTCAGCGACTATAATTGATAATATCTTCTGTAACAAAATTAATATACACACTTCTACAAAAATTATTACTGATGTTAGCGACCATTTTGCTACATTTTATGTAGATGAATCAGTAAAAAGACGCTGTCGTCCTATACAGACCCTTAAAAGATCATTCAAGCCAGAAAACATAAATCAGTTTAAGTCCCTCTTGTCTGAAAGTGACTTTTCCGATGTAATGAATGACCAGTGCCCCAATGATGCCTACAATACTCTACTTAAAAAGGTCCACACATCCTATGACCAAGCATTCCTAGAAAAACTAGTAACTATTCCTAAAAAAGTTGTAAAGCGTGAACCATGGATGACTACGGGCCTACTACAGTCATAATTGAAGGAAACAAAACTGTATGTCAAAAGCTGAAAATACCAACCATGTAAAATAAACTGAGGTACAAAAAATTATTGCACTATTAATAACACCAAATGCGGACTCGAACATCTGATTATTATAAATGTATACTCCAAGAAAACAAGTATAACATGACAAAAAAACATGGCAACTCTTGAAGAAATCAATCAATAAATCAAATTCGGTTTTCATTTTCCCCTCAACATTTGTCGATGGTAATGTCGAAATAACCAACCATGAGGAGATAGCTGACAAATTTAACTCACACTTTGTTGATATCGGCACGAAAATGAGCGAAGGAGTATCATCGTCTTCTCGTATTTTTTCCGATTATGTTGACCGAAAAAATGTCGAATCGTTCTTTATTGTGCCATGATTGGTATAACAAAACGCTACCAGAAAGCTTTGAGACCACTTATAAAATATATCAAAATCCCTCTGGAATGGACACCAGACAGTCAGGTAGATTACACACACCCAAACCAAGAACCGCATTTTCAGCCAACCTTCCTTTACATACTTTTCCTAGGATGTTGTATACTGTTGAACCATCAATTCAAAACTACCCCAGATCATTATTAAAAAAACCCCTAACTGATAAATTCCTAAATTCGTATCCACAACATATCGACTATAACAATCCAGTTTGTCCTGACTGTAGGTCTTAGTTATGTTATTTATGTTATCTAAACATTATTGCGATAGAAGTTCTGTTATCTCATTATCATCATACACTTGTACGTCAAGGCTTTACACCCTCTAAAAGAGGTAGAAAGGTATCTGCTTCTAATGGAATTGAGGTCAGGTCAGTGGCGGCTCTACACTGACATATAAATCCAGTCCTGTACACAGTACATTCCGTGATACCAGAAAGATGATCCACGATATATGACTAAACTACGGGAATGTAGAGCTACTGCTTGCCTTCACTTATTATCTTGTAATTTCAAGACGCCAACTTACTGACTTCCGTCTGCAAGATACTAATGTTTAATTACACGGTACAAGATACTAAATTGTAATTACAAAATATTAACTTATATTTACAAGATACAAGGTACTAAATTGTAATTGCAAGATACTAATAAATGCATGCTACTAAATATTGTTATTACAGGATACGAACTTGTAATTACATGTTATTATCAAGAAATTTCAATTTAGCTAACTTGTAATTACAATTCAATAACTTGTTACTGCAGGTGTTTAACTTTTTAATTAGCTAATTCAGCTAACTTGTAATTGCAAATTAATAACTTGTAATTACAATTTAACATCTTCTCGTGCAGTTATGTGTGGTACGCTTGTTTGCCGAGTATGGTAGTAGAGGGTAGCCTCTTTATGTCCCTGTTAGTCTAATGTTAGCCCTTGGTAGTAGCTACTCATGTTGCTTTTACTGCCCTAAGGTTGCTATGGATAGAACGTAATGCTAGGCCGTGTAGTGTTGTTGATTATATTCGGTTGTTTAGTATGAAGCTTCTGTATCCTTTTGGGGCCTTTGATCCTTGGAGACACCTGTTGATTACCTAAAGCCATACAATCTACCGTCTGGTTGGTTTTATGTTATTTTCTTACACCTCGATTCTTATGGAGTGCACTCAAGTGCTATAGAAGACCCTACATTATAATATAATATAACTCCTACATCCCAGATAGTCGTCTTTCTGGTTCTTTTGGACCAGTCGGGACTAATGCGGATATTTTTTGTAGACTATTGGGGAACAATCTTAGAGGAAGTGATGTGGGGACTATTCTGACTACTGGGGGCTGATCACATACGATGGTAACTTGAGGGCTTTTGGGCCAATATTTGGGTACAGGTGTAAGTCGTTTGGGAACTATTCGGGACATTTATGGGCTTAGGCAAGTAGTGGCTCTGGGCCTTTTGGGGAGTACGCAGAACTATTATGAGCTCAAGATTGTGGCTGTTAGTGTAGTAGTAGTTGCGGTTGTGGCCATAGGAGTCAGAAATATGGCTATAATCTGGGAACTGTGAGTCACAGAGGCCATAATGTAGGCGCTATTAGGAATGTTTTGCGGGCGGTACTGGAATGCACTCCAGAACAATCGAAATGTGGGAAAATAGCACAAAACGAACAGGGTGGTACAACAGATGGATTTAGATCACAAGTATGTGTAAAAAATCCAAAATGGTACAGACAATCCATACAATGCTACCATACTAAACAAACAAGCATAATCAACAATGTCCTAGCATTACGACCTGTTCATTGAAATGTTAGGGTGGTGAAAATGATAACGTGAGTAAATAGTACCAAGGGCTAACATTAGACTAACAGGAATGCACACAGCCCATCCTACACTATTGTACTAGACAACTAATGATGCCCCACGTAACCGCATAACAAGATATTAAATTGTAATTGCAAGTTATTTATTGGTAATTACATGCTAGGTAAATTGTAATTACACATTATCAAATTGTGATTACAAATTAGCTACATTACGAGTTAATAACTTGTAATTGCAAACTACTGAGTTGTAATTACAACTTATTATATTGTAATTACAAGTTAGATTATTTGAAATTATAGTTTGGCAGACTTGAAATTACAGGTTGGCTAACTTAAAATTTCAAGATAACTTGTAATTTCAAGATAGTAGCCTGTGATTACAAATAAGTACCTTGTAAGTACAATTTAGTAAGGCTGGCCAACATGAACATTCGAGATAGCAGCTTATAATTACAAGTTAGTATCTTAGTAACCGTTGGTCAGTGGCGGCTCTACAGCGATAGTGATCACATGTTATAAGTTACAAGAAGTTTAGATGGCCAATACAGTGTCACTTGAGGCAAAGTGGGAATAATGTTAGGCTTTAGCCAGGCCAATATTGTTCACTCTGAGCCTCATGTGATACCGTATCCGCCAAGTAAACGTCCGATGACGTAGTTATTATGCCAGCCTTTTTTCTTCAAAATTACACCATCAGTTGATTTTGTAAACAATTTCGTGTTTTCCTTAAATTTTCCTATCAACATTCATTTGTTTACAAAACCAGAAGAGTAATGAAGCAACACAGGGGAGAAATCAGACATCTCATTGATTGCCAAGTAAATTATTAATTAATCACCTCTGACATTTATGACCGCATTTACAACTACGCCTGCTTTTCGACGCTTCGAACTGAAAATAAATTTTTTGAAGTGTCAATTAGCTGAATTCAGACAGCGATTTTTGTAATAAAAATACAATAACGAACTGGGACAATTAACATGCCGCCAGTTTCGGTATACTGATGTAACACGAGGTCTCTGTTTACCATTACTGTCGGTGTTTTCCTCAGTCCTCGGTCAGTGGTTATAGTCGTTCATTGGTTAATCTTTCGAGCTGTTTTAATAATAGGCGGTATGATATACGCATATAGAGGAATTAAATCTTGAAATACAGGTTGACCAATATGCGATGCACATATATTATACTAGACCAAATTGAACTGACATGTCGCATATTACAGTGTGGATGAGAGAACATGCTCTGCAATATGTGGCATTAGTATTTGTGCGTGCGTGCGTGCGTGCGTGCGTGCGTGCGTGCGTGCGTGTGGGGGGATAGAGTAAATAAATAACTTGGTGTTATTTTGTTAACATAATCTGTAGCGAATAAGTATGATTCAAAGAGCGGAAGGTTAATCTTTAAACACTTTAGTCAATCAACGAATGTTTTCACCGTGGCGATTCGAGTTTGGCTGTTTTTATTTTACATATCTGTTTATATATCTGCTATTAAATTGTTTCTTTTATGGCACACAATTATGCTTCTCTCGAGAGAAATCGATTCCAAGTAAGTTATACCGTACCTGTGTTTAGACAAGACATTGCAGACCGCTTCCTAAATGTAGAATACAAATCCGGTAAATAAAGCTGAAGTTTATCGTTTAAGTGGAGTACATTCGTTATCTATGCTGAACAGCCGGTGCTAGGATAATGGCGGCACAGATAACAGTCAACAAGGCAGGTCTCTCTCTAATATAAAAAAAGTTATTTCTAGTGAAGAGTCGACTGCTTGAATTTTTGTTGCGGTGCGTAGACATTTTCTCAGTGAACATTTCTCCTTTTAATGTGATATATTATTTTGCTTTGTGTTAAAGTTTTCTGGGGATATTTTCTCTGTTGCAACTCCAGAGGTATAGGTCCAATAGTCATTTATTATCAACACAGAAAAAAATATAATGGAAATCGTGTCACAGCCTTGAAACGATACCAGAGCCTTGTTTTATCAACGTGGGAAATTTAAAAAAGGGCGAATGAAATCCATATATAGCCTTATGAAATTAGTTGAAGCCTCACCTTGAAACGATTTGCATTATATTTTTTTCTATGTCGATGAAAGGACCTGTTTTTATCAACACAGAAATATATAATACTATTTGTGTCAAGTTACACTTCAATCATAAAAAATATCTTCCAACAGCACACATTTCTCTTCGGCTTCACTCTGGTTATTGTTTTGGGGACGATTTTTTCATCCATTAAATTCCGTGAACTATTAAAGTTGTTAGAAATTCAATGCAAATAGAGGTTGTTGGGAAATACTTCATATCCGTGAGATTGTAAAGCCAATAATATACTGTTCTGACAATAACGAGTTGTGTATATTTGAAGCAATGAAGTAATGTCTGTCCACTCCAGGGAAACGTCCTCCCACACTCGAGTCCGTCTGTCCGTCGAGGAAATGTTCGCCCGTGTAATATCCGTTCGGGACATGTCCACTGGAGAAATGAGTGGGCAGACAACCCCTGACTAGAAACGACTTCCAGTCAATACTATAAAACCTTTACAATTGTATTTTCTAGAATTGTATTTTCTAGTTATGACTTTAAATGGGTTGAAATGAACAATTAGCACTTTCAAAGATGCGGCAATTTCGCCATCTCTTTTAAAATGCTAATGATTCTTTTTAGTCAGTTTATATTAATAGGTAGAAAATACAATTCAAGAAAATATAATTTTAAAAAGTTTTATAGTATTGGCTCCAGGTCATAAGAGTGGACACGTCAAGTTCTATAAATTAATTCTCGATTTCCATCTTGTGTGAGTTAACGATAGTGTAGCAAATTGATACAAGATAAGTATTATTACCAGCTTCGCACGTCTGTGTTGCAGACTGAAAACTGTATCCTACTAAACAACCACAAACTCCATCCTCACTCCTACATTCTGATTCTGGCAGCATGCAGTCTGATGGTTTATCACAACTCTGTCCAATTAATCCTGTAAAAGAAATCAGCACTAGTTCAATTTCCAAATAGTGAAGAATTCGTACTCTCCAGGAACATGTTTCTCAAACCTCGTTTAAGACTCACGAATATGTGCTCTATTCACGCAACCACTCGTATTAAGAGATATCTCAAATATTGACAATTTTTTTTTCAAATCACAGTTGGCGGAAGGGGTAAGTTTTTGACCGCCAGCAGAGCTGCAACTAGAAGCCCTGTTGCTGTATTGTACACTGTTTTGAAGTACTAGCGCTAAAAGTAAGTGCACTTTTGTCTCCATCAGTCTCAAACTGTCCCGTTAGTGTAACTCAGTTCCTGTTGAAAAAGTGTGTCCACGAATTCTATTATATACAGAACGAGATGCGTGTTTGAATCGGTGGATGTTTTACATAACGAGTTGGAATGGCGTAGTCATATTTCGCGAGAGCCGTTCTGTGTTTATTACACAACCCATGCATTAAAATTCCTTGAAATAAACAAATTTTAATTCCGATGTTTAAACCTAAAGGTGAAGAGTCTGTTTGTTTTGACTGAAGCTGTACTGATCAAATGGATTGATAAAAAACAAAACAACTTTTTCGGAACCAGTGTTTGTTGATTTTTGGTTAATTAATTTTTTGTGAACCGACTTTATTTTCCTTTGGACGTTTTCATTTTCACACTATGCGACAGACTGTCGATAATTGTATAACGAAATTTGGAAACTTTTCGAAGCGTAACTAATGACTCGATGGGAAAGGAACTAGTATGAACGGTGCTGGGAAAAAAAAGTTCCGGCTTGTACATTACCCATTGAACACTGAATCATTCTTGTCATTCCGCTAAATACAAGGGTTTAAAGTTGAATGGATGTGTAATAAAAATCATGAACAACATTCCTAACCTCTTCTGGGATACATGTATATGTAATGACGTCAATAAATAATAAAATTGGACTATTATTATTACTATTTAACCGCACCGCCATATATTCTCCACTCGAAAAGTATTTATAATTGTTCACAACAGTACGAGAAACAATTGAAAACTTTTATCACATGGACCACCCAGGGGTCCATGCAATGAAAGTTTGCAAGTGCTTCCTGTGTCTTGTCCAAAGAATATTGTAAATACTTACTGAGTGAAAAATCTGAGTGACAAATCTATCACACAGCGATTTGGCAGTAATCCGCCTTCCACATACTGTAGTTACAATATTTTCTATCTGTTTGGACGATTCATTTCGTGATTTCACTACGGACCTCGCTAATAGCGCATTATATTTTGCATTGCACAACTAAAGCATTGTTGTGTATTTCAGACTACTTCATTCTTTTGCAGCGAGAAGCGCATTAACTAACGGGCATTTTCTGCGCTGTTTGTGACAGGACTTCTAGTTTCAACTGTAGATTATAGAAGTATACACTATTTCACTTCACTGCTGAATATGAATTGATTTAGTGAATTTACTGTATTTGAGGCACTTTAAACAGGAGCTGTGGTCGTTCTAAGCTGGGTTTTTTAGTTAAGTCTTTCAACACGAGAGGCCGCTTTTCCGGTTTACGAACACGATATGTCATAATTCCATTACGAAGGATGGCTACTAAGTGAACGTATGTGATAGAGCAATTAATATTTTCAACTTGCAGTCTGAAGGCTGCACGTTGAAGATATTAATTGCTCTGCCCTCAAATCATGGATATGGACTCTTTCAATTTCTGCCATTTAACTCTCATGGAAGATACCACCAGTGTTCAAAGGGTTAAGCCTAGTCCCAGTATTGAAGTTGAAAGTAGATGTACTACTCACATTTTGCTAAGGATCACTCGTACCCATCTACATATATGATACATAAAAGGTCGACTGTGTATAATTCTAAGTTAGTTTATTTGTTCATTTGGGGTTCAACATAACTTTCAACAGCTTGGATCATATGTCAGACAATTTACGGATGGATGGAGCCGGAGTATCCGGAAAGAACCAATGAGCCACGGTGAGTAACTTTCTGGCTCTCCAAATTGCCATACTGACACAAGCAGTTGGTGCTTATTGAAGGTAAGTGTTGCGTTGATATTCTTCACATATATGGTCGACGCGCTGTATGTCCGTGGTTCACTTGCCTTCAACCTATGCTAACCCCGCTTGTCTCATTCTGATAAATGAGAGAGAGGGACAGTTACTCAGAATTGCTAAGTGTTTCCTTATGGGTAATCCGGCTCCCTCTACCAGTACATTTAGTTTGAACAGTATCTATTGAGAAAATTAAATATTATGTTACATGCATACACAACATAAAACATAAAGAATGAACACAATAGTTCAGGATACACAGCACACAACGCACTTAACATAACGGTAGACAAGTTTGAGACAAATTAGATGAGGGATTCGACGGAAAGCTTTAAGCTCATGTGTGTCGTCTCCCTAGCTTGAAATAAATTTACGCCATATGATTTGTGGCAGTAGATGAAATTGTATAGTACCACCCAAGGAACGAAGCCCCAACAGTCAACCTTATAGAATCGATTAAACTCACAACACCAGCAATCGCCCCCTGAACATGCATGCCTCCTAAACCAGCCCAACACAAAACAGGTGCGACGGCCGGCTGGCGGAAGATATTCAAAGTTGGCCAAACGAGCACCGATCTCTGGGCGGCGATATTTTCAAACATTTAAACTCTGAAAGCAGATATGTTCCAAAAAGGAAGAGAAGAACAATGTGAAGAAAAAAGGGAGGTGACAAGATGGTGGGTAAGCCAGTCTGAACACGAGTTTTCATACCTTTAAAACACGTTTGTACATTTGTACAGCTTGATATGACCCAGATTCTAAAATGTGCCATTGCTCCCATTAAATAAACAAACAATTAAATGTATATATTTTCCTTACATGTATAAATTATGTCGATGAAAAGGGGGCGATTCTTAGCAAAATGTGAGTAGTAAATTTGTTATATGCCTCCTAAAAATAAACGGGAATGTCTAACAAACAATTTTTATTTTTGATCTCTTTTTTCATCTGTTTTTTAAATGGAAAGTGCGTCATTCCGTCTAGCTTGAAATTACAACTTTGATTATTTCTAACGATATGATTCCTTTGCTTTCGATAAATCAATGGAAGCAATTGGAAGAGTCCATATTCATTACTTGAGGGCGGACCAATTAATATTTTCAACGTGCAGCCTTGAGGCTGCACGTTGAAAATATCAATTGGTCTACCCCACACATTCACTTTGCAGCCATCCTGCATATCATGTTCCTGGACCGGAAATGTGGCCTTTTTGGCTTCAAAGTGTTAACTTAGTTCTAACTTCCGAGAGGATTTCCTTGTTGCCGGCTGGTTGTTTCAATATTAAGTAAAGTGTAAAAAAAAATTAACCACAATTTGACGTGCATTTTAATGACGCTTTGAAGATAGAATTTAGAATAATAACATCTGCCTTGATTTTATTGGAATAAACGCTTCTTCGCGGCTCAGCGTGGATGTTGGATAGTAATATTGTAAATTTGAAGAGTTTTATTTCTCATATATTATATGAACATTTGATATGAAATATTACTGTGAATCTTTCTGTTGAACAATTTCTTGGTTGCTGTTTGAAGAGCAATACAATATTGTTTACATTTGCATGCAGGTTCAGCCAAATAGCAAATTGCAACATCTTTCAAGATGGTTCGTTTCAACCCATTTAAAGTCATAACTAGAAAATCAAATTTCATTGGGCTGTTTTGACAGCATGTAAGAGGTTTGTCGTTTAACTGAATCGCTTATTCCTTTTATAAAGTTTTGTAGAGATTTATGATCGTTCAAGGCCATGCACAAGTGATATTTTCTGCAACGGCATCTGAGGCGGTATTTAATCTGCCCGTATGATTAGTTCAGTTCGACTTACCGAATGTGAACTTGTTGACATTCAACCAAAGGTTCGATTGTCGGGCGAGGTCAGGTCCTAAAGGAGTTGTGATAGCTATTGGTTATTATAAATTATTATCATGTTATCACAAAATAAATAAATAAATAAATAAATAATAAATAAAGAGTAATCGTTTGACTGGACAGGTTACGTGAAATAATTCATTAGAGGTGAGGGGCGTTGTGTTACAACCCACTTTGTAATAAAAGTTGCAAAATGTAATAATTATTACAAAAAGCAACTACTTGGACGGGAAAAACGTTGCAATATGTAATAATCATTACAAAATGCAACTACTTGGTCGGGAAAAACGTTGCAAAATGTAATAAACTTTTTTTTCAAAGGGACACTTTTATTTCAAAGGGGAAATCAAAAACTAATTCATGTTGTTATTAAAATAAATTTGTGTCTCTATGATTCTACGACTGTCTTCGGGTATGTTATACGCATTTCTACGTGTATTTGAACGAGTTTCGTATATGTTCGAAATTTTATTACAAAATGCAACTACTTGGACTGGAAAAACGTTGCAAAATGTAATAATTATTACAAAATGCAACTACATGGACTGGAAAAACGTTGCAAAATGTAATAAATGTTACAAACTGCAACTACATCGTTGGAAAAACGTTGCAATATGTAAAAAAATATTTTCAAGCAGAGCAATCAAATTAATTCATTGTATTATTAAATTATTAATAGCAAATTGTATCTGAATGTCTCAACCAAATGCTGTCAATGTGTGTTGTGTGCAGAGATGACCACTGGTGATCAGTATAGTGGCGATGACAGGAAATGGCGATCTCTAGTGATTGTTGGGAGCGAGATATGATAGAGGGCTATGCGTACTAGCCGCACTGAGGCCTCTCCTCATCCCCTCACATCCTCATACGGGGAGATGTTCATTGGTGATAGCCATTGACGATCATGCCTAGTGATCGCTTATGGAGATCGCAGGTGATCGTTACTAGTGATCATCAGTGATCACCTCCCTGTATGAGGATGAGAGGGCTGTGAGGAGAGAAGAGACCCCATGGAGTCTTCACCTCATACCCCTCACGTCCGTATCTCGCTCCCAACGATCACCGAAGATCATAGATATCCCAGATTTGACCGGATCAGAACCAGATTAACCGCAAAAGCAAATCATCACCAGACACAGCAGCGCTGCGATTTGTAGAAATGTCACTCTTTAAGATTTTGGGTTATAAATCGAGGACCAACATGTAAACGTCTGGTGGACGTAGTGGTTTGCTATTTGTGTATTGATTTTACTAGGCTTTGACGCACCGGTATTTATTGAGGTTTTACGACACTTTCAACACCTAGGGTGATATCGTGGCGGTGGAGGAAGCCGGAGTACTAGGATAGAACTATCGAACAGCGGCGAGTAACTGTCAGACTCTCCAATGCACTAACCTGAGTTAGCATTGGTTCCATTAACATACACCATGCATTAAGCATCCACACCAGCCAGCGATGCAAGCGGTGCGCACTGTACAAAACCATGTAACTAGAGTTGGCCATTGAACTATAGTTGTTGAGTTAGCGGCAGGACATTGGGGTGCCGGGGTCCTGGAGGAGCGGTGATCCGGATGTGGGTGAGGATAAGTTGGTTGCATAACATACCACTAGCGTGTCCGGCATGCATGGGGGCAGGAGAATGAATAACTTTGGGCCGTAAGTCAGACACCTTAACGCTTCTGGCGACAACCAGAAGGATGATTTATAGTTTACAGCCGGGCCCGAAGTCCTAGATGCACATGACACGCCCATTCCCAGACACCACTTCACCCTGAGTGGATTCTAGCAAGCTTTTGGTATCCATTTATGAGATCGTTCGTGATTAGAGGTGAGATGGTCTTTTCCCCAAGGTTGGTGGGGCGCACGTGGAGTGTTTCAAGACCCGATTCTTCTAAGCTGAGTGGTGCGGGTATGCCGAGCACCGACAGAGCCAGGTTGGGGGCTCGTACCCCGTTGACTTGGTGCGCTTTAGTCTGGCTAACACAGTATGTGTGTGTGACTACATCAGCATAGTCGTAAAAGGCCTGACAAAGCTCATGAAGAGCCTCAGAATAGAGACTTTATCACCCCTACACCCCAGCTTTCCTATTAGAACCATCGAGGCCTTTGAGAAGGCACATGCGGGCTATTGTTCTGCTGTTTATTTTATCACAAGACGTCTCGAGGGTCAGGTTCTTGTTAATGACGATGCCCAGAAAAACAGGCTTCCTAACAGTGATTTATCCTCTTCCCAACGATTTCAACCGTTGCGGTAATTGGAGGAGTGTCTTCTGTGGGGTTTCGATCTTTTAAACTGGGGGCTATGGAATGGCTGCAATTTACTTCATATAGCGACAACGTGCGCCCAGCAAAGAAATGGATAGCAGCAGACTGGATTGACGTTTTCCAGCAGAAATGGCTTGTGTGCTTTTGTTATCACGAGGTGCCAAGTCTTCCAAACTTAATGAAAGAAGAACAGTTTCATTGAATGGATTTGAAAGGTTCTGATTTTTAAAACTGTTAAGTCGACAAGGTTGTCATCGTTTATTCAGAGTGAAGTGTCTGATGAGTAGGCAAAAATGTTAAAAATTTTAAACTGTTCCAGACAATTTTTAAATATGTTATTTTTGTAAAGTATAGTTGCGACAGCAATTTTGGGATGGCTAGAAAGACAACAGTATGCGCAGAATAATTGAAGTTTCATGAAACTAGTGAACTGATAATTCAGATACTTTTCAATATCATTTTAACACCAAGTGGACGATAATGCAAGCAGCACAGGTGATGGTTATTTTTTAGGATCAGATTTCAATTGTTTCGGGCATATGAGGTACAAATAGCAACATTAATTTAAGCTTTCACACGCTTTCTTTTTATTAGTATTATTCTCAAGACCTCAGAATCAGAGGAGCACTACATATACTACAACTGGTAAAAAGACTACTTGTAATCATTTATTTTAAATTTACGAATTGAATTCGAAAATCCGAAAACCCAAAGAACAATATCCGAGTGGATACAAGGGATATCTCACGAGTGGCAGCGAGAAGCATGAGAAACATTGTTT
The DNA here is from genome assembly GCA_031216915.1 of Pictodentalium vernedei. Classification (NCBI taxonomy): domain Eukaryota; kingdom Metazoa; phylum Mollusca; class Scaphopoda; order Dentaliida; family Dentaliidae; genus Pictodentalium; species Pictodentalium vernedei. Next base: position 475,848,389 of record CM062295.1, read on the forward strand.
TTGCGAGCTATTTTCAGGAGCTAAAATACACTATTTGCAGCGGGGAAGCGTGGGCTATTTCTGGTATACACTCACAAATAACGAGATTTTCCTTTCTTCATGTGTATCATACCTCAGAAGGTGTGACATTACACCCCTGACTGATTTCCTCTCTGTCCAAGAAAGCATTTTAAAAAAATATTTAGCACTCTCACTTGGAATAGTGATGCCGAACCATTTCACAATTGTGCATGAATACTACATCTGTTCAATTATAACCAGTTTCTACCTGTACCTTTTATATTTATGAAACTAATTATATTCTGTTTTTCTAATTACCAATAAATAATAAGTGTGTTACTTTTATTCTATGTTATCCTTTGTAATTCTTTCGAATAAGTAGCCGAATAGTTCCTATGAAAAGGAGTACCAATGCCTCCCATTATCCTGACCCTGCGCCTATCCTAAAACCACTAAAGCTGAACAACATTTTCATCATGAAAATGCTTGCCTGGAAAGATGTCTTGTGGATGCATGGCTAAGGTAATATAATGAAATCCATAAAACCCAAGGAAAGCAAAGTGTAGTATTTTTGTTTCCACATCATCCTGCACGAGTGGTATGTTAATTATGTTCCCGAAAGGGCCCTTTATGTCGCTCTCTACCTGACCCCCATCCGCACCCGGACCACAGACCACCCCCCCCCCCCTCCAAATTCCTATCGCTGACACAACTTCTACAAGCTCATCTGCCTACTCTGGTCGACTATATATGTACAGCGGTTCGCATCGTTTGCATCGCAGGCTGGGTGTGGATGCCTACTGCAAAGTTTGTGAAGATGCAGGAAAGTCGGGAATCGACAGAGAAAAATGGTTAGAGTAGCTATGAAGTCGGTGACGTCATGAAGAGCGCGCAAGGTCATGACGGGGTTGACCGCTGTCGATGTCTACAGATAGTGAGTGAACGTTGATTGGGCCCAGCAACACCGCCCCTGGTCTATGTCTATACCCTCGTAACACTGTCCGCACAGTGATAGCCTTTCGCCGCAGTCGCTTCAGACCAAATCAGCCTTACCCTATGCCATTTCGCACAGACCTTGTGTCAGCGGTGCCATTTCCCCCAGTAGAATTTGACTGTCGATATGATAGGATCGCCGAGTGATTGTGTCGGTTTCGGTCGGGTCTCTGCTTGGAGGGTTTCTTGTATAGGGTCACTGTTGGGGGCAGAGGGAAGTACGACTGTGTCACTCTCGGTCGGGTGACTGCTTGGAGGGCTTCTGAAATAGTGTCAACTTTGGGAGCAGGGGTGAGGCTACTGTGTCGCTAGGTCGGGCCACTGGTTGGAGGGCTTCTGAGATACGTTCACCGATGGGAGAAGAGAGAGGGGGACTTTGTCGTTGTCGATAGGTCCACTGGTTAGAGGTCTCTGCGTCGCCAGGTCACTAGTTCACTAGGTCCTTGTAAAGTAGACCAGGATTTCTGGACGGGGCAGCGACAGTGGCGCTCTCCGTCGCAATACTCGGAGACCAATGAGGTCTATGAGGTGATGCCTCAATGAGATCTCTTCTCATAGCCCTACATCGTCATCTCGCCCCCCCCCCCCCCCCCAACAATCACTAGAGAGCACCATCAGCAATCACTAGGCATGCATAGTGAACGCCACTGGCGATCACCAATGATTATCTTCCCAATGGGAATGAGAGGGCTGTGAGGAGCCCTCACATTAGCCCTCATATTCCCATCTCGCTCCAACAATCACTTGATATCGTTATTGCCAATCAGTATGGATGCCAGTGATCTTTAGTGATCTTTAGTGATCGTTGGGAGCGCGGTGTGGATGTGAGGGCAATGAGGTGTGGACTCAATGAGGCCACTCTTCACAGCCCTCTCATCCTCATACAGGGATATGATCACTAATGGTCGCTAGTAACGATCACTAGAGATTGCCATAAACGATCACTAGGCATCCCTGGTGATCGTCAATGGCGACCACCAATGATCATCTCCTCGTATGAGGATGTGGGGGAGGGGGTGAGGAGAGGCCTCAGTGCGGCTAGTACTCATAGCCCTCTAATCCTTATCTTGCTCCCAACGATCACTAGAGATCATCACCATAGACGATCACTAGGCATTTCTTGTCATCGCCACTATACTGATCACCAGTGGACATCTCTACAAACAACACACATTGACAGCATTTGGTTAAGACATTCAGACACAATTTGCTATTAATAATTGTATAATACAATGAATTAATTTGATTGCTCTGCTTGAAAATATTTTGTTATATTTTGCAACGTTTTTCCAGTCGATGTAGCTGCAGTTTGTAACATTTATTACATTTTGCAACGTTTTTCCAGTCCATGTAGTTGCATTTTGTAATAATTATTACATATTGCAACTTTTTTCCAGTCCAAGTAGTTGCACTTTGTAATAAAATTTCGGACATATACGTAACTCGCTCAATACACGTAGAAATGCGTATAACATACCCGAAGACTGTCGTATAATCATAGAGACATAAATTTATTTTAATAATTGTGTAGTAACACAAATTCGTTTTCGATTTCCCATTTGAAAAAAGTGCCCCTTTGAAAAAAAAGTTTATTACATTTTGCAACGTTTTTTCCCGTCCAAGTAGTTGCATTTTGTAATAATTATTTCATATTGCAACGTTTTCCCCGTCCAAGTAGTTGCATTTTGTAATAATTATTACATATTGCAACGTATTTCCCGTCCAAGTAGTTGCATTTTGTAATAATTATTACATTTTGCAAGTTTTATTACAAAGTGGGTTGTAACAGACGTTCGTACAAACACGAGTGCGCGAATGCGCACGAGTGTTTTACAAAATAGTCCCTCGCCTCGAATAAATTATTTCACGTAACCAGTCCAGTCAAGCGATTACTTTGTTTATTACTTTTCATTATTAACGATAAGTATATTATTTAATCTGTTACCTAACGTAACGGCCAAAACCGGCCAGCGCTATTCTCAAAGATTGCCAATTAATTTTCATTATTTTTTTCATTTTTGCCTCTAAAACATAGATTATGACCCCTCATTTGAACGAGCTCGTTCCAATGAGGGGTCATAACCCATGTTTTTGAGACGAAAAAAGAAAAAAATAGTTATTCAAGAATTTATTTTGCAAGTGTCGTCTGCTTTCATGTTAGGTAAAGGGTTAAAAAAGCAACAAAAAAAAACAACAACAAAACAATAAAGTCCCCATTACACCCACGGCAAAACCGTCTTCGTTTGCGTTCACGGATACATGGCACAATTGTTGATTGCATAATTCACTTGTGAAGTTATAATTTATAATCAAACCGGGAAATTCCAGTAAATCACACATTGGAAAGTAATAAAAATAAATAATCGTACCACTTCCTTCAACCATTTAATTATGTAGGAATTGTATATTTATATACAGTAATAATAAAAGTGGCTCTCACATCTATGTTCTCATCTTTTTACTAAAATATGCTATTTCTTTGTTATACCTGTGTCTTTCCCGATAGCCGTTACCTAAACTTAAAGGCTCGCTTACTTTTTGCTCGAGCTTGGAAACTATCAGGTCCAATTACATTTGCATGAGGGTTCAGCCTCCACAAGAGAGGACAGCCACAATACGTGTACGTCCAAAACAACGGTGTTAATCCATGTTTGCTTAGTGGAGTGTTACCAAGATGTTGCCAATATTTCCCTTTGGTTGATGCCGTTTTTGTCTTTGCTATATAGTTCCTGCTTGCAATTTACTCCGCGCTCTTGTAGGAGGCTTGTCTTTTGACGGGGCAGTTTCCAGTGCGTTCAGGAGTAAATACTTTAAAACTTTTACAAGTGTAGTTTCTAGAATTGTATTTTTATGTATTAATAAAACTGACTAAAATGAATCATTTGCATTTTAAAAGATATGGTACTTTGCGAAATGGCAAATTGCCACATCTTTCAAAATGCTAATGGTTCATTTCAGCCCCTTTAAAATCATAACTAGAAAATAAAATTTTAGAAAATACGGTTGTAAAAGTTTAAAAGTATTGGCTCCAGATAATTTTACAATTGAATATTGTGAAACACTGCCTGCCATATTACCAGTACGCCCCACATACTCTACGGGTCTTCGGGTGAAAAATAACATTCCATTCATAATTCTCGCAGAATCAATATCTGTCATTGTTAGCACGTTGATTCATGAAAACCTTCTCTCTCTTGTTGTGCAGTATGTGAGGTTGTTGATCAGATACGTTGGTGTCCATTAATAAATTTAGAAACAAAAATGCCACAATACAGTCTATAATCCTTTATGCATTGCAATCTATTATTAGTGTGACGAGTTTTGTTCAGTGTTTGATTTATAATCCTCATTTTCCTCCTTCAGAGGATTCCCTGTTTCTAATTAAATATTGATACGTTCCACGCAGACATGGAATTTGTCTCGTTGGGTTGATTATTTACAAAGTATTTTTGTCTTTAATTCCCTGATGCGTTTTTATCTTTTTATCCACAAGAATGGGTTTGTGATGGAGCTATTAAACAAACAAATGAGCTTGTGATTTTCAGACGGCGTCCTGGGATATTGGTCGGCATTTGTGTGTTCCTTCATCTTACGCAACGACTAAAATAACACAGCGTTATCCACAAAAATTGCATTTTTTAATAACGTTTTGCATCAAAAGCATAGCTTGAGACACCAAGCCCGTTGCTGAAGCTTATTCCAATGAGGGGTCATTAGCTATGTTTGTGAGGAGAAAGTGAGAATTTTTTAGACATCGAAGAATTTTTTTTGCCTAGGATAACGCACTCTTATCTTGATGTGGTTTCTGGACCGAGTAGTTCCTCTATGTGGAATGAAACTAAAAGGGTGAAGTCTTCGCCATAGCCAGTCCAAGCTCTCGTTGAGAAAGAAGGAATCATCCTTGTTCTCCCTTGAGGACCGTTCCAAAGGCTCTGGAGGAAGGAATCCTGGCAGCTGAGGACAAACAGTGCCCATGTTATTGCAGTCTCCATTTTGGAGATACCTGTCCAATACTCTTCCTTGGACCTAACTTTGAATACAGACGTATGGTCGGATGAGCCCGGTCTGGCCAATCGGCAACCTCCCAAAAGGGTGTCATGTCAGGAGGCATTGGGAGGTCATTCAACCAGTTATTTCTTTTAATTAAATTTTGCCATTGCTATTGTATATACAGACTTTTACTACGAATTTCGGAAATATTTTGACATGTTTTTTATTTCACTGTCTGGGTTCGTTGTCGGTGGCAGTTTTCGTAGCACTGGTGTCGCCAAAAAATTGGTTGAATGACTTACTTATGAAGACCCGGCACTGCTCACACTCCATGGGTCAATCGATCAATTTGTTTATGCATCATCTTGGACGAGTATGCTGCATATGTGCTTCTAGTGCCGTTTGCTGGTATTCCGCGGCCTAACTCGGCCTTTTAAGACGAATATGTTTAACAATGCTACTTCTGGTTTGCAAGAAACTCTTTAAAGAAACCCGAATTTCAAGATCATTCAGCATTTAAGCAGTATACCTTATATAATGCTTCGACAGATGAAAATAACCTTACTGCTCTTGGAACGTCCATCCTAGAAGCGACATTATACACAGTGCCATACCTTTGCAAATAAATTTACAGGCTATCGCGGTACGCCTAACTTTGAAAAAAAAAAACGTTTACATTATGTTCTATCCATGTTTCGCTAATAAAACACTTCGACTGAATAATTTTGAATAACTGAGTCACCAGCTCCCAACTCCATGCATTTTATTAGGTAATGTTAATGCTTACAGTCCTTTTTGAGTTGATTCCTGCAGTAAAGAAGACTTGAAAGATAAAATAGAGGAAAAACTTATTTAAAAATATGACCTGTGTTTGTTTAATGATGGGCTAGACAGGTACCTGCATTCCGCTTTTGGTTCCGAAACGTCAATTGATCTTATAATTGCATGTCCTGCTATCTTCCTCGTTTTTTCTTGGAAGGTTGAAGGTAACTTGTGTACGAGTGACCACTTTCCATTTGTATTGGAGAGTGTGGTAACATTTGTAGAAAATATCATGTAATATTGACACGATGTCATACTGGTAATACAAGACTTGCACATTCCTTTTTGTTAGAGGGTAATATACGGCCAGAATGTGTTCCCTTTCAATGTCCGTTGACAATAGAACACATTCTATTAGATTATACTGATTTTAATGACACAGACGGCGATTTTATAGTGTACCGTCTCGGAAAGAACAATTTTTCATCCTCACTACTCACCGGTTCTCTCGCTTCTCAAAGGAATAAAACTTTTTAATAAATTTTAGTTTTTAATCTATTTATTATATCTCATTTTCGAAAAGTACTGGGTTGATTTAAACGGTATTCGTTCGCTTGGTATAATTATTTACTACTGTCCTCGCTATTTATTTCGTTGTCATGATCATATAATTAAACCTTTTTTCTGTTCGTGCATTTTCCATTTTCAGGCAAAATGATTGGCTAAAGTATTTTTTTTTATAACACAATAAACCGAAACAACGCATTTAGGCCCGCCCTAAACCACGCCGCTAATGTCTGTCTTAAAGATTACGTTGCACAGTGTGAATGGAAGAGAACCCTGCACGCTCATATTGTTTCAACGTGGAAAGTAATTCATATTTATCTCATCATATGAAAAAGACTTTCAAAATGCACTTTAAAAAACTATGAAATTCTTATCATGCTTTTTATTCCATGTTCAGTTTGTTTATACGCAACGGGTCTGGTGATCGTCTGCGGTCATCGTTTTACCCAAATCAAACGTAAACAATGGCCGGTCATAATAATCCACAACCGAAACTCACGCGAACAAAATTTTCCAATTTTCAAACAGCCTGAATGAACTCTTTCTGAAACAAAGTTCAGCTAACTTCATGTCATCTGGGTTTATATCGAACTCCAAATTTACAAACTGTGTTTTCAGTTTCTTCGGAATGGTCAAAATCAGAATTAAATTTAATTCAGTGTTGCTTTGAATGACATCACCCTCACGTCAAGTGGAAAAGGAGATTGAAGTTTTGTGTGGGTGTGTCCTATGAGGTTCCTTTTAACTTAAGCAATTCATTGGTCAATAACATTTTTAATGACATAAGAACATGTTTCAGTGAAATGTATCGTTATTTCAAGCAGAATTTTAGAAAAGTATGCCTTTTTATTCAGTTGTCACTAGGAAGCGTGATGCGACTTGAGTTATGAATCCGAAAAACAAAGGCCAAACACGCTGTACATGGGCTACCCATTTACACAATTTGGCCTTTGTTTTTGGGGGGTTCATAACTTAAGAAATAGACAGAAACAAACGATCATTCTTAATGTACATTTTTCATGTTTTTCTCATATATTTTTCTTTTTGTAGCCATGGTTGCCAATGTGGCGCTAAATAAATAAATAAATAAATAAATAAATAAATAAATAAATAAATAAATAAATAAATAAATAAAATATTTTTCCATTTGTCAGCGTTTCGCGTGTTGCATAAATGGTTAATGTGTCGTGCCCTCCCCCCCACCACCACCCCGCCCCCTCCCTCCCCACACCGATATGAACTTTCCATTTCTAGTCTATGTGGAGGAGAGGAAATCTGCAACTTATTGTTGCGCACACACAAATTTCAGCAAACGCTTATTTGTGAAATGCATCGTTTCAGGTCTCACAGAACTAAATATTTCCCCATAGGCGACCATTATAACGTTCAGGTGGAAAAAATATGATCGCATCACTTTAATTTTGGCATTCAAATATCTCTGTCAAGTATAGCCCTTCAGACAACTTTTTCTGATCTGAAAACCGGGGGTCATGCAACAAATAAGAGAGAAAAACTGACACAAAGGGAAGTACCGGTCACGAGCACATATTTTTCAGGGAATTCCATACAAAAACACACAAAAAGTAAATTGTATTTTTTAGGTCCAAAAGTCATCAAATCACCCTCTTTTTTATCAGGAATATTCAACAATAATGCAAGATGTCAATAGAATGTTTCAAACTTTTATTGAAACAACGGATTTTCCCAAGGCTGTTTATTTTTAGAGATTGCGTCATTTCCAACATTTTAAGGCGGTTCACTCTAATTTCAATATTTAGTTCCGCGATACCTTAAATACCGCAAGTGTTAACCTGTAAGGAATGAAGATTGATATCTCGTTATGTTCGGTTTTTGCTGCTGCACGCCAAACAGGTCTTCCACGGTGGATCTTCACTGCGGATTTTTGTTTCGACGTGAATTCATACTTTCGTGCAGTGCTGGTCAGCTTTAATCTTGTGAATTTACCCTCAAGTCATTCTTGGATCACATTCACTGCATCTTCAGACAGCACTATTATGTGAACTTTCCCAGCAACTTGTTTTTGCATATATTCCTCTTACGGCTGAATCATCCAGCCAGGTATGATTTTTTTTTAAAAGAAAGTTGACGCTGTCAGTGTCCGAAGATACTAAAGTTGTTTTTGATATATTGTCAGAGGGTTCGAATTTGGGTGTTCTGAGAAGATTTCCTAACTCACCATGTGACTGACATCATTGGAGAGACACTCACCTGTGAGAAGAAAAGCTTGAACACAAGATTTGTGTCTAAGAGGAATGGATGCACATAAGACGCGATGGAACTTTCAAACCGTGTTTGAATGAGCCCTATCGCAGGAAATCGTCCAAATGCGAATTTCCATGATAATGCGTAAAACGTCATGTTGGAGAGTAGCATACAGTACATTTGCAGTGGACTAGTCTTAATCCAGGCGTGGGCAGTTATGTCCACGCACGCGTTTTCCAGGTAATAAAAATCATCAGCAGCAAAATTTTAGTTAATGAAGCACCGGGTTGTGCCCGGTGCTTCATTAATTAATTTTTTGAGGATTATTCCCATAATTTGTGTTTGAAACACGTGTTGTGCGTGTTCACAGAGAGCACATGAGAGGAATAGTGCATTCAGCCAGTAATAATTAAACCTTTTTTTTCGGTTCATGCGTTTTCAGATAAAACGAGTGGCTCACACGATTCTGTTTTTTCTTTTCATAACTCAATGAACCGAAAAACAAAATTTAGGTCCCCCCCCCCCCCCCCAGGCACGCCCCTAAAATACCAGTCTTCGGAGTTGCAACATGGTGTCAAATCAATAGAAGTTAGAACAATGGCACGTTCTAAATCTAAAAAAGAAAAATAAATTTATATTACTAATTTATCACCATGAAATTATTTATAAAATATTTAAATGACCGTGGTGGGTCAATTTTTCTTTTTCTTCAGAACTGTATTTATTTGACATTTCAATTTTTACGCACACTGGGTGATCGTCTGCGTTCATCGTTTTACCCAAATCGATTGTAAACAATGGCTGGTCACGACGAATACGGCAATTTTGACATTGAATTCAACTAATTTCATGTCATCTGGCTTTCTATCTAACTCCACTTTTACAAACTGTGTTTTTCAGTTCAAGGGAAACGGTCAAAACCAAAACACAATGTAATACTGATGGCCTACTTCCACCTACCACGGAACGTAACTTTTACGTGGAGTGAATAGTTGAATGAAATTTGCGGGAGGCGTGGCTTATGACGTTTTCTTTGCATTACGTAATTCATTGGTCAATAAAAAATTTAATGACATAAGTGCATTTGACTTGGAAAGTGTGTCAATTGCTACCTGCATTTCAATAATATGCGCCCTCTTTTATGCCAGAAAAATAATATGTCTACCAGTTTTAGTTTTTAAGTCTTTGTTCGCTGAAGTAGAGGACGACTAACACTATTTATTTATTTGGGTCGCGAACGTTTAATTATAAGGAATGATCGTTTCTTTTTGTCTATTTCTTGAGTTATGAACCCCAAAACAACAAAGTCCAAACATCGCGTAAATACGCCCATTTACATTGTTTGGACTTTGTTTTTTGGGGTTCATAACTCAAGAAATAGACAAAAAGAAACGACCATTCCTTAATTAATGTCAGAAACGGAATATAATCTCGTGTTCAATAGTATGTTTTACATACGGGTACAGGAATGAATGAGTGTCCATATTTCTGGCCCAGCACTATAGGTGCAAGGTACTTGTTGGGCAAAGGAATTTCCAAACACAAATTCGCCTCGATTCTGTCCATCGGAAAATGCCAATGAGCACCCTCCTCCCCCCCCCCCCCCCCCGAAAAAACCAGCAGCAAAACGTATCCGTCCGGAAGAAATAAACAAAAAGCCTAGATGTATTGCCCCTTAACACCAGGGGTATTCTTCAACACTCTGCCCACCGATGCAAACATAATGAAACATCAACCCGCGATCACCCCCATCTCCAAAAATTAGGATATTTGGACAGAGGGTTATGCCCTTAGAAACTTCTTTGCCAGAGGTCCCGAGTTCGATCCCCGTCCGGGACGACTTGCGTTTTATCCTTCGGCAAGGCACTTTATCCCAGTTGCCTACATGGGGGCACGATGACGCCATGTACTAAGGCGTACTGCACGTTGATGGTGCACATGTCTTCAACCGCTGTAACCCTGCTTGAGCGGAGCTTGAACAGAGTTAGGATGTTGAGGAGCTGACAGTTGCTCGTAGATGCTCGGTGGTTCTCTCCGGGTAATTCGTCTTTCTCCGCCCGTAAAACTGTCACAGTCACGATTAGCTATTGTGCAAAATTATTTGACCTTAAACACCAATAAATAAATATATAAATATGTCCTTAGAATATCTTTATCACACGTTTTATGTCGATAGAGTACCAACACATTCTCGTCTTTTCGAACGAATACTTTCACCGTTTTGACCTTTATCAGCACAGAGTTGCACGGAGGGGCAATATTCATAACTTCAGGACTGCATCATTATTATTTTTATTTAAAAAACAATCCAGTTTTTCATGCGAAAACATTCTCGCATCCCACTTTTGAGTCTTGATTTACGCGCCGTGTGTGCGACCACGAAAATTCCCACAGAGCGGTTTTGGGCAATGTTCGGTGCTCGGATTTCTGTTCCTATCATCAACGAGAGTTGCTGAATCGGAAAACATCAAAATAAATTCTGTGTAATCTTTTTCCGTGTAAGGCCATTTTTTTAAAGAATATTGACTGGGCTAAAATAGATGACAGGAATAAATCCCTCCCACTCGCGCTACTGCTATGAAACTTCCGTCACTAACTACTGTTGCGTTGCTGTTCTAGCACATCCAATAATTTCATCATTAGGGCTTCATAATTTTGACACATTGGCGTAAAAAATCTGTTTTTAAATATTTCTATTTCACATATTAACAAGTCTTTGCCCTTGATATTTTAGAAATATAATTTCTTATAAAAACCATAGTCAAAATGCAATCCGTTTTCAGTCGACGGAAGAAAAATCTGGGCAGCTGTTGCGGTACCGTATGAATCCAACCTCGCTCAAATTGACGTTTGTCCGATTTGAATGAAATGTTAGTTTATTGTAGAGCTAAGAAATTAGCAGGTAGCTTTTTTTTATTTATCGCCATTTTTGACGTTTTACATCAATTTCGGTTTTTGACAAATGCATACATATTATCGTTACAGTGAAGTGAGATGATCTGAGTCGTAGTATCACGTTGAGTTGAGGTCAGATCTCCGGATCAAAAGAGCTGCTGTAGGCATATGTGATCAAATAATTTATAACATATTCTTTAAAATGATTTCAAATACGTTTTGTTAAAATTTGTTTTAATGGTTCCATCTTTGTTTAAACTTTTCACTTTTTATCCCAGTACATCGCCTTATTAATTTGTTGGAAAAGAATGCTGGAGGTAACTTCAAAGTCCTAAAAATGTACTAGATTCTCATGAAGAAATTTGGACTGACCTCCCCAACGAGATGTGATGCGACGACCCAGATCACTTCACTGTGGCGATAAAAGGTTAATTACATGCCTTATAGTTCAACATCGCATGCCAACGCTAGCATTAACAATTGACCCAACCGTGTTTGGTAATTGGGTAGAAGTAAAAAGAACTATTTTTGTTTACACTTATTTTTGTAACTTGGTGTTGTCGCATTCAACTCGAATATTGACAAGTCAAAATTGCCCAGAAACGCTTCTTCAACATCCCAATCACCCCCAATCCATTTTAAGAGGAAACTGTAAACAAACCCGGACCGCCGTTCGAACGCACCAATTCCAGCTCGGAGTAAAGTACTCTCTGCGACCGGAGCAGCTAATTATGCGAATTCGATCGCACCTGTAAATAGTCCGTCATACTACAGTAATACTGAATCGGATTCCACCAGGAAAAGATCGTCAAACAGTCGTGATATTTAGCGGATAAATTACATAGTCATATAACCAAAAAAAATATTATATACCTATCAATGATACGCCGTGTTTTTCACCCATCGAATCCGGATCACACTGAGTGGTTTTCAGATTCCGTATCACATGGTTGGTCTGAGGACGAGGAAGGCACTGGAGAACGCCAAACGAGTCCGCCCAGGTTACCCAACGTTTCTAGGTTCGCTTCATTTGTGAAAAAAACTCTATCGATAACGTGAATTTCTAATATTGTTCTTAACCAATTTTATCTTGATTTCTCGCGTGAAAGGTGATTTTCCACAACAGCACATAATACACCATTATAACAGCAAAGTGATCTAGTTGTCGCATTCCGTCTCGTTGACGACGTCAGAGTGCTGGATCATACTCTCCGCCTTCGGCGAGGCGTGTGATCCGGCGATCCGACCTCGTCAACTCGACCGAATACGACAACCAGAACGCTTTACTGTCATAATAATCTCTATTTCCTAAATCAGTTATTGATCTTGAACTGGCGAATTGGGTGCCTTTACATAAGTAGTTTCTACAGATGTTAAACAGAATACAATCACCTCGCAAGATTGAAGGTACAAAGTTATTGTTCATATCAAACAATATATCTGATTTATTTATGCTTTTAACCCTTTACCCAACGCAGACGATATCAAAATTTATTATTTTAAATATCATTTTTTTAAATTTTTCAAAACATTTCAACAACACCATATCATGTGAGCCTCGTTGCAACGAGCTCGACGAAATTATTCGAAAAATAATATTTTTTCTGCTGCTGAATTTGCATATTACTCGTTGTGTAAAGGGTTAAAGCTTCGTAACAAAATATGAATGAATTTTTCGATTGCTTGTTTGGTTTTTTTTGCAGACGATTTTGCAAGTCGAGTTTCGCATGTGCACAAGGTATTCACTGTTTGCAACTTTTTGTGGATGGATTGTGGAGATTTGATTTGGCATTCGAAACCAATAATAATAATAATCAACATTTAGCAGGTCGGCGCCCACTACAATAGGACATACCAAATGTGGTATATGGACGAAACGATAACTCGTAATGAACCAGGATGCTACAGATGTAGTTTAATCTGGCCACATCTGAAACAAATGACGCTACAGACATAATGATGATCAAATACCGAAAAATGGTTTAAAATTAATTTCACTGGATCGAATGAAAATTAAGTGACATTTTATTTTATTTTACTTCCATTGCCATTTTAGTATGTATGGTTACAAATACAAAGCGGAATAAAATTCAAAATTGGACTTCAAATACCGGAGGATATTACGTACATACTGTCGGGCGTATTGCTTAGCGTGTTAGGCCTGTTTGGAAAGTTTTCATTAAAAAGGATAATTTTGTTACAGACTCAGCTGAGTAAGTATAAGTGACACGGCTCTGAAACTTCGTATACCGTTTCTGGAAGTCTCAATATCGCCTTTATTGTTTTGAACGTCGAACCCAAGGTCAGCGATGCAAGTTTTAATTGTTTCTTGATCTGCTATTCTCGTCTTAATTGGGTGCGCACCTTCAGAAATTTTGGGAATATAATCTTCAATAAAAAATATATATAACAATGTGTTACTGTTCCCGGAAATATTTTGTACAGTGCAATGCATTAAAGAACACGTGTTTGGGTTTTATTTTATTTTGCGTCATTTTTTACTCTTGAGATTTCAATATAGTACGCGCTCTTATTTATAATGTCACTAAAAGATGCCATACTTAATTAAAATTAATGTACGGGAGATTTCAGGAAGAAGAAATTAAAATGAATTCAAAAGGAATACTTTAAATTATTCACTGTCATATTCTTATTCTCGTTGATATATGTTCACGTTAATGCCCGACGGAGCGTCGGAAAACGTCCAAATAAAATGCCACTGTTTAAACTTGATACTGCGTCACATTTTTGCCCGCATGACCTGTACCTCTCCATTGTAGTGAGCCAAATAGGCCAAATAGGCTTTGAACCAGCATTATTGAATAGTAACTCGTTATGGGCTTGTGATAGCATATTCATCCTGTTACAAATGTTCATCTGTGACTTATAATACAGTTGCATCGGACAATTCGTCAGGAAACAATTAAGAACCGAGCTTATTAGATATAAGGCAACAGACTCATTTCGAACTGTCCCACTCTATCCAGATTGATTTTCGATCTATCACTGCGACAACGAATTTCAAGCCTGAATTGTTTTAATGAATGTTACTTCTGCTACTAAAACATTTGTAAAAAACTGCCATCACCACCACATACAGATACATACCCACTCCTACACAGATACAACCACCACCATTTACACCTACAGTGGAACTACATGCGATTTGACTTTGATGACCTCGACTTGAGTGCAAACTTGTCTAAATTTATCACTCGTCGCCTCGCGAAGAATGAAATGAAACCCACAATTATTTAGTACGCTTTTCGGTGAGTTTACCTCATAAGATACCAAAAATTAACAAATATGCGTTGCCTCATGTTAATAAAGCACACATAACTCAAAATAGTATGTTATTATGTTATTAAAATGAAACAGGCCTCGTAATTTGCGCGTTTCGTTTTCTATTTCGTTTCGGTGATAAGGTTGCCAGCGGAAATACTGCTCACCGGTGCGCATGTAAACAAAAACAGATTCGCACGTGTGAATATTGCTTTATTGAACATTTAAACTCTTATTAATCTGACGATCATGGTATAAATAAAATATACCCAAAGTGGCTTGGTGTACCAAATGTTCACCACTCGTAGTGAAGTGGTGCTAGCCGCGCGCCAAATGCTCGCGGTTAACACCACTTCACCACTCGTGGTGACATTTGGTACATCAAGCTACTATGGGAATATTCTATAAAAACACACACCCTCATCATCACATAATCGGTTATCCTCACCCATTCCGGTGCTCATGTAAACAATTAGAAATTCGCACGTGTGAATATTGTATTATTTAATATTTAAACTCTTATTAATCTGACGATGATGGTATAAATAAAATATACCCAAAGTGGCTTGGTGTACCAAATGTTCTCCACTCGTAGTGAAGTGGTGTTAACCGCACGTCAAAGGTTCGCGGTTAACACCACTTCACCACTCGTGAACATTTGGTACACCAAGCTACTATGGGTGTATTCTATAAACACACACACCCTCATCATCACATAATAGGTTATCCGCACCTATTCCGGAGACTCTTCTTTTGAACAATGCCACGGTTAGTCTTATAGACTTTTAAGTTGACCCATGTCGTAAACCGAACGCAACAAAAATCAATTCGGCACCCACCCACCACTAAGTGATTGCTTTCCATTGCATTATTATAAGATTTTAAGGCGTTTGTTTTTCTTCATCTAGGTTACTAGGGAACTAGCGACTGTAAGACTCCACAACAAACTAACTCTTCAAAAGTAGGTTTAGCATTGGTTGAAGGCAAGTGTACCATCATCATGCAGTGTGCCTTACATACATGCAAACATAACGAAACACAACATAACGGAATTGGGTGCCTTTACACAAGAGTTTATAGAGATGTTAACTGGATGGCAGTCAACTCGCAAGATTCTAGGTACAGACTTATTGTTCATATCAAAGAATATATCTGATTAATTTATGCTTTTAAAGCTTCATTACCGAAATATA
Source organism: Pictodentalium vernedei (assembly GCA_031216915.1). NCBI lineage: Eukaryota > Metazoa > Mollusca > Scaphopoda > Dentaliida > Dentaliidae > Pictodentalium > Pictodentalium vernedei. The sequence goes on from CM062295.1 coordinate 475,864,294, forward strand.
AATGAATTTTGCGATTACGTATTATTTTTTCTTGCTGAAGATTTTTACGTCATATAGCGCATGTACAAAACGTATGCGCTGTTTGTAACTTTTTGTGAATGGATGTTGGAGATTTTATTCGGCATTCGGAACCAATAATAATACTAATATCTAAATAGTTGACCAGCGGCCATAACAATAAGACATACGGGTACCAAGTTTCGTATGTGGACGCAACGATAACTCGGAATAACCCACGATGTTACAGATGTACTTAAATCTGGCTATATCTGAAACTCACGACGCTACAGACACAATAATGCCCAGAATACTGGATAAAATTAAAATCAGGTGACATTTTATTTCATTTAGTTCTAATGCCATTTTAGTGCGTGTGATTACAAAAACAATGAGGAAAAACTGAAAACTGGACTTTAAATACCGGAGAATATGATTTAAATTCTGTCGGGCGTATTATTACACGCCTGTTCTATGTAATCCCCATCTAAAGCAAGACTAAACCATTCGGAAAATGAAAATCTATTCCGCAAACGTTGACGTACTATTCTTAAATAGAAGCGAAATTTCACTGGAATTTTCTACATATCGTGCAACGCAATTACAATTTGAATCGCTAAAATCGTCCCATGAGTTCCAATGTGTTTTATGGGCCTACTTGGTTGGTCATAAAATGTGTTGTTTTTGTTGATAGTTGTCAAATGAATTGCTGAGTGTCCTTATAATTGTTTTTATAAACATGAAGGCGTGTAAAAAAACACTGACCGTCAACGTGTGTGAATGGGTTAATCGATGTGGCACTTGTGCAATCGCGGAAGGATAAAGCCTGCGCCCTCTCGTTCTATCCTTCCGCGCTGGCACTTGTGCCATATCGATTAATCCATCCACACGCGCGTGTCGTTCTGTATATATACCTATCAGTGGCACGCCGTGTTTTTCACCCATCGAATCCTGATCGCCGATTTTCCGATTCCGTATCAGATTTTTAATCTCAGAACGAGGACAGCACTGAGGAACGTCAATCGAGTCCACCCAGGTTACCGACCGCTTCTAGGTATGCTTCATTTGCGTAAATAAACACTATCGAATAACGTGAATTTCTGATCTTGTTCTTAACCTATTTTATATTGATTTCTCTTGTGAAAGGTGTATTTCCATAACGGCAAATAATAAACAGATCACAAAGACAGTAAAGTTATCTGGTTTGTCACATTCCGTCTCGCTGACGAGGTCAGATCGCCGGATCACACGGGACGCCTTCGGACCTAAGACGACAAACCAGATCACTTTTCTGTCAATAATCTCCATGTAGCAGGCCAGCGGCCATAACAATAAGATATACAGGTAACAAATTCCGTGTATGGACGAAACGATTTCTTGGGATAACCCAGGATGTTACATATGCAGTTTAATCTGGCTACACCTTAAACCCACGACGCTACAGTCATAATAACGCTCAAAATACAGAAAACTGGTTCGAATTTAATCTCAGTGGATAAAATTAAAATCAAGTGGCATTTTATTTCATTTTAGTTCAATTGCCATTTTAGTGTATGATTACAAATACAAAGAGGTAAAAACAGGAGCATATAACGTAAATACTGTCAGGCGTATTATTTCGCATTTTGGGCCAGTTTGGACAGTTTTCAGTAAAAAGGACAATTTTGTTACAGACACAGCTGCGTAGTTATAAGTGACACAGCTCTGAAACTTCATACCGTTCTCGAATTATCAATATCGCCTTTACTGTTTTGGACGTTGATCCGTAAACTTAGCGATGCGAGTTTTACTTTTTTTCTTAATCTGCTATTCTATTCTTTAAAATTATACTAAAAGATGCCCTTTTAGTTTAAAATTAATTTATGGGAGATTCTAGGAAGAAGAAATTAAAATTTTGTTTGGAGTATTGTAGATTCTAACACCTAAATGAATATTAGAATTTCTTCAATATAATATTCTTATTCACATTCGCGCTAATCACGTTAAGGCCGACTGAGCGCCGGGAAACCTCAAAATAAAATTTCATTGTTTTAACTTGATATTGAGTCACATGTTTGCTCGCATGATCTGCACCTTCCCTTTGCTGTGAACCAAATAGGCGTTGAACTCGCATTATTGAATAGTAACTCATTTTGCGCTTTGCGATCTCATATCCACCTTCTTAGCAATAATTCTTCGGCATCCGCTGATTTGTCGCGGTCCTCTAACGAGGATACCTACATTAACCCATTCCCCCGTTTGGTTACTCCTCCTCCGCTCTCCCTCCTACTCTCCCAGCATTCAGTCAAAAATTGTTTCATCATTTCTTCCTTCGGAGCTTTCTCGATCTCCCTAACTCTAAAATTGATCTTTTCATTTCCCATCCACTTATTCTCCAGGTTTCATCCCATCTTTCCATTAGTATTCTAAGTAATCTTCTGTATTCAAATATTTGGGGAATTTTACCCCCCCTCCCCCCAAATAAGATCTATTTTGGTACCCCTCAAAAGCTGAAGCATCTTTTTGTACAACCCTTCTAAAGAGCTCTTGGTCCTAATTCCATCTCGACAGTTTCTATTACAATCCCCGAACACACTCCCCCCGACAAGGCTACTGTCTCGCCTCAGCCCCTTCTAAATCTTCAGTCTCCATAAAGTAATTCTCCATTAGCTCCCTCATTTCTCTTAACTACCCTGTCTGAATGTTTGATTTCCATACATGTTCTCCTGAACAATGTCACCGTTAGTCTTATGTAATTTTACGTTAACACATGTCCAAAACTATATGCAACAATAATCAATACGGCACTCACCTCTTCCTTTTCAAACATCTGGCAAATCGTCGATATATTCTGTATATATATTACAAGGCTGAACTTTCTATCCTTTTTTATTTGTGACAAATATTTGAGCATGAGGTAATTATTCATATTTTGTTTGTGCTGTTTGAGTATGGGCTAATTTTCGTTATGAGTTTTTGACATTATATGTTTTGAAACTGCGCTCCGGAATGCGAATTCACTTCCCTAGTCAATATTTTCAACGTGCAGCCCCGAGGCTGCACGTTGAAAATATTTATTGGTCAACCCCTAAATAATGAATGTGGACCCTTCCAATTGCTGCGAACTGACATGGTAGATGCCACCGTGGTTCAAAGGGCTAAAACTATTAGTATCCACCGTCAGTCTAGACAATTAGAGGTTATTACTTGGATAGTTTCATATCGGCCGAGATATGAGCCAAGGTAACTTCATATCAGCCTGAGACCAAAAGTCGAAGGCTGATGTGATGTTACCGAGGGCTGACATCTTGGACGATATTAAATTAACCAAGTGATAGAAACAAATAATTTCAAAACATTCTCAGATCTGTTCCAGTTTTCTAGCAGCGCTATTATTTCTCATTCCTTTCACAAAGATATAACTTTTTTTTTTTTTTCAACTTCCAGTTCAGTTATCAAAACGCCTCGGCTTCCCCGTTCGGATAGCTAAACTATGTCTTCTCCCACTTCGACAAATCTGCGCCTTTGACTCTGAAATTTAGTTTGCAATGAATTTTCTGTACAACTCTCTTCTATTCGCCCTTCTAATCATTACTTATTGCCCTCATTAATTCCTCACCATGCAAAAATTACTCCTTTTGCATGATCACGCTAATTTTTCTAGTTGATTGCTTTCGAGGAATAACGGTGAAAGATTTCGCTGGTTGTGCCCGGTAACACATCGGCGGGGGGGGGGGGGGGGGGGGGGGTGGGGTGGGGGTGGGGGGGGGGGGGGCAATTCCAGCTTAGTTTATATCGGCCGAGATCATCGTCATATCAGCTGAGTTTGAAGACATATCAGCCGAGCTCGATAATGGGCAATATTCTAGGAAAGAAAATCATATTTAATAAATGATATAATATAAGCTACTTACTCCTGTTTGTGAATTCGTAATAACTGAAACCGTCACTTGGTTCAAGTACACTGCTAGGTGCGTATAATCTTTTTCCGTGAGTCTGACAATCTTTGGTGTTTCTGTTGTAGAAAAATGAGAAACATTCGTCGGAATTCACACACGTGTCAGCACATTGTATTTTAGAAACTGTTTTCGTGAAGATTAAAATATCTTCAGCCCCGATCTTGTCTTTCTTACTTTCAATCTGTAACGCATGGGACCGTCTATCCAATTTAGACTGTTTTGCAAGTAGACACAAAACAATAAGGAAATACCCATAGGTTAAAATACTTATCATTGTCAGGATTGAGTATAAAGAATCAGTTAGTTATAAAGTTAGTCTTCGGGAGAACGAATCCAAGGTCTTCCCTATCGGCGGGTAGCTGAATATATTGACAATCCACTCTTGCTGTGGTGATTATATCTTCATCGATTTTTATATATTATCGAATAGCACCTGGTCGTTATGTGTGCTATTTGAATCATTATATGCAAAATTGTCCTTGCTATAAATTCAATATCGAAAAGTGAATTTTGTAAATCTCCTTGGCATGATCAGCATATTGGGCGTCAAACGTTTATTTATTTATTTATTTATATAAAGAAATATTTATTTATTTATTTATTTATTTATTTATTTATTTATTTATTTATACTATCTTGGTCGGGACATTGGTTGTGTCTTTAGTACCATATGTTTGTACATCTGGTAGAACATTAGCATAATGGGCGTCAAACGTTTATTTATTTATATAAAGAAATATTTATTTATTTATATAAAGAAATATTTATTTATTTATTTATTTATTTATTTATATATTTATTTATTTATTTATTTATTTATACTATCTTGGTCGGGACATTGGTTGTGCCTTTAGTACCATATGTTTGTACATCTGGTAGAACATTAGTCCTGGGTAAGTTCATGAAACCCACGATTCCAGAAAAGGAAGGTTAAAGGTTAGGTCCAAAGAGCGTGACAGTTTCATGACTGCCTTTTAGTATTGACGATTTTTCATAACTGGCTCTTTTATTCACTTAGCGGTGTTAAATATTTCATTATATTAGTGTAAAATGTGTAATAATGAAAAGTTGTATGGTCTACATAATGTAATTCTTGTTGCCGCGTTTTATAAATAACATTACTGAGATAGCAAAACGAATGAAGAGTTTTCTCCGGATCACGACCCTGTCTACTGTATCAGCACTTTGGAACACTAAGAGAGTACTCATTGAGGGTGGAGTACGGGGGACTAAAATAAACTACCACAGGTTTTGTATTTCCGAAAGCGTTAGTGGAGTTTACTCTTCTGATTTTTCCCCCAAAAGTTACTACTCCCCTTGGGTGGGGTTAATGCCCCATAAACCTAAAATGCTTTAAAAATCATCTTCTCATAAGCCACTCGCAATAATTCTTAGTTTTCTGGAATGGAACTCGGGTGTTTCTGCAAATACCAATGATAAGGGGTGGGGGAGGTGGGGGGTGGGGGGTGGACCTGCGAGGTTGCAGGTCTAGGTGGATATTAGGCGGAGCAAACAAGACATGAAGCCTGCGAGCTTATCATTCATGAAAGGAACAATATTTTCGTCTAAAAAAATTGAACAGTTCCCGCTCTTCAACTTCTAATGGCTCCAGTGACGATGCGGTTATGTCCTGCGCGTTCTGGTGCACACGAAGGTGCAAATACATTCACCCAATGCTTTCAACACTTCTGTCGTGTTGTTTTACCATGATTTGCTATTTTTCAACACTGTGAATGGCAGATCTGAATTGTCGTAACAGAACACGATACGATATGAGCAGTCATAAATGAAATTGCAGTCATCGCCAAAAAGGAACAAGCAACGAAACGAATTGAAATCAGTTGTCACTTTTATGTGTCTCCTTAATGTGACAAAAGGGACACTTTTGATGAAATGCGTGATTAAAATGTTCCCGTCATTAGACATCGGGAGGACTGGTTATGATATACGAAATAAATATATATATTTCCTGAATATAACATTAAGAGGACAACGTTTGAGTAATAGAGAAGTGCTGGCCTCCCTTCATATACGTTATAATTGCATATGTCCTTGTCTCCATGTTTTATGATCGATATTTTTGTGTCTCTGATCTGCCATATATCTCCTGTTTGGTAAAATAAATAAAAGTATTGTGTTGTATTGTATGTGTCTACCGCATTTTTTGTTGGATTGATTCAGCTGGCCCGTTACTATTTTCATCTGGAATTACAAACAAACTGGCCCATACGAGATCCCGCCATTTTTCCGTCACTGTGGTAACTCGCCAATCACATATACATATGTACATGCTGTTGGTTAATATTGAAATCTAAATTTCTGTCCGCCACGTGAACTGGTTATTGGGACTTTATTTTGAGCGTTTTTTTTTTAACTTTTGGATATACTCGTTTCTTGTGAAAACAAAATCGTGTTTCGAAAACAGTTCAACCAACACAAAACCGTTAAACACAATACGTTATGATCCGTCATCATCATATTGTGACGAACGATTGAAAGGAACAAGCAACAGAACGAGATGATATGGAATTTTACTTTTATATGTCTCCTTAATGTGACATTAGGGAGACGTTTGGTGAAACACGTGATTGATATGTTTCCGTAATTAGACTTTAGTAGGACTTCTCAATACAATTGAAATATATATATCTCATGAACATAACATTACGAGGACTGCTTATGAGATATAGTGTAAAGTGCTAGCAGCCTTTCATACATTATTAACTTTTGGTGAAATACGTAATTGATATGTTCCCGTAACTAAACATTAGGAGGACGTGTGACGATATTTGAAATGTATATGTCCCCTGAAAACATTAGGAGGATTTCGTATGAGATATTATGTAAATTGCTGGCCGCCCTTCATAAACGTTGTAAGTGCATATGTGTCTAACGTGTTGTTTGTTGAATTGATACAGCTGGCCTGCTACTATTTTCATTTTGAGTGACAAAAAACTGGCCCATACGAGATCCCACCTTTATTTCCCATCACTGTGTTAACTCCCCGCCACATGTTCATGCTGTTAGGTCGACAAGGCTCTTTAATCACAACTTAATCAACCACGAATAAGTAACTCTATTTCTGGATTTGTTATCAGTGCCCTTTCCCGTCAAACATTCTTGGACAACCTTTTTTACAAGTAAGGTTAGAAACACAAATATTTCATCCCAAGGTGAACTGGTTACTGGACACTTATTTTGAGCGTTTTTTGAACTTTGGATACGTAATTCATATACTACTCAAAGTTTGCTAAGCACCAAATATTTGACACATTATTGTGAAATTTGCTTGTGACATATTTGCGATATATTGGTGGATATGATTGAGGAATGTATTGAGATGGTCCCCAGTGTTTACATTAGCTCTCTTGACAGGCAGACTTTTCGTGACAGTCATGGAAAGCATGTACCCCTTGATTTGCATGATGTTTTCGTGTACTGTCTACATGTACATGACATGTGTAGGGTTTTCAATCTTCATTTCAACACAAACCTTTATGATTTAAGGATTGAATATGGCAAATGCAAATGTAAGAAGACATTTGTCTGAAGCAGAAATGTGGCGGGCTGTAGGGATGGTGGAGAAAGGGGCTACCCATCGTCAGGTTGGTACAGCCCTTGGTGTGCACCATACGGTGATCACCAGAGCCTGGGCAAGATTTCAGCAGTATGGCACACCAGTAAGACGGCATGGTTGTGGTAGAGACAGGGCAACATGTGCAGACGAAGACCGATTTTTGATCATTCAGGCCCGTGAGGACCGCTTTGCCATTGCAACCCAGCTTCGCAGTGACCTTCAGAATGCATCCGGGGTAAATGTTTCGACGCAGACTCCCCGGGAAATTTTGCACGAAGGTGGCCTCCGATCGAGAAGACCATGTGTTCGCATTCCGCTGTCCCAGAACCACCGCCAAGCGCGATATGAATGGGCCATGGGCCATGGACCACGTTGGATGGACCAAAGCAGATTGGCGACCTGTCCTTTTTACAGATGAGTCAAAGTACTGCCTAGACCACACAGATAGGCATTCTAGGGTATGGAGAAGACCAGGGGAGCGATTCCATGCAGCCAACATTGCTGAGCTATGGTGGAGGGTCAATCCCGGTCTGGGGCGGCGTCAGCTGGGATGGACGTACAGAGCTCTGTGTCCTTGATCGTGGTACAGTGTCTGCACAGGGGTATATTGATGAGATCCTGGGTGTCCACCTCAGATTGTATGCAGGTGCAGTGGGTGGTATATTCATTCTGATGGACGATAATGCCCGTCCTCATGTTGCCCATTCCGTCGTGGAGTACCGTTAGAGGGAGGAGATTGAGCGGATAGACTGGCCAGCTAGATCTCCTGACCTCAATCCAATCAATCCAATCGAATATATCTGGACTGAGTTGCAGCTTGCAATTTCAGCCCGTCCAGTCCGTCAACTTTTTGACTAATTTGAAAAATTTCCTCTTTTACCAATAATATCCATTTTCCGTGGTTATCGTATTCAAAATCTAAAAAATAAAGTCAAACACAAATAAAATCTTAATTTCTGTACTTAAATCATTAAAGATATATTAAATAAAAAATATATACACTTTTCATTACAATATTTCAACTAAAACGTAAAACAGTTAGTTGGATGTACTTGGTGCTTAGCAAACTTTGAGTAGTATATTAGTGTCACTACGTTTCTAACACAAATGATCGTAAGCTCACATTGACTAAACTTACTCTCACAGAGGCCAGAAGGTTCGATGTACTGACGAACAATGTGAACTGAAGTATTATAATTTTTTCGACAATAATTATGATCTTCCATAGGTTTTTGCCAAATTTAAAATTAATATACATGTATTCATTTCAGAATAATATTTTGATACCCTAAAGTACTCAGATCTTAAATGGTAACACATGTATCAATGTGACATTGAAAATTTGAATGAAAACCAGAATGTCGTGTAATTGGACGATATTAAATCTAGAAGTTTGATTTTTCTATCTGAAAAAGATATGACCGTTGTTGAATTATGTGATACGGAAAAAAAAAAGAAAATATCAATTAAATAATAACAAAAAGGTTCCCAGGTTTACATTTGTATAGATTGAATACTTTATTTTCTATAAACACGGTAGATGGAGAAACTGATAGATGTTCTGACGTCTGCTGCAGTCTATCAAGTGTCAATCGATATCGTTAGAGTTACCTCTCCTGTGCCATCAAAAACAAAAACGACACCTTCGCTTTACACACTTGTTATGTCACTGAGAATTTGTCAAATATTAATCCTTTGCAACTATGGTAGGAAATATTACGGACGAAAATTTCCGTGCGTTGCGACTACGGCTCTTAATGTTACGTACTCCGACTTTGAACCCGAGAGGGCGCTTTTTCGTCCAGGAACATGATACTTCATAATTTCATTAAATAGGATGGATGCTTAGTGCGTGTGTGTGATAGACCAATCAATATTTTCAACGTGCAAGGATGCACGTTGCAAATATTAATTGGTCTACCCCCTCATAATGAATATGTACTCTTCCTGTTGCTGTCATTGAACTGATATAGAAGATACCACCTGGGTTCAAAGGGCTAACAGTTGTGTTTGACGTCGCCAAAACCTGATTCTTCGTGACGTTAAAACATCACGATAACCGAAGTTGGAAAGGGTTAAAAACTGACCTAATAAATCATTCGTGTCTTGTTTTGTCTTTCGGTTTTTTTTTTGGGGGGGGGGAGGGGGTAAACTATTTATAGCCTTTTGTTATAGTAGACAATCTAAGCTCTTAATTGAAGGACTTTTCTCAAAATCGCACAGCATAATAGAAAACTTGCTTTGAGTTGTCGCAAAAAACGGCGTTCCTTTACCCCTGCAATGTGTTCAAGAATACACAAGACGAGATACAGTTGAAACTAGAAGTCCTGTCGCAATTAGCTCAGAAAATGCTCGTTAGTTAATGCCCTCCTTACTGCAGAAGAATGAAGTAGTCTAAAATACACAAGAACGTTTGCTCCGTGCAATGCAAAATATAATGCGCGGTTAGCGAGGTCATTAGTGAAATCATCAACTGAATCACCCAAACAGAAACAAAATATTTTGACTACAGTATGCGGAGGTGAATTACAACCAAATCGCAGTGGGATACATTTTCACTCAGTAATTATTTACAATTTCTGAGGACAAGACACAAGCAGCACATGCAGAGTTTCATCACATGGACCACCGGGTTGCAGTCGGTGGCCCATGTGGTGAAACTTTGCTAGTGTTGCTCGTGCTGTTATGAACAATATAAAAATAGTGACTGGGTTTGAGGGGAACATTGCGAAGCCGAGGGAGATAATAGTTCCAAGGGGAGATCATCCGCAATGTTCCCCTCAAACCCAGTCACCATTTTTTCTATTATACCGATTAACAACATTATACCGATTAACAACATTGTACATATTCGTCCATCAAGTGTCCAGGCCTATTTTAAAATTTAACTGATCTGCAAAATTTTCCAAAAAATGTCAAGAAAACCTCATCATGTGACTCAGTGAGCTCACTCCAATGAGGGGTCACAAGATGTGATTTATTGAGAAAACCAAATATTGTGACCCCCTCATTGGAACAAGCTCATTCAGCTCGTTCCAATGAGAGGGGCACATAATGTGGTTTTCTTGACATTTTTGGAATTTAATTTTTTTTAACAACTTAATTGGTGAATTACGCAAAGTCACGGGTCCAGGTCTATTTTTAATTTAAACTGATAATGCAGGATTTGTTTCAACTCAATGTAGTTGAAAATAGAGAGGAACTTGGAAATAACAATATATGTATAATCTTCAACAGTAACAACATATTAACAGCAGTATTAAATCCAAATAATAATTAAATAGCTGATCACAGCAGTCTTCCCAATATGCCTCATTCTATTTTAAATGTAGACATTACTGTTCTGGATTCGAGATGTTGGCATAATTTATGTTCATTGTAACGTTACAGTTGTGGAAATGTGGTGTGAAATTTGTCATTTTGTGAATGCCACTACTAGAGTTAATATTTCCATTATACTGAAGTTGTTGTGGGCTGTTTGCTTGGTGCGAGTCCCAGTCTTGTATCCAGGTCATTATTACTAGTTTCCGCAAGTCTCAATACCTTGTCCAGTTGACTGTCACTTAACGCAAGAATATCATCCATTGAACAATCAAATACATTGTCATTTTCAACTGGTTCAACACAACGTTTCTTAGTGATAACATCTAACTGTTGACAGTCTTTCGACGTTGCAGCAGAAATAACATCTGATATGTCTCGCTTTTTGCTCTCGCTCATACGATTTGCATACGACCGAATAGAAGATTCGGATTTATGTCCGGATGTGCGCATTATGTGTCTGCCTCAATGCCTGCTTCATCCATGATTGTCACTGAAGTTGCGCGAATTGAGTGATTTGTGTAAGTTTTGGAGTTTTGGAGAGGTGTGCAGTTTCAGAGATATTCACTATCATTGTTCCGAGAGTATTCTTCCCGAGGGGACTCTTGGTGTACAAAATGCCATTCATTGTGACTGAATCTGCTGGTCTCTGCCATAATGCATTATTCTCAGGGTGAAGTTTAGAAATATACACTTCATAAGATTTTACAGGACACAACTCACTTCCCGCAATTTCGTACATACGTCCTTCGCCAGAGGGAGCATCAGGACCATCATTTTGTCTATGTTTTTTATCCAATCCTCCAGTCTTTTGATAAGCATATTTTCTCCCGCTAGCATCTGATGCAACTCCAAATGTATTCCGTGTCATTTCTCTGAGGTTCTTCCGGCCTCTTCGACATAGATATAACATACGTTCAAAGGAAACCTTTCTCTGTAGCCCCACAGCTGCATCCACCTTGAATACAAATGAATCGCTATATAGTTTCTGAATATCCTCGGCCGATATCACCGGATAATGATCCGTCTCACCTTTCCCGTTCCTTTTCAAATCTGCAAGAACTGCCATGTACACTTGCTGTGAAGAATCTAAAAAGTGATCCTCTGTCACATCAGTATCAGTCTGAGCCTTAATAAATCTACATAATCTGTATCTGAGACTGGAAGGAACTCTTCTTGAACAAATCGCCAGTTACTGTTCTCACGGAAGAATACAATTATTTCAATACAGAATTCAGGTCTGCAACACTCAGCTGCTTAATGTCCGTACTAATGTGTTTCTCCAGCAAAAAATCTGTGAATAGTTGTTTTGATCTATTTATGCACCGCTGGGTGCTCTTGCTATCCTTATCTTCGATAAGCTTTTGAATTTCATCAAGAGAAATTTCGGCAAACCTTCTGTTGACAACAGCCATTTTAAACGCGGAAGTCGTTGGGGAAAACAAATGACGTAATATTGCACGTGCGCTTTGGAATTCGGAAGTTTCCGTAGGTAACTTCGGGAGGTCTCGATAGCCAGCGAGTGATAATACAAAAATTACTGCCCGCTTTATTACCCGGAGACGGAACATTGAATATTATCCAACGCAACGCTATGGGAAATTAACATAGTGTCTTAATATGAGATATAATAATTGTAAATACTTTTCAGGTGGAGAATATATGGCTCTACGATTAAGTAGTAATCCACTCTCTTCATTCTGTCTGTGCATTTTAATACCTGTTTACGTCATTACATATACATGTATCCCAGTAGAGGGTAGGGATGATTTTAATTGTCTCTGTTTGCAAGTATAAAATTGTTGGGAACACTGTTTTCTACAGTAATTGAGTTATGCTAATGAGACAGCTTGAGCTTAATAGGGACAAAAAGTGCACTTACTCAGCGCACTATTACTTCAAAATAGTGCACAATACAGTGACAGGACTTCTAGTTTCAACTGTAGACTATATCCTGTTTCCATATTTCTCTTTAGTGTCTTCTGATAATAATGTGTAAACGTTATCATTAGTGGACTTTCCTTTGACAAAATTCGCATTTACGCAAATAAACAAATAATACGGTACGAAGCATCTTGTTCAAACGTGTATAAATTGAGAACCCTACACATCTATTGATTTTTCTTTCTCAATGGGAGATCAGATAAAACCATAATTAGTTCCCTTGTTATGCGAACTTTCCGTTACATGAAGTAACTTTCGTATTGACCATTAAACATAGCAATACACAAACATTTGCCTATTACATTTAGCTCATTGCAAAGGCCAACTCTATTCCGTATGAAGACTATTCGGTTTTGTTTTAAAACACCAAAATCTTTTAAAAGTAGGGACATGGTTTTCTAGTCGGTAAATATGTGTGTGCAGGGGGGGTCGCAGTATCTAGAGATCTACATTATGTGCCGTAGGGTATTGAGGCACATTCGCTTGACATAGGTATGCTTGGACACCAAGCAATAGGATATATGGACTAGGGCGTAGGCATGGTGATGGGATGCCTGCTCATGAACATCCCGAAACCTGGAAGGGGTGGGGTGTTCTCCCTATCATAAGTGGAGTATTGGGTTAGTAATGCGAAAATACGAAGTGGTTTATGGTGAATACATGAACCTTCTAGAGACGCCACTCCCCCCGACCACTCCCCACCCCCCAAAAAACAAACAAAAAAACCCCCCAAAAACTTCATACGCCTCTGATCGAGCCAGGATCGTAGATATCTAATTTCTACTTTTCGATGTTGGGGGTTGGAGAGTTTTTTGTAAGTTTGCTTGGTAGTTAGCACATTACAAAGAAGGCATATGACATTGCTGCTTACGCTGTTAGGTTCATGTCTAGCTGAGGTTGATTTACAGTTCTAAATGTTGACTGGCATCAAACCTACCAGTTAGTTAATGCGTTGCTAAGGAAGCACGCTGGCTGTATGGAGAGTACGTGGACAGTTTGTATTGTAGAGCATTTAGTTGCTGGATCAAATGCAAAAATTTAAACACAAAGAGAACCTGGCTGACGAAAATGTCATTAAACCCCAATAAAAGTTTGAAAATGTTTACTAAATTACATCAGTTAGTTAATCTATTGCCAAGGAAGGATGTCGGCTGCCATGGGGATAACATGGTATGTTTGTCACTTTTTAAAATTAGTTTCTGCCTAGGGTGTGGGCTTGCATGTGAAAGCCCATCGAATGTACCGAGCCACTAACCCGTTGCTCTAAGTGTTGATTTGTGCCACTTCAATTCACTGAATATGCTGTATGAACTGACCATGTGACTGGACCACTGAGCTTTAGGCTGACCAGTATGGTGTGCAATGACACATGAAAACATTGAAGCGAGCTCTGTTATCAAACATTGGTAGCAGAGCGAGGTTAATTGCAAATGGTCTGTTATACCATTCAGTAGTTTGTGACGAGGATATTCTAGATTTCTGATATAAAAGTTTGTGTTGAAGAAATTGATTTATGTGACAATTCTCACTTTGAAGTTTGTTATTGTTCACCTCAAAAGCAAATATGGCTACAAGTAAAGCAGTTTTTGCTCCACCAATATATTCGGATGATAGTGACTTTGATATGTGGGTGAGAGAGTTAGAACTATGGCACTGTGTTACTTCTCTTGAAACAAAAACAGGCACCGGCAGTTTATTTGTTTTTGAATGAGAATACCCGAAATGCATGTTCCGATTTTAAAGTTGACGAATTGAATTCAGATGAGTGCATGGAAAAGCTCATTGATAAACTCAAAGGACTGTATGCAAAGGAATCTCACCAATCAGCCTTCATTGCATATGGAAACTCTTTTAAACGATCTGACGGAATGCCAATTGTGGATTACATCAATGAATTCGAAAGAGGATACAGTAAAGTGAATGTCCAGGAGCTAGAACTACCTGGAAGTGTTCTAGCATATCAATTGTTGAAACGTGCGAATATATCTACTGAAAAGCAGCAACTGGCACTCGGTACGCTAACTGACTTGACTGTCGCCAACATGAAAAACAATTTAAAGCAATCTTCGTGGCTGTATCATCGCAAATTGCTGAAAACTTAAAAGACACTCAAGTCAAAGTTGAACCAGTATATATTGCAGCTAAAGAAAAATTTCTATACAGTCCTGGACCAGCAGCAATTCCATGGAAACCGATGAAATCCGCGTAACTCGAATAAACGGTCAAATTTCGGACAATATCCCAGAAACAGCAATGTACCGAACAATCCTCAAGATTCAAGAGTGAACATTTCGCGCTGTGTTATCTGTGATTCGATTTTTCACTGTGTTAATCGTTGCCCTCATAACGGAGATACTGTTGACGCTGCTCTATCTTCTTCTGAAATAGATTATGCGTATACTGACAGTCTGGTTGTTGAAACATTAATTTTGCAATCTTTGATAGTGGTTTTAATAGGACTATGCAGTTAAAACTAGAAGTCCTGTCACGAACTGTGCGCTTATCTAGTCTTAATTGCGCGTAGGAATTGCGCGCAATTGTCATATCGAATGGCATCCAAAGCACGATAGGTTCTCCTGGTTACTCATATCAAACACAGGCAATGTTACCCGGAGGTCCATTGGCTGAAACATTGCTTGTGCACATATGGACAGAATTTGATAGCCTTAATATGGTCATAACGCGTAGATTAACGCGCAGATCGACGTGCTATTTGTGCGCATTTCATGACAGGACTTCTAGGTTTAAGTGTATGTGGCAAGGACTGGTTTCAATATAATACTGATTCTATCCCTGAGAAAGACCGATGCAAGCTCACTTCATCACCTGGGTAGACAAGTTTCCAATTCGGTGATGGAACAATTTTGAAATACACTCAACATGTGACTATTCCTGCAATCCTTGCTAACTAGCCTGTTCTTATCGGGGCGGAGTTTATTGACTCTTCGCTACCATTGTTTTTCAGTAAAGCTTCTATAAAAAATCCAACACAACTATTGACTTCACCAATGATGCAGCAAATATACTAGGGACAGATGTCAAGCTCATGTTTACGTCAAGCGGTCATTATGCTGTGTCACTACTCAGTGATAATCTGTCTGTATCTGGACAGCATTCTGGGGCAAATAAGCACAGATTGTTCTTATGTACAGATAATATCGAACACATGTCATCAAAAGAAAAACTGTAAGTAACAAACAAATTCCATAAACAATCTGGACATGCAAATAGCCTAAAGAGTATCAAGCTTATTAAGGACAGTGGATTCCTGGCTAGAGAACTATGTGAATTAATAAAAGATGTGGAAATGCAATGTTCAATATACACAAAGTATAAACGTTCGACTCCTCAGCCTGTTGTGGGACTTACGTAGCGAAGGAATTTAATGAATGTGTTTCCGTGGATTTGAAAGTTTTCAAGGACAAATACTTACCCCATATGATTGATCGTGCAACTCGATTCAGCTCTGCTTTTTTATTGAGAACAAAAGTGCTGAAACTATAATTGATAATGTTTTCAAATACTGGATTGCGATATCTGGACCAGAAGTCTGTTTTCTCAGACAATGGCATTCGGGCCATGTGTGGCAATCTCAATATAAATGTCTTAACTACATCAGAAGAATCGCCTTGGGCAAATGGAATAAGTACAGCACGTCTTAATGCTGGTATCGCCAACACTATGGAGAAAAGTGCCGCCGATTCCAAATGTTCATTGGATGTGACTTTGGCTTGGGCTGTCAGCTCGAAGAACGCCCTGAAAATGTCTACGGATTTTGTCCAAATCCAGTGGTGTTCGGAGAAAAGCCCAACTTACGCAATGTGCTTACTGATGATGAACAACTAACTTTGAAATGAAGAACGTCAAGTCAGCTAATCGGTGATCACCTGAATGCTATGCATTCTGCATGGAAAGCTTTCATACAAAGTGAAACACCAGAAAAGATACGATGCTTTAAGTTACCAAACTGGAGACAGAGTATATTATAAGAGGTTAAATTCTAAAATATGGCAGGACCCTGCTACAGTGATTGGTAAAGATGCTCAACAAGTATTTGTAAAACATGGTGATGTTCCAGCTGAGAAACCATCTTCAGTAGTTGCAAATGTAAGTGATGTTCTTGATACAGATTCTGATAATGAACATTTTGTGCATTCTCATGACAATTCTTCTAATGAATCAAACAATGATGATTTGGAAAATGTCGACACAAATTCATCTGCAGATAATCAGACAGACTTGAGTGGTAAGCTTCTTTAAAAATCATCTATTATTCTGTATAAATACACTGAGTATTCTCCATGGAAAGAAGCTACTGTGTTAGGACGTGGCGAAATTACTTCTGGGACGTATAAATATTGCATGAATATCAACGGATCTGTTGATGGTGTGGAACAATCTGTGGATTTTCAATCGCTTTTCTCCTGGTACAATAAGCCAGATGAGGTTTTGATCAACATGCACCCATTTGAAGTGGCAGAAATATCAATTGCAAAAGGGCTTGTTAACTGGAAAGGTAATGATGTGAATGGTGAAGCTCCTGGTGAGGGGCAGAATACTATGTCTGTTAGCTCTTTATCTAACATGAAAAGCAGACGACACTTGCAACAAGAATTCTTGAATAACTATTTTTTTTTTCATTGCTTGTCTCAAAAATATAGGTTTTAACCCCTCGTGGGAACGAGCTCGACGCGCTCGTTCCAACGAGGGGTCATAATCTATGTTTTTGAGACAAAAAATAAAAAAATAAGGAAAATTAATTGGCGATTTTTGAGAATAGCGCTGGCCGGTTTTGGCCGTTGCGTTGGGTAAAGGGTTAAATGGGTTTTAAAAGAAAAAATAAAAGACAAAGGAAAAATTATTAAAGCAAAGGCTTGTAGCGCGTGTATTTGAAGAAGATTCAAGCTCAGTCCAGCGCTCCCCATCTAAAGGTTAAACTGAGAATACTATTCTCACTCAATACTACCTGAATCTATAAGGTCAGAACTCAACGCGAGTTTGTGAGCAGCCCGAGATCAACAGATGACATCGTTATTGATTCTACATAATTACTATTTCATTTCACGGCAAGTCAAGAGCTTGTTGTCACCGAAATGTTTTATGTTGACATACCAAATGTGATAGCAATGACATTAGGTGTTGTTGTTTTCATTGATAAATTGGTTGCTGTTGAATGGAACGATTTGAAAACTGTCAGTGAAATCCCCACGGCCTATCTGAAGATACCTACACAGAATGTTCTTCGATATGGGAAGTTGTGCGAACGACAAGGAAAGTGTGCAGCGTGGTCATTTGATCAACAAAGAAAAATATGTTACATGCACGCGGATATCATAAGTAATTCTGAAACAGTCCTCAAACTTAGCAAATATGGGCGTTATTTGTTCAAGGTAAGGTTCCATTAGTTCAAAGAATTTATGTTACCTCTAGTTTTCAGAAACTTAAATCTTGTGTGTGGCCATGTAAACAAAAACTCTGGAGTAAATGAACGAATCAGTGATGTATTTGTGGGCAAAGCCCATTTAACCTTTCTCTACGGGCCTGCGACCTGTAAAATATTCAATCGTCGCCAATTAGGAAAACTGTGACATACAACGATTTTGATGTTGTGAACTGGAGTATTTCTTATCAGAAACTGGAGTAGTTCTTAGATCAGCATTCGTCAAGTTGAAGGGGGGGGGGGGGGGTGGAGACATACGTTACATTTGTTTTCAAACCAAATCACACGTCCATAATTAACACATACAATCTTGGTCATAAATCGCGGACGTGAACTCGATTTAGCGTTGAATAAATAGATATTGGTATATTATGCCCTTGATCATTTGTGTTAAAATTAGCTTTTATATTAAGTATCAATTTTAATATTATATTAACCAGAAATAATCCATGATACCGTGAAAGCTATTCCTATAAACAATCTTCATTCCAAATTTCATTGAGAGCCGCGAACCCCAAACCAGAGATATGAGGCGAGTAGACAAAATATTGGATATTTTACGCGACAAACGGCAAAATTATTATCTTTGCTTTACAGCAAGGTATTTGGGAAGGCCAGAAGCACCTGTTACTGAAGTCTAGTGATGATCGGACCATCCACATAAGAGATGTAGGACAAAGACATAATGCCAATTGTGGGGAGGTGATTTTCATGCATTTTCTTTGTTTTACTGCCGGAACCTGACTCACTTAAAAGCCTTTCCCATAAACAATCTTCATTCCAAATTTCATCGAAATCTGATAATCCAAACCTTATAAAACAAAGACGTAATGCCACATGTGGGGTTTGCATGTATTTTCTTTGTTTTACTGCATGGACATGACTCATTTGAAAGTCATTCCCATAAACAATATTCATTCCAATTTTCAGTGAAATCTGACAACCAGACCTTAAATATGAGGCGAACAGAAAATTGGCTATTTTACGAGACAAACAGCGATTTTTCAAAGGTAAAAGGTGTGATGAATCTAAATAGTGAAAAGTAAAAAATATTATTTGAGACTCATTTGAAAGCCTTTCGCATAAACAATTTTCATTCCAGATTTCATTGAGATCCAATTACCCAAACCTGAGATACGACGCGAACAGACAAAAAATAGCCTATTTTTGTATATTCAAAGGGCCATAACTCACAAAAAAATATTTCAACAGCAAAACGGCTAATGCCGCTTCAAGGCCTCATGCTAGTGAACATCTCTATGAAATTTCATCGAAATCTGAGCAGTAATGTTGAAGTTATAATGCGAACAGGCATCTGAGTTTGGACAGACAAACGTACGCCAGGACGCACGGACTCACGGGCGCATGGACAGGCGCAATCCAGTATACGGTAAATCCGAGTTAAACACAAACCTTTAGGCTGAGAACACTTTGAAATGTGACTGCGCACAGTCGGAAACGACTTGCGTATATTCGTTGCTTTGCAAGACCTTACTGAGCTGTTTGCATAGTTGAGTTGTCGAAAGGAAATGAGTGACATATGCAGCGATTGGCGGTAACCGCTACCACTTGCTCCATGTTTCGCTCCACACGTGTTTATTGTTTTTGAAAACAAATGTGACGTATGCCCACCCACACGTGACCAAACATGGGGAATGGAATGCTGATAGTGTCTATTGTAGGAACATGTAAACACCCAAATTTGGCAATTAGATTTACATGGAAATTGTTAGTCATTGTCATCGGTGGAAATGGACGGTTACGCATCAGTTTGCCGAAAAACGAACTGCCGTCACCCATTTTCCCCCCGCCAGCTTGTCGCCTGTGTAAAAAAATGCCTTTTTTCCATTGAGACTCGTATATTTAACAAATAGCTCACTGTATCGTATTATCCAAACGGATTTACTAAACTATGTCAAAGTTCACCATGTTTTTCCAGGATTTATCGACCTGCACATGTGCGGTACCTTTGATGATAAACTTCAAACATTAGTTTGTGTATGCAATTTGTACTTCTTTGGAAGTGAGTAATTAATTGAGCAATTAATTAAGGACACTAATTGCAAAAAAAACTCTGATCAAAGGTCTGCTATAATAACAATATTTTGTGTAAATTTGGATGGAAATTTCAGATAGATCACAACGTCTAAAACTGATACAACTATACTGATACGTCTACAACTAAGGGTCACCAAATCACCAAGAAAGGAAGTGGCGTGAATCTGCGAAAAAGTACTGGAAGTCTATGACCAGGACTTGTTCAGGAAGAGTTCACACAACTCCAGATTGTCAAGACTATCGATCATGTCGGTAGGCTTGTTCGTTCAGTGTTATTCCTGGCTTTTGTCTCTCACATCTGGGTTAGACAGACATTCAGCAGCATCAGCACCAGCAACACTTCTGACCTTTCTACAGTAGCTGAGCTTCTTACTTATTTCAGTGGCACTTGGATAAATGGCCAATTTCCTATCAATATGTGGAACACACATGGCCAGAATACCAGAACAAAGACCAAGCTTGAAGGATAGCACAAATTTGGCCGAAAAAGTCATCCTAACGTCTATGAGCTGATAACAACCACCAAGGCAGAACAATTCGCAAAAGACCAATCCAAAAGATCAGCTATCCATGAACCTCCTACGATAAGAAAGAAATACAGAGAATGTGGTGCCGCTATCAAATGCCTGGAAGATGACTTTCAACAAGGAAGGTCTACACTAGAAGAATATTTACAAGGCATAAGAAGTCACGTCGGCTACAAATGTTAAAATATATTTTTCCAGATTGTTATTTGCTTGTATACTTGATTTCTTGTGTACTTTTATTGTTGATTTTAATATTTATTTTCCTCGTTTCCATGTTGCTTGTACATAATGATTTATACGTAAATAATAGGGCATCATTAAACAATCTAAAACATTTTGTATATACATGACCCAAGGTAAATCTAGACAGCAGATCTGAGTTTATCAGCCCCCTCAATTTCCCTGAACAACATTTTTTTTTATTTTTACGGCAATTTGGGTTTCGGCATTCTAATTATCGGCGGAGGCAAACTGGTTTTCGGCAAAATGGGTTTCGGCAACTTCGACTGTTACCAAATGGACGGTTGGACAAGCCATTATGGCGGCGATATCCCAAGTCATGTGCCTCAAAAACATTATTTTGTCGCAGTTTGATTTACATCTTTAATCCTTTTCCTAACACGAAAGGCAGACGACTCTTGGAAACGAAATTATTCAATAACTTACCTTTTTCATTTTTTGCGTGAAAAAATAGCTTATGACTCTCATTAGAACGAGTACGTTCAATGGGTGGTCATAAGCTATGAGTAGGTAATAAATGCGGATTCCAGACCACTTCGTACATGTACCGTACACGTACACGTACACGAACGTTTACCAACGTGGGATTCAGTGTTAAATCGCACGCTTGTTCACAAAAATGTCGGGTGGTCCAGAATCCGCTGTTTTTTTTTTTTTGAGACTCCTAGATCGCACTTTTAACGTTCAAATACCCGTTGGCGAATGTCGAATGTACACGTTTTTAAAAAGGTATGAAATTGTACATTTTTCACTTTTTTTTTTAACTTAAAAATTTTTGTCGACGTTACCATCACGGATCAGACCATCGATCCATCGTTGGTGAACGCGAGCAAAAAACGCTTTGCGGTTTCTGTACCAGCATAAAAGAAAAACGTTTGCGGATTCTGGACCAGTGGCCCAGAATCCGCAAACGGTTTTTGAGGCTCTGAAGGTGGTCACGTGACCTGCTAATTAACCAATCAGATTGCTTGAGTTTCATAAACTTAATCATACAAAGTTATGTCCCTCGTCGTGGGGGTGGGGGGTCACACCCATCAGAAAAATCGAAGTTTCGAGAAGGTGGTCACGTGACCTATCAAATTGAAGGTCGAGGAAATAAAAAAAAGTGATTGATATATATAGGAAAGAAAAAAAAATATAAATAAATAGTTATTTAAAAATAAATATATCAAATCGAATAGATAATAAAAAAAATACGTAAATCATGAGCGCTTCCCAGACTATTAGAGCAAGGTTTCTTTTAAAAATGCTGATGAGAGCCTACGCATTCTGCGTGAACGAAAACTAGGTCACCTCTTGTTAGAACGATGCGTCGGATGTCGGGATCACCTAGACTTCGATCACGAGAATCATTCGTGTCTGACGATGGAAAGGGAAGATATGGTCGTCAAGTATTTCGAACCGGCGTTCGAACGCGTTCAAATCGACGAAGTGATCGCGTTTTGGAAGAGATTACTCTTCTGTAAGGATCGAAGCAAGCCCACAGTTTCGGAAGAACTGAAATTGGCGCGTAAAAGTCTGACTTTAGAAGACAAGGGACGCGTCATGAAATTATTGTTCAATGAAGCATACGTCTAAGTTTTCTCGTTGATATAAAATAAGGGAGAATAGAAAATAAAAATAAATACACACATAAATTTTTTATCTAATATTAGAAAGAAAAAAAAACACAAAAATGAGAACCAGAAATAAATTGTATCCGACGTTAGATGACGACGAGGATGCAAAAACACAAAAATGAGAACCAGAAATAAATTGTATCCGACGTTAGATGATGACGAGGATGAGAAGCCGAATGGCGTTTTGCCGACGGCACCGTCGCTAGAAGGAGAAGAAAGAGGAGAGAGGTATTGCATCGATCAAATCAGTAGAATCCAAGAGTATCCACCTCGAGAGAGAGATTCTCGTCGTTCTCTCAAGAAGAAGTATTCGCTTTTCGTGAAATTCGTCAACGTGATCGACACGACACTCAACACGATTTCCATGGGTTTACACGTGGCCGGCATCGGATTGTTGTCGACCACGGTCGGTATTCCGATCGTGTTGACCGTAGAAGGAGCGGCTCTCGCCGCTGGATTGTTTAGCACGCTCGGAAACTTTTTGAGTAGGAAATTATATCTGAAGGCGAGGAAACACGACATGATTCGCGTCTTGGCCGACTCCAAGATCGACACGATATCCAAAATGATCTCGATGGCGTTGAAATACGGTAGGATATCAGACGGAGAATACTTCGCGATATTGAGCGAGAAAACGAAATACGAAGCCATGAAAGAAGCCGTGAGAATCAAGTCTCGGCAGATCATCAAGGAAGAGATGAAGGATTCTCTCGTGGAAAAGGGGAGGAAAGAGGCTAGGGAGGAATTCAGTAAGATGATAGAACTCAAGGGCAGCGATTGAAAAAAAAAATATATATATAATAATAACAGAATTTTAAAAAAATATTAAATTTATATATATAAAATAAAAACGAAATTAATTTAAATAACTCTTAAAAATGTATTGCGTAAGGTGTAAGAGAGTTACCGAGACGAGTAATTCTCGAGAAGTACGAACTAAAAACGACAGACAGATGCTTCACGGAATTTGCGACGTGTGTGGTTCTATCAAGACTCGATTCATCAAAAAAAAAAGAACGCGAGCAAAGGTAAAGGCATCGTGAATAAAATGATCAATAATCTACCTTTCGAAATGCATCTGCCTGGTTACAGTTTCACGGGATCCGGAACGAAATTGAACAAGAGACTCAATGCCGATCAGACTCCTAAATCTTGGAGCAAACCTGTGAATAGGGTGGACGCGGCCGCGTATGGTCACGATCTGTGCTACGCCGGCCATCCCGACACCAAGACTCGCAACGACGTCTGCGATAAAAACATGGGGAAATTGAGAGGCATATCGAATCCGACCAGGAGCGAGAAGATAGAACGGCAATCTGATCGGTGCGAAACGTTGATTCGGATGGGGCGTTCAAAAAAAAAGCGCATCTGAAAAGAAGAAGAAACGATTAAGGACGAGCGAATTGGCCGAGGAGTTACACAAACCTATCGTGCGTAAATTTCGAAAGAGAAGGGTGTTCGTGAAGGGTTTGGATGATATTTCTTCTGCCGACTTGGTCGACATGAGATCGTTTTCGAGGTGGAACGATGGTGTCAAATATTTATTGACGGTCATCGGCGTGTTTTTTCAAATACGGTTGGATCAGAGCTTTGAAGAATAAATCGGGACCTTGCGTCGCCGAGGCACTGAAGAGCGTGTTCGACTCGTCTTCTCGAAAACCGTGTAAATTGTGGGTGGATAAGGGAAAGGAATTCTACAACAAGCACGTTCATCGATTGGTCGACCTCTACTCGATCGAAAACGAAGAGAAAGCCAGCGTGGTGGAACGTTGGAATCGAACGATGAAGGAAACGATGCACGGATACTTCACGGCGAATTCGACCAAGAAATACATATACGCTCTGAACGGTCTGGTCAAAGATTACAACAACACGTGCCACAGATCGATCAAGATGACTCCTGTGGAAGCTAGCGATCTTCGAAATGAAAAACGGGTCTACGCGAATCTATATCCTGAAAGATCTAAGATTAGGAAGAAGTCTAGAACGCCGAAATTTGCGGTCGGTGATCGAGTGAGAATCTACGCTCATAAGAAGCACTTCGAAAAGGGTTATACTCCTCGATGGACCTCGGAAATCTTCGTGATAATCAAAATATTTCACACCGATCCAGTGACTTAGGAAATCGAAGCTTTGGATGGAGAAGAGATCATCGGAAAGTTTTACGAACAACAATTACAGAAGACAAAGTTTTGATAAAGAAAACAAATTTTCTTTTATTTACTCTATTTAACATTTTCTTGTTTACACACACATATATATAGGAGAGAAAAGTAATAATAAAAATAATAATTAAAACTATTTTTAGATAAAAAAAAGCAAGCTAATTAATAAACAAAAAAAACAAAAATCCTTGAAAAATGACAAATATACTAGATAAAGCACAAAGCATAGTGAAAGATGAAAGTATTCAAGAATATGAGGTTCACGAATACGAACCGGTAACCGGAACGAGTTTGAACAATGCGGGAGAGATAAGAATCAACGTCGAAACTCAAGATCTATTCATACATCCTAGCGAGAGTTATATAGTGGTGCAGGGACGTCTCACCAAGGAAGATGGGAGCGACTACGCCGACGACGACACGGTTACTCTAGCCAATAATGGCATCATGCATCTATTCAGTAATATAAAATACATGCTATCCAGACAAGAGATAGAATCTGTGTTTCATCCCAGTCAGGCCACCACGATGTTCGGACTCTTGACGTATCCTGATGATTTTTCGAAATCCAGAGGACTTAATCAGTTGTGGGTGAAAGACACCGTCGGCCCTGCTAGCGCCGGCGCCGCCTTGATATTTGACTACGTCGTCAAGACGTCCAGACCTAAAGGAACGTTTTCGTTCAGGATACCTTTGAAACACATCTTCCGATTTGCGGACGATTACAATAAGATCATGTACGGATTCAAACATAATCTGACGTTGATTCGAAAAGGAAACGACGATGCAATAGTGAGACTCACTGCGACCGATGCGAGTAAGATAACTCTACACAAGATATCGTGGTTTGTTCCGCACGTGGAGCCTTCGATCGTGGAAAAAGCGCATCTCTACAAGATCATAGAATCCAGGAGTAAATTAGCTGTGGGATTTAGAATGAGACAGTGCGACATGGCTAGCATTCCTTTCTCCATGAATCACTTCGATTGGAGATTGACGGTGAAATCCACTTCCGAGAGACCGTGTTTCATTGTGGTTGTGTTTCAGACCGATAGGGATGGGTCTCAGGAAAAGAATGCGTCGCTGTTCGATCACTGCCATTTGAGAAACATGCAAGTGTTTCTGAACGCCACGAGATATCCAGCAATCGATTACAATGCGTTGTTCAACAAGAATGATTTCTGCAGACTGTATGGCGACGCCGCTGATTTTAGAAATAAGTATCACGGTCTAGACGAATTGATGAGGAACCCTAACATCTCTCCCGGTGAATACAAGTCGATGTATCCCATGTTCGTATTCAACGTCAGTAAACAGAGTGAACGACTCAAGAGTATTATAAAAATGAATATAAAGAAAGAGAATACTTAAGAAGAAACAGACGTGTTTTGAATAAAAATATTTTGCAAGATTCGTTAGCAATAATTCTAGACATTTTAGTCGAAACAGAACCTTTGATATTGACCGATTATATGAGACGTGAAATCGAAAGTAAAATCTTGATAGAAGATAAGACCAGAAAACTTTTAGACACGTTGATGTATAGAGGACCGACTGCTTTTCGAGAATCTATAAACGCTCTTCGAAATGCTAAAATAGATGTTAACGTGTGTTTTGAGATAGGAGATCCAATTTCACGAGATGAAACATTATGAGAAATAACGTATTAAAACAAAACCAAAAAAAAAAATAAATAAAGTAATGAGATCTAGAGAGATTGAGCATCTTTTTGAATCTCATTACTTTTTTTTTTGTTTTTAATAATCACACATTATTTTTTTTTTAATTAATTATTTTCCACGCGTTCACTGTTTGTTCAAAGGAACTAGTTCAATCAGTAGACTCACCACAGAAGTGGCGGCTTCGGGATTATTGGCTTTCGTAACAAAATTAATCCTGTCTCCAGCATTCACTTTGAGAAGCGTGCTGAACATGCTAACATTCACGTGTTGATTCTCAGTCTTTTCAATGCTATATCTCTTATCGCTCTCTACTCCATTTACCATGAGATTGATGACCGCTCTGTTATTCAAATCCGAAGAAGCCAGACTCATTCGAAGGATTTCTCCTCCCAGCGGCATGGGATATCCCACCTGACCATGTTTCGATCTGCTACCTCCATTTCCGAAAGACCACTCAGCTTTTCCCTCATCTAAGGTGCCGGCGTCCTCGGCACACATGGTGATCAATTGTCTAGCATATTTGACTTTCTCCACCATCGAAATCAGGGTGCAGGCATCCGTCTTGTTCACGGGATCCGGTAGATTCGTGAGCGCATGTCCACCCATGTCTAGTTTACCTTCCATGATGTCATCTTTCTCCAGACCGAGTTGTCATCCACGTACTTCCTGCTGACTGCACTGGAATCGAATTCAGGATCGTGACTGAGTCCGAATAAATTCTCACTGTTCATGTTGATGCCACCCTCCATGGTTCCACCAGATCTTTTGTTCAGGTAGAGATCGTTCACTTTCGCTTCTATGTATCCTTGAAATTGCAACATGGCAGAATCTACGTAGCCCTTGTTGACCGTGGTTGAGTCCGCATCCGTGTCGTCGACCTTCGACAGATTCAATATCTTGTTGAATCCCGCATTCAGATCCGATTTCATTTCTCGTCTGTCAGACTTTCTCTTTTCCAGATCTACATAGTGTTTGGTCGCCACGTCCTTGGGATTCGTGGAAGTGGCCACGTTCGTTATCTTGGTAGAATTGGCGTTCAGTTTCGAGTGCATCGTTTTCTGAACGTATCTATTTCTCAGGTGTTCACTGAATCTCGCGTGAGAGTCGACCGCGTATTTCTTGGTCATGGCATCAGTGGGATCTATGGGATTTGTGACGTTCACCAAACATTTGGATTTCAGATCGAGATCATCAGTCATGGTTTTATCCACGTAATTATCTAGGATGATTCGTTCGAAATCGGCGTTCCCCCTGTCAACGTATTTTTTAGTCGCAGCATCTGCGAGATCTATAGGCTCGGGAAGATTGTAGAGCTTCTTATCATTCATGTTCAAAGGTTCCTCTCGAGGTTCGTATCTCCGAACGTAATGTTTGTCCAAGTTGGCAACGTCGTAACCATCATCGACTTCGAACGTCTTCCTCTTCTTTCTTAGGTTGACTTTTTCGTTGTCACTTCTACCAAATTTATCGACTGGCATGTTGTTTTGAGATTTTTTGTTTTTTTGAAAAAATGTATTTCAAAACGCAGTTTATTAAAAAATGAATTATTTTATTTTTATTTTTTGTTATTATTCGATTAAATTTTTTTTAAAATAATTTTTTTATCTTTATATATACAATAAAAACAAAAAAATCTCTCTCTAATGTAAATCATTGAGAATGTCTTGAAACCGATCTCCTTCAGACCATCTCTTGAGAACGAAGAGACAGAGGTGACCACAAAACACTTGATCTGGTGATTGCACTCGTTCCGTGTTGTAACGAACCATCGATTTGTTGAACTAGTTCTTTATTTCTTTTGGCGGCGAGATTCCATAGCTGTCGAAATAATAATTCTTCTTCCCGTTCTTGAACCACGCCACCCAGTGAGTGCCTTCACCTGATAAATCGTCTAGATTTAAAATTCTGCATTCCGATTGTCGAGGTCTTCTCTTCAGCAAGGCATCTCTGGAAAACACGCCTAGAAAATCTTTGATTTTCAAA
The DNA here is from genome assembly GCA_031216915.1 of Pictodentalium vernedei. Classification (NCBI taxonomy): domain Eukaryota; kingdom Metazoa; phylum Mollusca; class Scaphopoda; order Dentaliida; family Dentaliidae; genus Pictodentalium; species Pictodentalium vernedei. Next base: position 475,892,785 of record CM062295.1, read on the forward strand.
TCCTTCGCCGCATTCGACAGATCAATGTTGGATAGGGGTTCGTTAGGTAAGACGACACCTTCTACGGATATCTCTATTTTCTTATTCATAAATGCGTATATATTTTTGTTTTTTATTTATTTATTTTATTATAATTCACTAAAATGATGTTATTTTTTTCTTTTTCTTTTTAAACTAACTCTATCGAATTCCATAATCTTGAATCTATCTAATTCCTCGACTTCTATAATCTTGAATCCATTTAATTCCTCTTGATTTTCTGGAATCCTATCATCCTTAATCATATCTGGAATCCTATCATCCACAGTCATATCTGAAATTCTATCATCTAAAATTAGATCCAAAGTCCAATGTCCGAGTGCCAAAGTGCTTCTTTTATCATCTAACATGAATCTCTTATCGTTGTCAGCCGTCAGCGAAATCTTGTTGACTATTTTGGTATACAAGTCGTGATTTTCGCTTCGAATCGATTTCATAGTCTTATACACCGGGCCACTTCCTAACAGACAATCTTTATACTCTTGGAAAGAGATGTTTTTCTTCACCATGCACGCTTTAACCCCTTTACACTTCTTGATCTCTTCATCTTCTAGACGATAAGCATACAGTTTGGGTCTCAAGCCCACGAATTCGAGGATTTGTTTACCGCTGCTCTGCTCTTTAAATTTACCCAACACCTTCTTGTTGTCGTTCGATTGAATGTTGGACAGGTGATCAATGAGATAATTGCTCGTGTCGAACCACGTGGCCACGTCCGGAGATATATCTCGGTAGACGTCTTTCGTCTCTATCTCGTAAACTAGACTGTCCGTGTCGGTGAACAGTAGTTTGACTTTATCACCAAATTTTTGTTTGACGTAATCGTAGTGAAACTCGTACATCAATCGCTTGCTGATATCTAAGATGATCGGTCTGAGATAATACGCTTTGTTGAACTTCAGGTGCGTCTTTTGCATGTGAACGGCCACTAGATTTTCGTCGAATATGGTTCGGTGTTTATAATTGGGCTTCGCCACTAATTTTTTAGCTCTTTTCTCAGACGTGACGAGTCGAACGTCGGTTCTCTTCCTGATGTTTTCCATCAATTTACCATACACGCGGTTGTTCATGAGTTTGAAGAAATCTTTTTCGAAATCGTTCTTGGCTTGAATTCTGAGATTCGTGTTGAGATTGATGTATTTTTTCATCCAAGGCTCTTCGTTGAATCGAATGATGTGATGTATGTCGACTAATTTCATCCTGTAATCGACGTACTGTTTCAAATTCTCGCTGTAGACAACGTAGTTATGTTTGTTAAATAAATTGGGAATGAGTTTTTCCTCGTCTCCTTTGTTCAGTTCCATTCGTTTGGGAGCCAGCGGATAATTGTTGTGTAGATCACGTAATTCTTCCAGATAGTTCAAATCGACTTCTAAAATGCAAGGATAGTCTCTCCATTTTTGCATCTCTTCCTGTTCCGTCACCCATTCGAAATTTCCAATCAGTAAAGGATGACTCATAGCCCAACCGTACAGATTATTAGCGTCCTGATACTGTATGTATTTATTTGACCATTTCAAATCGAAACCTTCTTTCATGTAGGGATTGTTAGCTTCAGAATATCTGTGGGAGATCATCGAGACACCACCTCTTGCAGCCCTTTCGAACATGAGCAACATGTTCACGTCAGATAAGAATTCCAATTGGACTTCGGTGGTCTTCAACAGAGTGTCCCACACCAGACCAGGTGTGGTGAAATACCAAGTGGGATCCAGATCGTAATTTCGATGACAGACGTCTCGAAAATTTTCGAACACGTCTGCCAAGAGCAGAACGTCGGTTTTCAGATAGAGATCGTGATAATCTCTCATGGTTTTCATATCGAATGATTTCCACACATTTTTGGCGTGTTCGTAATTCTCGTCGGAAATGTCGGATTTGTATAATTTCGAATAAAAATCTTCTTTCAAAGGTAGTGCAGTGTCTTCGAATCTCTTTAGATCATTCATGTAATCATAAGGATAGACTCCTTTCCTCAACATGACGTCTACTCGTTCTCCAAAATGTTCGCTCATGATTTTAAATTTATCCTTGCTCATGTTATCGACTAATTTTTCCAGAGCGGTCGACATGAATTTAAAACTGTTGATAAAATGTATGCTTCTACGAATGGATTTCGTTTCTTCTTCCAATGAATCTCCATCGATTACTCTTTTCTTCTCCATGACCTTCCATTTCGTGAAGGAAATGTATCTTTCTTCGCTGTTCACGATGCAATTTAAGTATTCGTGGGAGGTGCCGAGATTTTTCACGAACAAATGACTGTCGTAACCTGAGAGATTGTGAAATATCACCGGATAGCAAACAGCGTCTCAATATTTTAAATTACACGTGCTGTGAGCTGGACTGTGATACAGACCCGTGTAATGATCGTGGTCTCTGACCTTCTTATTTTCCTCTGAATTCTCGTCGAACAATTGTCTGCATATGTGACATTTGGTGGCTCTGTTATTTTCGTCCTGCTGCTCTCGCGTGATGATCATTTTTGCCGGAGTTTTGAATTTGTCGTATAACATTTGAATTTTCGATTCTATCTCTTCCACGAACCTTTGGGCCACGTCGTCGTCTTTGCACTGTTTCGTGTAGATGAAGGGACCCATGTCATGTTGCGAGTCGAAAGCGCATTTCACGTAAATGCAATAGCCGGAAGGTATGTGTTTTTGATATCTTTCGACGTAACTTTGAAGAGCGTTGGGTTGACAGGAACTCATTTTTGCGGTGAAACATTCGAAATCGATGTACACGACGAATGGTACTTTTAACCTTCTATTGTGATTTTCAAACTTCACGATTGTGTTGGGTTTGGGCATTTCGACGGCGACACCTTGATTTTCGTTGCAATATTCCTGATGTTTCGCTAATGATTTTTCGCTGTGAAACACGTTCATGCAGTTGCAACATAAACATATCTTTCCTTTATGTTTATTATTTTGTCTCAACAGTAATCGGCTTGGATGTTTAACCCAACAATAATGACGATTGACACCATTCGAAATCAATAATAAAAGAATCGTCTTTTCTCTTTCGAGATACGAAGTCTGTCTGAGAGGATAGATCGTTCGTTTTTCGTCGTCGTATCCCAAGGCGTTCAGTGCTATGGAGGGATTTTGAGCCTCAAAACGTTTGATGTGTTTTAACTCTGTTGGAAAAGTCACACCAGTCCAATCGAGATTTTTAGAAGTCTCCACGTAACAAGAAACTCTATCGGTGTGCATTTTGACAGGGTATAAAGCAGAAGTGACTGCCATTTAAAACACTGATCATCTTTATTTCTCACGTTGATCACAACATTTTTTTTTAGCTAAGAAATACGGTAATTTCACGTAGGAAGATCCTTTCAATGAATCGTTTTTAGTTATATGAATTTCGAGTTTCAACACCTCATCGAACGTCCAATTACTACCTTCATGTTGATAATTCGTGAGAGACGTCAACATCTTGTCTTTCATCTTTTTGAAAACGTCTGATAAATCTGTACCTCGAAATATGGGTTCGACGTTAGATCTGAAATATGGAGTTTTCACAATGCTCTCGCCAGACTTCACATCGATTTTATTCATCACGCAATGGAGTATCATCTTAATTTTTTGTCCCGCATTCATGTGTTCGCGAAACAAATCCAATACTTTTTTCTTCACCCGTTCCATGAATAATTTCGGATCCATTTTCTTGAATGAGGGAACCATGTCGAAAGTTTTAAAAATGCCTTTGATCACACTCTCCCATTCTATGGGCTTTGATTGGAATATTTCCACGATGAATCGTGCTACATATTCTTCTCTTTTCCCTTCGTCGATTGCTCATTGAATTTCGCTCAACATATCTCGTTTGTCTAGAATCTGAAGTGCATCACTCATTTTCGTTTTAGTTTTTCTTTTCTTTTCTTTTGAAACTTGAAGTTCTTCAATGGCTTTTCGTTTAGTCGTCTTCTTATTTTTCACAATCGAAACGTTTTTGTTTTTTTTTCGACGTCGGCATTTCGATTCCTTTTACTATCTTTTTCTTCTTCTCATTTTTCACAACCGATGCATTTTTTGACGTCGTTGCTATCGACATTTCATTTGCCTTTCTAGAGTTGCGCAAATATTCCTGTATGACTTCAATTTTTTTTATTTAGTTCTATGATTTCTGAAATGTGGAATTTTTAATAGTTTATGAATCTTGTTTAACTGAGGTACGGTTTTCTCATTTAAATTTTCCATTGTTTTATCTGTATGCTCCATTTGTAAGAATATTTTTTTTTCGAATTTTGTATTAAAATAATTTGTTAAAAAGTTTTTTTTTTTGCTCTTTATATATATATAAAAAAGTTTTTTAATTTTAATTTTCTTTAATGTGAAAAAGATTTTTTTTTTGATGAAATTAATCAATTTTATGTTCCTTAACGTGAAAAAATTGAATTAATACGAGAAAAAAGGATGTTAAAATTCAACTTTTGATTTATATATATATAAAGAGAAAAAAACTTTTACAAAAAAAAATTTTCACATAAAAGAAAATTAAATTTAAAGAACTTTTTTATATATATATAAAGAGCAAAAAAAAAAACAAAACTTTTTAAACAAATTATTTTAATACAAAATTTAAAATATACATTATTTGCAAGAATTCCAATTTTTATGTTCCTTAATGTGAAAAAAATTGAATTAATACGAGAAAAAAGGATATTAAAATTTAAACTTTTTATTTATATATAAAGAGAAAAAAAATTTTCACATTAAAGAATATTAAAAATTAAAAAAAACAAATTTTTATATATATAAAGAGCAAAACAAAAACAAACCTTTTAAAGAAATTATTAAAATACAAAATTTAAAACATACATTATTTGCAAGAATTCATAAAACAAAAAAACAAATAATCGATCATGACAACAACACCTAAAAAATGCAAATTGAAATTGAAACGAGTCGAAACGTGTAAGAAATTCGGTTTTAAAATCTATAGATTACAACAACACGATTCCTTCGAATTGAACGAGGTCGAGATGAAGGACTTAGAGCATAAATACGACAAATATAAGATGTCTTTGAAATTGGATGAAGCCATGCTCGATTTGTTTTACGAGTACCAAAGCGATCTACAGAAAATCATCATCGCTAAAGATAGAGAATTCGACAAGGACGATTTGATGTTGTTCTATGGAAGTTACATATATCCAAAAATCTCACTCGATCTCGTGGACAAATCGGGTGGTGAGAGCGCATTCACTGATGTAAAAAAACTCAAAAAAATAAAGATAAACATTCAACACATTTTCGAAAAAGGAGAAAACACGAGAGTCAACATGCTAATAACGGACTTGGAAATATAAACAATAGAGAGATTAATTTTTTTTAGCGAAGAAGAAGGAAAAAAAAAAGTAATGAGATCATCTGTAGATCTCATTACTTTTTTTTGGTTTTTTTTTTGTTTTTGTTTTCTTTCTTCACTAACGTCCATATATTATAATAACATTTCCTTTTTTCTCAAATTTCAGCGTCGATTCTTCTTTTCTTTTTTTTTGTGATATGTTACGTTTTTTTTATAAGAACACATTTGTTTATCCGAATCATAATTATGAACGAATGTTGTGCATCTCTTGGTAACACTCGCATCATTACCATTCTCTTCAGAAGGTAGTGGTGACGGTGGAAAACGTTCATTCTTTTAAATTTCAACCGCCTATCCCGATCTTTATTTAACTCTTTTATTATTTCTTTCCTAAGATATCCATCATTAGCATCTAATCGTTTTTGCACATCTTTTTCGCACTCTATCTCGCGATATTCATCATTATCGTCTAATTGTTTCTCCACCTTTTTATCCATTTTATATATTATTTTATACTTTCTATGATTTATATAATTTTTTTACATTATAATAGCATATTCAAAATCGGTATATTCTTAAATGGCGAATTCTCACCAAACAACATACCCTTGCCGAGTCGCTGAATGTTCCGTCCACTCTTCAGATAGAGACTGTTTCCACTCAAAGAGTTGTCACCTCTAACGGGTTCTAGATAAAATCTTCTACCGCTGTCATCTACGTGGATGCGACACATGGATCCTCCCTTCTTCAAAAACAGTCCGCTGCCACCCATTAATTTCTCAACTGCCGAACTCGCGAGTCCCGTGAGAGCTCCCACGCTGAGAGTCTTTCCGAGAAAGGGTAGTGCCTTTGCGGCGAAGGGTAATGCTTTTGCGGCAATTCCTGTCAATAGCAGTATGAAACCACCTTTCATTCTCAAATTGTATCTCAATCGAGCGGGACTCAATCTCACCGTCAACCCTCTTCCATCACGAATCGCTGTCTCCATCCTTCTGATTTGACTTCTGGTCCAGGCGATCGAATCCTGACCGCCTCTCATCAGATCTTCGTGAGTAAATTTGAATTTCACCGCCTCGCCTCGAGTTCTTAACGCTCTCTCAAGTTTTTTCCTCTGTCCTGCGGATATGTTCACGTTTTTAGTCACGTATTCTGTCATAATTCTTTTTTTAAAATATATTTACTTCAATTGTTTTCTTGTTTTAATGATAATTATTTATATTAAATAATTTTTGTAAAATTAATATTGTGTTTATTTTATTTTTGTTATTTATATATATACACAATATTTTTTTTTTTTTGCTTTTATATTTCTCTTATGTGAAATCGCATCGTCACCCTCTCTCTGCGAAGATCTATCAGTTCACCATTTTGATCCGTCAATGTGGTTTTGAGACTATACAACGTGTCTAAAATCACTGATAGATAAACTAAATTTCGAGGTCGCTCCACGATCTTATAACCCGGCATCACGTTTGGAAAGAAGGAATAGATCATCGGTTGAGTGCTACCATTCACGTAGCTTCCAGCAATCACATCCACGTTCACCAGAATGCTATTGACTGCGAGAATGTCGACCGTATTTTCAGATGCTGCGTGGTCTCGATACATCTTTCAATCGAATCCCAACATCTTGCCTATAGAATCATCCATGTTGAAATTCACTCAAGAATTATCTTCCAAATCCAACATCGTCTGTAAGGTATTAGGATTGGGAGCTAGTCTGATCTTGTTGCTTCCCTTTCCATCCGTCTTCATTCCCGTCTGAATGTAATTGTTCAAATCGTCTATGTCGTAACTTCCTTTGGGAATTCGAATCTCCAACCAATCCACTCCGTCGGAATACTTGAACGAGTTATTCTTTTCAGTGACGTTGGGAAAGGAATAATAAGTCTCCAGATTCACCAACGCCATCTCGTATCTTTTCTCTCTATTCAATTCGATGGAAGGATCGAATTTCGTAGCGAATCGAGTCGAATCGCCACTCACCACGATTTGAATGGATTGTTTTGCAGCCGTATTCTCGGCTATCCGTTCTAACAATTTTCTTTGTTCCAACATTATATTTTAATTTATTTTTTTTATTTTTTCAAAACTAATTATTTGAAGATTTATTATTTTCTAATTTTTTTTATTTTCACGCTCTATCTTATTATCATCAGAAACATAAAACTTGTCGAATCCGCACCGATATTTTCTGCGATTAAATTCGCTAGTCAAATCGATCACGACGAAATTGTCAAGTCCTCCATCCCAAACCCTCTTGCAGAATCTCCTGAATTCTGCCACGCTCTTGTCGTTTGCGACGTGATCGCCGTAGATGTGATTGAGATTCTTGAGATCTTGGCGAAAGAGACAGAGAAAATTAGCGTTCTCCCTTATCGTCTGTCTGGGCAATCGAAAATAATTCTGCGACAGGTAGAAACAGTCCACGTTGCTGTGTCGACCCCTAACGTAATACGATTCGCATCGGTTCTGTCTCTCCAAAAGCAGATCGTCGAAAATCATGAGATTCTTATCTTCCGATTTCAATTCTCTAGGATCCGGAACGTCGCTAGCGTTCTCATAAAATCGACACTCGACGTTCGAAGATGCATTTCTCTTCATCAGTTCCATCGCCGTACCGTCCAAAATGGTCGAAAGAGGAGCTTCACTTTTGTAGAATTCCTCCCTACTGTCAAAGATTCTGGCTATGACGTCCTTGGGCAATCTACGATCCATGCACTCTCGAAGCAATCTGTATTCGGGTTGAAACAAGCTCTTGCCAAACACAAACAATCTGTCGTAATCCAACCAGTCGGGTCGGGACAACAGATTCATCAACAGATTGGTCTTTCCACAATTCGATTTTCCCACTATCAAGCCTCTTATGCTTTTGGGAAAGAACTCGTTATTCGACCTCTTGGTCGCGGCGTCGTTCCAAGACATATCTTTAATGTTCATCTTTGTTTATTTTTTTTTTTGTTTGTTATTTTAGATTCTTTCAAACACAATTTTTATGTTTTTTCAAACTCAGTTGTTTTAATATTATTATTTATTTATATTACACCGTCGCGAGTTCTCTTCAATCCGGATCCACTCGTCATTTTGGCTAAACCTTGTATGGGTACCACAGCATCCTTAAAATCTTTCCAACTTTTCGGCGTTCGCTCTAACGCAGCTCGCTTCGCCGGCGAACTGATCAACTTGTCGATCAACGCGTCGGCTGCCCTCTTGCCAGCCACAGAAGCTATCCTACCACTGGCTTCGGAAGCGGCTTTCTTACCAGCATCCAAAGCCGTCTTCTTACCGACCTCCAACGCGGTCGATGCGAGTTTTCTATCCACATCGCTCGTGAACGCTCGCATTATAGAATCGACGATGCCAGAACCGCCTTGAACGTAAGTTCTGACGTATCCCCTGTTCTTTATCACCAACATATTTTTATTTTATAATATATTTTGTTTTTTCACTGGTAAATCGTTTGTTGTTTAAATACTTTTATTATTCTAGTGTAAAAATTTACTGCTTTTTATTTTATATATTTTTGTTTGTTTGTTTGTTCCTCTCTACTTATTATATATACATCAATCCTTCAATTCGTTCATCAGCCTTTTATAATGGTTTTTATTCAAAACCTTCTGTCTTAACAATTCGTCAGCTATAGTAACTATTTCATTATCTAACCCTGTGTTACCAGCACGTCTACTCGCTATCAACAATCTCAATCTCTGAGACAGAGCGTCAGAATCGCTAGGAAGAAAAGTAGTTTTCACCCCTTTACCAGTCACCGATTCGACGTACTTCTTATGCGAATCCCATATGGGTTTCACCACTTTCGTCCACTTGTAACTTCTGTTGGCTTTGGGTCTAGTCTCTCTGGCATCGTTATTTCTCAGCATGGCGTGGGTCTGAACCAGAATGTCGCCGTAATTGTCGAATCCTGTTCCGTGTAATCTACAGGCTTGTCGAAAAGGAGCAATTTGCGCAGTCCATTAGTTACTTTATACTTATTCGAACCGACAATTAAATCTTCATCATCCATTTCCACTTCTGTGTCGCCTACAAAAGTTCTGCCCTCAGAATCCTTATAAATTCCATACAACAGATCTCTCTTACCGCCATCCTCGGACGACGCGACGCTATCAGTGGTGATAGTCGAAACTGCGACGTCGCTCACGTCGGTTTGAATTCCTGTGGGAAGGTAATAAGGTGTAGACTGAAAGGAGTATCGATTTCCAAAACGAACCCATTCTCAAAGAACTCTCTTTTATGGGTCTCAATTCTTCGACTATCTCCTTCTTGCTTCGTTCTTGAACCTCCGTCACGGGTTTAAATATTTTTGTGGTCTCGCGTCTGAGATCCATCTCTCCGAGACGTCTGCTTCTGTCAGCCGATTGAATGCCCTTCTTGGCACGTTCATATTCGCCTAAAATTCGATCTCGGCGTCTAGAATCCATCTGTAAAAACATTTTTCGTTTTTTAATTGTTAATGTTCCTTTGAGTATGCTAATGTGAGTTATTTATTATTTTCAAAATTAAATGTATAATTATTTTTTTATGTTTTAAGTTAATAAAAATCTTCTGTCTTTAATATAATAACTAAAACCAGTTGAGAAAAAACATTTTACACAATAAACCCATATAAATGCGTTTTGCCTCCGAACGCGTTAAAAATCGCATCACCGATTATTCACTCACTATTTTTCATTTGTTTTTTTTTTTGTACCCATCCCAGAAATCCGCACTAGTTTAACTACACTTTACACCCATTTCGCGCCATAGGTTATGAGAATCAAGCAATCTGATTGATTAATTAGCGGAGAATCAAGCAATCTGATTGGTTAATTAGCTGAGTTTGGAAAATCCCACTATGGGTATTCCCCTACTTACGTCTTAAATGGGAAAAAACCCCGCCTCAAAAACCGTTTGCGGATTCTGGGCCACTGGTCCAGAATCCGCAAACGTTTTTTTTTTTATGCTGGTCCAGAAACCGCAAAGCGTTTTTTGCTCGCGTTCACCAACGATGGATCGATGGTCTGATCCGTGATGGGAACGTCGACAAAAATTTTTAAGTAAAAAAAAAAAGTGAAAAATGTACAATTTCATACATTTTTAAAAAACGTGTACATTCGACGTTCGCCAACGGGTATTTGAACGTTAAAAGTGCGATCTAGGAGTCTAAAAAAAACAGCGGATTCTGGACCACCCGACATTTTTGTGAACAAGATGCGATTTAAAACTGAATCCCCCGTTGGTAAACGTTCGTGTACGTGTACGTGTACGGTACATGTACGAAGTGGTCTGGAATCCGCATTTATTACCTACTGCTATGTTTCTGAGACAAACAATGACAAGTAATGAAACTTGAATGGCAATTTTTGTACCGTTTCGTAAGGCAAAGGATTAAGAGCGTTTATTTGATTACCCCTTTGCACATCTATACGTCAGGGGTGTATGAAGCATTTCAAACTTGAGGGTTGCGGATGGCTATAGAAGGGTACCCACATATTGACGTATATCAGTGCTGCCCGTGTGCCTTGGTGAGTTGCTCGGTGACTAAATGGTTACGGGATTGGAATTTAAACCGAAATGTCCACGATTCGGTCCCCGCCAGGCGCGACTGCGTTGTGACCTTGGACAAAGCGTTTTAATCCCGATTGTCCACGTGTGAGAACGGCGGCGTTGTGTTTTAAGGCGTACTGCACGTCGATGGTGTACTTGTCTTCAACCAATGCTAACCCCGATTGTGAGGAGGTAGTACATTGGGTAGTCTGACAGTTGCTCGTCAATGATCGGTGGTCCTCTCCGGGTACACCGGCTTCTTCCACTCGTAAAACTGTCCGTAACGAATTGGCACTGACTGGCGAAAGTGTTATTAAACCCCAATAAATAAATAAATAAATAAATAAATAAATAAATAAATAAATGTGGCTTGGTGACATGGTAGGAATACAATACACAAAGCTATGTTTGGGTCTAACTCACTTCTATATTTAGAAAAAAATGCACCTACCATATTTAATAAATTAGCTATGGCTATTTAGTTATTTATTTATTTATTGTACCTAACGCTACACCAGCATTAAGGCTATATCATGGAGTAAAAACGGTAGAAAGTAAAACATGCCATTGTCAATGACGATGGAAAATGAATGATTAACTCTTTATCCAACGTAACTGCGGAAAACTTGCCAGCGCTATTCACAAAAATCACCATTCAATTTTCATTATTTTTTTCATTTTTGTCTTAAAAATATAACTGTCGACTCCTCATTGGAACGACCTCGTTGAGCCCCTTCCAATAAGGTGTCATAACCTATGTTTTGACGCCAAAAAAATTTTAAAAAATTGTTATTCAAGATTTTTGTTTGCAAGTGTCGTCTATCTTTCGTGCTAGGTAATGGGGTAAAGATATGAAATAATTACAATAGAATGTCCAATTACATGATCGTTTCTACAAAGGTCACTGAAGAGATATGTAATTATTGCTAATGGTTGGTCAGAGGCGATGCAGCATGTTATCTGTCGCACCATCACAATCCGTCTGACACATTTCGAGTGAATACAACTCACGAAGAGAAGAGGATTTTCCACTCAGATCTGTTTATAAGTATTTTTTTTTTTTAATATTAGTTTTATTTCAGGGAAGTTTTTATTTAGTTTGTTTTGTTTATGCGTTTGGGGAGGGTCGTAGGGTGTAATAAGGAGGTTTAGTTGATAGGTTTTTCCAATTTTGCTGTTTTTGCTGTTTGTCTACCAAAGCTGTCTACCTAAGTTACCTTTTTTTCTTGTTTTTGTTGCCTTGGTGTTTTCGGTCATTAGATTCTATACAATATTTATAATCATGAGAGGTAAGTGCACGACGGGTGTTCAGACGGAGGTAAGTATGGGTATTAAGGAAGGTCTGGGGGAGGTGAGTCGAGGGGTGCAGGTGGGGGAGAGTGAGAATCCGGAGACGTGCAGACGGTGTAATATGAGGTATGGTGGAGGTCGGCCAATGGAGAGTAGTGGGGTATGTGCGAATTGCAGGGATATTTTACAGTTGTTGGAGAAGTGTGTTGGATTCGAGCGGGAGATTGATGAGCTGAGAGGGAGGTTGGGGAGGGCCGGTGTATCTGGAGTTACCCCGTTGAAGGTTACCTATGACGGTGAGGCGGAAGGCGGGTGGAAGGTCGTTGTGGACTCAAGGAGGAAACTGGGAAGCAGGAAACGTGGGGAATAATGCTTGATGTAGGGGGTGTAACTGAGGAGGGGGGTTCTAGTAGGAAATTTCGGAAGGTGGCCTCGGGACAGGGCTGCGTCGAGTCCGGAAACCAGAGTCGGCGTAAGGCTGCCAAGGTTGCTAGGCGGTGTTTAGAAAACAGGTTTAGTGTTTTAGACTCTGAAACCCCTCGGGACGAGAGTGAGGGAGAAAGTGTGGGGGGTGAGATGGTTGTTGATGATAAGCCAGACGGGGTAATGAGGGCGGTGAAGAGAAAGAGGGGGCCAGGGCTTGCAAAACGAGAGGAGATGCAGATGATATAGGAATTGGGGCCAGAAGAAGAAAATTAGTTGTAGCGGGGAGCAGCATTGTACGTGGGATTGACAATGTAGTTTGTGGTCCTGATAGTTCCAATCGAACAGTCTTGTGCTTTCCGGGGGCGAAGGTGGAGGATCTCAGGGACCGGGTAGATGGCATTGTGGCAGGGTCAGGACCGGAACCGGTAGTGGTGGTCCATGTGGGGACCAACAATATCAGGGAGAGAAGGTCAGTAAGTTTGGTGGAGTCGTATAGAGGCTTAGTCGGCAAGCTGCTAAGTAGGAATGCAAGGGTAGTCGTATCCGGGATCCTTCCTGTCCTTGGAGGTGGGGACGAACGGAACTCAAGGATTTTGGTGCTAAATGAAGAGTTGGAGGACTACTGTGTTGATCTGGGAATACCCTTTATCGACCATTGGGACACGTTTTGGGGCAATGGGAGCATGCACGGGCGTGACGGGCTGCATCTTAGCAGGGTGGGGAAACGGGTATGGGGGATAAAATTCTACGGGTAGCAGAGCCTTTTTTTGGAGAGGAGCGAGGTGGGAGGTCAGAGGCAAGTATAACTAGAGTGGACATAGGTGAGGTGAACAAGAGTGAGGGGGACAGAATAAGTTTACCAAGACTAGCGCCAGAAAACAATGGGCCCAGTAGGCGGAAGCCAATGAACCTCGGTACCCTGAAAGTGGGTTATAGCAACATCCAGGGTCTCCACCGGAAAGTAAGTGAAATTGCTACATTGATCGAGGCAGAGGAGTTTGATGTCATGGGCTTAAGCGAGACGTGGGTAAGACACGGGGAACGGGTAGACCAAGTAAGCGGGTGTGTGTGGATAGGTGTAGGGCGAACGGATGGCCAGAAAAAGGGGGAGGGGTGGGCATGTACATTAAAGAGGATTTAAAACCGTCGCTGAACACAGATCTCGAAGATATCATCACCTCGGCTGAGGTGTCAAAAGAAATTGGATGGGTAAAGATCAGTCTGAGAAACAAAAGTATTGCCCTTGGGATTGTGTACTGTGCGGTGGAGGGAAGTAAACCCGAGTGGAATGACTCGATATACTCAACACTAAGGTCCGATATCACTGAACTAGAAAACAGGGGGCTCGGTATAATTCTGATGGGCGACTTTAATGGACACATAGGTGATAAGGAAGAAGGCATCGAGGGTGGGGATAAGAAAGTCAACAGGAATGGAAGGAAGCTGTTGAACTTCACAAATGAGCTCGGTCTGAAGACTCTGAACAGGGACGCTAGCTGTAAGGGGAAACGGACCTGGGAGAGAAACGATAGAAAATCAATAATTCACTACATTTTCACAGATATTAATTTATGGAGGGAGGTGATAGGGGTAGAAGTGGATGATGAGGGCAAAATGGAGTTGGATAGTGATCACAACTTGATTATTTTGACGATGAGGGCCAAAAACCTAGAGAAAAGCAAAGGAAGCTTCAAGGAGGTTTGGGAACTCAAAAAAGGATGCCGACTGGGCGACGTTCGAAGAAAAACTGAAACCAAAGCTTGCAGCCGTACACAAGGGGGGCAGTGTCCAGAAGATGGCCGACGCCATAGTTGCCTAGTGGAGGCAGGGAAGGAAAGTGTAGGAAAGATTAGGGTGCCAACACGGGAACTTGGGTACAGAGTGAATGAAGAACTGAAAAGGGCCATAAAGGTTAGAAAAGCTAAATGTGCTGCATACAGGAGAAGTAGAAAACTTAAGGAGGTGGAAAGAAATGAGGCCATGGTAGCAAAGGAAGAATACCAACAAGCACGAAATAAAGTAAACACGATTAAAGACAACAACCGGAGAGTGCGAAATAGCAGTCTTATTAGGACGATAAGAACGACAGGGGGTCGAGTTCGAGCGTATTTTGGAAACGTGAACAAACGTAACAAAGAGAATAACCCACAGAGTATTAAAGTAGATGGCAGAGTTTCAGAAGAGTGAGATCAAATCGCATTAGAACTAGTCAGGCACTGGGAAAAGGTAAACGATAAGCTATGGGGCATGGGGAACCCACCAGAGAGTCCGAACCAGGTCGAGGAAAATCTATCGAACTCGTGTGCAGCGAAATCAAAACTGAGGAGGTGCGAAGGGTGATCTCAAAATTAAGGAATGGAAAAGCGGGAGGGGTGGGCGAAATTCCTAACGAGTGTATCAAAAATGGGGTAGAGGAACTCTTGGAAAGCCTAACTGCCCTATTCAATTTGGCCATAGAAAAACAAGAGGTCCAAAAGGAGTGGAGGGAAAGTAAAGTGACATTTATTCGCAAAAAGGGGGAAAAAGACGTCTTGGATAACTATCGAGGGATCTCTGTCAGCAGCAACATTGGAAAAGTCTTTTGTAAAGTCCTGTATGGGAAATTAGAGGAGGTGATTGAAGAGAAGGGTTTTTTGGGAGAAATCCAGAATGGCTTCAGGAAGGGAAGGAGAGTCACCGACCATCTTTTCACGCTATCCCAAATGATAGAATCCGCGAAAGCAAAAAAGAAAAAGATGTTTATGGCCTTTTTTGGATGTTAAAAAGGCATATGATAGAGTATGGGGGGAGGGTATGTGGCGCAAGCTGGAGGGTCTGGGCTTGAGGGGCAAGTTTGTTGGAATTATGAAAGCATTATATAAAGATGTACAGAGTGAACTTAGCCTGGGAAACATTACAACAAAACGTGTGCTTATGGAGATAGGCCTAAAACAGGGGTGAATCCTTTCGCCAATTCTTTTTGCATTGTACATCAAAGGTTTAGGAGATGAACTCCTGCATAACGACGAGGGGGTTGCAGTTGGTGACTTGAAGATCCCAGGGCTATGTTTTGCAGACGATGTGGTGCTAGTGTCAGAAAGCGAAGAGGGGCTAGCGAAGATGCTGGGAATTGTTGGTAAATATGGGAGCAAATGGAGACTCGAACTTAATGAAAGCAAGAGCAAAGTTATACCCGTGGGCCGCAAAGTGGACCCCACTCGAAGGTGGAGAGTGGGGGAGTTCTGCATTCCGGAAGGTAGCAGTAGATTTCTTAGTGTAGGAGAGACTAGTGATTATGAGTACCTGGGGGTAAATATAAACATCACAGGAAGAGGCATCTACCGAAACCACACAAATAAATTGATTCTGAAGGGGAAGCGAATCCTTAACCAAATGAAACTTATAGGGAGAAACAGTTCCAATAAGGTTTTCGTGGGGAAAACCATTTGGGAAATGGTGGGTCTGCCAAGTATAGCATACGGTACGGAAGTTGTACCCCTAAACCAGATAGCTGTTAAGAGCTTGGAAATCCTGCAGAACGATACAGGCCGATGGATAACAGGCTCGAGTAATGCCGCAGCGCTAGAAGAAATCAGGGGTGAGCTTGGGTGGATGAGGATCAAGGACAGGATAGACCTATTGAAACTCGGTTATCTTAATTATTTGGTAAATCTCCCCGATAGCTGATGGTGTAAATTAATGTTCCTGAGAACTTTCAACTCAAATATCAAGACGGGGTGGATGGTCCAAGTGAGGGAGCTAGTACAAAACTACTCATTGGTGATCTCGGACCTTGACGTTGGGGCAAATCAGGGTAAAAAGATCGTCAGAGAAAGGGTCATGGAGGATTGTAACCGTAATTGGCGAGAGGGGGTCAAATCAAAGAGATCTTTGTGTGGCCTGCGTGATAAAGAGGAGCCTGGTTTTGAAGAGTACCTTGGTGGGACCTTTGGGGGGTCACTGTTGTTCAAGCTGAGGTCGCGGTCCCTGGAGCTGAGGGGAAAAAATGGAAAAACAGTGAAAAGGAGTGCCAGATGTGTAACTTGGGCGTGGTGGAGACCCTGGAACACTTTCTTCTAGAATGCCCAAAATACCAGTCTAAAAGAACAAGATTCACGGGGAGTATAATGGGGAAGTGGGATGGGAGAATGAAGGACATGTGGTTAGGGGGCGACTCAAAGGAGAGGGTTAATATACTAATCGGAGAGATTGGGAAGAATGGGGCAAGGGATGTCATCAAGCAGTTCGTCTCCGAGTGTTGGGAGGAGAGAAGAAGCGCGGGAATAGGGAGGCAGTTGGTAGAACATGGGTAACCAAGGCCTTATCATACGAGAACCGCGACAAATCAGCGGCCGGCCGAAGTGTTATTATTATTATTATTACATAGATTTATTTATTTATTTATTTATTTATTTATTTATTTATTTATTTGGTGTTTAACGCCACATCACCAGATGAGGCTATACTGTGTCAATAAAAGGTTATGTGTCATAAAACGATTCCATCAGAAAGTGAAATATATGTTTAAAACATGAAAAATGAACATTAGCGGGACAGTGAAATAAATTGTGAAGACAGTAGTAAATATAGATTATTACTACAACAGTCAATTGATCTGTGTTGTATTCCGTCGAGTTGACGAGATGAGATCGCACCTACCGCTTGCGGCGTTTCGTTTGATCTGGCCGATCTCATCTCGTCATCTCGGCGGATTACAATAACACAGATCAATTAACTGTTGTAGTAATTTGTTTATTATATGACAATTAGTTTTTAAACTGATAGCAACACCTGAAAAACCCAATACAACAAGAATTATATTAGCCAAATAACCATTAACAATTTATGGAATTGGGGAAACCCAAACGCGTAATAATAGCCAACATTTGTGTCGAACATGAAATTTGAAAGCAAAATAATGGAGGCAAGACTTGAATTTCAATAGGAATCGCTTTCGATAACACAGATTCTCCTATGTTTTGTTGGATTCGCATCTTGAAAATAGTTGTTAATTGTTATTTTGAAACTGTTCAGCACGGCATTTTCAAATAGTTCTTGACAGGAATGTTTGTCAACGGAGTTTCACGAGAAGACACCCATGTTTATGTTCTGTGCTTATGTTCTATATTTATTTATAGGTTACTGGTAGAAATAGTCCGTTCAAGTGCGCCTCGCTTGAGACAGGTATGATAACGATCTGGAAGATTTGACACTCTTGTTTTCCAGAGAGCTGGATTTGCTGGGCAAACTGCAGTGGTATTGAAGACTATTTGTGGTAGTCATATAATAAACAGTGATACCACAAATTTGAATACTGGTTAAATCAACCAGATAACAAAATACTTATTGTGTACGAGGTGCAGTTAAAAGGATGAAAACAATTACAATTTATTAAAAACAATGATTTCGTTGAGAGAAGAGTGTCTGGTGAGAACTGATGCTGTAAAATAGTAAACCGTAACCGTTTTCTGTAGCCCATGTCGGGAATCTGTTTAAACGCATTTGACCACTGTGTTTAACCTCTATGGCATTCATATTTTTACTGCCCAATTTGTACATAGTTTATCCAAATTATTTCTGTTTGGCGACTAATTAAATTCCCGTTTTGTATTCTTGCGAAGTCCTTATAGCCTGCCTGCTATCATTATCTAACGATGGTTTGATGAAGTATTTTGGATTTGTCGAGGCTTTGGAATTGCTATGTTTGCAATGTCAAGCATTTCCTTAGTGATATGTTCTATTTGGTCAGCACTTTCCTCAAATTTTCCGTGTGATGCGTTTTAGAACAAAGCGACGAAAAAGTAGCCCTGTCAAGTTTTTTCTAAAGTTTCTCTGGGCTCCACTAAGGCACTCGCCTGAACCACGCTCTCCAACACAATTAAAAACCGGTCACTCCCACACAAGTCATCTTTAACCTTCAAAGAAAAATCGAGGAAGGAATGATTCGAAATTGAAAGATAACTTGACGAGTAGGAACTAGAAGTGGGATGCAGGTACATGTCTGACCCATCATTAAACAAACACAGGTCATATTTTAAAATAAGTTCTTCCACTACTTTACCTTTCAAGACATTTTTGCTATAGAAATCACTTCCCAAGAGGACTATGAGCATTAAAATTACCGACAAAGCGTATGTATTTGGGAGCTGGTGAATCAGTTGTTCAAGATCATTCTGCTAAAGCGTTTTATTTTGCGAAACATAGGTAGAACATAGTGTAACCGTCTTGCACAACGTTGCGCCTACCGCGACAGCCTGTAAGTTTGTTTGCACTGGTACAGCACTGCGCACAATCTCGATTTTAACCAAACCGGACATTCCACGAACATAAAGCTTATTTTCATTTGCCTAAGCATTATTTGAGGTAAAGTGCTGCTTAAATGCTGAATAATCTTGAGATTCGTGTCTTTAAAAGAGTTTCCTATGAAAAAAACCCAGCAGAGTTATATCTGTGACTTAAAAGACCGAGTTCATTCATCTAAAATCCCGACAATTCTTTATTGTATGATATTGTATTTGTTGTAAATTATCCATGTTTAAATGGAGAGTTAGACAGTAGATGTATGGTCGAAATAGCCCAGGTTGGTCTCTTTGGCGACTTTCTCCTCGGAGACCTATTTGTAAAAGAGCTCGGGCTCAATTGCCAGAACGTTTCGTCGATGTACTCGACGAATGCCATGTCTTGGAGACCTTCAAACCAGCAGCGTAACAGGGTACCGAACTGCCTTCCTTCTGATAATTGCTTTTGCTTTTCTTTTTTTCTTTATCAAAATTTCTTAACTGATTCTGACTTAAATTTTGTTGTTCTTATCTTTGTTATTGCTGTGGTTTGTTGTTTGTTTTTGTTTGGGTCATTCTACTGGTTTGATCTAGTGATTTCTACCTTGTTCTGTGCAGTTTCCTCTGTTTCTATTTTCTGTTTTGTCTTCTATTGTTATTGCAGCTGTTGCCTGTGTTTAAGTTAACTTTGGTTCTGTTTGATTGGTCTGTGTAACTGTAAAAAGTCTGTAGTGGGACTAGTATAGTGCCTTGTAGCCATGTATGTGGTGTTTGACATTCTACTGACTTTGTTGGTAACTTTTGATTTAGTGCTGTTGCGCATGATGGGGATGTTGAAATCGCGCCAGGCATAGATGTTACAATGTCCCTGACCTCTTTAAAACGTATTTGTTTTTCGCATTTGATTTTCTATATTGTATTTTCTTTTTGGCAGACAGGGCATTCTGTAGATAATGACATGTGATTGCCCTGACAGTTTATACATTAAATTAGTTCATTGTTGCATGGCTCATAATATTTTCGCCGCATCTGTGGCAGGCTGGTTGGCCTCTGCAAGAAATCTGGCGATGTCCGAAGTTTTAACATTTGAAACCTCGAAGTGCATTGGAGATATATAAATCCGCTCCGAAATTCATATGTCCTATTTTCAGCGATTTTAGTGGCTGTGGTGTATTAAAATTGAATATATATGTGGTTGTAGGAAACACATTGCCATTTTTCCTAATCGATATTTTTTGACCCCCCGCCCCTCCCCCCCCCCCCCCCCCCCCACTCCTTGCGAATTTATTTCTCGCATTATATCCTGTTCAGGAACATCTGTAAGCTCACGAGTTCTAAAAACACATCGGTTGTTATTGAGGAACC
This sequence comes from Pictodentalium vernedei, assembly GCA_031216915.1. Taxonomy (NCBI): domain Eukaryota; kingdom Metazoa; phylum Mollusca; class Scaphopoda; order Dentaliida; family Dentaliidae; genus Pictodentalium; species Pictodentalium vernedei. The sequence continues at coordinate 475,913,016 of CM062295.1, forward strand.
TGTGAGCTTCCGCTTTAACTTCTATATCTAAGGTTTTTTTAAGTTTTAACAAATTACACGATTGCACATTCAGTCAAAACGTCACCAGCTCCTAATCTTCCAACAATTCTGACCGTTCCAGCCATGTTATAAATCACCTTCTCCAAAGCAAAGCAAATTGGTGCTGCAAACGTTTATTTGTTCATCGTTTGAAGTAAGGGTGATAAATGTAGGTCAATTGTTTGGTGTGTGTTATCTGTAATATGATCACCAGCACCCGAATTAGATGAAAGTGTTTCCGTTGTCAGAACATATGGTAATTTTATTTTGATATTAGATGCCATAATAATATCATATACATTATTCAGAGTAAGTAGTATGGTATGTACCCAAACGGGCCGGAACTTTATAGATAGTGTCGGAACAGCTAATGTTAAATTTCCTTAGGAACAGAAGCCTTTTGCCGGAGCAACTGTTTTCCTTTGCAAAACTTCGGCCCCATCCAGCTACGTACGTACTGGATATATAGTATACTAATGTATGTATCGCAGTGATGTTAATAGAAACTGTCATTATTTCATGCAATCTTTCAGATGGCCAAAAATAATTGTTTGCGAAAAGAATGGTCTATTGACAATTGAACGACAACACAATGATGAAAATATGCAGTATTTTAATGGCGCTAGTTTCAAATATCTATCACTAATGTTTTTGATGAAAACATGTTCTCTCGACACGTATGTTGCTGGAACGGTCCATGATGAAACAATGCCGTTAATTACTGACAAAAATGTAACTTGTGATCTCCAGAACACAACAGTAGTGTCTGACGTCATTAGCGAGTGTATCCACCATGTGCCCGGATGACAGCCTGAACCCTCATCCTGATGATACAAGTGAACCTTCTGATACGGTCCGGAGGCAACTCCTGCCACTTCTCATGCAATGCAGCTTTAAAATCGACCAAATTCTGTACAGGCGGATCCCTTTCATGCACACGATGTCTAATAAAGTCCCAGATGTGTTCTAAGGGATTCAAATCGGGGCTCATTGCAGGCCTAGGTAATATTGTAATGGCGTTGTTTGAAGGCATACTCTCAACGATGTGGCCTTGCATTGTCGTCCATGAATACAGAGTGAGTAGACAACGGGTGATTGTTAAAATGAGGTAAGACAACAGAATTGAGAAATGTCCCGGATGTACTGATGATCATTGAGATTTTCACGTATACTCACCATATCAAATTTCTAATCATGTTAGAGGCATCCCCAGATCATTACTGATCCTCCACCGTAAGGCACAGTAGGTCTGGTGTTCCTGGGCACGGAGGCAGTATTTCTATGCCTCCACCCTCTCATGCGACCATCCGTGTTGTTTTTTCGTGGACAGACGCCAGCTGAAACAAACCGCTTCTTGACGCTCTCAGTTACGACACTGTGTCAGTTTTGGAATGCTTTTGTACACCTTTCAATTTCAGAATTACAGAGATATCGCCACGAAGACAGACATCCAATCAACTTGTGATGAAGACACACAGATACAGTACGTGGAGAGTGGATTGTAACTAAATCACCCGCGGAGTGGGGTTATCACCCAAGCTATAACTTTCATATTCTGTACATATGGACAAAAAACACCAGCAATGTTTGAGCCAATGGACCTCCGGGTTTAATCCGGAGGTCCACTGGCTGAAACTTTGCTTGTGCTGGTAATACTTTGCAACAAATTTGCAATTATTGCTCGGGTGGAATCCCCACTCTGCGAGTGGTTTAGTGATAATACACTCTCCACGTACTGTAGCTGGTACAGGTCTGGATAACAATGTAGTTTGCTACAACATCAGAGGTAATTGGTTTTGTCTTTGTTTATAGCCTGTGGAGTTACTTTATATTATGCTTGGTATTGGGGAAGAGTTGGCCGTATTCGTTATACCATGGGTGAATAACAACGAAACTCGATATGGAGAGGAGTTCCAGTAAGCCATTGTGACGTATTTGAGATTTACCTTATCACATAACGAAACCACTAAAACTAGCCTGTCCTGTCCACAAAAATAGCCAACACATTTTATTATTTTCAATTTTTGTATCCAGAACATCGCTTACGACTCCCACATTTGAACGAGCCTGTTACAACAAGGGGTCATAAGCTAAGTTTTCGAGGCAAAAATTAAAAAATATTGACTTATTCATAAACAGGGTTTTTTGGCAATTCTCGTCTGCTGTTCGTATTCGATAAACAGTTAATGGAATGTTAGTGAAGATTAATTCAATTTCACTTCCGAAACCAACTCACCAACACATTTCCCTAACAAAACAATTTACAAAATATTTACAACGTATGCAAGTGCAGGGGTATAGTGGTTTGGTTTGAGTGCTTTCTGTCTGTAAACTCTGGTCTTATGTTCACTATCCAAGGAAGTTCTCAAAGCTGAGAATGCCGCCGATTGACCTCCCTTCCTTGGGTTATGGCGAGAATTTGAATAGAGTGTAGGAAGATTATTCGGAAGCTACAGTTGATCTGTGTTTTGATAATTCTCGCTGGTCAGTCCCTTTCACATTTATCTATTTATCTGTTGACTTATTTGGGTTTAAGGACATCTTTGACAGCCAGGGTCTCCTTATGCCGGACAGTTTTACGGATGAAGAGGGCCAGACTACCCAGAGAGAACCAGCGAGCTACGGTCAGACTCCCCAGTATACTAACGCCGCACAAGCATGGTTACCATTGGTTGAAGATAAGTGCACCATCGATGTGCAGTAAGCCTTAGTACACAGCTCTGCCGTACCCCCACACGGGTAATCGGCATGAAGAGCCTTGCCCAAGGACACAACACTTGTACCCCTGAACGAACTGTGGGCCTTTCACGTTGAAGTTCAATGCCATAACTAATGATCCAGCGCGCTCTCTCCCATGCACATTAAATTATTATGTCATTTGTGTTAGCCATACAAATTGATAGTAACGCATTGTCCTACACCGACAATACAATCTAGCACTATTCGCAAAGACAACTCTGTCGGGTGCGCATAGGTGAACTATTCGATATCGTTCGCCCGTATACGCCCGCGGAGTACTCATTGCCAATACCCAGTAGGTAACCCGCTGTGAATCGGATGCCCGACAAACCATTTCAACAGTAAGGTTTCCTGATTAGAATTTTTCCTGTGACCTGCCCTCAATGTGAGAAATAGTTTGTTGGTGGTGGAAAGGATATTAATTAGGGCACTCTCTATATGGTGTGGAACGAAGTAAGTGTGATCACCACAACTGTACTACTGTAAGGGTATCACAGCTACTCCATTTGGTTGTACAACGTTCTTACAATTACTTTTATTTTTGTTCACTTAATATAATTTCAGGCGAAACGGTTTGTTGATAATATGAACTGCTGGGCAGGTTAACGCAGACTTCTATTTTCCTGGTCCGAGACTTCTGTTTTCACGAATTATAAGATTCGCAACATATCTGAGGAAAGAATCCACTGAAACCGTCCAGCCCCCACCCCCCAAGCCCCCCCCCCCCGGCAACCCTTCAACCATCAATAGTAATACTGAAGCGCCTTTCTCCATCGCGTGAAGTGGACGAAGATATAGCGGAACAGTTTTCATCCTAATAGAAATCAGGTATGGGTGAGCTTATGCAGTGTTTTGTTGATATGGCGCGAGGCCTTCTGTCAAAGACCATGAACACAGGAGAAGGGTTGAAAAACATGCGCAGATATGCACACCAGGGGCCCACATCAACCAGCAAATATTTTTATCAAATTTGAGAAACAAGGTGCAGTTCATTGATTTGTGGAGTATCAGAGCGCTGGTGTCGTAAACTGGGAAGGTGAGTGAAGCTCGCATTCTTTCTCTACATGCCTGGAGCGGTTGCGACTCCACAACAGCAACATTTGGGCCCGAGAAAACAAATCTGTTGAAACGTGCAGACAGCTTGAATTCAGTACAAGCCTTGACATCAACAACTGGGAATGTCAAAACAACAGTGGACAAGGTTGGCATTGCTGCTGTACAACTTTTCAGAATACTATATGGCGGGAAGACACCAGATAACCTTGAGGCATACTAAATTCATGCGGCCACACTGACACTTGGTGCGCTAGATCCCAAGAAATGGGAACTGAATTCGTTCCAATTATGACGGACCTGAAAGCAGCCCCAGATTGCCTTCTCAAATTCGTGCGATGACGATGTAAGTTAACAAGCAGACCACCATGCAACACCAGCATATATTTTTGTTGCAAGAACGGCCTGAAATATGTGACGAGTTATGGTGATTATAGAGGGATAGGATGCAACAATTGCAAGATCACGATGACACAGACAGTTTAGATGTTGAGGAGACTCCTTGAATATTGTGCATAAAAGGCCCGATGTTCAAGTTTGCTTTTCCCTTTCATCCTAAATCCCTTTCTTTTCAGGAATAGCATCCCATTAGTCGCTCGATGTGAAGGAGTTTCATTTCAAGTGGATTTTTGAAGAAAAGAGAGAACATTACACTATTTTTGGCCTCCATATTGGCAGCCATCATGGACCATCGATATCCTATACAGGCATTTAGATAATACCCATGTGTCATTTGCTGTCACTATGCCGGATAATTTACGCTTCTACTGGCAGCGATGGACCCATAAAGTGCACAATGAAGCATTTACCCCCTTTCATCGGTCATCTTGGACGCCATCTTGAATAAAACATTTTCTCCTAGCCAGATTTTTGTCGACTTGTCATATTTTTTGATGACAAAGGTCTTCTCTTTCGAATGATACCAGATTCGAAAATTTCCCAATTTATTCTAGGCCCAACTCCATAACCACCACACTAATTGGACTCAAAGGTGCTCACGAGTTCAACAAGTGAGAGAGAGACAGCTGAAGAGTCACGTGATCAAAATTGTAGTCACATGTAACATGAACTTGTGAAAGAAAATACTGTTTTCTTTAGCGTTAGCTTCTCGGTATCAAACGAGTAACTCACCACTTACTATATAAAAATATTGGCCCAAGACACGTTGTAACCGCGCACGTTTTAAAAGTATTGGCCAGAAATGCCGAAGTTCACTTCGAAAAAAAAGAAATCTTCCATTGTTAAGAGTGTAATGGAAGTAAAAATCCCACAAGCGTACAGATATAATATTTACATTATTTTTTTCATCATGCGTTGCTGATTATTAAAATAACAGGCTACAGATGAAACGTCTATCCTATCCTACAAGATCAAAAGACGGGTTTAAATGCCACTGAAATCAATTATTTTCGTAAACTTTAATACGTTATATGCGCTGTTAATGGCGAATTTTTATTTACAAATGAAGCAAGAAAATATCAAATAAATATCAAAATATCACAAAACTACGGGGAATGAACTAAGGAGATATAACAGGATAATAGTCCTTGAAAAAGTTTGCACTTTTTCTCCATGGACAGTAGAGATAACATTTAAAGGGTATTTTTCTCGTAAACTCACGCACGAGCAATCACCATCGCAGGGTTCCTGCAGACAAGGACTGATAAAATTCAAGACTATTGAAGGCCGTTTCGCGATATATTTCAGCATTTTTCAAGGCCCCACGATAGCGAAATTCAAGAATTTTCAAAATCCTCTCTTCACTTGTCCTCACTAGGACCTCCGGTCATTACCCACCCTCCACTTCCCTACAAGGGAAGTGGGAGGATGGGTAATGACCGGAGGGTCCCGGTTAGGACTATGCATTAATGGCAAAAATGTATGTTATGTTATGTTTACGGGCTTCGTCTGCATTTATATTTCAATCAAGACCTCTGACATATTTCCGCGATTTCAAGGCGTTGAGTGACTCTTAGTCAAATTCAAGACCGTTTCTCGAATCCAATGTCCCGCGGGAACTTTCAGTTTCTTGGTATGGTTACTTTATTTTAAGACAGATACGTCACAGTGTATGCTCGTTCTTCGTACGTTTTCTAGCTAATATAACAACACAGTGATAATGTTGTTTTTCACCCCATTAACCCTTTACCCAACGTAACGGCCAAAACCGGCCAGCGCTATTCTCAAAAATCGCCAATTAATTTTCAAAATATTTTCATTTTTTGTCTCAAAAACATAGGTTATGACCCCTCGTTGGAACGAGCTCGTCGAGCTCGTTCCAACGAGGGGTCATAACCTATGTTTTTGAGACAAAAAATGAAAAAAAATAGTTATTCAAGAATTTTTTTTGCAAGTGTCGTCTGCTTTTCATGTTAGGTAAAGGGTTAAGGCGTTCAATACATATAATAATCCACCTTTATTCTCCCTTACATTCAGATTCTGTTCTCTAAATGGAATATCCTTACATATCAGAACATTGTTGATGCAGACATCAGATGACCTGCGGGGCATAAAACTAGTAACAATATAAGTGTACAGTATATTAGTTGACACAACAGATACATTACTTCTATCTCAGTTACGAGATAACTGTGAACAGTACAATCCATTTACACCCATTAAAGACAATCTGTACAAGAAAAAAACATTTGATGCCGGTGCCGGCATTCAATCTCGTAATCTCCCAGGAAACAAAAACCTTCCATGAATCATCTTACCACGTGATTCACCCTTTGGAAGCAGTAAAGCACTACGATTTAGTGAAACTCCATAACATCCCTGTCTGAGCAGTTGCATTATTACGAGAAATAATAATTGTTGTCGGTGACTCCGGCGACGGGAAAATATTTTCGTCAGTGCGGATTATTTTGGGAGGTCTGTCAAACAACGCATCGTTTTTACCAAACGATATCAAGGACCGTACAGAAGGCATTGTTTTTCTCTTGGCACATCTCGACAACTTTATCGGGATTTGGGATTTACGTTTAACCCTTTACCAAACTCGAAAAGCAGACGACCTTACAAATAAAATTCTTGAAGAACTGTTTTTTTTAAATTTTTTGCGTCAAAAACACAGCTTATGACCCTTCATTGGAACGAGGGGTCATAAGCTCTGTTTTTGTGACAAAAAATGAAAAAGTAATAAAAACTGAATGGTGAATTTTGTGAAATGCGGTGGCCGGTTTTGGCCGTTACGTTGGGTAAAGGGTAAAAAAAAACATTCCGAACTGAATTACTTAAATTACGTCTGGGTCGAGCAAAAGGCTCCACCGAGACTTAATTTACTTACCTCATTTCTTTAGTGTCCCCTAGAATTCAGAACTTGTTGACAAATTCTCGATATTAAGAACAAGAGGATTTTTATTATGCTCATTCTCCATTTTCCCCCTTTTCCTTTTTCCAACACATTGTGAGGGGGCGGGAGGTGCTGATTTCTCGAAAGCTCTCTTGTATATTTCTTTGAAACTGCGGATACCTTTTGTACCTTATAATTTGAAATGGTTCTCAACTGGGCGTGTTTTTTCTACCCAAAACAGCCCAAATCTTCACAGACCAATATCTCGTGATCGTGAACGAAAAAGCGATTACTTAATTTTTTTTACAGATTTGTTGGAAATACAATCCCCAATAAAAAATCATTTTTGAATTTTTTTTATTCTGATTTTCATTTTGTTCCAAAATGTTCAGAATTGAGCTTCGAAATCGGCCAATTTGGCCAACGATGTCAGGATTACTAATATATAGAAAACCACAAATGATCTAAATATAGTAAGAAAGCAATATCCCATTACCTTAAATGTACACAAAGATTCGACTTTGTTCATAATCAGTCCAAACGAAAGTTTTTTCAGCTGCTCAGTTTCTGAATTTCGTGAGAGGATGCTCTAATTTGTTAGGTAAAGTGTCAAGTTATTACAGTTGAGAATTATAAGATACATCTGTCATCACCACTATGTTCATGTGCAAAATGTTTTATCGGAGTCTCTCTCTCTTTTCCAAGGCTATATCTCTTAAACTGTCGTCGAGATATGGCCTTAGAAACAGGATCTCAACTCTGATACACAACATTTTGCACATAAACATAGTGGTGCTGATAGTATCTCTACAAAAGCCGAGTAAATCAGTATTAAAATCACCCATCGGGCACCTCCTCAACCATTGTCATTGCAAGTTTGCTGTCAATAAATCAAGCGGTGAAAACCTTCCAGTCCGTTGGTAATGTTTTCTTTCACTCCAAATCTCTTTGTTAAGCTTATGATATCTAAAAATTGGATTCAGGTTGAAGGCTGCAGTTGGCATTAAGTCTTTGACAGTTAAACAATGTTCTCTATGGTGAAGTGAGAATTTAACTCAGCAGCATCATTTTCTGAGAAATCAAGTCAAATGAACCGTTCTGTATCCCACAAAATATAAGCGTGTGAGTCATGGTCAAATGTCGAAACGTAGGCTACTCTACTGAGGAATAAATCTATAGAATCTTCAAATGTAAATGAATAAGTAAGAAGAAATCTGCCGGAGCTATTTCGCCCATACGTCCACCAACCTCATCCCCATCCCCATCCCCATGAAAATACGGATGATAAAAACAAAACCACTATAATGCAAAGGAATTGTCGAGGTTTTAAAGCGAATTTTAATGAATTCGGCCTTTTAAGCCAAAGCCTTGCTGCTTTTTGTATGCAAAACCACTTTTAAAGCAGCCCTGGAGTCAAGATAATTCAGCTTTTAAGAAAATACTTCGTTTCATGCATGGGCAGATGGAAATGATTTTCATGTTTGCGGAATGTCCGTCTTATTTGGATACAAGATTATACATAGTGCTGTGCCTATGAAAACACATTTACAGTATATTGCGGAACGCCTAATTTTGTACAAGACGATTAGATTATGTTCGATGTATGTTTCACCAAATAAAACCCTTCAGCTGAATGATCTTCGACTACTTATTAACCATCTTCCAACTCCATACATTTTGCTAGGCAATTTTAATGCCCATTCTGAACGCCTCAAGCAGGAGAAATTTGGGGAAAGTGTTGATCAAATAGAACCTTTCACCAAGGAATTGCTTTACACTGCAAACTCCGTCACTCCTAAAACCTCGGCAATCCAAAACATTTCACCAAAGCATGGTTTGATAATGAGTGCAAACATGTTATAAAGAATCGCAAGAATGCAGAGCAGGAAGTTAACAAGTCACCAACCACACATAAATTGAAAGAAGACGACTTATAAAACAAAAAAAAGAAAAGTTTTTGTGAAACCTTTGTCTCTTAACTTAACCAGCACACACCATTAACAAAATATGGAAGATGATTAAAAAAATGAAGGGGAAGAAACAAAATTAATTCTACAATACCTGAACGATAAAAACACACTGATTACATCGAAAAAAGAAATATCAAATAAATTGGCCTGAACATTTTCAAAGCATTCGTCGTCTGAAAATTGTAATCCAGGAGGCAAAAAATTAAAAAAAAAAAACAGGGAAATCAGAAGATCAAATTTACCTCTGACAATTTAGAAGATTAAAAAATTAACCTTTGTCTTTGGAAGAATTAAATAACTCTTTGCAGAAAGCAAACGAGTCTGCCACTGGACCCGATGAAATACACTATCATCTTCTGAAACATCTGCTTCAAACTTCACTTGAGCTTGTACGGTCAGTTTTCAATAAAATATAGGTGACAGGACAGTTTCTACCTTCTTGAAGAAAAGCAACAATTATTCCCATTCCAAAGCTTTATAAAGATCACAACAACAAAAGCAATTTGCGACCCATTGCGTGAACAACCATGGGACGGATGATCAATGATCGAATTGTCTGGTTTCTGGGATCCAACAACGTGTGAATGTTTAGTGTGGTTTCGGAAGCCAGAGAAGTACTGTGGATCATTTGGTTAGACTTGAAACGTTTATAAGAAATGCCTTTGCCAGAAATGAACATGTGGTCGCAAGTTTCTTTGACCAGGAAAAGGCATCTGATACAACGTGGACGTATGAGATTTTAAAAGATCCTTTTAACATGGGGTTGGAAGGGCGTATGCCTCGTTTTCCTGACATTTTTTTAAAGTACCGCCAATTTCAGGTTCGTGTTGGGTCAAAGTTGTCTGATCCTCACGAGCAACAATGTCGGAGTTCCTCAGGGTAGTAGTTTATCAGTTACCCTTTTTCGGTTAAAATTAATAGTATCATCGATGCAATTGAGAATATGGTAGATTCTTCATTGTATATCGATGAGTTTTTAATCTGCTATAGCAGCAAAAACATGAATGCTATAGAGTGCAAACTTCAGCTGGGTATAAATAGGATTCAAAAATGGGCCACAGAAAATGATTTCAAATTTTCAAAGACAAAAACAAATTATGTTCATTTTTGTAAGCTTCGGAAACATCACCTTGATCCGGAGTTAAAAATCGATGGGAGTCCTATTAAAGTTGTCAATGAAGTGAAATTCTTAGGTTTGTTGCTTGACAACAAACTGAATTTCACATCACACATGAAACAGCTAAAAGTTAAATGTATGAGAGCACTCAACCTCCTGAAGGTTGTTGGTAGCACTGATTGGGGTGCTGACCAAAAAAAAAAAACATTACTCCATCTGTATAGATCACTTGTTCGATCAAACTTAAACTACGGTTGTATAGTTTACGGTTCTGCAAGGAAGTCATATCTCAAACCACTAGATGCAATTCATAATAGTGGTATTAGAATTAGTCTAGGGGCTTTTCGAACATCACCAATAGATTCGTTGCTTGTTGAAGCAGAGGAACCTTCTCTTCAGAAGCCCAGAATTAAATTGTCTCCCCAGTACGTATCTAAACTTTTGGCTAATGCATCAAATCCTGCTTATTACAGTATTTCAGACCCTCAAAATGTTGAATTTTTAACCGACACCAGAAACATATTCCTCCATGGGGAATTAGAATTAAACCCCACATGGAGTCTGCCAAAATTTATTTTGATTCTATAAAAGAAAACCGTAAATCACATATTCCTCATTGGCGTCTTAAAAAACCTACAGTTATTTTAGACCTAGCTTCTACCAAAAACTCTGATACAAATTCTTTGCAGTTAAAACAAAAACATGCCGAAATAAAGTCCAAGTATACATGTACAAGGGGATCTATACAGATGCATCTAAAGATGGTGACAAAGTATCATCGGCTGCTGTTACTGGTGATCATACCACCTCAATCAAAATACCGAATCAGAGTTCTATTTTCACAGCTGAAGTTAAAGCTTTACAACTCGCGCTTGAACATATCGAGAATGTACAGGAAAAGAAGTCGATTATTTTTTCCGACTCTCGTTCCTCTCTACTTGCTTTACTCAGTCCCAAGCTGAAGAACCCTCTCATTTTGGAACTTCGTGAGAAGTTAACAACTCTCATGTCTGACCGATATGATATCGTGTTTTGATGGTGATCCGGACATGTAGGTATCGCTGGTAACACCAGAGCAGACAGTGCAGCAAAACAGGCTTTAACCAAGCCTCTTACTGATTTTAACATCCCTTTCAGTGACTTCAAACCACATATCAGTAACTACAGCAAATCTGTATGGCAGGCGGATTGAGATGGAGCGACAATTAACAAGCTCCATCGCTTCCGACCAACTATTTCTAAACACTACCGTCTCGTAACCTTTGTAGAAAGGATATTGCAGTTTTGACGTGATGTCATATTGATCACACACGACTTACACATTCCTTTTTGTTAGACGGAAATATGCGACCAGAGTGTGTTCCCTGCCAGCAGGTTGGGCGTGGAGCACATTATTTTACATTGTACTGATTTTAATCCTGCTAGAGGGCAGTATTTTGCAGTTGGATCTTTATGAGAATTGTTTTATCTTACGAGCCCGCAACAAGTTATCTCATTTTTGAAAGTAATCAACCTTTTTCATGAATTTTAAAATTGTTTTTATTCTTTTAAAATTGTCATCTATCCTTATCTATTTTAAAGGTTGATTCACATAGAATTATTTTTTTGTACAACTGGTCTCACTTTTACATTGTTTCACACTCCTTAGTTTTATTCCTCATACTTCATATTTTAATGACTTTTTTTTAATAAGTTCATGGTGGATAATGGTCTTTTTTGAAATGCATACTTTCATCGCCACGATATAGCCCTAGCTGCTGATGTGGCGTTAAGCACCAATAAATAAATAAATTTGAAATATCATTTTTGACATTGGGTTGGTGGGACGTATGCCTCTTTTTATAGAAAATGTTTAAAAGGATCGTCAATGTAAATTTCGTGTTGTATTTACCTCAGGGTAGTATTTCATCAGTTACCCTTTTTCGATGAAAATTAAACGAAACAATAAACTGAATTTCACTTCCCACATAAAAAAAACTAAAGGTTAAATGTAAAAGGGCACCGAACATTCTGTAGATACTTTGTAGCATTGATTGGAGTGCTGACCAGAAAACATTATTCCATCTGATCAAAGTTAGATTATGGTTGTGTGGTTTATGGGTAGGAGAGAAAGTCATATCTCAAACCACTTAATATAGTTCATTAAGGTGGTATTAGAATTAATCTGGGTGCTTTTGATTTAAGAATATCATCAACAGATTCGGTGTTCGTTGGAGCAGTGGAGCCTCCTCCCGAGAAGCGCAGAATTAAATTGTCACTCAAATATGTTTCTAAACTGTTTTCTTATCCATCGAACCCTGCTTATCATTCTGTCTCAGCCTCAAACATGTTGAATTTTGTTAATGCACACCAGAAACGTATTCCTCCATTGGGAATTAGAATTAAACTCCATATGTAGTCCACCGCACTTGTTTCTGATGTGATTAATGGGAACGGTGAGCCACATATTCCTCCTTGACATCTGAGGAAGCCTACTGTTATTTTGGACCTTGCTTCCTCCAAAACGTTCGAGACAAATTCTTTGTTTTTGTCCAACAAAAATATATGCCGAAATTAAATCAAAGTATAGTGCATATAAAGGTATCTATACAGCTGGATCTAAAGATGATGACAGCCGTTGTTCCTGATGATCGGGCCACCTCAGTCTGAACAAACTAATAAAAACATTTATTTTCACAGCTGAGGTTAATGCTATCCAACTAGTGACTGAATGTATCGAAAATGTACAGGAAAGGATGTAAATTATCTTTTTCGACTCTCTTTCTTTCCTACTTGCTTTACTCAACCCGCAGTTGAAGAGCCCTTTCATTTTGGAACTTCGTGAGAGGTTGAATACTCTGATTTCTGATCGATATGATATCGTGTTTTGCTGCTTACCTGGACATGTTGGTATAACACCACAGCAGACAGTGAGACAGGATTTATACAAGCCTGTCACAGATTTCAAGATACCATTCAGTGATTACATGGCACATATATCAGTACATACACCAAATCTGTGTGGCAGGCTGGTTGGGATGGGGCGACAAATTGCAAACCCCATCACCCCCGACCAACTATCAATGATAAATATCCTTCAAGTAACCTTTTGCAGAAAAGATCATGTAATTGTGACACGATGTCATATTGTCATACAAGATTTACACATTCCTTTTTGTTAGAGAGCAATATGCGACCAGAATATGCTTCTTGATAGCAGGAGTTGATAGCGGAGCACACTCTTTTGCACTTTACAAATTTTAATCTTCTCAGACGGCAGTATTTAATTTTGCATCTCTTCGAGACATATTTTACAAAACAGATTCTCATAAAAAAAATTCTGTCCCTCATGAAGTTTTAATAAATTTTAAATTGTTTTCATAATTTCATTTATTCATGTCTATCTAACAGGTTGCCCTTATAAAAAAGTACCATGGTAATCCATGGTAAATCCCAAAAATACCCTGGTAATACCATGGTATTACCAGGGTATTTTGGGGATTTACCATGGTTTACCATGGAACTTTTTTATAAGGGTGATTTACACAGCATTCTTTAAACAACAGGTACCATTTTCTCATTAATGTTTTCACTCCTTAGTTTTATTCCTCATATTTCATCAACTCATTTTTATTGAAGATAATGACCTATTTTATAAAACATACTTTTCATCGCCACGATATAGCTTTAGCTACTGATGTGGCGTAAAGCGTCAATAAATAAATAAATGTTCCCCATGTTCTTTTTAGATTTCATCAACTCTCTTTTACGTCACCTAAGATAACGACCTCTTTTGGCATTCATATTTTTTATCTAACAATCATATAGATTTTGGCCTGAAAACCACGAGAAACGGTACGTATCACATAATGTGGTCCGATTCCGTATCACAGAGACGACTCATTCTGATTCCGTATCATATAGATTCAACTTCCGGTAAACACCGTGCTATGATAAATAATATCATTATATGCATTGTTATTACGCGTTAAAATAAGAAATTCAAAATTTTGACCAATTCCTACCCAATTTAAACTGAAAAACGGAAAAAAAACAGGCTTTATGTAACGGGATTGTTAGATAAATGTATTATCATGACCAAAAGCACGTCATGTAATTTGTATCAGATTCTCGGTCGTGTTTACAATCGGATCACAACTCGCCCTGACGGCCTCGTTGCGATCTGATTGTAAACACGACCTCGAATCCGATACAAATTACAGGACATGCACATGGTCATGATAAATGGAGATTATTACCATTATGTGGATGTACAAAATATGTATCGGAGTCGAGCTCCGGGTTCTAAGGGCAGATCACGACGAGTCGTTATCTACCCTTAGAACCCGGAGCGAGACTCGGATACATATTTTGTACATCCACATAATGGTAATAATAATTTTATCTTACAATATATTGGAGATAAGTCAAGAGCGTAGGCGAATATATAACGAACTATTTATTCGTACGGATGAACAAAAAGAAAAAATGGAACTCACGCGAAAGGAACGTGCTTGTATCCGCCCCCTGATACAAACGTCTGCATCAGGGGGTCGGATACACGACAGTTGCGGAGTTAATACAGACAAAATACATGTTCATTGTACGATAAAGTCCCAATATTTATCACCACGATATAACCTTAGATGCTGATCCCAAGTAGATGAATTCACTGACCCTTTTGATATCATCCCTTCAATATTGATGTCGACATTGTTGTTGGTATTTATACGAATCTCTTGATATTGATATTTTATTTTGCCAGTATACGAAAATGATACAAAGTTTACATATTGTAATTATAACATAAACATTTCCACCAAAATATTTTACACATTGTACATTTTTCAAAATAATTGACACATTGTATACTGGCAGGGAAAGGCATAGCCAAATTGGCCAAATCTTCCTACCTTTCCCTGTGAAAGAGAGAAGAAAAGAAAAGAAAGAAAGAAAACAATAAGTAGGGAAAAAGGGATAGATAATTGCAACATTGTGGATTCCACAATCTGTCTTGACGTGGTCACACTCCGACATGCGCTCATAGTGCCGCTGATGGTTAACACCTGCAAAATGTCGCTCTCTTGATTCTGCCGACACAATCCTCCAGATACCTTGGAGGTAACAGAACAATACATAGACCTACGCAGTGATTGGTGGAGGCTGAATAAGAGGCGACGTGGACGAGTATACCAGACAGCTTTTAGAGTCAACAGCTGATTTATCGTTAATCCTTTATCCAACGCAAATAACAAAGCCCGCCACACACAGAAATCACCATTCAAATTTTATTACACTTTCGCTTCCCATCTCAAAGCCGCTTGTCATGACCCCTCACCGAAGCGAGCTCCTTGAGCTCGTCCCAGTGAGGGCTCACGGCCATATCCTTGAGACGGAGAATGAAAGCTGCCGACGTAATCGGTTCATATGCCACATAGGTTAAGTGAGACAATCCGGACAATAAGGGTTCGAACAGGAGACGTCTTCAGAATAAGAGGCGAGAAGCGTTACTTTTTCTTGAATTCATTCCTATTCTCTATTTTTCTAATGTCTCTTTCTAAGTCATTCCACAGTTTTGGAAGTGCAAAAACCGGTAATTTATCAAAGGCTTCTGTTCTGGTTTTGTGTCTGCGTACGAGACCTGTCTGGCGAGTGTTTGCATTCGTTTGATTATTTACGATTGAGAAGAAGTTTGCAAATGAACCCGGAAGGTTCACATGATGCCAATCAAACAGGAATAATGTGGCGTGTAATTTGTATAAGTCTTCTAACTTCAGTATACTATCTTTGATAAATAGAGGGTCAGTGTGGGCATTGTATTTCTTGTTATTTATTATTCGCAAAGCTCGTTTCTACAGTTTGTAAAGACAACCAGAGGCTTTGGACGCACCCCATAAAGGAATTCCGTAGATGAAGTGACTCT
Organism: Pictodentalium vernedei; assembly: GCA_031216915.1. Classification (NCBI taxonomy): domain Eukaryota; kingdom Metazoa; phylum Mollusca; class Scaphopoda; order Dentaliida; family Dentaliidae; genus Pictodentalium; species Pictodentalium vernedei. The sequence continues at coordinate 475,929,131 of CM062295.1, forward strand.
GTATCAGTGTGAAATACAATGTTTTCATAACTTTATGAGGGAGAAACTTTTTAACCTTATTAAGAGCGTAATTGGCAAGTCCAACTTCCTTACAAATTTGAGATATATGTGCGTTGTACGATAGATTTTCATCAATATTTATACCAAGAAACTTTAGGGACTTCTCATTTTCCCATTTACCAACTTTACTGATGACCCGATTTTTTATAAAAACATTCTGATGAGTAATATTCCTTTCTCTTTGGCCTGGATTAAGTACCATGTATTTCGTTTTCGCTTGGTTCAATAATAAGTGGTTAGCGGCACACCAATCAGATATATTTTGAAGTTCCTCATTGAAATCTGAGACTAGGGGGTTTGTCTTTGCTCCAGACTTGTATGCAGAAGTATCATCTGCAAACGACAAGAGATTCAGTGAAGCTGAATTACTTATGCCATTTATGTATATAAGAAATAGGATGGGACCCAATATTGAACCTTGTGGAACTCCACATGTTAGTTCGGTAAGATTGGATTTACTGTCACCAAAGAAACATACTGATTCCTGTTCGTCAGGTAACTTTTGAATCAACTTAAAACATTCCCTCCTATTCCATAATGTTCTAGTTTTTTAAGAAGGGTATCGTGACTGATTGTATCAAAAGCTTTTGAAAGGTCCAGAAAGAGAGTTAAAGTGGTGTCCTTACTGACTTTGTTATTTTCCACGTCTATGTGTTTAAACAACTGCATAACTGGATGTAATGTGCTGCGATGCTTCCTGAAACCATATTGGTGGTGATAGAGAATATCAAATTTATTCAGAAACTTTATCAGCCTGACAAATATGAGCTTTTCTAAGATCTTTGAGAAGACAGGCAGAATACTTATTGGCCTATAATTTGTGAAATTATTTTCATCGCCTAATTTAAAGATTGGAATTATCTTTCCAATTTTCATTCTGTCGGGGACTATTCCTTGGCTGAATGAGATGTTCATAATATTGGCGAGTGGGCTGGCAATCGGGTCTATCGATTGTTTAAGGATACTGGATGTAATATTCTCACAGTCCTGACTTGTCTTAGACTTTATTTTGGTTACGATATTAATAATTTCAAAAGACGACGTTGGTAATATAAACATACTATCTAGCAATGGAGATTTCATGAATTCAGAGAAAGATTTTCAGGGGGTCGTTATTCGTTTTGAAGTCTCATTTCCTATGCTTGCAAAAAAATTATTGAATTCGTGTGCGATTTCATTGGGTGTGTTTATCTTTTTGTCACCCAGATTAAAAAAAGAGGGCAATTTGCATTTATTTTTACTTCTATTTATAGCGTTATTCATAATTTGCCATGTTCTTCGATGTTACTTTTATTTTCTAAGAGAACCTTTTCATAGTACATTGATTTGCTTTGTTTTTTTAATTCTGTTAAAAAGCCGACAGTAATTGTTGTAGTTCCTGACATTAAATTCTGTGGGACTCTTTATTTTTTTATTGAAAAATTTAGTCTTGTTATTGGGTGAGATTAGGAGACCTTTCGTCATCCAAGGCTGTCGCTTTATGTATTTCTTAGTTTGTTTGTGGCTTTGCACTGAGAATGCGGATTCAAACGCATCCAGGTAAATGTTTACAAAGTGTTCATATGCAGCATCCGGACAGTTGGATTCCATAACCGTTGCAAAATCACATTGGGACAGCAATACGTTGAAGTGTTCGGTACTCGTGGAATATATTTTTCTGGACACAACTGTTTTTGTGCTATCTATTGGCGTATTAGATAATTCGGCATAGAAAATTCCAAAGTGATCGGATATATAGGTGAGAATTATGCCGGATTTGAAAGAAGAGTTTGTTATTTTGTTCGAAAAAAACGTGGTCTATAATCGTCGCAGAATGATCGGTCACTCTAGTTGGTTTGGTGATGACCGGCATTAATCCCTCACTAAACATTAAATCAATAAACTTATCTGTTTTGGGGTGTGAAGCCACTTTCAAAAGGTCAATATTAAAGTCGCTCATAATTAATGATGTTTTCTTTTCCTTGTTGAGAATGTCAGTTATGTAATTAATCTTTGATTGGAACAGCTCTATGTCTGCTTTGGGGGCCGTATTTGGTCGATATATTACTCCAATAATTCTCGATAAATTATTTTCCTTTAATTCTAGAAAAATTGACTCAAACACATGCGGTATGAAAATAGAAAGGTCTTGTCGGACACTGAAGTTCGTATCCTTTTTTATAAATAGTCTCGAGTCTTGGCTGTGTTAATACTTAGCCCAAGCTGGCTAGCATAATGGTTCAGCCTGTTTAACTTGGCTTGGATAAGGTCGTATTTGAAGGAGAGTAGGATATCGTCGGCAAAATCCAGATCATCTGATGATGAGAATAGGGTCCACTTGATACCTCTAGATTGGTCATTTGTGGGGTTTCCATTATCCAGTCAATAGTAATAAGGAAAAGTATTGGTGATATGATGCAGCCCTGTCGTACTCCATACTCTACAGCAAACGATTCTGTGAGGTTATTGTTGAGGATCACAGCACATTCAAAATCCATGTAAACGCAGCTGATAAGCGTCACAATCGTTGTTGGTATTTCACAGGACTCGACGATCTTCCACAAGGTGTCTCTATGTAAAGACCGAGACCAAGATCCGCATCTATAACAGCAATGTGAAGGCCATCCTTCTCCATGGAAGTGAGTGCTGGAGGGTCACCAAGACTGATATGGAAACACTGTCAAGTTTCCACCATGGGTGCCTTAGGAAGATCAACAAAATATTCTGGCCAAACAAGATTTCAAACAAAGACCTCCTTTAGCTCAGCCAAGCAACATGTATCGTGGAAGAAATCAAGCAGAGACGGCTGAGATGGTTATGTCATGTACTAGGGATGCCAACATCAAACATAGCAAAGGTTGCTCTGAGACGGGCGCCACAAGGAAAGAGACCAAGAGGCAGACCAAAAATACCTGGCGCAGAACAGCGGAGTCAAAACTTAGAGAGATGTTATCGTCTGCATTGAAGTAAGGTAAATAATAAACAGTAAACAAACCAGCGACTGACATTTTTTTGCTCAATTGTTACGAAGAAAGCCATAACCATGGGTGACGAATATGGCATGTTTAGCATGGGACATCCACTGGAAATAATTAGGCCCCAGATTACACGGAGACACAAATGACTACTATGTATCACTTTCAAATAAACAAAACTCGTGATTTAAACGATTGTCAGATGAACAATTGAGTACGTTTGATGACCGTCGATAATCGTGGTATAATCTAAAAATACGGCGTTGAAGCCGACCAATGAAAGAACGTTCTATGATTTGATTGACGTGACCCATATTTGTCACAGCTGCTGTGTCCACTGAAGAAAAAATTAATTATTTTCGTTTAAACAAACGCTGGTTATAAACTTTATTGATCTTTTCCGATATCTCTCTTTTAAACTATAAGCATTACCTGTTGTTTCTGTTCGGGCTATGCGATATAAACCGAAAATTCTCAGCTCAAGCTTAATCATACCTCGCTACGCGTGTTATGAAACTTGTGCTGAGAATTTTCGGTTTATATCGCAAAACCCAAACAGAAACAACAGTCAATTCTGAACCCGTTGAACACTAGAAGCCGCTTTACGGCCTAGGAACGCGATGCGTCATACTTTGATTAAGTAGGAAGGCTGGTAAGTGAATCTGTGGGCAGACCTAGAGGCTGCACGTTGAAAATATTAATTGTCTACCCCAAATATGAACTCTTCCAATTGCTGCCATTTAACTGACAAGGAAAATACCACCAGAGTTAAAGGGTTAAATCACCTGTTACTTTATCAAACTACCATGTATAACCTTGCGATTTTCGTATTCCGCAGGTATCACTAGAACCTAGTGCAACATTTACATTGTTATAATAGTACTTAAATGTTTAAGCACAGAATTTACACGAATCTCTGCACATTACAGACCAACCTCACCCCCCCCCCCCCCCCCCATCACAAAAAAACCCAAACATTTTGCCCACAGATTACAGTTTTTCTACATTCTAATCATTCAATGTTTATACCAAAAATTCACAGTTCAAACATTAAACTAAAATTTGAAAAACTATCCGAATAATTCTGTTTCTTCTTGCAGGATTAATTGGACATAATTGTAGTGAACCTTCCGGTTGCGTTGTCCCAGAAGCTGAGTGCAGGAGTGAAGGAGTGTGTGGCTGTGCTGCTGGATATAGCTTTCAAAGGAGAACGCAAACATGTGAAACGGGTAAAATACAATAATTCAGCCATATCAATGTGTGTGAATAGATATAAATTGCGGATTCTGTCTCAGCAAAAATGCGTTTCTGGCTCACAATGAGATTTCCATTGAAACATTTTCTGGCTTTGCTTAAATCGGACTTGGTCAATTTTCGCCTGAGCTGGTATTTCGTCTCAGGTTAATCCCGAGGAGGTGGGACTGAGGCGTAATGGCATCAAAAACTTAAGTTTTAGGGAGTTAGTATGTCACATATCATTTTAAAGGTCCTGACTTGAATATTTCGAAAATGAAGTAATTGCCCCTCCCCGAGGGGTGGGGCTGAGGGGGCATCAAAATCTCAAGTTTCTGAAAGATAGTCATGTGATATATTTTAAAGGTTTTGACGCCCGTAGTCCGAATATTTGGTATTTGCCCCTCCCGAGGGGGTGGGACTGAGGGGCATAAAACCTCAAGTTTTAGAAAGATAGTCATGTGATATATATTTTTAATGTCTTGACGCGTATATTCCGAATATTTGGTGTTTGACCCTCCTCCACGGGGGGAGGGTTGAGGGGTAAGGACATCAAAAATTGAAGTTTTAGAAAATTAGGCGTGTCATATTATCATTTTAAAGGTCTGGACTTGAATATTTCGAATATGGAGTGACCGACCCTCCCCAAGGGTGGAGGTAAGGTCGTCAAAACCTTAGGCGATGCGAACGACACACTCTTCAACATGTGACAATGTGTGAAAACGTGTACATTTTTTAAGCTTTTTTTAAAGTGTTTCATAAAAGGATTTCATTGATTTGGCGGTAATGTCTCGTATGTGAAACAGAGTCCAAATTGACCGAAACTGCAAAAAACATTTATTTTTCCGTTGGTGTTTTCCAGTGTCTCTTCGTCGGATGTGATTGATTCGATTGCAACCGCATGATATCTTAGTATATTTCAATCAGTCTGTGAAAGACGAATACAGCTTTATGTAGTGTGCCTGTTCGACGGATGTAGTTGATTCTACAGATTCGAAGGAGATCTATCGAATGAGAGAGGCGATTTTCAACAGCGTGGCATGCTGCAGTGTAGCTTGATACCAACTCAAAGAGAGAGAATCCAAACGAGATGAGTGAAAATATGATGATACATTAAACTGTCTGATGAATCCTCTCGGGAAGGAAACCCAAAACACTAACGCGGCTTCTTCACGAATACATTTTGAGGAAGCTACACATCCCCGCACACAACTATTTTATTCGTTGACCAGAAGCGAGACACTACTCGCAGAACTCATTAACTTTTTTGAATATAATATTAAGTTGACGAGTCGTTTGAAGGGGAATGATTTTTGACAAGAGGGATTCGCGAAGGTATTGTGACAGAGTAGAGATCTTACTACTTCCACATTTCAGTGGAGTTGAATATGACAAACATTCGGCAAGTGATTCGTGAACGTACTGAGATGGAGTGATTTGGCTGCAATTACTACAATATTTAAGGAGAGTGAGACATGCCAAACTTTTGAGCATGTGAGATTCGTGAACAAACTGTGATAGAGAGGTCCAACTGCTATCACCTCGACATTACGGAAGAATGATACATGACAATACTTTCGCGCAAGTGATTCGTGAACATACTGTGATAGAGAGATTCAACTTAAAAAACAAACACATTTGCGAAAAATACCAAATCTTTTATCGGCCATAACTCTGATAAGACAATGGCGAATAACACCGTCGTACCTGAGGCTGGACAACGGTAAGATACACTGCATACCAAATACGATGTCATTCCAGCAAGTATTTTAAGAGTTATCGAGTTTAGAAAACTCGATAGTCACAAGCCGACTGATGGAGAAAAAAGCCCAACAAACACGAGCAATATGAGATAAACTACAGAGTTTTTTGCTAATGGAAAAAGCGTCATTTACCTTGCACACCTGCAATGGATTTATATAGAAGAAGAAAATAATGCACATTACGCCAAAATCTCAAGTTTTAAAAAGGCAGTCATGTCACATTTCAAATTAAAGGCTTCGAGGCACAGAGTTTGACAACGAGGCGATGTACTCCCCCAAATCTGTGTGGATGGGTCTGGAGATACAAGAAAATAGTAAACAGTCTATAATAATAATTTATAAATATTATAAGTTATGTGGCTTTCAGTGGGCGGATATGGTGTGATATAAGGCTCAGCAAGATCAATATTAGGCTCGGCCGAAAAGCCTTATATCACACTTGCTGAGCCTTATATCACACCATATCCGCCCACTGAACGCCCCATAACGTATTTATTATGACAGTCCTTTGAAAGAGACACAACCATAAGTGTACTCAGATACCTAGCGCAAATGTTCTGTCATCACTATCAGGGAAGTTCCCGGTTTTACGTCATGTGAAGGTCACGCTAGTAGCAGGCGCTGAAACAACGGAGTTTTCTTCTCAATAAACAGGAATTTATATTAACAATTCACAACTTTAATTCGGTGTCAAGTACTGGAAAAATAAAACAACTGGAGCAAATGGATTAACAATTGTTTCAAGAAGGTAAGTGGGAACAGTTGCATTCATTATTTGTTGTTAATGGTGATATTAATGTTTCCGACTCGGCAGTTCTATACGAAACATGTCGTTTTAGTGGTTTATTTATTGTATTTATTTACATTTGTTTATTAAAATTTCTCAAAGACTGGAAGAAAGGTATTATAGTTGTACGTTGCTCAACAGACACAAATGCGAAATTATATGTTATTCGTCGAACACGCGAAATTAGGAAAAACATCGAAGCGAGCGCTGCACAAAATGTCGGAACTAACCGTATATAAGTTATATATACGGTCAGCTCGATGATACACAGTCTCATATACGGTCACTAGATAATGAAGCTGATTGGTCAATAACAATTACAGGCGTAATAAAATAACATATTGAGCTCCGCTGTGTCAATCGTCTGAATTTTTAGAATGAAAAAAATTCCTCCAGATTTTTAAGTGTTCCCATCACGGGTCATTAAACTAATTACCACCCACTGTGTAAGACAGCGTTTGAACGGATACTTTTATTTTAATGCGCGTTTTATTATGTAACCTGAAATTATTATATTAGACACATAATACTGGCGCTGAAACGGTTAAGGGGGTTTTCTTGATAGATTAATCACGTAGATTAACCTTGGTTAACCGTTTAATCACTTGTCCAAATAGATATCTGAATAATTGCCATACCGTTGGGGATTTACAGCTTGAACCAACCCTTTATCCAACGCAACAAACAAAACCAACAAGGCCTATATACAAAAATCTCCATTCAAATTGATTATGTTTTCAATTTTTGTCTCAAAAATAGCTTATGACCCCCTCATTGGAACGAGCTCGTTCCAATGAGGGGTCATAAGCTATGTTTTGAGACAAAAATTGAAATTTTTTTAGTAATTCATGAATTTATTTTGTAAATATCGTCTGCTACCTGCAATGAGTAAAGGGTTAAGACTGACAATTTCCAGTCACTGATACAAGTATGTCAGCAAGTAACTTGCATGCTTTACTCTGTCTCATATAATTGATGTGAGTCAGTGTGACAATGTTTGCCTGTTTTGGAGCAAGTTTGTTCCTTTGTTAACCCATGTAATACAGTAGTTCAAAAGTAACGATTAATCGATCAGTTATTTTTTGGATCGATCAACATGTTGAACATTGATTAATCGATTAATCGGTTAACTGTTTCAGCTCTACATGACTGCATTTTTCCTCATTATAGACGTGTTTCAATTTACCGTTTTCCTCGCCACGATATAGCCTTAGCTGCTGATGTGGCGTTAAGCAACAATAAATAAATAATACATGACTGAATAAGAATTATAGATGTCCATGTGGCGAGGTATTTGTATTGAAAACAAACAAAACATTCGATATATTCGTCCAAATAAAGCTCAAACAGCACAGAAAAAATTAAAAGGAACTGGAATTTTAGAAATGTCAAGATACTTCCATGTATTGCATGAAAGTATGAAAAGTGAATGATTTAAACAAAACTGCTTTGCAGTCCGTCGCCTTAAAATGCACCATGTGGCGTGCTAGTAGGAAATTTTAGAGTTTGGTGCATTTCTAGTTGATGCGAAACGACGTGGGGATGTTCTGGGATTGTCACCTTAATGGGATAGTGCCACTAAAGGCTTGTTATTCGCTGTTACTGGTGCAGGGAAGCGACTAAGTAAAACTAGTATCTACAAGACCATTATTAGCGGGCTCCAACGCTGCCCAAATCCATTAGATGATCGCCAGAAGTTAAAAGTGGACAGATTTCGCGGCAGGATTAATGGCGGAAAATGAGTAAATAGGCTAAAAGACAATGAAGATGATGAAAATAGTAGCGTCGGAAAAAATAAAATGCGTCCAGGCTGCAGAGTGCAGACAGTGACGTATCTCTGTCGAGGACAGTGACGTATCTCTGTCGAGTGCCTCGACCGCGTGGATACAACATGGATCGAGTGGAAACCGAGCTGACGATTCGTCCCTTCTGTAGAATAGTTTGAATTTGAAGTTCTGTTGAGACCGAGAGGTCTATACGTGCATCGTTGTTCGATTCAGAATGTTTCCCGGGGGACGTGCTCGGTTTTTGTCCAGTCGGGCATGCAATCAGTAATGAGGGACCGAAAAGAAGTAAAAGGATGACCCGTAGTGCCGTGTAATAGCACAGTCACGCTCCATTTTTTTGAATAACCGGTGGTTATTCCCGCGTATGTGAAACGGGGTACAGGTTTCGCCGACAAACTGGATTTGACAAATTCCACATTGAAGTAGGTAGATCACATTTGAACTTTTGCAGGTGCCGCGGCAAAAGATGCTAAAATAGTACTGGTGCTGTTGAATAATCCGATGTAGGCATCATTGTGCACGTTTTACAGCCATTTTGTCCACCGGATTGGCTGACACCAAGTTCCGAATTGACTGGACTGAAGCTGGCACGAACAAGAATGTCGCGAATGTTTTTTGGACGCTTGAAAGCCAGGACAGGAGGCTTGGAAAATGTCTGGGATAAGGCTGGATCATTCTCAACAAGCATGCAGTGTTTCGAAGTATGTTCGAAAGATTTGAAAGATCTGAGTGAAATGTTGTGACAAAAGGTATGCATGTGTTCTGTGTGGGTGGGCGATATCGTAACGGATCGTCCAGTGTTAGTGCATCAGCTTCCCTAATGGCACCGTCAACCCGTTCTTGATTGTAGGTACGGCTTACAAAATGAGACCGAAGATCAGAAAAAGAAGCATCCTTGTCAGCAGGCTCAGAACAGATTCCCTTGATTCTGACAGCGAGACTGTATTGAATGTTTTTGACAATGTGCCTAGGATGGCAAATAGATGGAAGCAAATATTGGTGTGAGTCTGTAGGTTTGCAATATAAGCTTGTAAACATGTGATTATTGTCAATGCGTGAGGTGGTATCAAGAATTGTGATCCTATCCGAAGAGATTTCTGTAGTGAATTTGATGGACTGGTAAAGTGTGCTGCAGAAGGAGATAAACTCCAAAAGATCAGATTTGGTTCCACTCCACTTTAAATCAATATCATCATTGTACCTGAGCCAAGATGTGGGCGAGAATAATAGCGAGGAAAAAGAGAATGAGCTTCTCAAGACGACCCACAAAATGTTGGCATAAGGCGGAGCCATGCGCATGCCTATGGCCGTACGACTGATCTGAATATAATTCACGCCATTGAATTGAAAATTGTTCAATAACTTCAGAACAAGTGTGATATGATCTACAAGGTGCTCTGTAGGGGGGGGGGGGGGGATCTAACCATGAACGTGTATCCAACGCCCCCCCCCCCCCACAGGCTTAATTCCCTTCACCATGGAGTATGTTTGTGTACAAGGAAACTACATCCATCGTGCACAGGAGAGTGTCATCTGGGAGCTCACCCAGTTCGTCCGTTTTTCTGAGGTAGTGAGTGGTATCTCTCAGATGGGACTGCAAGTTATCAACGAGATTTCGCAGATGGAATTCAACAAACTGAGAAATTTTTTCAGTGGGGTGGTTGTTACCAGAAATGATAGGGCAACCTGGACTCCCTGTTTTCTGAATTTTGGGTAGCAGGTAGAACCTACCAGCACGGGGTCTGTCTGGCTCCAAATACTCACGAGTTTCTTCGGAGATATGCCCCTCTGAACAAAAGGATGTGATGGTTTCAGATACTTTCTGAGAAAATTTATTGGTAAGATCACGGTCTAGTTGTTGGTAGAATCTGATTGATATCTTTCAGCTTCAGCTATGCATGTCGACCTATTCATGATGACCACTGAGACGCCTTATCAGCGGGTTTGATGACAATATCTTGTTGGAGTAAACTGTGTAGCACTGATCGTTCTTGTTTTGAAAGGTTGCCGTGATGTGCAGAGACGGGGAGCTGTGAGATCTCCCTCCCGACCAGTAGCCTAAATATAAGCATCAGGGGCTAGTGTGTTTGCTTGGAAGTGGCTCCCATTTACTTTTCAAACGAAACGGATTAGGCGGAACAGCAATGTTTTCTTCATTAATTAATGAAGCTCCGGTATACCTATATATATTCACCTGCAATGAAGAAATGAACCGGAGTGGCTGCTGTGGAACGTGTAGTCTGCATGTTTGTTTTTCCTCAATCGACTAATATATTGGTGTTTAAAGTCACTTTCGAACATCTAATGACCACTTATAGCGTGTGACTGTAAAAAATCAGAAGAATGAAAGACAAAACGAAAATATCTGATGTGTGAAGTTAAATGAAGAGAGTGTGACGTCATGTAATTCCATCGTGTATGATAAGGGTTATCGCCTAAAAAAACAAACACATTGGAAAAAATGCATTGTCCATAAAACAAGAAACATTTACTCTGATACGACAACGGCACAAACAACATCAAATTTATGGAAGGGGGTCAGCAGACATCGATGAGATACATTGACCTATCGAAGATGATGTGTCATTCCACTGATTTATTTTTGTTTTTTTTTAATGTTAAATATCATTCTGAGGAGTGAAGTTGAATCAAGAAAGTGTGACGTCATGTTCCATCGAGTATGATAAGAGTTATCGCGTAAAAAAGAAACACATTTATGGAAAAAATTCCAAGTCCATAAAACAGGGAACAATTTACTCTGACAACAACACGGCATCAACAACATCAAAAGTTAGGGAAGGGGTGATAATATATACCGAGTCAAAAAATAAAGCATAATAGAAACAAAATGTGAAAAAATTGCATAAAGGATGAAATATAATAGTTCTAATGTTGCGAGTGTGTGGGCATTAGATCAAATTTCGATTTCGGGTGTGTGGTTTACGATTCTGCGACAAAGTCATACCTCAAACCACCTGATGCGATTCATAATAACAACATAAGAATTAGCCTGAGCGCATTTATAACGTCCCTAATCGATTCCATGCTTGCGGAGAAAGGGGCGCCTTTTCTCGAGAAGCGCAGCATTAAACCTCCACTCTGTTGTGTTTCCAAACTGTTGGCTCGTCCATCAAACCCCGCTTATAATTGCGTCTCAGATCCTCAAAATGCAGAATATTTTAGCAAACATCCGATACATATTCCTCCACTGGGAATTAGAATTAAACCCCATAAGGTGTCCGCCACACAGAGAACCGTAAAATTGAAGCTTTACAACTAGCGTTTGAACGCATCGGGAATGTACAGGAAACGAATTCGATTATATCTTCAGACTCTCTTTCCTCTTTACCAGCTTTACTCAATCCTAAGTTGAGGAACATTCTCGTTTTGGAACTTTGAGAGACGTTAAATACTCTCATATCTGACTAATATGATATCCTGTTTTGCTTGTTTACTGGGCATGTCGATATCTCCGCAGACGGAGCTGCGAAACAGGCTTTAAACAAGCCTATCGCTGCTTTTAAAATCGCTTCCAGTTATCACAAACCGCATATCCATAAATACATCAAGTTTAAATACATTAAGAGTAACTGTTTTGTATATAATGTTGTTAATTTGTAGAATTCAATAGTCTGGTTCCCGACTTAGAAAGAGATATGACTGCTGCCGTCATTGCTTGTAAATAAATGTTTAACCCTTTACCTATCATGAAAAGCAGACGACACTCGTAAAAGATATCTTTGAATAACTATTTTTTGCATTTTATTGTCACAAAAACATAGGTTATGACCCCTCATTGGGACGAGCTCGACGTATTCAACAACAATTAGTATATAAATACATAAATTCATTACCAAATCAAATGAAGCCATTAGTTTTAATGCAGAAATTCGTATTCTGATATTATATCCAATTACGTTCCTTTGCTAAGCGAGCATAATTTACAATCCAAAGGTAGCATGGCAGTAAAATGTGGACATGCATACCGATAATTCTGGTATAAATATTATTTCATATATCGAAACATTTTTTTTAGTTTTATCGAAATAATTATTTCCTTAAATTGAAATGATATTACTTTATTTCGAAGCAAATTGTTCGTTATTTGAAATAGTCGAAATAAAATTTCTCTTTACAGAAATAAGACATCGCTATTTCCCAATATAATTTCATTGATTTGAAATAAAATAAGATTGAGTATGTCACTTCCCAGGCTCCATAGAACTGGTTTGCTAATCGTGTAAAGTTGGAAACTGGAGCAAGTAAACAACCGCTTGTGGTACAAGTTGAGCATTGATTTCTCGTTTCGCTTATCGACAAACACATTAATTTATGTAATCTTTAAGTGGAAAGCAAGTGAGCGAAATGTCGCGAGAAATGTCAATGGAGCTAAATATTCCCAAGTCATACATTAATTACACTCTACATTCGGAAACAATAGAATTGTTGAAGGGCCTAGTGGGTTTACCTGTGGCGAGGCCTCTGAATAAGGAAATAAGTTTTGATGGCCAGGTGTGGGATGAACGGATACCAGTTGATGGAGTTCCAGATATGTTTTATTCATTTCCATTGTTGATAAATACATGTACTTGGGTATATTAGATTTTTCAGCGAAAGTGCATTTCGCCAGAACCTATTGTTTTTTTTTATACCTCCGCGACGAACAGTCGGAGGCATATTGTTTTACCCCTGTCCGTCAGCATTTAGGGTACATTGTTTGTCCAGTAAACTCCTCTCGCAATTTTCAAGCTAGAACTTTTTAGCTCACCTGACTGAAAGTCAGGGTGAGCTATTCTGATCACTTTTTGTCCGTCGTCTGTCGTCCGTCGTGAAGGCGGTGTTTGAGTATTTTTCTCCCAAACCACATGAGTTATGGTAAAAAGGGGCATTTGGGTCTTTCTTCAAAATGGGTTTCTGCTCATATTAAGGAGGGGTGGGGCCAAAATGCCTCAATTTTTAAAAAAATCTTCTTCTCATGAACCAGCTGTAGCAGACACTTGATATTTGGTACACAGCTTCCTTTCGCGGTGTAGACTCATGTTTGTTCAAGAGAAGTTCGAGGCCAATATTTGTCGTCGTTTCGGGAGGGACAAGAATGTTTGCCCCGCCCAAAAGTTCTATTTTCCAAATGTTTAAAATAATGCAGTATGAGGAATATTCTTTAAAATCTTCTTCTTCAGATCCACCAATCGGATTATTTTGATATTTGGTATGCAGAATCCTTGGAGGGGGATGGGGGGGGGGGGGGGATTCATGTTTGTTTAAGCCAAGTCTTTGGGTTCATATTTGGGCTCCCTGTGGCGTCCCGAATTATAACTTAGTTCAATATGAGGAATTTTCTTTAAAAATCTTCTTCAGATCCAGCAGTCGGAATGTTTTAATATTTGTAATACAGCATCCTTGGGGAGGTGTGATTCAAGTATGTTCAAGCCAAGTCTCTGTGTTCATATTTGGGCTCCCTGTGGGAATCCGAATTGTAACTTAGTTCAATATTAGGAACATTCTTTAAAAATCTTCACATCTTCAGATCCACCAATCGGAATCTTTTGATATTTGGCATGCAGAATCCTTCGGGGGGGGGGGGGGGGGGGGGGAGATTCATGTTTGTTAAAGCCAAGTCTCTGGGTTCATATTTGGGCTCCCTGTGACTGCCCGAATTATAACTTAGTTCAATATGAGGAATTTTCTTTAAAAATCTTCTTCTTCAGATCCAGCAGTCGGAATGTTTTAATGTTTGTAATACAGCATCCTTGGGGAGGTGGGTTTCAAGTTTGTTCAAGCCAAGTCTCTTGAGTCCATATTTGGGTTCCCTGGTGGGAGACCGAATTGTAACTTAGTTCAATATGAGGAACATTCTTTAAAAATCTTCTTCTTCACATCTACCAGAAAGAATCTTTCGATATTTGGTATACTGTATCGTTAGGGAGGTGAGATACAAATTTGTTAAAGCCAAGTCCCTGGGTTCATATTTGGGCTCCCTATGGGAGCCCCAATTATAACTTGGTTCAATATGAGGAATATTTTTTAAAAATGTTTTTTTTTTTTTAGATCTACAGGTCAGAATGCTTTGATATTTAGTCTGTGTGAAACACACAGACTATTGTTTTTGCACGGTTTCTTTTTCTTTTTTTTTTTTTTTCTTTTTCTTCTTCTTCTTCTTCTTCTTCTTCTTCTTCTTTTTCTTCTTCTCCTGTCTTCTGTCTTGTCATCACTTTTTTGTCCGCAAGATAACTCGAAAACGAATTGCCCTATCTCGTTGATTTTTGGCATGCTGATAGACAGCCACAAGTTCTCGGCCACCTATGCTGTTCAGATTCCTGGGGTATCAGGGGTGTTTGTAGGGGTGTTTTGAAAGTGAGTCACGCCCATATCTCAGGCGTGGTATGACCTACAGCATGATATGACGTATGGACCTGGGACCAACACCAAATGAGTCGACACTCGATGGAGATTCAAAATATGGGTCAAGGTCACAGAGGTCACCTAGGGGTCATTAAGTGCATTTTTCATAATTGCTAGAAATCACATTTTTTGACCCTCCTAAAACATTCCTGACATAGACACATGCATTTTGACGTAAAAAAAGTGGGCGTGGCCAAAATTTTTGAAAGTAGGTCACGTTCATATCTCAAGCATGGTATGACGTATGGATCTGAGACCAACACTAAATGAGTCGACACTCGATGGAGATTCAAAATATAGGTCAAGGTCACGGAGGTCACCTAGGGGTCATTAAGTGCATTTTTTATAATTGCTAGAAATCACATTTTTTGACACCCTAAAGCATTCCTGACATACACACATGCATTTTGACGTAAAAAAGTGGGCGTGGCCAAAATTTTTGAAAGTGGGTCATGCTCATAGCTCAAGCATGGTATGGCATATGGACCTGGGACCAACACCAAATGAGTCGATACTTGATGGCGATTCAAAATATGGGTCAAGGTCACCGAGGTCACTCAGGGGTCAATGAGTGCATTTTTCATAATTGCTGGAAATCACATTTTTTGACCTCCGAATGCTTCCCCAAAATTCAGATGTGCATTTTTTCATGATAAAAGTGGGCGTGGCCAAAATTTTTGAATGTGGGTCACGGGACCAACACCAAATGAGGCGACACTCGATGGAGATTCAAAATATGGGTCAAGGTCACCGAGGTCACTCAGGGTCAATGAGTGCATTTTTCATAATTGCTGGAAATCACATTTTTTGACCTCCAAATGCTTCCCCAAAATTCAGATGTGCATTTTTTTCATGAAAAAAGTGGGCGCGGCCAAAATTTTTGAAAGTGGGTCACGCTCATATCTCAAGGATGGTGTGATGCATGGACCTGGAGCCAACACTAAATAAGTTGACACTTGATGGAGGTTCACAAATGTGGGTCAAGGTTACGGAGGTCACTTGCGGTCATTGAGTGCATTTTTTCAGAATTGCTGGAAATCACATTTTTTGACTCTCTAAAGCATTCCTGAAGTCCATACATCCATTTTTACATAAAAAGTTGGTGTGGCCTAGCTGTTGAAGTGTTGTTAAACCTCAATAAATTAATAACATTCATAGACTGTCTTCTATGCACTTTTTGTCAACATGATAACCCAAATACAATCAATCCTATCTCAATGTTTTTGGTATACTGATAGACTGCCTGCCATTGGTATTTGGTCATCTATGATTTGGAGGCATGTGGGGCCTTCGGGCTCTAGATGTTAAAATATGTTTACAACATTTACTGGGAAATGAGTTAGCTGAAGCAGTAACCATTATCTAAAACAGAAATCCCCAGAGAGAAAGCTGAGATAGAATTCTTTGTTACATTGAACAGCACTGTATATTTATGTTGTATCATGTTACAAAACTTCAGTCTCAGTCATTGAAGAGAGAGAGAAGCCTTCACTTTTCAAATCATTTTTTTTAAAAAATCTATTCTCAATCATAACTCAGGATCGAGAGGTTTTGGGATGGAGTGGTGTGTGGCTTTCTCGAAACACCTATCACAGTTACAAAGTAATAAAATGGAATATTTGAATGGTCAGATTTTAACCCTCTTAATACTTCGATGTGAGTAAAAAAATATCTTTAATATAACTCATGGCTACAGAATGTTTTTCACTCTCTTTTCTGAAACATTTTATTCTATGTGGAATGGGACACCTTTTCAGTGTGCTTTCCAAACTAAGGGATTCTTAACCCTTTAACCAACATAACTGCAAAAACCGGTCAGTTTTATACACAGAAATGTCTATTCAGTTTTAATTACTTTTTCATTTTTGCTTGAAAAACATAGCTTATGACCCTTCATTGGAATGAGCTCATTTTTTTAAAGGATTATTTATTTATTGGTGTTTAATTTTACATATTTCTGCACAGTGGTTTACCATGACCAGGGTAGTTTTACGGGGCGGAGGAAGCCAGAGTACCTGGGGAGGAGGACCTCCGGGCAACAGCGAGCAACTATCAGATTCCCCACATACTAACTCCACACAAGCAGGGTTAGCATTGGTTGAATAAAGGTGCACCATCGATGTGCAGTACGCTTTAGTACACATCGCCACCATGCACCCACGTAGGCAATGGGGTGAAGTGTCTTGCCTAAGGACAGAGTGAGGACCGCTCGACTTGCAGCCTGCACCTCTGCCAACTCAGCCATTGCGCCCCCATTTAACCCTTTACCCAACGGAGACGATAGCAAAATTTATTATTTCAAATATCATTTTTTTCAAATTTTCCAAACAATTTCAACAAAACCATATCTTGGGACCCCTCGTTGCAACTAATATTTTTTCAACTTCTCAATTTGCATATTACGCGGGCGGATGCGGCCGATTCGTTGGGTAACGGTTTTTTTTTATTGTTATTGGTGTTTTAAGGTCACATATTTCTGCACAATGGCTAACCATGACCGTGACAGTTTTACGGGTGGAGGAAGCCGGAGTACCCGGAGAGAACCTCCGAGCAACGGCGAGCAACTGTCAGCTCCCCAACATACCAACTCCACACAAGCAGGGTTAGCATTGGTTGAAGACAGGTGCACCATCGACGTACAGTACGCCTTAGTACACAGCGTCACCGTGCCCCTACGTGGGCAATGGGGTTGAAGTGTCTTGCCCAAGGACACAACGCGGTTGCCGCAGGTGGGATTCGAATCGAGGACCTCTCGGCTTGCTGCCTGCACCTCTACCATCTGGGTAAAGGGTTAAAGGATTAAAATGGAATATTTAAAGCGAATATTTTAACCCTCTGAAAATCTTAATATGGGGGCACGGTGGCGCTGTGTACTAAAGCGTACTGCACTTCGATGGTGCACCTCTCTTCAAAAAAATCATTGAGAATAATGAAAACCATTTCCATTCTCACAGTGTTGTTCTAAACACACATGGATATAGATGGGACCTCGGTATTTTGACAATGTCAGTAAGTCTTCAGACAGGCTCTTGGGGGTCTTCAAGGCCTTTCAACGTCTACATTCCAACATTACTGAACCTTTTTACTTGCAATATATTTTCCAGAGGTACCATGCATGCACTTCATCACTGCCTTGCTAATATGAACATTTGCCATCATCTACAAATATGGCAGATCCGGAGTTGGTGGAGCCAATATTCATAAAGTAGTTTATGCTCATACTTCAAGTTTAGTATGACCTATAGTAATGGTACCTACACCAAATGAGTTGAAAGTTGCTGGAGGTTCAAAATGTGGTCCACCTCTATGCGGTCAAGAGAGGTCATTAAATGCATACTTTTTCGACCTATTGGGAATTTCATTTTATACCAATTAATGCAGTTCTGAAGATTATACATGTATCTCATCATTCAAATAAATGGTAGCGGCAGTAATGTCCATTTCTGATTCCTTGATCGAACCCTATAAATGGTGTGCACATATATGCCTTTTCGGGTTTCTTAGAAAAATTGTTCTGATTCCTGTATGAATATTTTCTCCATGAAAGAATTTCACAAAAAGCAGTGGGGAGAAAGCTGTGACTGTCAAATACAATAACATGATCTATTTATTTAATCTCATTGTACAGAATTAATTCCCAAACCAAGTTAATATAAAAACAAACAACTTGATAATGAAGAATTCCAGTGTACATGTAATTGTAAAACTACACTCTAGATTTGTTATTGAAACCTATCACAATACTGTCAGGATGCCGGTAAAAGATGCAATACTGACATAGTTGAATGTTCTGTTAACTGTGTTAGTGCTATGACTGTTTAAAATTAATTTATTAGAGAAGTTCTAGTTTTATGTAAGCCTTGTTTAGGTCACTAGATGCTTTTAAGAGCAGGCTTTCAAATGAGCTATTGGGTTTTTTTAAGGTTCTTACGACAATATCTCCGACATAGAGTCTATGCACCCTTTGTCAGCGCGACAACTCAAATACGGACCGTCCTATCTTCCACTGATTTATTTTTGTTTTTTTTTAATGTTAAATATCATTCTGAGGAGTGAAGTTGAATCAAGAAAGTGTGACGTCATGTTCCATCGAGTATGATAAGAGTTATCGCGTAAAAAAGAAACACATTTATGGAAAAAATTCCAAGTCCATAAAACAGGGAACAATTTACTCTGACAACAACACGGCATCAACAACATCAAAAGTTAGGGAAGGGGTGATAATATATACCGAGTCAAAAAATAAAGCATAATAGAAACAAAATGTGAAAAAATTGCATAAAGGATGAAATATAATAGTTCTAATGTTGCGAGTGTGTGGGCATTAGATCAAATTTCGATTTCGGGTGTGTGGTTTACGATTCTGCGACAAAGTCATACCTCAAACCACCTGATGCGATTCATAATAACAACATAAGAATTAGCCTGAGCGCATTTATAACGTCCCTAATCGATTCCATGCTTGCGGAGAAAGGGGCGCCTTTTCTCGAGAAGCGCAGCATTAAACCTCCACTCTGTTGTGTTTCCAAACTGTTGGCTCGTCCATCAAACCCCGCTTATAATTGCGTCTCAGATCCTCAAAATGCAGAATATTTTAGCAAACATCCGATACATATTCCTCCACTGGGAATTAGAATTAAACCCCATAAGGTGTCCGCCACACAGAGAACCGTAAAATTGAAGCTTTACAACTAGCGTTTGAACGCATCGGGAATGTACAGGAAACGAATTCGATTATATCTTCAGACTCTCTTTCCTCTTTACCAGCTTTACTCAATCCTAAGTTGAGGAACATTCTCGTTTTGGAACTTTGAGAGACGTTAAATACTCTCATATCTGACTAATATGATATCCTGTTTTGCTTGTTTACTGGGCATGTCGATATCTCCGCAGACGGAGCTGCGAAACAGGCTTTAAACAAGCCTATCGCTGCTTTTAAAATCGCTTCCAGTTATCACAAACCGCATATCCATAAATACATCAAGTTTAAATACATTAAGAGTAACTGTTTTGTATATAATGTTGTTAATTTGTAGAATTCAATAGTCTGGTTCCCGACTTAGAAAGAGATATGACTGCTGCCGTCATTGCTTGTAAATAAATGTTTAACCCTTTACCTATCATGAAAAGCAGACGACACTCGTAAAAGATATCTTTGAATAACTATTTTTTGCATTTTATTGTCACAAAAACATAGGTTATGACCCCTCATTGGGACGAGCTCGACGTATTCAACAACAATTAGTATATAAATACATAAATTCATTACCAAATCAAATGAAGCCATTAGTTTTAATGCAGAAATTCGTATTCTGATATTATATCCAATTACGTTCCTTTGCTAAGCGAGCATAATTTACAATCCAAAGGTAGCATGGCAGTAAAATGTGGACATGCATACCGATAATTCTGGTATAAATATTATTTCATATATCGAAACATTTTTTTTAGTTTTATCGAAATAATTATTTCCTTAAATTGAAATGATATTACTTTATTTCGAAGCAAATTGTTCGTTATTTGAAATAGTCGAAATAAAATTTCTCTTTACAGAAATAAGACATCGCTATTTCCCAATATAATTTCATTGATTTGAAATAAAATAAGATTGAGTATGTCACTTCCCAGGCTCCATAGAACTGGTTTGCTAATCGTGTAAAGTTGGAAACTGGAGCAAGTAAACAAACGCTTGTGGTACAAGTTGAGCATTGATTTCTCGTTTCGCTTATCGACAAACACATTAATTTATGTAATCTTTAAGTGGAAAGCAAGTGAGCGAAATGTCGCGAGAAATGTCAATGGAGCTAAATATTCCCAAGTCATACATTAATTACACTCTACATTCGGAAACAATAGAATTGTTGAAGGGCCTAGTGGGTTTACCTGTGGCGAGGCCTCTGAATAAGGAAATAAGTTTTGATGGCCAGGTGTGGGATGAACGGATACCAGTTGATGGAGTTCCAGGTATGTTTTATTCATTTCCATTGTTGATAAATACATGTACTTGGGTATATTAGATTTTTCAGCGAAAGTGCATTTCGCCAGAACCTATTGTTTTTTTTTATACCTCCGCGACGAACAGTCGGAGGCATATTGTTTTACCCCTGTCCGTCAGCATTTAGGGTACATTGTTTGTCCAGTAAACTCCTCTCGCAATTTTCAAGCTAGAACTTTTTAGCTCACCTGACTGAAAGTCAGGGTGAGCTATTCTGATCACTTTTTGTCCGTCGTCTGTCGTCCGTCGTGAAGGCGGTGTTTGAGTATTTTTCTCCCAAACCACATGAGTTATGGTAAAAGGGGGCATTTGGGTCTTTCTTCAAAATGGGTTTCTGCTCATATTAAGGAGGGGTGGGGCCAAAATGCCTCAATTTTTAAAAAAATCTTCTTCTCATGAACCAGCTGTAGCAGAAACTTGATATTTGGTACACAGCTTCCTTTCGCGGTGTAGACTCATGTTTGTTCAAGAGAAGTTCGAGGCCAATATTTGTCGTCGTTTCGGGAGGGACAAGAATGTTTGCCCCGCCCAAAAGTTCTATTTTCCAAATGTTTAAAATAATGCAGTATGAGGAATATTCTTTAAAATCTTCTTCTTCAGATCCACCAATCGGATTATTTTGATATTTGGTATGCAGAATCCTTGGAGGGGGATGGGGGGGGGGGGATTCATGTTTGTTTAAGCCAAGTCTTTGGGTTCATATTTGGGCTCCCTGTGGCGTCCCGAATTATAACTTAGTTCAATATGAGGAATTTTCTTTAAAAATCTTCTTCAGATCCAGCAGTCGGAATGTTTTAATATTTGTAATACAGCATCCTTGGGGAGGTGTGATTCAAGTATGTTCAAGCCAAGTCTCTGTGTTCATATTTGGGCTCCCTGTGGGAATCCGAATTGTAACTTAGTTCAATATTAGGAACATTCTTTAAAAATCTTCACATCTTCAGATCCACCAATCGGAATCTTTTGATATTTGGCATGCAGAATCCTTCGGGGGGGGGGGGGGGGGGGGAGATTCATGTTTGTTAAAGCCAAGTCTCTGGGTTCATATTTGGGCTCCCTGTGACTGCCCGAATTATAACTTAGTTCAATATGAGGAATTTTCTTTAAAAATCTTCTTCTTCAGATCCAGCAGTCGGAATGTTTTAATGTTTGTAATACAGCATCCTTGGGGAGGTGGGTTTCAAGTTTGTTCAAGCCAAGTCTCTTGAGTCCATATTTGGGTTCCCTGGTGGGAGACCGAATTGTAACTTAGTTCAATATGAGGAACATTCTTTAAAAATCTTCTTCTTCACATCTACCAGAAAGAATCTTTCGATATTTGGTATACTGTATCGTTAGGGAGGTGAGATACAAATTTGTTAAAGCCAAGTCCCTGGGTTCATATTTGGGCTCCCTATGGGAGCCCCAATTATAACTTGGTTCAATATGAGGAATATTTTTTAAAAATGTTTTTTTTTTTTTAGATCTACAGGTCAGAATGCTTTGATATTTAGTCTGTGTGAAACACACAGACTATTGTTTTTGCACGGTTTCTTTTTCTTTTTTTTTTTTTTCTTTTTCTTCTTCTTCTTCTTCTTCTTCTTCTTCTTCTTCTTCTCCTGTCTTCTGTCTTGTCATCACTTTTTTGTCCGCAAGATAACTCGAAAACGAATTGCCCTATCTCGTTGATTTTTGGCATGCTGATAGACAGCCACAAGTTCTCGGCCACCTATGCTGTTCAGATTCTGGGGTATCAGGGGTGTTTGTAGGGGTGTTTTGAAAGTGAGTCACGCCCATATCTCAGGCGTGGTATGACCTACAGCATGATATGACGTATGGACCTGGGACCAACACCAAATGAGTCGACACTCGATGGAGATTCAAAATATGGGTCAAGGTCACAGAGGTCACCTAGGGGTCATTAAGTGCATTTTTCATAATTGCTAGAAATCACATTTTTTGACCCTCCTAAAACATTCCTGACATAGACACATGCATTTTGACGTAAAAAAGTGGGCGTGGCCAAAATTTTTGAAAGTAGGTCACGTTCATATCTCAAGCATGGTATGACGTATGGATCTGAGACCAACACTAAATGAGTCGACACTCGATGGAGATTCAAAATATAGGTCAAGGTCACGGAGGTCACCTAGGGGTCATTAAGTGCATTTTTTATAATTGCTAGAAATCACATTTTTTGACACCCTAAAGCATTCCTGACATACACACATGCATTTTGACGTAAAAAAGTGGGCGTGGCCAAAATTTTTGAAAGTGGGTCATGCTCATAGCTCAAGCATGGTATGGCATATGGACCTGGGACCAACACCAAATGAGTCGATACTTGATGGCGATTCAAAATATGGGTCAAGGTCACCGAGGTCACTCAGGGGTCAATGAGTGCATTTTTCATAATTGCTGGAAATCACATTTTTTGACCTCCGAATGCTTCCCCAAAATTCAGATGTGCATTTTTTCATGATAAAAGTGGGCGTGGCCAAAATTTTTGAATGTGGGTCACGCTCATATCTCAAGCATGGTATGACGTATGGACCTGGGATCAACACCAAATGAGTTGACACTCGATGGAGATTCAGAATATGAGTCAAGGTCATGGAGGTCACCTAAGGTTCATTAAGTGCATTCTTTATAATTGCTAGAAATCACATTTTTTTTACACCCTAAAGCACTCCTGACATATACACATGCATTTTGACGTAAAAAAAGTGGGCGTGGCCAAAATTTTTGAAAGTGGGTCACGCTCATATCTCAAGCATGGTATGACGTATGGACCTGGGACCAACACCAAATGAGGCGACACTCGATGGAGATTCAAAATATGGGTCAAGGTCACCGAGGTCACTCAGGGTCAATGTGTGCATTTTTCATAATTGCTGAAAATCACATTTTTTGACCTCCAAATGCTTCCCCAAAATTCAGATGTGCATTTTTTTCATGAAAAAAGTGGGCGCGGCCAAAATTTTTGAAAGTGGGTCACGCTCATATCTCAAGGATGGTGTGATGCATGGACCTGGAGCCAACACTAAATAAGTTGACACTTGATGGAGGTTCAAAAATGTGGGTCAAGGTTACGGAGGTCACTTGTGGTCATTGAGTGCATTTTTTCAGAATTGCTGGAAATCACATTTTTTGACTCTCTAAAGCATTCCTGAAGTCCATACATCCATTTTTACATAAAAAGTTGGTGTGGCCTAGCTGTTGAAGTGTTGTTAAACCTCAATAAATTAATAACATTCATAGAATGTCTTCTATGCACTTTTTGTCAACATGATGACCCAAATACAATCAATCCTATCTCAATGTTTTTGGTATACTGATAGACTGCCTGCCATTGGCATTTGGTCATCTATGATTTGGAGGCATGTGGGGCCTTCGGGCTCTAGATGTTAAAATATGTTTACAACATTTACTGGGAAATGAGTTAGCTGAAGCAGTAACCATTATCTAAAACAGAAATCTCCAGAGAGAAAGCTGAGATAGAATTCTTTGTTACATTGAACAGCACTGTATATTTATGTTGTATCATGTTACAAAACTTCAGTCTCAGTCATTGAAGAGAGAGAGAAGCCTTCACTTTTCAAAGCATTTTTTTTTAAAAATCTATTCTCAATCATAACTCAGGATCGAGAGGTTTTGGGATGGAGTGGTGTGTGGCTTTCTCGAAACACCTATCACAGTTACAAAGTAATAAAATGGAATATTTGAATGGTCAGATTTTAACCCTCTTAATACTTCGATGTGAGTAAAAAAATATCTTTAATATAACTCATGGCTACAGAATGTTTTTCACTCTCTTTTCTGAAACATTTTATTCTATGTGGAATGGGACACCTTTTCAGTGTGCTTTCCAAACTAAGGGATTCTTAACCCTTTAACCAACATAACTGCAAAAACCGGTCAGTTTTATACACAGAAATGTCTATTCAGTTTTAATTACTTTTTCATTTTTGCTTGAAAAACATAGCTTATGACCCTTCATTGGAATGAGCTCATTTTTTTAAAGGATTATTTATTTATTGGTGTTTAATTTTACATATTTCTGCACAGTGGTTTACCATGACCAGGGTAGTTTTACGGGGCGGAGGAAGCCAGAGTACCTGGGGAGGAGGACCTCCGGGCAACAGCGAGCAACTATCAGATTCCCCACATACTAACTCCACACAAGCAGGGTTAGCATTGGTTGAATAAAGGTGCACCATCGATGTGCAGTACGCTTTAGTACACATCGCCACCATGCACCCACGTAGGCAATGGGGTGAAGTGTCTTGCCTAAGGACAGAGTGAGGACCGCTCGACTTGCAGCCTGCACCTCTGCCAACTCAGCCATTGCGCCCCCATTTAACCCTTTACCCAACGGAGACGATAGCAAAATTTATTATTTCAAATATCATTTTTTTCAAATTTTCCAAACAATTTCAACAAAACCATATCTTGGGACCCCTCGTTGCAACTAATATTTTTTCAACTTCTCAATTTGCATATTACGCGGGCGGATGCGGCCGATTCGTTGGGTAACGGTTTTTTTTTTTATTGTTATTGGTGTTTTAAGGTCACATATTTCTGCACAATGGCAAACCATGACCGTGACAGTTTTACGGGTGGAGGAAGCCGGAGTACCCGGAGAGAACCTCCGAGCAACGGCGAGCAACTGTCAGCTCCCCAACATACCAACTCCACACAAGCAGGGTTAGCATTGGTTGAAGACAGGTGCACCATCGACGTACAGTACGCCTTAGTACACAGCGTCACCGTGCCCCTACGTGGGCAATGGGGTTGAAGTGTCTTGCCCAAGGACACAACGCGGTTGCCGCAGGTGGGATTCGAATCGAGGACCTCTCGGCTTGCTGCCTGCACCTCTACCATCTGGGTAAAGGGTTAAAGGATTAAAATGGAATATTTAAAGCGAATATTTTAACCCTCTGAAAATCTTAATATGGGGGCACGGTGGCGCTGTGTACTAAAGCGTACTGCACTTCGATGGTGCACCTCTCTTCAAAAAAATCATTGAGAATAATGAAAACCATTTCCATTCTCACAGTGTTGTTCTAAACACACATGGATATAGATGGGACCTCGGTATTTTGACAATGTCAGTAAGTCTTCAGACAGGCTCTTGGGGGTCTTCAAGGCCTTTCAACGTCTACATTCCAACATTACTGAACCTTTTTACTTGCAATATATTTTCCAGAGGTACCATGCATGCACTTCATCACTGCCTTGCTAATATGAACATTTGCCATCATCTACAAATATGGCAGATCCGGAGTTGGTGGAGCCAATATTCATAAAGTAGTTTATGCTCATACTTCAAGTTTAGTATGACCTATAGTAATGGTACCTACACCAAATGAGTTGAAAGTTGCTGGAGGTTCAAAATGTGGTCCACCTCTATGCGGTCAAGAGAGGTCATTAAATGCATACTTTTTCGACCTATTGGGAATTTCATTTTATACCAATTAATGCAGTTCTGAAGATTATACATGTATCTCATCATTCAAATAAATGGTAGCGGCAGTAATGTCCATTTCTGATTCCTTGATCGAACCCTATAAATGGTGTGCACATATATGCCTTTTCGGGTTTCTTAGAAAAATTGTTCTGATTCCTGTATGAATATTTTCTCCATGAAAGAATTTCACAAAAAGCAGTGGGGAGAAAGCTGTGACTGTCAAATACAATAACATGATCTATTTATTTAATCTCATTGTACAGAATTAATTCCCAAACCAAGTTAATATAAAAACAAACAACTTGATAATAAAGAATTCCAGTGTACATGTAATTGTAAAACTACACTCTAGATTTGTTATTGAAACCTATCACAATACTGTCAGGATGCCGGTAAAAGATGCAATACTGACATAGTTGAATGTTCTGTTAACTGTGTTAGTGCTATGACTGTTTAAAATTAATTTATTAGAGAAGTTCTAGTTTTATGTAAGCCTTGTTTAGGTCACTAGATGCTTTTAAGAGCAGGCTTTCAAATGAGCTATTGGGTTTTTTTAAGGTTCTTACGACAATATCTCCGACATAGAGTCTATGCACCCTTTGTCAGCGCGACAACTCAAATACGGACCGTCCTATCTCTATGCATTTTGGCATGCTGGTTAACAATAACCAGTTTGCACTTATCTATGTTTTTTTCACCCGTTCGATCTGAATGTCAGATGACAGATCTGAAGTTGGTGGAGCCATTATTTCAAAGTGGGTTGCGCTCATTCTTCAATGTAGATGTGGACATGGGACTACACCGACTGAGTTAAACATTGCTGGAGATTCAATATATGGTCCACCTGAATGAGGTCATCAAGTGCATATTATTCAGAAAGACTGGGAAATGCATTTACACCTTAATGTATTTCTAAAGTTTATGAATGTATTTCATCACTCAAATTAGTGGGCAGAGCAACAATTGTCCATTTCTGATTCGTGTATCGAACCCTTTAAATGCTGGTCACATATATGCCTTTTCTGGTTTCTTATAAAAATTGTTCTGATTCCTGTATGAATATCTGTAAATACTGTTAACGAAAAACCCATTTCTGATTTGTTAAAAAATATTTTACACCAGAAGATAAGCCTCCATAAATTCTCTTTCTGTAGAGTTTATTCCTGATACTTTAACCCTTTTCACACAGACTTGAATTTACTGAATGCAGTAAATTCTGTTTCTCTAGTTGGTATATGATTTTCTTAATGGGGCAGATGCAAGTTTGTTCAAATCCGGACCCTCGGTTGATAGTTGTCAGTGTCAGGTGAGCGCTATCAGGCACCTTGGGGCCTCTTGTTTCTTTCACATGATGTTTGCACATGTACCAGAGGTGTGCATATTGTCAGGATTTTGATTTACTTCAGTTTATAACAAAATTACTGGTTGTTGAACAATTTTTGTAGAATATCTTCTGTATGGTACGTGGATTCTCTGGCTCACGTACATAGTAGAACTTACGGGGCATCATATCTGTCTTACAGACACAGCACATGCACGAGTAACAAATCACTGATTGCTCTTCAACCTCCTGTGTCCATGTGCTGTGCGGAGACATGCTTCAGTCTATTTTTTTTTTAAAAAGACACTTGGCTGATGTTTTCGCATCGCCGCGCTCATATCACTATTTCATTTTAATTCAACCGCCAAGTAACATGACTAGCTTCCCCGTGTTAACACCAGGAAGTGGGGCAGTGCTCGTTTACTGCAGCACACAGGTTCTGCTTTCTTGTTCATTTATTTATTTATGTTTATGGTCACATATTTCTGCACAAAGGCTAATCATGACCACGACAGTTTTAAGGGTGGAGGAAGCCGGATTACCCGTGGAGAACCACCGAGCAACGGTTAGAAACTATCTGCTCACCAACATACTAACTCCACGCAAACGGGATTAGCATTGGTTGAAGACAAGTGCGCCTTAGTACACAACGCCACCGTGCCCCCACGTGGGCAATGGGGGTGAAGTATCTTGCCCAGGGTGAAGTGTCTTGCCCAAGGACACAACGCGGTTGCGCATGTGGGATTCGAACCGATGACCTCTCGGCTTGCAGCCTGCACCTCTACCTAATGAGCCACCGCGCCCCCTCTTTTCTTGTTAAAACAGGACTCCCTAACCATTGCCTGGGGCGAGGTCATTTAAAGCTGACAGCAAAGGCATCCACAACTAGTTAAACTTGACTTCAAACGTTGCTGTCAAGAGGTAGCCATAGACGGTGACGTTCAGCTTAAACTCCAATAAAAAAACAAATAAAAAATAAATCAATTAAAAAAATAACGGTTCTCGCTTATCATGAACGCTGTTGGCACAATTACTATGCCTACTGGGGAGTTGAATTTTTCTATTTATTTATTGGTGTTTAACGGCACTTTCGACGGCCCGGGTCACCTCGTGTAGGACAGTATTATGGTTGGAGGAAGTCGGAGTACCCGGAGAGAAGCGCCGAGCAGAGGAGGGCAACGTTCAGACTGAAAAACGTCCTAACTCCACACATTCAGGGTTAGCATTGGTTGTAGGCAAGTCAGCCATCGACGTGCAGTGCGCATTAGGACACAGCGCCACCGTGCTCCCACGTGGGCGGTCGGGATTAATGGTCTTGAGCAAGGACACAGTGCAGGTACCGCTGGACAGGACTAAGCCGTGGACCTCTCGGTTTGAAGTTCACTGCTACAACCAATAAGCAACCGGGCTCACGGGAAAATTGTTAATATCAATATGTTTATAAAGTCATTTCTTCTTTTTCTTCTTTCCTCCTTTTTCGTTACACCAAAGTTTAGGGTACTTTCCCTTAACCTACTCTCACGAAATTTGAACTTCTCGCCCGGACAACCATGAGGTTACCGAAATTCTGTCCGCGATGAGGGTGATGGGCATTCACGTTTTTTCATATTTTGTAATATAAATGCCTGAATCAAAGCCCTGTCTTTAAAACATTACATATAACATCCTCAGTAAACACCTTGTCTAAAAATGTCTTTACCCATGGGAAATTCTTACTACCTCTCAGGTGACGTTATGGGCTGAGGGGCTCATAAGTTGGAAAAAGTCAACTTCTTCCGATTTTCATGAAATTTTAATATGTTGTAGAAGTCGACAAATTAAGAGATAGTTATATTTTGATTTTTGAAATTCCGAGATTTTTTACGTTTTCACGTCAGTTCAAATTTTACCAATTTCTGATTAGAAACGCTCATGTTGTGGCACGCATAGCTTCATAGTTCTGAAATATACAGTTCTCAAACTTCCCACAAATATTTTGCATCATTAGCAGATGTGCAGAATTATATATTTCATTTCAAATTGGGGGACTCATGCCAGCAATACCAATTTTATTTTTTTCTATATCTTTTTTATTTTTAGTTTCATTTTCAGTCCTACCGTTTCGAAGTTTTAGCACTGTAATCTCCACAAAAAAAGCATATCTAAATATGTATTGCCGTCCTGGAAATTCTCAACTGTTATACCGAATGCTGTGTTGACGTCATAGAGGGTCATATGGTGAAAAATGAAAATACGTCAGATTTTTCTGAATTTGTAGTACCGGTATGTTGTAGAGCTCCAAATATTAAAGAGATAGCTGGGTATTTTTTTGTTTTAGATTTGGCGTCATTTTGACGTTTTTCAAAAGCATATTTCTGACATATTTAATTAAATACGAGCGATGGAGAATGCTTTATTGAGAGGCGTAGTACGTTAAAAGACGACAGACCTGCTTGTTGTTGTGGTGTTCGGCGTTAGCCGTACTTCGTTGGATGATTTTGGGGAAATTTGGCTTTGCGATCTCAAAACCATCTGATGTTTATTTAGAGACTGCATCGTGTGGTTGCTTACAAACAGTTGAGGATTTGAATTCGGCCATAAGGGGGTAACCCTTCACTTAACCCTTTACGTAACGAATCGGCCGCATCCGCCCGCGTAATTTACAAATAATTTAAGCAGTTGAAAAAATCTTTTTTTTTTAAATATTTAACAAAACCATATCATGTGAACCCTCATTGGAACGAGCTCGTTGAGCTCGTTCCAATGAGGGGTCACATGGCATGGTTTTATTGAACTTTTTTTTAAATTTTAAAAGTCAACAATTAAACTTATACATTTTGATATGCGATGGGTAAAGGGTTAAAGTAACGGTGATAACTTTCCAGCGCTATTCGCAAAAACTGCCCACGAACTGAAATCAACAAAAACTCGGGATGCTAAGTGGTGGAAAACCTTTAGTCTCCTAAATTCCACTAAGCACACACCCATTACAATGCTAGAGGTAGGCAACAGAATGATTGTTTCTGACTTGGAAAAGGTGGAAGCATTCAATAATTACTTCTGTAGTATATCATCTATTAATGACCTTAATCACGACCGTCCAGAACCGGTAAACAACCCGGACCGTGTAAAACTCAATAATATTGTAGTAACCCCTGAAGATGTGAGGAAAGCCCCAAACTCAATTAACATATCAAAGGCTTGTGGCCCTGATAAGGTAAGTCCACACTTGTTGAAGAAGTGCTCACCCAGTCTATCTACTCCCTTGAGCAATTTTTTTAATATAATGTTAAAAAGCTCTATCTTTCCCCACCAATGGAAACGAGGTAATGTAACGTCTGTTTTTAAGCAAGGGGAGAGTTATAAGATACAAAACTACAGACCAATTACGCTACTCAGCTGCCTAGGTAAAGTTTTTGAAAAGTGTGTGTTTGAAAAAGTGCTACTTTTCTTGAAAAACAACATGCTTCTTACCCCCTTACAATCTGGCTTTCTTCCCTCTGACTCGACAGTCCTACAACTCACCGACATCTACAACCTGTTCAGTGCAGCGCTTGACGAAGGTAAGGAAATAAGGGTCGTGTTCTGTGACGTGAGTAAAGCCTTCGATAAGGTCTGGCATAAAGGCCTTTTATATAAACTACAAAAGATTGGTCTAGAGGGAACTCTGTTAAAGTGGTTTGAATCCTACCTAAGTGAAAGACAGCAACGTGTTGTACTCAACTCGGTATCATCCTCATGGGAACCGATCAAGGCTGGAGTACCACAGGGATCAATTTTAGGCCCCCTACTTTTCCTGATCTACTCAACGACATTGTCGATAACATTACAAGCAATATACGATTGTTTGCAGACGACATCTCACTATACCTGATTGTAAACAACCCATCAACTGCTGCCGAAATCCTTGGAAATGATATAAAACAACTAGAGACCTGGGCTGATAGATGGCTAGTTAATTTTAATCCCCAAAAAACCGAGACACTATTAATCTCCCGTAAGACAAACGAGATATGCCACCCACCTTTAAAAATGTTTTCGATTGACATCAAAGAAGTTTCCCAACATAAACACCTAGGTTTAACATTCAACAACAAAGGAACATGGTCTTCCCATTTATCTGAAACTAAAGCCAAAGCGTGGAACCGCGTGAACATTCTTAGACGATTCAAATATCGACTTGATAGAAAAACACTCGAAACCATATACTATGCGTTCATATGCCCCGTATTAGAATATGCAGACACGATCTGGGACAACTGCACAGCAACAGAAGCTGAAGAGTTAGAAAAAATTCAAATCGAAGCAGCACGACAAGTAACAGGGGGTACAAAAAGTACAAGCAGAAATCAACTTTACACTGAAACGGGATGGGAGAAACTTGAAACTAGGAGAATGAAACACAAGCTTATACAATATTTCAAAATGGCACACGGCCTTGTGCCCGCTTATGCGTCAAATATGATACCTCCCTTAACTACAGGTACGGAAAATTATAATCTCCGACACAGCAATTTGAGAACTCCTCTCTGCCGAACGCAGTCTCATCATACAGCCTTCCTTCCGTCTACAACTCGACTATGGAATGATTTACCCCTTGAGATCCGTCAAAACCCTTCGCTTCCTAATTTCCTGTCATTTCTCAATAAGGATAAAAGAAGCGTGCCGTCCTACTACTATGGCCACAAGTCGCGTCGAGGTCAAATACTACACTGCCGTCTTCGATTGCGCTGCAGTAGTCTGAATGACGACCTCTTCAATAACTTTGTTTCCGAGTCTAACTTATGAGCTGTGGATCACGTGAAACAGCTGATCATTACCTACTCTATTGCGACAGATATACACCGATGCGAATCGGAACATTAGGGACAATTGAATATCCTATCACCACTAACATCTTACTATATGGCTGTGAGCACTATAGTGCAGAAGTTAACAAATCCATCTTCGAAAAAGTTCATGAATTTATTCTTTTAACGAAACGCTTTGACTAAATAATTTCTCCTTTGCATCCAGAATCGAAGGTACACCACGCCGTCACCTCTGCGCTGGTCACCACTGAAACCCGTTAGTTCTTCTGCCCCCTCATCCCTGTTATTCCCTTTATTATATATTTCTGTTTTGCTTATAAAATTTTCTTATAATCATTTTACCTAAACATCAGTTCAATCTTTTGCTCAATACAAAACACAATACCCATGCACTGCCAAATGTAATGATTATTGTAATATACCAACCATGGAGACAGCTATATATAAGCCTTAGCTTTCTGCTGAATCCATTTCCATTTATTTACGTATTAATTTTTGTAACCTTGTATGTTTGTTTTCTGGAAATAAATACTGTTTATACTAAAAACTGCCCATCGAATTTTATTTTGTTTCAGTGTTCGCCTAAAAACATCACTTTTTGATACCTCATTGGAACGGGCAGTGTTTTTATATTGCATGCCAAAAAAAAAAAAAATAAAAAATAAAAAATACTGAATTCAAGACATTTGTTCGAAAAACTTTCTTTCGGTGAACTGTCTGATATATTCCAGAAACCAGTCTTTTTCTTTCGGCGAAGTGTCCAACGTTCCGATGGAACGTCGAAAAGTTCTATGAACTATTGAAATTTCTCTTCCGCCGAAATGCACTTTTCGCGAAATGTCCAATTTGTGTTGGGTCTGGACATTTCACTTTTCGCGAAATGTCCAGACCCATACACGCTAATGCTAAGCAGGTTCATTAATCGATAACCCGAATAACTTAAGGTTTATGGTTGAGTGAAAAATACGGCCGAGTCAAAAACAAACACGGTGGAAAGTTTTTTTCGCATCTCAGTATTTCTTGTATAATTACACCCTCCTGTTAGTTTGGTGCCACATGACTTGTCCAGACACACTTGGGTTCATTAGAAACACAAATTGGAGAAAGCTGTTTTTTTCAGGGATTAATAACATGTTCATAAACAACATTGCAAAAGTCTTCGAAAATCTGTGTTGAGCTTTTTGAGATATCGTGGGTTTTGGGGGGTGGGGGGATTGGTTCAGATTCTACACAATTCCATCAAACGATATGCGAATCAGTCATATGTAGACTACTTTAGAGACCCAGTCTTTGCAATCACCCGTCTATAGTAGGTCAGGTGTCGCTAGATATTTACAAATGATTCAAGAGCTTACTTTCATTCGATATTCTGCAATTGTGATGACATGATTACCGACGAGAGTTTACAATCTGCATGATTCAGAATTTTTTCCATAAAAGAGAGCGAATAAAGATATTCAGATGGCAAAGAGTTGACATATGGACGTTTTCTCCAGAACAGAGGTGTTAATTCAGATAATGAAATTAATAAGATATACGGCCATTGTATCACATTGTGCCTTTTCACATAAGCACTTATGACAAAAAAGGGATTCTCTAGTAGGTATCCTCGAATAAAAAATACCAGGACACAGGTATCCTCAAATACCCGTATGTGCCTATGTGCTATGGCACATTGTGTCACATTGTGCCTTTTCACATAAGCACATATCGGCACATAAAGCATGTGCCTTTGTGCTAGGGCACATTGTGTCATATTGTGCTTTTTCACATAAGCACATATGACAGAAAAGGGGTTCTATAGCCACGGGTGTTTCCCCAAAATGGTATTCCATGGGATATGGCCATTGGATATAGTCTTTTATTATACAGAAGGGAGATAACTCTGTATACAGAATCTGATTGGTTAGTTATAATTTAGATATATGAAACAACAAGAGTACTTGGAATAGGGTCAGAACTAACAAAAATAGACCAGAAATTGCTAAATATAGTAACAATAAGCAGCGCTGTTTCAAATAATAGGCTCTTCTACGCTACTGGAGTATACTCTGCAATAAAGGAGCATAGTCAGGTATATGTAAACTATTGTATATATAGATAGAAGCAGAGAATTCTGAAAGAATTCGAAATAGTAAAAGTTGGGATAGATTTTGGTGCTTTGGAGGGATTGTCGAGTTGTTTGTGGTAATTAGATTTACTCTTCTACAAAGGAACATACCCTCCGAACATACCCCGTCCCATTGCAGAAAAATTGGGTAACATAGCAAACACGTGCTACCATAGAAACCAAGATGGCGGCCTCCAGTATACAAAATGGACGACGGAACCACGTATCACCCTAACAACACGCACTGCGCATGTGCACTAACACCACGTATCACTATGGGGGATGACGTCACAAGATGGCCGCTCACGCGGGTTACCATGACTACACAGCATGGCGCCACTGGGTCACGTGACATGACGTCACTTCCGAGGTCATCCATAATAGGGGTGAAAAGCCCGAGACATACTACTCACATGACAAATAATCATGTTAGGAAAGCTCATGCGAACAACACAGCAGGACTGATAAAATGTTCTGATGTATCGACGACGCCACTGACAAATTCTATTGGAACATTTAGGCGCTGAGCATGTCTCATTTCACGGGAAGATATGGTATGACTTGAGCTGACTTGATCGCAGAAACATAACCCATAGCTGGAAACAGACGGGAGTCGAAACATTGAAAAGCGACTGTTGAAGGGTGTTCAATTAATCTCTGATTATTAATCAGCTTTGTATATTTCAGAAGTTCTGGGTGAGTCTGTGAGGGGGTGGGGAGGGAATTGAGAGATCTGGGCTACCTAGTGTTGTTCCGACTTTGAAAAAAAATAGATTTTTTCTTGGTACAGAAATTGTCTATGAAACTTTCAATAATAATTATTAAATATTACCACCTTTCCGAGGATATTAGAAGGTTTAATAGGGCATTACAAGAACGTAACCCTCAACTTCAAGCCGACACGAGACTTTTCGGACTGTTAATGGGTTAAATATCGCATTAACCGCACAGCATGTGAATGACTTTTGTTCCGCGCAGTCGTACACTTGGAAATGGAAACGGTTTCGAAAATGATTTTCAACTTGCAAACAATTAAATTTTTAATTAAATTATTAAAAATGTGAAATGTCCAGCAAATCTAGACCCATAATAACAAGCCGCTGTATATATACTAGTCAAAGTTTGCTAACCACCACATATTTGACACATCATTGTGAAATTTTATTGTGATACATTTGCAATATTTTTGGTGGATAT
Organism: Pictodentalium vernedei; assembly: GCA_031216915.1. Classification (NCBI taxonomy): domain Eukaryota; kingdom Metazoa; phylum Mollusca; class Scaphopoda; order Dentaliida; family Dentaliidae; genus Pictodentalium; species Pictodentalium vernedei. The sequence goes on from CM062295.1 coordinate 475,964,979, forward strand.
GTTCGAGGAATGTATTGAGATGGTCCCCAGTGTTTACATAAGCTCTCTTGACGGACAGACTTTTCGTGACAGTCATGGAAAGCATGTACCCCTTGATTTCCATGGTTTCGTATACTGTCTACATGTACATGATATGTGTAGGGTATTCAGTCTTCATTTCAACACAAACCCTTGTGATTTAATGATTGAATATGGCGAATGCAAATGTAAGAAGACATTTGTCTAAAGCAGAAATGTGGTGGGCTGTAGGGATGGCGGAATAAGGGGCTACCCATCGTCCGGTTGGTGAAGCCCTTGGTGTGCACCATACGGTGATTACCAGAGCCTGGGCAAGATTTCTGCAGTATGGCACACCAGTCAGACGACATGGTGGTGGCAGAGACAGGGCAACATCTGCTGCTGAAGACCGTTTTTTGATCATTCAGGCCCGTAGGAACCGCTTTGACACAGCAACCCAGCTTCGTAGTGACCTTCAGAATGCATCCGGGGTAAATGTTTCGACGCAGACTATCCGGGCAAGGTTGCACAAAGGTGGTCTCCGATCGAGAAGACCATGCATTCGTATTCAGCTGTCCCATAACCACCGCCTGGCACGATATGAATGGACCATGGATCACGTTGGATGGACCAGAGAAGATTGACGACCTGTCCTTTTTACAGATGAGTCAAGGTACTGCCTAGACAACACAGATGGGCGTTCTAGGGTATGGAGAAGACCAGGGGAGCGATTCCATGCAACATTGCTGAGCATGACCGCTATGGTGGAGGGTCAATAATGGTCTGTGGCGGCATCAGCTGGGATGGACGTACAGAGCTCTGTGTCCTTGACCGTGGTACATTGACTGCACAGCGGTGCATTGATGAGAAATGGATGCCCACGTCAGATTGTATATGGGTACATTGGGTGATAGATTCATTCTGATGGACGATAATGCCCGTCCTCATGTTGCCCATGCTGTACGGGACTACCGACAGCGGGAGGGGATTGAGCGTATGGACTGGCCAGCAAGATCCCCTGACATCAATCTAATCGAACATGTCTGGAATGAGTTGCGGATTGCAATTTCAGTCCGTCCAGTCCAACCAAGAAGTGTCCAGGAGCTTGGTGCCATGCTGGTCCAAGAATGGAACAATATCCCACAAAGGACCATCTGGAACCTCATTGGGAGCATGAAAAGGCATTGTCAAGCTATGATTAACAATAATGGGTCTCATACTCGATATTGAACCCAAATTAGTTCGCTCCGTCAACTTTTAGGCAAATTTGAAAAATTTCCTATTTTACCAATAATATCCATTGTCCATGGTTATCGTATTCAAAAGCTAAAAAATAATATCAAACACAAACAAAATCTCAATTTCTGTGCTTAAATCATTAAAGATATAATTAAATATAAAATATATACACTTTTCATAGCAATATTTCAACTAGAACATAAAACAGATAGTTGGATGTACTTGGTGCTTAGCAAACTTTGAGTAGTATAGTAAGTTAGTCTGTACATATTGTAAGCCTTTACTCCTGACTTAAAAGCGGTAAATGTCGGGTCTGTTTTTAGGTTTTCTAACTTCGTTCGTTGTGGGAGCGCGGTGGATCAATGGTAGACTGCTGGACTTCTGTGCTAGAGGTCCCGAGTTCGATTCCCGTCCGGGACGACCGGAGTTGTGTCCTAGGGAAAGGCACTTGATCCCGGTTGCCTACATAGGGACACGATGGCTCCGTGCACTAAGACGTACTGCACGTCGATGGTGCACATGTCTTCAACCGCTGTAACCTTGCTTCTGCGGAGCTTGCACAGAGTTAGAAAGCTGAGTAGCTAGCAGTTGTTCGTCCGTGTTTGGCGGTTCTCTCCGGGTACTCCGTCTTCCTCCACCCGTAAACAGTCACGGTCAGGATTAGCCATTGCGCATAAGTATGTGACCTTAAACACCAATCAATAAATAAATAACTTCGTTGCAGTTGAAAGCGTACCGGTGCCGATCACGTGATAATCAAGTGACACCCGTTTGTTTGACAACTGACGATATTATCATCAGTAAAAATTGAAAACGTTAAAAATGTCTCAATCAAGCGAGTTAAATGAAGACCAATTGAATTTATTGGGACAAAGTTCCAAACCAGAAAGCACAAATCATCCCACAAATTGGAGAGTGACGAAATTGAAAGATTGGTTTCAAAAACATTGAAAAGACTCTGATTTGTATACAGTTTCACCTGCATTTTTGAATGACCTTCTGAGGCAATTTTGTGGAGAAGTGAAGAGTAACACGCGTTGAAACACACTACAATGCAAGCACCCTCACTGGAACTAGAGCAGCTTTACATCTTTATCTGTTCGCTGCTCCTATAAGTAGATCCTTCAGCATCATAAAGGGCCGCGAATTTATTAGCGCAAACAGCATGTTTACAGCACGGTGTAAGCTGGACTTCAAAACTAATAACTCTAAACCCAAACACAAGCCAGCACTCGAGGAGGGGGGATATGAAGAACTTGGGTACTTATTTCCAAAAATATAAGCCTTCACCAGACATAGTACTCGAGGCAACTTGGTTTTACTTGTGCTACCAGACGGGGACGTGAGGGATGGGCGCAAATGAAGACTGATATGTTTACTGTTAAAACAGATTCACACGTTGTTGAATGTGTCACTGTGTCTGTGACAGAAACCAAAAAGACAAGCCGACATGGATTAGAGTGATCAGAGCATGTACGGGCAGGGCGTCCAAAATATTCCAATTTTATCCCTCAAAACTACATTCTGATATTGACATTGAGAGATTGTTTCAAACACGAAGACGTATATATACTGAGTCAAAAAATAAAGTATAATAAACTTAGAGGAGGCATTGTTTTAGTATTATCAACTTTAATCCCCAACAAATTATTGTAAATTCATATTTCGAGTCTGGCTGTGTGACTTTGCATAATTTCATGTTCTTACTGTTGCCAGCGTCACGTCAGGACGTCGCAATTCAGACATGGAGTGAAATGAAAAGTTCACACATGTAGTCGATGGCGTGTATGTCCACCGTGGGGGGGGGGGGGGGGGGGCAGGGAAGAAGTACGATGCTCTGCTCCTCAAGAAAGTCACGACAGATACGCGCCACGTGTCATCGGGCATTGTCTTGCTGGAATAACTGCAATCCGACGTTAGCGTTGAACAACGGACAACGGGACAACAACAGCGTTAAGAATGTCGTCCCTATATCGCTATCCATTCAGTTTACCATCGATGAAGATCAACTGCGTTCGATGGTGCAAGGAAATTCCTGCCCAAACCATTACACTACCCCCACCGAAACGGTCGCATTCCCGCACTCAAGCATCAGAAAATCGTTCTCCTCGTCGGTGATACACTCTTGCCCTACCATCAGCGCGCCGTAGACAAAATCGTGATTCATCACTAAAAAGAACTGTGTTCCAACGCTGGTGGGGCCAGCGAACACGTTGACGTACCCATTTCATTCTGACGGTACGATGACGTTGGGTAAGGATTGGTCCATTGTATGGGCGCCTGCTTCGGATGGCGTGTTCAGCAAGTCTGTTACGGACAGTTTGTGCACTGATTCTATCGTTAGTTCTAACAGGAGTATTTGCTGCTATCTTCGTCGCCGGAAGGAAGCGATCCCGCAAGTTAGACGTCCTGATATGTCGGTCTTGTGCAGGTGACATAACTCTTGGTCGACCTGAACGCATTCGGTCCTCAGTAGATCCAGTCGTTCTATACTTTCCAATGAGACGGTAAATAGTGGCCACAGTGACTCCGAACTCAGCAGCGAGCTCGTCTGGAGGTATCCCAGCCTCATGCACACCAATGGCACGCAGCCTCTTTTTTTTTTTGGTTAACCCTGGCATTTTGTAAAATGTTAGAAGACAAAAATTAGCGTGTTCTCTCAATAACCCAGGCTCTCTAACACAACATAACACAAAGAAAAAAAAAACATATTGGTCATACACGACTAACACATTCCTTTTTGTTGGAGGGTACTGTGCGACCAGAGTGTGTTCCCTGCCAGCAGGTGTTGTCAGTGGAACACATTATTTTACATTGTACTGGTCTTAATCATGTCAGAGGGCTGTATTTTTCTGTAGGATCTTTAAGAGATCTTTTTTATCGCACGAGCCCGAATAAGATACTCTCATTTTTGAAATCAATCAACCTTTTTTAGTAAATTTTAAAATCATTTTTATTATTTTAAACTAGAGTCTTCAAGACTTAAATTCACCAGGTTGATTTGTGAGCTTTTCATATTTCTTGTTTCGTCACGCAACTTTGTTCATACTACATTGTTTTGATCATTTTTATTGTAGTTGTTTTTTACTCATCTTTGTATTTCATTTCTGACATTTTTTCCTTTTAACGTTTTCTTCCCACGATATATCCTAAGCTGCTGATGTGGCTTTAAGCACCAATAGATAAGATAAGACACAAAGAAAGTCGTCGGTCACCTATTCAATTTGACATTCTCGGGTAGCGCGTGCTATTTTGAAACCCGTAGCAGCATTGTACATGGCTGGGTGGATAATAACAGCATGTCATTAAACTATTTGCACGACTTCTTGTCCATAAACATGCAACATTAGAACTATTATATTTCATCCTTTATGCTATTTGTTCACATTAGTTTCTATTATACTTTCTTTTTTGGCTCAGTATAGATAAAAGGAAAGGTGCAATCTCGTATTTCGGTATATCCTTCATTGGCAAAGTTTGGCCAGAGGACTGAAGGGCAATGATTCTAAAATAACAAGTGATGTCTCTCCAACTTTGATGAACGTTTGCTGGCAGCCATTATAAGTACTTTCTCACTCCGTGGATGGTGAAAACCATTTGGAAGAGTGGATTTTAAAGTCTTCGTATTGTTTTAATCCTATTAGGCCCGATTGACATTCACAGAATCTCTGGATAGTTTGCCACAAAAAATGTTCACATTTTGTTCATGATACTCACGGGTGTCTTTTGGTGACATGTGCATGTGTTCAGGGCTGTCCGTATTATATTACGATCGTTCTAAGATGACCCAATGAACATCATATTTGGGATTGGCACTCTTGGTGGTTATTATTATTTATTGGTACTTAACGCCACATCAGCAGCCAAGGCTATATCATGGCGATGGAAGTATGTATTTTAAAAAGACCATTATCCACCATGAAACATTTAAAAAAGTAATTGAAATATGATATTTGAGGAATAAAACTAATAAGTGTTAACCATAATATACAAGTGAGACCAGTTGTTTAAAAAATGCTGTGTGAATCAACCTGTGAAATAGATATGGATAGATGAAATTTAAAAAGGTAAAAACAATTTAAAATTTATTAAAAAGGTTGATAACTTTCATAAAAGCAAGAATTTTGTACGGACTCGTATGATAAAACAAATCTCTTAGAGATCCATCTGTAAAATATTGCCCTCTGACATTATTAAAATCAGTGCAATGTAAAAGAATGTGCTCCACTGACAGCACTTGCTGACAAGGAACACACTCTGGTCGCGTATTACCCGCTAACAAAAAGGAATGTGTAACTCGTGTGTGACCAACATGACACCGTGTCAAAATAACATGATCTTTTCTACAAAGGTTACTGGATGGGTAGTGATCAAAAATGTTTGGTCGGAAGCGATGGAACTTGTTACTGGTCGCCCCAATCCGCCATTCCGCCTGCCACACATATTTTATGTAATTATCGATATATGTTTTAAAATCACTGAAAGGAATATTAAAATCAGTGATAGGCTTGTTTAAAGTCTGTTTTGCTGCACTGTCTGCGCTGGTGATATTCCTGGCCGATTCACTTTTCATAGTGATGTTGTTTCCAACCAGAATTGATGTAACAGAGGGTGTAGGCATGCGAACCCCGGATATCACTAAGAATTCAGTTTTAGAGTCATTCATTTTCAGTTTAAAGTCTATCATCCATTCCCGCACAATATTTATGCAAGTTTCCATGTTATTGACTGCGGTGAATGAGTCACTTGGAACAGATGGGTTGAATGTGATGTACAGTTGGGTGTCGTCTGCGTACAGATGATATGATGTGCCATGCTTTTTAAGAAGGCGACCGAGAGAAGAAGTGTACAGAGTAAACAAGAGTGGTCCAAGAAATGAGCCCTGAGGAACACCACACTTTAACGTCCTGCTTTCTGAATCGATCTTATTGACATATATTTGTTGCCTGCGACCTTCTAGATGTAAACCACGATAAGACAGTTCCACATACGCCAGCCGTGTCAATGTCTGCATGATAATACCATGGTCGACTGTGTCGAAAGCTGCTGACAAATCCAAGAGAACAAGCAGTACAGCCTTACCCTCAGACACTGATTTAACAATGTCATTGTTGACTCGTAATAAGGCTGTTTCTGCACTGTGGTTGGCTTTATATGCAGACTGGAAGGGCTCTAAAATATCATTTTAATGCAGATGATTTTTTAGTTGTAAAGCAACAACCCTTTCCAACAATTTAGTCAGGAAAGAGAGGTTCGATACTGGTCGATAATTCTTAAGGTTGTCAGGATCAAGAGATGGTTTCTTGATGAGTGGAGTAACAAGTGTTTTTTTCAATGGGTTTGGAACAAACCCCTCATGTAGGGATGCAGATATAATAGATGTTATGGCTGGCAGAAGATAATCAATTGTCTCTTTCAAAAGGAATGTTGGAATTTGATCTAGATCATTGGATTTATTGGATGATGATAAAATCATTTTTCGAATGTCGTCTTCTGAGACAGAGTGAAAATTTGAAAAATCACTTTTTATGTCAAGATGATCAAACTCTGGTGGTTCACATGATGGTATACTATCCAGAATTACTTGAATTTTAGTTATGAAATAATCGCTGAATTTTTCCAGAATTTCTTCAGTATTTAGATGATCTGGGAGAATGACTTTTTGTTCTTTTCCAAGGAGACTATTGGTTAGCGAGAACAGCACCCTTGTATTAGATGACTCCTCTATAAGAGAATTGTAGTACCCCCTCTTCGCCTTTTTGGTGCTCATATTAGTTGTATTTCTTGGGTGGCAGAACATTTGCCGCTGAACCTCAAGCTTCGTTTTATTGTAAAGACGCTCAAGTCTGCGACGCTGTTGTTTAGCAACTCTAACATCTTCTGATTCGGTATTCTGATTGAAGTGTTACGATCACCAGTGACAACGGCTGATGATACTTTGTCACCATCTTTTGATCATTCCATGTAGATCCCTGTATATGCACTGAACTTTGACTTAATTTCAGCATATTTCTTGGTGGTTATACAACACGCTTTATTCTTTATTAATAAGGGCTGCATAACCCGATAGTTTTTGTTTAACATGAGGTAGGCAGGTAACTTACCAAAATGATATCCTTCAGGAAGGGCGATCAAATTTCACAAAATTGATCATTCTTAGTTTTCGAAAAAAATTGCCTCCATTTTATCGGCCATTTTGGAAAAATGCAACTAACTCAAATTCCCCAAGTTTACAGACTGGCGTCAAACGGATTCGAATTCAGCACAAAAAAATTACCCTAGAAACATCAAAAACATTGCGTCCACACCAAAATTTCCAGGATAGTCCCAGGCTGTGCCAGACTATTTAACATGGGAATGTCATTGACATTTTCTGGACCACTTAAAAATACAAGTATAGAATTGTTTGGAACAGACTGAGAAATTAACACTGAAATATCCATAGGGAATCACAACATTTTGTTAAAAAGACCTGTATTTTGAATATCTGTCTTCAATTTAGTTTTTACGAATAAATCGAATTTTAGATTTTTTTCAAATGTGGCCAAAAAGTGGGTTTGAGTGTTGTTTTGATGTTTTTATTTTGAAATGTATATTTCAAAACAATAGAAAATATATATTTCGAAAAAAATAGAGAAGAAATTGAAAATACATATTTTGGAAAAAAAAAAAATTCTGAAATTTTTCGAATTTATTTTCTTAAAATACTCGTAAATACTAATATTAAATTAAATGAAATTTAACCCCAAAAAACCAAAACTGAAAATATAAAATTTCAGAAAAAGAAGCAAAATTCAATTTTTCTTTCTGAAATATTGCAAATTAACTTCTTTTAAATACTCGTAAGACCTAATACTAAAAATAAATTGAAAATACATATTTCGAAAAAAAACAACAACGAAAATTGAACATAGAGAATTGTAGGAAAAAAGCAAAATTCATTTTTTTCTGAATATTTCGAATTTAAGTAATCGTAAGAACTAATACTGAGTTAAATAAAATTTAAAAAACAAAAAAAAAAAAAAAAATGAAAATAAAAATAAATAAATATGAAATTAAAAAAAAAAATGAATTTTGCTTTTTTCTAAAATATTTCGAATTTGTTTCTTTTAAATACTCGTAGGAACTAGTACTCAATTAAATAAAATTAAAAAAAAAAAACAAAGAAATCCCAAAAGAATACGTAGGAAAAAGAGACAAGAAGAACAGTGTCAGAAGATGTGTTTGAAAGAACGGTGGCAGATCTCGCCCACGCGATCGTTTGAACGAAGATACAGAGAGGTAAAAAGAAAAGGGTAGAATTGCAGCAGATATTACACGACACTCGCTTTGACGTTTTAATCAGTCGTTGGAGCAAAATGATACAGCGTGTCGGATGACAAAGACCCTGCAAATGAGAAGTGATGTTTTGGATGTTGATGGATAATCTAACTTGCAGACGAGAAGTACGAATCATATCTTTGTTGATAGACGTTATTTGGGTGTGTGAAGAAATACATATCACTATTTTACTTTGAGTTGTAAAAATAGAAAAATAAAATAAACCAATTCTTCTTGTTTTTTATTTCTGATTTTTTTTCGATAACCGGTTTCTCCTCAGATCACCGAAGTTAAGCATCGTCGAGCCCGGTTAGTCCTTGGATGGGTGACCGTCTGAGCTATCGATTCGGACTCCCGCGTTGTGTCCTTGGGCAAAGCACTTGGCCCCGATTGTCCACGTTGGGGCACGATGACGCCGTGTACCGAGGCGTACTGCACGTCGATGGTGCGCATGTCTTCAACCAATCTAACCCTGCCTGTGCTGTAGAGCGGAGTTACGATGTTGGGGAGCTGGCAGCTGCTCGTCGTTGCTTGGTGGTTCTTTCCGGGTAATCCGGCTTCCTCCACCCGTGAAACTGTCACCGACACGATATGACCTTGGCTGTTAAAGTGTCGTTAAACCTTAATAAATAAATATTAATAAATAAAATTTACTACTTCCGCTTGAACATATCGAGAATATACAGAAAAGGAAATCGATTATCTATTCTGATTCTTTTTCTTCTTTACTAGCTTTACTCAGCCCTAAGTTGAAGAACCCTCTCATTTTGGAACTCTGTGAGAAGTTGAATATTCTCATATCTGACCAAAATGATATCGGGTTTTGTTGGTTGTCTGTACATGGTGGTATCACCGGTAACACCGGGGCATACAATGCAGTAAAACAGGCTTTAACCAAACCTCCCACTGAATTTAAAATTCCTTTCAGTGATTTTCAACCACATATCACAAAAAACATCAAATCTGTGTGGCAGGCGGAATGTGTGGAGTGACAAATAACAAGCTCCATCGCTTCCGATGAAATATCTTCTATCAATACTCGTCTAGTAACCTTTGTAGAAAAGAGCATGTAATTCTGTCACGATGTCATATTGGTCACCCAAGACTTACACAATCCTTTTTAAAGGGTGATATGCGACTGGCGTGTGTTCCTTGCCAGCAGAGGTTGACAGTAGAGCACATTCTTTCACATTGCGCTGATTTCGATCACGCCAGAGGGCAGTATAACACTGTAGAATCAGATCGCACAAAATACTCTCATTTCTTAAATTAATCAACCTTTTTAATAAATTTTAAAATTAAAACTATTTTTATCCCTTTAAACTACACTCTGCAAGTCTCGAAATCACCAGGTTAATTTATAAGGTATTCACTTTTCTTGTATCCTCACTCGTTGCTATTCAAATCACTCCTCTCGTTCATTTCTGTTGCAATTATTTCATGTTTATATTCAATCTTTTTTACTTCATAATTGATATGTTTACTTTCTATCGTTTTCTCTCCACGATATAGCCTTAGCTGCTGTGGCGTCAAGCACCAACAAATAAATAAATATAGCCCACTTTGCATTTGTGGGGAGGGTCCGCAATACTGAAAGCTATCGGCACAGCACTTTTTGCATTTGTGGATAGGTTATGGACTATTTCATAGCAACTTGGACTGTACACTTTGAATTTGTGGGCAGGTTCGGTACTAATTTATATCGATTGGGACAGTATATTTTGTATTTGTGGATAGGTTCAGGACTAATGCATAGCAACTGGGGCAGTATACTTTGAATTTCTGCAAATTCAGTATTAGTTCATATCGATTGGGACAGTACATTTTGCAGTACTAATTTATAGTGACTTGGACAGTACACTTTGCATTTATTGGGAGGTTCAGTAAGTACTAATTCAAAGCGATTAGGACAGTACACTCACATATGGAGGATCAGTGCTATTCAAAGCGATCGGGATAGTACACTTTTTGGGGGAAATTCAGTATTAATTCATGGCGATTGGGACAGTACACTTAGCATTTGTAGGAAGGTTCACTACTATTCATAGCGACTGGGACAGTACACCATGAATTTGTTTGGAGGTTTAGTACCAGTTCATAGTGACTTGGGACAGTATATGCATAGCCATTGGGACAGTACATTTTGCGTTTGTGGATAGGTTAAAGACAAATTCATAGCATTAGGGGCAGTGCACTTTGCACTTGTGGGAAGGTTCAGTGCTTATGTATTGCGAATGGTACATGGTACAGTACACCTTGAATATGTGGGATGGTTCAGTACTAATTCATAGTGACTGGAACAGTACGATATGAATTTGTGGAAATTCCGTATTAATTCATAGAGATTGGGACAGTACACTTAGCATTTGTTGGGAGGTTCAGTAATATTCATATGGACTGGGGCAGTACACCTTGAATTTGTGGGGATGTTCAGTGCTAATTCGTACTGATTGGAACAGCACACTTTGCATTTATAGGGATGTTCGGAAGTAATTCAGAGCAATATGGGGAGCAAACTTTATATTTTTCGCTGGGTTCAGAACTAATTTATAGCAATTGGGAGAGACCCTTTGCATCAATGGGGAAGGGTACAGTACTGATTCATAGCAATCGGGACTGTGCACATTGCATTTGTGGAGAGATTCAGTGGTAATTCATAGCATCTGGGACAGTATACTTTGAATTTGTGGAGGAGGGGACAGTACTTATTCGTAGCAATTTGGACAGTAAACATTGCATTTGTGGGAAGGTTCAGTACTAATTCATAGCGATTGGGCCAGTATACTTTGAATTTGTGGAGAAATTCAGAATTAACTCATTGAGACTGGGACAGTGAACCTTGCATTTGAGGGGAGGATCAGTACAACTCAAAGTGATTGGGACTCTACATTTTGCATTGGTGGATATGTTCAGGACTAATTCATGGCAACTCGGACAGTACACTTTGCTTTTACTGGGAGGATCAGCTCTATTGATAACGTTGGGATAGTACACTTTGAATATGTGGGGAGGTTTAGTACTAATTCATAGCCACTGGGACAATACAATTTGTGGGAACTCCAGTATTAACTGATAGCGATTTGGACAGTACAGTTACCATTTGTGGGGAGGTTTAGTACTATGCATAGCGACTGGAGCATTGCACTTTGCATTTGTGGAGATGTTGCATCCTAATTCAGATCGACTGGGACAGTATACTTAGCATTTGTGGGAAGGTTCAGTACTATTCATATCGACTGGGACAGTACACCTTGCATTTGTGGGAAGGTTCATTACTTTTCATAGCGACTGGGACAGTGCATCTTGATTTGTGGGGTTTTCCAGTGCTAATTCATAGCGATTGGGACAGTACACTTTGCATTTGTGGGAAGGTTCAGTACCAATTCATAGCGACTTGGGACAGTATATTCATAGCGATTGGGACAGTACATTTGCGTCTGTGTATAGGTTCAAGACAAATTCATAGCATTAGGGACAGTACACTTTGCACTCGTGGGGAGCTTCAGTACTAATGTATAGCGACTGAGACAGTACCCCTTGAATACGTGGGTGGGGAGCTTCAGTACTAATTCGTAGAGACTGGGACTTTACACTTTGTGGGGAAATTCAGTATTAATTCATAGCGATTGGAACAGTGCACTTTGCATCCGTGGCGCGGTTCAGTACTATTCACAGCAGCTGTGACAGTACACGTTGTATTTGTGGGGATGTTAAGTGCTAATTCACAGCCATTTGGACACTACACTTTTCAATTGTGGATAAGTTTAAGACTTGCCCAGAAATAACTGCAAAAGTTTTGCTCTTCAGAGTTCAGTTACATTCATCAAACCGAAAACTGAAAAAGTTTTGAGTCTCCAGGTTTTGTAGTAATATTGGAAGACACAGAAAGGCAATAAAATGTCCAATGAAGGGGTTCAATTTCATTGAGAGATAGACTGAGAATAAAAATATTTTCTTGTTTTCCTTAATAATTTTCCAGATTGCATCCCGTTTCCCTATGGGGGTTTCACCACCCCCTATCATCATAGTCATTGGGACATTTGGAGAACGCCTCCACAGATACATCCGACACACTAAGCCTGAAACAGCTTATTGGCAAGCTTCTACTGCTGGTGATAGGGCATTTTTCATATACGGTCCTAAACTGTGGAATCAACTTCCCCGTGATATTAAGCAAGCTGATTCAGTTTCTACTTTCAAATCAAAAATTAAAACTTTTTTTTTATTCCGCCAGGCTTTTATTGATCTTTTATAACTCTGTATGTTTCTTTTAGATCTGGTTTCCTTTAGTGTGTTTTATTTCTATGTCAGCATTATGTACAGCCAAAAGAACATTTTTAATGCAATTTTTGGTTAAATAAATTATATATTATTATTACTAGGAGGGTCCTGATGTGGCGGATAGATGGTGGCCTGCTCATTTGAGTAGGTTTGTTGCGGAAGATCCAAATACGCAACTCGGGACCAAAATGGTACCATCCTGTTATTAACATCCTGAGGGACGTTCTTCACCCGTGAGGGACGTTCCGGAGGCCCTGAATAAAGGAATCCTGGCAGTTCAGGACAAACGGTGTCCCGGTTGGGTAATCTCTATTTTGGAGATACCTCTCCAAATACACTGCTTTGGCCCCAACTTCGGGAGCAGATGGTTGGCCAGACATGCCCGTTCTGGCCAATCAGGAGCCCCCAGAAACGGTGTCACGTCGGGGGACAATTGGCAGGTCATTGAATCAGTCATTTCTTTCAATCAAATCCCACCATTGTCTTTTAACTAAATTATTCAATTTTAACTCTTGTTTGATTTTCTTGCACTGCCTGTGTTAGTTTACACTGGCAATTTTTATTACAGTGTATTATTGTAAAGTGATTCGTTGAATGGCCGCCATCTGAGGACATGGCATTCCCACACACAAACCAATCAGTCAGTGGTACTCTTCTTCATCAACACTAGCTGAGTATACTGCTCTAGTATAAGTATGTGGGAATAATGGCAGCTCGATGGGTTCACTACATAGCAGTAACTCTACCCCTTGTTGGACTCCATGATTGGTGGGGGCCGGGACTTCTTAACATGGCAAATCAACACACAAAATCAAAACATCCTTTTTCGACCACTGGACTCTGGGATTCTGACTCTAGGGATGAATTGATTCAGTCATTAATGCCGCCAGAGGATAATATTCCAACATTTATTGTGATGCACTCGACAGAGGAAAATTGGAAACTAAGCGCCATCAATTCGTTCGCCCTCGAAAAAGCCATCAAAGGCATTATCGGAACTGTACAAGGTATTAACAAATTAAGATCTGGTGATATTTTAATACACTGTATGAAACAAGTCCAGGTACATTATTGGTTATCCTTGTGTCTTCCGGGGTGTATGGGAATTTACACCGATTTGGGGACTCATACACCCTGAGGCGCAGGGTGTATGAGTCTCCAGACCGGTGTAAATTCGCATACACCCCGGAAGACACAAGGATAACATATTTATTTCCAAATCCTTTCCTTTTATTAACCCTACAGCTAATATAGCTTTCAAAACAACATCTCATAAAATCGTAAAAAAGGACATTAAATCTAGCTCATTGAGCTGATTTCTTTATTAAATTTAATGACACATAATTTCAGCACGCCCCATGCAGTCCCCCAATCCATTTGTAAAAAATGAATATTAAATTTAACTCATAAATCTGATTTCCTCACTAAGAGTGTCACATAATTTCAGCACCCTCACTCCCAATCGTACCCTCACCCCAGTCGTAAAAAATGGACATGAGATCTAGCTCATTGCATTGATTTCGTTACTAAATTTAGGGACACAGAAGTTCAGCACCCAAACCCCCCACCCCTCTGCACTCCGACCCTTAGCTCAACTCGTAAAAAATGGACATTAAACATTTCCTTACTAAACTTTAGTGACACAGAACTTCAGCACACCCCCACTCGTAATTTATTTATTGGTGACTAAGGTCACATACTCCCCCACTCGTAAAGAAATGGACATTAAATCTAGCTCATTGAGCTGATTACCTCACTAAATTCAGTGACACAGATTTTCAGCACCCAACCCTCCCTTCCCGCCCCACCCCTTCCCCAACACTCGTAAAAAATTGGACATTAAATCTAGCTGATTGAGCTGATTTCCTCACTAAAATTTAGAGACATAGAATTTCAGCACCCCTCCCCCCCCCCCCCCCCCCACACACTCAAAAACAATGGACATTAAATCTTGCTCACTGATCTGATTCCCTTACTAAAATTTAGTGACGCAGACCCCCCCCCCACTCCCCCACCACCCCACCCCCCCCCAAAAAAAGAAAAAAAACCCTTACTCTTTAACCCCTTCCACCTACCAAGCACTTCGTGTCAGAATACTGAATGGGTCTATTGACATTTTCAGACTACTTGACCAAATAGCAGATTGGTGACTAATGGGAATAAAATAATACATTTAAGACAAAGATTTAAAATTAAAACTGAATATCACAGCTAGTGCTGTACATAAGGTTCAGGACTGTTGTTTCACTTTCGGAATCGTGACAATTTCAACTTTTCCAATGGTGCAGTTCTTGAAGATAGAGCACCTTCATGAACCCTCATTAGCTACTGTTTGTGATGCTGAAACTCTCGGGTTGTCGTTAAAATCGTCAGAGGATAGAGCCTCTAGCACTGATACATCCGCTGTTTCAAGTTGTGCTGTCAGTTTTTACGTTAAACGTATCGTTGGTCATTTCACAGACATTTTCCATCCCTCTTCTACAGAAATATAATCGTATGTCAAGCTGGACTTTATTATGTAATCCAACGGGTGTCTGGGACGACAAACAAATATTGTAAAAAATTTTGATATCGGCATCAGGTATTACTGGAGACTGCACGCAGTCATCTTTACCGGCTGATTTAAGTTCGCGTAGGGCTGTTTTAAAACACTCGTTAGAGGAATAAAATTCACTATCTCTAATGACATCAAAACGTTTGAGTTGGGGTGGAGCTCGCAAATACCTGTTTACACCATATCTATACTTATCCAGGGAAGAGGTTTTATACATTTCACCTTCTTTTTTTCTGACATCCAGGTAAAGGTGTTCCAATGTGTCATTCAATTTGACAGGTGTGTAGCTTTCAAAATCAACATTTTTTTCCTTTTTCCAATAAATAGGTTCTTAATAAATTGGCACACTTTTTGTTGCATTTGGCTATATTTTCCGGTATTACTTTTGTCCAGTTTTCCAAAATTCCAGTTTTAGTATGACTTGTAAAGCGTATCTTAAAACTAATTTGAGCCATTTTAATCAAGCAGACAACAAAACAAAAACAAAACGCATCACACCCATTCCAAAAAATAGCACCACAAATAAATAATACCTACATGAACATATGTATTTTTTATTTCCATTAATATGTTTGGGTAATGGTAATAATTTATTTCATAATATTCAGTTAACCATATTTTTATCTTTTCAAACATATAAATGAGGAAGTAAATAAATATTCATAATAGTATACTTAAAGAGGACTTTTTTTTAGCCTTTTTACCAGTTATTGTGTATTCCTGTTTTTACTCCGTAGTTAACCACAGTGTAAAAATTAAAAAGATACTGTCGACTAAAAGTTACATCGCACCACTCAGCCAATCAGAAAACAGTATTTTATTCCATTGGGAAATAAAATCTTTTGCACTTTGAAAACTTATTGATATTGATGTAAAGGCAGATTACCATAAAACCAGCAAAGGCGTCATAAGAACTACAGAATTGGCTAACATGAAAGAAAGTGAAATTGCCCTGGCACTAAAACTACCGGGAATAACGACAGTAAAACGAGTGGAAATGAAAAAAGATGGCAAACTCGTAAAAACTAATATATATCTACATCTTTGATTGCACCAGACCTCCAAAAACTATTATATATGGTTACCTGAACGTCGGAGTTGATTTGTACATTCAAATCAACTTTGATGTTTCAAGTGCCAAAAGTTTGGTCATGGGCAAAATACTTGTCGATGCAACCAGATATGTTATAAATGCAGTATAAGTCACGAAGGACCATGTGAAACAACATATAAATGTGCCAACTGCCAGGGCAACCACATGTCATCTAACAACTGCCCTGTGAAGAAGAAAGAAAAAACTTCTACAGAACATAAAATACGAGAAACAGGTTAATTTTGAAGAGGTCAGAAACATCGTAACACCAATGTCTGGCATGTATACATCAATGGCATCTTATGCCTCAACTTTTAAACAAAAGAAATCAACCGAATCAATTACATGTAAACGGAATTTACTTGGCTCAATGGCACAATTCGAACCTCGCTACAAATTTTTACCATAGGAAGGAAAAAACGCTTAAACGCAACCAAGGTCAACACAAACAAATTCAGCTGCCCGGAAACTCTTAGAACACAAACGAACAAGAACAAGTAAAATCTAAACCAGAGGAGACAAAAAAATGAAAACAGTAAATCAGTCCAGCAAAATAAGAAAGACAACACAAAACCTAGACCAGAACAAACTCAAAAATCGATGCAACAAAACCTGAGTCAGAGTCAGAGAAGAAAACAAGAAAATTTAGAAAAAAAAGAAAAAAGATAGAAAATACAAAAACAGTTATAAAAAAGAACACCCAAAGCTCTCCAAGATATTGTCAACCACAACAGATTTGATGGCTTTGGACTAATGGACGTCGGTGACGGCATCGAAGAAATGTTCGGGCAAGTTTGCTCAATATTTCAGAATAGGTCCCCGAAAAATAAATCGTCAATGAAATCTACCGGGGCTATTTCGTCCATAGGTCCACCATCTCAATCTCCAACCGAATATGGATTATACAACCAAGACCAATATAATACAGTGGAATTGTCCTGTTTTTAGAGCGAATTTTATCGAGCTGAGTTTGTTGGTTGTGGAAGAAGGCTGATACTCAAGAGCATTCAGCTTTTAAACATAATACTTCATATAATGCCTGGGCAGATGAAAACGATCTTCATGTTCGTGGAACCTCTGTCTTGGTTAGAAAAGTCATTATTCACAGTCCTGGGTCTTTGAAATCACATTTACAGGCTGTAGCGGTACGCCTAACTTTAGACAAGACGGTCACGTTATGTTCAGTTTGTCTGTCGCAACATAAACGCTGCAGCAGACTGATCTTGAATAACTGGTTCACCAGCTCCCAACTTCGTGCATTCTGTAGGGTGATTTTAAGGCTTCCAGCCCTCTTTGAGGTGCATCCTGCAATCAAAGAAGATATAAAAGGCAAAACAGTGGAAAAGCTTATTTCAAAATATGACTTGTGTTTGTTTAATAATTGGTCTGAGACTTATCTGCATCCCACATCCAGTTCGTACACATAAATTGATGTTACAATTGCATGTCTTTTCCTCTTTCCCAATTTTTCGTGGAAGGTAGAAGATGGCTAGTGCGAGAGTGCCCACCTTCCAATTGTGTTGGGAGTGTGGTTCCGGCGAACGATGAGATGGTGCCCCAGTGGAACTTTAAAAGGGCTATCTGGGACACTTCCATCGCTTTGTTCTGCGCTCCTCAGGCAGGACAAATTTGAAGAACGTGCTGACCAAATAGCACATTTCTCTATAGAATTGCTTGACATTGAAACACAATCATTCCTAAAACCTCGGCACATCAAAACGTTTCAGCAAACCATGGTTTGATAATGATTGCGAACGGGCTATAAAGGACCGCAAGAAAACTGAACAGGAATTTAACAAGTCACCCACTATAAATAGTTTGGACAATTACATATAAATCGGGCAAGATCAAGACTTCTTATAAATCAAAAAAAAATAAGAAAAGTTTTGGGGAAACGTATGTTTCTAAACTTAACAACACACACACATCAATAAAATTTGGAAAATGATCGGAAAAATTAAAGGTAAAGAAACAAAATCAACTGTACAATACCTGGAAGATAACAACATACTATTTACATCAAAAATAGAAATATCGAACAAACGGGCCTCAACTTTTTCTAAACACTCGTCATCTGAAAATTGTCTGAATTTGTTAAAATTAAAAAAACAGTAGGAAAAACAAAAAATCAAATTTACTTCTGACAATTTAGAGGATTACAATGCTCCTTTCTCTACTGAAAAGTTAAATAACTCTTTGCATAAAGCAAAGGGTACTGCCACTGGGCGCGTCATTACTTGAACTTTCATTATCAATTTTAAATGAAATATGGGTGACTGGCCAATTTCCACTTTCTGGCGTAAAGCAACAATAATTCTCATTCCAAAGCCTGATAAAGACCATTACAGTCCAAACATTTACAGACCCATTGCGCTAACCCGTTGTCTGTGTAAAAACATTGAAAGGATAATCAATGATAGACTTGTCTGGTTTCTGGAATCGAACAATCTACTGACAATAACCAGTGTGGTTTCAGAGGCCAGAGAAGTATTGTTGTGTCATTTGATTAGACCTGAAAAGTTTCTAAGAAATGTCTTTGCCAGGAGAGAACATGTGGTCGCCATTTCCTTTGACCTGAGAAGGCATATGGTACAACATGGGAGTTTGGAATTTTAAAAGATTTTTTAACATGAGATTGATAGGGCGTATGCCTCTTTTTGTTGAAAGCGTTTTAAAAGACCGTCAGTTTCAAGTTCGTGTCTGGTCTAGATTATCTGATCCACACGAGCAATAATTGGGAGTTCCTTGTCGTAGTATTTTATCCGTTACCCTTCCAACAGTTAAGACCAATGGCATCATCGCCCAGTTGAGAAAATAATTGATTTTTCAATGTCTGTTGATGATTTCTTAACTTGTTACAGCAGCTCAAAATGAATGCAATCGAGCGCAAACTTCAGCTATGCTTAAATAGAATTCAGAAATGGGCTGCAGAAAATAGTTTCAAATTTTCTAAGAGTAAAACAAACTGTGTTCATATCTTTAAGCTTTAGAGGCACCACCTTGAACCAGTATTAAAGTAGGTGGATGTCCTATTAAAGTTGTTAAAGAAGTGAAATTCTCAGGTTTATTGTTTGGCAATAAGCTGAATTTCGCTTTTCACATAAAACAACCAAAGGTTAAATGTAAAAAGTCACTGAATGTCCTCAAAGTGTTTGGTAGCACGGATTGGGGGGCCGACCCCCAAAAATTACTCCATCTGTATAGATCACTTGTTAGATCCAAATTAGATTACGTGTGGTATACGATTGTGCAAGAAAGTCGTACCTCAAACCACTTGATGCAATTCATAATAGTAGTATTCGAATTAGCTTGGTTGCTTTTAGAACATCACCAATAGATTCAATACTTGTTGATGCAGAGGAGCCTTCTCTTGGGAAGCGCAGAATTAAACTGTCACTTCAGTATTTTTCCAAACTGCTTAGTATTCCATAAAACCCTGCTTATCACTGTGACTTAGACCCTCAAAATGTTGAATTTTTTAGCTGTCACCAGAAACTTATTCCTCCATTGGGAATTAGAATTAAACCCCATATACACTCCACCAAAATTGAATCTGATATGATAAAAGAAAACCGCGAACTATATATTCCTCATTGGTATCTTAAAAAACCTACAGTTATATTGGACGTACTTTTACCAAAAGGTCTGAAACATATTCTTTGCAGTTTACGTAGACATATACTGAAATAAAGTCGAAGTATAGTGCATATGAAAGGATCAAAACAATTGGATCTAAAGATGGTGAAAAAGTATCATCAGCCATTGTTACTGGTGATCAGATCACCTCAATCAGAATACGAAATAAAAGTTCTATTTTCACAGCATCGCGAATGTACAGAAAAGAAAGTCGATTACCTCTTTGCAAGCTTTTCTCAGTCCCAAGCTGAAGAATCCTCTCATTTTGGAACTTCGTGAGAAGTTGAATACTCTCATGCCTGACCAACATAATATCGTGTTTTGCTGGTTACCTTTGCACGTTGGTATCTCTGGTAACACCAGGGCATACAGTGCAGCAAAACAAACTTTAAACAAGCCTCTCACTGATTATAAATTCATTTTAATTGGTTTTAAACCACATATCAATATGTACATCAAATATATGTGGCAGGCAGAATGGAATGGGGCGACAAATAACAAGCTCCATCGCTTTCGACCACATATTTTTGATCACTTCTCGTCTAGTAACCTCTGTAGAAAATATCATGTACTTTTGACACGATGTCTTATTGGTCACACAAGACTTATACATTCCTTTTTGTTAGAGGGTAATATGCAACTAGAATGTGTTCCTTGTCAGAAGGTGTTTTTAGTGGAACACATTCTTTTACTTTGCATGTAATTTAATCATGTCACTGGGCAGTATTTCACTGTAGGATCCCCAAGAGATCTATTTTGTCATATGAGCCCACACAATGTTCTATCATAGTAATCAACCTTTTTAATAAATTTTAATATTGTTTTATTCTTTTAAACTCGACTCTTCATGTATCAAATCATCAGGTTGATTTTTGTAACGTATTCGCTATATTAGTATGATCGCTCATTACTTTTCAAACTACTCATAACTTTGTCATTCTATTGTAATTAATTCCTTTTTTAAATCAATCACTTTACTTCGTCATTGGCAATGGTGTATTCTATTTTCTAACTTTCCTAGCTATAGCCTTAGCTGTTGATGTGGCGTTACGCTGAAGAATCACGAAAGGACTCCGATTGAACTGCGAATAGAATGACTGGCGATTATAACCCCTGTCGAGATCGAGTTTTCTTAGGCATTACCATACAGCCTAGTGAAATTATACTAAATCACGCTCACTACTCAGTAGTCAAGATAGGTTCTTTGGGCATCAGTCACCCAGTGAGAGTATATTAAATCACACACGCTAAAACCTGACTATACTAAACAACGCACCTCACAGGGTAGTCAGACAAAGTTTCCTTCGGTGTCAAAAAGCAGTGAAACTATACAAGATAACGTTCGGCACTGGTAACCAAAACAGAGCATGCTTCGGTATCAACTGCCCAGTGATACTTGATGAAATCATGCACACGCCGTGGTAATCCAAGAGTGAATTTCTCACCCAATGAAACTATACTAAATCATGCATACCACTCGGTAGCCAAGACAGAGTTTTCTTCGGCATCAATCATTTAGTTAAGCTATATAAACTATACTTAATCAATGCCACCACTCAGTGCCCAGGAAAAATTTTCTTTGCATCAACCACTAAGGGAAACCAAACTAACGCGCACCACTTGGTAACCAAGAGACACTTTCTCGACATTAGTGAAGCTCTAATACATTCCGCACACCACTGGGTAACCAAGACAGAGCTTTCCTCATTATATTGAACCACTCGCTCCACTCGGTCTGTTGTTTGTTTGTTTATTGGTTTAATGACATTTTCAGTCACCAGGTTCAAACTGTGTGGGATATTTCTAATGGCTGAGGAAGTCGGAAACCCGTAGAGAACAACTGCACATCGGCAAGCAACTGTCGGACTATCTAACTTACTAACCCGGCAAAACAGAATTAGCATTGTATGAAGTTAAGTGCACCACTGACATGCAGTACGCATTAGTACAAAGCTTATCTCGTCATGAAAACCGACTTTCGATAAAGTTATATCCCCTGAAAATCATTAGACTGGTGAGGAAGAAGCATGTAATTGCTGAGAAACAATCAGTAGAAAATAAATCGAAGTTTCCTTTTGTTACTTTTAATAAACGAAAACAACAGGAGCAGGTCACACTGTCGACCCTTCGGTTTAAATTCCAATAATGCTCTTGCCAATGGGCCACCGTGCTACCGCGTCCACAACACTCAGTGTACATGAGAGTGTTTTCTTCTGCATCAACCGCCTTGTGAAACTATTTTTCATCACGCACACCAGTGGGTATCAATGAGAGGGTCTTCTTCGGCATCAACCACCTTACCTGGTGAAACGATACTAAATCACGCATACCACTCTATAGCCAAGAGATAATTTTCTTCGGCATCAAGTGGCAAGTGAAACTAGACTAAATCACACATGTCACCCTGTATCTAAGAGATAATTTCCCCTCGGCATCACGTGGCAAGTGAAACTAGACTAAATCACACACGTCACTCTGTATCCAAGAGATAATTTTCTTCGGCATCTACCGTCAAGTTCATCTATACTACATCACGTACACCACTCGATAGCCAAGAGAGAATATCCCTCGGATAATCAACCGCCTAGTGAAACTCTATTATATCACACACAACACTTTGAGGCAAAAGGAGAGTTTCCACGGCATCTGTCTCCAGGTGAAACTACACTGAATCACTCATACAACTTTGTAGCCTAAAAGGTTTCCTTCAGAACAGCCACCTTACCTTTTGAAACTATAGTTAATAAAGTACACCATTGTGTATCCAAGAGATAATTTCCTTCGACATCAACCGGCAAGTGAAACTCTACTAAGTCACTCACACCATTCAGTAGCCAAGTGAGAGCTTCCTTCCTTCAGCATCGACGCTGAGCGAAATTATGCTAAACCACGCACACCACTCAGCTGCAGGTTGATGCGGAAATTCACTGTCTTCAAAGAAGTGCAGAGCCTTTATCTGCCATCTGGCCATGCACAAGTAAGAAGATGGCAGATACTCCTCCGAAGGTGCGAAGTACAGTATCGCCCTGTGTACACTGTATGGGATTTGTTTGTTTGTTGTTTGTTGGTTAACGGAACCTTCAACAGCCGGGGTCACATCGCTCCTTGAGTGTAATCAGGCGCCATCTGCAATGTCTTAGCAGTGCAGATGGCGCCTTGTTGCAATCAAATGCCGACATCATGCTGGAACTGTATGAAGTAACGTTCATTTGATATGTTGTTAATTACTGATTGAACAGTTTTTTCTTGCGCTTGGAATGTGTATTTGTTCTAGCCATCTACCCGTAAACTCTTGAGTTCGATCCAAAATTTATTTTTCGAGCTCATTTTATTAATACGACTACGGAAATGATAAATAACTGAAGAGCTTTATCAAAATTTCTTTTTCGTTGCAGATGGTATACCAGTAACTGTCTATAAACCACACAGCAGCCCTAAAAACCCATCTATTCTCGTGTATTTTCATGGAGGTGGGTTCATATCTGGATCAAGAAAAATGACTGAGGATACCTGTAAAAGTATTAGTAGGTAAACAAAAATCTTATTGCATTCAAATCTATTCAGTTACTTAGTTTCGTGCCATTAGAATTCATAAGCTATCTAGAGATATAAGTAGTATATGAGTTTTCAGCACAGATTGCCAGGTATACTTAAGGATCTCATCTGCCGGCATCTGCTAAACAAAATATCCGCCATTTTTTTATTTTTCCTCCATGATTTTACTTTTCTGCCGATTTCCGCCATTTTGTCTGTAAATTTTCGTCAAAGAACGAACCAATTAGGGTGCTGAAAAATATATGACCTATGGAATTGTGAGGACCATGGTAATCACATTTCGCGTTACAGAGGAACTATTTAGATGAATTCCGTGATTCTAACCAATGCTTTGGCTACTACGTGGGCATTTTCGGCCAAGATGGTGGCTTGAAAGACTACACTTGGACTGTGGTGTTTCCTACTTTTCCAGCCCAGTATAGTCGAATAAAAAACGTGTGCAGGAGCTACCAAATCAGAGTCAGGGCCAGAGTCGACGACGCTCTCTGGATCAACACTCTCTGATTTAAAGATGAATCCGATGGACCGGATTTGAAGACGAGACTGTGACTGGGACCCGCATCTCGAATCCATCGAACACCTGTGTGAACTTTTCTTCGCCATAAATAAGTTTAAATACAATAAGTTGTAGTCATGGTAGTTAGGAGATTAGTGCAATGAAGGAATTGTACAAACCTACTTGGGGCGTTTTGAAAGGACAGGGCTTCTGTGTACCATATAGTGGTGCGGCATCCAATTTAATAGGTTTTGCCCGTGCATGCGAAAATCGCAATGGAAAGTTGAAGCAGCATTTAGAATGAATTGGAATTAACATGACATATTATACTTCAGGGTATCTGACATACCATGCATATAGCGTGGGAGTGGCTCAGTAGGTAGAGGTGCAGGCTGCAAGCCGAGAGGTCCTCGGTTCGAATCCCACCTGCGGCAACCGCGTTGTGTCCTTGGGCAAGACACTTCACCCCCATTGCCCACCCACGTGGGGGCACGGTGCCGCTGTGTACTAAGGCGTACTGCACGTCGATGGTGCGCTTGTCTTCAACCAATCCTAACCCTACTTGTGTGGAGTTAGTATGTTGGTGAGCTGACAGTTGCTCGCCGTTGCTCGGTGGTTCTCTCCGGGTACTCCGGCTTTCTCCACCCGTAAAACTGTCATGGTCATGATTAGCCATTGTGCAGAAGTATGTGACCTTAAACATCATTAAATAAATAAATATTAATATAGCGTGGGAATGTTCAATAAAGTTTTTTCTTGTCATTACAAAGAATAGTAAACACCATAAAATGAATAAGAGAGAAAAAACGAATGTCCGAGACTTTATAATCGAATCCCAAGCAAACCCAGAGTCGCAACTAAGAAAATAGTAATGATGTATTCAACTGGTCACGATTCCAGGGAAACAATGACCTATAGTCCAGCGTGAGTAGAGTGGATTTAAAAAATAAATGAGACGAGGACAGAAAAAATTAAATGGTAAGGTTATGGAGCTGTGAGAAAGCAAAGCACTGAGCGGGCGACTGTGTTACAGTTCAATCATGGATTGTGATCGAATTGCATGAGTCCATATGCATTGCGGTCAACAAAGCCTAGTCATGCCAGTAATACCTACGCCTGGTGAGTGGTCATTTTTGCACTCCAAAGTGTAAGGGATGAATCAAAACCACACAAGAGATAACACAGTTCATGGTCATGAAAACCCCGTCGTTTATGATATGGCCAAATAGCAAAACTTGAAACAGACATCACGAGTTGTGAAAATGGTAGAATCACAGTTGCTAATCCTTAAACGTCAAAGACGGTGTAACGCGGAGAGATGACTGTCATAAGTTACACAAAAAATTGTCAGTTCCTTATACACGTATATATCAACTAGTCTTTACCAGGAACAATCAAAAAGAAAGGCACCGCACAATATCCCTCTGGTAAAACACTCATCCATTTTCTGTTCAACACAGCCACTGGTATATTTCTACATCTGTAATGGCCGAACGACAACGAAAAATGCCACAACTCAACCTGTCCTCTTAAGATGATATTAAATCAACCCAGGCGTGTAACTCCTTCCATCGGTTACGTTTGTTGACGTAAAAATTGTTACGCTGTGACTACTGTCACAGAGTACGGCCTTGCACGTCATTCAATGTAATGGCGTTCACCGAAAGCCTCGCACAAAACTAGTAACACATTATCAACTTCTTTCTAATATGAGCGTCTTTGGTGGTCATCATACTTTATACCATGATTACTTATTCTACTATATACGAAAAGCCTATGACATAAATTTCGGCTTTACACACCAACCACGATTAACACGTTAGCAATGGGATGTCAGCAGTAAATTTTTACACCTATAGTGGAACTACATCCAATCTAACCTTTGGTGACGTCGACCTGAATGTGAACTTGTCTAAATTTACCGCACGTCGCCACGCTAAGAGTGAAATGAAAGTGGCGATTATTTATTACGTTTTTAAATGAGTTTACCCCATAAGACACCAAAAATTAACAATCATGCATTGTCTCATGTTAATAAAGCATCCATAACTCGAAATAGTATGTTATTAAATCAAAAAGGCCCCTCATCTTTTTCCATTTTATTTTGGCTATAAAACTGACAGCGGAAGTTCCGCCCACCGATGCTCATATGTAAACAAAACAAATTCGCACGTTTGTACGCCTGCTACTCAGTAAAATCTAGAAAAAATAATAGCGACTCTTAATAATCTGACGATCATGGTGTAAATTGTTCACCGCTCGTGGTGAAGTGGTGTTAACCGCGTGGTGAAGTGGTGTTAACCGCGCGCCGAAGGCTCGCGGTTAACATGACTTCACCACTTGCGGTGAACATTTGGTACACCAAACTGCTATGGGTATATTCTATATATACTCTTTAAAAAGCGAAAAAAACGAACGTAAGAAAACAGTGTTTATGCCCCAGTGAGCTTTATAAATAGTCCCAAACTTTATTAATGTTTCAGATAACTACGAAGGCGTCGACACACACATGATAGATTGAACAATTTGCTCCAATTCAAAGCATGCAGCAGAACAGTGGAATTATATCCTCACGGCCGAACACCTTATACAGTCGCACTCATCCATCTTATCCAGATTTATGCTGATATTGCTGAATACAACATCAGCCCAATTTTCAAAGTCTTAGCGTTCAGGTCTTTTTGGGCACCCTTGGGCTTTCCACATGTTATCAAAGGAAGAGAAACTGTTGGCAAGTCGCTTAGGAGAGAGAAAACTTCACGTCATGGTGGGGAGTATTTCTTTATATCGGAAGTGAACTGCAAGCTTTGTCTGAACTTTCTTCATTTGAAGACTATATGGACTCAGTATTTATATCACCTGAGAAACTCATTTTCCACAATTATACATCTACAAAACCTGTCAGATACCGGATGGACATTATATTAACACATGACAAAGAGATTGAGAAACTTTCACAGTTTGCCTTCAAGAAACATGTCGAGCGGATTCCCCCAAGCATTGACTTATCGACAGCGTGCGAATGCAGTGTGGTAGGCGGTATCTCAACTCAATGGACAATATGCACCTGGAACTTAATTAAGCACCCCCTGTTTTTTTTTTCGCAGTGGTATAAATAGAAACTGTCATTACTTTCATGCTATCTTTAAGATGGCCGAAAGTGATTGTAGAAAAAATGGTATATTGAGAAATGAAAGAGAGCACAGTGATGAAAATATGCAGTATTTTAATGACGCTAATTACACATATTTGTCACTAATATTTTTATGGAAAAATGTTCTCGTGACAAGTATGGTGCCGGAACGGTCCTCGATGAAACAATGCCGGTGAGTACTGACAAAAAAATGTAATTTGTGATCTCCTGAGCACAACAACAGTGTCTGGCGTCAGTAGTGGCCAGTGTATCCACCATGTGCTCGGATGACAGCCTGGACCCTCTTCCCATTGCTACCAGTGAGCCTTCTGATACTGTCCAGATGTAACTGCTGCCACTCCTCAAGCAACGCAGTTTCCAAATCGTCCAAATACTGTACAAGCGGATCCCTTGCATGCATACGACGTCCAAGAAAGTCTCAGATGAGTTCTAAGGGATTCAAGTCGGGACTCATTGCAGGCCAAGGTAGTGCTGCAGTAGCGTTGTTCTGAAGGAATCCTCTCACAGCGTGGGGACGATGTGGCCTTGCATTGTCGTCCATGAATACAGGGCGAGTAGTCACCGGGTGGTTGTCAAAATGAAGCACGACAACCGAATTGAGAATGTCCCGGATGTACTGATGACCATTGAGATTCCCACGTACAGTAAGTTTACAATCATGAAAGAGGCATCCCCCGATCATGACTGATCTCCAATATAAGGAACAGTAGGTCTGATGTTCCTGGGCACGTAAGCAGTATTTCTGCCTCCACGCTCTCATACAACCATCTGTGACGTGTAGCAGGAACCTACTCTCGTCTGACCAATGAACTCCCATCCATGTCCTGAGATTCCAATGTTGGCGTGCCATACACCGCTCCAAACGTCGTCTTTCGATGCTGATGGGACAGAGCTGGAGGCTTGATGACCCTTCTGGACCTCATACTTAGTGCTTTGAGACGGTTTCGGGCAGTTCTTTTGCACAAACGCCTGTTGGGGAGCGAATGGCGTTTCAAAACCCCACTTGAAGCAAAGAGTTCACGCCTGCCAGGCTCCGATGTTCCCAACGAAAGGCCTTTCGGAGTTGTCCAGGCCTTGGTCGGTCCTTAACATCGTTGGTTTGTTGATTTTTTCCGGACAATCCTGCTGATGATAGAATGACTATAGAAAAGTTGCCTTCCAAAAGCTGTGAAAGGCATGCATGTTGCATGCATGCCAACGATTTGACATCTTAGTGCCTCCAATAGTCTCCTCCTTCTTTGCCATGTCAACATTTATTTGATAAAAGAAGTGACATATTTTCTTGTTTTATACCCAGATATTGCATGTGGATGATAGTGTTTTTTATGCGTGTGTAGCATGCTTCACGTGGTCGAGTGGATGTGTTTGGGTTACGCTGTCAACCACAAATATCATGTTTCACGAGATGATGTACTGCAAAACATAACAATCAGTAACAGCAACTTCACTGTCATGAAACATTTCAGGGGGTGTTTAATTTAGTTCCAGGTGTATAGTTGGTACACACTTGAAGACAACAGTGTTTTCTGCCCAGCTAAGACTGTCACTGATGTGGGCAGCGTCAGAATATCAGATGAAGCTGATTCAATTAGGGTATAAGCGTCAGATCATGGTCCCCTCTTGTGTTCATGTCAGAAAACTAAATTTGTGTGGAGATATTGTGTGACTGTTATTGTTGAGATAAAGCTGGGCCACATGTGGACCAGGAAGGAGACGTCACCGACTGATTTTAATTTTATTTCAGCCAACGTGATTTATCATGAAACAATTCGACCTGACAGATCACCCACCCCCTCGTTTTTGCGGGACCTGTAACTAGAACAGTAAGAAATCGGTGTATATAAATAGTCAAAGTGTTATGCACACAACGGCATACGCTTCGTCATGCCATTTTCCCCATTGTTCGGAATGATTGGCGTTATGAATTAACCCTTCATAACTTAACGGTTATATCCAGTCACTGCTGTACACAAAAAAACTGACATTCATTGGGTTCTTTTTTTTTTGGGGGGGGGGGGGGGGGGGGGAGGTCCACCAAAATATAACCTGTAATCGCTCATTGGAATGATCGTGTTCCAATGAGGTGTATAAGGTATGTTTTGGATCGCTATTTAACCCTTTAACACTGGTGGTATATTTCATGTCAGTTCAATTGCAGCAATTTGAAGAAGGCATATTCATTATTTGGCGGGAGCCTAAAGGCTGCACGTTGAAAATATTGATTGGTCAACTCACGTATTCATTTAACAGCCAACCCCCTTATTGAAATTATGACGTATCTCGTTCCTGGGCCGGTAAAGCTTCCTTTCGCGTCCAAAGGGTTAATACTTTTTGTATGAAGGTGTTGTCTTCGAGTTGTGATAGAAGTAGAGTTGAGCAATAAATGCTGTTCGTGATGACATTTTGTAAGATAATCCAAGTAAAAAAACTTTCTGTGCTTTATTTTCATAATTCTACACTATCAATCGCACTCGAAATTAGCAAGACAATATCAGCGGAACAGATAGATGCCGAATATGAGCCCAGATTATAGAATGTAGGAACAAACTAACTCCCAGTGACCTTCCCCATGGCTGTATGGCTGTTCAAGGACATGCCACACCGTTGAGTCCTAAGCACGTATGTTAAGTATGAACAAGATCGGCCCATTAAATAATGTATGGGCCAGACAACGTTAGAAAGGGGGAACAAACAAAGACCTTTAAGGCATGACCTTGGTTCAAAGTCATGACTGGCCCTTAAGTCATAAACAATCATTGTGTGAAGTATGAAAAATGTCGGCCCATTGAATATTTTTTATGGACCAGATAAAGTTAGAACGAGGCATAAACAAACTAATGGTCTGTGACCTTGACGTTAAGGATATGACCTTGAGGCAAGGTCATTACACACTCTTAGGGTAAAAAGCAATCACTGTTTGAGGTGTGAATAAGATCGGCCCATTGAATAATTTTTTTTATGGGTCGGGCAATTTTCGGGGAGCATAAAAATTAGTTAATAAATAAAGCTGCAATATTTGATTCCATCATCTTTGTCACTCGGGGAATTAAAGAAAAGTGTTTTATAATATATTTTTTAAAAATTACGTTGAATGCTTAGCTTGCAGATAGCAATTTGATGCACTCAGGGGCATGCACTCAGGAGCATAAAAATTAGTTAATAAACAAAGCTGCAATATTTGATTCCATCATCTTT
Organism: Pictodentalium vernedei; assembly: GCA_031216915.1. Taxonomy (NCBI): domain Eukaryota; kingdom Metazoa; phylum Mollusca; class Scaphopoda; order Dentaliida; family Dentaliidae; genus Pictodentalium; species Pictodentalium vernedei. The sequence continues at coordinate 475,995,499 of CM062295.1, forward strand.
GTCACTCGGGGAATTAAAGAAAAGTGTTTTATAATATATTTTTTAAAAATTACGTTGAATGCTTAGCTTGCAGATAGCAATTTGATGCACTCAGGGGAGGACCTTTGTCCCTTTTTTTTTATTTTTAGCCATCAAAATGGCATATAATGCTAAAAATGTAAAACTTATAATTACATGCCTATTACTTTCCCTCCAGTTCCATATTTACAAATCCGAACGGAACACGATACGGTTGTCAGTTGAGAGACCATTTTTTCACGCCATGGATCCATCAAAAGAGCTAATCTCCGCCCATTTTCGTAATTTGCCAACAGAAGCATCCCATTCTGACCCACATCAATTTTGAAGGCGCGACGTCAGTCGATAAATCGAACGCTTCGATCATTAAATAACAAAGGGCTTTAAAGTTGGAAATTTTCCGTGTGTAGTGTTTGAATTTCTAAATTATTGGATTCAATGGCATAGACATGTGAAAGAAACACAAAACGCCACGATGTGTGAATGCGCTCCTCAATATCGCACTCGTGCCGTCTTAACGAACGCATTCCCACATCGTGACGTTTGGTTTTTATATGGAACACATCGCTGCCATACATATATTTACAGATTATCATGATAATGTGCATGTCCTGTGATTTGTATCAGATTCGAGATGGTGTCCAGAATGGGATCTCAACGAGCCGGCTTTGCTGGCGAGTTGTGATCCCATTTTTGGACACCACTGAGAATCTGATGCAAATCACAGGACATGCACATTATCATCATGATAATTCATTTATCTAACAATTCTGTCACATAAACAGGTTAAATCTTAACCCTTTACCCAACATAAGGGCCAAAACCGGCCAATGCTATTCTCAAAAAATCGCCAATTAATTTTCATTATTTTTTGTCTCAAAAACATAGGTTATGACCCCTCGTTGGAACGAGCTCCTTCCAATGAATGGTCATAACCTCTGTTTTTGAGACAAAAAATGAAAAATGAAAAAAATTAGTTATTCAAGAATTTTTTTTGCAAGTGTCGTCTGCTTTTCAGGTTAGGAAAAGGGTTAAATTATTTTTAAACATTTTTGGGACATAATATTCGGTCGATCACTGAAACGTACATAGAATGTGCCCATGTGCCTGTTATGACAGCCCGTAGCGCTACCGGAAACGAGTCGTCTATATGATTCGGAATCAGAATGAGTCGTCTATATGATACGAAATCGGAACACATTATGCGATATGTACCGTTTCTCGTGGTTTGCAGGCCAAAATCTATATGATTGCTAGATAAAGAACATTAAACATTACAGATTAGTAGAGATTACAAAAAGTGTTTTCCATTATTTTATTTTCTCATTTTTTATTATTCTGTTATCCTTTCTTTCTCACTTCTTTCCCTTTTTCTTCCCTTTGATGTCCGGATGGGTGGGTGTGTGAGGTTTCGGGGCATCGACAGTATAACTGTTCTGTTCGAGTGTCTGATCAACAATTGATCAACAATTGGGTCGACAAACGGTGTTTGCAAGCTTTGAAGACATTCCGCGTGATGAGACCATAACAGGGGCGTCGGGAGTCACGAACGAAGATCATCGTGCTAATTCTGTTCCTTCTGCCGTAACAAAAAGTTGCAGTGCTGATACAGTAGACTCGCTAATATTGGGTGCAAGTAACTGTCGCAATATACCTGTCGATAAGTCGAATATCAAAGTGTTTTTTATATCGGGAGCGACAGTCGGGGAGATAGACAAACTTTTAGATGCATCAACTGTGAAGAAATCTGTGAAACCTGATGAAATAAATTCAGTATCTGTTCACCTCGGTACGAATGACATCACGCACACAAAAAATGATGTGGATGAGGTTTCGATGAACTTCATGGATGCAATACCTAAGATAAAATATAAATTCCCCAAAGCAACAATTAATATTTGTAGTATCCCGCCAAGAAAAGGCAGAGGTTCAAAGATTACTGACCATAACGAGAGCGTGGAAAGAGTCAACAAATTCCTTGTTAAGTATTGTGCGCGGCAGATAAACGTAAACTTTCTTAACACAACTCCTCTATTTACTAAACAAGGTAGTGTAGTGAAGGCCTTGTTTGACAAAGACAATGCCTCTGGTGTACACTTGAGCCCTACCGGGAAAGAACGCCTTGCTGAATGCTTAATTGACACGGCCACTAATGATAAGAGGAAGCGTTATCGCAGTGGGAGCACTCCCACCCCAGATCAGAATAAGTCAGTAAGGCACGATTATACCGGCAATGATTGAAGAATAACCGACTAAGACAGTGATAATGATAGTGTTAACATGAAAAATATCAACTTGCAAATTTTAACCATGAACGTGTGTGGTATAGAACACAGGTTAAACTACCCAGACTTCATAGACTTAACACAAAAATACGACATCCTCTGTTTTTCAGAAACTAAATGTTTTTCAAACGACCAAGTTGGTATTTCTAATTTTTTCACATGTTTAGTAAAAGGCAAACTGCCAGGAAGGGGCAAGAGATCCGGTGGCATTTTAATTGCGGCGAAGAACAGCTTAAACAATATATTGAAGTAATTGAAACAGATTGTGAGAATGTTGCGTTGATGAGGGTCAAGTCTTCTCAAAACCTACTTTGGGGGGCAGTATACATTCCACCGACCAATACAAGGTACTGCAATGATAACTGGTCATCAGAACTAGAGAACGATTTGAACACACTGAGGGAGGACGGGGAGCTGGTTTTATTAGTTGGGGACTTTAACGCAAGGACGGGGGCGCTGACTGATTTCGATAATTACTTAACTGAATCTTCAGCGCAGCACCATGTACCCAGTGATTCTCTAGAAGCATTGGGGAGTTATATACTTGAAACTCCAGATATGGAAAATACGAATTATTGCATGAATCGTTGTTCGTTGGACAAAGGGAGACCAAATGGTTATGGATATAAACTGATTGATTTCTGTCGAAATAATAATCTATTTATTCTGAATGGGCGTTGTGGTAAAGATAGGTCGATAGGAAAGCTTACTTGTCGTGACGCTAGCGTGGTTGATTATGCTATTGGAAATCTAAATGTACTGCGTAAAATCTGCGACTTTGATATTTTAGAGTTTTCACCTCTCTACACGGACGTTCACTGTGGAATAAACATTGATATTGATATTCCTTTTGTACGTAGGTGCCACCAGTGAGGGTTAAATAGCAAAGTTGAACCCCAGATGGGCATTAAACAGATTAGACGATGGGTTGATGATAGAGCACATGACTTTACCAATAACTTAAGTGTGGCTAACATTGGGAGGATTCAGGAGGATATAGCTTCTCTTAACCCCCTAAATGTCTCCCACACTGAAGTTGATTCTATATGTAGAGAAGTAACAGCTGTACTTACACAATCTGCCGAACAGACATTTGGCTTTAAAAAACAGTCTAGAATAAAATCCGAAAATTCAAAGCATAAACCCTGGTTTGATAACGAATGCCGAAAAAACGACGGTTATTGAACCGAAAGAAAAACATACTTCGAAATTGCCCTAGTATATGTAACAAAAAGAGTTTAGGTACCATCACAAAAGATTATAAAATCTTACTGGATAGAAAAAGACGACAATGGAGTGATGAAAACAATCGCACTCTGAGGTCTCTCTGTAGTAAATCCACAAAAGGTTTTTGGGATAAATTGAAACGGCTTAACGGGGACCATCGGAAGAGGTAGGACAACATAGTTGAGCTGAAAGCCTTCTTTGAACATTTTAAAAATTTAAATATTGAAACTAGCCATTCAAATTTGAATTCACAGATCGGGGAGCTATATGAGCAGAACTTTGTTAGCGAACTTAATGAGCCAATAAGCGAGGAAGAAATCTCATGTGTCGTTAGGAATCTGAAGAATCAAAAGGCCCCGGGCATTGATGCATTGTGTAATGAATACATTAAGAACACAATAGACAAAATGTTGCCCACTTATAAAGTACTCTTTAACCTTGTGTTAGATTCAGGCCATTATCCCGATGAGTCGGCGATAGGAATAATTAAGCCACTTTATAAAAATAAAGGTGACATAAAAAGCCTAGACTCATATAGGGGAGTCACCTTACTAAGCTGCCTCGGTAACGTGTTCACAGCGATCCTCAATAATAGACTTGTAAATTTCTCAGAACAGATATCACTGATTAAAGATAACCAGGCAGGGTTTCGAAAGGGGTACTCGACAGCAGATAATATTTTTGTTCTGAGTAACCTAACGGAAATCTACCTATCAAGTGGACGTAAGCTGTACTGCACCTTTGTTGATTTTCAAAAAGCCTTTGATACTGTTTGGAGAGAAGGGCTATGGCTGAAAATGTTAAAGGCAGACATTAATGGGAAAATATTTAAGATTATCAGGGGAATGTATAGTACAATAAAATCGTGTGTAGTGCAAGATGGGGAACGGTCAGATTTTTTCTTTTGTAACTGTGGTGTTCGGCAAGGAGAGAATCTATCCCCATTTCTATTTTCCTTGTTTTTAAATGACTTAGAAGACTTCCTCCATGACTGTGTTGTTGAAGGAATGTCATACCTGGACGAGATTTTCTATGATAGATTAGGGCAACATCTAAAATTGTTATGCATTCTATATGCCGACGACACCCTCATATTAGCAGATACTGAAGAAGGTATGCAACGAGCCCTTGATGCCTTCTCTGATTATACAGATGCACGGGAACTCACAGTAAATACCACAAAAACAAAGGTTATGATATTTAGCAGGGGGGAAACCAAACGTCAGCCTGTTTTTCTCTTGAACGATAAACAATTGGAAGTTGTAACCGAATTTACCTATCTGGGTGTCCTATTTTTCCATAACGGCAGGTTCTGTCAACATATAAAGAAACTAGTTAGGACCGCTACAAAGGCCATGTATGGGCTTTCTAGCAAAGTGAGAAAGTTAAATTTACCTATTGATTTAACATTGCAACTATTTGATTGCACAATTCAACCAATAATGCTGTATGGATGTGAAGTGTGGGGTACAGAAAAAATAAACTGCCTTGAATCGGTGCACTTAAAATTCTGTAAAATGATATTATCGATGAAAAGCAGTACTCCCAGTTACATGGTTTATGGGGATCTTTGGCGTTTTCCAATCAACATAGCGCTGAAAATGAGAATGTTGGGGTATTGGTCAAGAATGTTAAGTCACGGGAGTTCTTTAATTGCGAAACAGCTGTATATGCTGATTGTACAACTGGACACCTCAGACGGTATATTCAATGGTAAGTTAAAATGGCTAAACACTGTCAGAAACGTTTTACAAGAAGCAGGTCAAAATAGCTATTGGATTAATCAGGAACCCCTCTCTAGAGCCAACATGAAGCAAATTAAACGCACCTTAATCGACCAGTTCTTCCAAAAATGGCAAGAAAGTGTCTCCATATCTACAAGAGGTGAATTTTATTGCCATATCAAAGAATTTCCAAACCTTAGCAGGTATCTAATAAATTTGCACCCGTCCTTGTCCGAGTATCTCCTGAAAATTAGAATCGCTAACCACAGACTACCAAACGAAACTAGTAAATGGCAGAAATATAATGAGTATAACAATAGTGGCCTCTGTTCGGTATGTTCAAAAATAGGTGATGAGTATCATTTCATTGTGGAATGTAAGCTCGTAAAAGATTTACGCGAAAAATACATCCCCGAGTATTACTGGCATTACCCCTCACATAGAAAATTATATGGGCTGCTAAGCTTAGATAATATCCAGGTGCAGAAGCGTTTGTGTGTGTTCCTTAAAAAGGGCTTTTAAAGATTGAAATCTCTAAGGTAATGACCAGGATGATGATAGTGACTGTGATAATCTTATCACGGCCGATATCATGATCGTGGTTAAATATCATAATTACGGTGACCCATGGAACTCAATCCAAACTAAGTCTGTATGATCACGATGAAGCCAGTGATGTGATGCGATGTGATGATGACGACGAACGTGATTAACGACGATGACGATGATAGTGACGATGGCAACATTGGTAATAACGACAACGACATGGACGATGGCGACGATGACGTCGACGATGGTGATGATGATGACGATGGATGATGATGATGGGGATAATGATGATGATGGTGATATAATGATATTGGGACATTGGGAGATTGGCAAGTCGTAGCGGATCTCTTGCCCCTTTGTGGCAATATTTGTAAATACACGTATTATTAAATTGTTTCTTTATGAACATCTGTAACACCTCTCTTTGGTAAAGGCAGAATAAAGTAAAGTAAAGGAATCAGCCCATCCCGACACTTAATCGGACAGCGCTGCTCAGATAATACGTCAAATGCCTTCTGCTTTTTCTCTCAACCAGGCTAAGGTCGTACTCTATCTTGTTGACACGATTTGCAAAGTGTGGTGCCGGATCACAACTGCTTCATGTCTAATGAAGTTATTAGATGGGTGAAGAAGGTTAAATTAATGTAATTGTTGTGAAAACACCTTTGACATCAGGAGAAAATAAAGCGAAGTATCGTTTTGTTACTATCGGAGCTGTCTTTTGTTTCCCTTTATTAAAAGCTATGAAATAAACCTGACCGTTATGTCAAGCTAATTAGAAGCAGCTGTGTCAGTAACTGTCCACTTTGGCTCTTTGTTTAGCGAATGTGCTTTACAGTACTGTTCATGTTTTTATTCTTACCAGGAAACAAATTTGCAATTCTTACCCCCAACACTATTTTATTAAAGGAAATGATAGTGTCTGCATAAAATGTCACGGTGCGAGCACTGTTGATATAATGGACAGAATAAAACGTTACAGAAAATCAAAAGATGGCGAAAGCGCCGTTTTTTATTTTCAAATGGGTTTAATCGTTTGGACCCGATAGGCCGTTTTTACGGCCCAGGAACATGATACATCATAATTTCAGTGGAATGGCTGCTAGGCCCCTAGGCTGCACGTCAAAAATATTAATTGGCCTACCCCCACATAATGAATATGGACTCTTCCCATTGCTGGCATTGAACTGACATGGCAGATACCACTAGGGTTCAAATGGGTTTAACAGGGAATAATAGTCAACCTTTCAAACTGATTGGAAACAAAATTGTGATAAAAGCCAGTTTCTGTATTTTTTATTTTACACTACGGGAAAATGCCCGAAGTTTGTCGGAAACAAAATTGTGAAAAAAGCTAGTTTCTGTATTTTTTATTTTACTCTACGGGAAAATGCCCGAAGTTTGTCGGATGGTGCGCACATTGATGATACAACTTCTCTAAAATTATGGAAATTTCAATTTTAAAATGAAATTCCCGTACCTTTAGTGTTAAATTTACTGTCAACTTTAGAAAATTAAGGGGCAGCTAACTTTCCTGTAAATCGTTTCCAATGACGAAAATTGTCAGCCATGCAAAAAGTAAACATTCTAATTTCAGTGAATCTGGTTGTGTGTGTATCAACGTGGAATATCGACTTTCTCCTAAACATAAGGCATCAGTCATTTTCAATGATGCTCGGCTGATAATGCAATATGTCATGCAGAACAAATCGAAGTTCGGTAAGTTTTCTAAATATTTACATTTTTTCCATCATGTACATGTAATAGCTGGTTGTAAATATTCTAAAATTGCAAAATGTGACAGGGTATATTTTTAAGATGAAAGAAACCGTTACGGGATGGAATAGGCACATGATACTCTCAAAATGGGTATTCTCGGATGAGGGTCTCACTCTCAACAAGCGTCTTACTGATGTTAAGATTCATTTCAGTGAGGTTAAACCGCATATCAGTCAGTCGATCAAATCTATGATGCAGTCGAGATAGGATGGTGCAACAAATAACAAACTTCATCTCTTCTGACCTTCGACTGAAGATAAATGTCCGTTTGGTAACCTTTGTAGAAAAGATCATGAAATTCTGACACGATGTCATGATGGTCATACAAGACTTACACATTCCTTTTTGGAAAAGGATAATTTTCGATCAGTGTGTGTTCCCTGTTAATGTCGTTTTGACAGTCGAACACATTCAATTGGATTGTACTGATTTTAATGACGTCAGACGGGGACATTTTATGTACCGACTCTGGGAGAATTATTTGACAACACAAATTCTATCCAGATTCTCTCGTTTTCAAAGAAATCAACCTACTTGACCCTTCACTTGACACGAAAAACTAAATTATTGAATAACTAAATATTTTCATATTTTACATCAAAAACATAGCTCATGACACCTCATTGCAACGAGCTCAGCGAGCTCGTTCCAGTAAGGGGTCATCAGTTGGATTTTTAGACAAACATTTTTTAAAAATAATGAAAGTTCAATGGTATTTTTTGTGAATAGCGCTGGCCGGTTTTAGACTTTATGTTGGGTAAAGGGTTAATACATTTTAGTTGTTCTTATTCTTCTTGCCTTCATCCCATAATCAAAACAGTGCTCCTGTCAACGGATTTATTCACACGGTGTTCATTTAGCTGTTTGGTATCAACACTCACCACAGTCGTCTCTATTTGTTTTTACTGTCATTATAATCTACATTTTTACGATTTATGACAGTATATTACACGAGAATGGAAAACGACCTGTTTTACTCTACATAACATTTGTATCGCCACGATATATCCTTTGATGCTGATATGAGGTTAATCACCAACAAATAAATAAATAATTCTCGGATAAAGAAAAATTCGAAACTTAATTCAAGAGAGTTTTTTCGTAATTGCATCGATTCATATTTAGTGTTGTGTTCTTTGACGGAAAATACGGTAGTTCTTTTACTTACACGTTTCTGCTCGCATCGTTAGGCATGTGAGGGCCGTTAAAAGGAGCAAACGTAGTGCTACTTTGTTCGAAGAGAGAGAGAGAGAGAGAGAGAGAGAGAGAGAGAGAGAGCGAGGGATATAATTTTTCTATTTAGATTTTTATAGCCACAAGCATGGGCATGTGCGATAATTTTTAGTTGCTCTTGACAATTTATGTTAGATTTTTTATCAATGAAATTGGATAAATTTCTAGACATAAAATATACATATACCTTGAAACTATCCTTTTTCCTTTCTTCTGTTTGAAGTTCAGACACACACAGAAAAGAGCAAAATGTTGTTGTACTGGTCAACTGGGATGATTTCACGTCAATTTTAAAACTAAAGTTCATGTACTGGCTGGGACTCGAATCTAGTGACCAGAAAATATTTTTTTAACAATGTTACGCGGATCTTTAGTCTGCTTTGAAATCGATTAACTTCGTTAAAGGAGTACATCTAGCCGTGATTGTGGTTTTGTTGGATGGATCCAGAATTTGTTGATAAGGATCGTTTCTTATACACCTCTGGGGCGCTCTAAAAAATCCTCAGACACATGAAACATAAATCACCTCTGATGTCCATATACAAACATGTACTCTGAAATGAATTGTAGAATTTGTGTCACTTTTGTTGATAATTCAAATTCTTGACATCATATCTTGGGAAGCTCTCTGAGAGAGCTTCCCAAGAAATGTTTTTAAGTGAGGTAGTATCATAAGTTTTTTTCCTGAAAAAGGAAACAAAAACAAAACACATATTTGCAGCAATTTATAAGCACAATCTGTGACCAAAACAGACCAATAAATATTTGTCAAGGACCTTTTCAAATCATTGTTTAATTTTTAAACATTTTCAAAGTCTTGGAACTTCAGTTTGAAGTTCAAAGGCTTTCAGTGGCCAGTACGAACAATGTGTACCCGACATTTCAGTGCAGCCCGCAAGGGATGAATAAATGCACTCGTGGTAGTACAGGGGTAGAGAGCAACGGCCAAAATCGACCAGCGCTGTTTGCGTTCAAATTTTGGGTTTTTTTCAATTTTTGTCTCAAAACTTGCATGTGACCAACGATGCGACATAAGCTGTTTTTGAAAGGGAAATTTCTGGTTATTCCAAAACATGAATTTCGCGATAAGCTTCCTAATCTAATATTTTCAGCATTCGATGGCAAAACTGCATAATTCTCTTGAGACAAAAGCAGAACATGGCCACACACTTTTGCACCTTCACAGAGAGATAGAGAGAGAGATGGGGAGAGAGGGAGGGAGGGAGAGGGCTATTTCATTTAGACAAGCCACGTCTTTGCATTGCGGCAGATGTATTGTTGCAATGTAGATGCAAATATTTCACTGTTATGGCACACATTCTTTACATTGCACTGATTTTAATCTTGTTAGAGGGCAGTACTTTACAACTGGATCCCTTAGAGATCTATTTTATAATACGAGCCCGCACAAAATTGTGTCATTTCTGAATCTGTCTTTGACATATCTATTATGGTTATTTGTATTTTTATTCAATGTTTATTTCATTATTGATAATGACTTTTTTATATACCACTGTTTTCTCGCCACGATATAGCCCTAGCTTCTGATGTGGCGTTAAGCACAAATAAATAAATTCACTGTTATGGCACCTATCCTGCTCTACTAGAAACACGAAATGTAACCTCCCGACACAATTTTATCACCAAAATATAGCACGACAGAAAGAGCACTGTATGTGTTTTTGTTGTATTACGCATCCTTCCGAACATTTTGTTGTCGATTCCGCCTTCCCCGTGTCAGCTACTAAATTTTCCTTCTCTCAAAAATATATGCGTACGACTACAGTACTGCGTAAGGCTAACTCTTAACCCACTGAGTATTTTCAAAATATGTTTCACCAAATCTAGCTATGGCTCCTTCACAGCAGCTATGACTCGATGTATCTAAATTTAACTCAAGGAATCAAAAAAGTGTATCCAATTTACAGGGAGAAATTTGGTTGTGTTCAAATTATACTTATTTCAGTGGCTAGAGATTTTGTTTCCTACGCAGAAAGATCCGCCAGCAGCATCTAAGGAGATAATGGTAACTCCCAAAACCGGCACAATATCCTTTATATATGTATATTTTTTTTTTATTTTTTCGGCGCATAAGACTACGTTTAGCATCTAAATCTTGAAACATGATCGCAACTGATATCCTTAATTGTAATTGAGAATTAAAAAGAATGCCGGAACTTTTTCTCCTAAAAGAGAAACACTCTTGAATTTTGAGTTTATTCCTGTCGTAATGTAAGAACCCACTCGCGATAATGGTTGAACGTGTGGGCTGATTGTGTTTTCTGCGTCATTCTATTTTGTGCATGAGTAATTTGCACCAACAAGGTGTCACTTTACTTACGAATTACGCACAATTGAACAACATCAGCGAACAGATGTGAATTCCGCTCGATGAACATCAATGACAGAACAGTATTGTGCAAACTGTGTTACCTCAACTATCTAACAAATCTCCCGGACGGCAAGCGGTGTAAGGGCAATGTTCCAGAATCTGTGACCCTCCAATATAACATGGTATATATAGGGCGGAAATGTGAGGTGAATTTGACGGCACATTTCGGGAAAGGGGTGGATACAGCTCAAACTAAGGCCGCGGTCACTGGACATTAGGTGGACAATTGGAAAATATGGTGACCAGGAATATGACAATGCGTAATTTGTGAGAAATAAACAATTTCTCTCAGATTGTTCAAAATCCCAGTCTGGCAGAATAAGTTTCTACGAGTGTATAATGAGGACATGGGGCAAAATGACGGGACATGTGAGTTTGGGTGACATGGGGGAAAAGATGAGTATGCGTATTAGTACAATCGACAAAGAGATATTATAGAATAACACGAAACACGTGGTGTCATTTTCAAGATAGAAGGAGATGGCTGTTTTATGATGACATAGTGAAACATGAGAACTTTTTACATTCCATATTAGATTCTCAATCACATCCTACTAGACGCGCGAATCAACTGCCGTGGACACTTTCAGGGGCATGCAGGGTGGATTCAAGAGTGCCAGAAAAGCATGTCATGTTTAGATCATGCCAATGTCATATATCACAATAGGAAATGGTCACGACATATTTCGATAGTTTTCTCTTCAGTGTTGCATAAAATCATAATCTTAATATTTAAATCAAAATTCACAGTGGTAAATATACAGAACCACACTTATGTTTGAATGGGTTAACGATTACTGGACGAGAGCGAGTGGCGCAGGGATACCACGAGAGCCGGTAGGCTCGAGTGGTTATCCCAGTGCCACACGCTCGAGTCGAGCAACAATACATCTGCCGCAATGCAAAGACGTGGCTTGTCTAAATGAAATAGCCCTCTCCCTCCCTCCCTCTCTCCCCATCCTTGGGCAAGACACTTCACCCCGATTGCCTACATGGGGGCACGATGACGCTGTGTACTGAGGCGTACTGCACGTCGATGGTGCGTATGTCTTCAACCAATCTAACCCTGCCTGTGCTGTGGTGCAGAGTTCAGAGTTACGATGTTGGAGAGCTGACAGCTGTTCGTCGTTGCTCGGTGGTTCTCTCCGGGTACTCCGGCTTCCTCCACCCGTTAAACTGTCACGGTCACGATTAGCCATTGTGCATAAGTATGTGACCTTAAACACCAATAAATAAATAAATAAATAAATAATACTGGAAAATATTGTCATATTGTCTATGTTTTAAATATTCTAATAATTATTTTTGAATTTCAGGGAAGTCATCTCATAAAATTGACAATATATTGCATTCATCAGACCACATGTATTTATCACCCCTTCCCTCTTCATGGTCTCATTCCCACCATACTCGAGATTTTTCAGAATTTCTGTAGTGGGTAGCTGGTAACATTTTTTAATTTCCCCAGTACAATCTCCAGAAAGTCATATTTTAGCAATACTATATCCCCCTAAAAAAGCCCTTCCACCCTCCCCCCTCAAAAAAAATAAAATAAAATAAAATAAACCTGTTGCCCCAACACCCACTAACACGTAAAAAGCATTGGTTTCACAAATGTAAAATACCGAGTTTTTCTTATAAAACCAGGCTTTTCATTCTTTCGAATTTATTTTCTTTATTCAGCTAGAGTGGGGCGGAGGTGGGGGGTCATCTAGTAAGGGTGGAATTGGAGATAGTTAATTAGTAACTGCATGTTCCAGCTGTCAAACATCTCCAGGCGCTGTCGGCGTGTCGTCGTCTATTTTTCCGCTTCATGTTAACCAGTATTCAAGATTCATTTAGTCTTGCTTCTGGAGGACAACTTCACCTTAACATGCTTTTCAAAGTATGTTTGCGTTGGCAAACGTGCTGCTTCATTGCCGAAGTGTGAATCGAATAAGATTACAGTTACACGGTAGGCCCCGTGTCGACTCGCCGGCAGCGTGCAGCGATGAGGGCAACATTGTAACAAAGTTTTATAGGAACTGTATTAGTGGTTGGCTGCAATGTCGAACCCAATTGGACTTTTTTGCACTAAAATTAATTAAGTTTTCCTCGATTTTCAATAACGAAAGCAAAGGTTGAGTTTCACTGTTCAATTTCTTGGCAGAGATCATGTGTCTTTCATGACTTTCAACAGTTTTTAGCAATGTTGTGCATCAAACATTTTGTGATGAGAATCGGTAATTCCGACAGATAAATATAGCCGATGGTTCTCGTTGGTTATATGTCAGGGATACCTGAGCCCCCGTAAGGCCTGGGCTGACGTGGGGTTATTTAGTCCCGCTGATGAAGTTGCGGGAAAATTAGACCAACGTGGAGGGTCGGAATCCAAGTGTCGCGAACTCGGCGCAGGGAGCTGAGTTAGACCGACGCCGTGATTCCTTCTCTGCCAAATTGGCCTGAAATAGGTTCGATTTCCGTTAGGTGTGATTCCTAATCACTTCAGGCTGTATAATGGAAAGAATGATTTAAAGTAACAACGATTCTTTTATTTACACATAAAAATAAATCCGTTTAAATATTTCAATAATCAACAATTCGATTCTTTTCACAGAAAATGGGTCGCTAGGGTTAAACAATTCTCAATAATCATATAGTCATTCTATAGCCCTGTACTGGCACTATAGTCTACACACTGGAAATGGTACTACCGTGAGCTCGCCATAAGAGCTTCACAAATCTGAAATGTTATTACTGTGAGCTCGCCATAAGAGCTTCACCCGCTTAGGCTCAAATGTCAACGTCTGCGCGTAACTGTACCTCTGGCTGTCGGAGGGTTCCGATCAGCAATGTTCGTCATCTATAAAGCCACCGTACTTCTGATTTGGGTCAGATATTGTCTACTCATACCTTATGTGCCTTTTGAAAGTCCTCCGTGAAAGTCCTATTGAAATATTCACCGTTCCTGGTTGAATTCACGATTCACAAATGCCCTTTTTGTGCTAGGGCGAAATTGTCACTCACACCGATCTCCAGTCGGTATTACGATGCTTCGACAGCAAAACAAACTACTCAGAACGCAATCAGTCTGACGCTTCAAAGGGTTAATACGCACAATACAATTAACCTACACTTCTGACTATTGCAGGCCGATACCTGCTACCCGACAATCTAAACTTTAACGTTCCACCTGGGGTGTTCCTTCTCACGAATTCGGCCCCGTAGCCGCCTATTAACGTTAAGCTAAATCAACCATGGAATGCCCTCTCTGGCGATTCCAGCCGTTTCAGGGTCCTGTGATCGAAGGTACCCTTATGCCAGGAAACAGAGTCCGCCTGTCCTGGACTTCACCAACGTGTGTGTGACCCCAAGTGTGTCTAATGCTCTGCTCTTCAAGGTATATATACTTTTTACCCTAAACTGTCAGGTGGACCGACGCTCATCTGTCCACCTGTCAAAACGGTGGGAGATGACGTATATCGAGGCAGAATCAATACAAGTCATCTCGCGCGTGACTTAACGGTGATTCGTTCCTGACACGCATTGCTATAACTAATGATGACACGACATTTCTATCTTTTAGAATCTCGTTTCTCAATTGGCCGTGACGAAAACCGATTACGTCTCGTAAGATTCGCGACTACTGTATAAATTAAATGAGATTAAACCTTATCTAACACACCGTTTCTCCCCTGGGTCCCTGCGCTAAAGCTGGATATACACCACGTGTGTTTTTTCTATGTCCAGCTTTACAGAGAAGTGAAATTCACGTGGGTTTTCGCCCTGATGCGGAATATATTTTGAACTTACAATATCTTTAAATATGAGGCCCCTTGCCCCTATATTTAGGCTGGCTTTGCCCTGACATTATATTCCACTGAACGCTGCAAACTATAAGAACCAGTCTAACGAGAGAACTTGTGCACGCGAAGGGTACTTTTTATCGGATTGCACTAGAGCTTTCTGGTTAAAATTACTGCATGCCCCTAAAATGCATGTGATCATGACAAATACAGTTATGGGTGTGTAATAAAACAACATAATCTCCAGATAGATTTATTTTAGACGTTATGTATAAAAGTGATAATCATTGTAAACTAAATAGACGACCGTCGTTACAGTAATGATGCCGTCATTGCAGCGTTTGTATTACAGTACGACCGCCGTGGACTGGTCACTTTCCACGGGTGGGCAATAATATCAGATTCCAAACACTAATTATAGGAATAATTATCAAAAATGTAATTAATGAAGCACCGGGATGTACCCTGTGCTTCATTAATTACATTTTTGCTCATGATGATTTTTATTATCCGATAAACGCATACGTCGACATCACTGCCCACGCGTGGATTACGTCCGTTCCACGGCGATTGTACTATAGGTAGGTTCTGCGGATGTGCAAAACAAAATGTCATGCTCCCTGGGTAGTGGTGGTGTCCACTGGGGGTAAACTTAGGCAAGTGTGTATTAGGCATTCATGGTTTTTTTTATATTATTTATTAGATATGATTTTCTTTCCTAGAATTGCACATTATAAAGCTCAGTAGATATCACCTTAAACTCGGCTGATGTGACGCGGATCTCGATCGATGTGTTCCAAGCTAGAATTGTCTCCCACCCCCTCGCCCTTGCTGCGCTACTAGGCGTTGCAAATTATTTTACATAGAAATCTTTCGCTAGTGTTCATCGAACGCAATCGGGAAAAATGGCGTTGCCGGGTATAAGGGGGTAGTCTGAAGCTGAGTCTTTGTATGTGAGGAATTAATGATTGCCACAAGTAAAGACGAAGAGAAGACGAAGAGAAGAAAGAAGGGAGATATACAAACAATTGAACGCAAACTGAGATTCAGAGTCGTAAGATATAGTTCAGCTATTCGAACTGTGGAAGTCGCGACGTTCGGAAAGCTGAACTTGGCGAAGACGAAAGGTCGGACTTAGTGAAAAGAACAAGAAACAATAACACTGTCAGAAAACTGTAACACATATGAGAACATTTTATAATTATTTGTTTTGGATTAATAAATAAAGCTGTTGTTAAGTGGTTAATTTTCATATCTGTGGAGATATCGTCTCGTGGTAAGTTGACACCAGCCTTCGACTTTCGGTCTCAGGCTGATCAGTAGTTACCTCTAAATATGAGTGCAGTACAAGTACTTATAAAACCCAGTAATGTAGAATTTGTTTAGTGCATGCTTAAAGTGGGAAAATCAACATCAAAATAATACTTACCTTTGAACCCTGCAAAGCTACGGAATTCGATTCGAAATCGTCTCGATTTGATCCCATTCGATGCGTTCTGAATAGGAAAGATTCGAATTGTCGACATTTTTTTCAAAATCCGATCAATTGTGTATCTTCACGGACTGGGATATCTGATTAAAGAAAGAGAGTTCAAGGAGGTTTCTCTTCCTAAAAGACTTTTGATTGCGGCCTGGGATATTCCGCTTTTTGATAGACTTCCCCTAGCAGACAAGTTTTTGCGAGCTCTCAGGCCAACGGTGAAATTCTGTTCGGAAATAAACGTCGTTATGGGCCGGTTGTTTACACACTTTTTGAGCGAATTTGCGCGTACTTACAAAGATATACGGGTATTCTTTTCTACCCCAGTTATAGATATTCAAAGAAATAAGTATTTACTTACCATTGATGCATCAAGATATCATCATAATTTGTCGAAGTACCCGTCGTAATCATAACACTATGGCTGTGGTGAGTCTTCATTTCTTATTGTAATGTCATCAAAATGTCGATCAAATCATGTCTCGATTGAGCACTAGTTCTAGCGCTGATTTACAAAAAATGAATCTTTCTGAAATTATTCTGATTAAATTGTCCAGAATATATCAGTTGGTCGGAAAAGCGAACCGTGGACCCGCTTTTCCGACCTACTGAAATATTCCAAACGAGCGAATCTGAACATTGGCGATGACCTACTTGAAAGATAGACTGATTCCAGGTCAAAACAGCGTCGAATTTCTTACATCATTAGCCAGGCGGGTGGAGAGATTATTGTTTCTGTTGAAAACAATACTTGAGTGTTAGATTGGTGATATTTACGTTTTTCAGAATGTCCAACATTTACAACTTAGGATTCGTAAGATTCGATTCAATTCGAAATCCTCTGCCCAATTCGTTTCGAATCGACATTAGAGATTTGCAACGTCCTAACGTATATACTTATTTACTTCAAGAAACATCAAAAGTAATATAACCATCTCTGTTTATTATTTAGCACATCAACATTATTCAGCAAAAGCAATGTTTCTCAGATCAAGTTCATTTCATTGGGAAGCTGATCTTTGTATTTAGGTCATTCCTCTCTCATATTATTCAACCTTTGATATTGCCCCGAAAATGGTTTATAATATTTCAATTGAACCACCTAGGTTGCAAAAGTATACTTCAAATCAGAGATGGAAGTATTTATTCACTAACGAAGTCGAAAGCCGAGAAAAACACACCGGAAAGGGTTTATTTGTGGCGAACCCTTGCGCTAAAAAAAATTATTTGAAACTTTTGGAACTGCTCTTATTAAATAGTGTCGGCGCTGGAACAAAAAACAGCTCCGAACCAGGGACAAATTGGTAGATTTTAGCAATTAGTATCATTCGATGCAGCAGATTTCATAGAAGAGAATGAAAAAGTCAGCAAACACCGGGTTGAGTGACATTTTTATTCAAGATGGCGTCCAAGATGGCCGCTGAAAGTGGGTAAATACTTGTTTGTGCCATATATTGATAGATCTCTCCCAGTTGAAGTGTAGATTTTCTTGCAGGATGACAGAAAATGACCCATGAGTATTATCTACATGTTTGTATAGGATATTGATGGTCCAAGATGGCTGTAAATATGGCGACTGAAAATCGTGTACTTTCAATCTTCTATTTTTTTTTTTTTTTTGCAACAATCCACTAGAAATGAAACTCATGCACATTGGGCGACTAATGTGACCACTATTCCTTTACGGAAATGACTTTATGATGAAATAGAAAAGCAGAGGTGAACATCTGGCCTTTTGTGCTCCATATTCAAGCAGTCTACTTAACATTCAAACTATCTACGACATCTTCAAATGTGAGCTCCCCGCAATTGTTGCATCCTTCCCCTCTGCAATTACCACAACTCGTCACACATTTCAGGCCGTTCTTGCGACAAGAACATATACTGGTACTGGTTGGTGATCTGCTCGTTGACTTTGAGAAGGAAATATTGGGCTGCTTCCAGGTCTTTCATAATTGATACGAGCGCAGTTCCGTCTAATTTCCAGCCTCATTTCTTGGGAGCTATCGCATCAAGTTACGGTGTGTCCCATGTTCCATGTGACAACTTGAAGATCCACCCTAAAGCTGTGAAAATCAGCAGCACATCCAGCTGGTGGCAAGGTGTGAGATTCCCCGTGGGAACCCCGGGAAGTAAGCAGCACTTGTTTACTGTGGTAAACCAGTTCCACTTTACTAGTAAAATAGGACCCAGTCACCAATGCTTGGGGTGGAAGTCCTCTAAAATGGGCAACATGTAGATCAACGATTGACTAAACTTGACTTCATCTCCATGTTGTGTCACGATTAGCCATGGTGCATAAATATGTGACGTTACCCACCAACAAACAAACAAGGTGTGAGATTCAATGGATGTTCTACTAGTTGAGACCATGGCCATGAATTTAGTGCTGTCGACGTGGTGTCGCAACCGCTCCAGGCAAATATAAAAAGAGTGTGTGCTTGCTTCACCTTCCTAGATTGCGACAACACATCGACAACATTTGGGGATGGAAAAGTAACTGCCTTGAAACGTGTAGGTAGCTCGTGCGATATCGCTTGGCTGGGAGTTCTCATCTCGATGCGATAGAGCACAGCAGAACTTTACTGATTAGCTTTATTTTCTAGGACTCTTCGAATCTCAGATTTTGGGTCGAATCCCGAATCGAATAAGTCACAGATGTTCGAATATATTGTCATTTGTACAACGGTAAATATCGTCAGTCTGCCCTAAGGTATTGTGTACAATGGCGACTTGTCTGCACGGGCAAGTCAACCAAAAGTGCTGCGGAATATTCCAGGAGGAGAAATCAAAGTAGTTTCCGAGGCGGGCCCTCCTTACGCTCTGCACTTCTTGAATTAGAAACCAGTCGAATCGAATGCCAAGTTTCGCAAGGCTCCATTTTTCGTGGTCCATATTTTCCTAAATTGATAGACAAGAGTTATGGTTTAAAAAACATTGTTAAGTTGCAACAATTGCGAAGTGGTTATCTTGTCTTATGCTAGTGGTAAAACAGTTCTCTTATTAAAGGTGGTACGGATTCCAGCACTATTGGAATCGGTGGAGATAGTGCAGGAGGGACAATTTCAGCGCAAACAGTTCACGATGTTCCTGGTATCGATTATCAGGTACGTATATATAACATTTGAACTCTCTCATATTAATTGCCGATGGAAAGGTTTAGTGCTCAGACTAAAGCTCTGTTGTGGTATCCATGCTTGAAATGGGGTGTCGCTTATTGGTCCATGAGTCAGAGTTCAGAACAGACAATGGCTATCATGTAACAAACAATTTCACAAATCTACAAATTTTTACATTCTGAAGAATGCCACATGGCCATGTCATCGCGGAACGGAAATATACAACCTTTTAACCCTTTACCTAAACATGAAAAGCAGACGACACTTGCATACAAAATTATTGAATAACTAATTGTTTTCATGGTTTTGCGTCAAAAACATATCTTATGATCCCTCATTGGAACGAATTCGTTGAGGCGTCTTTGGTCTGACTCCCACGTACTCGGCAGGCACGTCGTATTTGTGAGGACTGTTGACTCACACCTGGCCCTCATCGCCATCATCTACGACATCCATCGTATTAATGTCCACACCACGTAAGCTTTTCTGGCGTGGGGTGGGGGGTGCTCAATGGCGTAGCCGGGGGGGGGGGGGTCAAGGAGGCCCCCGAACTCCCACCAATGGTAGGGCCATACCTACCGCCACCTCAGGCCTACGGCCTTCGGATATGCCTGTGGCATATTTCGACCTTGCATTCCTAAAAAAAATATGCCCCCATAGGAAATCCTAGCTACATATATCGTCATGAAAATCGACTTTCAATAAAGCTATCTCCCTTGAAATTATCAGACGAGCGACATCAGTAGAAAATAAAACCAAGTTTCCTTTTGTTACTTTTTGCTAAACAAAGACAAAAGACAGCTCTCGTGTTAAAGGGTACAAAAATTATTAAAAGTTACAAAAGGAAACTTGGCGTTTATTTATTTATTTATTGGTGCTTTATGCCGCATCAGCAGCTAAGGCTATATCGTGGCGATGAAAAGTATGTATTTTATGACAAGTCAGTTAAAAGCATCCAGATAGTCCGTCATTAAGAACATTTATCAGTATCACACCTACCAAGACTAAGCAAGAGTCCACTTTGGATCTTTGTTAAGCAAATATGTTTTTTATAGTAATAAGTTTTTATTCTTCCCAGGAAAATGTTTTAGCAAACCTCACCTCCTAAACTTTTATATTTATGGAACGGACAACCTCATAAACTTTTATATTAATGGAACGGTTGATATAGTGAACAGAAAAAAAGTTACAAGACATCACATGATGATGAAAAGAGAATAATAATCAAACGTTCAAACTGAATGGGAAAATACAACTTCTGTATTTTATACTATTCTACAGAAAAATGCCTGAAGTTGGTGAAATGATGTGTACAGTTAAAACTAGAAGTCCTGTCATGAAATGCGCATAAATAGCACGTTGATCTGCGCGTTAATCTACGCGTTATGACCATGGTGAGGCTACCAAATTCTGTACATATGGCCAGTGCACAAGCAATGTTTCAGCCAATGGACCTCCGGGTAACCCGGAGGTCCATTGGCAGAAACATTGCTTGTGTTTGCTATGAGTAACCAGGAGAACCTGTCGTGCTTTGGATGACATTCGATATGGCAATTGCGCGCAATTCCTACGCGCAATTAAGCCTAGATAAGCACACTGTTCGTGACAGGACTTCTAGTTTTAACTGTACATTCTGTGAAACAAATTCGCCAATATTTCGAAATTTCAATTTTTATATATTCCCATAACCTTAGTGTTAAATTTACTGACAGCTTTTGGAAATGTAAAGGAGAGGGTCAAACGTTCCTATAAATCTCCTCTGGCGAATTTTTAAGCCATGTAAGGTAAAACAGTTGATTGTCTCTAAAAAGAACAATAACGGTTTGAAATCATGAAAGAAATTACATTAAAATGGCAAAGAAATAAGTAAAGAGGACATTGAATACAACAGTTTAGTGAATACAATGAAATTCGACCATTTAATTGGAAAAAGTTCGAAAATAATATGTGGTTTAAAAAAATAAAAACAATTTAAAAAGCATGAAAGAGGTTGATTTCCCCGAGAAACGACAGAATCTTGTGGGAATCGGCTT
The DNA here is from genome assembly GCA_031216915.1 of Pictodentalium vernedei. Taxonomy (NCBI): domain Eukaryota; kingdom Metazoa; phylum Mollusca; class Scaphopoda; order Dentaliida; family Dentaliidae; genus Pictodentalium; species Pictodentalium vernedei. Next base: position 476,017,123 of record CM062295.1, read on the forward strand.
GATAAAATAAATCTCTAACATACCCTACATTTTAACCCTTTACCTAACATGAAAAGCAGACGACACTTGCAAAAAAAATTCTTGAATAATTAATTTTTTTCATTTTTTGTCTCAAAAACATAGGTTATGACCCCTCGTTGGAACGAGCTCGACGAGCTCGTTCCAACGAGGGGTCATAATCTATGTTTTTGAGACAAAAAATGAAAATATTTTGAAAATTAATTGGCGATTTTTGAGAATAGCGCTGGCCGGTTTTGGCCGTTACGTTGGGTAAAGGGTTAATACTGTCAACTGACTTGATTAAAATCTAGAGTGTAAAAGAATGTGTTCTACCTGAAAGTAGAACAAATCCTTTTACACTCCAGTTTTTAATATTACCCTCTAATAGAATGGAACGTGTGAACAATATGGCATCGGGTCAAAATTACGTGGTCTTTTCTTCAAAGGTTACCGAATGTGTGAATATCGATATTATTTGGTCGGATGCGAGAGAGTCTGTTATTTGTTGCCATATCCCACTCCGTCTGATGCGTCGACTGAATGATGAACTGACACTCACTGAAAGGAATCTGAAAATCAGTGATAGACATGTTTAGAGCTTGTTTTACAGTCTATCAAGCCACCAGCCAAACACTGTTTGAAGTTCGACGCTGTTATGGCTTGGAACAAGTCTAGCCTTTAAATAGTCAGTCGCCTATGTTTAGATTCAATTGTCTGAAATATGTTCACGAATACATCAACTCAAGAATTGTTTCTAAATCGAGACGTGAATCACTAATGACTTTACCTGAACACACTGAATGTGTTTATGCTTTGAATAACTATAGATAGGGGAGCGCGCTGTCTCAGTGGTTACGGCTTTGAACTTCAAACCGAAAAGTCCACGGTTCGGTCCCTGTCAGAGGTAACTGCGTTGTGTCCTTCTGCAAGGCACATAATCCCGATATTCACGTACGGACACGGTGGCGCTATGTACTAAGGCGCACTGCACGTCGATGGGACACTTGTCTTCAAGCACTGCTAACCCTGCCTGTGTGGAGTTAGTCCGTTGGGGAGTCTGACAGCTGTTAGCCGTTGCTCAGTGGTTCTCTCTGTGTACTCCGGCTTCCTTCACCGGAAAAAGACTGTTTGACACGAGGCGACCATGGCTGTCGAAAATGTTTTTAAACCCCAATAGATAAATAACTGTACATGAACATTCATCGCATCACTCATCAAAGCTCTCTTACGCCGCCCATTTCTATTAATTGTGTTAATTACTTCATTTTTTCAGGGTGAATTAAAATACTTTTTGATTGGAATGTCTATAAATGGAGCACGAAAAACTACCTGTATATCTTTTCGAGTGAAGGGACAACACATTAAATTAATGGCTGTCAACTCCACGAGACGTTGTTAAACAAACAACCCATTACAGTGTCGGCTTTCTCGAAGAGCTTTCCAGTTGTGCTGCCCTGTCTGCCCTGGTGTAACAGGAGATACCAAGCTGCCTAGGCAACCAGTCAATCACGATATCACATTGGTTAGACATTAGCATATTCACGATTTCCAAATAATATATTACAATGCCGCGACGTCCTTCCTCAATTTCACTGCGAATCGCTTTTACAAAACACACATTCGCTTTCGTTCATGGCTGGACAGGGATGTCCACGCATGCATTTACTAGGTAATAAAAATCACCAGCAGCAAAATTTTAATTGATGTGGCACTGGGGTATACCCGGTGCTTCATTAATTAAAATTTGATGATTATACCTGTAATTAGTGTTTGGAATCTAATATTATTGCGTTCCTGGAAATACTGCACACCCATGGAAAGTAACCAACTCAAGGCGGCCATACTGTATAGTTTCATATCGTGCTTATAAAATTGTCTCGAAATACTTTTCCACGTCACATCAGGTTCCTCGTTTTCAATAAGGCAATCGCCCTCGCCCCCACTCTCCCGCATAAACTCAGTTTTCTGCGGATGGTAAACGCTCTCCTCACGGCGTATTCTGAGGGCGATGAAAGTCAAATTCAGCGTGAAACCTTCAAGTATTATTATTGCGCCAGCCCGATAGATTATCCAACGAGAGATCATAACTAGTGATCGTTGACTGGGGAATCATATACTGAACAAAAATGGTCAACAGCGCCCCGTATTAATTCAGTATAACTACACTGGCCTCGAGTTTTATCCTTCCGCGATGACACAAGTTCCATATCGATTAACCCATACACACGCGTGTGTCGTTCTGTGTTTATTACAGGCTTTCACGACTGTGAAAGCAAATTTTAGAAGGACATTCATCAATTCATTTGACAACTCACCCCCTGAGTTCCAATGTGTTATATGTGCCAGTAGGCACATAGAACACATTGGAACTCCGGGGACGAACTATCAACACATTTTATCGCCAACCAAATTTGCGAGAGGAACCCGTGTTACTATTTTTAGCTATCGCTAGCTTTTCAAATTGTAATAACGGTGGACAATTTGCTTTTATTTGAAAATAGTCCGTCAACGATTCCGTTCCGCACGTGTGTGGGACGGGTTTTCATTTTCCGCATGGTTTAGTGTTGCTGTAGATAGGGATTTCTTAGAACAGGCGTATAATAAATTAATTGTCAGTGTCCGCCGGTTTCTCGTATCGCAAAAATCGCAGTCTGAATTTGGCTACTTTGCACTTTGGAGTGCAAGAGCGTCTGAAATCAGTCAGAATTGTAAATGCTGCCAAAAAATGTTAGAGGAAATAATTTAATAATAATTTTCTTGGCAGTCAATGAGATGTTGGATTGCTCCCCTTGCACTGCATTCCTACTTGTCCGCTTTTTGTAAACAAACGAATGTCGCTAGCACCAATATGGTTTTTTTTATCAGACTGAACAGGCTTAGCAACTGATCTCCTAGAATCCCAAGAATGATCAAATGGAAGTTAAGCTGAGCTCAATGGAGATACTTGTAGACAGGGCCTTTGTGGTGAGTGATGTGATACAAACTATGCGAATTTTTTCCAAGTTAAAAGGAGACTGAAATGTTATATACTATCTGTTCCTGTGGAATGTTCCCAAGTTAAGGGGCCTGAAGTGTTATTTACTGTCTGTTCTTGACACTATGGAATTGTTCCAAATTAGGGGTCCTGAACTGTTATTTACTCTCTGTCCTTAACAGATAGAAAAAACGAAGCATCACCGAGACTTGTTTTCCCTGAAACCGAACCGAAACCGAATCTTAAAAATAAAAACCTCCCACATCTAATGATTTTGTAATCTGAACATCTTCCTTGCATCCAAATGAAAGTAAAAATGTACTTCGTCCAGACACTGTATTAAAAATAAAATCGAAGATGGTGTCCCACTTTTTGTCACTCAAATATTAACGAAAATTTTCCCCTGTCGAGTTATTATTTTAATGTTAGTTGCCACAAATTGAGATCGATATGGTTCGCAAATCTTTTCATGTTCAATTAATGTTTTACACTTCAATGCCTTCGTCAGACTATTTTTAAATGTAACAGCCCTATCGGCACATATCTCCCTGTCAATATATGCTTTTGCCGGGGTCCTTAACCTTTTGAACACTGGTGGTATCGTCCATGTCATTTCAATGACAGCAGTTGGAAGAGTCCATATTCATTATTTGGGGGTAGACCAATTAATATTTTCATCGTGCAGTCTTCGGGCTGCACGTTGGAAGTATTGATGGATCAACTCTCACATTCACTTTAACAGCCATCCCTCTCAATGCAAATATGACGTATCATGTTTCTGGGCCGGTGAATAGGCCTATCGCGTTCAAAGGGTTAAAATAACACGGCGTAGTATATAATAAATGTCGACAACTTCCACTTGAAAATTGAACCAAGAAGATGAATAGGTGCAACTTTAAAGCTACGTTTGGCTTGAACTGTAAAAAAAGTAAACAGGAAAAGATTTGCGAACCATACAGATCAAATATTCTATGGATAATATAACTTAACAGGTGAAACTTTTCAAATATTTGATTGACAAAAAAGCCAGACACCATCTCTGAACGTTATTCAACAGTGCGGCGTGATAAGTTGGCCTACTTTATTATTTTTGTTTGGACGCAATGGAGGAGAATAAAAAATCACTGCATTCATGACATGTCAACATCAGCTTTCTAGTACGGTATGACAAGTGTGTCATAAAGGTCTTTGGCAGGGCACAGAGCTCCATGGATCCGACCAGAGGTTGAAATACCCAAGGGCGCAGGGTACATAAAATTCAGGGATATGTACCTTACCAAACACATGTATAATTAATTTAGGGTCTGGCAAACGTTCGGGATTCGATTTGAGTTTGAATAATGTCACTGTTTCGATTCGATTTGAAACCATCTCGATTATTCGACAAAATTGAATCATGGAGAGCTTTGGATTTCATACAATTCTTTACAGTCGACTTTATGAAGATAGCAACTCACACTGCAGTTTTCTAATGAATAAGATTGGTCGTATCCAGTCTAACTACATAGTACAAATTCAGTCAGAATATTCAAAAAATGGCATTTGAAGCGATAGTGGAGAGTGCGTTGCAGCTCGTTTGCACAATATATCGTTCGTCAAGTGCACCAAGATGCCATCTGCAATGCTTTGGCATTGCAGATGGCATCTTATTGCACTCAAGGAACGATAAATGGCATTTTCTTCTTTAGTGATACCTGCCAATTTTCTAATAGTCCAGTATGCATATTCATATTGGATTCACGTCGGAGATAGCATCAGTTGGCCGTAGTATCGTAACAATTAAAAAGTGGATTCGATTCAAGATTCGATTCGTTTTCGAACCTTTTGCTTCATTTGACTCTAGATTCAATTCAAAAGAAACACCGTGGTTCGCCGGCCTTTAAATTACCTATTAATTTATCTCGGCAAAAACCCGAGCATAGCTGTTGAAGGTACCCAACGAAGGTAACCAGTAACAATGGGACAATTTCCTTTGCAGTACGACAATACAGCACATCGCTTCAAAACCCCAGTATTACTCGCATTACGGCATAGTGCTGTCAGCATACCTCCCAATAATAATAATAACACTTTGGCCGGCCGCTGATTTGTCGCGGTTCTCGGATGATAAGGCCTTGGTTACCCCTGTACTCCCAACTGCCTCCCTATTCCCACGCTTCTTCTCTCCTCCCAACACTCGGAGACAAACTGCTTGATGACATCCCTTGCCCCATTCTTCCCAATCTCTCCGATTAGCAAATTAACCCTTTTCTTTTGAGTCTCTCGCTAACCACATGTCCTTCATTCTCCCATCCCACTCCGCAGCTCCGATATAATGTTTTATGAGCGGTCGATTTGATTTACATCTCAGGAGAATATCCAAATCTTAAAATAAACTATATTGGTCAGTGAACTGGAGCAGATAAATTAGTTGTCAAAGCCCACTGCCAAATACCCCCTTTGTTTTAACTTGTATGTTAATTTTTCGAATACCCTCCACAAACAATAACTGTGCATTATTAGAACAATAACTGTACATTATTAGAACACCTTGATTGTCCACCTGAACAGTCCATGCACTAAAAGTACTGTCCATAATAATAACTCTTTGGCCAGCCGCTGATTTGTCGCGGTCCTCATAAGAGAAGGCCATCATTCCCCCTGCACCCCACCCCCTCTTCCCCTCCTCTCCTCCCAGCATTCAGATATAAACTGCTTAATAGCAAGAGAAAATGTTCCAGGGTCTCCACTACTCCAGAGTGGCACATTTGGCATCCCTTTTCTCCATCTCTCCCAATTTTCCCCCGAAGCTCCAGTGATCTTGATCTCAGTTTGAACAGCAGTGACCCTCCAAAGGTGCCATCTAGGTACTTCTCAAAAGCTGGCTTTTCTTTATATTGTAACCCCTGCAGTGATCTTTTCACGCTAACCACTACTCGCCAGTTTCGATTGCAATCTTCCATGACTCTCTCTTTGACAAACCTTTTGCCTTCTTTCATTCCTACTTCTATGTTTGTGACCTCTATAGAGTAATTGTCCATTAGTTCCCTCACATGTTTTGACCACCCCGTATCTATATTAGAATTCCAAATGGTATCGAGCATCAGTTTGCACCACCGGTTGTCAGGCAGGTTTCTCAAGTAGTTAAAGTAACACAGTTTTCCCAAATCTACCCTGTCCTTGATTTTCATCCACCCAAGCTCCCCCCTTACTGCTTCCAAAGCTGCAGCATTACTCGACCCTGTTATCCATCTGCCGGCATCATTCTGAGTACTTTCCAACTTCTTAATAACGGTTTGGTTTAATGGAATCACGTCCGTGCCATACGTTATACTTGGTAAACCCACCCTCTCCCACAGTGTTTTCCCCACAAAGACCTTGTTGAAACTATTTTTCCCTAAAAGTTTTAGTTGGTTCAGAATTCTTTTCCCCTTCAGAATCAGTTTGGCTGAGTAATTTCTGTACACCCCTCTTCCCGTTATATTTATGCTTACCCCTAGATACTCATACTCTCCCGTTTCTCCTACAGTGATTTGTTTGCTTTCCCCTTCGGGGATTGAGAACCCCCCCACTCTCCATCTCTTCGTCATATCTACCTTGCGTCCAACGGGTATTACCTTGCTTTTATTTTCATTTAGTTCGAGCCGCCAAGTGTTCCCATATCTACCAACAATTTCCAGCAATTTCTCTAGCCCCTGTTCAGTTCTAGACATTAACACCATGTCGTCCGCAAAGAATAAGCCTGGTACCTTTATGTCTCCAACATTTACCCCCTCAGCACTCTGAATTAGTTCGTCCCCTAAATCTTTAACATACAATGCAAACAAAATCGGTGAAAAGATACACCCCTGCTTGAGGCCTATATCCATAGGGACTCGTTTTGTAGTGATACTCCCTAGACTGAGTTGGCTTTGCACATCTGTATACAGTGCTTTCATGATTCCCACAAAGTCCCCCCCCTCCCCCCCCAGTCCGATGCCCTCGAGCTTTCGCCACATACCTTCCCTCCACACTCGGTCGTACGCTTTTTTCACATCTAGAAATGCCAGAAACATCTTTTTCTTTTCAGCCTTTGTTGATTCTATCAGTTGGGTGAGTGTAAATAAGTGATCAGTGACTCTTCGACCTTTCCTGAAACCATTTTGAATTTCTCCTAAAAAACCTTTCTCTTCAATAACTTCCTCAAGTCTACCGTATATGACCTTACAGAATACTTTTCCGATGTTACTACTAACTGATATCCCCCTATAGTTATCTAGAACTTCCTTATCCCCCTTTTTGTGTATGAACGACACCTTACTTTCCCTCCACTCTCTGGGGACCTTTTGCTTTCGCAGAGCCAGGTTGAAAAGGTTTGTCAGGACTTCAATAAGTGCCTCCCCTCCATTTTTGGGGAATTCGTTCGGAATTTCATCAGTCCCTCCCGCTTTACCATTTTTTTAATTTCGAGACCACGTCCCGCACTTCTTCTGTCGTTATTTCGCTACATACACGATTGGATAGGTTCTCCTCCACCAGTGTATTTCTTTTTGGTGGGGACCCACTGCCCCATCGCCTATCGTTTATCTTTTCCCAGTGCTTGACTAACTCTGAAGCGATACGGCCTTTATCTTCTGTACTTTCCCCATCCACTTTGATACTCTGCACACTACTTTTCCCCCGTTTATTTACCCAGTTCCAAAATACGTTTGAGCTCGAACCCCCCGTTTTCTTTATTGTTCTGGCAAGACTGCAATTGTGCTCCTTCCTATTATTATTCTTTATCTCATTCACCTTTTTCCGTGCCAGTTCATATTCTCCTTTCATTAGTCTCGTGTCATTGTTATCCACCCCTTTAAGCTTCCTACTTCTTTTGTAAGCAGCGCATTTTACCTTCCTTTCTTTTATAGCCTTTTTCAGTCTCTCGTTAACCCTGTATCCGAGCTCTCTCGTTGGGACCCTCACCCTTCCTATACAATCCTTCCCTGCCTCTGTTAGGCTATTTACTATGCCATCTGAAATACTCTGGACATTTGCATCCCTAGGTATACATTCAAGACTTGGTTTTAGTTTTTCCCGAAACTGCTTCCAGTCGGCTCCTTGTTTTAGTCCCCAAACTTCCTTGAAGGTATTTCTGTCTCTATTCGTCTTTTTGCCCATAATCTTAACTGTTATCAGGTTGTGATCACTACCCAAGTCATTTTTTCCCTCGTCATCTATTTCTACATCTATAACCTCCCTCCATACGCTAACGTCAGTGAGTATATAATCAATTATTGTTTTCTTATCGTTCCTCTCCCAGGTCCATTTACCCTTACATTTCGCATCCCTGCTCAGGATCTTTAAACCAAGCTCTTTTGATAGGTCCAACATCTTCCTCCCATTCGTGTTAATTTTCCTATCACCTCCCTGTATGCCCTCCTCCTTATCCCCGATGTGCCCATTGAAGTCCCCCATTAGGACAATACTGAACCCTCTGCTTTCAAGCTCTGTGATATTCGATCTAAGAGTAGTATATATTGAATCATTCCACTCGGGCTTACTTCCCTCCACTGCTAAGTATACAACACCAACGGCAACACTCCTGCTTCCTAACTTGATTTTTGCCCAGACTATTTCGTTGGATACTGGAATCTGAGTAATCATTGAGTAATCTCCGGTATACCAAATCTAAATTAAATTATTTAAGATATGAATATTGGCATCTAATTTCTCTAAGTTTCGGGAGATAAAGCACAAAATTTACGAAAGGTGTGTTTTAAGTCCGAAAATACACTGAGCTCTCGGTATTCGACCAGTTAATGCTCGGAGGTCATGAGTGTAGGGAGACACTTGGAGACCCTATTGGAATTTACTATAGAAATACAAAATCCTATGTTAATTTTCCTTTAAACATTGGGGGGGGGGGGGGGTGGGGGGGCACTATGGGAGAATTTACTATAGAAAGGCACTCTGGCGTACAAAAAGGTAGGCACTCAGGCGTATTTTTGATCAAGATCAAAAATACGCCAGAGTGCCTACCTTTTTGTACGCCAGAGTGCATTTCTATAGTAAATTCCCCTAGGGCCCATATTACTCCCCCTTCCCCCTCTTAATGGGTAATTGGAAAGTAACATAGAATTTTTTATAGTAAATTCCCGTAGGGTCCCCAAGTGCCTCCCTACACTACTGGGGTATCGGCTGTTATCCTTTACATTTGACGAGTTTCATGAAAACCATTCACACAATAAATCAAAAATGGAAGATTACAGCTTCAGCTCCTCAGTAAACTATATTCGCCTCATGTAATCGAAATTAAATATACCCCCCCCCCCCCCACCACCCCCACCGTCTCCTCACCCACGGCATTGTATTGGTCATGGAGTTGATTAATTTACACGGATTTTTCCTGCTGCGTGTTTACTATATTATTTTTTTACAGTTTACAGACAACGAGATATAGTTTTCAAAATATATTCATTTATCTATTGACTAAAGTGATTTTTTGATTTGATTGGTTGATAGATACGTGGTATGAGACCATATTCATTGAAACCCACGATACGTCCGCCCAGCCACTGACAAATTTCCCATACCCAGTGGAAACCTCGTTCCGAAATCTACAAATTGCCCATACCCCGTAGAAGACGCGTCATTCCAGTTTTACAGTGTACATGTATTGTATTTTAATTTTTTATCTCCAAAATCTAGCTCATGACCCCTTATTGGAATGAGCTTGTCGAGTACCCTCCAATGTGAGGTTCATAAGCTATGTTTTTGAGACAAAAAAGAAAAAAAGAAATTCAATAATTTTTTTATACTAGTCATATCGGCATATTTTCGCAAAAAACTCTTTTGCACAAAAATTCCACAGAAACCTGTATGGCTCAACAATGGAAGATAAAAGATCTCATGCTGTGTGTGTTCACACATGAAATAGATTGTACTTCTAAAACGGAGAGTCAATAGATAAATTCGTTACCCCGTGTCTGATCATGTGGTACGGGTTTTTACCCACCCGAAGCCAGCCGTATCCCATTCGGCCTTCGGCCTCATGGGATACGGCTAGCTTCGGGTAGGTAAAAACCCGTACCACGTGATCAGACACGGGGTAACTAATATACCCCAGGTTGAGCATTTAAGATGGAGAATGGACTCGGAAGGTGTACATTTTTTATTTTTAATATCAAAGGTAACTTGGCACCCCTGAGATTAAAATCACAGAATTTACACTACCTCGTCCTTTCACCATAAACCTGATAACATGTATATTCATTTCTCGCCCAAAAAAGACAAATGAAAATATTTATCAGGAAGCTGAAATTAATGAAAGGGAACAAAAAGTTGCAGCTTGTTCAAGACATCAGCATCCTCGTGTCCATTTTAGGTGTAGTGACTGAAACATTAAACCTCACCTCTGGACTGCACGTTCTTGCGCTTCTAAAGAATCAACGGTATAGTACAGTCACCGTGGACCATCGAAATCCACGTGTGGTTAGTGATGTTCGCGCATGAATTTGCCAGGACATATAACTCATCAGCAGCAAAATTTTAAATAATGAAGCACCGTTTTATACCCACTGATTCATTAATGAAATTGTTGATGCTTATTCCTGTAATTATTTGTTGGAATCTAATATACCACTCAAAGTTTGCTAAGCACCAAATATCTGACATATCATTGTGAAATTTGCTTGTGACATATTTGCAATGTTTTTGGTGGATATGATTGAGGAATGTATTGAGATGGTTCCCAGTGTTTACATTTGCTCTCTTGGCGCGCAGACTTTTCGTGACACTCATGGAAAGCATGTACCCTTGATTTTCATGATGTTTTCGTGTACTGTCTACATGTACATGACATATGTAGGGTATTCAATCTTCATTTCAACACAAATCCCTGTGATTTAACGATTGAATATGTAAGAAGACATTTGTCTGAAGCAGAAATGTGGCGGGCTGTAGGGATGGTGGAGCAAGGGGCTACCCATCGTCAGGTTGATGAAGCACTTGGTGTGCACCATACGGTGATCACCAGAGCCTGGGCAATATTTCAGCAGTATGGCACACCAGCAAGACGACATGGTGGTGGCAGAGACAGGGCAACATCTGCAGCTGAAGACCGGTTTTTGATCATTCAGGCCTATAGGAACCGCTTTGCTACAGCAACCCAACTTCGCAGTGACCTTCAGAATACACCCGGGGTGAATGTTTCGACGCAGACTATCCGGGCAAGGTTGCACGAAGGTGGTCTCCGATCGAGAAGACCATGTATTCGCATTCCGCTGTCCCAGAACCACCGCCAAGCACGATATGAATGGACCATGGACCACGTTGGATGGACCAGAGAAGATTTGCGATCTGTCCTTTTTTACAGATGAGTCAAGGTACTGCCTACACCACACAGATAGGCGTTCGAAGGTATGGAAAAGACCAGGAGAGCGATACCATGCAGTCAGCATTGCTGCACATGACCGCTATGGTGGAGGGTCAATCATGGTCTGGGGCGGCATCAGCAGGGATGAACGTACAGAGCTCTGTATCCTTGAACGTGGTACATTGACTGCACAGCGGTATGTTGATGAGATCCTGGATGTCCACGACAGATTGTATGCAGGTGCAGTGGGTGATAGATTCATTCTGATGGACGATAATGCCCTTCCTCACGTTGCCCATGCTGTCGGGGGGGGGGGGGGGTACCGACAGAGGGAGAGGATTGAGCGTATGGACTAGCCAGCAAGATCTCCCGACATCAGTCTAATCGAACATACCTGGAATGAGTTGCAGCTTGCAATTTCAGCCCGTCCAGTCCAGCCAAGAAGTGTCCAGGAGCTTGGTGCCATGCTGGTCAAGAACGGAACAACATCCCACAGAAGACCACCAGGAACCTGATTGGGAGCATGAGAAGGCGTTGTCAAGCTGTAATTAACAGTAATGGGTTTCATACTCAATATTGAACCCATACCAGTTCGCTCCGTCAACTTTTTTCTAAATTGAAAAATTTCCTCTTTTACCAATAACATCCATTTTCCATGGTTATCGTATTCAAAAGCTAAAACATAATGTCAAACACAAATAAAATCTCAATTTTTGTAGATAAATCATTAAAGATATAATTAAATAAAAAATAAAAACACTTTTCATGACAATATTTCAACTAAAACGTAAAACAGGTAGTTGGCTATACTTAGTGCTTAGCAAACTTTGAGTAGTGTATTATTGCGTCCGTGGAAATATTGCCCACCCGTGGAAAGTGACCAGTCCACGGCGGCCGTATTGTAGGATATTTCTAATAATTTCTATGCCACGTCTTCGTTGACTTATGTGGGTTAGAATCCTGGGCGAAGAGTTGGGGGCGGGAGGTAAAGTCGCAAGATATATCTCCCTGCTGTTCGTATTTAAGCAGCGCGAGAACAAAAAACTACCTGAAACAAGATGCGTGATAGATGCACGAGTGCGATCGTGCACATCAGAAATACATCACTAGGGTGTAGGTCTGAAATAGCTGCACTCGTTAGGGCTATCCGTCTAACAAACCAGTTACTTCAAAAATCTTGATCTATGTGATGATTTTTCCCCATTCATATCGAGAGGAAATGAATTATTGCAGGTGTTGGTGTATTCTAGCGTTGACAGATCGTACTCCTTTCCATCAGCAGAGGAATTCAAAGATGATGCCATCATACCAAAAGTCACGTTAGAGAAGTAAGTATTGTCCCACGATACACCCATGTTCTCTCTCTCTCCCCCTCTCTCATATTTTCCAAAAACATCTTATCACGAAATTAGTTTTTTATCCGCATAATAAATTGTGATTATTATTATTATTTATATTTGGTGCTTAATGCCACATCAGCAGCTAAGACTATATCGTGGCGAGATAACGGCAGAATATAAAACAAGTCGTTGACAGTTTTGAGGTAAAACGATTGAATGAAAAGAGGAAATAATTACAACAGAAATTTCAAAGATAGGAGTGGGTTTGTACAGAAATGAGTGATGATAGAAGAAGACTGACAACCTTATAAATCAGCCCGATGATTTGACACTTGAAAAGCTAGTTTAAAACAATAAAAACAATTTGATTTTTTTTTAATCGGTTGATTACTTTCAGAAATGATAGAAATTTTTGCGGGTTTGTATGATAAAATAGATCTCTTCGAGATCCTACAGTGAAAAACTGCCCTCTGACATGATTAAAAAGAATGTCCTCCCCTGTCAACACATATTGGCAAGAAACACACTCTGGTTGCACACTACCCTCTAACAAAAAGACATGTGTGAGTCTTGTATGACCAATATGAATGACATTGTGTCAGAATTACATGCTCTTTTCAGCAAAGGTTACAGGACGAGTAACTACCGAAAAATTTTGCTCGGAAGCGACGTGGTTTGTTATTTGTTGCCCCTTCCCGCTCAGCCTGCTACACAAATTTGACATATTTACTGATATGTGGCTTTTAATCACTGGAATTAGTGATATGCATTTTAAAGCCTGTTTTGCGGAACTGCCCTGGTGTTACCGGAGACACCAACAGGTCTAGGTAACCAGCAAAGCACGATATCATCATATTGGTCAGACATGACAGTATTCAACTTCTCACGAAGTTCCAAAATGAAAGAGTTCTTCAACTTTTGGTTGAATAAAGCTAGTGAAGAGGAAAGAGAACCGGAAAAAGTAATCGACTTCCTTTCCTGTACATTCTGTGTGTGTTCAGGCGCTAGTTGTAAAACCTTAACTTCAGATGTGAAAATAGAACTTTTATTTGGGATCAGTGGCGGCGCTACGGGGGGGGGGGGCCTAACGAAGGCTTTGCCCCCCCCCCCAGTTGCCCCCCCCAACCATCTCGCATGCATTTCCATCCACCCTCACACACAAACACATTCAGTCACTCTCTCTCACACACACACACACACACACCCCTCTCTTTTTTTATTCCCAATAATTTCCCATACACACTTAGCCCAAAGCCTCAGGCTAGCTGATGAACACATCCAGGCAGTAGAGATTTAAAGACTCGGATGCAGATACTTATAAGTTATAATTAAGTTATGAGCCAACAAAGGCATGTCTATCCATAACCCTTGTCTAAAAAAATTCATGGATTTCGCATTATGACAGACGGGCATTATGAGTCTCTCTCTCTCCCTCTCTCTCTCTCTCACGCACAGACCCACCAGACGCGGATCCAGGATTTTTTGAAAGGAGGACCGCTAATTACCATTACATTTAGTCGAAACTTGGACCCAAAGTCCGTAATATAATTTTTTGGTTTGGTACGTCCACAGGACGTACCAAACCCAAAAAGTATATTACGGACTTTGGGTCCAAGTTTGGACTACCTCATAACAAAGTAATGATATGATTCTTTACGTATTTGCCCCCCTTCATGGGAGTCTGCCCCCCTAGTTGCCCCCCCCCCCCCCCCACAAAAAAATTTCTGGCGCCGCCACTATTTGGGATTCTGATAGACTTGATGTGATTACCAGTATCAGCTGCCCATGATACTTTATTGCCGTCTTTAGATCCATCTGCATAGATCCTTTTATTGCACTATACTTTGACTTTATTTCAACATATTTTTGTTTGAACTGCAAAGAATTTGTCTCTGATTTTCTTTGAGGAAGCTAGGTGCTATAACAGTAGCTTTTTTAAAATGTCAAGGAGAAATATGAGGTTTACTGTTCTCTTTGATCGAATCAGATGTGGCTGACGCCACACGGGGTTTAATTCTAATTCACATTGGCGGAATATGTTTCGGGTGTCTGTTTATAAATTCTACCTTTTGAGGCTCCGAGACACAACGATAAGCAGAATTTGATGAGTTGGCAAAAAGTTTACATGTAAAGTGGAGTGACAGTTTAATCCTGCGCTTCTCAAGAGAAGTCTCCCCCACTTCAATAAATTGTGATGAATAATGTTTAATATTAACTTATCAATTGGAATATGTCTGAAAAATTACAAAAGATATCCATTTTATATATAGAGCAAAGGTGACAAAACTCTCTATTGTCATCTCGTATTGTTAAAAATCAGATGGAAACTCGAATGAAATCGAATAAGACATGTATACCACCGGGAGAAGGGTGATCCGGCTTCTGCAAAATAAAAAAAAGAAATGATCATGCAGTACAAATGTCATCTTGTTTTCAGGATTGGAAAGCTGCAGTTTCCCAATACGTCGCCAGAAGACCTGAAAAATCCAAACATTTCCGTCCTGTATCGACCGTCATTCACCGGACTCCCGCCAGCGTTATTTATTGTTGCGCAACTGGATCCACTTAGAGATGGTTCATTACGTAAGTCGTAACATTCGACGCCATTTGCCATTCTTCAAAGGCCAGCCCAGATTTTAGTAACATCATTTAAAAGAAATGAAGAGAGGATATTTCTTTTGGAAAACAGTGTGATCATTTAAAATTCTACAGTCAATCTGGTTCTGGTTTCAAGAAACCGAATGTAATGGGGCTGCGATGTTCGAGGGGATTCTGGGACCTGGCAATTTTTACCTCAGAAGCGATCTGATCGATTTAACTGGCTGAGTGCTAGAAGCCTCTATCAGACTTTTTAAAAAAAATTAGGCTACCAGAGCAAAAGCATATGTTTTTCTTACTCATGTTTCCTGTTCATTCAAACTCAAATATATTTTGTTTATACAAATTTGTTCTATTATAATATTCGAACGTTTCTTTCAAGCAGCGAAGCTGCTGAAGGTTTTATTTCAGAAATTACACAAACTCAGGTACTATCGACCGATAGAACATGAAAAGATATGTCCTAATTATTTTATTATGCCGAACAAAAAATAGCTTTCATTGTTAAGCGTTAACTGCAACATGCCATCAATCGTGTAATAACAATGTAGTCGAATCCCAAAACATGACGTCATTTCGAACGAATGACGTCTCTTTACGAGTTGCCAGATCACCAAATTCGAAAATGTCTTGTCATAAGTGCCGTCGCTTTGGGAGTTTCTATATCACCAAATGCCAGTGTTTACAACTGCACCATGCTGTTCATGTTATAATTCATTGTTAATGCTTGTGTGATAAATGGTATAAATTATTGGAATATAAATTCATGTTTCTTGGACGACGACAGTTGTTAGAATTAAGCGGAATGAAACAATTTATTTTGAACTTGTGGCGGATGCTCAATGAGGTCGAGAAGTACTAAACTTGTGGAAATATAATTGATTGAAGTCATAACTCATATTCAGGATTCACTGAAGTGGTGAACAACACGTGAGTGAGTTTTTTAATATTTCTGATTCTTTTGAATTCATTGTTTGCAGTTAAAATTGAAAACACACCCACTCAAGATGATATATTTGTTGGTAAGTATGTGTCTATCGGTGAGGAAAAAAGTCAAACAGACACGGCGCCAGCGCTTGGTGTTGAGAAATTCCAATCAGAGCGTGTGTAATCGACGCTGATCAATGGAAGTGGAGCTTACATTTTCTTTGTTCTCTTGTCTCCAGGGAAGAACGTTCCGATAGTACACGTGTTTTGCCCAAAACTCCTGTACTATGACTTTTAGAAGGTGTCAAATTAACAAATCACGGCTGATGTTACAAACGTGAGTCATAATAATACAAATTATTGGAGAATGTCCGTGGGCACTCTCCAATAATTTGGAATAAAACAAATTTTGAATAACATGTTCACACCACCAAAAATAATCTTGCCCTCAACTAGGTATGGACGTCAGCGGACTGCTTCTACCAGCTTCCATGCCTGCAGTCCACCAGTGTCCTACCATTTCTCAGATCGCACAATACGTCTATACAATGTAATCATACGCGCTGTAGGAGAGGCAATTACTCTAGCGTCCTCGACGTCTCGATTAATGGCCACTCGAAAAGTATGTTTTTAAGAAATGATGAGAAGCAGAATAACAGGCAATCGAGTTTTTAAACATATCAGCAAGGTTACAGTACGGCCGCCGTGGACTGGTCACTTTCCAGGGGTGGGCAATATTTCCGCGATGCAAAAATATCAGATTCCAAACGCTTATCATAGGAATAATCATCAAACAATTTAATTAATGAAGCACCAGGTACATCCCGGTGCTTCATTAATTACAATTTTGCTGCTGCTGATTTTTATTACCTGGTAAACGCTTGCGTGGGCATCACTGCCCACGCGTGGATTACGGCCAGTCCACGGCGACTGTACTGTAGTCGTTGTGGGATTGCTGCGACTCATGCGTTTACTATTTTAAAATATGTTGAACATTGTGGCTACAAAAGGAGGGACTGAATGACCCCCGCCCACACACACATGCACACAGGCACCACGCTATCTTTGAATTAAAATTACTGATGACAGTCAGGATAACATTAGCTCTTGCTGTTTGGAATTTAGGTCGAAATTATCTTAAACGAAGAAGACAAGGAATAGAATCAGCACAGGTCTATCTGTCCTGTCCGTTTAACTGCTTATTTTTCAGGTCAGTGATCCTGTAAATGAACTCCAGGCTTGACTTAAGAACACACAATTTAGAAGTAAGACAACAACGGTTCAGGTTTTTAGAAACAAAGGTTTTTGGGGTTTTTTTTATTATTATGCCCCCCGACGTATCTAGTGATTGAAGTGTGCGTGTGTTCGTGTGTCTGTGTGCGTTTGTCTTACCAACTTGACGAGGTAACTAGACAAAAGAGTTTGCGTGTTTCGCCTTACCGAGGTACAAAAGACAAAAGAAACCCTTTACCTCGGTTGTTTTCCCAGAACTGTACCGGCAAAACGAGGTTGAAACCGTTAGTCCACACAAAGGACAGACAATGGGGTACCTCGGTATGTAGGGAAAACAAGACTGTGTGTGTGTGTGTGTGTGTGTGTGTGTGTGTGTGTGTGTGTGTGTGTGTGTGTGTGTGTGTGTGTGTGTGTGTGTGCGTGCGTGCGTGTGTGTGTGTGTGTGTTTGAGGTTAAAAAATCGCACTGGCACAGACATTTCATACTGAAACGTTTTTTTCTTTTAATATGCCGCCGAAAAATATTGTTTTCATTTACTGAACCCTGATGGGTTTCAAACATGACAAAAAATTACACAAAATTGATTTAAACTAAGTGATGAGCTTAGGAACTGGTTAAACTGACTGGCAATAATTGATGTTATTCATTGATGGGCTCTAATTTAGTCCTTACAAGGATGTTACGCAAGCTTTTGTTTTTCTTATAGGCGATGACAGGTCGAAGATTCAAAGGTTCATTTAATTTAGCATTGGTAAAATTGAATTCATCTTTTAACATTTTTGCTATTTCGACATTCATTCTGTTGTACGTTAAAGTGAAAGGAATGATGGACCTCCTTTCGCATTCGCCCTCTGATATGTTCATACCAAATGGCCAGAGGGTTTGAAGCGTATTGATCCAAAAAGCTTCACGTTTTTTTCTAAATTCATCCGTTTCTTCTAATGTGTCTTTAATTGGTGGTTGTTCAATTGGGTGGATTTCGAAATCGTCCAAAGAATGGCCAGGAAGGTTAAAATGTTGTGCTACTGGGGCATCAGCATTATGTTTTATATCCTGTTTGTGTCTAGTAGCACGTTCTCGGAAAGGATTTTGACTTTGACCAACATACTGTTTCCGACATCGCTTACAAGTGATAAGGTAAATAATGTTTGGTGAATCACAATGGAGGGGGTTACGAATCTGATAATGATTTTTCGTTTGTTCGGAGGAAAATTCCTCTTTCTGATCAGGCATAAAAGTATGCAGTCTACAACGAGGCTTTTTGCAATTAAATACCGCGCCACTACTATTTTGCAACGGTCTGTTGTGTTCAATCTTCAGTGGTTCGAAATCGGTAGTTTCAGCTGGACTTTCGAGCTTTTTCAGGGTTTGGGATTTCAGGCTACGCAGAAGGCGCAGCGAGTACCCTCTCGATCTGAGGGCGCCAAATAGAGTGGAACAAGCCTCATTGAAATTTACCTTATCACTTGAATTGCGGTGGAAACGAATGAGTTGTGATTTGATGATACCTTTAAATGTATGTTGAGGATGAAATGATTTTGTGTGCAACAATTGATGTGAATCAGTTGGTTTAAAATACACTTTATAATCTAAATGACCGGACGCCTGAAATTGCTTGCCTTTATACACGGTCACATCGAGAAAATCAACAGAATTTTCACTGATAGTAGCTTTCAATTTAATATTTGGATCGTGATTGTTCAAAATTTCTAAAAATTCATCAAAATCTTCTTTTGAATGTTCCCAAATAATAAAAATGTCATCTAAATACCTGAGATATACGAGAGGATGCTTTGCACATTTGCTTAAGGCATTTTCCTCCCATTCCGCTACATAAATGCTTGCAAAATTAGGACTGAATCTTTTGCACATAGGACAACACATTATTTGTAGAAAATATTCTCCATTGAATTGAAAGTCATTACCTTTTAAGCTCAGCTCTAAAAGATCCAAAATTTGTTCATCCGGGCGTTTCGCATCCGGATATTTTTCAAATGCATTTTTAACTGATTTAACACCTTTATCAATATCAATGTTCGTATACATACTGTCGATATCCAAAGTAGCCAGAATTGCATTTTTCGATATTTTCAATTTCGAAATTTTTGACAGGAAATCCTGTGTATTTTTTAGATAGCTCGGATGTCTATTTGCTATAGGTTTCAGATGATAATCAATTAATTCCGAGATCGCATAAGATTCCGAATTACAATCTGATACAATTGGCCTCCCGGGTGGAGTTAAGTCATCCGTCCATGAAGAACGGTCCTTGTGGATCTTTGGTAGGATATAAAATTGTCTTGTTTGAACACTGAGCTTAGCTGTTAAATATTTCAATTGTTTTTTGGTAATGTGACCTTCGTCGAGGAGAAATTTTAAGATCTTATTGAATTTTTCGATATTACTAGGCCAAATAAGTGAATCTATTTTCTTATAGTGTTTAGTATTGCTGAGTTGTCTCATGGCTTCCTTTATATAATTATCCCGAGATAGAACCACTACCGACCCACCTTTGTCGGCTGGTTTAATTACTAATTTCTTATTTTTTCGAAGTTTCGTGAGGGCTCTCCGTTCACCAGCTGTTAAATTGTCTTTATCGGAGAGTATGTTCATGCTGAACACCTTTTTGATGATTCGTTTGCTAGCCTCAATAATTTCGGGATCTACTTCACTATCCGGAGGTGACCAACCAGAGGATTCTGTAAAAGGAAGTTTCCGACCGCTGGAGTTTCTAAAGCGGTCGGCTAATTTCATTTGCTTAAGAAAATTGCAGTTGTATGATGGTAAATTTGTTTGGTTATCAGTTTTAGGCTTTGGTGTTGGTACAAAAGTTAAACCGCGATCTAAAAGAGATTTCTCTTGGGTTGTTAGGTCATTGGTGCCAGACAGGTTAACCACATTAGTTCCTAATCCCACATCTGTTAGGCGGCTGTTACCTTTGCCTTTACTTTGTTTAAATTTAGGTGGTTCAACCAGTGATCGTACATAATATTGGCGGTTCTCGTGGTCCAATGGATTAAATCCTGAGCAACATCAAACTTCGCGTCATCAATTTTTGGTATCACGTTAACGTCCTTCACTTTCCGAATGGTTTCGTTGATGATGCTCAGGGTTCTCCTCTCAGCCTGAGGGAGTTTTTGCGAAAAGTTTAGTTCAGCGAAATAAATTTTTGCTGATCTAAACTTGACCCTGATATCGCTAAGCATATTCCGCAACTGCTTAACTACGAGATCAGAATTATCGTTTCGAGAATTCACGCCAATATTTAATAATATTTTTTGGGGACTGGACTGGCCCCTGTGCCCTTTAAACATAGAGCGCAGATGATTGAATTTGGCGCCGGGGTAACACTCCACCTGGATGTTCGGATGGGGATTTCGATCAATGCGTCCTAAATTTGAACTTCCAATCATAAGGATGTTTTTACAAACATCTGGGAGGCGCCAATTCCTTTTGTCAAAATTAACTCCGCTTCTATGCCGAAACTGGGAGAATTTAGAATCAAATGAGCGGCCCGAGTTGCGGCTCGGTGATTTGACTTTCTCTGAGTACGATATACCTGGTTGAACCACACTAGAGGCAGGAGAAGGGGGAGAAGAAACAGAAGCAGGAGAGGAAACAGAAGCAGGAGAAGAAACAGAAGGAGGAGAAGAAACAGAAGGAGGAGGAGTTCTAGTGAGAGCACTAGGAGAACCAGAGAAGAAAGGCTGAGGAGGAGTAGGAGGTAGAGGAGCAAGACGAGGCGAGACAGCGTTACTCAATTTGCGAGCATCTTCAGTCACAATATGGACCGGAGATGTTTGCAAATTCAGCCGCTTACTCTGAGAGAAAGACGAAGTAGAAGGAAAAGAAGAGGGAGAAGTGCTTTGCCTTGATCTTTTCTTATTTTGCTTTTCGCGTTGGGGTAGAGGGACAACACGGGCCGGAGTTTGCTTGCTCCCTCCCGTATTGTTCCTTACTCCAGACGCTGGGCGAAGTTCCGAAATGTAAGACTCATAGGCCGAAATCGTCTTATCTGTCAACTTATTTTTAAAGTTCTTTTTAGCCCAGATCAAGGCACGCGCCGAAGCGCTGTTGAAGTCTATTTTTTCGAGTCCAGGAGGTGGTCGCATAGCCAAAGTTATCTTAGACTTCAACTGGTTTAAATTTACCTTATAATGCTCAACTAAAGCATTTAACGTTTGATTGGCCCATCCCACACTAATCTGTTGAAAAACAGAAAAAATGTGTGGGGTGGGAAGAGCTGGCTTTAGAAAGCCACCTAACTCATCCACTTTCTTCTCCAGCTGTTTCGGGAAATCCCGATTTGCCAAATGGTGCTCTAATAGTCCAATGTGGTGCAAACATTGAAGCACCTGAAACAAAGCCTTAACCAGCCTAGAATAAGCCTGGAACGATTGTTCCTGGCCAGTTCCGGACTGGGCAACTCTCTGCCTCTGATGCCTCTGCCCTTTTCTTGCCATTGTTAAAGAAAGTAGTTGAATTAAGTATAAATAAAATATGAAAGTGATGAAATAAATAAAATTGGAAAAATTAGATATTACCTATTGAAGAAGATACCTGGATTGGTTGCAGTCTTCAGCAAAGGTAGAAAATAATCCGTCTGTCTCGACGCGTTTCGCTTGGTTTGGCTTTTTCAAAGAGACTTTGAGGAAAATGATTCCAACTTTGGGAGGGCATGCATGGTATAAATCCATATGTGGGCTGGGGTGTTTTTCACAGCTCAGTACATAATTAAACACGGTAACAAGCTGACAAATGTCACTCATCTAATTAATTCTTTTCAATCTGAGATGTCCCAAGTTTGTTTTTCACAACTCAGTTTGTGTCGTCCAAACAAATTAGATGAAGCCCTATTGCTTGGCTTCCATTGAATTTTAATCAGTCAGTGAGTGGTTTGCTTTACTGACCCCATGAAGCCCTATTGGTTGGCTTTGATTTAAGTAAAACCAATCGGGAGCGGTTTGCTTTACTGGCTTCAGAAGTATGTGAAAATAATATGAAAAAATGGTTTGATAAAATATATTGAGACTAAAGAAATAAATGAAAAAATAACGCCAAAGATCATGATGCCTCACGAATGTTATCAGTTGGAATGAATATCCCCCGACGGAGGTTTATGACGGAAAATATTTTACACCACGTAGAAATTGTGTGTTTTACCTTCTGAACCTCTACATTGTGTGAAAGGTATGAACAATTAAAAATAAAAAATAAAAATAATAATTTAAATAAATGAATCAACCAAATAAATAAATAAATAAATAAATAAATAAAAATAAAAATTAATGAAAAATTAAAAATAAAAAATAATCAATAAATAAATATATAAATAAATAAATAATAATTTTATTTAGGAAATACATACACATGATTGAAATTAGAACCTATTTTGTTTTTGGGCATATATGAACTCTGGCACTCGCCTGTGTGTGTTTGAGGTTAAAAAATCGCACTGGCACAGACATTTCATACTGAAACGTTTTTTTCTTTTAATATGCCGCCGAAAAATATTGTTTTCATTTACTGAACCCTGATGGGTTTCAAACATGACAAAAAATTACACAAAATTGATTTAAACTAAGTGATGAGCTTAGGAACTGGTTAAACTGACTGGCAATAATTGATGTTATTCATTGATGGGCTCTAATTTAGTCCTTACAAGGATGTTACGCAAGCTTTTGTTTTTCTTATAGGCGATGACAGGTCGAAGATTCAAAGGTTCATTTAATTTAGCATTGGTAAAATTGAATTCATCTTTTAACATTTTTGCTATTTCGACATTCATTCTGTTGTACGTTAAAGTGAAAGGAATGATGGACCTCCTTTCGCATTCGCCCTCTGATATGTTCATACCAAATGGCCAGAGGGTTTGAAGCGTATTGATCCAAAAAGCTTCACGTTTTTTTCTAAATTCATCCGTTTCTTCTAATGTGTCTTTAATTGGTGGTTGTTCAATTGGGTGGATTTCGAAATCGTCCAAAGAATGGCCAGGAAGGTTAAAATGTTGTGCTACTGGGGCATCAGCATTATGTTTTATATCCTGTTTGTGTCCAGTAGCACGTTCTCGGAAAGGATTTTGACTTTGACCAACATACTGTTTCCGACATCGCTTACAAGTGATAAGGTAAATAATGTTTGGTGAATCACAATGGAGGGGGTTACGGATCTGATAATGATTTTTCGTTTGTTCGGAGGAAAATTCCTCTTTCTGATCAGGCATAAAAGTATGCAGTCTACAACGAGGCTTTTTGCAATTAAATACCGCGCCACTACTATTTTGCAACGGTCTGTTGTGTTCAATCTTCAGTGGTTCGAAATCGGTAGTTTCAGCTGGACTTTCGAGCTTTTTCAGGGTTTGGGATTTCAGGCTACGCAGAAGGCGCAGCGAGTACCCTCTCGATCTGAGGGCGCCAAATAGAGTGGAACAAGCCTCATTGAAATTTACCTTATCACTTGAATTGCGGTGGAAACGAATGAGTTGTGATTTGATGATACCTTTAAATGTATGTTGAGGATGAAATGATTTTGTGTGCAACAATTGATGTGAATCAGTTGGTTTAAAATACACTTTATAATCTAAATGACCGGACGCCTGAAATTGCTTGCCTTTATACACGGTCACATCGAGAAAATCAACAGAATTTTCACTGATAGTAGCTTTCAATTTAATATTTGGATCGTGATTGTTCAAAATTTCTAAAAATTCATCAAAATCTTCTTTTGAATGTTCCCAAATAATAAAAATGTCATCTAAATACCTGAGATATACGAGAGGATGCTTTGCACATTTGCTTAAGGCATTTTCCTCCCATTCCGCTACATAAATGCTTGCAAAATTAGGACTGAATCTTTTGCCCACAGGACAACCCATTATTTGTAGAAAATATTCTCCATTGAATTGAAAGTCATTACCTTTTAAGCTCAGCTCTAAAAGATCCAAAATTTGTTCATCCGGGCGTTTCGCATCCGGATATTTTTCAAATGCATTTTTAACTGATTTAACACCTTTATCAATATCAATGTTCGTATACATACTGTCGATATCCAAAGTAGCCAGAATTGCATTTTTCGATATTTTCAATTTCGAAATTTTTGACAGGAAATCCTGTGTATTTTTTAGATAGCTCGGATGTCTATTTGCTATAGGTTTCAGATGATAATCAATTAATTCCGAGATCGCATAAGATTCCGAATTACAATCTGATACAATTGGCCTCCCGGGTGGAGTTAAGTCATCCGTCCATGAAGAACGGTCCTTGTGGATCTTTGGTAGGATATAAAATTGTCTTGTTTGAACACTGAGCTTAGCTGTTAAATATTTCAATTGTTTTTTGGTAATGTGACCTTCGTCGAGGAGAAATTTTAAGATCTTATTGAATTTTTCGATATTACTAGGCCAAATAAGTGAATCTATTTTCGTATAATGCTTAGTATTGCTGAGTTGTCTCATGGCTTCCTTTATATAATTATCCCGAGATAGAACAACGACCGACCCACCTTTGTCGGCTGATTTAATTACTAATTTCTTATTTTTTCGAAGTTTCGTGGGGGCTCTCCGTTCACCAGCTGTTAAATTGTCTTTATCGGAGAGTATGTTCATGCTGAACACCTTTTGGATGATTCGTTTGCTAGCCTCAATAATTTCGGGATCTACTTCACTATCTGGAGGTGACCAACCAGATGATTCTGTAAAAGGAAGTTTCCGACCGCTGGAGTTTCTAAAGCGGTCCGCTAATTTCATTTGCCTAGGAAAATTACAGTTGTATGATGGTAAATTTGTTTGGTTATCAGTTTTAGGCTTTGGTGTTGGTACAAAAGTTAAACCGCGATCTAAAAGAGATTTCTCTTGGGTTGTTAGGGCATTGGTGCCAGACAGGTTAACCACATTAGTTCCTAATCCCACATCTGTTAGGCGGCTGTTCCCTTTGCCTTTACTTAGTTTAAATTTAGGTGGTTCAACCAGTGATCGTACATAATATTGGCGGTTCTCGTGGTCCAATGGATTAAATCCTGAGCAACATCAAACTTCGCGTCATCAATTTTTGGTATAACGTTAATGTCCTTCACTTTCCGAATGGTTTCGTTGATGATGCTCAAGGTCCGAGCCAATAACTCGAAAACGGTTAGGGTCACAGTCATCAAACTTCACACAATTATAAAGGACCATGGGTGGATGTGTCACACAACATAGCCGGGTTCGTACCTTCAAGGTCAAGGTCACATTTCAAGGTCACACTAAAAATCGGTCAATATTCGTGTCTCAGCCATAACTCAGGAACGAATCATAGTACAATTGTTAAGCTTTTTACAAATGTTCAGGACAGTCAGAAGGTGTGTCGCGTATAATAGTATCCGCCGCATCTGCAAGGTGAAGGTCACAATTGACCTTCATATGTTCAGGGTCCCAAATCGTGTCTCAAGTATAACTCCAAAACTATTAGGGCTACAATCATCTAACTTCGCTCAATTATAAAAGACAATGTGTGGATGTGCCACACACCACAGCCAGCCCCGTAAGGTCAAGGTCACATTTCAAGGGAAGACGGAGTACCCGGAGAGAACCACCGAGCAACGATGAGCAGCTGCCAGCTCCCCAACATCGTAACTCCGCACAGGCAGGGTTAGATTGGTTGAAGACATGCGCACCATCGACGTGCAGTACGCCTTAGTACACGGCGTCATCGTGCCCACATGTGGACAATTGGAGTTGAGTGCCTTGCCCAATGACACAACGCGGGAGTCCGAATCGATCGCTCAGACGGCCACCCATCCGAGGACTAACCGGGATCGACGTTGCTTAACTTCGGTTATCTGACGAGAACCGGTTACCGCAACGCCACCGCGCCCCCAGTATTTGGTACTGTTTAATCGAACATCGAACACGCCGTAAATAGTTTCGACCCTTCCAATAAAGGAAATAGTTCCGATCATCTAGTTTCAAACCATACTGATACGGATTTCAAACAATACTGATACGGCTGTGGATCAGACATACGGTTTTCCAGCAACGCGGATCGGCAGATAATAGTGGTATTTTGAGGAGAAAATTGAGTCATATCATAAACGACAATATCATGAAAACGAAGCTCAGAGCTATTTGCAAGTAGTAAATTTGTCATTCAGGAAATGATGAACTCCATTCTCGCACATTACTGTATCACGTCAGTGGGAAAACCCAACCAGAAAACTCCATATGTTAGTATTATCGAAGAAACATAATGAGCAAGTTTGTAACGATAGGCACAGGAAGAGGGAAGACGCGATTGAGTCTCCGAAAAGTGGAATTGACAGACTGACACGATACAGATATTTTATTGGTGTTTAACAACTCTACCTCGCGTCGGAACGATTTACGGACGTAGGAAGCTGGAGTACCGGAGATATACACATAGCAGCGGCGAGCAAACGTCGGAATCCCCAACGTACAAACTGCGCACAGTCAGGGTTTTCATTGAATGGGAGTGCGGTGGCTCAGTGGTAGACTGTTGTACTTCTATGCTAGAGGTCCCGAGTTCGATCCCCGTCCGGGACGACCCGCTTTGTTCCTAGGACACGGCACTTTATCCCGTTTGCCTGCATGGGGGCACGATGACGCCGTGTACTGAGGCGTAATGCACGTCGATAGTGCACATGTCTTCTACCGCTGTAATCCTGCTTGAGCAGAGCTTGAACAGAGTTAGAATGTTGATGAGCTGACAGTTGCTCGTCGATGCTCTGTGGTTCTCTCCGGGTACTCCCCCCCCCCCCCCACCCCGTGAAACTGTCACGTTCACGATTAGCCATTGTACATAAATGCGTGACCTTAAAACAGCAATAAATAATAAATAAATAAATAAATAAATAAATCATTGAGTAAAGACAAGTGCACCACCGACGTGTGGTATGGCCAAACGAAGAACGCCTGGCGTGCACACACGTGGGCATCGGGATTACGTGCCTTTCCCAAGAACACAACGCAGTTACTCCTGGTGAGGATTCAACCGTGGACTTTTCGGTTTGAAGTCCAGTGCTGCAGCCACTGAGGCCCCGCGCTCCCCCGCCAATTGTCACTTCTTCTCTCAACAAACACGACATTACTAACATACGCAGACTGATCTCACTGTGACGGAAAACCTATTCACCATTTTTCTTCCGTGAACAGATTTCTCACTTGGTCTCTAAGACCCCACCCCCCCCCCCCCCCTCCCCACTTGTCCAACTTAGTGAGGACTTAATGCGTTAATCGAACCGATACGATATCATGGGCCCAAGGACACAACGTAGTTACCCAGGATGGGGATCGAACCGTGGATCCTACGGTTGAAGTCCAATGCCGTTACCACTGAGCGACTGCGCCTCCAGGATACAGATGTATACTGCAATTATTCTCAAAACCCTACGGACACGAAAGGCAACATGTCAATGACCATTCCTCAAATAGGTCTACTTATCTCTCTCAAATATGAGAACCAGAGGTGGGGACAGCCAATGATACGCTATCAGTTTACACAACAAGGTGGATCCCTTGGGTAACTGATGAAACCTATCGCCAATCGCCTGTCAACTGTTCTTGGAGAATTTTTTTAAAAGGAGGATGCTCTAATTTTTTTGTCATCTGCGCACAGACAGTCGAAGGGAACAGATGCGTTACAGTACTTCCGTTCATGCTTACCAGAGTTTTGAAATTGTCTTCTTAGAAGAGATTTCACAGATAAATCATCTAATGGAAAATCCGAAACATAGTGGAACACGTGGGGCCTCAATTTATTTCAGTTGCTGATCTTAATGATTATGGCTCTCGCCCTTCTCCAACACATATCCAGACGTCTCTCATCATAACTCAGAATATATTTGTATTGTGTCAGTCCATCTATTTTCACTTATATGCCCCCCAGTTTCCCAGTTTAGTCATAGTTGCTTGACCATTTACTGTTCTGAGCACTTGCGCCAATGTTGGCTCATCCCAGTTTTGCGTGTAATGGCCATGATCTACCAATAAATACGTCCAACATTCCCCAGACAAGTCAAAGAATTGCTCGTTGCTTTGGGCTATCGCTGTCACAACGCTTTGCTTCTTGCAACTAGTCAGTCATATTAAGATTAGGCAATGGAGATAAATAATAATCCACAATCCTCAAAACACCAAATACATGTAGGACCAAGTGGTGGGTAAAACAGAAATTTGACTATGGAGGGCTTATGACGAGTACTCCTGTTCAATCGGCCACGTCCCCAAAACACATTCCACTGTGTCTTAGGCCACTCGGTCTCATACAAGACACGTGCCTCGACGGTTGTCCAAAGATGGCAGTTTCCAGCAATCAAAGTGGACTACGGAAATTCTCATTCTCAAAACAACTTACGTAATGCCTACTGAAACCGCGTATCGACAAGTAAATTACGTCAGAATATGGCCGATAACGCGTACGTACATGACCCCATTACACGTCACGATATGACGGTATTCTTGCTCCAACAAATCGGCTTTAAAATTACATGTTATACCACTCTCCCCACTTTTTGAGAATTTATAAGTGAAGGGAGCAACAAAAAGCGTAATACGTGATGGTATGTTGACTACTTCAAACGCCTTGGGTGTTTTGAGATTCTCTCTTGCGAGCTAGCCCTTACGCCATATTAATTTTAGATTTGGTCGAACTTTAAAAATAACATGTTTTATATTTTTTCAGTGTACAATGAAAAATTAAGAGATGCCGGCGTACAAACAGAACTCCATTTATTTGAAGGCGTACCTCATACGTTTTTCGTAAAACCAGGTACAATTATTTATATACACATAGTTAAACTATCTTATTTCAGAATCTGAATGACAAATTTCAGAGTCATTGAGCTCAACATCTTTTAAATACAGGTATTTAAATTAGTTCCTGCAAAATCTGCGGGACAAGTCATTGACCACATATCCCAAATTGATGATGTGGAGGGAGAACACTCCGTGTGCTTCATTGAACCTCAATAAACTTTTTGGTATGTCTGTTTCTTTTGAAGTGGATAGTCAACTGGCCCAGTGTCCTTCTAACAAACGACGATATCCGCCCGACAGAGGTGTGTGTATACATTTCAAAAGTGTTAGGTTAAGCAACCAAGTACGGCAGCCTATTAGCGCCGCGTGAGTTTTGTTATTAATTGCAGCTGTAGTTTAGTATATTGTAGGTGCAATTTAGCTTAATTGTAGCTACAATTTAACTAAATCGTAGGAACAATTTTTAGTAAATTGAAGCTGCAATTTATGAAATTGTACATACAATTTATCGTCCCCACCCTCATTGGCCTTCCGCGTGTAGCCCGTGTAACCCGCGGTACATAAATATGCCCTCCTCTGGTTGCCAAGGTGTCAATGCAGAGCAGAGATGCCCTGATTGTTCACATAGCCGCCTCAATGTACTGATATGGCACATTCTGAGGAATTTGTTATGTTGGGATATTGAGATGCATGTGTGGATGAGCTTGTTAGTACCTGGTGGGTTCGCTTTATTAACTCCATCTTCATCTTGGAAATTAACAACGTCGTAATATAGCCATAGTTG
This sequence comes from Pictodentalium vernedei, assembly GCA_031216915.1. Classification (NCBI taxonomy): domain Eukaryota; kingdom Metazoa; phylum Mollusca; class Scaphopoda; order Dentaliida; family Dentaliidae; genus Pictodentalium; species Pictodentalium vernedei. The sequence continues at coordinate 476,047,039 of CM062295.1, forward strand.
TTTTAAGCGACTTAAAATCCTCATCAAACAAATACAGCAATTACTCTCGTTGGTCAAAGAAATGTCTCGGACCGATAAGTAAGTAGAAAAGGCTTCAAGGTTATACCCAATACAATTCGAAGGTCATCTGAAGGACAGGATGACCCCTGACGACCCGACTAACCCTTCCAACGACCTTCCGTGTCAAAATACCCCTATAGTAACTAAATGTAATCCCAATCATCCCTATAGTTTCCGAAATATGACTTCAAGGTCATTCCTGATAACCTGATGAATGTCGTTTGAAAAGCAGCATGGCATCAGGCGACCCAGCGGACCCACCTAAACGATGTACCATGTGCATCATTTATTAAACTTTCGATGATTATTCCTGTAACTATTATATGGAATCTAATATTATTGTGTCCCTGGAAATATTGCCCACCCGTGGAAAGTGACCTGTCCGCGACGGCCGTACTGAACAAACTCACGGACTGAAAACTGTTGATTTTTGCCCATAATTATGTCCAAGTCTATCGGATTTAAAAGGATTAATTTGAGAATATATTGAGACCTTGACTCACCCCGCCTTTATACTCTACGTAGTAGCGATAATGTCTCGATAGAGCGTGAAGCGAGGTGAGACAACATCATTTAATACGAAAGGTTAACCCTGTACGCATGATGCTATATTCCATATCAATTCAATTCCATCACCTGGAAGGATATCTACGCTGTATTAGGGAATATCGGGAATTATCTCATGAGTGTGGACCTGAAAGTTTTATTTTTCACAAGCGCTATTCAGCCCAATTCGACTGCAAACAGTTTCAAGACAATAACAAGACAAAAGCTGCTGATCGTTTCTTCAAGGCGACGTTCAGGGCGGCATCATACGCCGAAGCGTAACGCCATTTAGGAAGCTCCTGAAAACATTATTTTTCGCTCGGGCAAGCTCTCGTGAAAAATAAAACTTTCAGATCCACACTCATGAGATAATTCCAGATACTGACTAAAATCGAGTAGATTTTCTTTTTTATTATACTACGAGATATTTTATTGCACAATCTTCAGCCCAATTCGACCCCAAATGCGTACGTTTCAAAACAATAACAGAGATCAGCTGATCGTTCGTTCAAGGCGACGTGACGTGGCGTGGCGTGACGTCATTTAGGAAGCTACTGAGGGATATTCCTCGCTATTCATCGAGTCGATAGATATCGAGAAATATCTTTTAGATAATTTGCGATAAGTCACAGGCTAGAATATAATAAATATTCTGTATTTGGTGTTAGACCGCAAAACAAAAGGACATTTGACTCTTTTATGTGAATTTTTGGATAAACACCATTATGAGTGGAAAGAGTTGCACGAAATTCCTGTCGAAAGTTATGCGAATACATTGCAGGATTCATAATATGACATCAACAGAATGTGTCAATGTTCATTTCGCTACAAATCTTAAACCCTGTCTTGTTGGCGTTGGTGTTTAATTTTGTGCTATATACCTGTGGTATACACAGAACTTTTGTGCGCGTTTTCCGCTAAGAAAATTAGTTTATTTCAGAAATGGACAAAAAAATTGTTTGCTGTAGCTGCACGCGCCCCTGAAATACTTTTGATGACGTCCGACTGTTTTGGTGGGGGTGGGGGGAGAAAAATTATCCCTGATGGGGGCGGGTGTGAGATGGGGAAATTTCTCCCTTGGCCCAAATATCTTGCCCTCGGGTGAGATTTCCACATCTCAGACCCTCACCTATCAGGGATAATGATCTTTTCTACAAAGTCTAACGCTGGGCAAATGAAATCTAATTTCTTGGTAAATCTGACGAAGTTTGTTGCTGACCGTTTCATCCCATTATGTTAGGCACAAAAATCTTATGTACTTCGAAATATTTCGTCAATAATCACTAAACGGAATTTTACAGTCAGCGATTGGGGTATCTATCTTTTTTTGCTGCTCTGTCTGCCTTGACGCTTCAAAGTTGAATCAAACTTCAATGCATTCTTTATCATTTCAGGTGTATTTGAAGAAAATTGCAAGCGAGCGTATATATGCGTGTCGGAGTTTATTTGCAAGTTTCAGTGATCATTTGCTGAACTTGTGGTGCCATACAATCGAGTGGGCGTGACATTCATTGGGTCAGACGTGTTCTTTTTATATATAATAAATGCAGTTATTGCATGGATTCATTTTTCAAATGCAGTATTTGAAAGTAATAATACAATGTATATCACCTCTGTGGCGTGAATTAATGTTACCCAATACAATACAGACATTCAGAACTATACTGGACACCCCACACGAAGAAACCAGCCTACGTGTAGGAACGCATCTCATTGATGCATCTGACTGAGGTGAAAGAAATGTTTCGACACAAAGTAGCATCAAACAAGAAACTAAACAGACGTTCACTTCAGTCAATTTTAATCTTCTGAGACTCTAATTATTCCGACGTTCAAAAGTCACTGATAATTCAGTTTCTTCAACGCTTTTTGTCAAAATGCGACGTCAAACGTCGAAAAGCACCAATAACAAGATATTTTTCACATTGGTGATTATTTGATTGAGGGCTAGATAATTTTGGTGGTCTGAATTTGTTATTCAAAACTTGTTTTATTACAAATTATTGGAGAGTTCCCATTCTCCAATAATTTGTAATAAAACAAATTTATATAAACGAAATATTTGTGTTTGACTGAATTTGAAATATAGCAAAGAAGATTGTTGGCTTTTGGTCTGGTATCCTCATTTTTGAAAGCCATGAAAGTGGCTTCCACTCAACCAGTTAAGAAGTCTTGACAGCAAGATTATATTAGTATTTTATGCTGCGATAACATTTGGCTCAACGGTTATCACTTAGCATTATTCGGGAGAAAATAGCAATTTGAGGTTAAAACTTGAAAAAAATTGAAAAATAATAACAAAACAAATTACCACAAAGAATCAATGTGCTGTTAGATTTCGTACGTTATAACACGTACACAAGTATCAAAGGGTTAACCCTGGTATGAATACAGAGCATAACTCAGGTAGTAGAGATGAGCGGTATTGAAATTTTGAGTTTGGTATCGGTTTTGGTATTTTTTTTCGGGTGAAGGGGGGGGGGGGGGGGGCGAGTATACCTCGGTATCGGTTCGGTATTCGGTATCTGACTTGACTGAGATTTGCTTATAGTACCAAAAAGGAATTCACATCAGGAGAAACAGAATAAGTTGTTGCACTATAATTCTACCACAACGCAATCGAACGATGACCTCTTGCTAGGGTACCGGTATTAAGTTTTCAACTTTTGTCTATCATTACACCGCGAGTTTACCAGAAGCCAATCCAAGACTAGTAGAATTAAATACCTCCTCCCTCCCAGGCTAAATGGTTATTTTTTAATAATATATAGAGGATATTCACGAAAATTTGATGAATACCGAAAATATCTCGTGAGTGGCTACAAAGAAATATGAGGATCTTCACGAGCGACGCAGTCGCTCGTGAAGATCCTCATATTTCTTGTAGCCACGAACGAGATATTTTCGGTATTCATCAAATTTTCGTGAATTTTCTTTTATTTAATGCTCTACGACTACAAACTCTCCAATTTGTGGCCTTTATTTGCCATTAAGGCGCAAAATTTATGTGCCGAACCGGCGTCCATACAAAAATTACAACAACCAAACTCCAACCATTGGAATGTGTGAATATCCGCACAAAAAGTAGTCCCGTCTTATTTCTCCCCTAACATTACGATTTACCATGGCTGGCGAATTGAAATAATCGCAATGTGTTTCGAAGAAATAGAACAATAACAAAAAACACCACTTTCTTATTTTCAATAACAAGACACGTCATTTTATTTTTTTTGAACTCAATGCACTGAAGACGTGTGAAGTTGAACTGAAGAAATTTGAAAGTGATTTCGGCTTTTCGCTGGAAGGTGAATGAGAAAGTCAAACTTTGAAACCGCTGATTTAATGAATTGATTTAGTCACTGTCACTATCAATTATTCGAATTCGTTTGTATTTGGGACTCTGGAATTCATTACTGATGTGCTGACTCGTTTAAAGTACATGTGATTCGTCATCCGAACCTACGATGAAATATCGATTTCTAAATATCATTTTGATATTTCGTTTTGCCGACCGACAGGGGAATATGACTTAATTTTTCAGCGTGAATTGATGCCTGAGCATTAAATAAAATGATTGTTTGAATGAAACAATACCCTTGGTTAATGCGGATAAAAAGACAGAGGTTATTACTGCATAAACCTAACTCGTCGGTGTGGTTCTGAATTAATGACACTAATCAACTGGTTGGGCGCGTGGTGAGTTAGATTTTGTCGCCTGAGGGAAAGAGCTGGAGTCACAAAAAAAATCGATATTATTAGAAGCAGGGTTTCAGTGACTCATTCTGTAATGGAAGAAATCCTTTCTGTCATTGTTTTGATATTTACTTCGTGAGCAGTGTCCCTTAGTTTTGGTATACGATTAAATTATAAGAAATAACTCGTGTTTCAGTTAGGTTTATGCAGTTATAATCTTGAAATATGAAGACAAATTTACTATATCACGCTACTCCTATTACTTAGTAAATAAATACTAAACATTAGAATTTGTCTTCAAACTTTACGATTATAGCTGCATGAACCTAATTGAAACACGAGTTATGTCTTAAATAAACTAAAAACATGTCATGTTCTGGAAACTAAGAAAACTTGAATTCACCTTTCGCATTGTGTTTAATTCCCTAAATGTACATCCTTCTTAACTTACATGGATTTTACACTTAGATGAAATAAATAGACACAACGCGATGTGGGTTTGAATCGATGGGTGTTTTACATAACACGCTGGAATGGCGTAGTCATATGTTGCTCGAGCATATGGCCGTACGCTCGATCGACATATGACTACGCCATTCCAAGGAGTTATGTAAAACACCCACCGATTCAAACAAACGTCGCCTTCTACGTAACGGCCAAAACCAGCCAGCGCTATTCTCAAAAATCGCCAATTAATTTTCAAAATATTTTCATTTTTTGTCTCAAAAACATAGGTTATGACCCCTCGTTGGAACGAGCTCGTCGAGCTCGTTCCAACGAGGGGTCATAACCTATGTTTTTGAGACAAAAAATGAAAAAAATTAGTTATTCAAGAATTTTTTTTGCAAGTGTCGTCTGCTTTTCATGTTAGGTAAAGGGTTAATCTCATGCATTAAAATTCATTTAAATGGACACATTTTAATTCTGATGGTTAAACCCAAAGGTGAAGAGTCCGTTCGTTTTGTTTGAAGCTGTACTGATCAAAAGGGTCGATAAAAAATCAAAACAACCTTTCGGAACCAGGCTAAATTGCATTAGTTATCTTTTCTATTGGGCATGTTTGTTGAAATTCGTATCGCTGTTTCTCTTCGGCTGGTGCCCATTCACGCCTAACCATTTGGTGGTTATTACTGTTAGTAATAAAAAAGTACAAATTTGCGCAGATTTGCAAAACAGCTGGGAGAAACTTTTTTAAATGAAGTTGGAAGCACGTCAGGATGTCCGAAGATTACCGAAATCAAGTTGATCAATTTAGATATTACGGGATCCACAGGCGAGACGGCCAATGGACTGGGTTAATGTTGTGGTTGGAAATGATTGTTATTTAAATATTATCTCATTTTTGGTGCACTAATTTTTTGTGAACTGACTTTATTTTGCTTTGGACGTTTTCATTTTCACACTACGCGACAGACAATCCATAATTGTATAACGAAATTTGGAAACTTTTTTAGCATAACTAATATCTCCACGGGAAAGGAACTATAAACGGTGCTGGAAAAACATGTTCCGGCTTGTGCATCACCAGTTGAATACAGAAACATTTACGTCATAGTGGCGATTCCGTTAAATACAAGGGTTTAAAGTTTAATGGATGTGTAATAAAAGACTAAAATCATTATAATACGTTGTATTCTTTCATTGATCACGAGCATATTGATGGGATGACATTTTGGAAAATAATTAGTACTGATGTGTATAATTTGTGTTAGGTAAAGAGATGTGAGTATTGCGAACGGTGGTAACAACGGTTTTCTTTTCTATCTGTTGTTTGCCATCTTTTTTCTTTTTTTTTGTCTGTGATGTGAGGAATGAAATTCGAGCCCAAAGTGTAATATGAAAAAAATAATCGGTGCAGCTAGTATAGGATTGGAAAAATCCATGATTACATCTTTATCGCATTGTTGACATCTCAGTCATGTGGGACAGCCTTACAAATCAGGCTGTTCAGATGATTTGCTTCCAATGACGTGATCCTAACACCCTTCAAATTAATTTCAAGAGACATTTAATCGATCAGTCAATAGAGCAATAGGTCTTCCACGTCAGTTTTTGATGGAACAACTGCAGTTAAGGTTTTGCTGTTTCAGGTGAAAAAACGTATCAGCTCCTCCCTTCTTGTTGTATTCTCGGGAATGTTCCGTGCAATGTAGATGGGTTGGTTTGGGGCAGCAATCTGTGGAATCGAAATCGGATCCGTCGTCTCCATGTGGTAAATATAGGGTGTGTAACACGAAAACACATTCCACGATGGAGTACCATTAAAGTTGTAAAAAAGTGAAATTCTTAGGTTTATTGTTTGACAATAAACTCACTTACCCTTCACACGTATAACAACTGAAGGTTAAATGCAAAAGGGCAATGAACATTCCAAAGGCAATTGGTAACACTGATTGGGGTGCAGCCCAAAAACCGCTACTCCATCTGTATCGATCACTTCTTGGATCAAAACTGGTGTTGCTAAAAACGTTATTGCTCATTTTAATGTAAATTTGTAATTTACCAGGAGATGACGATTAGTCGTGACTTTTAAATATTAAAATTATAGATAAAAGATTCAACAGTTCGTTTTGTTAATCATTTGATGCACGACAAGTTACGGAAAACTGAGCACTGTCTGGAACCTGCATCTATGATTCGTCTGTAAGGGAAAACCAAAACGCCACGAGCTGGTGGGACTCCGTGGTTTTATCAGTTAACACAACGACTAGTCATAGCTTACGGTCGTAGATCTATAGGCATTAACCCAAATTTCACTACACTGACCACATATTCCTCATGTTAGATAACCTACTGTTATTTTGGACCTTGCTTCCTCAAAGAATCTGGGATAAATTATTTGCACTTTAACACTAACACTTACGATGCCGAAAGCGACTATTGTCACATACTTTATGATGATTATCTGTACGTTCTGGTATGCGTAGATTAAGCCTACCATCTGATTAATTGTTGGGACGGGCTCAGAGAGCCCTTTTCCGCAATTAATCAGATGATAGAGTTTCAAGTATGTCTTGAATCTTATTAAACTTCCTCGTATACAGACGTATATAGAGATTATCCATATTTGGCTAAAGTGGGCGTGGCAGTAAAAGGGTTAAACAAAAATGTGATGACACGAAGTCCAAGTATCATGCATATAAAACGATCTATACAGATGGAACTAAAGATGGTGACAAAGTATCATCAGCCGTTGTTACTGGTGAACAGATCACATCAATCAGAATATGAAATAAAAGTTATATTTGCACCTCTGAATTTAAAGCTTTCCAACTAATGCTTGAACACATCGAGAATGTACCAGAAACGAAGTCGATTATCTTTTCCGATTCTTTATCCTCTTTATTGGCTTTACTCAACACTTTACTCAAGTTGAAGAACCCTCTCATTTTGGAACTTCGTGAGATGTTAAATACTCTCAGGTTGATTTATACGGTTTTCACTACTTTAGTGTGATCTCTGATTACTGTTCCGCCGACACCAGACATCGTTGGAGTCAATCCATGATACTTCAAGGATAGTTATTTTAAACCAAGGAGTATGAATCGCAGGAGTGTTCAGAAGAGCTAAAATCAGTAATCGTTATGAGCAGCGCCCCTAGTAGTTGGATTCAATTTGAGAACAATGTCGTCTGGCAAATGTTCTTATTTTAACGGCGAGAACATAGAAAATCCGACAAGAATGGGAGTTTCTCTTTTCGCACACGCGTGAATTTATGCAGTGGCAAGTTGTCGCATTCAATCTGCTCCATTGACCTTCAGGCGTATCAAAAGTGAAAACAATATTATTCTCCACCATTTATCCCGGCATTTGATCATGGATAACTTTATTCCTATGGTTTAACCCTTTACCCAACGAATCGGCCGCAACCGCCCGCGCAATATGCAAATTCAGAAGTTGAAAAAAAAAAATTTTTCAGAAAATTTAAACAAAACCATATCATGTGACCCCTCGGTGGAACGAGCTCGACGAGCTCGTTCCAACGAGGGGTCACTAGATATGGTTTTGTTGAAATACTTTGAAAAAATTCAAAAAATGATATTTAAAATAATAAATTTTAATATCGTCTGCGTTGGGTAAAGGGTTAAAAGGTATTGTTGCCTTTGTTTCAAAAACAACTATGAGGTGCAATATTTCTATGGAAATTTATGTATTTTAGGACATTAACAATTGCACTTTGAACATTGTGAACAACTGCTACTTCACCAAACATGCAAACATCAACCATTGAAAAGTCTGCAATACCCTAATTAAAAAGACATGCTTCACAAGTTCACATCACGCTTCTGTAGAAACACGCAAATTAAACCAAGTGCGAAGCGTACCTGACTGACTCTGGCCATCCAACATTTGTGTTAGCATCCTAATACAGAAAACGTTGTTCAATCAATGTCTAAATTAACATTCACTCATCATTTATTGTTTTGTGTACTTATCTGCTAATCCCAGTGGAATCAGTAAGAGAAAATATATTTATTTTAACCACAAGACCCCCCTCCCCACCCCTACCTTTCTCTCTCTCTCTCTCTCTCTCTCTCTCTCTCTCTCTCTCTCTCTCTCTCTCTCTCTCCCGTTTTACTCTCAGCGCATCTTGAAATAAAGGGAAAGTCTTGCTAATGGGGAGAACTTTTTTGTTGATTGTTTTTGTGTGTTACATGTTGAAAAGCTGGAGATGGGGATTAAAATAGTCATATATTTTAAAACCATATAGGTACCCAATGTATAGGTCTATTGTCACCTTAGTCCTATCTAGGATCATCTGACCCTTTCTCCTCCTCCCACTTCCCCTGAGAAGGAAAGTAGGTGGGATGGATAACGACAGGGGGTGGGGGGGGGGGGGGGGGCTAGTTGAGACCAGTAGTCACTTTGCACCCGAGACCATTATCCCACCCCAACACCCGCCGATTTTCTCATCACTTCCTTCACAATTTCGTTTTTAGAAAAACATATTTTCTATTAGATAACTATCAGAATGCCAGAGAAACCCTATGAAATCCATGCTGCGGTATCATTCATCATAAGCATTCTCCATGCAGAATATCAGCAAAACCAAGTTCGTTTCAAGAGAAAAAAATACGCAACAATAGATGTCTTGCATGCGCCACGTCGTTTCAGTGATCATATTTATCGTTTATCCTTTTAAAATGTTTTTTTCGTAGATGTGTATAAACAAAACGTACTTTTTGCACATTGTGTTTTTATCTACACGCCACAGTTTTTCGATATTTCGAACTGAGTTTTCCAAACATGAAAGGGACTTTCAAGCGAAAGTAATACCATACATGAAAGTGACTTTTCAAGCAGCGGAAAACCGATTTCAGTGTAAATCTGATTCCATCTACTGGAGGGTGCCCATAGGAAAAAAAACGAACATGAGCGTTCTTCGCGAGTGGATTATGTCGATCAAACTCCTTGTTTCAGCTTAGAGTTTTTACAAATAGCGATTTCTGCAAATAGTGAATTCATTGACGTCGGAGACCCATTAAAATAACGCAGAAGACATTCAAGATCCTATATTTTTTGCTTTCTGGACGATCTTGCTCGCAGAGCCAAATTTCAGCTTAATAATTTCATAAAGCTAAAATGTGGCGTTATGGATGTCATAAAGTGTCATCGGCGACAGCTGAGACCCAGCATATGTCCCTTCCTTGACAAGATTACCCTAAGAGTCCAACTGTCACGTCATTGTCTCAAGAAATGTAAGAATAGCATAAAAAATTGAGAGATAATGAGTTGCACAAAAATGCGACATCATTGGTGTCACATGCAAGGGCGCGGTGGCGCTGTGCACTAAGAAGGCGTACTGCACGTCGATGGTGTACTTGTCTTCAAACGATGCTAACCCTGCTTGTATGGCGATAGTCCGCTGGGGAGACTGACAGTTGCTCGCCGTTGCTCGGTGGTTCTCTCCGGGTACTCCGGCTTCCTGCACCCATGAAATTGTCCGATACGATGTGACCATGGCTGTCGAATATGTCGCTAAACCCCAAAAAACCCCAGTGTCAATTGTTAGCGGAATATGTTTGAAGTGGTGTAGTAGCAAAAACTGACGTCATTGACGCAGATACACCAGAAGCGTCAAGACATGACGTACAGACGAACCCCAACCCATTGTGTCTTCTGGCCGATTTTACCCCCAAGTGCCAAATTTCAGCTCAGTATCTTTGAGTTTCCGCTCCTCAGTTGTCCAGGCATTTTCAAAAATGACATGTCATACACTTTCTTCAAATGCAAATATTCTGTAACTTAGTTATCTTACCCATAACATGTATTACATTTCCCAAATCCACAAAAACATATAACTCTATCTGACTGAGTAGAAATAAACAGTCTGAATGTGGATGGAATAATTTATTGTTAAAGGCAAGACTTCAACCTGCAAAATTGCATGAAAAATGCCAAAACCAGTCATTTTCAGCCTCAAAATCAGAATTAGCACCCCCTGTTTCTAAAACACCAAATAAAAAAACAAAACAAAAATTGAATGTTTCCATCGGTTTCCATTTCATTTTCTAGTTACATGTCTGGTTACAAACCAGTGTAATAATGACATTTTTAAAAATGGCCAGTTTTTTGAAGCCACTGTTTCCCATAATTCATCTGGTAATTTACCCCAATGCACAAGACTCCAACTTTGGGACCAAAACTTCAAATTCTCTTGTCCAGCAAATAGCCTAATGTAATTACACAACTGATACTAAAAATATGTCTCCAAATTATATGGCATTAGTTTCAACATATGCCCTATGTTTAGAATCCCCCCCCCCCCCCCCCCCTGAGCAATAGTACGAAACTGTAGAGCGGAGCCTGGGAAGGGCAAAGGCGACAAAAGCCTTTGTCGATGGCGTCAAAACATGATGTCGAGGACGGTCGATACCTAGCCCCAATAAAATTTTATCATAGGACAAGATTTTATTTAAAATATTAAGAAATGGGGAAGAGCAAAATTGAATATTTTGGTATAATTATAATTCAGTATATATAGAATATCCCCATAGTAGCTTGGTGTACCAAAGGGTCTATTTTATTTATACCATGATCGTCAGATTATTAAGAGTCGCTATTATTTTTTCTCGTATTTTTTTCTCGATTTTACTGAGCAGCAGCCGTACATACGGGCGAATTTGTTTTTGTTTACATGAGCTTCGGTGGATGGTACTTCCGCTCTCAATTTTATCACCAAAACGAAATAGAAATAGAAACAGGGCCTCTTTCATTTTAATAACCTAATAACATACTGTTTCGAGTTATGGAAGCTTTATTGACATGAGACAATGCATGTTTGTTATTTTTTGGTGTTTTAATTATGGGATAAAACTCATTTAAAAACGTAATAAATAATTGCCATTTCATTTTACTCTTCGTGAGGCGACGTGCGATAAATTTAGACAAGTTCGCATTCAGGTCGACGTCACCAAAGGTCAACTTGGATGTAGTTCCACTGTAGGTGTTAATTTTAACTACAGAAATCCATTGCTGGTGTGTTCATAACGGTTGGTGTCTAAAGCTAAAATTTATGCCATGGCATAGGCTTTTTATATATAGTAGAATAGGTAATCATGGTATAAAAATACTATTTTACAAAATGTTTTGACTTTGATGACAAAAGAGGTCAGCTTTTATGTGACAAAACCTGTCGATTTTTTGTTCCAAAACCCGTGACCTCAAATTATATTATGACAAAACCTGGCGATTTTATTACAAAGGTGGTAAGCTATGAACAAAATCATTTTTTTTTTTTTTTTTTATTTCTTTTTTCTACAAAAGTGGAAGCCATGAGAAAAGTCGTCAGTGGTCGTGACACTCACAGTGGCCTTGGTCAAATTCCGACTTTGTTGAATGGAATTTCTCGCATTTGTTTCGACGCGTAGCCACGAACGATACCAAAGCTGGAGGGGTGGGGGGGGGGGGGGTGGGGGCGGGAGACAAGAATAATATCTAGGTGCATACAGAATATGATTCGCTGCTTCATCCGCAGCAAGATATGGGCGAGCACAAAAACACATTTTCCTTGAATATGACTATGAGTCCGTCTGTGTCCATAATTTATATGTTTTGAAAGACATCAATCATTAGACCGCAATGTGGACTTACAGTAACAAATTGTGAAAACAGAAAAGGCATCAATAATTATTGATTCCTTTCACAATTTATAACTTATGGTCACAAACGGATTCAGAATCGAGTCAATTGCTAGATATTAAAATACATTGCCTGTGTTCCCTATATGCGAGTACGGGGGGGGGGTGGCTGACATTTATTTTTTGGGGAGGGGCCTGTGCCCCCCCCCCCCCCCCCCCCCCCCCCCCCATCCCCACTCCCATGGCTACGCCACTGCATTTGTCTGATTCAGATTGACTGGCACCTACCTGGAAATGATGTCCGAACAGAAAGCATATTCTCCACAAGAAGAAGCACTTTCAATTAAAAAGTACAGAGCAATTTTAGGTACCGAAAAATAGGAGCAAGGGGATTTTTGAATAACGTAAAATTTGTTTTGTTGAAATTTCCGTTTTGGATTTTTTTTTCTTCATCACTTTTAATTTGTGATCTTTCTGTGGGAAGTAATTCGTATTATACGTGTTTCAACCCACCATCTGAGAATATTTTTGAATAATGCCAATAGCTCCCAATGCACTTTTATGTTAAGTTTGCGATCCATACACATTTTTTTATATATTTATTTATTGTGTTTAACGACAGTTCCACAGCCAGGGTTACCTCGCCTCGCGTCTTGCAATTTTACGGATGGGGCACAGGTACTCGGCATGAGCTGGGAAATCGAAAGAAAAATATTTGATACCATTTTTGAATCGATGCTGACGTGCCCCTATAATGGTATATAAATAATATGAAAATAGGTAAAACCTAGAAGAGAACGCAGTCCGGCTACATACAAAATTTTATCTTATACCTGTTGAAGATATAGCCCATGTGTTATAGATTATCTATAACACATACCCCGATGTCATATAGATTGGAGACTCCAGATGAGTCGACATTTTGACACGAAATCATCCCCAAAACCCTTTTAAAAATGCAGAAAAGAACAAAAATGGTCGGTATAAGATAAATACAACAATACCATAGTGTGTTTTGATATGTTTGATCTCTCAACTCGTTGAAAGTGAGTTTTTTTCGCTCGGCAAGCCTCGCGAAAAAAACTCACTTTCAACTCGTTGAGAGATCAAACATATCAAAACACACTATGGTATTATCGTATATATAGTGCATGGGCGATGATGACATTTGAGATTTAAGGTGCCACATAAGTAATAGAAATCAGTCAGTTTACTTCTAAATTCCCAGGTCGGATATTTCATAAGTATGAATAAATTATAAAACATACACAAATTATACATCAAAATGAAGGTTATGATGCAGCAGAAAACACCAAAAATACATATGCTAGGGATGACACTCAAAATTTCAACTTATTAGAAACTAATTGTTTTTAAGTTAATATGATAGATCAGGCCATGACATTTATAAAACTGAAAACCTTTTCAAAATCGGACAAGCGGTTGCTAAGTTATGGCAATTTTTATACCTCAAAAATGGGTCCTTTTTCCGACACACAAGCAAATTTTCTACAAAAAGGTAAAAGACCCCATCTTTCAGGACCAAAAGTTTGCAGGAGTTAAGAAGAAGGGCTACTCTGTTTCATTCTGCACTCTAAATCCACTTTGTACATAACATTTGATTGAAAAGAATTATCCTTTCTAATAAAGAAATTTCTCATGATATGGGATCAAGAATATGGGGTTTCATTTTGTGGACTTTGTCTAATTTTTCATTGTAACTTCCTTGTCACAGCTCCGCTAGCAAAATAACCGGTATGAAAATGCCAAATTATCATCTTCCAGTCAAAGTTATCTCTCTTTACAATCATTGTGCATACCTTGTAGGGTCAGGAAATCAAAGTATCTCCTTTCTCTGTGACTCTTGTTAGTTTTTACTGAAGGTGGTAGAGTAGGTGCAAGGCCAATGTGAAATATGCGGTAATTTTTGGACGTTTTTACCTGAATTTGCTATTATTTTGGTCGTATCAGAATAAAAACTGACTTCCTTCTTTAAACTTTGTACAGTGATTACATGATACTTTTCTATTGAAATAACTTTGTTTAGTTTTTTTTTACCAAGCAAAAGTGTTTATATGTCACTTTATTTTACACTTTAGAGTAGAAAACGGCAATGTAAATTGGTAGCCGAAAATTGGTAAAAAATTCAATAACTGAAAAACTAAGTTGTTTCACCAGATTTTTTTTTATCCATCTGTCTAATGAGGTTTCCAGAAGATTCTGTACACATTGGATGCTGTTATGGGCATATTTTTTCAAAGCAAAAATAGTATAATTCTGCTGAAATTTTGAGAATTATGGATTTGGGTGGATTTTTACATGTTTGAAGCCATAATTTATGAAATATGACAGATAGAGATGCAAAGATGATGATAGCTAGATGTTTCCTGCAACTCATATGTAATTGTCAGGTTAGAATACATCAAGATTTTAATATATACTGCCTCTTCTTTCTACCCCTACCCCCTAAATTGACAAGATTTGAAAATTACCAAACCCCATATATTTTTGGAGTGATGAGTTCGAAGAGATTCTATTTGAAACCAAAACAGCTTCTAATACAATTTTTATCAGCTATTCCATAAACACAGACATAAAATAACTCCTTATAGGTTATTATCAACACTGGAGGCAGAAATTTAAAAATCAAAAGCTTGTGCACAGTAAGTAAGCTGGAGCAATGGGTAGTTACTTGCTGCTGCCCAATGGTTCTCTCCAGGTACTTGGTTTACTTCCACCCGTCAAACTGTCGAAATCGATATTACCCTGGTTGTAAAAAGTTGTGTTTATTAACCCCCAATAAATAAATACACCCCTCTCTCACACATGCCCAGAGGGCACTACACACCCATTTGTCACAAAACCAACCACAATCCACTAAAGTAGAATCTGAACATGCAGCAACAATAATAAAAGACAAGAGACAATTTTAAACCTTTACCTAACAACAGAAATGGACAGTGCTATGAACGAGTAATGCCACTCAGATATTATTTCTCCATTTCTTTTTCTTACAAAACGTATCTTACGACTTGTCATTGGACTTAGTTCACTGAGCTTACTCCAGTGAGGGATCATAAGCTGTGTCTGGTTAAAATATGAAAATTTCTTGTAATTCAAATTTTCTATTCGTGTTGGGTAAAGGGCTAATTGTTTGATTCAACTGCTTTATGTTTCAACAGGGAAACATAGTCAGCAGGAGATTCAATTTTTCTATTTGGTTCCACACCAACAGATACACAAACATTTACATAACATTATTAAAAAAATTTCCAGTCAATCCATTCTCAATACAATGTTTTGTTATAGTCTGTAAACTGAAATTGCATTAGATAAGATGAAAAACAAATCCAACCACTGATACTGTTAAGCTTTATTGAATGCATTGTCCATACTACATGATATTATTTTGTGTGGCCTCCTCACCTCCCCTTATAGCCACAGCCTTACCTCCCTTGTTGTTTGCTCTCACCAATAACATAACATACATGTATATTAATTTAACCCTTTACCTAACATGAAAAGCAGACGACACTTGCAAACAAAATACTTGAATAACTATTTTTTTTCATTTTTGTCTCAAAAACATAGGTTATGACCCCTCTTTGGAATGAGCTCAACGAGCTCATTCCAAAGATGGGTCATAGCCTATGTTTTTGAGACAAAAAATGAAAAACATAATGAAAATTAATTGGTGATGTTTATGAATAGCGCTGGCCGGGTTTGGCCATTGCATTGGGTAAAGGGTTAAATGTTGAAAGTTACATGCATGCCATGAAGGAATTAACAGATTTTATTAACAAATTTTATTAATTGATTACATTAATTATTTGAAAGGAAACAAGAGAAAAGTCTTACTTTCATGCCTTTATTAGTTAAATTCATATCTTTACAAAATGTATCAGATTGATATGCTACGTGTTATTGATACAAAATATTTGTTTCAAACTCTTTATTTAATTTTATTACCTGTGTATATTATGTTTCTATTTTTTAGGCTGATGGAATGTTTTATAAATGAAGAAAAAAATGTTGATTTTACAACATTTTATTTCCTGTTTATATTGTTACAGAGACCATTAGCTTTTATGGATCCAGTCACACAAAAAACACTGACTTTCAGTTCATTATATTAATATACTGAGGCTTAGTTTTACAACTGTTTTATAGATATATGAGAACAAAAGTAAAAAATATCAAGTTTTGGATTGTTTAGTTATTTCATAATTCCATAAAATTTAGAGAAATACCCTTGATTTCAAGCAGTTCCTAAAATGCGCACATCACCATGTGCATAATCCTCTAAAACAGGCTCTTCAAAAACATTTGCTTCCACATCATCATCATCATCTTCATCATCTTCATACGCATATTCAACTGTGTATATACCTGTGTCCTGATTATAACCAAGCACCCTACCTGTATACCAATATTCCTCACCATCATCTTCATTCTTGAATTTCTGTTCAATCTTCTTTCCAACAAGATATTCGCCATCAACTGGAATCAACTCTAGGTCACCAGATGCCAAATCCTCCTGTAATTGAAACTGATAATGCTTTCGCTCCCCATCATAAATAATTGTATATTCAAATTTACCATTCACTACCCTCATTTTTGTCACTAAGCCATTGTACCATACCTCCTTACCACGGTCATTATACAGATGTCTCACCCTCTTACCAATCAAGTCTTCAGGTTCTTCCAGGGAAGGGATATCGGCACTGGCACCAATTACGCTTGTTCGTCTCTTCTTTGTCTTTGATGCTTCTCCATTTCTGTAATTTTTCTGGTTTTCCTTGTTGATGAGCTCCTGAAATTTAAACTTTTCTTTCATTAGAACCTCCTCACTAAGAGGAGTACCTATATCATTACCTGTAACAGTATGCAGTGAAGCTTCTTTGTCAGCTAATATAATGGCACCTTTTAGCTTATCGGTGATAACCTGTAAAGAAAATTTCTTACCACCTGCTGAAAGAGATAGAATGTTATTTGCATTTTTAGCTCCGAGCACAAAATGTCTAAATTTTATTTGCAATTCTAAAATACTTCTCTTCTGTTTTTATGTCTTCTCAGCATTCAATTTCTTGTCCACTTCTTCAACAGTTTTCAACAACCCACCATTTTTCTCTAACTCTCTCATCAAAAACTCTTTCTTCTGTCACAATCTTCTCTCCTTCACTTCCATGGCTTCTTCCTTTGAGGCTGTCTTCAACAATCTCTTTTGGCGAACATCACTCAGTCTAGCCGCATACTGTCAAAAAAAAAAAAAAATTCGGGCTTCAAATACAATGGTTTCAATATTTTTCTATTAAAGTGAGAAATTCAAAGTACATGAATGGTTAAATTTCAAATTGTTGCTACTCTAAGTATTCATGCATGTGGTACAGGTCAATTCTGCTGAAACTAAATCATAAACTCCATACATTCATTCAGCTGACCTGTGACCTCTGCGTAATAATTTCAGGTCAGGATTCTATTTTGCTGAAATAAAAGACCCATAAATAGGCACTCATATGTTAGAAAACTAACACTGAATTTATATTCTATATTTACCTCTGTATCTTCTGCTGTTTGACAGATTTTCTTGCTCTTTCCATTATTTCTGATTTCTGTTGGTCAGGTAAGCTGCTAATCCAATGGGCTGTATGATTACTGTTCCACATGGTAAGACCCTCTGTAAATAGACATATAAGTATTCCACATAACTATTGATTAAAATCATTTGTCAAACATTCTTTATATTATAAAAGTTTCAGCTGAAAGAAAGACAAAAGATTGTGTACAATATTCTGGTAATTCTGTGCACAAACAACCCTTCTGACAAAGATAATCCAGGCCTTTCTGTTCTTATACTTGAACTGTCAAACAATAAGGCATTGTAAAATATGATCTGCTTTATTTGTCTAAGTAAATTAAGTTTGATAACTTACCAATTGCATATGTTGTTGCTCTTGGCATCAATCGCATCAAGTAATCTAGCTGTCCAAATATTCTCTCAGGTGCTATGTTGGATATAGGTACTGACATTGTTTCTGCAATAAACTCAATAGAACTATTAGCATATTTGCCACCTTCCAGGTGGTCTTTCAACTGTCAATGACACACTACAAGGAAAGAAGAGAATATTAATTCCAGGATCTGCTGTGTTATAGCATCTAGCACTGGGCATGGTTCTGTTAGAGAATCAACAACTTTATCATTAACTCTCCTTTCATCTTCATCAAATAAGCTTTCTTTTCCTAACAAAAACTGTGATGCGTCTTTTGACCATTCCTGAAGACGAGAAACAAGCAGTTGATAGTTAGAAGTGAGGTTAAGAACATGACCATTACTCTCTAAAAATCTCCATAAAGGACCTGTAATAAATTTTGATATTAAACCCAATGCTCTAATCCCAGCCTGAAAAGTATTCACCTGTAAATCTGCATTAATTGCTGAAAATAATTTATTATCTTTAGAATGCTGACTGACAAAAGATATTAATTCATCAAGATGATAGTATACACCTGCAGAATTATAAAATAATATATTGAACCTGTTACCTTTAAAGGGGGCCAGTGGAATATTCTTACCATTACCATGAGTATGTACAAAGTCCCTGAACTGCACTGGCTTACCTGATCTTTCACAACCTCTATCTTGTACAGCTTTACATACCGTTCTTACCAGTCTTGTTGTACCTGCCTCACCTGCTTTTCCATAACCACCTGGAAGGGATGCTGCACCAATCTTCTCCCCACTATGGACCAGATCTTCCCACAAACTCAAAGTCTTGTTTGCCTGTTCTGATAAACCTACAAGTGAAGCCCACACCAAAAATTATTCATCTCACCTAGCTTACCTTTTTCACTCTCAGAAAGAGTGTCCCAGTTACTTACTACATGAGGTAATGCATCTTCTCTCCATACTTCTAACAGGTTGTTGAATTTCTTGTTTGTACTAGCCTGATCACTAATGGTGTTCTTCATCTTTGCTGCAATCTCTTTCACTTGCTGGTCATCAGATGCTGATACATCATCTACAATCATCTTGAGTTTCTCTAAGTATTCTTCTGACTCGCCCCCTGCCATATCTCTCAAACCCATTACCATACTTTCATTTTCTGAAATGGAAACTGAAAATGCCCCATAATGATGTCCAAACTTTGTAGTCCCATCAGGACCCAAAGTTAGGTTACCTGAATTCTCTATCTGTTCTTTCAAGTGGTCCATGGCAACACTTCTTGCTTCCAGCAGCATGTACTTGGCAAAACTCTCACCTGGAAGTCGATCAGTCACTAAACCAGCCATTTTTTCAATACCAATCTTGAAAAGAAAAAAAAACAACAAATAAGGCTGAGAAAATAATCTGTCCTGATGCATCAATATTGAACACAAATTAATCCATACCTATTGCTCTGCCTTTCCCTGAAATGTTTTAAGAATTATGATATTCAATATATTTATGAAGTCATCATGAAATGAAAAAAAATGTTAGAATTAAGTTATAGTGCATTTACCTGATAATCTTCTCAACATTGTTGGCACCCATTCTCATAGACATGAGCTCCATGTACACTTCTCTGACACTGTCGTTGAATCTGCCCTTCTGGAAGGTCTTGATCTCAGCATCATTTAAAAAATCCTCCATTTTCTCACTACATTCCATGTACTTGGTCTGCCAGAATGAAATTTCTTGGTTCATTTCTTGTATTTTTCTGGAATAGAAAGAAGATGATTCCTCTGGCTTTAAGCCAGATTTTTTTTTATGATAACTAATTTTACTCGTCAAATTCTTCTTCTCTTTCCGCATTATGCCCATCTTTTCTTCAGCATCAAATCTCTTTCTTCTCTCTTCTTCAAGCTGACTCTGAAGCTGTTCCATCTGATCTGCAATGATTCATTGAAAAGATGGATGCATTAAGCAATTATTCTTGACATTGTACACCTGATATAACATAGGTTATAACCCATACTTCACCTTTCTATTTTTTTATAATGCTAAGAATTCATTGTTTGTAGCAAACACTGATTCTTCACTTTCGAGACCACTGAAGCACCTTTTTAAACAAATGATTTCTACTAACTTCAAATTGATGCGTACCTGTGAATTTTTCCCGTAATTCTGTAATATCGGTGACTCTTTGCTGGTAATATCCCTTCATTCGTCGCAAGTTTCGGACATCGGATGACTTCTCATCGATTTTCTGCTGCTTTCCTCCAATCTCTTGCCGAGCTTTCTCAACCTCAGATGCTAATATGGTATTCTGTTGCTGGAGTTCTTTTTTCTGCTCTGTCGGTTGAAACTGTAAACTTAAATTCTGCATTAGTGGTGTTAAACTTACCTTTGTGTCTCTTGGTACAGGAACTGAAAAAGGCTCTGCACAAAATTCCTCTACTTTCTTCATGCTTCTCTTTCTGTAAAGGGACCAGTATTTATCAACAGTTCTTTCTGCCTTTGTCCATACTTTCTTCTTGTCACCATCTTCTGCTTTTGGAATCTGAAAAAACTTGAAAATCGCCCCATAAAACATGCTATAAGTGAGAGAATTATTATATTTCCTGAAATAAATGATCATTTCTACAATGAAACCTTTGGTTAGTCTATCTTCTGGGTACTTGTCCATGCTATAGTCTAAAAAGAAAGAAGCTTCAGTTAGTTTGAGTTTTCTAAGCTCTGGCAAATACTCTGTTTTCTTTTTCTCTTCATCTGATGGGTAAACTAAATTACAAACTGTACAATCTGTGCAACAAACATTTTTTAAAAAAGAAACAAGTAACATATATACAGGCATTGTACCACCATAACTGGTGATAAATGAATCAATTTCCTCTAACTTAACACCATGCTGTTCTTCTTCCACTTTTTCTAATAATGATTTCAAAGCACCTGAAAAAAAGAAATGTTCTCATTAAAGTGTTAGCTGAATGTGTACCAACATCCCCCCAAAAATATAAAATCATTATGTTCAGACTCTCACCCCTACCCACCCTTTACCCAACGCAGGCGATATTAACATTTATTATTTTAAATATCATTTTTTCAAATTTTTCAAAAGATTTCAACAAAGCATATCATGTTGCCCCTTGTTGGAACGAGCTTGGCAAGCTCATTCCAACGAGGGTTCACATGATATGGTCTTGTTGAAATCTGATTTTCTACAGCACAAACCCAGAACAACTTGTAACAGCAAATTTGTTAATGAAAAATGGAAAAAACAGGTTAATCAATCAAAAGCAAAATTAACTTTGAAGAATATAAGACAGCCATTCCATCTGGGCAGAGTCCATTCAAATCATGCCATTGCTGTTGAACAATACAAAATTTGTTCATGAATAAAATTGGGCAGAGCCCAGTTGAATCATTGAAACTCTGAATGCAAAATTAGGTTTGAAAACAAATCAGGCAGGGTTTCCCCCTGGGCAAAGCCTGGTCAGGTAATGTCAGTGTTGTTGATAAACACAAAATTAAATCACCCAGTTAAAAAAATATTGGGCAGGGGCTCCCCCAGGACAAAGCCCAGCAGTCAAGTAATGTCAGTGCTGTTGAACAACACAAAATTAGTTCATGAAAAAAAAATTGGGCAGGGGTTCCCCTGGGGCAGAGCCCAGTTAATCCGTTAAACCCTGAAGACAAATTTAGATTTGAAAAAAAATCAGGCAGGGGTTCCCCAGGCAATACCAGTGTTGTTGATCAAAACAAAATTAAATCACCCAGGAAAAAAAATATTGGGCAGGGGCTCCCCCAGGACAAAGCCTAGCAGTCAAGTAATGTCAGTGCTGTTGAACAACACAAAATTAGTTAATGAAAGAAAAATTGGGCAGGGGTTCCCCTGGGGCAGAGCCCAGTTAATCAGTAAAATTTAACGCAAAATTAGGTTTGAAACGAATCAGGCAGGGGTTCCCCAGGTAATGCCAGTGTTGTTGATCAACACAAAATTAAATTACCCAGGAAAAAAAATATTGGGCAGGGGTTCCCCCAGGACAAAGCCCAGCAGTCAAGTAATGTCAGTACTGTTGAACAACACAAAATTAGTTCATGAAAAAAAAATTGGACAGGGGTTCCCCTGGGGCAGAGCAGTTAACTGTTAATCCGTAAAACCCTGAAGACAAATTTAGATTTGAAAAAAAATCAGGCAGGGGTTCCCCAGGCAATACCAGTGTTGTTGATCAAAACAAAATAAAATCACCCAGGAAAAAAAATATTGGGCAGGGGCTCCCCCAGGACAAAGCCCAGCGTCAAGTAATGTCAGTGCTGTTGAACAACACAAAATTAGTTAATGAAAGAAAAATTGGGCAGGGGTTCCCCTGGGGCAGAGCCCAGTTAATCTGTAAAACTTAATGCAAAATTAGGTTTGAAACAAATCAGGCAGAGGTTCCCCAGGTAATGCCAGTGTTGTTGATCAAAACAAAATTAAATCACCCAGGAAAACAAATATTGGACAGGGGCTCCCCAGGGCAAAGCCCAGCAGTCAAATAATGTCAGTACTGTTGAACAACACAAAATTAGTTCATGAAAACAAATTGGACAGGGGTTCCCCTGGGGCAGAGCAGTTAACTGTTAATCCGTAAAACCCTGAAGACAAATTTAGATTTGAAAAAAAATCAGGCAGGGGTTCCCCAGGCAATACCACCCAGGTAATGCCAGTTTTGTTGATCAAAACAAAATTAAATCACCCAGGAAAACAAATATTGGACAGGGGCTCCCCAGGGCAAAAAGCCCGGTCAAGTAATGACAGTGCTGTTGGAACAACACAAAAATTAGTTAATGAAAGAAAAATTGGGCAGGGGTTTCCCTGGGGCAGAGCCCAGTTAATCAGTAAAGCTTAACACAAAATTAGGTTTGAAAAAAAAAAAGGCAGGGGTTCCCCAGGTAAAACCAGTGTTGTTGATCAACACAAAATTAAATTACCCAGGAAAAAAATATGGGCAGGGGTTCCCCCGGGACAAAGCCCAGCAGTCAAGTAATGTCAGTGCTGTTGAACATCACAAAATTAGTTCATGAAAAAAAATTGGGCAGGGGTTCCCCTGGGGCAGAGCCCAGTTAACTGTTAATCCGTAAAACCATGAAGAAAAAATTAGCTTTGAAAAAAATCATGCAGGAGTTCACCCTGGGCAAAGCCTGGTCAGGTAATGCCAGTGTTGTTGATCAATACAAAATTAAATGACAAAAAAAAATTGGGCAGGGGTCCCCCTGGGGCAGAGCCCGATAAAGTAATCCTGATTTTCAACAACATAAAACTGGAGTCACTTTTAACGCAGCAAAATTAGGAATGGAAATCTAGGCGGGGTTCGTAAATTGTTTCACCTACACATGCACAGATGTTCAAGCAGCCAGGTGTGGAATAGAATAGCAGAGCTTCCCCCCCCCCCCTCCCCTTATTTTATGCAAAGCAGGTTGAACTGACGATGCTAAACCATGCAAAAATTTCACCCAAGAAAACCTTGCAAAAAAAACGAGATGGAAAACGAACATTCTTGTTTCAACAAAGCGCCTTTCGAGGTGTAATTTTCAACTGAATAACACGTGGGATTTATTTTTGTTTACTTGACAGCCTTTAAAATTATAATAAATGATAATTAGTAGGCGTGCTTTGCCTTTGTGGAAGCAAAAAGTTTGTGGCTTTTCAATAACTGAATTGAACATTGGTCACGCTTTGTAAACAGGTGCGCGAACACGCTCGGCATTCAATCGAAATTTTGACAGGACATTTTCATTATTTCAGCCAAATTGTTGAGTAATTGTGAAATTTATGTTGATATATGTGAACAGAAGTTATGAAATAAAGAACGCAAAAATTACTATTTGGGACAGATAAATCGTTCAAATTAAAGGTGCACGAAATTTAAAAAACGTCAATGTTTACAACCGGAAGGTTGGAACATTCTAGAAGGTAGGCGGAGCTTCTGATAAACAAACGAGGCACTTGAGAATAAGAATATTTGCTCATGTTTTCGATGTTTAGGTTGAAAACTGTGACGGGAGCAGGCCAAACTGTTTCCAGTCAGCTCATTATGGTTCCGCTCCACAGTTTTCCAGGCATTTCCAAATGTGACATGCCATTCACTCTCTTCAAATGCAAATATCCTGTAACTTAGTTATCAAACCCATTACATGTATTACATTTCCCAAATCCACAAAAAACATATAACACTATCTGACTAAGTAGAAATAAACAATCTGAATGTGGGTGGAATTATTTATTGTCAAAGGCAAGACTTCAACCTGAAAAATTGCCTGAAAAAATACCGAAACCAGTCATTTTCAGCCACCCAGCAGCCTCAAAAGCAGAATTTTCCCACCAACCCCGCCTACCCACCCCTGGAGCAGAGCATCCCTTGTTTCTAAAATGCAAAAAAAAATTTATATGTTTCCGTCTCATTTTTTAGTTACCTGTCTGGTAACAAACCCGTGTAAAAATTACATTTAAAAAAATAGCCAATTTTTCGAAGCCACTGTTTCCCATAATTCATTTGGTAATTTACCCCTATGTATCAGACTCCAACTTTGGGACCAAAACTTCAAATTCTCTTGTCCAACAATAAGCCTAATGTAATCATATATCTGATACTAAAAATATTTCTCTATTTTACATGACCTTAGTTTCAACATACGCCCTTTGTTTAGAATTTCACCCCTGTGCAATAGTGCGAAACTGTGGAGCGGAACCTTAAAGAGAAAACAAGAGTGATCTCCCCCTGGATTTCACTCAGGCAAAATAATCTGGAGTCTATCCTGAGTTGAATGAACAAAAACCACAAGTCTCTATTTTC
The DNA here is from genome assembly GCA_031216915.1 of Pictodentalium vernedei. NCBI lineage: Eukaryota > Metazoa > Mollusca > Scaphopoda > Dentaliida > Dentaliidae > Pictodentalium > Pictodentalium vernedei. The sequence continues at coordinate 476,072,174 of CM062295.1, forward strand.
AACCAGTAAAAAGATACAGCATGGCCTTCCTGATTGCCGAATAGCTTTTTCAGCCAGATTTTACCCGATTTTCACAACCACACCACACCACCCCCCCCCCCCCCCCCCCCCACCGATTTCTCTGAGCCACTTCAGATAGTATTTTTGTTATTACCACCAGCCATATTGACTACCCAGGTCCTGCCAATAGCACTGTTAAATACAATCAAAGTGTAAAACAATAAGCACTAATAACCATAGCTTTTGGGGGGGGGGGGGGGGGGGGTGTTGCTCTCTAGATATGCAAGCGTGAACAGCTTGACGGACGGATGACACACAGACATGACACCAATGACCAAAATGAAAAAGTAGACCCCATGACTGCAAATCTCTGGTCAACAGTAACAACCAGGCTGTCCATAACTGCATAAATTTGTCATAAATACAAGGCTCGGTGTTTAGGAAAGGCAGTGCTCTACCTTAATTTATTGAAATCTTGACGAAAATTCAAAACAAGTGCGAAATTAGGCTACATCAATAAATTTCTCAAAATTCCACTTATTTCCTTCCAGTTGTGCTGAGATATCACTTGATGAATGTTAACTGCTACTGACAATAGCACACAAACCAGAAATAATGAAAAGTTTTTTGAAAAATGGTGTATTTATAACTCAAACACAAATAAGGAACTTCCTGGTTCAAGAATTGACACCGTCGGCAGAATGCTCTTTAAGGTTCCGCTCCACAGTTTTCCAGGCATTTCCAAATGTGACATGCCATACACTTTCTTCAAATGCAAATATCCTGTAACTTAGTTATCAAACCCATTACATGTATTACATTTCCCAAATCCACAAAAAACATATAACACTATCTGACTAAGTAGAAATAAACAATCTGAATGTGGGTGGAATTATTTATTGTCAAAGGCAAGACTTCAACCTGAAAAATTGCCTGAAAAAGTACCGAAACCAGTCATTTTCAGCCACCCAGCAGCCTCAAAAGCAGAATTTTCCCACCAACCCCGCCTACCCACCCCTGGAGCAGAGCATCCCTTGTTTCTAAAATGCAAAAAATTTTTTATATGTTTCCGTCTCATTTTTTAGTTACCTGTCTGGTAACAAACCCGTGTAAAAATTACATTTAAAAAAAATAGCCAATTTTTCGAAGCCACTGTTTCCCATAATTCATCTGGTAATTTACCCCTATGTATCAGACTCCACCTTTGGGACCAAAACTTCAAATTCTCTTGTCCAACAATAAGCCTAATGTAATCATATATCTGATACTAAAAATATTTCTCTATTTTACATGGCCTCAGTTTCAACATACGCCCTTTGTTTAGAATTTCACCCCTGTGCAATAGTGCGAAACTGTGGAGCGGAACCTATAAGCTCTACCGTCTTTTTTTGTCACATTTCAGTGTTTTCCGCTGAGTTGTTAGTGGTTCATTCCTCCCGCAGTTGAATTTGTCACGTGCTGAAATCCATCTTGTGAGAATTTTCCGTGCGATGACCTCCACTGCAATTTTCCAAATATTCACCGATTCGGTTAATACATACCACTTGTAATTTTTTTAGACGATTCTGTGGTGCTTTCTGTGGAGTCTAGTGTGGCGTGCTGGTCATTCATCATTCACAATTTATGCTATTTCACTTCAAAATATGCCGTTGATCTTATTGCTTTTGAGTGCGTCAGCGAAATTCGCATAAACAAACGCAGCACGTGTTTTTGAAATTACGTGCTCTCGAGGGCGTCTCTTTGGATTCGGTCTATTTTTGTCAGTGTTTTTTGACAGGTTATCGACTGGAAGATATTTGAATCAGCCAATCGACACCTTATATTTTTGGTAGACTGGAATCTCCCCTATTTAAATATGTATGATACTTCCGAAAACATAAACTGGTATTAAAATGGCACGCGCTTGAAGTCTTCTTTGGAAAAATAAACCACGACGAAAAATAAAAATGCCGAAGTATCATGTACCGTTGGAAAGTTGAGAATGTTATCTTTACGATGATGGCAGTGATTTTTTTTCAACAAAAAAGATCTTCCAGTCGACAGCTCTTCAAAAATGCATGAAAAAATGTTACACGATTTTTTTTTACGCAAAAATTCACGATTTCTTCCAACTTTGACGTCGCCGCTGTTATTCCCAAATTCGCGTATCCAGATCAGATAACTTGCATTAGCTTGGGTGTAAACTCATGAATAACCAACTCTTTTTTTTTTTTGGAGGGGGGGGGGGGGGGATATTTTAAAATAAGAGAAAAGGCGACATTTAACAAAGGTGCACTTTGTATTTTTTCATGCAAATCAGAAAATTGCGCGACGTTATCGTGACGTTCCTACATATGCTTTCATCACAGTGATGAGAGCACACACAGCAGGCATCAGATTCAGTGGTTCCTGGAAGTCTGCGATCATATTCTACATACATATTATTCGTGTTCTATCAACTTCTATGTATCATAACCTTCGTTTTAATGCATAAATTGCGTATATATCATTCATATTTCTGGAATATCAGACCACGCATTTTCAGAGTAAACTGATTTCTATTCCTTATATAGCACCTTAACACCAACTGAAAATTAAATATTCTGAATTTGTAACTGAGACGTCAGTAAAGAGAAAATACTAAAAAATACCATAAAAAGTTTGGTTCCTAAATACCAGAATGCTAGAACTCCAACAAATTCATGTCAAACAGCACAGAAACCTATCGAGTGAACTAAATATTGTATACTGTCAATGTGTTGTTATCGAAAGAACTATTTTGTTCACTGATTTTATCATTTTGGTCCAACAGAAAAAATGGAATTCATACTATTCTCAAATATGATTTGCCACAAAATGCTGAAAATAAATCGTGAAGAGAGTTAACTTAAAAAGATACTGGAATTCATTGGGCCTATTTTAAAGTTCACTTGCTCCTTCGTTTGCTTGCACTTTCTTAATTTTCATTGCTGAATGGAAAATGAATCAAATGCAAGAATAAATTTTATTTCAATTACATCTGAATGATAAAGAAAGGGGAATGATATAATTTATAAGAAATCACTTTGAAATGTAAATTAAATGGCAGCTCTGGGGATTCTGGTATTTAGGATAACTTAAAATGTCCTAAAAGCTAAGTTAACAGAACAAAAAAAAAAAAAAAAAAAAAAACAAAGAGGCGAATCTGAAACAATGCAAGCTTACCTTAAACTCTTTCTTAAATTCTTCGCCATGTAACTTTTCACAACATTTAACATTTGAAATGTTTCTCATAAAGCCAACTCAAGGCAAGAGTAAGATTGAAAGTAGCCTACATAATGAGACTGGTGGTATTTGCCATTAAACAAAATTTAACCCAACAGCCAAGTGCATTAAATGAAGAACGTGGTATAAAAAACTAAATTTTTTTATGTACCGGTATATATATATATATACACGTAAAACTTAAAACGAATTAAATGATGGCACTTTGAAATGGATGGACAGTACTATTTAATAAGAAGGTAACATTTGATATTCATACGTCAGGGTTAAATTGTAGTTAGCGACTGTCATGTCACCAACCACATATTAAATTACAGCTTGGGAAATAAATGCCAGGAAAAGTTAAGTGTTTTGTTCCTACTGTACAGATTTGAAATTGCTGGGAATTGTTCTTGTTATTTAGGCTTATTAATCACCATTTTATAATCAAAATAGCACCGATGTTCAATGCGTTGTTTGTGGCTGTCATGTCACCAACAACAGTTATTTTTAAATGTTTAAATTTAGTATAGATCAAGGACATGGATTACAAGAAATTTTGGACATGATTGAGGAGTAGTTTTTCCTAACCAAACACGTTTTTTATGTTTTCTGAAAGAAAAATGAAGCATTTGCAATTTTTCAACTCATGGACTACTGAATGCAGCCTGGTGGGACAGAAGTTGTATGAAGATGATGAATTACTACTACTAAATGGTATTTGGGAGTGTGGGTTAGGTTTTCCACCAACAAATATTTAAAACAGCACAAGGTGTGAGTGCTAGAAGCCACTATTGTTGCTCTTCTGAAAAATGCTGAAAGCCACTTTAGTGGCTTTACACTGTATGTATTAGCTTATCGTTGTCCAGCAGTAGAAATAAAATGTTAATATAAAATAGATTTATAATTTATTGGAGAGTGAATTTCAGCACTAATACACTATCCAATAATTGTAACAAAAGAATTATTTATGAACAAAAACTTGACAAGGACAGGCTCTGTCTACTCACTGGTAACAACTGATATGGTATGTTTGAAAAAAATACTCATGTTACGAATCGCCTTCAAAAATAGTTCAGCACTCTACATGTGCCTGCAACAGTTAATAATATAGTGTAGGCATTTTCACTCCATGTCTCATTATCATATACTGGTAGTAGTGATGGCCAACATTTTCTCCAAAATTAACAATAGTGACGTAACTATTATTCGGCAGGTGAGAGTACATGTATTGCCTGTGTCAAAACCTCAATGTATAAAAAGGAAGCGACTGCAAAATGTTTGATGGGGCTGCTTCAATAAACACAAATATTCAATGAACAAGAAAGCCGGAAAATAAGCACCCTCTCACAATCATTGACAGGCACACTATGCATGTTTGGCAGACACGAGTTGATTTGTGCTTGGCATAATGACCTGTACAATGTCTTGAAGCTGCATGTACATGCAACTTGATATGAACACACATTTGAAGAGAACAGTTAAAATTAAAGTTTTTTTTACCATTGCAAGTTGACTCCCTTTGGTTGTCTCAGTAATTCTGACCAATGTGGGCAAAATGATAAAGCTAGGCCATATGACACCAGACACAGTGCTTTTTGATTGTCATGATTTAAAATGTTAAAAATGATCAACTTCCACTGATACAACCAAAGGGAGGCAACACATGTTTTCACATCAATAATCATATACTTTTGTGAGAAAGTCCAAGTAATGTACTTCATGATGTTTGTCTTATCACATGTATCATGGGGTTGTGTGTTAATGGCTTGTGGCAAGGAATTTTCAAATGAGCAATGAGAATATAATGCTGATGAAAAAAAACTGATTAACCCTTTAGTGGACTTTACCTAAGATACTGATGAAAGACTATTAGCACCTTTCACTAAAATAACGTTCAAAAGTTTATTATTTTCCAATGTTTTGCTTCGAAAAGACGGCTTTATGAACCCTCCTTTGGAATGAGCTGAAAGATAATGTCCCAATGAGGGGTTCATAAACTGAATCCAAAAAATGAATTTTTCAAGATATATTTTTTGAAAGTGTTGTCTTGTGTTAGGTAAAAGGTTGACAAATTGTTGAAATTAGATGGTCACATTTCAGAATGTCATTTGCGCATGTACAAATGTATGTATAATTATTATACATTTACAAACGGCATTTTGTAACGAATTAAATGATTTAACTTGCTATTTCCCTAATTAATAAATGAATAAATTCCTAATTTCTCTTGAAATCCCATTCATTTTCAGAGATGGCTTCCTGGTCTTCAAGACACGTGATGAAATTTGTATTTTGTTCTCCATTTTCTACAGCAGTGGCCACAGACTGACACATAAAGAAAAAACATTTATTGGCAAGCTCATCATTGGCATGAACTCCATCATACAAATCATTGTATGAAAATTTTGTATATTTTTTTTTACCATTTTTATTTTTTCCTGTCCTTTTTATTGAAATTTTTATGAGATCCCTATCCCATCTAATTGTCCTGGTTGAGAATAGATTGTTTAGCTGGGTTATTTTGATATCTTTTTCAAGGTCTTGTTGTTGTTTTTGGAGGTCTTCATGTGAAAATTTACTGTATTTTAAGCATTTTCTTACTTGTATGTTATAATTCATTGATTTAGCCAAAGACACCGGAGGAATACATGCAATTTTAAAAGAAATGTGTTGGGATTTTTTTTAAGAACTTCAATTAAGTTATTCAATTGGGAGAAAAGATTTTCAATTTTATCTGGAGAATGGCAATACTGGACCTGAACACCTCCAGAATGTTTAACTTTTTCGGTTAAATTGCATATACCAGCTGCAATTGTGATAAAGATATGAGCAAAGGTGTATTGCAGTATTTGATCAACTTTTTGTTTTAGTAAATGGCACAGATCTTTTATTTGCCCACCTGGACGAACAATAGAGTAGGTACAACAGTCAGGCTCAAAATGGTGGTACGTCTGTAAATACCTGTCCAGACCATGTCCTCTGGAATCTGTTGCAAATATTAAATGCCTCATTGTCTGAAAAAGATAAGTTAAAGTTCAGGTTTGTAGCCCCCCCCCCCCCCCCCACACACACACCCCACCCCCACCCCCCACGAAAAAAATTCCAGCTGACCCACAAATCAGTTTTCTTAAACAAGAATAGAGAACTTCAAATCACGTTTCTAAACCTTTTACCTAATGCAATGGCCCAAACCTGCCAACACTTTATCCAAAAATCAATATTCAAATACTGTTATGTTTTGCTTCAAATGCATAGCTCACAACTTAGGACCCATCATTGGAACAAGCTCCCTGAGCTGGTTCCATTGAGGGGTCATAAGCTATAATTTTTAAGCAAAAAATTTCAAATGTTTAGTTATAGGAGAGCATTTTTTTAAAGGGTCATACAGTTTTGTTCTAGCTGAAATGATATTTGGTTTGAATAGCAGTGGATTTCAAGTGGATTAGCGACTGACATGTCACCAACCACAATGACTGCTTTTCATGCTTCAGTTTCAGCAGAATACAAGTGTAGTTTCTGCATGCACAACTCAAATGCTTGAGGTGTGTTCAAATGAGAAAATATTTCTGCCGTTTGTTTACTCAATCTTTCAATCCGAGCAATTTCCTGATCCCTTGCTTTTGTCGTTGGTGTTTCTACAACTTGGCAAAGTCTGTCCTGATTAATGAGTACACTGGGATGCCAGGCAAAATCTGGATCAATGCCATCTCCACCTGAAGTTTTAGCCCTTGATAAAGCAACAAAAAGTGCACCAGGGTTTCTTGCTTCAAAACCTATGCTACCAGGATGAATCACTATGTAGCGGTTGCTTTCTCCTGTGCCAATTGTCATTCCTTGTGAATGGTTGTTCCCCAGCCTAGACGAAGAGGTATTTGCTTTCTTTTGCACATATGACAACTGCAGTATACCTTTCTTTCAACAGGAATTATTGGAACAATTTTTGGTTGAGCTTCAATGAATGGGGGACCTGAATATTTTGAAAATTCCACCATAACTACATCAGGGAGAGTGTCAGCAGGTAGTATTCCCGATGGATAGATTATATCTATAACTTTGCCAGTGGACCCATTAAATAAGCCAAATTTAACATTTAAATTATTTGTGAGCATGACTTTAGCCCCTCTGCACAAATAGAGTGTACGGACAAGACCACCTGCTTTTTCAGTTGATGATGCAGCGGAGTGCTGTCCCTGGTTGGAAGCATTTACAATGGCTACTGGTGAAGTTTCATTGGTCTCCAAAAGGTTATCTTTACTGTGAATCCACTCTTCATCATGAGAAGAAAAAACAAATAATCCATTCTTCTTCATTTTTGCTAGTAATTCTTCGCCATGTGAAACTTTGAGATTTTCCCACTGGAACCGCTGGAGCCAGGTTGCTTGGTTTTCAGTGACTTTATACTTGCGCATTGAGAGTAATGTTTTTTTCAGCTGCACTTGATCATTTTTCTGTCGAATTACAGTTGTCAGTGTAACAGCAGTGTTGAAATTTTGCCAGATCATGGAACCATGAAGTGCAGCAGAGGTTTTCATCTGACACTTGTAGACAGGTGAATCACAGACTGGAGGTAGCTGATAATCATCACCAAAAAAAGACCACAACTGGTATACCACCCCATAAAATAGATGACTTAGTTCCTCTGTCCATACCATACTTGCACATATGCTCCATCCATCCAAAGGTCGAACAGCCAATCAATGATCTCTCATCTACCAACAGTACCAGTACATCATCACAGTTTCTTTGAAGTTGTTCTGCTGTACAGCCCTGTGGTGGGGACATCTCTTTTGTTGCCTTAGTATTTGTAGGAATTTTCAGGAAGCTATGTATTGTCACTCCTGAAAGCAGATTGGCGCTGTTTCCTGTTGGACAAATAACTTGGACTGCTTTATTGCTTTTGAAAAGGATTCTGGTTGAATTTACTAAACATTTTATCAAAAAGCTTTTACCTGATCCAGCAGATCCGGTTACGATCAAACGTAAAAGCTCAAAATCAGAATGTTGTTCTCTGAAATGGAAAAGTGTATTCATGACTAGATTGTGGGTAAACTGTTGATGTTCATCCATTTGTCCAATATTAGCATCATGCAAGTCCAAGTCATCTTGCTGTAATGTTTGAGAGGCTATATCATCTAGAAAATGCAATCCTGTATCTTCTGGATAATCAAAAACTGTCGAGCTTCAGTCATATTCAGGTCCTCCATCATCAAAAATAAAATCGCCATCGATATTATCAAATTCTTGATTCGGGGCGATGAGATCCATCCATTCTGGTTGCTCAACTTCAGCTTCTGCAGTTCCAGAGGTTCTCTAACATCTGGTTCAATGTGTTCTGGGAGATGGCGTTGTGCCCTTTCTACATCTGCCTTTACAAAACTGGGACAGAGGTGACCGAGAAGAAAAGATTCCATTATTTCTATCCAGGTTTCATTGGCTTGTTTTATGTCAGCTATCTTCCTCCAGTTTGGCCAATGAAGTAGAAGCATTGTCCTACAGTACTCATCTGAAAGGGGCCAGGATGCTCGGATTGTACTACCAGATATTACAGGAATTTTACCTGATCTTGCAATGTATTTATACCATGAACATGTATCATTTATGTCCCGTGCTAAATACTTGTCAAGAGAAGTATGTTTTGTTATGGTAGAACCTGTTCTTTCCAAAACCCTTGACCCAGACATACTGACATAAAGAAATTGACGGCTGCATCTGTAAAGAGGGAGTGAGGAAAGCTCATATGAAGCTTCCATGCTGGAAACATCCCTTTTTACAGTGTTCATCATAATTTAGTGCACAGTGATTTTGTTGTACCACTAGATTCATGTGATGCATTAACCATATCAACAAATAAATCAGTAAGTTCACTTGTTGGTTGGTTATCTTTACAGGAGTAGCCACAAAAATAATTTTCTGTGACAATAATTTCATCCACAGATGGATTTTCAGGACCACTTTTTGACAAAATGATCGATATATCTCCATTTGCCCTCCAACCCTGGGTGTGATATTGAGAATGCTGAACAAGCATGGGGTGATCCCGTTCCATTTCTAACCTTAAACATCCATGTTTGTCCCTAACAATGGCCGGAGAATTTCGAATCACTTTGCCAGGTTTATTTTCTGTTCCAAATTCCATACGACATATCTTTTCACTATTCTTGGAAGTGAATTTATGTTGAGGAACCCTCAAGCAATAATCTGAACATATATGAAGGTTGATCCTGTTTGTTAACAACAAGTGATCTTCCAGCAGAGATTCTTGATTTTCACTCACATCCATTAATAGTTTGAAAAGAGGATTTTCAGTTTCTGGTGGAGAGATACCGAATCCCTCAGGAGGGGGCCACAAATCTTTCCTGGGATTTCCCTGATCATCTTTACCAGCTGGATGGCAAGCTGTCATTTTAAATTCCGATTTTGCCCAATTTGACAAATGGAGTGCACAATCTTTCTCAGTTAGCCCACTTTTGAGGGCTTGGTGCAACAACTTATGGGGATTTTTGTCTGTCCGCCAGCAAAGGCCATGCCAATGAATCATGCCGCGTGATTTGGCAAACTCTTGCCTGTACCAATAAGTGTCAACACCAAACACTGGGCCCATAACCTCTTTAAAATAAGATTGTGTCCTGATGTCAAAATAATGACCCACGACATGTGTATTCTTTTACAGAGTGGTGAACAGAGTGTTTTTGTCATTGGGATCTACTTCTTGACCTGAACTTTGCAAGGTGTACAGTTCTAACAATCTTTTTAGTGCTTTAAAATGAAATTCAGCACAGCTGCCAGTTGCAAAAAAATGATGGCAATCCCTTACCTTCATTTATTTGAAACAGGACAAGCGATCTTAATTCTTTTGATTTTTGAGCCCAATACTGGACAGTTCCTCGCAAGCTTGCACCAAAGTACAGAATTTTATTTGCAATAGATCTGTCACCACTCTCCAATTTATTTTTAAGGTCCCTAATGGTCATGTGCTCATCACCAAGTTGCTGTTTTACAATATAGGAACTTTGTTCCAATGATCTTTTTCTCATAATCATATTATGAACAATAAATTTAAAGTATGGGTGGTGAGCAAATCGACCATCTTTGTACCAAAGCAAATGGCCTGCCCAGTCTGACATTGAGTTAACTGTTCTTGATCTATTTATGTGGTAATCTCCTGAACCAAATGGGAATAAGCATGGAAAAGCTAGTGTGAAAAAATATTGTGTTGTAAAGTCTGATATAGGAATATCATCACGAGTTGGCCAAGGCATTTCACACTTTTTTTTAGATTTATGAACATTCAAAACTTCATCAACAGCATTTTTAATATTGTTTGCTATATTCACACCTGGTTCAGGAAGTAGAACACATGAATCAGTAGTGCCATTCAACTCACTAAGATCACATTGTTGTGGTGCCGGCCCCATGTCATTCTTGTGTGTGTTTGTATTGACATGAATACTTTGTAGATTAATAGGGCCATCAACAGGTAACTGACTCAATCGGTCATCACTAATTACAATATCTGAATAAGCAGTATTGTGCATTTTCAGCCATTTTAATGCATTCAGTACGGCGGTCCGTCGAACATTAAATGATTTTTGGGTATTGTGTTTCCCAACCTTTTGAACTCTGATAATGTTTACTGCGGAGGGAAGCCTTGGAAGAACCTGTGCAGGTTCATTTACATCTTGGGGAATGTCACACAATGACCATTTGCTGCTATTCCACCATGCCTTAACAAATGAACATGTATGGCTGGGACTATTCTACAAATGAGCTGTTGCTCAACTAAAGTCAAACCTTGAAGTTGTATGGGGACTTCCCCAGGGTCCATATTATTACTTGCAGAAAACAATTTTACAACATTTTTATCATGTGAACAACGGTTACAAATATTTTCTGATGACATTTTCATTTGTAGCCGCCGTTCATTGCACACATGACAGCATTTAAAATCCAAAGACATTTGATTTAGTTCGAATGACCTTATAGCATCCATAGCTTTATTAAAATGATCATCATCAGATATTTGGGGTGGAGTTGGTAAGTCCACAACTTTTACACCATATTCTTTCTCTTTTCTATCAACTTGTTTTACAAATTTGTTTTTCCTTCTGTTTTTTCACGTTCTAAAGCCGGAATAGTAAAACCAACTTTTCGACATTTTATGGATAAAACTTCCATTTGAGGTGTATATGGAAGTTCTTCTAAATTATTCATTTCATCTATTTTTTTAGATTTTTTTGACTTACTTCCTGTTACCACTGAAAGTGCTGGCCGCTTTTTATTTTGTGTACCATTTATTTTTGTTTCAGCAACTTGCACTTCACTATGTAAGGGAATTTGACTCTTTGTGGGGAACTTCTATTTTTCCATTCCCTTGTTTGAAAGCTATTTGAGTTACACTGTTATTTTTTGTACTTTGCCTCTGTTCACCCAATAACTGATAATGACCATAACTCAGTAAAATAGAAACTGACCTATTTTCATGATTGGTCTGTAAATTTAGATGGGGTCTATTATAAGTCTCAATGCTATAACAGGGCTCATTTCTGTTAAGTGAACTATTAAATCTCCTTCCTTCAATATAAACAGTTATATCAAGGTCAAACAGATTTGAGGAATTTTGAACTTCACATGCTGTTGCCCAGCCATTCTTCTCAATCATTTCAGTACAATACATATCTTTGCCAGTTATGTGTGATTCGTGACATACACTTACATAATCTGCCCATATGTCCCAGTTGTTGAAGATATGTTTGCAAATAAAATCCCTGAACTCCTTGTTTTTCTCACAATTCCCATTAAATGCCAAACTTAGGCAGTTGAAAAAGCAATTCCCTCCTCCTGGTACATCAAAAATTTTAAACTTTCTGTTTTCTATGGTTACATAGTTGGAGTTTCCAGAAAAAACTGTCCAAATTGCATAGGCTTGCTGAGGAGTACCTGTAATCCGTATTGTGTACACAGTTTTGCCTATATGTTAATTGTGGAGGTGGGCATGAGTTATTTGATTTTACTGATAAAGGGACAGGCCTATTAGGCCTAGCTATTTTCTTACAGTAAGAATGGTCACTATTATTTGGGCATGCTTTTTTCAACTTAATTTCTGTCACATGAGTCTGAGGTTGAGGGGCTTTTTTACAATAACTATGATCGTTTGCAAATGAAAATTCAAACAAATCTATCAAATCCATGCCAATATCACTGTTATTGACGGTATAACTCATGAGATCGGCCGAAAGAGGGTTAGCCCCAGGGACAGGACAAACACTTGTGTCAAACTGTCATCGCAAGCAGGCGGTCGATTTCACTAAATTCAGAGAGCTTCAGTTGCGGGAACAGTTTTGTAAAGGTAATTAAAATATTTGGAAAATTATTGTTTTCAAATAACAAGGATCGAATTGTTAAACAATCACTTTCGCATTAAATGTGAAATCAGAATTTAGACAAGTAAACTAACCCGATAAACTTTAAAAAAATAAATGGCAAATACCACCACTCGCTTTTCCTGCTTTGTTGTTGTTTTGCAGACGACAAAGTCAACATTCTGGGCGAGGACGTTGATTTGATAACCTGGGTCAGCTGACTGAATAATTCATGTCTTAATCTCCCGCCCTAAACGTCAAGAGTTAAATGACTTTGTTGTCAGGACAGGATATCATGTTTGGGAATGGCAGGAAGACAGCCTCTCCGGCTATGCCATTTCCATGCAGTATACACCTTTTTGATTGCTACCATATTTTAATTTATTTAAACTGTATCCGAGTATGCTGCTAAATAAAGTTTCATTTCATTTCATTTCAACGTCATTTCGAACGAATGACGCAGCGACCCGTGCCTCTTCGTGTTTTGATGCTATTTTTATTTCAAGTCATCCCAGAGTTCAACATTCGCCCAAAACTCCTCCCATTGTTTACGCTGCTAACATTGCACGAATATTATTCCTTATAATGTTTAAAATGTACGATAAATCTTTAATGTGAATTGTCATTAAAATTGTATCCAAATTTACTATATTTATTTGTTACAAATACCAATATATATCCTTTTAAATTGATCTGAAACATCGAGCCGATGGTAAAATGGAGAACAGTTCGTCTGACGGTATTTTTTTTCAACTTTCCCAGAATCCAATATCGAACGAAAACATGGCGGCCTCCAGTGGGTCAAACCGGAACCCGCAATTTTAACTTTGTTAGCTTATAGTTGTATGTAACTCATTGGGAAATCACACTCGCGTGTGTTACCTATGGAGCTCACTCCGTGAGCCCCGCTTCGCGGGGCTCGAACTGCGTTCTCTATAAAAGGTGTTTTAGAATGTGCGCCATAGTTTTAATATGTATTTGACAACAAATATGCAAATGAAGTAATTGTGCATTAATTATTTATTCATTTTTAATGGAAAAGTAGGCCACGCCCCTTTTTTATGATGTTTCAACTGAGGAGATTTTCACAAAAAACACTTAGCAAGAAAAAATAACTGACCAATTCAACAGAAATTTCAAAACTTTCTTCAGTTGATAATTCTCTTCAAACTGACATATTTTTCAAAGAGAGAGATCATGTGATCACAAAGTAATTTGCATATGATTTGCATAAATTTGCCTATATTCCATGAAAATTGTCTAAAATACTCTTTCCTTGGTATAAACAGCTTCAACACCTGAAAAAAATTCTTTTTAAATGCTGAGCCAATTTGAATATCCTCCTTATCCGCCAAAGTGATAATTAAAATTATAAATAATTGATAGCGAGTTAATTATTCATTTTCAGTGGAAATAATTAACCACGCCCATTTTTTGGTGATTTTCGCTAAAGAAATTTTCATGTCAAATTTATAGGAAGAAAAGCATTGATACAATTCTTTGCATATACCATCTGACCATGATTTGTCATATGATTTGCAACAAATTTCCATGTTGTTTGATATTAAAGGGAAGGCAAGGGTAGCTTGATTTGCATCAAATTGCCTAAAATAAAAGAAATTTCATTGAAAAGGTGCTAAAAATCCTTGAATATGTAATTAGTCTCTGAGGGAAATGCCTCGCTAAATGAGAAATTGCAGTGGTAGTCATTTGATTTGTTTATCACATGATCAACTCATTCAATCACTGTATGGATAACTGGCAATAACCACAAAAGCATAACAGAATTTTAAAAGTAACAATTGAAAACAAAACAAAAACAAACGGTCACTTCCTCCTAATTATGTCATTTACAGCAATTATTCTACACTGTAGGCCTACAACCACTCAAGTATGTTAACCCTTCACAGTTCTTTACGACTTCTTGAAAAAAGACATAATCTGCTATGAACAGCAGATTATGCCCCCCTCATCATTGGAACAATCTCATTCCAACAGGGTGTTAACATTAGCTGTGGTAATACAAAAGAAACTGAAACATTCATTAACCCTTTGAACCCGAGAGGCCATTTTTTGCAACCCAGAAACATCAGATTTCATAATTTCATTAAAGAGGATGGCAGCTGAGTCAGCCTGAGTGAATGTGTGGGGTATACCAATTAATATTTTGCAATGTGCAGTCCCAAGGCTGTACGTTGAAAATAACTGATCTACCCCTAAAATAAGAATGTGGACTCGTCCAATCGCTGCGATTAAACTGGTATGGAAGATACCATAGGTGTTAAAGGGGTTAAATTTAACTTGAGTGCTGTGTATAATGCAGTCCAATTTTTTTCTGTTATGTTGTGTTAAGAGTTAATGAGATATTGAATCTACAGTTTGACAGAATGCTCCAGTTGGGAACTTAAATCAAGATTATCAATTTCCTCAATATGGTGAAACAATAAAAACAGTATACAAATTTGTGGAACTTGCAATCTTAATCTATGTTATGAGAAATCCAGAATTGTTTTGCATTCTAATCCACTATTTTTATTAGAAATTATCCCTATGACTGCATTTCTGAAAGTTAAGTCCATGTAAGGTGGAAATTACATTCAGGGTCTAACTTTGAGCTTTATAGAAAACCCACCAAATGATCCTCTGGATCTTCCTCTATGATGAATACTAAAAACTGGTTTCATTGAATGATCAGGAGGAGAAAGACACTTTTGGGGGATAAAATTTCATAAATATGCAAAAAACCCTTTAAAAGTATAAAAACATAATTTTCCAAAACAGAATGTGTTACACTCACCCAAGTCTGGATGTAAAAGACTGCAGCTGAAATGAACTGAAGTCAATAAAATGACCTCCTATACCCACCTAATATCAATTTAGCCATTTTATGGCAGTTTTGAAAATGCTTTTATGTGGGGTCTGTTCGGCTTCACAGAAAAGTTTGAACCATTTAAGAGACAAAAATCTCGACTCAAACCATTGAAACTGTCCATTGCCGACTATTGTACTCAGCATATGCTTACCCCCTCATTGAATTGATGTGCCCATTATATATAATTAGTGAACCCACAGACCCCAGCGACTGGGTCTTCCTGATTCCAGGCACGGCGACCCAGCCCCTGGCAGTTTATACTCCGCACCGGAGCCTGGGGTTAGATTTATTCTATATCATACAGTACACGGAGACTGAATTACCACTAAAACATTCATGGAGTAGTCTTTCAATTGATATTTTTATCTGATGAAGCACAAGAATGACAAGCAAAGTTTCAGCCAATCGACCTCCAAGATTGAAGTAGAGGTAAACTGGCCAAAAATGTGCTTGTCCTTTTGTGTTACTATTATTGTCTGGGTAAAGTATCCACTCCATGGGTGTTTTAGTGACAATTCGATCTCCATGAACTAAACAATGGACATTGCAAGGATAGGTCAATAAACAGGGGAAATCGGTGAATGTCTGGGTAGCATTTCAACCAAGCCTGAATATAAGCAACCTGTCAATTGCAAAATGAGGTTCCCAGAGGGTGAATTTGCCAATTTATCATCTTGGTACATCTTTCTGTTTTAGCTTGAGACCTTGATTCAGACTGAGGTTCACAGAGAGTAAATTTTGAAATGCTACTTTGCACTCACCAAATTCACCATCTGGGGACCTCATTTTGCAGATGACAGTCTGCTTATATTCTGGCTTGATTTCAACATATTACAAAATTTGTCCTGCAGTTAACAGGAGTTTACTATATAGCCTATATTCAGTTAACCCTTTACCCAACGTAACGCTAAAACCGGCCAGCGCTATTCTCAAAAATCGCAAATTAATTTTCATTATTTTGTCTAAAAAACATAGGTTATGATCCCTCGTTGGATCGAGCTCGTCGAGGTCGTTCCAACGAAGGGTCATAACCTATGTTTTTGAGACAAAAAATGAGTTATTCAAGAATTTTTTTTGCAAGTGTTGTCTGCTTTTCAAGTTAGGTAAAGGGTTAACAGGTCAAATTTGTACTGGGTTAAATGGTTTTGTGTTTGGATGTTATATTTCTTTAACAGGGTTACTCTATCAAGAGATATTTAATTAATTTCATTAACAGGGTTACTCTATCAAGAGATATTTAATTAATTTCATTAGCAGGGTTACTCTATCAAGAGATATTTAATTAATTTCATTAACAGGATTACTCTATCAAGACATATTTAATTAAGTGGGAATATATGGTACGCAAATTCTTACAACCAGAGACAAAAAGAGAGAAAATCTAGATCTATTAAAATTTTCATAAATAAATTGTAAAATAAAAACTGTCATTGTCATATAGACACCATTTTTTCCTATCACAGATTGCCAGTTGAACCCTGCTCCCCACTACCCTGTTGAGGGAAAAAAATAAATTATTGTTGGAATATTCGGAATGGGTCTTTCGTAGAATTGCTCTCCAAAAGTGTCCCACCCCACCCTTCCATGCTTAGAACTTGCCCTTTACCTTTTCCTCTTGTAATAACCCCCCCCCCTCCCCTCAAATGACACCCCACCCAATCTGCTGTAAATGGTACCCGCCCGCAAGATCAACCCACCCAACTTAGTATTCCAGCTGGTATGTAGCCTGGCCTGGTAGAGTCAATTTACAGTACAGCTATCGTGGACTGGTCACTTTCATGGGTGAGCAATATTTCCACTGACGCAATATTGGATTCAAAATGCAAATTATAGGAATAACCATCAAAAATTTAATTAATGAAGGACCGAGTACAACCTGGAGCTTTATTAATTAAAATTTTGCTGCTGCTGAGTTTTGTTACTTAGTAAATGTTTGTGTGGACATCACTGCCCACACATGGATTACGACCAGTCCATGGCGACTGAACTGTAAGACCCGTTATGATATAGCCCAAGCAGTGAAAGTGTCACTAAACCCCAATAAATATATTATTGAGCATATGCTGTTAACGAGTACAATAATTTATATGCCATACAGCTTCCTACAATTGTTAAATGCTGTTGACAGTACACGAGTGACTGAAATTTTTTTAATATCAGCCACTGCATTTGCTGTAAACAGCACCAACCCAGGGTGTGTGAAACTACATGGACTGTCGGGGGTCACAAGGAAGGGGGCATCTGTTTCAAGGACTAATCTGTTCATTGGGATCGCTTTCACCATATCCCGGACATGGTCCTGAGATGCTGGTTTACCGGCAACCCCAATGAACAAATTGTCCCAGTACGGAACAAAGTCATTAGCATACTTGACTTTGCCAGTGAAACGGTGCATGTGCACTGGTAAATGCTGAGGAACATGCTCAAGCATAACCCTGTAGGTATCTTAAGGGGCAAGTTGAGCTTCTTGGCAAGACGGATATGTTGCACGAAGGACGCCTCCTGTATTTTTGAAGGAGGGTTTGTTGTCCACCATGCATCAATACCAGTCTCGCCAATGGCTACAACTTTGTCCCTGCAGGCCACTTCTTCCACTTTTGAAAAACTGCTTGGGCACTGGTCAGCAAACTTGGGATGTATGCCGACACTGGCCCAAACCTTCGGATGCCCATTAATTTTCTCCATGTCTTTCCAACTTTTAGGATGACCAAAGTTGGCAAGGCAACCGGAGAAATTCCTGGGCATCTGAAGGTCCCGCAAATCCCTTCCATGATACTTGGATAACAGGTCCAAGTGGCAGTGACTATCAAAAATGGGCACTTTGCCAAGATGAGTGTACCGGCACTTGCGTCGTTTACAAGCGCCAAAGTGCAGGTCATCCCAGCAAAATCCAGGTACCACTCCTGGCAAAGAGTTTGTTTCCAACGTACATGTAGCCTGAAAGAAATAAATGAAAAAACTTTGAGCCAGTGGCTACATAGACATGACATAGTCAACTTGTTCCTGATGATTTTTCCATTTCAGTATCCGGGGGCATTAAATATGATTAACAAACAAGTTGAATGCTATTTTTTACAGAATATTATGTACATGAATATATATGTATCTGTGATATCACAATATCAAGATGATTTTGCTGACACAATCAAGCATGCAGCATGTATTATTACTAATATTCATAAGTTTGAGCTGCATCTCAGTAACGCCACGAAAAAACCAATATCATTCTTCACCTGCAATTTGACTTGCGATAATTGATGATGGAGAATCCATGAAAAAATAGTTACAATATGGAGATTTTGTGCCCATGACACCAGATAATTCTCTGTTGACAAGTGGACTATGTCAGTTTCTTGCAAATGAAGTTCACCACGATGAGTCAATGAAAATCTCTTTTACCAAGCAGTATGTGGCCCGACAACAAATAATTCCACAAAACAGGGAGAATACTTTTAAAATAGTGGAATTCCAACAAAGAGCAAAACAAATGAAAAAAAGAGAAAAAAAAAACCTCCCTCATCCACGAGAACCCTGGTAGGCAGGACACACAAAAATATATGTTTTTTAACTCTTAACACATTTAAATTTTGCTTGAATTTCTCAGAAAATTAGGTTATGAATGCTGTACAGTAATCATGATCTAATTTCATATGAAATTCAATAAAGATTAATGAAGTGGAAATTTTATGAAAGGATTATTCCAAATTGTGCTATTATATTTTGTTTAAACACCCCTGACTGCAGTTTTTGAAAGTGAATAGAATATTCAAATTATGAACTGGAAATTCTGACCAGAGCGTGAAAAGAGTTGAATGTGGAGGACAGTTATTCAATTAATGTCATGTGTCAATAGAATACTTGTTTTTCTGAAGATATTCAATATTTACAAATTATGTCCCCCCCCCCAACCCCCCCCCCCCCCCCTGTGAAAAATCTGTAATCAAAGTATTAAGTTCAAATAAAATAAAATATCAAAATAGAACAACACATAGACTGTGTGTTAAACCTCTTCTTTAATTCATGTAATAGGGATAATTTCCTACCAGAGCCTCTCCCACTTTGGAGCAGTGTGCAGCCAAAAAAGATGTCAATGCCAAAATCGTTTTTCTTTGCCGAATGAGAGAAATACTTGATTACAGATACTGCTAGCTTGTACAGATATAACTTGCATACAAATATTGTAACAAGAAGTCAGGGTTTGGTTTTTGAAAAATTTTGAATGTATTAATTTCAGATACGGATGCACTCTGTTAAAAAACAAAATTAAATAAATAAAAATGAAAAGTACCTCTCTGGTCTGTTTTTACCAAATGCCTGTCAAAGTAAATAATTTTAATTTCAATGAGAATCACTTAATTCTGTGAGCACAGCCAGCAATTGCTACAGTGTGTGCGGGTCACTTCTAAAACACCCATGGAATGGAGATTCCACCCTAGAGTAACTAGATTCCAGTTAGAGGAGGACAAGCACAGTTCCTGCCAGTTGACACCCAGATTCAACCAGGGCTTCATAGGACTAGAAACCTGTCTACCTGTCTCAGACAGGTAGATTTTCTGTATGACAGGCAGGATTCTTTTGATGAGTCCAATATGACTACGAATATGCACCAGAATTAATTTTCTTCAGGAGTGCCCCAAACCTCCTTTGATGGAAATGGAGACACACCCTCCCATACTCACCACCAACTTATGTGTTCGGCCTTTAGGCTGCACCTACGGCACATTATGTTTGCACTTCAACATGTTCATCTGGAGACAGGTAGAAATAAAAACTACCTGTGTACTGGGACAGGTAAAAATTTTTAATATTTTGAGCTGAACACAAACGAGTAAGTTGGGGGTGAGTATGGGTGGTTGTGTCGCCATTTCCATCAATGGAGGTTTTGGGAACTCCTGAAAAAATAGGACAATTCCATGCTTTAAAATTAATTCTGGTGCCTATTGGTTGTCATATTGGAGGTTCAGTAATGCCATGTTTTATGGCACAAATATAGGTTGTTGCGAATCCTATGTGTCACAAGCGACAGGTGAAAAGAATTGTAGTACACTCCGCACCCTAGCCACATATCTTGGATATCAAATAGTTCCTTGGAATATATGGATATTCTGAAGTACTGATAGTGATGGTGTCTGATCATTCATAATATTACATGCGGTCATACATAAAAATAGGCTACTGATCCCCAAGAAGACCAGAGCGACTGGGTCTTCCTGATTCCAGGCACGGCGACCCAGCCCCTGGCAGTTTACACTCCGCACCCTGGCCACACATCTCAGGTATCAAATAGTTCCTTGTAATATATGGATAACTTGAATGACTGGATATGTATCACAGCATGTAATATTTAGGAATGGTCAGTCCAGTGGTATCACATACGGTATCACTACAGTCTACAGGGATTTTTAAGGATCTGCTAATCTCAGCTGAAGAGGAAGACTGTGGACATGCTAACACAAGAATCTCAATTCAACTTATTATAAGGTCGCCATGCTTTAAATCCAAAAGGAGAGGGAAATGCCAAATTTCATCATCATCATCCTTTTACTTTACGTCAAATTCAGTTTTCACAATATCTTTATTTGATTTGTATATTTTGATCACCTCTCCGTCATACCATGATGCTTCCACTCCACCCTCATCTCTACATTTATGTTTAATAGATTTACCAATTAACAATTTGGGGTTCCTAAATAGAGTGGAAGTGACTCGATCTGGATTTCAACAATTCTTTTCTCGCGAGCAGCTTGCAACTTAGCAAAAAGCTTCTTTTTCTCATTTTCAAAAAGAAGCTGACGCTCAGAATGAGATCTAACATTTGAATGTGATGACACACTTGATTCCTCTGTAAGATGAGGGTTTAAATTGATGATTTCTTTCAAATTTGATATCAGCTGTTCATTTGAAAATATTACGCGTGTGCCATCCGTTGTTTTGGATTGATAAAACAATGCACGATCGCCCTTAGAGTGCATAACAAAACGCCTAAAATTCAATTGATTTACTAGAGCGTCTCTTTTAGAAGTTTCAGAGAGATTCTGTATTGCTGAATCAACAGCATCCACATTCAACCAAACACCCCCTGTGCTGGATACTTTATTAGTCAACTCAGCAGTTCTTGATTGCAATTTCATTTCATGTTCCTCTTTCTTCTTCTGTTTTTCAAGAAGATGTTGGAACTTCTGCTGACATATTTTATGATGTCTCTCTTTGAACATGCGTCGGGCGACTGGGCCATTTCTTCTAGCATTGTTCATGAGTTTTGCTTTTTCCTCTGGCGTTTTACTGTCCAGCCAGACTAATGTTTTATTATTCATCCAGAGAGTTAATGTTTCATAGAGAAGAACAGTTCCAGAAGGCTTCATCCTTACAAGCAAATCAAGAATGGCAAAGTCACGTTCAGATGCAACATTGGTTTTTGGAACTGCCTTAGCTTGTTGTTGTAACTCTGGAGAAGGATTCCAGTATTTTCCATCTGGAAGTTAATCGACTGCTTGCCTTTCTAACAATATCATCAAGGCACGACAAAACAGTTCTAAAGCCTGTCCAATTCACTGTCATCTGTGGCCAAGAGCAAAGAGTCATACAACTCATCTTTGTGCACTGACAAATCTTCGTCATCACAGAAGAGTAAGTCACCTTGCAACAGTGATGAAGAATCCATTGCCCACTTTTCAAACTTGGTTTGCATTTCCTGGAGATACTGACCTGTACCAAGAATACCATCAGTATTGTTTAGCATTCTCCAGTAAGGACCGGTGATAATTTTGTCAATGATACCAAGAGCACGAATTCCTGCAATATTGACTTCATTTTTCATGTCGGCAAGTACTGCCTGCAGAAGACGATTTGGTTGATCCAATGATTCAAGAAAAGTTATGATGTCCTTATGATGATAATAAAGAGCAGCAGCATCATAGAACAGAGCATTGAACCGATTACCTCTATAAGATACCAATTTGGATTTTTTGCCAATGGAGTGTAAGAAAGATCCAAAGTAAGATGCAACACCAGATTCTTCGCATCCATGATGGTGTAAAGCCTTGGCGGCTGTCCTTATTAGCCGAGCAGGTCCTGATTCACTGGTTTGGATAATTGGTGTTGGCGTAACACTTTCATCGTCGGTGTCAATATTTTCAAAAATGCAAAGTGTTTTGTCTGCTTCTGTTGCAAAATTAACCAAGAGATGCATTTTACAGAAGAAGTTTCCCATTGAGGCAATTTCAGATTTGAAACTGGGTTCCAAATTATCCCAATTGTCAACCACCTGTGACAGAATTCCTTCACGGAAAATTTTAAGCTGTCTGTTAAAACATGGATTAACAGCACCCTGATCAGTTATGGTGTTTTTGATTGATGCTATTATCTCGGCTACTCGTGCATCAGTTGCTTCCGATTCCTCAGATGATGTGAGGTAATTGAGCTTGGAAACAAGATCCTTGAATGACTCAAGTAAGTGATCAGCATCAGCATATGCCATTTCATGTAATCCAACAGACATTGTAGTTCCATCAAGTAGGGTAACCTGGTAATTCTGGTAGTGCTTGTGGAACTTACTTGTGCCATCGGTATGCAGACAAACCCCCTCCAAAGTCTTAGGATCTGTTGTCATACTCTGGACAACCTGCATTTTAGCCAAACAGTTGGCTTCAGCAACAAACCGAGATTTTGTGCTATTACATGGGAGCCTATCTACCTCTTTCTTGGCCAAGCGTGACAGTACCAATGAAATGGCATCACTGATTTTAGTTATACTAACATTCAGAGAGAGTAATTTCATGACAACTTCTCTGATTTCATCAGTGTATCAACCATCTTGGAATGTCATTAGGACAGGGTCATCCAAAAGCTCTACAAGTTGCTGAAGTTCAAAGTTATCCTTCTCCAAAGATTTAACTTTGACCTCCAACTCAGCTGTTTTGACTTCTTGATCCACCTCCATACTCTCAACAACATTAGCAGATTTTTTTCTGTAGTATGACAAAGACCACTTGAGAGATTTATTTTTCAGGTTGCAGTCAGCTAAAATTTTATCTTTCTCAGATAACTTATTTTCAAGATCTTTTACAGGCTGTTTAGCAGACTCAAGATCAGACATCAAGTTGTCTCTATCAGATTTCAATTCATTTGCAACAGAAAGACTTTCATTTCTCCTGGCATTTTTTTTGGTCAATGCCTTGTTCTGACCTCTGCATTCTTTAAGTTATTCCAAATTTTTCTCAAGAACTTTGGAAATTTTTTCTTCATATTCTATGTTGAGGAGTTCAAGCTTTGACATGATCTCCTCCATATCATGATCTTTTTGAAAACATTGTTTGATAACATTATCCAAATTCTCATTGACCCTGCCTAGTTGATCCATGGCTGCTTGATATTTATCCTGTGCATCGCTAAGTTGTTCGCAGGTACCTTCGAGAGATGCAAGTTTTCGCTTAAGATTTTTATTTTCATATTTAACTTGATTTAACTGGTTTGAAAGGCTTTCTGTTGCATGAGTTCTAACATTATCACCAGATGGGCCTGGAAGATTTGAGAGATTCTGCTGATCTGTGCTCTGTGTTAAAAAATTTTGCTTCAGGATTTTAGTTACCATATCCTTTTTATGTGCTTGTCTTAATTTCTTTATTTTGTCGCGAAGTCTTTGGATTTTCATGAGCAAAAACTTGGGGTCTCGAAAAAAAATCAACTCTGGAAATTTGTCCGAAAGAATTTCGTAAAGCTCATAACAATTTTTAGTAATATTTTGTGTATACAAATTATAAATTTCCTCATTGGTGGCCATGTTTTCTATAAAATGATGTTAAGTCTACTGAAATTTGGAAATTCTGAATTAAAAAAATTATGGCAGACCAGATCAGTACAGGAAAGAACCTGCTTCTCTTAAGTGCCAATCAGAGAAATATTTGTGAATCAGCTCAAATCCAAAATGATGAACCTATATTAGGAAGAGAAAAATAAAACTCTGGAAGGTAACTACAACTTAGGGAGAGTAGTTTGAATAAAACTAAATGTGTTAATATTTAGTAATATCAAATGTTATAAACATAATCATTCATTCATAACTTATAGAAATGTGCATGACATTGTACACTGCCTAAAATTCATTTCCTTACTTCCTACACAATTTATACATATTATGTAATCAGTTGACACCCTTGGAAATATACCAGCTCAATCACTGCCTGGTTGGTTCAGATATCTGAACAACTGGTCATGTCTTAGCTCTTATGCAAAACTTTATATCTGGCTTTTGAAATAATTTTAAATAGAACTTCAGAACTGAAAGTGGTGAATGTGATGTTGAATAATTAAGTTAACTTGATACCAAACTACAAAGTAGATTTTGTTGGTGTTAATTGTGTGGACAATATAGGCAGTGTACACATCATAAACACTATTCAGGTAGTGATGATGTCATCTCTCGGATACAACAGTACCATCATCGCACAGTTGCAAAGTGTCCTGTTGACAAGGAGATTGTTGATGGTAGGCCACAATATGTTCGCAAATAATTTAGTGAAGGAAAATTTGCAAACCCTTAGAACTTACCACAGCAGCAATGGAAATGACAAAGAAGAAAGTTTCTCATTGATTCAAATAGATAGTAACACATACATGTACATGTAATAAGGCTAACAAAATGTTTTTCGTATTCACACAGCATAAAGAATGGTAGGTCAACATCTGCTCTGTTTGATAAAATGGGAGTCAACACTTGAACAGTATAGAGGACATGCAAGTTGTGAGTTTGTTCATGCATCAGCCACACCACAACCTCATTTCATATTTTGTGGTAAAACTCATTTGAACAATTGCAATTTTCCCCACATTAAACTTAAACTGACAAATTGTGTCAAGCACTGATGCACAATGGAACAGTGGTGTAGATATAATTATGACTGATGATAAATTAGAATGTGTGGGTGTGTATGTGCATGTTGTGGGTACAACATGTCATATATCCATACATTATCAAAATACAGTATGTGGCAAATTCCCCTGCCACTGCCCCGTATATATATTTTGTCAAAGACATTTGGGGTTTCTATAAACATTTCACTCAACAATATTTCCAGATTGTTTTAATTAGACAAGTCACGCTGAATGAAAATGACAAGATTTTGTACCAATGGGGCAACTATAAGACCAAGGTTTGAGATTGTGTGGAGGAGGTTGAATCGACCAAAATTACATTGGTCCATTGCAAGTGTGGTAATTTTTTTTAAACTTCAAAATTGTTGATGCCCAGCACCAACCCACACACTGGCCACAGAATTTTGGCCCCTTAGACAACTTTAGAGAACAATCTTGTGGCAGTACATATACATTTGTGAACTTTCCTACAAATTCATTTAGCCCTTTACCCAACGTAACGGCCAAAAACGGCCAGCGCTATTCTGAAAAATCGCCAATTAATTTTCATAATTTTTTTTCATTTTTGTCTCAAAAACATAGGTTATGACCCCTCGTTGGAACGAGCTCCTTCCAACAAGGGGTCATAACCTATGTGTTTGGAGACAAAAATGAAAAAAATAGTTATTCAAACCTTTTTTTCAAGTGTCGTCTGCTTTCCACGTTAGGTAAAAGGGTTAACAGTCGCCCACCTCTGCAAGTTCTATCAGATCCAATCAATTAAGTGCTAAAATGATATTGCTGTATAAATACATAAATAGGTGTTGACTGTAGGGCTGCACGGTATATCGATAAAGCGATATCTACCGGTATTCAAATCAATATCGATTGAATACCGGTGTAATTACATAAATATCGGTTTATCGTCATTATTTATTTTCACACAATTTAATTTTCAAGATGTCTTGAGTTTTTTAACTGTAGCCCCGAATGAATAATATTATCTCTTTATCCAGGGAATCGTCGTCTGCTTGTGCTCTCATAATATACAAATTCGGCAGTTGAAAAAATAATTTTCAAAAATTTCAACAAAACTGTATCATGTGACCCCCTGATTGGAACGAGCTTTTTCCAATGAGGGGTCACATGATATAGTTTTGTTGAAATCTTTGGGGAAAATCTGATAAACTAATTTTGAAAATAATTAATTTTGACATCGTCTGCGTTGGGTAAAGGTTTTTCGAACCGCATCATCAGGGCATGCTAATTTGTTCCGACTGTGATGCCTCGAGTCTCGATCGTGGTACTTGTGTTCATATATCTGAACAGTTTTCGATATACCGGTATACCGCAATATTTTTTTGAATACCGATACCGGTGTTCAGTTTTGAATATCGTGCAGCCCTGGTTGACTGTTAAGAGTGGGGTGTTAAATTTTAATTTCAGTGGTCCATCCAAAGGAAAATGAAATATTGATAAATGTTCCAGTGGCAACATAAATCCCCCCCCCCCCCCCCACCATTCCATGTCCACAGCCACCAACACCGGCAACAGCAAATCTTTTCCATAAAACTTACATGTAGAGGGGGAGGTGGGGGGTTGGGGTAGAATGATGGAAGGGGTGTTATCTCATTTTCAACTATTTGAATATTAGATGCTATTTTAATTTTATTTAATAGTATTTTATAATTTATTTCCATTTTGAGAAAAAGATTAAATCTGTTGGCTTGCCTCTTCATTCAGTGCACACTGACCAGTGACCACGACCTGTCAGTGAACAGTGAACAACGGGACAATTTGGATGAAAAATGTCAAACCGCTGCAGTGAACTGAATAAAGCGAAATTTGAGAAACATTTTCTACAAATTCACTTAATAATTAAACAGCCACCCCCCCCCCCCCCTCCACCTGTGCAATTCCTATCAGATCCAATCAAGTGTTAAAATGAATCAGCTGTATAGAAACATAAATGGGTACTGGCTGTTATGAGTGGGGTGGGGTGGGGCATGCCTTAAATTTTCATTTCATTGGTACATCCAAAGAAAAATGAAATATTGACAAATGTTCTATTGGTAACATCGCCCCCCACCCAGCACCCCTCCCACCCCAACCAGTCCCTGCCCAGCACTGGCAACTTTTTCCCAAAACTTGACTTACCTGCATTTTTTTTTTCTATTTGGGGAGTGGGGGTGGGGAGATGGATCATGGAAGGGGTGTTATCTCATTCTCAGCTTTTCTGAATTTTCATGATTTTGAATATGAAATGTTATTTTAATTTTATTTAATAACCTTTTATAATTTATTTACATTTGGGGAAAAAAAATTGGTTGGCTTCAGTGCACACTGACCAGTGACCACGACTGTCGGTGAACCGTGAACGACGTCAGTACAGTTTGGAGTTGGAACTTGGATGGAAAAATTTGGTCAAATGAACAGAAGAAAAATTCGAAAAAAAACTCGGACTGAGTGAAACTAAACACTTAAAACCAATCAATTATTAATTAATAATAATAGTATTATATAGTAACAAGAATGATGAAGGTGAAATTTAAAATGCATTTTTGTTCCATAAATTCAGAATTTGTTTGTCCTTTGTCAACAGAACATCGACAAGAAAATTGCGAAATAAAAATTTCAAAACGAAATTAGGAGAAACGCATATCGGTGTCACGACGTCATTAAAACTTCAGGGAATTTCCCGACGTATTTTCTGAAAATGCACCGTGTGACACCAATTTTCAATCGAAAATCCAACAGGTCAGTCCCCAATAATCTATCAAACCACGCATATCATTGTATAGAGTGCATCTCGAATTTTACAAAATCGAGTGCAACCTTTTTTGTTAGGTCGATTTTACCGGAAAAAATCGTTCAAAAACTTCAATGATTAATTTCAGCCGAAAAAAAAAAAAAATCAAAAAGGTTGCACTCACCATTTCAAAGTTCACTTTCCGGGGAGGACGAATTGGGCGGGTTTTTTTAGCTGGAAGCTGATTGGTCCTGTTGGAAATTTCATTAAAGACGATAGGGTGATTTGCGAATTGAGAAAAAAAACAGGGCCGGCGTCGCGCGATTTGTAAACAACGCGGTTCTCCGCTTCAAACGACGATTACGTCGAAAATATTGATCCACATTCACCCAAACTTCACAGATATGTTCACAAATACCACAAGAATGGATTGAGATATAAAAACAAGGTGGTTTGCGAACAATTTTAGATTATTTAATGAGTGAATGCGAAAATCATTGAAAACTGCAAAATGACAACAGATGACGTCACATCATCGAACTGCCCACTGTTCGTAGCCACATAAATGTACTGTCAAAATGTAGTATCGTTCTTCGATAAATAAATCATTTCTTCAATTGTGAATGTCAATTTCCGGCATGCGCAAACATGTCAGCGTCCTTGTGTACCACTTCCGTGGAACAATTTTGAAGGTGATGCCTTTGAGATTAGGTTGGCTTTGAGTTCATACAAACGGTACATACGTGTTGCCTGATAGCTTGCGAAGCAAGTGATCCTTCGGATCGCTTTCACACGATCCTGCAGGTCGCTTTCGCTCGCTATAAATAAATGCACCACTTCAATTCTGCCCCCGCGTTACACTTACAGTATAAATATAGACAAGTAATGAAAGCCTATATAAGGCTATTTTGATCTGACGGATATTCCCTTCTTAATCCCAGTTCATTCGTGAATACTTCCATTAAACAAGGTTTCATCAACACAGTTTACTTGCGCGACTATCAATAAGAAGAAATGTTGGTGAAAATTGCAAATGATGGCCTGTTTATTGGAAATAGTTCTGAATGGAACGCGAGATAAAATAAAACACATCTTTTTACAGAATTGAAAAAATCATTATTGTTCAGAAGTTACGCCTATGGCATTTTTTTGAGTTCAGAAATTATGGTATTTATTTTGTAAAACAGCCATCCAGTGCTTTATCACTAAACTGGCTAGTCTAAAACTGCCCCAAACCCCCATAATTTGAAGGTACTTTTCAATAGAGCATCTCAGAAAAAAATACCATATCACTTAACCAGGAAAGGTACTTTAATATGAATAGGTGCTACCTAAAAGGCGAACGCACTCTTGTGTTTCTAATAAACATACATGTATGTTTATTAATTTTGGGGAATTTTTCCACCCTGCATGCACCTAATTTGGGAAGGCATGTTTATTAAAATTGTCCTTCCAACAGGGGGGAGGGGGGGGGGGGGGTCTTCAAATTAATAAATCTTCACCAGATTGTGTGATAGTTTTTTTGTTTAAGGTGCTATGCAAATAAAAGAATATTGTTTATTTTCAAATTCCCACCTCTGATTTTTCTTAAATTCAAATTACATATACACAAATTATACATCGAAATGAAGGTTGAGATGTATAGAACACGAAACACGTGCAATCAAATTCATAGAGTTGACAACAGGCAACACTGGTTCCCGGAAGTCTGCAACCGTATTCGTACCAGAACTGATAATAATAGTATGCTGTATTAAGGCGATCTTTCTCATCATTTGATTTCAGACAGCTTTGTATATCAATGCTTTTTCTGTCCGATGTCGTTGACCGGAAATCGAAAGTACATTTGAATGTAAACAAAAGCGAAGGTGTGGGAATTTACCCCATGTAGCTCTGTCACTGCGTTATGAAAAAGTTTGATGCCCAAGCTTTATTCCTGGATATGTGAAGCACATTTGGCCACAAGTTGTTCTCGTGAAATATTTTATTATCAGTTCTGGTACAAATACGATGTCGTGTTTTGCTGGTTACCCGGACATAACACCAGAGCAGACAGTACAGCAAAACAAGCTTTAACATGGCCTCTAACTGATTTTAACTTCCCTTTCAGGGATTTAAAACCACATATCAATAATTACATCAAATCTGTGTGGCAGCTGGAATGGGTTGGGGCGACAAATAACAAGCTTCATCGATTCCAACCAAATATTTCTGATCACTACCCGTCTTGTAACCTTTGTAGAAAGGATCTTGCAGTTTTGACGCGATGTCATATTGGTCATACACGACTTACACATTCCTTTTTGTTAAAGGGTAATATGCGACCAGGGTGTGTTCCTTGCCAGCAAGTGTTGTCAGTATTTCACTGTAGCATCTCTAAGAGATCTATTTTATCATGCAAGCCCGCCCAAAATCCTATCATTTCTAAAAGTAATCAACCTTTTAACTAAATTTTAAAATCCTTTTTATATTTTTAATCTAGAATCTTCACGTTTCAATTCATCGTGTTGATTTATAAGTAATTCTCATTACTCATTGTTGTCCAAATTTCTCCTTTCTTTGACATGTTTACTATAATTGGTTTTCTTTTCATTTTTATTCAAATATTTTGCTTTGTTCTTGCAATAACAAATTTTAACTTCCTCCATCGTCTCGCTACAATATAGCCTTTGCTGCTGATGTGGCGTTAAGCACCAGTAAATAAATAATAAATGGTACAAATACGTAGCAGACTTCTAAGAACCAGCGCCTGCTGTAAATTCTATGAGTTGATTTCATATATTTTTTGTGTTGTATACCTCCCAACCTTCATTTTGATGCATAATTTGTGCATATTCAATTGAATTTAAGGAATATCAGAGGTGGGAATTTCAAAATAAACAAAATTTCTTTACTTTATCTAGCAGCAGGAGCCAATGATGCTATGAGAATGACTACCGAATTCAAATTCATTACATCTGTCAGTATTAAACAGGTGCATACATATAGGATTCCTTTATGTCTTGGTATAGTGTTGTGGTCGAATCAACACTCCATTATTAGAGCTGGAAGATT
This sequence comes from Pictodentalium vernedei, assembly GCA_031216915.1. NCBI lineage: Eukaryota > Metazoa > Mollusca > Scaphopoda > Dentaliida > Dentaliidae > Pictodentalium > Pictodentalium vernedei. The sequence continues at coordinate 476,103,282 of CM062295.1, forward strand.
AATAAATAGTGGGAAATAAAAAATCAAATAGGGGATATGAACGCTGTTTCGGTGATTACAGGGAATTATCTCTTGAGTGTGGACCTGAAAGTTTTACTTTTCACAAGCACTTGGACAAGTGAAAACTAATACTTTCAGGTCCACACGAATGAGAAAATTTCCGATATTTACTAAAATAGCATAGATTTTCTTTTTTTATATGCTATGTGACATTTTACTGCACAATTTTTGAGCCCAATTCGACTGCATACAGTTTCCAGACAATAACCAAGATCTGCTGATCACTCATTCAAGGCGGCATCATGCGTCGAAACGTGACGTCATTTAGAAAGCTACTGAGGATATTTCTCGATATCCATCGAATCGATGGATATCGAGAAAAATCTTTTAGATAATTTGCGATAATTCGCAGGCTAACAAATATTAAATAGAAGTTATTTTACTCTGCAAGTTATTTGCTTGCTTGTGAGGTTTTTTTCCAAAACGAAAGTCTTAATCCGAATTTTTTTTTTTTTTTTCCATATACAATCTCCCTGCACTAGACAATGTTGCCTTGTCTAAATGAAGCCTGTCATATAATGAGGTGTGATGGATTATATTTTAATATGAGTACATGTGTCTGGTCTGTAATTACTAGTACTGCATTTGATGATTTTCGTACGCATCGAGCAATAAGATAAATTGTTGAAGTTACAGCCTGTTAATAATTTTCAGTGGATATATTCTGCGAGAGCAACATTTTTTAAAAAAATTTTTTATTTGGGTTTAACGACACCTTAACAGCCAGGGTCATATCATGTCGGTGACAGTTTTACGGGTGGAGGAAGCCGGGGTACCCGGAGAGAACCACCGAGCAACGGCGAGCAGCTGTCAGCTCCCCAACATCGTAACTCTGCACTCTGCACCGCGGCACAGGCAGGGTTAGATTGTTTGAAGACATGTGCACCATCGACGTGCAGTACGCCTTAGTGCACAGCGTCATCGTGCCCCCATGTAGGCAAGCGGGGTGAAGTGTCTTGCCCAAGGACACAACGCGGTTGTGCAGGTGGGATTCGAACCGAGGACCTCTCGGCTTGCAGTCTGCACCTCTACCTACTGAGCCGCCGCGCCCCATCGTGAGAGCAACATACAAATAAAGTCAAACTCATGAAATTATTTATTTGTATGTTACTCACATCACAGAAATGTGCCTTTTTGGCATTGAAAAGTGATCATAACTTTCAAAAAAGGAGGATTTATATATTAATTATGATCTCAAATTCTAGGGTAATGCATAGAAATCTGCAGCTGTTTTTGTTGTTGATCTCAGTACCATTTCTGCTGGTGTGTTTTTCAATGCTGCAATTTTGTTTACAACTTCCATCAGCATAAATGGATTGCCTTGTGGTTTTGGTTTAATGTGGAATTTAGGTGGCAGTAAATATGGTGCATGAGACTCCAAAACAATTCGATTTAGATCCATTGAATGGACAGCCTTGAATACACCAGCCTTGGAATGATCTTGCAGTAATAGAGGTGACCGACCAAAAAGACATCTTGGGAATCTTTGTTTCCACATTTCATATTCTGCAAGTGATCCAACACAAACAGTGCCGGTGAATCGAATACGTTGCGGAAAGACTGACAGACAAAATAGCCAAGCATTGTTTCGAAGTTTGTTCGGACCCTCTGCAATGTATAACAAGTGGAAGATGGTGTTGGTTGGCGAGTTGTATTTGTTGTTTGAAAATCATCTCCTGTTTGCAAAGCTGAAACTCATCAGGTCTTGAGGAATCCTCCATTCCACACTCTCCAACAGCAACTACTTTCCTTGAGGTTAGAAGATAATTTAAATCAGTTAAAAATTTCTTCAAATTATCTTCTGTCTCAAATTCAGCAACACGTGGGTGCAGCCCAAATGCAAAATATACTGCCGAATCTATCCTAATAAATTCTCTCTTCTGACTATTTGGCCATTTACGAGACCAGCAGTAGTTTGCGATAGCATATTTGAGAATCTGACTATTTTCTGAATTAGGTTGGTACCTGAGTACACGTGAAAGACCATCTAGGCGGCAATGAGAATCGTTAATTTCTATAGATGAAATATCTGGATGAGTTTGGGTTTTGGGATTCAGAATTTTTTCTCTTTAGAGACTTAAGGCAAAGCTGTTCATCTTCAGGTATAGCCAGTAGAAGGGTCAAGGTTCTCCAGTGCAGAAGAGAGATTACATGGTTTGGAGGACAAATAGAACATTGATTGATGCATTCACCAGTATTCTTTGTTGAGGAGTTGGTCACAAAGATCTGAAAGCTGTTCTTCGCTCTGTATTGTTGCTCCTGTCATGGTATATATCTTCTCATTTTGTACATGGTGTAACAAATCCTCCAAGGGAATTAAAGGCTCAGTACATTTTAAATCAACATCCTCTAGTTGCTTACTTAACCCTGACCACCACATAGACTGTTTTTCTCGTTCCCGTCATTTCGTGATACCCTGATGACCTGCATGCAAACGGTGTAACATTTCTATCCGAAGGCTAGCCTGCTTAAGTATACGGCTACCTCTCATCAATAAGCCATTTACAACATTATACTCTCCCTGAAGCTGTGAATATGGCACTAGAACTCCTGGAACCTGAGATTTCTCCAGCCACCCATGTAAAATAAAGTCTCTTAATATTCTGCATACATCATCCACCTCCTTTTCATGTCTTATTTTCTGCAACCTCTTCTCAGAGGCTGGCAAATTTCTGTAAACAGAATTTATCACAGCTTTCGAACTGGTCTCAAAATCGAAGTTGTTTCCAATGTCAGAGGAGATCAGGATAAGGCATCAGCAACAACCAGATTTTTACCAGGAACATGGGAAGTTGAATATTTTTTGCTAAACATTCGGAATTGAAAACGTTGAATTCGAATGGGCAAGACATCAAAAGCTTTATCGCTGAACAAAGTTACTAGAGGCTTGTGATTGGTAAAGATATGAAATTTAATGACTAAAAGGTAAGAAGAAAATTTCTCACAGGCCCATGTAATGACCAGCGCCTCCTTCTCAATCTGTGCATACCTCTGTTCGGTCTCGGACAAAGAATAGGAAACAAAAGCCACTGATCGCCAAGTTCCTCCTGGGACACATTGTTCAAGTGCGGCTCCCGCCCAAATTTAGAAGCATCCGCCAAAACACAAGTATCGTGACAAGGGTTGTAATGTTTCAAAATAGGTATTCTAGTAACACCTTCTATGAGATTAGCAAAAGCTTGTTCCTGTGCAGTATCCCAGTGGTATGGCCAAGAAATTTTATTTTACTATTCCGAAACTCACATTTACTTCTATTCAAAGTAACCCTGGCACATTTCAAACGTTTATTCCACATGCAAAGCGTGTTGCTGGGGTCGGACCACTGCGATGGATAGGTTTTATATGAGTACCCCGCTCCACACACACACACACCAAAATTAATCGCCCGATTAATTTGCGTAAAACTCCTTTCATACAAGTTCCTAACTGTCCAAAGTAGCCGTCAAATTGAAGCAGTGTTCGTATCGTTCGGAGGCGAGAAGAGTGTGTGTGTGTGTGGGGGGGGGGGGGGGGGGGGGGTGCTTTTCCATGATCAGATTCTGGAGTTTCAATAAACCATCTTATTGCATTTTCCACACAAATACGCATTTTCAACAATCCAATTGCTGACTGGCCCACTTTTTCACCCCCGGCAAACAGATATTGTGTGGCACTTGTTGCAAGCTTTGTTCGCAAAGCTTGAGATTTCTTAATGTTGAAGACCTCTTTGAAACGATTGAGTCCTTCCAACATTGTTAGCCAGGGGAAGTCCTCTGTGACTTCTCCAAAACGATCACACAACATGACTGTATATATGTCGTCATCGTGGTCCTCGTCAACCATTTCATTTTCTTGAGCCTCAAACATATCGAGATATGCCTGTAGTGCTTCTTGATTACACATTACAGCTTTCTACTGTCCACGTGGATTGAGTCCATGTCACGGTGGAACGGGCAGACATATGAGGGTTAAGGTGGCTATTTGTTGGTAGAAATGGGGGTTAGGTGACTACTGCAATTTATGTGACTAGCCACATAGTTAAATGTCATTATTCTAGGGTGGGGTTTAGAGTTGGGGTGGGGTGGGGTTAGGGTCAGTAAAGGGTAGGGTTAGGGTTTGCTACCACCCCAAAATTTTTTCACCCAAAAAGTTGTTTTAATACAACGGACATGCATTTTAGTTAAAATAGACTAGGAATATATTGAATTTTCATTAGTCTAGGGTGGGTTTTAGAATTGGGGGTGGGGGGAGTAGGGGTAGGTTCAGTAAAGGGTAGGGTCAGGGTTTGCTACCACCCCAAAAATATTCCCCAAAATCACTTGTTTTAATATAATGGACATGCATTTTATTGTAGTCCCATAAAAATAGCCACATAACTACCAATTTGTTAGGACATCCGTTTCAATAGAAAATTGCCTATAGCAGATTTCATAATTTTTCAGAAAGAACTCAAAAACTTTCCCATCGACATTTGTAAGGACACGAGAAGGTCCCTGCTTAAAATCTATTTCATTTAGAACCCCAGGATACATTACAGCTTTTCTACTGTTCACGTGAATGGAGTCCATATCACGGTGGAACGATTGAATAGAAAATTACCTATAACAGATTTCATAATTTTTCAGAAAGAAATCGAAAACCTTTCCATCGACATTTGTAAGGACACGTAAAGGTCCCTGCTTAAAATCTATTTCATTTAGAACCCCAGGATATACAGATCTCATTTGTGTCTATTTCTAGTAATCTTGACGCCTTTTTAGTTTCGTGCTTTATCTTTTTGCTCTAATTTGCGGATTCCAACAAACGACCACGTATCTTCTGAACGCACAAGCCACCCAGGAGTGGGATTTTTGCACTACCCATCCAATGACTGGAGAGGTAAAAATAAGTTGGCCCAACGCATTTGATGGCGTTGATGGTTATTCTTCAACAATTCTCTGTGGTTTCTCCTTCATTATTTTGGGTGTATCAAGAGTTAATATGGTTGCAAACTTATTCTGGTATATTGTTATCTTTTGTACACCAAATAGTTTTTCAGCGGCTGTGATATGTTGTTTTGGAATAAGCAATGTATTAATTTCTTAGAAATTGGCGTTCCAGTCGTTTTTGTTCCTTGTGTTTTAACAACATTTAAAATGATTTATAGATCGAATCCATGTGCTCTTTCAGTTCACTTGATTTAGAGCAAACTTGGGTTTGCTTTTATCTCTTCGAAAAAAGTATCGATAGTGAGTGGACATTTGTGGATTCGGTTTTTAGATTGATCGGGCAAACTGTACTGTATATCAGCTTGTGATAGAGATGAAGGTTCATCCAACGAAGAAAACGACATCTCTATTATAGATCAGATGCATCGCTCCAGGTTTATCCATTTGGTCACGGTCTGTTCGCGATTTCTCTTTCCTTCAGAGGGTGGCAGGTAGACAGTCAATCTGGCAATACCACTTCCCACGTTATGCTATTTATTATACTAGTATAATATGTTTATTTTTGTTAAACACTTTACGCATACCATGAATAAAGAATCTGAATCTGGAGATTTTGTCGATAGCTGTAGAGCACTCCCCTCGTCCTCGCCCCGAACAGAGATTTTGTGGAGAACAGTAGAGCGCTCCCTTCGTTCTCACCTCCTCGAATTGAGCTAGAAAAGACGATGTTAAAAACGTTCTGTTTCCGTACAAATTTATGTAAATAACTGGTATAAAATAACCAAGGAAGGCTGAGAACTGGCGCAAACCCGTTCGAAAATAATAGCCTGACCGGTTTGTATGTGTGTGTACTCGCCAGAGGCGTTTTGTTTTGGAACTCCTCGTATAGAAAGATTATTCTTCGCCGGGTAACAAGACAGAAATGTATGGTGACGTGAGATTGTGCTGGAATAAGAGACCTTGGTGTAATGATGTTTATTATTAATCATTAAGTGTGATCAACTTTTTGTAAGTAATTCCATACAATATGTTGAATACCGAGAGGAGAGCACATCTACAGAGGGTGAAATGAATAGAGGCAATAATGTGTGGCTACAGACGACAGCTGAATGTGTAACCAGCTACACTGTGATTCGTTCAATAAAAGAATGTACCAAATATATATATATATATATATATATTTTTTTGTGTGTTTGTGGTTCTATTATGATATGTCCATCTGTGAGTTTAAGTTATATAAGGTTCGAGCTGCGTAAGCCATCACCCTGCTGGTATTGTATAAGGTTGTGATGTCGACATTTCGGGGGGAGGGGGGTGTTTCCTCTCTCGCTATGAATTGTCGGGTTTGGTAATCGATATCTTCATTAATTGTGACATTGCTCCACAGTGCTTCCTGGCTGATGTATTCTCTAGCTGTATCCACTAGTGGGTCGCCAGTGGGTGTGTTACATTCATTATGGTGATTGATTGTGGACATGTTGGCTGTCCCGGCTGTGTCGTGTACGCTGTTTGCGTTGTTGCATATTTATTGTCTTGTGGGTCAGCAGAGGGTGTGTTTCCTCCGTTATGGCAATTGACAGTGTCCATCCTGACTGACCCGGGGTGTTATACTATTGACGTGGTTAAAAACGCTCTGAGGTGATGTACTGGGGTTCAGTATGTCCGGTACGCTTTTCATAATAGTGGCTGAGAGTAAGTCGTTCACGAGGTGTGTCGTGAAGCTGTCATTTGAATGTGGCATTTACGTAACTTGCCGCGAGTGAGGTGTTCTCTGCTTTTGAATGTTTTTGAACAACATCACAGGTAACGAACCCTAGGTGTCTATGGTAAATCCTAATGTGGCGGCTGACACCATGTTTGGTGGATTGTTGTAAACCAGATTCTTTACAAATATGGCCCTTTATCAACAATACAGTGTGAAACGTAACGTAACTCGTCCCCCTTACTTAAGACCATTGTTACGTCGTTCCAATTCCAACGTCGTGGTTATAATGTACATCACACAAGGGCGAAAGACAAAATGAACAGAAAGTAGGAGAAAAATAGTAAACTGATTAAAAACCCTTCCTGGTCATGCAGATCAGGTTGGGGGTTTTGAGAGTGAAGATCCACTAGATCTCTCTGTGGCGACGATATTTAGATTTATATATATCCCCGACGTTTCGCTATGGTAGAATGGTTGAAAGTTGGATAAGAACCTTTTAGGGTTCTCTCATACTCATAGTCAATGTCTGAAACGCAGTAGGGTTTTAATTTCATTTATATTTATTCCTCATATTTCGAACTACTTTTTCCTCTAAATGTTAACAAATTAATGGTTTGCCACATACAAGAACTGGTGTAACTCTACTCGACTGAGCGATTATTTAAAAAGATATTGTAACGATAAAGCTATAGTCCGGACCCAGAGGACCATGACAGCTGACCCCTGCCATGTCGCCTCAGTGACCGCACACAGATAGACCAATTATTAGGAGCCATTACAGACCAACCCCAAATCCAGTGCAACCACGGTGCAGATCCAGAGAATGATAACAGCTAACCCCTGTCATCATCCTCAGTGGTTGTTCCACCGGTACACTAGTTGCCAACCACCTACTTAAATAAGGCCAAGTTAAATATGCGAACGGTTACACTGGTAGGGACAGGTATTAGGACAATGGCAGTGGGAAGGTTGAATATGCAAGGGTATTAAAGGAGATAACTAAGGCTGGGAATGGATTTCATTTGGGAGTGGAAATACAGGGAAGAGAAAAGAAGTAACTTTGGGACAAGTCACCCTTTTATCTATGCCTACTAAAATATTGTAGTAATGTTTTGATACTTCAATTTAGGTTAACATTCATTCTTGAAAAATCGGACTCGGGCCCTTGTAACCCACCATTCAGTAATGACTGCCAAGTTAAAGTAGGAAAATTATCCCACATGCCAAATGTCCAAATACATCGATAATAACTCCTGTCAGGATTCCGTCACCAGTAGACAAGGACCACAGTTAAATTAAATGATAAAAGAGTCCGTCGAACTTATAATTTATTATTTTAAAGAACTAAGAATATTATTTATTTACATTATATACAATTTAGGGATCTCACTCACTCACTCATTCATACCAGACAAAACACCACAGGACAAATACAGACATCATATAACATCAACACACAATGACAATATGAAAGTGAACATTTTGATGAAGTGCAAGTGAATATTGCACAAAGAATGAAGTTTTATTGATGATGATTAGTAGTTATTAATGAGCAAATTATAGAGATCTCATCATCAGGATACTCCCCACCAATCCCTGTAGTCCCAGACTACGTGCATTCCAATCTCGGATTACACCAGATAATTTGCCTAAAGTTGGTCATGCATCATCTACGCATAGCGTACATATTCTTAACTATGGCAGACGTGCTTAAAATGATTATAAAATTGTTAGACAAAAAAAAAAACATTACAGTTTATCTCTACACTATACTCTCTTTTGAGTATACAACATGCTAACTGGTTAGATAACATGTTCCAACAATAATACCACTTTACCATCACCCTGTGCAGTGCTGGGGGGGGGGGGGGAGCCCTTTTCATACTCTCATCACAACTGAACAGGATGACAAAAGGAGGTGTGCAATAGGATGCCTCAGATTAAAATAATTACTCTACCAGTTAAAGTTAGTTTAATTGAAGTAGGGTATGATTAGACTGCTGGACTATGGATGGAAAGGATATATGGGATTTCGGGTTACGCAGCAGGAAATATGTGATTTACAGGTATAGTAAAACACGGTTTAATTATAGGTATGTGTTTTACAAACACATCGGCTAAATGTCGTTTGGGGTGTTGTATGCAGCTGGAAAGAGCCATAGCATAATATCTCTCCAAAAACACCCAGCACATGGTATATACAATTTACAGGTGCATGTTTTACAAACATACGGGTGAAGTGGAGTTTGAGGTATTGTATGCAGGTGAAAGGAGATATAGCTTGAGATCCCTCCAACAACATCCAACACATCAAACTAGGACACATACAATAAACTTATTTAATGGCGTTTTGGTGGTCGGGGAGATTTCTAAATATGAACAATGATGCCAGGTTCACTTTCATGAGGGACAAAGTACGGTACTCAGGAACGGCACTCAATACAAAAAGCACTGCTGACTATGCTTCCCAAGCATCTACTAATTTACAGTTGTTTTATATTCTGGGGAATTCCATACACATCCACTCAAGGGGATATAATAAATTTTAAGCCACCTTGGTTCAAAAGGCAATTACACACATTTTATACCGATACTTTGCATCACCCAAGTGTGAGAACCATTTGTGTTTTAACACAATACGACAGTCTTGCCCCTTCAGGCCTTGATGTACCAATAACATTCTAGCCCTTTCAGGCTGTGATGTTTAAAGAGTATCTGGCACATTCTAGCCCTTTCAGGCTTTGATGTTACTCAGATATGTCATTAAACCTTTTGGAATAAAGAAAGGGGCACAGGGGTGTTTATTTAGTAGTGCCCGGGGATGGGGTTGTGACGGAGTATTGAGCAAATGAGTTATTTACAAGAGATGGGCTTTAGGCTAAAAGGGGTCTATGGGAAAATTCAACACTAAAGTAGATTGTCTTTCCATGTCCAATGAGTGACTCCACAGGAAGAACTTTCTTGAAGCATTTCAAACAAGTAGATTACGGTTGTGTGGTCTACGGTTCTGCTAGAAAGTCGTATCTCAAACCTCTTTATGTGATTAATAATAGTGTAATTAAAATCAGTCTGGGGGCATTCAGAACGTCAACAATATATTCAACGCTGGATGAAGCAGGGGAGCCTTATGTTAAGTAGTTCAGGATTAAATTGTCTCTACAATATGTTTCAAGAGTATTGGCTAATCCATCAAACCTCGCTTATAACTATCTCCGAACTTCAAAATGTTGATTTTTTAAGACACCAGAAACATATTCCTCCTATGGGAATTTGAATTTAACCCCATATGGACTCCGCCACACCTGAATCTACTTCCATAACAAAGAACCTAAATCACATATTCCTCCCTGGCATCTTGGAAAACCTGTTATTTTAGACCTTGCTTCTTCCAAGAAGTATGAGACAAACTCTTTGGAGATTAAACATGAATATGCCGAAATAATGTCAAAGTATAGTGCATATACAAGGATCAAAACATATGGATCCAAACCTGATAATAAGCAATCTGTGATTTTCAAAATGAGGACCCCAGAGGGTGAATTGGCGGATGCTATACCATACAGTGTGCCAATGTATCCTCTGGGCACCTCTAGCTGTTTAGACTTGAGACCTTGTTTCAGAATGAGGTTCACAGAAGGTAAAAAATTAGTGATGCAATCCTGCATCACCAAATTCATCCTCTGGGGTCCTCATTCTGCAGATGATATTCTGCTTATTTTCTGGCTTGGGTGGATCTAAAGATTGTGACAAAGTATCATCAGCCGTTTTTAATGACGATCAGATCACCTCAATCTGAATACCAAATAAAAGTTTTATTTCCACAGCGGAAGTTAAAGCTTTACAACTTGCGCTTGAACACATCGAAAAGGCACAGGAAAGGCAGTAGATTATTTACCTTTAGTCCATCTGTATAAATCACTTGAAAGATATGTTGTGTGGTTTACAGCTCCGCGATAAAGTCATATATCAAGCTACTTGGTGCAATTCATAATAGTGGTATAAGAATTAGCCTGGGCACATTTAGAACATCGCCAATAGATCCAGTGTTTGTTGGGGCTGGGGAGTGTTCTCTTGAAACAGTCCCTCCAATATGTTTCAAAACTACTGGCTGATCTATCAAACCCCGCTTATCATTGTGTCTCTGAATCTGAAAATGAAGAATTCTATAACGGACATCAGAAACATGTTCCTACATTGTTCACCCCGCTTGAATCTGAATTCTATAAAAGAGATCAGCGAACCACAAATTCTTCCTTGGCATCTAAGGAAACCAAATGTCATTTTGAACCTTGCTTTCTCCAAAAAATCGGACACAAGCTCTCTGAGATTTAAATAAAGATATTGTAACGGTAAACCGGTGGCCCAGACCTAGCACTGAATAACAGTTTATGGTTGTCATTCAAGGCCATGACTGTTCCACAGATCTACCGGTACGAGATGACAAAGTACAATTTCTGTGCATGAAAATGGGGTTTTAGGAAAAATAACACCAAGATTCCTTGCAAATACAAAGAATGGGTGAAAAGCAAGATGGCAGAAACCTGAACAGATCAAGGGAGATAACTCTTGCAATTTCTGCAAGGGGGAGGAGAAATATGAAAGGTAATGGGTCCCCCCCCCCCCATCCCCCCTTTGATCTGCTCAAGAACACTCTGGACAAACTACACTAGGCTTGAATCCAGCAAAAGAAGAGAAAAGACGAAAGATTGCTAAAATCACTTATAATGATGTAACTTAAAATATAGGCGGGGCAGAGAAGAGTAATTTTTGTATAAATACAACCAAAAGGCATCAGGATGACAATCAACCCCAAAATAGATTACATGTGCACTGTATGTTATTCTGGCATTGAGTGTAAGACTGATTATAATTGGGCCTTCTTTTGCTTTCAACAATACCTAACAGGTCACCGGGAATTGTCAGGACACCGACACCAGTAGACAATGTCTACAATTAATTTAATAAAAAAAATGAAAGTAAGTTTAATAATTTATTTAAGTTCTATTAAATGCTAAATTTTATTTACACTCTAAACAAACCTAGGCCATTCATTCACACAATCACACGGACAGATACGGTACGACAACATGAATATTACTTAACATTAACAGGATTAGGCATGAAAGTGAACATGTAGATGAGGTGCAGATGAAATGCACACAAAGTGATATTGATAGATGATGATTAATAGTTATTATCCCAAGGATGAGCCAATTAAAGAAGTCTCATCATCAAGACAATGTCTACCAATCCCTGTAGTCCCTGACTACGAAACTGGTGTAATCCCGGATTACACCAATTTACTGCCCAAGGCAGGCAAATGCATTATCTGCTCATAGTGTTCATATTCTAAACTATGGCAGGTATGCTTGATAATGACTATAAAAATACTTTACCAGATACAACTGAAGCAAAAACAGTTCAGCTTATCTGTCTGTATACTCCCATTTTGAGTATACAACCCAAACAATTGTGTTAAGTAAATATTTTAACACAGACACAACCTTTAACTACCATCACTCTATGCAGTGCTGGAAAGAACCCCTTTTCCAACTCCCTCCAGAACTGCACATGATGACTAAGGGGTGTGTCCAATATGACACAAGTTTACTTATTAATATGGCGGCATTTATCCCAATGGATTCCTAACTATAGCATGAATCCATTGAATAATTATCGGACAAACAAGTGGACAGGGTTAATCTGATGATGGGTCACACAACGGCCAATGTAATTTACACGGATGGCAAAACACTGTATTTTACAGCGTGTTTTAAAATACTTGCAAGTGGAGCTTGAGGTGTTACATGCAGTTGGAAAGAGCCATACAATGAGATCCTTCCAACGACACACAACACTCCAAACTAAGGTGAAATGAATACCCATTTGGGCATGTGTCTTCCGAAAGGTATGGACTAATGGGAGCTTGTGGAGTTGTATGGCGCCGGAAAGAGCCACAGCATGAGATCTTGCCATTACCACACACCAGATCAAACTGTGGTGGACCCACAATATTGGTATATGTTTTACAAACATATAGGCAGAGTGGAGCTTGAGGTGTTGTGTGCGGTTGGGAAGAGCCATAGTATGAGATCTTCCCAACGCCACTCAACACATCAAGCTGGGCTGGAATATAACAAAATCTGATTTTTACGATGGAGAAAACTTTCAAATTTCGAATAGTAATCCCAGGTTCACTCTCATGAAGGACAAAGTACGGTACTCAGGAATGACAAACAGAAATAGAGAAACTCTAATTACTGACTAGGTCTCCCGAGCCCTAAATGAATCACCGTTGTTTTATACGAAAGGGAATTTTATGCACACTCATACAAGGGGTATATTAATTTAAAGCCACATTTGGCTCTGAGACATATGAAGCCATTGTTACTTAAGTAACTATCTCTATCAAACCTATGGTGATATCACCTAAACATCAAAACTAAATGCTTTGATATACAAGACATTCTGGCCCCTTCAGGCTCTGATGTCGTATGACTTTTTATACATTCTCCATGACCCCAGCCACCACATCGATTATCGCATACAACATAACAACAAAACACAAAATAGGTTACCTGGCGATACGACAAATTTAATTTTCTCAAAATTACACCAACACCTCATATCTCGTATTATAAAGGCTCGTCAGCCTCAAAACTGGTCATTCAGTTTTCGTCAAGAACTTCTTCCTCATCGAAGATGTTAACATTACGTCCATAAAGTCGGACAACAAATGGTTAATTCGCCAATTCAACCAACTCTGAAAGTAGAGAAACAGAAGGTAAAACCCCCGTAAAAGACTGTTCTAAAAGTTGCAAAGTAAAAACACGTCTTGTCAGTGCCGTATCACCCCAAGAAGAAAATCACGTCATCAAAGTACCCGTACGATCATTCAATTACCTCCCCTGATAGTTGCACTCATCTGCCAATCGATGTGCTGACCGCAGCATGGAGAAAATTGTTTCTGTTTAATTCGTACCTCAACCAACAGAAACAGTATTTCTGGCCTCTTCAGGCTCCGATGTACCCATAGGAAATACTCTGGCCTCTTCAGACTCTGATGTTGAAAGATATCCTACACATTCTGGCCCCTTCAGGCTCTGATGTTACTCAGATATACATAATTTATTTAAACTTTTCACATTTGTGAAATGAGACCAAAAAGGTCTATCTATAGGCACCCGGGCTTTGGAAGAATATTGAGCAGAGTGAAATGGGTGCTTTCCAAGAAATATGGTCAGGCTAAAACAAAGCGGCTATATGGACAATTTTACATAACTTTTGAAAGTGGGTCTATGCCCTTCTAAAGACAATTACTAAATTGCCTTAACAATAGGGATAGTATACCCACATTGATTAATCATGGTGGACTCAGCCAGAAAGAGCCATAAATGCAAGCTCTTTCCTGCAGTCTTCACCATGGTTAATACGTGAAGGTATTAACTTAAGCAAAGGAAACAGTATTGAACATTATGGGCAAGGGTCATAATTAACTACAGACAACCCAACAAGGGGTTAATGGAAAACTACGCATAACTAAATATATGGCAAGTAATAGACAATTTTTCTACAAAATATAAATTCTTAACCAAAAAGGTGTATAACCTACAAAATCTGTGACACTGTAACTCTCTGGAAAGAGCCGTGTTATGATCATTCCAGACAGTTCAGTGTGACAAATCAAGGGATGTTATGTGCTTTATAGAATTTGTGGCTTTTAATAAACTATTACACTTTACAAATGATATTACTAAAATATACGCCTGGAAAGGGGAAGAAGGTGATGAATGTAGAGGGGGGGGGGGGGGGGGTTGTTAAGAATGGGGTAAATTTAGAGATGAGCGTAATACAGCACCATTGCATTGAGTAAAACTCTGTCCACTTCAGGCCCTCGAGTTTCACCAAAGTAATGGATCATAATCCAAGTGATATGAATAATACTTTGCTCGATAAACTACCTGGAGATGGGGTGGGGTAGATTCTAGAAAATCTTAGCAATGTGCTTTAGCGTATACAATTTTATCATGGGAAATTATTGGCCCTGTGATATACTACTGGTAACCAGCTACTTAAAGTTAAAATTTGTATGGAGAAATTTGGATGTATACAGGAGGTGGGGTGGGGTGATAACAGGGATGTTTGGGGGGGGGGGGGGGGAGGTCATGATATAATGCCAAAGAGAAATAAAACAGAACTGCGTCTACTCCATTATTGAGAAGAAAACAATATTTCCATAAATAAAATAAATCTATGGCCACTTCAGGCCTAAACTAAATATAATTCTGCCAAATTCTGTCAAAATGAAATGGACGTGAGCCTTTTGTCACTTCTGGCTTTGACTCCAAATACCTAGCCTATCGGGGTTAAAATAAGATAAAATATTACTTCTACCACTTCTGGCTTCATAATCAAACAGAAAAAAGGAAAAATAATAAAAAATAAAGTGATGGCCTAACACTTACAGTGTTATAACTCGCGTCCTCTGATAAAGGTTTTCCACTTCAGGAATTCAGCCCCGTTTTCCCCTGGTCTTATGCTTTTATAGTGTCAATTTTCCACCGGGTCACATGACTTCTGTCAGAATTCCGCAAAGGTTGGACTTTGAACCATGCAGAATTCTGCCAAAGACAAGTGCCCGACAGACCGTTAACACGTAAAATAATGCTTGTGCAAGACAAACACCGATGATGGCATAATCCAGTAACGGTATTTACCACAAATCAAGCATATTACCACTAATTAAAACTTTAATTAACCCATAAATGAGAAAATTACATTACGGCACACTCAGGTGAACTTGGAAATTCCAAGTCAGCTTTTATAGGTCAAGATTTCCCAGTAGGCATTTCGGCAGTGACGTCCTTGACTTCTTGTAGTACAAAATTTACGCTCACATGTTAAAATAAAGATGAGTGAATTTGAGCCAATAAAGGCACGAAACCAACATTATTTAATGACCTGGGTAATTTTACTGGCAGAAGGAGTTGTGACAAAACATTTATACTGCTTAACATCCAATAGATAACAATTTGTAACCTACGGTATGCATTGATTACCACAATGACGTTTCCCAACTTATACCAGGTTAAAGAATATACCGATACCCCTAAAGTAAGGCTAAACACTGGAATCCACTGAAATTTTATGGGACGTTGTAAACAATTTAAAAAAATCTATAGGGCGGGAATACATTTTTAAAAAAAGGGTGTATTTAAGGTTTGAATCTTTTTAAAGTGGCATTTGTTACATTACCCTCCTCCAAGAAAAAGTTGTGTGTCCCCACAAAACACTTAACATTAATAATAAGTCCAACTAGCAATACAATGGCATTGGCAACATAATTATTTTTTTTTACAAATGGGATATATTTACACCTGGGGTGCAAGTGTGAATCTCCGTGGTGATAATGACAGAAGCTCAAATATGAGTACCACTTCAGAGAGTCACCATTCCACAAGCTGCAAAAGTAAATGAGAACCTGAAACAAAACACAAATATCACCAGCATGTAAAATAACTTGGAAATCAAAATGTTAATTGTTCACAGTTCAAAGTTTACTCTTCATTGAGGTCACATGATTACTTTCAAGTGGGTCTGAAAAAGTTCCTTCCAGAAAATTATTGGCACAGTTTTTAAGTCAGATTTCCATTGTCAACTTCACTTACACCTCCGCAAGGAAATAATTCAATATGTTCTCCGTGATTTGCTTCTGCAAAGTCTGTCACTAGATTTTGATTAAGGAAGATTTCACTCTGAGAAGGATTTATCACTGACTATATGAGTGCAGTTTTCCATACTAATCAAACTGCTTGCCATAAGCACTGGATATCTTTCGACAAATGATTCTGCAGGCTCGATAATCGCCTCCTTTATTTTTCCATCTTTTCCATCAATAAATACATCTATAAGGCATTCAATATATGGTGGGATACTATAATGATCAGCTGCCGTAACTCTGCCTATTCTCCCGGGTGCTCCTACTTGGATGCATGTGATGGGCACCCCTTTTAAAAAAATCTGTCCTTTACTCAGCATTAAGTCGGCAGGCCCATCTGATTGGTTTTGAAGAATATCTACTCCCAGTAGTGCATCATCTTCTATCTCGGCCACTTTTGCTTCTTCCTTCAGTGTAAGTGTTCAAAGTTGAATGTGGAACACCCCTTCCCCATATTCCTTTAGTGGTCTTCCATTAGCTCCTGCCAGCGTGGCTGAGCACTTTAAACAAGGTTTGTCCTCATATGGTATTTTTTTCAAATAACTTCTTGGAAATGATTGTCTTGGTGACTCCAGTATCAGCAGTAAAGATAACATTAATACCCTCCACTGCTCCTTCTATATAAAGTCCATCATATGTTGGCATCTTGGATTTTCCAAAGTCCTTTGTACATGCGGGAAAAGTTTTGTATCTTACAGGGGCCTTTCTGCACCCAACTGACGTCCGGCTGGTGTTGTCAGCCGTTGCCAGTTTAAATGCTTGGCTGCTTCATAGGTATTTTGCTTCCCGAAACCATTTTTGTTATTAAAGGACCTGTACGATGTTTTCCTCATTTCAGCTTCTGTTCTGATAAGTGGTCTGACATTTTTAGTGTCAATTCTGGCGGCAGTATTGAACTTTAGCGGACACTCTCTAGCCCAATGCCCATAGCCTTGGCAATGATAACAACACTTCTTACTTTGATCATTAATTTCCTCTGTGATCTTACATTCTTTCTGCCTGGCCTTTACTTCAATCTCTCTTTCCAACTGGCTTATATGCTCCAGCAGTTCTTTCATCAAGTCAGGACTCACTTCCCCTTTGCTCATCTTTGATCTATCTTCAGCTTTACTTGCTATTTCATTCTTGGAGTTTGCATTGGACACTTTTACGTCTTTCATTTCTGGAGCCCTAAAAGCTCTTATTGTCCATATTATTTCCTTCAATAATCTGCCTAACTGGCTGTTTGCTCTTTCTCTCATAGCAAGAAATTGACAACACAACTTACACCCTCATCTGTATTACTGGGCTCTTTTACAAATTCGACTTGGAAGCGAGCTCTGTCATCTGTAAGACCATCCAAGAAGCGTCTTAAGAGGTCCTCATCTCTCGTCTCGCCATCTCTATTGGGGTGTGCCCTGGTATACAACGTCTTTAACTCAGCAGCATATTCCTCTACACTCTCATTTGCCTGTTGATTCCTCCTACTAAATTGTGCTACAAACGTCTTTGTAGTTTCCACGACTCGGTATCAGCTCTCCAGTTCAGATACCAGAAGTTTATAATCTCTGATAACCCTCTGAGGGAGCTGACCAAACACAAATTCACCAGCTGGACCCTGTAATCTTGGGAGGAGTTTGTCTAATTTTGTACTGTCGGACCAATTTTTTCTATTCGCTACCGCATTAAATTGGTTAAACCACACCTTCCACTGCTCTCTACCCGTGAAGGTGGGAAGTTTTGTGCCCATTTGTGCACTAGGTCCAGATTTGACTGGAGTAGCAACAAACGAATCAAAGCTAACTTCACTTTGCATTTCTACTTCACTGTCTTCTACAGTTATATCATTATAACTGCTTTTACACCTTCTGTTACACTCCTGTCTATTAGTTTTACTGTCTACATTTTTGGTAGGGACGACATTTCTACTCAAATCAGTAAAGAGGCCTCGAATCATACTCTGCATGCTTTCTGCTAAGCTATTAGACACCTCTTTCATAGCATCTTTCACAGCATCGTTTATCAGTGAGGGGACATCATTTTTTTGATCTATTATTAACTCTCAGCACATTATGATGATAAGCGTCATAATCAACCTCTGCCATACAAGAATGCTCCACCCTAGGGCGGGCATCACATTCACTGACATCTTTAAATTTTTGGACTTCATTATCTACCAACATGGGTGTCTTATCATCATTAATGGTTAATTCGGTTACTTCTATTTCATCGCTCTCATCATTTGATAATTTATTTTTAAACTCTTCACCTTCCCTTGACATGGTTATTTCATCATTTTGCTTACCTTCATTGGCCATCATTTTATTTAGTGCAACTCTCTTACTTCGCCTCT
Source organism: Pictodentalium vernedei (assembly GCA_031216915.1). Lineage (NCBI taxonomy): Eukaryota > Metazoa > Mollusca > Scaphopoda > Dentaliida > Dentaliidae > Pictodentalium > Pictodentalium vernedei. Next base: position 476,122,004 of record CM062295.1, read on the forward strand.
CCATAACCCAAACACATTTAGTTTTCAACTGTCTATTTTTCTTACAATAATAACGAATGTTGGCGTTACTGTAGGAATAACTATTCTGAAAAAAATAATCCTGAGTCCCACATCACAACTAACAAACACAATGTCAGCACACTCCTCACATACACATGAGCTCGTATCACTAGATTCAACTAATTGTAGCGGAATCCCACTTCTGACACCAAATATATGTAACGGTAAACTGGTGGCCCAGACCTAGCACTGAATAACAGTTTATGCTTGTCATTCAAGGCCATGACTGTTCCACAGATCTACCGGTACGAGATGACAAAGTAAAAAAGTAAAATTTTTGTGCATGAAAATGGGGTTTTAGGAAAAATAATACCAAGATTCCTTGCAAATACAAAGAATGGGTGAAAAGCAAGTTGGCAGATACCTGAACAGATGAAGGGAGATAACTCTAGCAATTTCTGCAAGGGGGAGGAGAAATACGAAAGGTAATGGATTCCACCCATGGATGTGCTCAATAACACTCTGGACAAACTACACTAGGCTTGAATCCAGCAAAAGAAGAGAAAGGATGGAAGATTGCTAAAATCACTTATAATAATGATGTAACTTAAAATATAGGTGGGGCAGAGAAGAGTAATTTTTGTATAAATACAACCAAAAGGCATCAGGATGACTATCAACCCCAGAATAGATTACATGTGCACTTTGTATGTTATGCTGGCATTGAGTGTAAGACTGATTATAATTGGGCCTTCTTTTGCTTTCAACAATACCTAACAGATCACCGGGAATTGTCAGGACACCGACACCAGTAGACAATGTGTACAATTAATTTAATAAAAAAATGAAAGTAAGTTTAATAATTTATTTAAGTTCTACTAAATGCTTAATTTTATTTACACTCTAAACAAACCTAGGCCATTCATTCACACAATCACACGGACAGATACGGTACGACAACATGAACATTACTTAACATTAACAGGATTAACAAGTGAACACGTAGATGAGGTGCAGATGAAATGCACACAAAGTGATATTGATAGATGATGATTAATAGTTATTATCCCAAGGATGAGCCAATTATAGAAGTCTCATCATCAAGACAATGTCTACCAATCCCTGCAGTCCCTGACTACGAAACTGGTGTAATCCCGGATTACACCAATTTACTGCCCAAGGCAGGCAAATGCATTATCTGCTCATAGTGTTCATATTCTAAACTATGGCAGATATGCTTGATAATGACAATAAAATACTTTACCAGATACAACTGAAGCAGAAACACTTCAGATTATCTGTCTGTATACTCCCTTTTGAGTATACAACCTAAACAATTGTGTTAAGTAAATATTTTAACACAGACACAACCTTTAACTACCATCACTCTATGCAGTGCTGGAAAGAGCCCCTTTTCCAACTCCCTCCAGAACTGCACATGATGACTAAGGGATGTGTCCAATTTGACATAAGTTTACTTATTAATGTGGCGGTATTTATCCCAATGGATTCCCAACTATAGCATGAATCCATTGAATAATTGTTGGACAAACAAGTGGGCAGGGTTACTCTGATGATGGGTCACATAACGGCAAATGTAATTTACACGGATGGCAAAACACTGTATTTATTTTACAGCGTGTTTTAAAATACTTGCAAGTGGAGCTTGAGGTGTTGCATGCAGTCGGAAAGAGCCATACAATAAGATCCTTCCAACAACAAACAACACACCAAACTAGGGTGAAATGAATACCCATTTGGGCACTTGTCTTCCAAAAGGTATGGACTAATGGGAGCTTGTGGAGTTGTGTGGCGCCGGAAAGAGTCACAGCATGAGATCTTGCCAATACCACACAACAGATCAAACTGTGGTGGGTGGACCCACAATATTGGTATATGTTTTACAAACTTATTGGCAGAGTGGAGCTTGAGGTGTTGTGTGCGGTTGGGAAGAGCCATAGTATGAGATCTTTCCAACGCCACTCAACACATCAAGCTGGGCTGGAATATAACAAAATCTGATTTTTACGATGGGGAAAACTTCCAAATTTCGAATAGTAATCCCAGGTTCACTCTCATGAAGGACAAAGTACGGTACTCAGGAATGACAAACAGAAATAGAGAAAATCTAATTACAGACTAGGTCTCCCGAGCCCAAATTGAATCACCGTTGTTTTTATATGAAAGGAAATTTTATGCACATTCATACAAGGGGTATATTAATTTAAAGCCACATTTGGCTCTGAGACATATGAAGCCATTGTTACTTGAGTAACTATCTATATCAAACCGATGGTGATATCACCTAAACATCAAAACTAAATGTTTTGATATACAAGACATTCTGGCCCCTTCAGGCTCTGATGTCGTATGACTTTTTTATACATTCTGGCCTCTTCAGGCTCCGATGTACCCATAGGAAACATTCTGGCCTCTTCAGACTCTGATGTTGAAAGATATCCGACACATTCTGGCCCCTTCAGGGTCTGATGTACCCATAGGAAACATTCTGGTCTCTTCAGACTCTGATGTTGAAAGATATCCGACACATTCACGCTCTGATGTACCCATACGAAACATTCTGGTCTCTTCAGACTCTGATGTTGAATGATATCCGACACATTCTGCCCCCTTCAGGCTCTGATGTTACTCAGATATGCATAATTTATTCAAACCTTTCACATTTGTGAAGTGAGACTAAAAAGGTCTATTTATAGGCACCCGTGCTTTGGAAGAATATTGAGCAGAGTGAAATGGGTGCTTTCCAAGAAATATGGTCAGGCTAAAACAAAGGGCCTATATGGACAATTTTACGTAACTTGTAAAAGTGAGTCTATGTCCTTCTAAAGACAATTACTAAATTACCTTAACAATAGGGATAGTATACCCACATTGATTAATCATGGTGGACCCAGCAGGAAAGAGCCATATATGCAAGCTCTTTCCTACAGTCTTCACCATGGTTAATACTTGAAGGTATTAACTTAAGCAAAGGAAACGGTATTAAACATTATGGGCAAGGGTCATAATTAACTGCAGACAACCCATCAAGGGGTTAATGGAAAATTACGCATAACTAAATATATGGCAAGTAATAGACTAATTTTCTACAAAATATAAATTATTAACCAAAAAGGTGTATAACCTACAAAATCCGTGACACTGTAACTCTCTGGAATGAGCTGTGTTGGGATCATTCCAGACAGTTCAGTGTGACAAATCGAGTGATGTTATGTGCTTTATAGAATTTGTGGCTTTTAATAAAAACTATTACACTTTACAAATGATATTACTAAAATATACGTCTGGAAAGGGGAAGAAGGTGGTGAATGTAGAAGGTGGGGGGACAGGTCTATCTGTCCTATCATTTAAGCATGGGGTAAATTTAGAGATGAGCGTAATACCAGCTCACTGTGGACGGAGTACAGCACGGTTGCATTGAGTAAAAACTCTGTCCACTTCAGGCCAGTAGTATGTCTCGTATGTTTAGGGCCTCATTGGCAGGACCTCGGTGCAGGACCTCGGAAGTGACGTCATGTCACGTAACGTAGTGGCGCCATGTTGTGTTGTCATGGTAACCCGCGTGGGCGGCCATGTTGTGACGCCATCTCCATAGTGATACGTGGTGTGAGTGCGCATGCGCAGCGCGTGTTGTTAGGGTGATACGCGTTTCCGTCGTCCATTTTGTATACTGGAGGCCGCCATCTTGGTTTCTATGGTAGCGCGTGATTGCTATGTTACCCATTTTTTCTGCAATAAGACGGGGTATGTTCGGAGGGTGTGTTCGATTGTAGAAGAGTAAATCTAATTACCACAAACAACCCGACAATCCTTCCAAATCACCAAAATCCACCCCAGCTTTTACTATTTCGAATTCTTACAGAATTTTCTGCTTCTATCTATATATACAATAGTTTTCGTCTATCTGGCTATGTTCCTTTGTTCTAGAGTATACTCCAGTAGCGTAGAAGAGCCTCTTACTTGGAACAGTTTACCTTATTATTACTATATTTAGCAATTTCTGGTCTATTCTTGTTAGTTCTGACCCAATTCCAAGTACTCTTGTTGTTTCATTTATATAGATCATTTATAACCAATCAGATTGCTTGCTTTCCCATAATCTGTATGCAGAGTTATCTCCCCTGTGTATAGTAAACGCCTATGTCCAATGGCCACATCCCATGGAATCCCATTTTTTGGGAAACACCCGTGGCTATGGAATCCCGTTTTTGTCGTATGAGGCCATGAGGGCTATGTAAAAGCCCTCAATGAGTCCTCATTTATTGAGGTTATGAGGACCTTGAAAAATCCCTCAATGAGGTATAATTTACTATGACTCTTAGCCTCATTTCAGTATTTAATAGGTATATCCTATGGAATCCCATTTTGGAAAACGCCTGTGACTGTGGAATCCCTTTTTTGTCGTATGAGGCCATGAGGGCTATGTAAAAGCCCTCAATGAGTCCTCATTTATTATCCCTCATACCCTCATTGAAATTTGAGGTTATGAGGACCTTGAAAAATCCCTCAATGAGGTATAATTTACTACGACTCTTAGCCTCATTTCAGTATTTAATAGGTATATCCTATGGAATCCCATTTTGGAAAACGCCTGTGACTGTGGAATCCCTTTTTTGTCGTATGAGGCCATGAGGGCTATGTAAAAGCCCTCAATGAGGCCTCATTTATTATCCCTCATACCCTCATTGAATTTTGAGGTTATGAGGGTCTTGAAAATCCCCTCAATGAGGTATAATTTACTACGACTCTTAGCCTCATCTCGGTATTTGAGGATACCCATGGTCTGGTATTGTATTATTCGAGAATACCTATCGAGGATACCTTTTGGAGAATCCCTTTTTTGTCACATTAGGCTATTAAAAGCCCTCAATGGGTCTAATGTATTCTTACCAACCGCTTCCATCTTGTCGCCAAAGCCCCAAGGCCATTACAGGTCTATGGTCTATCTGTCCTATCATTAGCTTCTACAACAGTCTTGTTCCACTGCGGCCTTGTACCAGTACTACTGGCTTCTGTTATTCTGCCCCATATCTCATCCATTACTTCCTAGCTATACCTTCGCTCAAGCCTTCAAAATGTTAAATCACTGTATACATATAAAGCATTCCGTAATTGAGATTCCTACCCGATTCCGTAAAATATGGATTCCGTGTTTTTACATAAATTATCGAAAAATTCTACCCTCCATTGTGAACTACAGGACGCTCAATCCTATATGATGTGATCCTGGTTGTTGAAAGTGTTGTTAACCCCCAATAACTACTTTAGCTCCTAGATGGTTGTATGTTAAGAGAATGATTCAGTTTTGCCTTAGTACTGGTGTTTTTTACTAACGAAAGTGATGTTTTTCACTGTACCTCTTCTTTATTAGGTCAAAAAAGATGGTTGACCGACGGAAAGGGGGATCATACGTGACCAGGCTTAAAAAGTAATCGGAACACCACTGTGGTGACCTGAATACTTTTGAATGTTGGCAATGGGTCTATCTTTATATTATTTAGGCGGCCCTGAAAAGGGCCTTGGGCAGCAATCTATGATCGCTGCCCAAATTTCGACCCCACAGGGAATTTCTGTGGGTTTTCTCCCAGCCGTCTCTTATACTCTGTATAGGACTGGGTCCTGAAAACCCAGTCCCGCCATCCCCCTCTAATTTCCTTTATTACGGCCTGGTGGTTCATGTGAACCACCAGTTTATAATTTTTTTCTTGTATTTCCACTGGGAGAAACTCCATTGTTTGGAAAAAGGTAGCCCAACGAACGCTTCCAGCGTTATTTTATAAACTCCTGACGGTCGTCTAAGAAAGCCTTTGTTTACTTGCGAGTATCGAAGCAGAAATTTCTTTCGGTTCCAGTTTTTAAGTCAGATTTCCATTGTCAACTTCACTTACACCTCCGCAAGGAAATAATTCAATATGTTCTCCGTGATTTGCTTCTGCAAAGTCTGTCACTAGATTTTGATTAAGGAAGATTTCACTCTGAGAAGGATTTATCACTGACTATATGAGTGCAGTTTTCCATACTAATCAAACTGCTTGCCATAAGCACTGGATATCTTTTGACAAATGATTCTGCAGGCTCGATAATCGCCTCCTTTATTTTTCCATCTTTTCCATCAATAAATACATCTATAAGGCATTCAATATATGGTGGGATACTATAATGATCAGCTGCCGTAACTCTGCCTATTCTCCCGGGTGCTCCTACTTGGATGCATGTGATGGGCACCCCTTTTAAAAAAATCTGTCCTTTACTCAGCATTAAGTCGGCAGGCCCATCTGATTGGTTTTGAAGAATATCTACTCCCAGTAGTGCATCATCTTCTATCTCGGCCACTTTTGCTTCTTCCTTCAGTGTAAGTGTTCCAAGTTGAATGTGGAACACCCCTTCCCCATATTCCTTTAGTGGTCTTCCATTAGCTCCTGCCAGCGTGGCTGAGCACTTTAAACAAGGTTTGTCCTCATATGGTATTTTTTTCAAATAACTTCTTGGAAATGATTGTCTTGGTGACTCCAGTATCAGCAGTAAAGATAACATTAATACCCTCCACTGCTCCTTCTATATAAAGTCCATCATATGTTGGCATCTTGGATTTTCCAAAGTCCTTTGTACATGCGGGAAAAGTTTTGTATCTTACAGGGGCCTTTCTGCACCCAACTGACGTCCGGCTGGTGTTGTCAGTCGTTGCCAGTTTAAATGCTTGGCTGCTTCATAGGTATTTTGCTTCCCGAAACCATTTTTGTTATTAAAGGACCTGTACGATGTTTTCCTCATTTCAGCTTCTGTTCTGATAAGTGGTCTGACGACATCTTTAGTGTCAATTCTGGCGGCAGTATTGAACTTTAGCGGACACTCTCTAGCCCAATGCCCATAGCCTTGGCAATGATAACAACACTTCTTACTTTGATCATTAATTTCCTCTGTGATCTTACATTCTTTCTGCCTGGCCTTTACTTCAATCTCTCTTTCCAACTGGCTTATATGCTCCAGCAGTTCTTTCATCAAGTCAGGACTCACTTCCCCTTTGCTCATCTTTGATGTATCTTCAGCTTTACTTGCTATTTCATTCTTGGAGTTTGCATTGGACACTTTTACGTCTTTCATTTCTGGAGCCCTAAAAGCTCTTATTGTCCATATTATTTCCTTCAATAATCTGCCTAACTGGCTGTTTGCTCTTTCTCTCATAGTAAGAAATTGACAACACAACTTACACCCTCATCTGTATTACTGGGCTCTTTTACAAATTCGACTTGGAAGCGAGCTCTGTCATCTGTAAGACCATCCAAGAAGCGTCTTAAGAGGTCCTCATCTCTCGTCTCGCCATCTCTATTGGGGTGTGCCCTGGTATACAACGTCTTCAACTCGGCAGCATATTCCTCTACACTCTCATTTGCCTGTTGATTCCTCCTACTAAATTGTGCTACAAACGTCTTTGTAGTTTCCACGACTCGGTATCGGCTCTCCAGCTCAGATACCAGAAGTTTATAATCTCTGATAACCCTCTGAGGGAGCTGACCAAACACAAAGTCACCAGCGGAACCCTGTAATCTTGAGAGGAGTTTGTCTAATTTTGTACTGTCGGAGCAATTTTTTCTATTCGCTACCGCATTAAATTGGTTAAACCACACCTTCCACTGCTCTCTACCCATGAAGGTGGGAAGTTTTGTGCCCATTTGTGCACTAGGTCCAGATTTGACTGGAGTAGCAACAAACGAATCAAAGCTAACTTCACTTTGCATTTCTACTTCACTGTCTTCTACAGTTATATCATTATAACTGCTTTTACACCTTCTGTTACACTCCTGTCTATTAGTTTTATTGTCTACATTTTTGGTAGGGACGACATTTCTACTCAAATCAGTAAAGAGGCCTCGAATCATACTCTGCATGCTTTCTGCTAAGCTATTAGACACCTCTTTCATAGCATCTTTCACAGCATCGTTTATCAGTGAGGGGACATCATTTTTTGATCTATTATTAACTCTCAGCACATTATGATGATAAGCATCATAATCAACCTCTGCCATACAAGAATGCTCCACCCTAGGGCGGGCATCACAGTCACTGACATCTTTAAATTTTTGGACTTCATTATCTACCAACATGGGTGTCTTATCATCATTAATGGTTAATTCGGTTACTTCTATTTCATCGCTCTCATCATTTGATAATTTATTTTTAAACTCTTCACCTTCCCTTGACATGGTTATTTCATCATTTTGCTTACCTTCATTGGCCATCATTTTATTTAGTGCAACTCTCTTACTTCGCCTCTCCATAACCCAAACACATTTAGTTTTCAACTGTCTATTTTTCTTACAATAATAACGAATGTTGGCGTTACTGTAGGAATAACTATTCTGAAAAAAATAATCCTGAGTCCCACATCACAACTAACAAACACAATGTCAGCACACTCCTCACATACACATGAGCTCGTATCACTAGATTCAACTAATTGTAGCGGAATCCCACTTCTGACACCAAATATATGTAACGGTAAACTGGTGGCCCAGACCTAGCACTGAATAACAGTTTATGCTTGTCATTCAAGGCCATGACTGTTCCACAGATCTACCGGTACGAGATGACAAAGTAAAAAAGTAAAATTTTTGTGCATGAAAATGGGGTTTTAGGAAAAATAATACCAAGATTCCTTGCAAATACAAAGAATGGGTGAAAAGCAAGTTGGCAGATACCTGAACAGATGAAGGGAGATAACTCTAGCAATTTCTGCAAGGGGGAGGAGAAATACGAAAGGTAATGGATTCCACCCATGGATGTGCTCAATAACACTCTGGACAAACTACACTAGGCTTGAATCCAGCAAAAGAAGAGAAAGGATGGAAGATTGCTAAAATCACTTATAATAATGATGTAACTTAAAATATAGGTGGGGCAGAGAAGAGTAATTTTTGTATAAATACAACCAAAAGGCATCAGGATGACTATCAACCCCAGAATAGATTACATGTGCACTTTGTATGTTATGCTGGCATTGAGTGTAAGACTGATTATAATTGGGCCTTCTTTTGCTTTCAACAATACCTAACAGATCACCGGGAATTGTCAGGACACCGACACCAGTAGACAATGTGTACAATTAATTTAATAAAAAAATGAAAGTAAGTTTAATAATTTATTTAAGTTCTACTAAATGCTTAATTTTATTTACACTCTAAACAAACCTAGGCCATTCATTCACACAATCACACGGACAGATACGGTACGACAACATGAACATTACTTAACATTAACAGGATTAACAAGTGAACACGTAGATGAGGTGCAGATGAAATGCACACAAAGTGATATTGATAGATGATGATTAATAGTTATTATCCCAAGGATGAGCCAATTATAGAAGTCTCATCATCAAGACAATGTCTACCAATCCCTGCAGTCCCTGACTACGAAACTGGTGTAATCCCGGATTACACCAATTTACTGCCCAAGGCAGGCAAATGCATTATCTGCTCATAGTGTTCATATTCTAAACTATGGCAGATATGCTTGATAATGACAATAAAATACTTTACCAGATACAACTGAAGCAGAAACACTTCAGATTATCTGTCTGTATACTCCCTTTTGAGTATACAACCTAAACAATTGTGTTAAGTAAATATTTTAACACAGACACAACCTTTAACTACCATCACTCTATGCAGTGCTGGAAAGAGCCCCTTTTCCAACTCCCTCCAGAACTGCACATGATGACTAAGGGATGTGTCCAATTTGACATAAGTTTACTTATTAATGTGGCGGTATTTATCCCAATGGATTCCCAACTATAGCATGAATCCATTGAATAATTGTTGGACAAACAAGTGGGCAGGGTTACTCTGATGATGGGTCACATAACGGCAAATGTAATTTACACGGATGGCAAAACACTGTATTTATTTTACAGCGTGTTTTAAAATACTTGCAAGTGGAGCTTGAGGTGTTGCATGCAGTCGGAAAGAGCCATACAATAAGATCCTTCCAACAACAAACAACACACCAAACTAGGGTGAAATGAATACCCATTTGGGCACTTGTCTTCCAAAAGGTATGGACTAATGGGAGCTTGTGGAGTTGTGTGGCGCCGGAAAGAGTCACAGCATGAGATCTTGCCAATACCACACAACAGATCAAACTGTGGTGGGTGGACCCACAATATTGGTATATGTTTTACAAACTTATTGGCAGAGTGGAGCTTGAGGTGTTGTGTGCGGTTGGGAAGAGCCATAGTATGAGATCTTTCCAACGCCACTCAACACATCAAGCTGGGCTGGAATATAACAAAATCTGATTTTTACGATGGGGAAAACTTCCAAATTTCGAATAGTAATCCCAGGTTCACTCTCATGAAGGACAAAGTACGGTACTCAGGAATGACAAACAGAAATAGAGAAAATCTAATTACAGACTAGGTCTCCCGAGCCCAAATTGAATCACCGTTGTTTTTATATGAAAGGAAATTTTATGCACATTCATACAAGGGGTATATTAATTTAAAGCCACATTTGGCTCTGAGACATATGAAGCCATTGTTACTTAAGTAACTATCTATATCAAACCGATGGTGATATCACCTAAACATCAAAACTAAATGTTTTGATATACAAGACATTCTGGCCCCTTCAGGCTCTGATGTCGTATGACTTTTTTATACATTCTGGCCTCTTCAGGCTCCGATGTACCCACAGGAAACATTCTGGCCTCTTCAGACTCTGATGTTGAAAGATATCCGACACATTCTGGCCCCTTCAGGGTCTGATGTACCCATAGGAAACATTCTGGTCTCTTCAGACTCTGATGTTGAAAGATATCCGACACATTCACGCTCTGATGTACCCATACGAAACATTCTGGTCTCTTCAGACTCTGATGTTGAATGATATCCGACACATTCTGCCCCCTTCAGGCTCTGATGTTACTCAGATATGCATAATTTATTCAAACCTTTCACATTTGTGAAGTGAGACTAAAAAGGTCTATTTATAGGCACCCGTGCTTTGGAAGAATATTGAGCAGAGTGAAATGGGTGCTTTCCAAGAAATATGGTCAGGCTAAAACAAAGGGCCTATATGGACAATTTTACGTAACTTGTAAAAGTGAGTCTATGTCCTTCTAAAGACAATTACTAAATTACCTTAACAATAGGGATAGTATACCCACATTGATTAATCATGGTGGACCCAGCAGGAAAGAGCCATATATGCAAGCTCTTTCCTACAGTCTTCACCATGGTTAATACTTGAAGGTATTAACTTAAGCAAAGGAAACGGTATTAAACATTATGGGCAAGGGTCATAATTAACTACAGACAACCCATCAAGGGGTTAATGGAAAATTACGCATAACTAAATATATGGCAAGTAATAGACTAATTTTCTACAAAATATAAATTATTAACCAAAAAGGTGTATAACCTACAAAATCCGTGACACTGTAACTCTCTGGAATGAGCTGTGTTGGGATCATTCCAGACAGTTCAGTGTGACAAATCGAGTGATGTTATGTGCTTTATAGAATTTGTGGCTTTTAATAAAAACTATTACACTTTACAAATGATATTACTAAAATATACGTCTGGAAAGGGGAAGAAGGTGGTGAATGTAGAAGGTGGGGGGACAGGTCTATCTGTCCTATCATTTAAGCATGGGGTAAATTTAGAGATGAGCGTAATACCAGCTCACTGTGGACGGAGTACAGCACGGTTGCATTGAGTAAAAACTCTGTCCACTTCAGGCCAGTAGTATGTCTCGTATGTTTAGGGCCTCATTGGCAGGACCTCGGTGCAGGACCTCGGAAGTGACGTCATGTCACGTAACGTAGTGGCGCCATGTTGTGTTGTCATGGTAACCCGCGTGGGCGGCCATGTTGTGACGCCATCTCCATAGTGATACGTGGTGTGAGTGCGCATGCGCAGCGCGTGTTGTTAGGGTGATACGCGTTTCCGTCGTCCATTTTGTATACTGGAGGCCGCCATCTTGGTTTCTATGGTAGCACGTGATTGCTATGTTACCCATTTTTTCTGCAATAAGACGGGGTATGTTCGGAGGGTGTGTTCGATTGTAGAAGAGTAAATCTAATTACCACAAACAACCCGACAATCCTTCCAAATCACCAAAATCCACCCCAGCTTTTACTATTTCGAATTCTTACAGAATTTTCTGCTTCTATCTATATATACAATAGTTTTCGTCTATCTGGCTATGTTCCTTTGTTCTAGAGTATACTCCAGTAGCGTAGAAGAGCCTCTTACTTGGAACAGTTTACCTTATTATTACTATATTTAGCAATTTCTGGTCTATTCTTGTTAGTTCTGACCCAATTCCAAGTACTCTTGTTGTTTCATTTATATAGATCATTTATAACCAATCAGATTGCTTGCTTTCCCATAATCTGTATGCAGAGTTATCTCCCCTGTGTATAGTAAACGCCTATGTCCAATGGCCACATCCCATGGAATCCCATTTTTTGGGAAACACCCGTGGCTATGGAATCCCTTTTTTGTCGTATGAGGCCATGAGGGCTATGTAAAAGCCCTCAATGAGTCCTCATTTATTGAGGTTATGAGGACCTTGAAAAATCCCTCAATGAGGTATAATTTACTATGACTCTTAGCCTCATTTCAGTATTTAATAGGTATATCCTATGGAATCCCATTTTGGAAAACGCCTGTGACTGTGGAATCCCTTTTTTGTCGTATGAGGCCATGAGGGCTATGTAAAAGCCCTCAATGAGTCCTCATTTATTATCCCTCATACCCTCATTGAAATTTGAGGTTATGAGGACCTTGAAAAATCCCTCAATGAGGTATAATTTACTACGACTCTTAGCCTCATTTCAGTATTTAATAGGTATATCCTATGGAATCCCATTTTGGAAAACGCCTGTGACTGTGGAATCCCTTTTTTGTCGTATGAGGCCATGAGGGCTATGTAAAAGCCCTCAATGAGGCCTCATTTATTATCCCTCATACCCTCATTGAATTTTGAGGTTATGAGGGTCTTGAAAATCCCCTCAATGAGGTATAATTTACTACGACTCTTAGCCTCATCTCGGTATTTGAGGATACCCATGGTCTGGTATTGTATTATTCGAGAATACCTATCGAGGATACCTTTTGGAGAATCCCTTTTTTGTCACATTAGGCTATTAAAAGCCCTCAATGGGTCTAATGTATTCTTACCAACCGCTTCCATCTTGTCGCCAAAGCCCCAAGGCCATTACAGGTCTATGGTCTATCTGTCCTATCATTAGCTTCTACAACAGTCTTGTTCCACTGCGGCCTTGTACCAGTACTACTGGCTTCTGTTATTCTGCCCCATATCTCATCCATTACTTCCTAGCTATACCTTCGCTCAAGCCTTCAAAATGTTAAATCACTGTATACATATAAAGCATTCCGTAATTGAGATTCCTACCCGATTCCGTAAAATATGGATTCCGTGTTTTTACATAAATTATCGAAAAATTCTACCCTCCATTGTGAACTACAGGACGCTCAATCCTATATGATGTGATCCTGGTTGTTGAAAGTGTTGTTAACCCCCAATAACTACTTTAGCTCCTAGATGGTTGTATGTTAAGAGAATGATTCAGTTTTGCCTTAGTACTGGTGTTTTTTACTAACGAAAGTGATGTTTTTCACTGTACCTCTTCTTTATTAGGTCAAAAAAGATGGTTGACCGACGGAAAGGGGGATCATACGTGACCAGGCTTAAAAAGTAATCGGAACACCACTGTGGTGACCTGAATACTTTTGAATGTTGGCAATGGGTCTATCTTTATATTATTTAGGCGGCCCTGAAAAGGGCCTTGGGCAGCAATCTATGATCGCTGCCCAAATTTCGACCCCACAGGGAATTTCTGTGGGTTTTCTCCCAGCCGTCTCTTATACTCTGTATAGGACTGGGTCCTGAAAACCCAGTCCCGCCATCCCCCTCTAATTTCCTTTATTACGGCCTGGTGGTTCATGCGAACCACCAGTTTATAATTTTTTTCTTGTATTTCCACTGGGAGAAACTCCATTGTTTGGAAAAAGGTAGCCCAACGAACGCTTCCAGCGTTATTTTATAAACTCCTGACGGTCGTCTAAGAAAGCCTTTGTTTACTTGCGAGTATCGAAGCAGAAATTTCTTTCGGTTCCAGTTTTTAAGTCAGATTTCCATTGTCAACTTCACTTACACCTCCGCAAGGAAATAATTCAATATGTTCTCCGTGATTTGCTTCTGCAAAGTCTGTCACTAGATTTTGATTAAGGAAGATTTCACTCTGAGAAGGATTTATCACTGACTATATGAGTGCAGTTTTCCATACTAATCAAACTGCTTGCCATAAGCACTGGATATCTTTTGACAAATGATTCTGCAGGCTCGATAATCGCCTCCTTTATTTTTCCATCTTTTCCATCAATAAATACATCTATAAGGCATTCAATATATGGTGGGATACTATAATGATCAGCTGCCGTAACTCTGCCTATTCTCCCGGGTGCTCCTACTTGGATGCATGTGATGGGCACCCCTTTTAAAAAAATCTGTCCTTTACTCAGCATTAAGTCGGCAGGCCCATCTGATTGGTTTTGAAGAATATCTACTCCCAGTAGTGCATCATCTTCTATCTCGGCCACTTTTGCTTCTTCCTTCAGTGTAAGTGTTCCAAGTTGAATGTGGAACACCCCTTCCCCATATTCCTTTAGTGGTCTTCCATTAGCTCCTGCCAGCGTGGCTGAGCACTTTAAACAAGGTTTGTCCTCATATGGTATTTTTTTCAAATAACTTCTTGGAAATGATTGTCTTGGTGACTCCAGTATCAGCAGTAAAGATAACATTAATACCCTCCACTGCTCCTTCTATATAAAGTCCATCATATGTTGGCATCTTGGATTTTCCAAAGTCCTTTGTACATGCGGGAAAAGTTTTGTATCTTACAGGGGCCTTTCTGCACCCAACTGACGTCCGGCTGGTGTTGTCAGTCGTTGCCAGTTTAAATGCTTGGCTGCTTCATAGGTATTTTGCTTCCCGAAACCATTTTTGTTATTAAAGGACCTGTACGATGTTTTCCTCATTTCAGCTTCTGTTCTGATAAGTGGTCTGACGACATCTTTAGTGTCAATTCTGGCGGCAGTATTGAACTTTAGCGGACACTCTCTAGCCCAATGCCCATAGCCTTGGCAATGATAACAACACTTCTTACTTTGATCATTAATTTCCTCTGTGATCTTACATTCTTTCTGCCTGGCCTTTACTTCAATCTCTCTTTCCAACTGGCTTATATGCTCCAGCAGTTCTTTCATCAAGTCAGGACTCACTTCCCCTTTGCTCATCTTTGATGTATCTTCAGCTTTACTTGCTATTTCATTCTTGGAGTTTGCATTGGACACTTTTACGTCTTTCATTTCTGGAGCCCTAAAAGCTCTTATTGTCCATATTATTTCCTTCAATAATCTGCCTAACTGGCTGTTTGCTCTTTCTCTCATAGTAAGAAATTGACAACACAACTTACACCCTCATCTGTATTACTGGGCTCTTTTACAAATTCGACTTGGAAGCGAGCTCTGTCATCTGTAAGACCATCCAAGAAGCGTCTTAAGAGGTCCTCATCTCTCGTCTCGCCATCTCTATTGGGGTGTGCCCTGGTATACAACGTCTTCAACTCGGCAGCATATTCCTCTACACTCTCATTTGCCTGTTGATTCCTCCTACTAAATTGTGCTACAAACGTCTTTGTAGTTTCCACGACTCGGTATCGGCTCTCCAGCTCAGATACCAGAAGTTTATAATCTCTGATAACCCTCTGAGGGAGCTGACCAAACACAAAGTCACCAGCGGAACCCTGTAATCTTGAGAGGAGTTTGTCTAATTTTGTACTGTCGGAGCAATTTTTTCTATTCGCTACCGCATTAAATTGGTTAAACCACACCTTCCACTGCTCTCTACCCATGAAGGTGGGAAGTTTTGTGCCCATTTGTGCACTAGGTCCAGATTTGACTGGAGTAGCAACAAACGAATCAAAGCTAACTTCACTTTGCATTTCTACTTCACTGTCTTCTACAGTTATATCATTATAACTGCTTTTACACCTTCTGTTACACTCCTGTCTATTAGTTTTATTGTCTACATTTTTGGTAGGGACGACATTTCTACTCAAATCAGTAAAGAGGCCTCGAATCATACTCTGCATGCTTTCTGCTAAGCTATTAGACACCTCTTTCATAGCATCTTTCACAGCATCGTTTATCAGTGAGGGGACATCATTTTTTGATCTATTATTAACTCTCAGCACATTATGATGATAAGCATCATAATCAACCTCTGCCATACAAGAATGCTCCACCCTAGGGCGGGCATCACAGTCACTGACATCTTTAAATTTTTGGACTTCATTATCTACCAACATGGGTGTCTTATCATCATTAATGGTTAATTCGGTTACTTCTATTTCATCTCTCTCATCATTTGATAATTTATTTTTAAACTCTTTACCTTCCCTTGACATGGTTATTTCATCATTTTGCTTACCTTCATTGGCCATCATTTTATTTAGTGCAACTCTCTTACTTCGCCTCTCCATAACCCAAACACATTTAGTTTTCAACTGTCTATTTTTCTTACAATAATAACGAATGTTGGCGTTACTGTAGGAATAACTATTCTGAAAAAAATAATCCTGAGTCCCACATCACAACTAACAAACACAATGTCAGCACACTCCTCACATACACATGAGCTCGTATCACTAGATTCAACTAATTGTAGCGGAATCCCACTTCTGACACCAAATATATGTAACGGTAAACTGGTGGCCCAGACCTAGCACTGAATAACAGTTTATGGTTGTCATTCAAGGCCATGACTGTTCCAGAGATCTACAGGTACGAGATGACAAAGTAAAAAAGTAAAATTTTTGTGCATGAAAATGGGGTTTTAGGAAAAATAATACCAAGATTCCTTGCAAATACAAAGAATGGGTGAAAAGCAAGTTGGCAGATACCTGAACTGATGAAGGGAGATAACTCCAGCAATTTCTGCAAGGGGGAGGAGAAATATGAAAGGTAATGGATTTCCCCCATGGATGTGCTCAATAACACTCTGGACAAACTACACTAGGCTTGAATCCAGCAAAAGAAGAGAAAGGACGAAAGATTGCTAAAGTCACTTATAATAATAATGTAACTTAAAATATAGGTGGTGCAGAGAAGAGTAATTTTTGTATAAATACAACCAAAAGGCATCAGGATGACTATCAACCCCAGAATAGATTACATGTGCACTTTGTATGTTATGCTGGCATTGAGTGTAAGACTGATTATAATTGGGCCTTCTTTTGCTTTCAACAATACCTAACAGATCACCGGGAATTGTCAGGACACCGACACCAGTAGACAATGTGTACAATTAATTTAATAAAAAAATGAAAGTAAGTTTAATAATTTATTTAAGTTCTACTAAATGCTTAATTTTATTTACACTCTAAACAAACCTAGGCCATTCATTCACACAATCACACGGACAGATACGGTACGACAACATGAACATTACTTAACATTAACAGGATTAACAAGTGAACACGTAGATGAGGTGCAGATGAAATGCACACAAAGTGATATTGATAGATGATGATTAATAGTTATTATCCCAAGGATGAGCCAATTATAGAAGTCTCATCATCAAGACAATGTCTACCAATCCCTGCAGTCCCTGACTACGAAACTGGTGTAATCCCGGATTACACCAATTTAATGCCCAAGGCAGGCAAATGCATTATCTGCTCATAGTCTTCATATTCGAAACTATGGCAGATATGCTTGATAATGACAATAAAATACTTTACCAGATACAACTGAAGCAGAAACACTTCAGCTTATCTGTCTGTATACTCCCTTTTGAGTATACAACCTAAACAATTGTGTTAAGTAAATATTTTAACACAGACACAACCTTTAACTACCATCACTCTATGCTGTGCTGGAAAGAGCCCCTTTTCCAACTCCCTCCAGAACTGCACATGATGACTAAGGGGTGTGTCCAATTTGACATAAGTTTACTTATTAATGTGGCGGTATTTATCCCAATGGATTCCTAACTATAGCATGAATCCATTGAATAATTGTCGGACAAACAAGTGGGCAGGGTTAATCTGATGATGGGTCACATAACCGCAAATGTAATTTACACGGATGGCAAAACACTGTATTTATTTTACAGCGTGTTTTTAAATACTTGCAAGTGGAGCTTGAGGTGTTGCATGCAGTCGGAAAAAGCCATACAATGAGATCCTTCCAACAACAAACAACACACCAAACTAGGGTGAAATGAATACCCATTTGGGCACTTGTCTTCCAAAAGGTATGGACTAATGGGAGCTTGTGGAGTTGTATGGCGCCGGAAAGAGTCACAGCATGGGATCTTGCCAATACCACACAACAGATCAAACTGTGGTGGGTGGCCCCACAATATTGGTATATGTTTTACAAACTTATTGGCAGAGTGGAGCTTGAGGTGTTGTGTGTGGTTGGGAAGAGCCATAGTATGAGATCTTTCCAACGCCACTCAACACATCAAGCTGGGCTGGAATATAACAAAATCTGATTTTTACGATGGGGAAAACTTCCAAATTTCGAATAGTAATCCCAGGTTCACTCTCATGAAGGACAAAGTACGGTACTCAGGAATGACAAACAGAAATAGAGAAAATCTAATTACAGACTAGGTCTCCCGAGCCCAAATTGAATCACCGTTGTTTTTATACGAAAGGAAATTTTATGCACATTCATACAAGGGGTATATTAATTTAAAGCCACATTTGGCTCTGAGACATATGAAGCCATTGTTACTTAAGTAACTATCTATATCAAACCGATGGTGATATCACCTAAACATCAAAACTAAATGTTTTGATATACAAGACATTCTGGCCCCTTCAGGCTCTGATGTCGTATGACTTTTTTATACATTCTGGCCTCTTCTGGCTCCGATGTACCCATAGGAAACATTCTGGCCTCTTCAGACTCTGATGTTGCAAGATATCCGACACATTCTGGCCCCTTCAGGCTCTGATGTACCCATAGGAAACATTCTGGTCTCTTCAGACCCTGATGTTGAAAGATATCCGACACATTCACGCTCTGATGTACCCATACGAAACATTCTGGTCTCTTCAGACTCTGATGTTGAATGATATCCGACACATTCTGCCCCCTTCAGGCTCTGGTGTTACTCAGATATGCATAATTTATTCAAACCTTTCACATTTGTGAAGTGAGACTAAAAAGGTCTATTTATAGGCACCCGTGCTTTGGAAAAATATTGAGCAGAGTGAAATGGGTGCTTTCCAAGAAATATGGTCAGGCTAAAACAAAGGGGCTATATGGACAATTTTACGTAACTTGTAAAAGTGAGTCTATGTCCTTCTAAAGACAATTACTAAATTACCTTAACAATAGGGATAGTATACCCACATTGATTAATCATGGTGGACCCAGCAGGAAAGAGCCATATATGCAAGCTCTTTCCTACAGTCTTCACCATGGTTAATACTTGAAGGTATTAACTTAAGCAAAGGAAACGGTATTAAACATTATGGGCAAGGGTCATAATTAACTACAGACAACCCATCAAGGGGTTAATGGAAAATTACGCATAACTAAATATATGGCAAGTAATAGACTATTTTTCTACAAAATATAAATTATTAACCAAAAAGGTGTATAACCTACAAAATCCGTGACACTGTAACTCTCTGGAATGAGCTGTGTTGGGATCATTCCAGACAGTTCAGTGTGACAAATCGAGTGATGTTATGTGCTTTATAGAATTTGTGGCTTTTAATAAAAACTATTACACTTTACAACTGATATTACTAAAATATACGTCTGGAAAGGGGAAGAAGGTGGTGAATGTAGAAGGTGGGGGGGGGGGGGGGGGGTTGTTAAGCATGGGGTAAATTTAGAGATGAGCGTAATACCAGCTCACTGTGGACGGAGTACAGCACGGTTGCATTGAGTAAAAACTCTGTCCACTTCAGGCCAGTAGTATGTCTCGTATGTTTGGGGCCTCATTGGCAGGACCTCGGTGCAGGACCTCGGAAGTGACGTCATGTCACGTAACGTAGTGGCGCCATGTTGTGTTGTCATGGTAACCCGCGTGGGCGGCCATGTTGTGACGCCATCTCCATAGTGATACGTGGTGTGAGTGCGCATGCGCAGCGCGTGTTGTTAGGGTGATACGCGTTTCCGTCGTCCATTTTGTATACTGGAGGCCGCCATCTTGGTTTCTATGGTAGCACGTGATTGCTATGTTACCCATTTTTTCTGCAATAAGACGGGGTATGTTCGGAGGGTGTGTTCGATTGTAGAAGAGTAAATCTAATTACCACAAACAACCCGACAATCCTTCCAAATCACCAAAATCCACCCCAGCTTTTACTATTTCGAATTCTTACAGAATTCTCTGCTTCTATCTATATATACAATAGTTTTCGTCTATCTGGCTATGTTCCTTTGTTCTAGAGTATACTCCAGTAGCGTAGAAGAGCCTATTACTTGGAACAGTTTACCTTATTATTACTATATTTAGCAATTTCTGGTCTATACTTGTTAGTTCTGACCCAATTCCAAGTACTCTTGTTGTTTCATTTATATAGATCATTTATAACCAATCAGATTGCTTGCTTTCCCATAATCTGTATGCAGAGTTATCTCCCCTGTGTATAGTAAACGCCTATGTCCAATGGCCACATCCCATGGAATCCCATTTTTTGGGAAACACCCGTGGCTATGGAATCCCTTTTTTGTCGTATGAGGCCATGAGGGCTATGTAAAAGCCCTCAATGAGCCCTCATTTATTATCCCTCATACCCTCATTGAAATTTGAGGTTATGAGGACCTTGAAAAATCCCTCAATGAGGTATAATTTACTACGACTCTTAGCCTCATTTCAGTATTTAATAGGTATATCCTATGGAATCCCATTTTGGAAAACGCCTGTGACTGTGGAATCCCTTTTTTGTCGTATGAGGCCATGAGGGCTATGTAAAAGCCCTCAATGAGGCCACATTTATTATCCCTCATACCCTCATTGAAATTTGAGGTTATGAGGACCTTGAAAAATCCCTCAATGAGGTATAATTTACTACGACTCTTAGCCTCATTTCAGTATTTAATAGGTATATCCTATGGAATCCCATTTTGGAAAACGCCTGTGACTGTGGAATCCCTTTTTTGTCGTATGAGGCCATGATGGCTATGTAAAAGCCCTCAATGAGGCCTCATTTATTATCCCTCATACCCTCATTGAATTTTGAGGTTATGAGGGTCTTGAAAAACCCCTCAATGAGGTATAATTTACTACGACTCTTAGCCTCATCTCGGTATTTGAGGATACCCATGGTCTGGTATTGTATTATTCGAGGATACCTATCGAGGATACCTTTTGGAGAATCCCTTTTTTGTCGCATTAGGCTATTAAAAGCCCTCAATGGGTCTAATGTAGTCTTACCAACCGCTTCCATCTTGTCGCCAAAGCCCCAAGGCCATTACAGGTCTATGGTCTATCTGTCCTATCATTAGCTTCTACAACAGTCTTGTTCCACTGCGGCCTTGTACCAGTACTACTGGCTTCTGTTATTCTGCCCCATATCTCATCCATTACTTCCTAGCTATACCTTCGCTCAAGCCTTCAAAATGTTAAATCACTGTATACATATAAAGCATTCCGTAATTGAGATTCCTACCCGATTCTGTAAAATATGGATTCCGTGTTTTTACATAAATTATCGAAAAATTCTACCCTCTGTTGTGAACTACAGGACGCTCAATCCTATACGATGTGATCCTGGTTGTTGAAAGTGTGGTTAACCCCCAATAACTACTTTAGCTCCTAGATGGTTGTATGTTAAGAGAATGATTCAGTTTTGCCTTAGTACTGGTGTTTTTTACTAACGAAAGTGATGTTTTTCACAGTACCTCTTCTTTCTTAGGTCAAAAAAGATGGGTGACCGACGGAAAGGGGGATCATACGTGACCAGGCTTAAAAAGTAATCGGAACACCACTGTGGTGACCTGAATACTTTTGAATGTTGACAATGGGTCTATCTTTATATTATTTAGGCGGCCCTGAAAAGGGCCTTGGGCAGCAATCTATGATCGCTGCCCAAATTTCGACCCCACAGGGAATTTCTGTGGGTTTTCTCCCAGCCGTCTCTTATACTCTGTATAGGACTGGGTCCTGAAAACCCAGTCCCGCCATCCCCCTCTAATTTCCTTTATTACGGCCTGGTGGTTCATGCGAACCACCAGTTTATAAATTTTTTCTTGTATTTCCACTGGGAGAAACTCCATTGTTTGGAAAAAGGTAGCCCAACGAACGCTTCCAGCGTTATTTTATAAACTCCTGACGGTCGACTAAGAAAGCCTTTGTTTACTTGCGAGTATCGAAGCAGAAATTTCTTTCGGTTCCAGTTTTTAAGTCAGATTTCCATTGTCAACTTCACTTACACCTCCGCAAGGAAATAATTCAATATGTTCTCCGTGATTTGCTTCTGCAAAGTCTGTCACTAGATTTTGATTAAGGAAGATTTCACTCTGAGAAGGATTTATCACTGACTATATGAGTGCAGTTTTCCATACTAATCAAACTGCTTGCCATAAGCACTGGATATCTTTCGACAAATGATTCTGCAGGCTCGATAATCGCCTCCTTTATTTTTCCATCTTTTCCATCAATAAATACATCTATAAGGCATTCAATATATGGTGGGATACTATAATGATCAGCTGCCGTAACTCTGCCTATTCTCCCGGGTGCTCCTACTTGGATGCATGTGATGGGCATCCCTTTTAAAAAAATCTGTCCTTTACTCAGCATTAAGTCGGCAGGCCCATCTGATTGGTTTTGAAGAATATCTACTCCCAGTAGTGCATCAACTTCTATCTCAGCCACTTTTGCTTCTTCCTTCAGTGTAAGTGTTCCAAGTTGAATGTGGAACACCCCTTCCCCATATTCCTTTAGTGGTCTTCCATTAGCTCCTGCCAGCGTGGCTGAGCACTTTAAACAAGGTTTGTCCTCATATGGTATTTTTTTCAAATAACTTCTTGGAAATGATTGTCTTGGTGACTCCAGTATCAGCAGTAAAGATAACATTAATACCCTCCACTGCTCCTTCTATATGGCATCTTGGATTTTCCAAAGTCCTTTGTACATGCGGGAAAAGTTTTGTATCTTACAGGGGCCTTTCTGCACCCAACTGACGTCCAGCTGGTGTTGTCAGTCGTTGCCAGTTTAAATGCTTGGCTGCTTCATAGGTATTTTGCTTCCCGAAACCATGCCCATAGCCTTATTTTGCTTCCCGAAACCATGCCCATAGCCTTAGCTCTTTCTCTCAAAGTAAGAAATTGACAACACAACTTACACCCTCATCTGTATTACTGGGCTTTTTTACAAATTCGACTTGGAAGCGAGCTCTGTCATCTGTAAGACCATCCAAGAAGCGTCTTAAGAGGTCCTCATCTCTCGTCTCGCCATCTCTATTGGGGTGTGCCCTGGTATACAACGTCTTTAACTCGGCAGCATATTCCTCTACACTCTCATTTGCCTGTTGATTCCTCCTACTAAATTGTGCTACAAACGTCTTTGTAGTTTCCACGACTCGGTATCGGCTCTCCAGTTCAGATACCAGAAGTTTATAATCTCTGATAACCCTCTGAGGGAGCTGACCAAACACAAAGTCACCAGCGGGACCCTGTAATCTTGGGAGGAGTTTGTCTAATTTTGTACTGTCGGACCAATTTTTTCTATTCGCTACCGCATTAAATTGGTTAAACCACACCTTCCACTGCTCTCTACCCATGAAGGTGGGAAGTTTTGTGCCCATTTGTGCACTAGGTCCAGATTTGACTGGAGTAGCAACAAACGAATCAAAGCTAACTTCACTTTGCATTTCTACTTCACTGTCTTCTACAGTTATATCATTATAACTGCTTTTACACCTTCTGTTACACTCCTGTCTATTAGTTTTACTGTCTACATTTTTGGTAGGGACGACATTTCTACTCAAATCAGTAAAGAGGCCTCGAATCATACTCTGCATGCTTTCTGCTAAGCTATTAGACACCTCTTTCATAGCATCTTTCGCAGCATCGTTTATCAGTGAGGGCACATCATTTTTTGATCTATTATTAACTCTCAGCACATTATGATGATAAGCATCATAATCAACCTCTGCCATACAAGAATGCTCCACCCTAGGGCGGGCATCACATTCACTGACATCTTTAAATTTTTGGACTTCATTATCTACCAACATGGGTGTCTTATCATCATTAATGGTTAATTCGGTTACTTCTATTTCATCGCTCTCATCATTTGATAATTTATTTTTAAACTCTTCACCTTCCCTTGACATGGTTATTTCATCATTTTGCTTACCTTCATTGGCCATCATTTTATTTAGTGCAACTCTCTTACTTCGCCTCTCCATAACCCAAACACATTTAGTTTTCAACTGTCTATTTTTCTTACAATAATAACGAATGTTGGCGTTACTGTAGGAATAACTATTCTGAAAAAAATAATCCTGAGTCCCACATCACAACTAACAAACACAATGTCAGCACACTCCTCACATACACATGAGCTCGTATCACTAGATTCAACTAATTGTAGCGGAATCCCACTTCTGACACCAAATATATGTAACGGTAAACTGGTGGCCCAGACCTAGCACTGAATAACAGTTTATGGTTGTCATTCAAGGCCATGACTGTTCCACAGATCTACCGGTACGAGATGACAAAGTAAAAAAGTAAATTTTTTGTGCATGAAAATGGGGTTTTAGGAAAAATAATACCAAGATTCCTTGCAAATACAAAGAATGGGTGAAAAGCAAGTTGGCAGATACCTGAACAGATGAAGGGAGATAACTCTAGCAATTTCTGCAAGGGGGAGGAGAAATATGAAAGGTAATGGATTTCCCCCATGGATGTGCTCAATAACACTCTGGACAAACTACACTAGGCTTGAATCCAGCAAAAGAAGAGAAAGGACGAAAGATTGCTAAAATCACTTATAATAATGATGTAACTTAAAATATAGGTGGGGCAGAGAAGAGTAATTTTTGTATAAATACAACCAAAAGGCATCAGGATGACTATCAACCCCAGAATAGATTACATGTGCACTTTGTATGTTATGCTGGCATTGAGTGTAAGACTGATTATAATTGGGCCTTCTTTTGCTTTCAACAATACCTAACAGATCACCGGGAATTGTCAGGACACCGACACCAGTAGACAATGTGTACAATTAATTTAATAAAAAAATGAAAGTAAGTTTAATAATTTATTTAAGTTCTACTAAATGCTTAATTTTATTTACACTCTAGACAAACCTAGGCCATTCATTCACACAATCACACGGACAGATACGGTACGACAACATGAACATTACTTAACATTAACAGGATTAAACATGCAAGTGAACACGTAGATGAGGTGCAGATGAAATGCACACAAAGTGATATTGATAGATGATGATTAATAGTTATTATCCCAAGGATGAGCCAATTATAGAAGTCTCATCATCAAGACAATGTCTACCAATCCCTGCAGTCCCTGACTACGAAACTGGTGTAATCCCGGATTACACCAATTTAATGCCCAAGGCAGGGAAATGCATTATCTGCTCATAGTCTTCATATTCTAAACTATGGCAGATATGCTTGATAATGACAATAAAATACTTTACCAGATACAACTGAAGCAGAAACACTTCAGCTTATCTGTCTGTATACTCCCTTTTGAGTATACAACCTAAACAATTGTGTTAAGTAAATATTTTAACACAGACACAACCTTTAACTACCATCTCTCTATGTAGTGCTGGAAAGAGCCCCTTTTCCAACTCCCTCCAGAACTGCACATGATGACTAAGGGGTGTGTCCAATTTGACATAAGTTTACTTATTAATGTGGCGGTATTTATCCCAATGGATTCCTAACTATAGCATGAATCCATTGAATAATTGTCGGACAAACAAGTGGGCAGGGTTAATCTGATGATGGGTCACATAACGGCAAATGTAATTTACACGGATGGCAAAATACTGTATTTATTTTACAGCGTGTTTTAAAATACTTGCAAGTGGAGCTTGAGGTGTTGCATGCAGTCGGAAAGAGCCATACAATGAGATCCTTCCAACAACAAACAACACACCAAACTAGGGTGAAATGAATACCCATTTGGGCACTTGTCTTCCAAAAGGTATGGACTAATGGGAGCTTGTGGAGTTGTATGGCGCCGGAAAGAGTCACAGCATGAGATCTTGCCAATACCACACAACAGATCAAACTGTGGTGGGTGGACCCACAATATTGGTATATGTTTTACAAACTTATTGGCAGAGTGGAGCTTGAGGTGTTGTGTGCGGTTGGGAAGAGCCATAGTATGAGATCTTTCCAACGCCACTCAACACATCAAGCTGGGCTGGAATATAACAAAATCTGATTTTTACGATGGGGAAAACTTCCAAATTTCGAATAGTAATCCCAGGTTCACTCTCATGAAGGACAAAGTACGGTACTCAGGAATGACAAACAGAAATAGAGAAAATCTAATTACAGACTAGGTCTCCCGAGCCCAAATTGAATCACCGTTGTTTTTATACGAAAGGAAATTTTATGCACATTCATACAAGGGGTATATTAATTTAAAGCCACATTTGGCTCTGAGACATATGAAGCCATTGTTACTTAAGTAACTATCTATATCAAACCGATGGTGATATCACCTAAACATCAAAACTAAATGTTTTGATATACAAGACATTCTGGCCCCTTCAGGCTCTGATGTCGTATGACTTTTTTATACATTCTGGCCTCTTCAGGCTCCGATGTACCCATAGGAAACATTCTGGCCTCTTCAGACTCTGATGTTGAAAGATATCCGACACATTCTGGCCCCTTCAGGGTCTGATGTACCCATAGGAAACATTCTGTTCTCTTCAGACTCTGATGTTGAAAGATATCCGACACATTCACGCTCTGATGTACCCATACGAAACATTCTGGTCTCTTCAGACTCTGATGTTGAATGATATCCGACACATTCTGCCCCCTTCAGGCTCTGATGTTACTCAGATATGCATAATTTATTCAAACCTTTCACATTTGTGAAGTGAGACTAAAAAGGTCTATTTATAGGCACCCTTGCTTTGGAAGAATATTGAGCAGAGTGAAATGGGTGCTTTCCAAGAAATATGGTCAGGCTAAAACAAAGGGGCTATATGGACAATTTTACGTAACTTGTAAAAGTGAGTCTATGTCCTTCTAAAGACAATTACTAAATTACCTTAACAATAGGGATAGTATACCCACATTGATTAATCATGGTGGACCCAGCAGGAAAGAGCCATATATGCAAGCTCTTTCCTACAGTCTTCACCATGGTTAATACTTGAAGGTATTAACTTAAGCAAAGGAAACGGTATTAAACATTATGGGCAAGGGTCATAATTAACTACAGACAACCTATCAAGGGGTTAATGGCAAATTATGCATAACTAAATATATGGCAAGTAATAGACTATTTTTCTACAAAATATAGATTATTAACCAAAAAGGTGTATAACCTACAAAATCCGTGACACTGTAACTCTCTGGAATGAGCTGTGTTGGGATCATTCCAGACAGTTCAGTGTGACAAATCAAGTGATGTTATGTGCTTTATAGAATTTGTGGCTTTTAATAAAAACTATTACACTTTACAAATGATATTACTAAAATGTACGTCTGGAAAGGGGAAGAAGGTGGTGAATGTAGAAGGTGTGGGGGGGGGGGGGGGGTTGTTAAGCATGGGGTAAATTTAGAGATGAGCGTAATACCAGCTCACTGTGGACGGAGTACAGCACGGTTGCATTGAGTGAAAACTCTGTCCACTTCAGGCCAGTAGTATGTTTGGGGCCTCATTGGCAGGACCTCGGTGCAGGACCTCGGAAGTGACGTCATGTCACGTAACGTAGTGGCGCCATGTTGTGTTGTCATGGTAACCCGCGTGGGCGGCCATGTTGTGACGCCATCTCCATAGTGATACGTGGTGTGAGTGCGCATGCGCAGCGCGTGTTGTTAGGGTGATACGCGTTTCCGTCGTCCATTTTGTATACTGGAGGCCGCCATCTTGGTTTCTATGGTAGCACGTGATTGCTATGTTACCCATTTTTTCTGCAATAAGACGGGGTATGTTCGGAGGGTGTATTCGATTGTAGAAGAGTAAATCTAATTACCACAAACAACCCGACAATCCTTCCAAATCACCAAAATCCACCCCAGCTTTTACTATTTCGAATTATTACAGAATTCTCTGCTTCTATCTATATATACAATAGTTTTCGTCTATCTGGCTATGTTCCTTTGTTCTAGAGTATACTCCAGTAGCGTAGAAGAGCCTATTACTTGGAACAGTTTACCTTATTATTACTATATTTAGCAATTTCTGGTCTATTCTTGTTAGTTCTGACCCAATTCCAAGTACTCTTGTTGTTTCATTTATATAGATCATTTATAACCAATCAGATTGCTTGCTTTCCCATAATCTGTATGCAGAGTTATCTCCCCTGTGTATAGTAAACGCCTATGTCCAATGGCCACATCCCATGGAATCCCATTTTTTGGGAAACACCCGTGGCTATGGAATCCCTTTTTTGTCGTATGAGGCCATGAGGGCTATGTAAAAGCCCTCAATGAGTCCTCATTTATTATCCCTCATACCCTCATTGAAATTTGAGGTTATGAGGACCTTGAAAAATCCCTCAATGAGGTATAATTTACTACGACTCTTAGCCTCATTTCGGTATTTAATAGGTATATCCTATGGAATCCCATTTTGGAAAACGCCTGTGACTGTGGAATCCCTTTTTTGTCGTATGAGGCCATGAGGACTATGTAAAAGCCCTCAATGAGTCCTCATTTATTATCCCTCATACCCTCATTGAAATTTGAGGTTATGAGGACCTTGAAAAATCCCTCAATGAGGTATAATTTACTACGACTCTTAGCCTCATTTCAGTATTTAATAGGTATATCCTATGGAATCCCATTTTGGAAAACGCCTGTGACTGTGGAATCCCTTTTTTGTCGTATGAGACCATGAGGGCTATGTAAAAGCCCTCAATGAGGCCTCATTTATTATCCCTCATACCCTCATTGAATTTTGAGGTTATGAGGGTCTTGAAAAACCCCTCAATGAGGTATAATTTACTACGACTCTTAGCCTCATCTCGGTATTTGAGGATACCCATGGTCTGGTATTGTATTATTCGAGGATACCTATCGAGGATACCTTTTGGAGAATCCCTTTTTTGTCGCATTAGGCTATTAAAAGCCCTCAATGGGTCTAATGTAGTCTTACCAACCGCTTCCATCTTGTCGCCAAAGCCCCAAGGCCATTACAGGTCTATCTGTCGTATCATTAGCTTCTACAACAGTCTTGTTCCACTGCGGCCTTGTACCAGTACTACTGGCTTCTGTTATTCTGCCCCATATCTCATCCATTACTTCCAAGCTATACCTTCGCTCAAGCCTTCAAAATGTTAAATCACAGTATACATATAAAGCATTCCGTAATTGAGATTCCTATCCGATTCCGTAAAATATGGATTCCGTGTTTTTACATAAATTATCGAAAAATTCTACCCTCCATTGTGAACTACAGGACGCTCAATCCTATACGATGTGATCCTGGTTGTTGAACGTGTTGTTAACCCCCAATAACTACTTTAGCTCCTAGATGGTTGTATGTTAAGAGAATGATTCAGTTTTGCCTTAGTACTGGTGTTTTTTACTAACGAAAGTGGTGTTTTTCACAGTACCTCTTCTTTCTTGGGTCAAAAAAGATGGGTGACCGACGGAAAGGGGGATCATACGTGACCAGGCTTAAAAAGTAATCGAAACACCACTGTGGTGACCTGAATACTTTTGAATGTTGGCAATGGGTCTATCTTTATATTATTTAGGCGGCCTTGAAAAGGGCCTTGGGCAGCAATCTATGATCGCTGCCCAAATTTCGACCCCCACAGGGAATTTCTGTGGGTTTTCTCCCAGCCGTCTCTTATACTCTGTATAGGACTGGGTCCTGAAAACCCAGTCCCGCCATCCCCCTCTAATTTCCTTTATTACGGCCTGGTGGTTCATGCGAACCACCAGTTTAAAAATTTTTTCTTGTATTTCCACTGGGAGAAACTCCATTGTTTGGAAAAAGGTAGCCCAACGAACGCTTCCAGCGTTATTTTATAAACTCCTGACGGTCGTCTAAGAAAGCCTTTGTTTACTTGCGAGTATCGAAGCAGAAATTTCTTTCGGTTCCAGACATTCGTGTTTCATCGTTGACACTAAATGTATTGGCGTTTCATTATTTGGTAATGCTTTCTAATAAGTACTATACCAAAATAATCCTTAGACATCGCTTGCATCATGAATATTACTAGGGTGTTACTAACCATATTTCTATGTTAGTTACACGCAATTGTTTTGAACGTAAAATCCATTGGAAATACTAATTGTCCCTTCAACAGCTTTCGGGAATTTCTCGTGTACAACCTGTTATACTTTCTTGTAATGATATGGACGCGCAGTCATAGTAAAAGATTTTAATATACAATATTCACACACAAAGCCAAAAATTATTGTATACGTGAAACATTTGCAACAGAGGGGAAAACAGACAAAACTCTTCAATGTTATAGTTCGTGTCAGACGCTGGCTAGGCTGGGTAGACTAAACAATTGAGAATGTGTGGCGGAACTCATAGTGTCCGGAATCTATCATAATAAACACAAATTCTCAGTTATACAACGAACTATATCATTATGTTGTATTATACACGTTAATACTAATATAGAAAGTTTCTTTAATACCCTCGAGTGTTGATGAAAAAACACGGAATCCATATTTTACGGAATCGGGTAGGAATCTCAATTACGGAATGCTTTATATGTACACAGTGATTTAACATTTTGAAGGCTTGAGCGAAGGTATAGCTAGGAAGTAATGGATGAGATATGGGGCAGAATAACAGAAGCCAGTAGTACTGGTACAAGGCCGCAATGGAACAAGACTGTTGTAGAAGCTAATAATAGGACAGATAGACCATAGACCTGTAATGGCCTTGGGGCTTTGGCGACAAGATGGAAGCGGTTGGTAAGACTACATTAGACCCATTGAGGGCTTTTAATAGCCTAATGCGACAAAAAAGGGATTCTCCAAAAGGTATCCTCGATAGGTATCCTCGAATAATACAATACCAGACCATGGATATCCTCAAATACCGAGATGAGGCTAAGAGTCGTAGTAAATTATACCTCATTGAGGGGTTTTTCAAGACCCTCATAACCTCAAAATTCAATGAGGGTATGAGGGATAATAAATGAGGCCTCATTGAGGGCTTTTACATAGCCCTCATGGCCTCATACGACAAAAAAGGGATTCCACAGTCACAGGCGTTTTCCAAAATGGGATTCCATAGGATATACCTATTAAATACTGAAATGAGGCTAAGAGTCGTAGTAAATTATACCTCATTGAGGGATTTTTCAAGGTCCTCATAACCTCAAATTTCAATGAGGGTATGAGGGATAATAAATGAGGACTCATTGAGGGCTTTTACATAGCCCTCATGGCCTCATACGACAAAAAAGGGATTCCACAGTCACAGGCGTTTTCCAAAATGGGATTCCATAGGACATACCTATTAAATACTGAAATGAGGCTAAGAGTCGTAGTAAATTATACCTCATTGAGGGATTTTTCAAGGTCCTCATAACCTCAAATTTCAATGAGGGATAATAAATGAGGACTCATTGAGGGCTTTTACATAGCCCTCATGGCCTCATACGACAAAAAAGGGATTCCATAGCCACGGGTGTTTCCCAAAAATGGGATTCCATGGGATGTGGCCATTGGACATAGGCGTTTATTATACACAGGGGAGATAACTCTGCATACATATTATGGGAAAGCAAGCAATCTGATTGGTTATAAATGATCTAGATAAATGAAACAACAAGAGTACTTGGAATTGGGTCAGAACTAACAAGAATAGACCAGAAATTGCTAAATATAGTAATAATAAGGTAAACTGTTCCAAGTAATAGGCTCTTCTACGCTACTGGAGTATACTCTAGAACAAAGGAACATAGCCAGATAGAGACGAAAACTAGTGTATATATAGATAGAAGCAGATAATTCTGTAAGAATTCGAAATAGTAATAGTTGGGGTGGATTTTGGTGATTTGGAAGGATTGTCGGGTTGTTTGTGGTAATTAGATTTACTCTTCTACAATCGAATACACCCTCCGAATATACCCCGTCTTATTGCAGAAAAATTGGGTAACATAGCAATCACGTGCTACCATAGAAACCAAGATGGCGGCCTCCAGTATACAAAATGGACGACAGAAACACGTATCACCCTAACAACACGCGCTGCGCATGCGCACTCACACCACGTATCACTATGGAGATGACATCACAACATGGCCGCTCACGCGGGTTACCATAACACAACATGGCGCCACTACGCCACGTGACATGACGTCACTTCCGAGGTCCTGCCAATGAGGCCCCAAACATACGAGACATACTACTCAGGCCCTCGAGTTTCACCAAAGTAATAGCTCATAATCCAAGTGATAAGAATAATACTTTGCTCGATAAACTACCTGGAGATGGGGTGGGGTAGATTCTAGAAAATCTTAGCTATGTGCTTTAGCGTATACAATTTTATCATGGGAAATTATTGGCTCTGTGATATACTACTGGGTAACCAGCTACTTAAAGTTAAAATTT
The DNA here is from genome assembly GCA_031216915.1 of Pictodentalium vernedei. Lineage (NCBI taxonomy): Eukaryota > Metazoa > Mollusca > Scaphopoda > Dentaliida > Dentaliidae > Pictodentalium > Pictodentalium vernedei. Next base: position 476,154,854 of record CM062295.1, read on the forward strand.
GTATGGAGAAATTTGGATGTATATAGGAGGTGGGGTGGGGTGATACCAGGGATGTTTGGGGGTGGGGAGGGAGTGGGGGGGGTCATGATATAATGCCAAAGAGAAATAAAACAGAACTGGGTCTACTCCATTATTGAGAAGAAAACAATATTTCCATAAATAAAATAAATCTATGGCCACTTCAGGCCTAAACTAAATATAATTCTGTCAAATTTTGTCAAAATAAAATGGACGTGAGCCTTTTGCCACTTGTGGCTTTGACTCCAAATACCTAGCCTATCAGGGTTAAAATAAGATAAAATATTATTTCTGCCACTTCTGCCTTCGTACTCAAACAAAAAAAAATGAAAAATAATAAAAATTAAAGTGTTGGCCTAACACTTACAGTGTAACAACTCGCGTCCTCCGATAATGGCTTTCCACTTCAGGAATTCAGCCCAGTTTTCTCCTGGTCTTCTGCTTTTATAGTGTCAATTTTCCGCCGGGTCACATGACTTCTGTCAGAATTCCGCAAAGGTTGGACTTTGAACCATGCAGAATTCCGCCAAAGACAAGCGCCCGACAGACCGTTAACACGTGCTTGTGCGAAACAAACGCCGATGATGGCATAATCCAGTAACGGTATTTACCACAAATCAAGCATATTACCACTAATTAAACTTTAATTAACCCATAAATGAGAAAATTACATGACGGCACACTCAGGTGAACTTGGAAATTCCAAGTCAGCTTTTATAGGTCAAGATTTCCCAGTAGGCATTTCGACAGTGACGTCCTTGACTTCTTGTAGTACAAAATTTACGCTCACATATTAAAATAAAGATGAGTGAATTTGAGCCAATAAAGGCACGGAACCAACATTATTTAATGTCCTGGATAATTTTACTGACAGAAAGAGTTGTGACAAAACATTTATACTGCTTAACATTCAATAGATAACAATTTATAACCTACGGTATGCATTGATTACCACAATGACGTTTCCCAACTTACACCAGGTTAAAGAATATACCGATACCCCTAAAGTGAGGCTAAACACTGGAATCCACTGAAATTTTATGGGACGTTGTAAACAATTAAAAAAAAATCTATGGGGCGGGAATACATTTTTTAAAAAAGGGTGTATTTAAGGTATGGATCTTTTAAAAGTGGCATTTGTTACAATATGCTGAAATAAAGTCTAAATATAGTGCTTTTCAAAGGATCTATACAAATGGGTCTGAAGATAGTGACAACGTTCATGTATCATCAGCCGCTGTTAACTGGTGGTTATATCACCTCATTCAGAATAACAAATGAAAGTTCTGTTTTCACAGTGGAAGTTAAAACTCTACAATTTGCGCTTGAACACACCGAGAATGCACAGGGAAGGAAGTCGATTATTTTTTCTGACTCTTTTTCATCTTTGTTAGCTTTACTCAACCCCAAGTGGAAGAACCCTCTCATTTTAGAACTTCGTGAGAAGTTGACTACCCTGATGTCTGGCCGATGTGATATCGTGTTTGCTGGTTACCTGGACATGTTGGTATCTCCGGTAAAACCAGGGCAGAGAGTGCAGCAAAATAGGCCTTGACAAAGCTGGGGGTAAGTTGAACTAGAGTAGTTATCAGGTTCGGATTCCTACAGAATCCTCGTTTACTTCGTGGAATAACTAGAAACAACCCGACAATCTTTCCAAATCACCAAAAACGACTTCATTTACTTCGGATTATTCAAGACTCCAACTTATAATAGTAGCAAGTAGTGCTATAGTACTGAGACGGCAAGTTCTATTGAACTAGAGTAGTTTTCTGGCTCGGATATTCCCTAAATCCTCGGATACTTCGTAGAATTACCATAAACAACCCAATTTACTTGGCTCGGATTTCCCCCAGAATTCTGTTGAAAATGCATGTTTTCACCAAGTATCAAATGTGTTCAATGTCGCAGTGTAAATCAATTCACCTTTGAGTTCTCTCCCTCACACCAAATATGCACAGTTATACATTTTCAAAAAGGTCCCTTTCTAGGCGATCCAGCAGATTATATCTCAATATAGAACCCTTAATACATCATTAATTTACACTTGTCCGAATGAACCAGTTATTTGCGTGAAAAACGTATAAAATTGTCAAAATTCACTGATTAGAGAGCAAAAGTCTCCCAATTTCGTGAATACACATCGAGAAAACAGTGTTATAAAAGTTTTTCATTGTTCCTCAATTGTTTTATGGTATTGGCAACTCAAAATTGATCAAGAAAAAAGGGTTGCTTTCTTATTCATTTTTCAAGAAAGCACGCCAGAAGAAGTTCATGAAAAATTATCCCGTTTCTCGCCTGTGAAAAATCAGCCCACAGTATGGTCTTGCTTACACATTCAACAAGCCTATGTGAACTTGACCTCTAACCAAAATGAATATAACTTACGCCACTTTCAACCCCCCCCCCCCCCCCCCCAACCACTAAACACTAGTCTCCCAATTTCGTGCATGCAGTGTTATAGACGTTTTTCATTGTTCCTTAATTGTTTTATGGCATCGGCAACTTGTTAATGTATGTCAATAAGAATTATTGTAATATTAAATGTTATCATGTATGTCGGCTGTTTCAAGAAGCCACAGATACCAATTTTTGAAAATAATTTATGTAATAATAAATTAACTTGTAATCAATCAGGAACAGAACTTCAACTGATATACATACCTCTCCACCCTTCAAAATACACGAGATATTGGGGACGACCTTTGCCGTGCCTCTGGTTAGAACATTCTTTTCGTGACTCATTGACGTCCTTGGGCTCATAGGAGGAGTGTTGAAAGTTGAAATACCTTTTCCTGTGACTCAAGTGGCTTACATGAGTTTGGGGATCTAAATGATCCAAACCAGATTTGAGAGAAAAGAGAATTCGAAGTAATCGAAACTGGCATTGTGAACATCTTAATTTGATATTTAAAATGCCATATCCAGTAACACTGCATGGCCCCTTCCATAAAATACATTCCCCAATATACTCTTTGTATGGCTCATAGTTGATGAGGGTTTCAAGTTCATTCTCATCTTCAATGAGTGGTGACTTGTAAACTAATTGTGCCATTTATGTGAACAGAAGCTACAAGTGGAATAAAACAATGGTTGATCTAAATTACCCGCGGGGAATACCGGGAGTATTTGAAACTCTTTACCCAACACACTGACCAATGAAAACACTAAAATTTCAAACACCCCCCCCCCCCCCCCACAGCCAAAACGGATTAAATTAAACTAAACTAAAGGAAATGATAATAAAAATTGACCAATCAATTTAGTGGAGAGAATAATTTACCCTCTTTAAAAAAAACAACAACAAACAAACAATCTACCTATCAACCAACCAATCCTCCTAAATCTCTTGTTTGTAGTACCAGGCATACTGTGCTGTCCTATGTGAAATATTATTCATACTAACTGTGCCCTTGTCAGAAAGGACTACTGCCTCTTCATTCTCCTCTGGACTAAATAAAATCAGTTAAACGCCAAAAGAGTTATACATTTTCAAAAACGGTCCCTTTCTAGGTTATCCAGTAGGTTATATCACAATATAGAACCCTTAATACATCATTCATATGCACTTGTCCGAATGAACCAGTTGATAGCGCGAAAAACGTGTAAAATTGTAAAAATTCACCCATTAGAGAGCAAAGGTCTCCCAATTTCGTGCATACACAGCGAGAGAACAGTGTTATAGACGTTTTTCATTGTTCCTCAATTGTTTTATAGCATTGGCAACTCAAAATTAATCATGAAGAAAAATAGGTTTTCTTCATTTTCAAGAACGCACACCCGAAGTTCATGAAAAATTGTCCCGTTTTTCACCTGTGAAAAATCAGCCCACAGAATTGTCTTGGTTACACATTCAACAAGCCTATGTGAACTTGACCTCTAAACAAAATGCATATAACAGACCACCCCTTTCACCCCCCCCCCCCCTCCCCCAACAGTAGATTTAGGGGAGCATATCAACACTGATGGCCACTAGTTACTAGGCTCACACCATCATAAAATCAAATAAGGCCCTAAATTCTCTGTTCCAGAAGGGTATTCAGTAACCCGGAAGTAGTATGTCCCGGGCATTTCACCTCATAGTTGCCTGACCCCGGGAGTGACGTCATGCCACGTGACCCAGTGGTGTATTGCCATGGTGACCCGCGTGAGCGGCCATCTTGTGACGTCTACCATATAGAGATACGTGGAGTTAGTGCGCATTCGCTGCGCGTGTTGTTAGGGTGACACATGTTTCCGTCATCAATTTTGTATACTGGAGGCCGCCATCTTGGTTTCTATGGTAGCACGTGGTTGCTATGTTGCCCAAAGGATTCTTATAGGACATATGTATCTTCGATGGGTATGCTCCTTTTTACAAAAGTAGTTTCCCTATTCGTATAATTACCACAAACAACCTGACAATCCCTCCAAATTGCCAAAAAGGGCTTTATTTTACGGATTCTTCAAGAATCCTTTTTAGGACCGCCATACCGAGGATTTTAATAGTAGCACGTAGTGTTATAGTACCGAGGGGGCCCCTGGAGTAAGTTCGAATGAATGGGAGTAGTTTTTCTCAGATTTTCCCAGAATACTTTTTTTCTACCTATGCATCTACAAGCTATGTTATGCCTTCCCCCATTTACTTATAAAGTATTCTGTCTTCCCTAAAAATGTTTATGTCACGTATACACATTACAGGTAGCACATAGTCACATGCTGGATGTGCCGATATGTACTTTTGTGAAAATGCACAACGTGACACATTGTGTAGTAGCACAAAGACACCTACAGGTATTTGTGGATACCTGTGACCTGGCATTGTATTATCTGAGGATACCTTTTATAGGATACTTGTCATGTGTACACATTACAGGTAGCGGGTAGTGCTGGATGTGTCGCTTATGTGAATATGCACAATGTGACACATTGTGCACTAGCACATAGGCACACACGACCAAAAATGGATTCTGTAGCCACAGGCATATCCTAAAAAGGGATTCTATAGGATTAAAAAAGGAGATTCCATAAGTGGGATTCCAAGTTCCTATACAGGTAATCTTTCCATCGGCTTCTACTACGACTTCAGCTATCTGTCCTATGATTTAGATTTGTTGTAGTCAAACAATAGTATAGTTTTGTACCAGTCTTCTGTCATGATTACCTCGTTCCATTAGTATTACGACGACCCTCGACGTGTTTATATTGTGTACACTATATGTAGCGCATAGGCACCTTCTGGGTGTGCTGATATTTGATTATGCGAAAATGCACAAGGTGACACATTGTTCACTAGCACATTGGCACATTCGACCAAAACAGAATGCTGTAGCCACAGACATATCCTAAAAAGGGATTATATAAGAATTCCAAAAGTAGGATTTCATAAGTAAGACTCCACTATCCTATACAAGTAGTCTTAACAACGGCTTCCGTCTTATCTCCAATGTTTCAGGGCCACTTCTTGTTTATGGTACATATGTCCTTTCATTAGCTTCTACAGCAGTCTTGCGTCACAGCGGCATTCTACGATTACTATTGGCTACTGTTATTCTGCCCCATGTCTCAATCATTAGTATTGATTGACTTGTAACACTACTTCCTAGCTATACCTTCGGTCAGGTCAACAAAATGTTCTATCAGATTGCTTCATTTCCCTCAATATGTACCATTTTATACAGCGTTCGATGTAAGATATCTATAAAGGGGCTATATAAGGCATTCTGTAATTGGGAGTCTTAACCGACTCCGTAAAATTTGGATTCCGTGTTTTTTACATAAATTATTGATAAATTCTGCCCCCACTATGAACTGCAAGATGCTCAATCACGATTAGGCGTAAAACTATCTGATATGACATGATCCTGGTTGTTACAGAACTAACTACTTTATCTCCTAGATGGCTGTATGGTGAGAGAACAATTCAATTTTGCCTTAGTAATGGGCTCTTTTACTAACGAAAGTGATGTTTTTTCATAGTACCTGTTCTCTCTTCGGCCAAAAGAGGGTGATGGGAGAACAACTTCACACTGAGCGGAAAGGGGGGATCGATCCGATCATGCGTGACCAGGTTTAAAAAGTAATCAGAACAGCATTGTGGTGACCTGAAAACTTTTGAATGTGGACAATAGGTATATCTTTATATTATTTAGGTGACCATAAAAAGGGCGTTGGGTAGATTGCTGCCCAAAGTTCGATTGTGGTGGAAATTGCATGGGATTCTCTATAATGCGTTGACGGTATTCTGTGTAGGATTCCACCCGCTTCTTCTGAAATAACTTCCTGGTGGTCGAACCACCATTCGGTAATTTTTTTCTTTTAATTCTATGGGAAAACGTTCCATTTCGGTAATGGTAGCCGGACGAATGCTTCCAGCGTTATTTTATAAACTCCTGACGTATGTCTCCGAAAACCTTTGTTTACTTGCGGGTTACGAAATTTCTTTCGGTTCCAGACATTTATCTTTCATCGCTGACACTAAATATATTGCCATTTTATTATTTGTCAATGCTTTTTAATAAATAATATATCAAAATAATCGTTAGAGATCACTCTTTTCGTTAATGTTGCTATTGTCTTTCTAACCATATTTCTATGTTAGTTACATGCAATTAATTTAAACGTTAAAAGCGTTGGGAATATTAATTGCCACTTCAGCAGCTCTCAGCCATTTTTCGTGCGCAACCTGCTTCGTTTTTTTTTTTGGTAATGATATTGACGAGCAGTCATTATAAAAGATTTTAACATACAATATTGACACACAAATCCACAAATCATTGTATACGTGAAACATATGCAATGGAGGGGGAAACAGACAGAACTCTTCAACGTTATACCTCTATGTCAGACGCTGGCTATGTTGGATAGACGAAAAAATTGAGAATGTGTGGCGGAACTCAGTCTCTGGAATCTATCATAATAAACATAATTGAGATAGAACTAAATGGGACAACAAGTGAGCATAAAACAAATTCTCAGTTATACAACAAACCCTATCATTATGTTGTGCTATACACGTTAATACTAATATAGAAGGTTTCTTTAATACCCTAGATAATTTATGTAAAAACATGGAATCCAAATCCCAATTACGGAATGCCTTATCTAGCCCGTTTATAGATATTTTACATTGAACACTGTATACAATGGTACATGTTTGGGGGTGGGGGATGGGGGGGGGGGGGGGGGTGAAGCAATCTGGTTGAACATTTTGAAGGCCTGAGCGAAGGTATAGCTAGGAAGTAATGTTACAAGTCAATATTAATGGATGATAGTATAGTCAATGGTACTGGTACAAGGTCGCAATGGCACAAGACGGCTAATGAAAGGACAGATAGACCATAGACAAGTAGTGGCATTGGAGCTGTGGAGATAAAATGGAAGCCATTTGTAAGACTACCTGTATAGGGGCCATATAGGAGCTGGGTCATAGGTATCCTTAAATACCGAAATGAGGCTGAGAGGGATAGTAAATTTGATCTCATTGAGAGACTTTTTCATGGCCTCAAACTGAATGAGGTTAAGGGGGATAGTAAATTAGACCTCATTGAGGGCTTTTCTCATAGCCCTCGTGGCCTTATATGACTAAAAGGGGGTGCTGAACGCCAGACGTTTTCCAAAAAGGGGTGCTGAAATTGGGGTGCCGCGGGATATGACTGTTAAATACAGAGATGAGGCTAAGAGGGATAGTAAATTAGACGTTGTTGAGGGATTTTCGCAGGCCTTTATGGTATCATACTCCCAAAAAGGGATTATCCAGAAGGTATCCTCGATAGAAATCCTGAAATAATACAATACCAGGTCATAGGTATCCTCATATACCAAAATGAGGCAAAGAGTCGTATGTGCGAGACACTCGTTCGAGCAAATACTCTATGGCTTATTTGCTCGATGGGATTCGAGTCGTTCGAGCAATGGCTTACCAGTAACTACTCGATAGATTCTTGGCTTTCATGGAGGTTGTCTAACAGTTGGCTATAATCCACCCCCCCCCCCCCGCCCCCCCCTCTCCCAGGTACTATAGCTCTATGTGCCAAACCGTTAAATGGGGAATGCAAGTCCATTTCGGTAGTTTGGGGTGGATTTGGAGGGATTGTCAGGTTTATTTGGGTAATTAAATCGAACATACGCTCCGAACATTACCCCGTCTTGTAGGCCTTTGGGTAACATGGCAATCATGTGCTACCATAGAAACCAAGATGGCGGCTTCCAGTATGCAAAATTGATGACAGAAATAATTATCACCCTAACAACACACGCTGTGCATGTGCACTAACACCATGTATCGTTATGGGGATGACGTAAGAAGAAGCCCACTCGTGTGGGTTACCATTACAACACAACATGGCGCAACTGGGTCACGTGACTATGACATCACATGTGATCATCCAGGAGATCATCCAAACTGGAGGTGAATAGCCCCTGACATACTACTTCCATGACACAGCTGCATTGTCTGTTCTCTACAGAACTGACTGGCCATAAAGGTATGAGAGAATCATCTTAAGTGATGTTAACAAGTGCAAGTAACTCATGCTTATTCATGGGTTTGCTAAGATATGCTATGACGTTTTCCCGCCTTGTAGCTGTGATAGAACAGCACCAATGGCTTTGTCACTGGCATCATTGTCCAAAATGAACTTATTGCTTGGGATGGGATAGATAAAATTTGTGCTGAGGTCAAAGCCTTTTTTAGCGGATTAAATGTATCCATAACTTCATCTGTCCACCTAAATTTCACTCCTCTCTCACATAATTTGTGTAGTGGTCTGGCTATTTCAGCAATTTCCTTCCTTCACATACCTCCTGTAATATGAGCATAACCCTAGGCAACTTTTTAACGTTTTCGCAGTATTTGGGATGGGCCAATCCCTAACTGCGGAAATCTTCTCAGGGTCACTTGATATCCCACTCTTCCGATACAATGTGTCCAAGAAATGTCACACTCTTTTGAAAGAGAGTGCATTTTGAAGGCTTCAGTTTCAATCTTGCTTCCCTCAAACTCTGAAACACAAGTCTTAATTTCTGCAATGATTGTTCCATACTTATTCCAGGTACTATAATGTCATCTATGAATAAGAGACACTCCTCCCACTGAAGACCTCGCAATACATCATCCATCAATCTCATGAATGTATTGCTCGCATTTACCAAACCATATTGCATGACTGTGAATTTTCTTTATCGGCATCGGTCATTTTGACTTGTCAAAATCCAGAATACAAGTCCATACTGCTGAACCATTTTGCACCTCGAGGCAGTCATCGATTCGAGTAAGTGGATAGGCATCTTTTACTGTCTTTTCACTGAGCTTGCGACAATCCACACACAATCGTGTGCTGCCAATTTGCATATTGGTATTCTATCAGCAATTTTCCTAACATGTGTTTTTCACTGGGTACAAGATTTACAGAACTTCTTTCGAGAAGATCACTGAGGTAGTCCGGCAATTTACCACCATCATTATCAGTACTATTCTGGGTGTGGTCATTTCTGTTTACTGACTGTTTATCCTCCGGGTAATATGAATCACATCTGCCCAAAACTGATTTTTTTTATATATATTGTTACAGGTTCCTTCTCAAAGTTTGACACTCGTACAATTTTTTCTGGATTACTGTTGATTACCAGACTTACCGGACTTCTAACAATGGCAACGCCCTTATCAATTATTATCTCTTGGGTTGTATCCACAATTCCGTTTCGAGCCATGTGCTCATAATTAGGAATGATTACTTTTGCACCCTGAACTCAGTGAGGAGCTATTGTTATTGTCTCGTTTACCTCAACTCTGCAAACAATATTGGCTTCACCTCCGACCCCACATTGAATTTCATTATAATCGCCTTGTTGTGTAATCTATCTTGCCAATGTGGTTCATCAGGAAATCTCGACCAACAACTGCATCAGGCTCGATTTCGCACACTATTGCTGAATGCTCACCCATTGCCCCATTCAGTTCTATCTCAATTTCACTTGTGCCCTGTGCATTTAATGGATTACCATTCACACTGTGAAGAACCGTAGACATGGGCTTTACTTCAGGCAAGCATGTACGACACAGGGCTTGATAAATTTTACTTGACGACAATGATGATGTGGAACCACTATCAATTAAAAATCTGATTGGTGCACCCTCAATGTATCCAATTGTCCCATTTTCCTAATGGTTTCCCGATATTTCCTGCCCTATTCAAATCTACTTTGCTCTCTTGAGGCCTGTCACACTCCAGCAATCCACAGCCTACTGACAGAATGCTGGATTGAAGTTTTCCTGAACTTCTGCTTTTTGTGTGATGTTGGCATTGGTGTTGGTAGTAATATTCTGACCTCTCCCTGCATGTATACCATGCCGCATATTGTTGGGACAATTTTGATAAAAGTGGCATCATCACATACAAATCATTTTCTAGGTTCCTGTCTCACTTGGTAAGGCTGTGAATTTATCCCTCTGTTCAAATGAGTTCTGCCTACTCTCTAGCCTTTCAAGTCTTTCAAGAATTTGCTTATGTGTATCATCCTGCTTTGGTTTTCTTTTTTCTCTATAATGACATTTATTGTTCCTATCTCCCTCCGTAACCTGCCTGATATTGGATCTCCTATCGGATCCATCACCCAAAATTGCCGCAAAACGCTCAACAATATCGATTGCTTCTGGGATATTTTGGCAGCCTCTATCAAGACAGCGACATTTCATCTCAGGGGATACCTCCTTATATAATCGGTTAAGTGCAAGCACCTCTTGAGCTCTACCATCTTAATACGCAGTAGGCCTGCTGTGCAATCAGCCTTATTTCATCGCCAAATTCTGCTATCTAGCCTCTAGCTTAGTTAACCAGCTCATCTGCTGATGTGTGGACCCAAGCCTTTCTCATAATTTTCTCACAAGGCTAGAATATGACCTCTTTTCTCCATGTGTGAGACGCATACAAAATGTACGTGCTGAATCACGTAAACAGGCTGCAAGCGTGAGGGCTTTATCCCCTTCACTCCAGCGTCCAAGCTCAGCATAGTCCTCAAAGTGAGAGATATTATCACTCCAATCTCCTGCACCATCATACGACTCTGGCTTCATCGTGAGGTGAGTATGGGATCTCCTCAGTTCCCTTCCATCAATTGTCTCCCTATAATCAGGGCTAGTTATACGTCTCCCTCGCCAGATGACATCACTGCGGCCTACTCCTACCCCTCTCCTATCTACCCTATGACCTCTCAAATCATGAGACTCATCATATCTAGCTGGTTTTCATAACCAATAGTTTCTCCTGAATGTTCCCCCTGGCCAGATTCTACACAAACATTTTCCTCTCCAATAGTAACTTCTGGATCAAGTGATTGGGCCATTTTAATAGTATACAAGTTTACCAAGTCAAATTAACTAATTCACTAAAAATGTTCGATTGGGAGGGTTCGTATCCTGGATATCAACTTGAACTTTGATATCCCACTTCTGACTCCAGTGTAACGGGCTGACCCGTGGCTGTGGGAGCAGAGGTGCTCCCAGGAGGGTAATTGTACTTTCTACATTATATATAAATCAAGCTTCTGACACCACAACAAGAATTAGTGGACATCACGAAATGAGATGGGTAACTGATAACTAGAACGTGGGTTTGGTAAGGAGGCTATTGGCTTGGGTAATTGAATGGAAAGGGGCAGTACATGTACGTGGAGGGTTAATTCTGGTAGGAACTGTGCCTCTGTGATTTATCATGTGGAAACTCTTGACATCTAGACTCCGGGCATCAATACATCCAGTCTATCATCTATACTCTTACTCGATACTGTCACTGTACATCTCAGCATGCATCGGGACACACATCTATAAGCATAAATGACACGGTTAAGGTTAATTTCCAATACCCATTGTTTTATTTACATTCTTACAACATCTATATAAAGTTTATATTTATTTCGTGTGATTGGATTTGTTCTGCTATTTACAATGATTAGAATTTATTGGTAATTGTTTTACTTTTAGAATGTTGCTGGTCAAGTGGTACTCATTGGGTTAACTTGAGCTCATCTAAATTGTTTATGGTCTTGACGATCCCAAAGGCTGCCTAACACTAATTATTTACTTTTCAAAGAGGGGTAAATCCATCTAATTTCACTGAAAGTTAATTTCTGAACTTTAAATAACTCTTGCTGGCACATTTACAATTTGAGGGTTAATTAATCGCCCACTTTATTTCTAGTGCCATTGCACTCTAATAATAATGCCAGAGCATTGTTCTCACCTTCGCTATAAGCTCTAAGGATTCAAGATTGATTGTTTCATCGAAGGCGTAAAACTCGGAGCCGCAGCCCCTTCTATAGACTTTTGGCATACCGCGTGACCATAAACAACCAAATTGCTGTCATGATGCCTGAGAGCTTGTCAGGAATGCTGACAGTGGGACTACCTCAGCCAGGATCCTGACTGCGTGTTACAAAACATCATTTATGTAATCAAAATATTATATCTCTGCAGTATAAAAAAATCTGAAAGCTAATAGAAAACAACCCCGATATCCGACAATAATTTACGTTTATTGATAGAAACTGCAAAACGAAGCGTTTGAAACAGTTGAACGCAGTTAAGCCTAAATTTGTCGTTCGCGTGCGTAATAATAACTATGACTGGCCGCAAAAACGTTAATGAATGCGCCAAAAGAATTTTGCCTATTGTGCATGAAGCGCACATAAAATATCAGCAGAAAAATAAAATAATATTCAAAGATAACGTACAGCAGACGGCAGAAGAATGTAATACAACTAAAAACTTCACCAACAACTAAACAGAATAGGTGATTCTATAATCCGAATAAGGCATTATTACTGCATAGCACGTAACCAGACTGTTTTCGCTTGAAGTTTACAATGGAATCGAGTGAAAGTTGAATAGCAGTGCAATTAAACTGCAAATGACAACATAAATAATCAATGTCAAACACTTTTTGAAGAAATATATTTTCTTCGGCATCTAGAAATCTACAGGCATGACAACTCCTAATTTCGTCGATATGACTTAAAATGCCTAGAATTGTCAGCAGAATACGTTGAACATAACACCGGCGAAAAATGTGCGTTTTCCAAACACACAAATAGACGTGTAATAGAATAATTTCGCACAATCGTGACTTCAACTGATGTTCTGCTGGCGAATAAAAAAAAAATTGCAGTAAAACCAATACTAAAACTGATTCAAAACATAATGTGTTTTGGACAAAATATAACATTATATAACACGAAACGAGTAGCCTAATTTCGCGACATTACTATGTGTCCTGATTTGCACCAGCTGATATAACTAATTCGCAACAGTGAAACATGCACATTTTCATTCATTCACCATTTTAGTACGGTAGCTAAGGCAAGATGTACCAAAGTCGTTCAGTTTTTGCAGAAACCGCGAAGCCTTGCGCAGGGATACTACTACCCCAGGGTCTTAAAAATGTACCCCAAAAATTTGCGCCCCCCCCCCCCGCCCTAATGACCACCGTCTTGAAGTCTAATATGACCGCCATTTTGATTTTTTGGTATAACATCAAATTTAAGCCAGATAAAAAAGTAATTTTAAGGACCAACCCTACATTTTCAGAGTCAAGGAACTCAATTATATTTTTTCCATGCAACCCGATTTAGTCCATTTTAAAATTCAAGATGGCGGCCACCAAATCGGAAAATACTGAATATATTTTTTCTTCGCCATGATAGAAAACCGCATTCAAACAGCAATTAAATATTTTCAGTCTCAATGAATCAGATGTCATTTTCAGGTGCATCAGAGGCATCAAATATCACCCTTTAAGAGGCATATCTGATTATTGTCCTACTGAATTCCAGTATGGCTACCATATGAAAGTGAAAATGGTGAATATTCCATATTTCGGTTAATGGGAACATCCCCTGAATTTATCAATCATTTCAAGACATATTTATTTCATAACATGTGCAACTACATTTGCACAAGGCAGTGCAAATAGGCTTTATTTTGAAATTTGCTCTTTTAAATTTGCAATTCCCTCTGCAGGACTGTGTACACTTGCATGCGATAAGCTAGAGGCAAGCTTTCTCAGCAATTAGTAGAACTGTCCACTCAAGCCTGACATCCTCCTGATCAGTCTCCTAGCCCCAGTCAGATTGACTGGGAACCTTTGGCAGCTGTTCAAGGACCTGTCCTAAGATATATCTGGCTTGAAATACAGATCCCCTTGTGTAACTCCCCGAGGGCAGCTTTTTGTAAGCGGAATATTATCAATGATTCTTGTCATTCTGGAAAAACAGTGTCATGCTTGCGGTGTTCACATTAATATCATTACTGGTGCGACTGTACAATAGCACAACAAAGCATTAAAGTGCTCGGTAGAACTAGTGACACCGGTGGATACACAACACTCTGTGATCTCTGGTCACGCACGCCAAGAATTCCTCGCAGACTTCTTGCCATTATTTGCAAAGTAGGATGTAGTGTCACAACCTGAGAAAGCATGAAAAAGGGCAAACCTTTTGCCTTTTCAGGACCATATTTTGTTGCTATCTCATGCACGGGAATGTATCAGGATTCCTTTCCTGTTCCAAAGGCATAGTTTTGCAATGTTTTCCAAGTAGTCGCAGCCAAAACAACAATGTCCGTGTCAACAGTCCTGGTCAACACACCTTTATAACCAGAATTCACAGGAGTAGAATCAAGATGCCAACCTCCTCGTGTGAGCAAGGCTATAGTCCATCCACGTACTGGTTCATATTAGAGCTGACAAATGACTCATGGACAGTGTCCCTTGACACACTCTCAGCATCTAGGAACTGGAAGAGTTCATCCCTGTTGTCATCATTGCAAATGGTGTTTCTCCATTTGCCTGGCAGCTTCATATTTGGAGACACACGTCTACGAGCCCATGTGATCGTCTTGTCTGGTTTCTGGAATCGAACAATCTACTTGCGAATGTTCAGTGTGGGTTTCTGACTTTCAGAGGCCATGGAAGTACAGTGGATCGTTTGGTTAGACTTGAAACGCTTATTAGAAATGCGTTCGCCAGAAGAGAACATTTGGTCACCATCTTCTGTGATCTGGAGAAGGCATATGATACAACGTGGACGTATGGGATTTTAAAAGATCTTTTCAATATGGGATTGAGAGGCGTATGGCTCTTTTTATTGAATATTTTTTCAAGGACCGCCAATTTCAGATTCGTGTTGGATCAACGTTATCCGATCCCCACGAACAGGAATTGGAGGTTCCACAGGGTAGTATTTTATCTGTTACCCTTTTTCGGTGCAGTTGAGAATAGGGTAGATTCTTCATTGTATGGAGATGATTTTTTAATCTGCTATAGCAGCAAAACATGAATGCTATGGAGCGCAAACTCCAGCTGTGTAGAATTAAAAAATGGGCTACCGAAAATGGTTTTAAGTTCTCAAAGACTAAAACAAATTGTGTTCATTGTTATAAGCTTCGGAAACATCACCTTGATCCGGAGTTAAAAATCGACGGGAATCCCATTAAAGTTGTAAAGGAAGTGAAATTCGTAGGTTTGTTATTTGACAACCAACTGATTTTCACTTCTCACATAAAAAAAAAAAAATAAAAGTTAAAT
Source organism: Pictodentalium vernedei (assembly GCA_031216915.1). Lineage (NCBI taxonomy): Eukaryota > Metazoa > Mollusca > Scaphopoda > Dentaliida > Dentaliidae > Pictodentalium > Pictodentalium vernedei. The sequence continues at coordinate 476,170,429 of CM062295.1, forward strand.
GTAAGAGAGCACTGAACCTCCTGAAAGTTGTTGGTAGCACTGATTGGGGTGCTGACCAGAAAACATTACAACATCTGTATAGATCACTTGTTCGATCAAAATTAGGTTACGGTTGTATAGTTTACGGTTCTGCAAGGGAGTCATATCTCAAACCACTGGTAATTCAAACTAGTGGTACTAGAAGTAGCCTAGGGGCTTTTCGAACATCACCAATTGATTCTAAGCTTGTTGAAGCAGAGGAGCCTTCTCTCGAGAAGCGCAGAATTAAATTGTCTCCTCCGTACATATCTAAACTTTTGGCCAATCCATCAAATCCTGCTTATTACTGTATTTCAGACCCTCAAAATGTTGAATTTTTTAACGGACACCAAAAACATATTCCTCCATTGGGAATTAGAATTAAACCCCACATGGAGTCTGCCAAAATTGACTCTGATTCTATAAAAGAGACCTGTATATCACATACTCCTCCTTGGCATCTTAACAAACCCACAGTTATTTTAGACCTTGCTTCTACCAAAAAGTCTGATACAAATTCTTTGCAGTTTGAACAAAAATATGCCGAAATAAAGTCCGAGTATAGTGCATATACAAGGATCTATACAGATGGATCTAAAGATGGTGACAACGTATCATCAGCTACTGTTACTGGTGATCATATCACCTCTATCAGAATACCGAACCAGCGTTCTATTTTCACATCTGAAACTAAAGCCTTACAACCAGCGCTTGAACACATCGAGAATGTACAGGAAAAGAAGTCGATTTTTTTTTTCGACGCTCTTTCCTCTGTACTTGCTTTACTCAACCCCAGGTTGAAGTGCCCTCTCATTTCGGAACTTCGTGAGAAGTTAACAACTCCCATGCCTGACCAATATGATATCGTATTTTGCTGGTTATCCGGACATGTAGGTATCGCAGGTAACACCAGAGCAGACGGTGCAGCAAAACAGGCTTTAACTAAGCCTCTCACTGATTTTAACATCCCTTTCAGTGACTTCAAACCACATATCAGTAACTACGTCAAATCTGTATGGCAGGCGGATTGGGATGGAGCGACAAATAACAAGCTCTATCGCTTCCGACCAAGTATTTCTGATCACTACCCGTCTAGTAACCTTTGACGAAAGGATCTTGCAGTTTTGATGCGATGTCATATTGGTCATACACAACTAACACATTTCTTTTTGTTGGAGGGCAGTGTGCGACCAGAGTGTGTTCCCTGCCTGCAGGTGTTGTCAGGGGAAGACATTCTTTTACATTGACCTTTTTTATCGTACAAGCCCGAATAAGCTTCTCTCACTTTTTAAATCAGTCAACCTTTTTAGAAAATTTTAGAATTGTTTTTATTTTTTTAAACTAGACTCTTCAAGACTTAAACTCACCAGGTCGATTTGTAAGATATTTATATTTCTTGTTTCGTTACGCATCATTGCAATTGTTCATACCACATTATTGTCATTATCATTTTTATTGTAGTTGTTTTATGTTTTTTACTCATCTTTGTATTTTATTACTGCCCCGTTTTCCTTTTAACGTTTTTTCACCACGATTTCGCCTTAGCTGCTGATGTGGTGTAAAGCACCAATAAATAATAATAATAAAAAATAATAACGAGCCCATGTCCCTCTGTTTTCTTTTGCTGTGAGTTTTAAACTGGTCTTTCCAGTAAACATTCCAGACAATATCGACTCGAAGAGATTTTTTAATTCTGAAGTTAACATACGGTAGGAATACGTCCCTGGCAGATCCCCCCAAAGGTCTTGGATTCTCACACTGACAGATATTGTACCGCTGTTGCACCATCAAGTACCCCCACTTCAGCAGATGGGGTATTCAAGTCAGCCGACTTGCAGATAGATTCAAGACATCCGAGGAGATCAGATTTGTTTCCTTGCCTAAGTTTTCCTGCTTTAGATAGTAATGGTGAACATTTCTGATTTCATGCCAGCTCATGCTTGAAAAATTACTCTAGATTTCCTTCTCCTAGCTGGCTAGCGTTGTATAATATAGCAAACAAAGAACAGCCATTCTGAAGTTCAGAGGTCTCCTTTTCCTTCGATTGGGTCCCCTTAATCGGTCCACTGAATGGTGGAAATGAGTTCCGTGATTTTTGTGCACTGATTGGTGTTTCAGTTTTCTGGAATCTGCCCTCAATGAAAGTACTGTACTGTTTTTCCCCTGTTGTACGAATCTCTTGGATGGTTTCAACAACAGTTATTGGTATGATTTCCTGGGTGTCTAATGTAAGCAAAACCCTACTACGATCAAGGAGTGAATTTCTTAATTCTTCCAAGGTAGAAACAAGACCACAAACATCTTTAAAAACTGATTTCTGCCAACTATTGGTTTGTTTGTGTTGCTTGTCATCAGCATCGCTATCATCATTGGGATCAAACTGTTCAAATTCAGCTATTATGGCTGACCGCTGGGGGCCAGCTACCATCCATCTCCGTTGGTTCACCGGGGTTTTCGGTGAAGCCGATGGCACCCCATCATCTTTCATGCGCACGAATATTCAGATGTTCATGGGCTTGGTCAAGTCCTATGACACAGAAGGAATGTGCTGATGTATTTGAGGTTAAGGCACCGCGCATGAACTGCTCATACACATCTGGGCATCTTTGGCGAAGAGTGGTCATGTCAAGTAAGTGCACGGAGACCCATCTAGGGAAGTGTACATGATCCTAGGTGGCGAAGTTGTCATTTTTCGGCCTCTAGGGACACCAATAGGGGTTCATTTTTATTAATATTTAACAGACGTCAAGGGTTGTTCCTAAAATGAACTCGGTATGGTCTGAAATGATCGATAAACCCTTGAGTTACTTCCATTAACCAAAATGTGGAATACTGACCACTTTCACTTTCATATAGGAGCCTTTGGGCAAGGCCAGGGACTTAACCACGATTGTCCACATTGGGGCGCGATGACGCCGTGTACTAAGGCGTACTGTACGTCGACGGTGCGCATGTCATCAACCAATCTAACCCTGTCTATGCTATAGAGCGGAGTTACGATGTTGGGGAGCTGGCAGCTGCTCGGTGGTTCTCTCCGGGTACTCAGGCTTGTTCCTCCAATAAAAATCACCGAACGCGACATGGCCTTGGCTGTTAAAGTGTCGTTAAACCTCAATAACGAATAATATGGGAGCCATATTGGAATCCAGTTTGACAATAATCAGATAAGCCTCTTAAAGGATGCGATGCTATTTAATGCCTCTGGTGACTCTGAAAAGGATGCCATCTGATTCATGGAGACCGAAAAAATTGGAATTGCTGTTTGAACGAGGTTTCTTTCATGGCTAGCAACAAAGATATTCAATATTTTCATTTGATGGCCGCCATCCTGAACTTCAAAATAGCCGACATCAGATTTGCATGGAAATGGTTTAATTGGTTTCATTCACCCTGAAAATTGAGGGTTAGAACTTAAAATGACTTTTTCTGGCTTAGTTTTGAAGTCATACCCACAAGTCATATAAAAATGGCGGCCATATTCGAATTCAAGATGGCGGCCACTGGGGAGGGGCACACATTTTTGGGGTCCATTTTTTAAGATCCCAAGGGGTAGTAGTAGCACTGTGCAAAGTTTTATGCTTATTACAAAAGCCTACATGTAGCCGTCATACTATTTAATCCATTTGCACCCATACCAGTGTTTTGGCTCACCTTATCAATTTTACTGTTGGTATTCATATTCTGCCGAGCCAGTTTCTCTGCTAATTTTGTATGTGATTTTTCCATACTACTAGTTGTGTGTCGACAGAATGAAATAAATTTAGCATTTATTTCTCTAATTTCTGATCTACCTCTCAAATATATCCCGTTCATCAAATCAGCGGTCCACCCTGGGCTGTATTAACTTGGGTGGCAGATCAGTTATATCATTGACTATTAATTCATCATATGGTACTGTACTTGTGGTGTTGGTGGAGTCAGAACTTGATTTAACACCAAAACTAATTTCATTCGACTCGCCCATTATCTTCTTGTTTGTGAATAATATAATTAAAAAAAAATCATTTTCAAAACTTTAAAGATCCCACTTCCCTGACACCAATTGTTACATCAGTGGTGCTTTTCCTCAATTTTTCAGAAGTAGGTTTTGTCAGAATGACACCAGTCTGTTTTAGAGAATATTCTTCTTAGGCACAGACACCTCAAACAATATTAAGTTGTAGAAACCGAGTGGCTGGGGGTGCACGTGTCCTGTAATTAACTACGGAGGTAACCTGGTTCTTTAATAATGTGGTGAGTACACATACAATACAATTTTTCCAAGGGTTATAAAGGCAATAGGTTAATGCTCCTTGCAAACCTCTAAGGGATAACGCGTGAAATGTTTTCAGTTCTATTGAATCCTCCTTTTGCGTTGTGATATTGTTTCAATGTCGTATTCTTTTATTCTGGTCGACCGTAATATATAATAACACATTTTGAACACAAACGATTGTGCTTTGACTGTTATTTACAAACCAACTTCTTGCAAATAATGTTAACCCTTTCAACCCAAGCCGCAACTTTTCCGGCCAGGAACATGATATGTCATAATTTCATTAAATATAGGATGGATGCTAAGTGCATGTGTGTGCATGGACTCTTCCAGTTGCTGCCATGGAAATAATACGGAGTATACCACCAGGATTCAAAGGGTTAAAAGGAGAGATTATATCTCATGCATTTTTATTCATTTGGTGAAAAGAATACTTTTTACTGTTTGAATAACCGGCATAACTATGGGGCTGGGTTGATTGTACTTCGTTATTAATAAAAGTAATTAATAGAAGAATATATTCATCCCTCTATTTATTTCACATAATGGGTGGAATTTTCTCCCAGTCGACGGGCCAGGCGAGTATACCCAGATATGCTTCTTGGATAACGTTGGGGTGAACGTAATCAAGTATGCTGGGAGAAGTTTCTTCAAATCAATTTCCACCAGCAGCAAAATATTTTCTGCTGGTAAAATGCTAAACAAACTCATGTCGGCGATTAACTCCCGGATATGCATGGCGATATTTTGTTTTTATAAAACTCTTCCTTCACACCCATTGCTTTGTTCTTCAATTAAACATGTAAATATAATTATAATTGTTTTACACCGTAGTGGGATGTGTTTCGCCTTCACGGTAGGATAAGCAGACGTCAAAACAAACATTTATTTTTTATCTTAACCGCAATATGGGTTCTGTTAATTGTTTTCACCAAGTATTTTATATTTTGGGAGGAGAATTTATCGGCAGTAATTCCACTTATCATTTCCACTTTAGATTAAAATGTAGACATGTTTTTTATCTTTTCTAAAAGCTGGGCTTTATTCGCACGCTAAATTGGCTCACGAGATCGGCGCAGGCTTGAACTGTCTTGACCTTTCATACCCCCCGACTGTCCCAAAACAGCCAATTGACCAATCAGAAGCCAAGAAAGCTTAAGTAACCAAGGCATTATGGGATAGTCCTAATTTTTTAAGAAGCCGATTTTTTGCATAGAGCGTTGAGATTATGTGCTCGAGGTGTTTGTATTTCTGCAAATTATTCTATTTACGATATATAATAGTGATATCCAACCAAAACACCGCAAAGAAATCAAATGGAAATGGAACCCAGGTTATGTCTTGCATAATTTTATATTTTGAAGCGAGCAAAGTGTCTCGTTTACCAATGAAATTAACCAAAACGTCTCTAATGAAGACACCATCGAGAACCAGTTCCGTTCCTCAAGAACAAACCAACGCACTTTGGTACGAAAATAGGGTACCCTAATTATTAAAAACTGCGACACAAATTTCCTGTTTCAATGTATGTCTCCATGGCATAATCATCGATGCCGACGATCATAATTATTTTTTGGGGGATTCGAGTTATTCTTTTCAGTAACTGCTCGATAACTTATTAGGAGAAAGCATCAATCCCGTTTCTAGGTATCCCACTTACGGAAACCCTTTTTGAAAACGACCGTGGTTACAGAATCACTTTTTGGTCGTATGTACTGCATGTGATGAGCGCACATTGTGCATAAGCACACAAGCACATATCGGCACAACTAGCATGTCCCCATGTGCTACATGTAATGTGTACACTAGCACATAAACACGTCTAGGGAAGTCGGAATACTTTATAAGGCGATGGGGAAGTCGTAATACAGATTGTAGATACATAGTTAGAAACCGAGGATTTAGTGGGAAATCCGAGCCAAATAATTATCAGGACTATTTGGGTCATTAGATTGACTCCCATACATAGGAACGCGCATTATAACACAGCCAGTTAATCTTATATGCCCCATAAATGAGAAACTCCAAGTCCATGTCGGTAGTTTTGAGTGGATTTTGGTGATTTGGAGGATTGTCAAGCTGTTTGTTGGTAATTTTATGAAGTAAACGAACTGGGAAACTACTCCTATTCAATCGAACATACTTTTTGGAGGCTTCTTTGCCCTATAAGAAGGTTTTGGTTAACGTAGCAACCACGTGATACAATAGAAATCAAGATGACGGCCTGTAGTATACAAAATGGACGGCGGAAACACGTATACCCGAACAACACGCGCTGCGCATGCGCACTGACACCTCGTATCGCTATGGTAATTATCAGAGAAATCGGATATAAACAGACTAGAACGGCTGGTTTTTGTTGATAGGCCCATCTCATTTGAGGCAATGTCCGCCATTGCTCGAACAGACAAAAGACATAAACAAATACACGTTCTGTCTGTTGACAGAGAAACATAGTTGGTTCACATTTTACCTCTTTTATCTGTTACAAAAGTTTAAAAGCGCGTCGACAAGAGGAATTTATATTGATTTTAAACCGATGGGGCATTTATCGAAGCGCTTTGGCGATGTTAATTTGTTGATTAAAACAGAAAATGGAAGAGTTTTGTTGTTGCGCAATGCACTTGCTCAAGGATAACAATAACAACAAAGAAGCATAAAAGAACATTTCTTTAAAGATATGGAAATGGGAAGATAAAGAGATAAATAATACGATTTTCAATCTATCCTCTACATAGAGTGTCCCATTTTTTATAACGTTGCAATTATATCCTGAACTACAAATTGAGGAAGCGGTCTGTTTCGCTCTTTTTGAAAGGGAGTATTGGTGTAATGTTATTTAGAGAAAGTGGTTGTTTGTAGCCTAATGCTTTCGGTGACTGGCTGTTATAAATGTCAAAAAGTCTGTCAATGTATGGCAGCCAAATTTATGTGCCGTCTGATTCTTCAAACCCGACGTGAAGTGCTTTTGAAACAGAGGAGTTTATAGTTTGTACTGCCAGAGAAACTTTCATTTTCTGCTTTTGGAATTCTACATGCTTAGATGACAGTTTATTAACTGCATCCAGGCCTGCTTGAGTTTGTGCTTTGTTAACTTTTTAATTGAAGTCCCAATTCACCTGATATTCTTTTCCTTGCAGTGTGAGTCTAATGGCATGGTATGCTTGCATCAAATTTCGAATAAGTTTTAGCATATGGCAGGCATAAAAATAGATATATACCTGCCTGCTACTGTCATGTGGATTAGTGAAATTGCATTTAAAATTGTTCGGGTCGAGAGAGGAACTAAAATATTTCACCATTCCCTGATTGGTGGAAAGTCCATTCATCACTAAAGCCAGCACTTTTATCCAACTATCCTTAAGCTTGGATATACCATGCGTGATCAGATTGCCCGGGGTTCTGCATCTAGCCCAGCGGTCAGAACGCATGCTATTAGGACGTTCCAGTGATCACTGATGCCAACAGCCATCACTACAAGAACCTCCTTGGCTTCTGGGTGTATAACTGAATTAATTTATCCTGTTCTAGTTCTTTTTGAAGGAAACTGATAACTTGGTCTAAAAATCCTGTCTGATTATCAATTACTGATAGCCACTGTCCAATTGTCCTGGCAGCTGGGAGTGGTATAAAATTCCTTGCATACGCGTATGCCTTTGGCCCATAAAAGTGAAGTGTGGTCGCAATTTCTTTTTTTTTTCTGATCTTCAGTATACCCATTATGAGGTTTTTGAAAAAGGTTTAGGGGTATATTCTTGTAACTTTCTAATAAGCTTTGGTTCTCCCTTGAAAGCTGCTTCTCATTCTCGAGTTTCCCCAATAAATCTTTTATGGTATTTTGGTATCGGCCCTCTCTTTGCTTACTTTTTTAAATTTTGCTCTCACCTCTTCTAATTTCAACTCCACCTCATTATTTTTCTTAGTGTTTTTTTGTTTTTTGACTCTCTGTCACAAGATATACATCATCAATCTGGAATGAAATGAGAAGAAACAGGTGTACAATTCAAGCTGACAAAAGTTGTTGCATAACCGCGAGAAACTGTATATCCTGCTTCTTCTACATAGATAGCGCCAGGATCTGACTTCTTTTTTTGGAAAGCTCTCTGTCAGATCCTGGTTCAGTTGATGCAGGTAAAGAAGTACACAGTGGTTGTTTTACAATTAATTTCGACTTTCACTATGGAAAAATATGAGTAAAATCTATAAAATAATTTGGGTTCTGCAGAACAACAATTCCCGCACTGAATGGGAGAAGAGGGTTAAAAATGTTCACCTTTAAAGGTTAATAGTGCTTTAACACTTAAAGGCCCAAGGGCCCAAAGAGTTTTCTAGAAGTCACTTCCACCCATACCCTCAATATTTGTCATGTGGCATTGCAGTGATTGCAAGTCAGGCAGCCAAGACTTGACTAGAAATGATTGCAAGAGTAAGATTAATCTTATTCGGAGGACTTGCTCAAGACTATGTTCGGGAACCTGCTTTGTGGCTAAAATGTATTATAATATTTGGAAATAGTTTTTTATGGTTTAAAACCTAAATGAATATTGTAACGGTAAAGCTATGGTCTGGACACAGAGGACCGTGCCAGCTGACCCTTGCCATCTCTACTCGGTGGCCAACCCACAGATCGACTAATTACTAGGAGCTATTACAGCCCAACCCCTAAACTCAGTGCAATAGTATACCCATGGCTCAGAGAACGATAACAGCTACCCCCAACCATGCATCCTTCGTGGTTGCCACACCGATACTCTAGTTACCAACCACCTACAAGAAATTATAGAATAAGGCCAAGTTAAATATGCAAATGGGGTTACACCGGTAGGGACAGGGATTGGGACAATGACAGTGAGAAAGTTGAAAAAACAAGCATATTAAGGGAGATAACTGGGACCAAAAGAAATAACTTTGGGACAAGTCACCTCTTTCATCTGTGACATATAATAAGCTTTGTGTTAATGTTTTGATACTTCAATTTTGGTTAGCATTCATTCTTGAAAAATCGGACACGGGCCCACCAACCAAGAACGACGACGAAGCTAAAGTAGGGAAAATTATCCCACATCATGCCGACTGTCCAATCAATAACAACAAGGATTCCGACACCAGTAGACTAAGTCTTCAGTTAGGTTAAATGATAAAAGAGTACGTCGATTTTAAAATGTATTAATTTCAAGAACTTGGAATATTATTTACATATGTACTCCATGAAAAATCTCTCACTCACTCATACCAGACAAAACACCACAGGACAAATACATACATCACAAAACATCGACACACAATGACAACATGAAAGTGGTCATGCAGATGAAGTGCAAGTGGATATTGCACAAAGAATGATTTTTGATTGATGATAATTAGTAGTTATTAACCCAAGTATGAGCCAATTAGAGTGGTCTCATCGTCAAGATAATGTCTACCAACGAGCTCTGTCAAAAAAGATATAATAGATGGAATGCCTGTGTTAGATGTACTGAGGACAAATAGGTAAGAAAAAAACAAAGGAAAACTAGGGAGAGTCAGGGTGATTTTTCAACAGGTTACCCAGTTTTTCATTCAATTAACAGGATTTTACTATATAACCTATATTCAATTAACAGGTCAAATTTGTACTGGAGGTATGGTAAATGGTCCTGTGATGGAAAATGGTAATCAATTAACGGTTGTTCAGTTAAGAGATATCCAGTTAAGTGGGCTCCACTTTATTTTGAACAACAATTCGCTGAAATCAGCAAATTGGCTGTAATTCACGTTCAAAATAACCCTGTTAAATAAATGTTCTTTCACCCCATTCAGAGCAACATTTATTTAGCCACGTGATTTGAATTCGAAACACAATTATTTTTTATAACTCAATTTGCGTGTATCATGTTCCTTCGATATTTAACTGCTCACGCCGATGTGTGTATCAAGCAAAGGGTAATGGTGTACTGGTGCATCTTTACACTCCTAAAAAAGACAAAGTTTTGTGGAATTTTCTTGAAAATTAATTTGAAATAAAGATCACCTGATGGCTATTGATTTTTTTCTCATTTGATTTGACTAAATATTTCTCGTTGTACAGTACGTGGAGAGTGGATTCTAACTAAATCACCCGGGGATTGGAGTTATCACCCAAAGTATCACTTTCAAATTCTGTATATGTGGACATAAAACACAAGCAATGTTTCAGACAAAGGACATCCGGGTACAACCCGGGGGTCCATTGCCTGGAACTTTGCTTCTGCTTGTAATGCTTTGCAACACATTTGCAATTATTACTTGGGTTGAATCTCCACTCTGCGGGTGATTTAGTGATAATACACTTTCCACGTTCTGTATACTATCAGAAATGAAATCCTCAAAATTATTAAGGTGAACCCCCATCTTGTCTGTATAGACATGTTTGATTTTGTTGAATGCCTGATGGGAAACAACAAAATCAAACGGTAGCACCCGAATTAACTCTTTTCTAAGTTTTTTTCAATTTTCTTCTCGTCATTGGCACCCCTCCAATGAAGTCGAGGAAGTAAACTGGACCAGCGAATTTTACATTGTGCTGGAAGAAGACCTCGAATCATACTCAGATCAGAAGATATATAACGTGAAATCCCAGCTATTGTGCACAAGTCATTCGAACCAAACAAATGATAATGCCTGGATTTGGATAAAGAAATAAACTTTGTTTTATTTTGTCTACCAAGCTATGCCAGCGCATCACACGATCACCAATCCATATAACGGAATGTCCTGCCAGAGCTTGGTCTAATGAACTGTTCGTACCTACCTTTGAGAATTCTCGAGCCCAAAATATCAAACTTGAACCAATCAGCCAAAAAACCTGTTGATGCTCTTGTCTACAAGATTAAAAAAGTCTGCAAAAATATATGCTGAAAATTTTTGTTATTTATATTCTTAATCTGCTCGCTAACTCAGTGATATGTCAGTGCAGCCCTCCAGACAACCCCGTTATTGCGTCCGAGTAAGTCAGCTTAACATAAGCTGCACCATAAGAGTAAAATTTTAAAATAAATATTTATAGTCAGGAGACCGACACCACCCTTGCTTATTTAAGGCCCTCGGATACCTTCTAAACTCTTATGGTAAGGCGTAGTTTTTTGTAGTCACTAGTGCAACAAAGAGTGGTTGGTTCAATTAATAATGACCTACTTCACAAGTACCAATATGGTCTCACCCTGAGTTTACCGAGATCACAAGCCCTAGGGTAGGCAGTATAAGGCCTGGGGAGTAGTAGGAAGGCAGCAAGCAATCAACAAGTGCTGAGGTTCAGGCTGAGACAGCATAACAATGTGAATATCAAGAACTTTTTTGACGTGTATTTATTTTTTCAGTGTCATTCCTGTGATCAGTGTGTGTCGTCATCACACCTACATGTTACATGTAGAAGAGAATGTGAACATACCTGAAACCTCTGTCATCATTCAACTATTTTTGTAATTGTATTCTATCTGGTAACGACCTCGAAAAAGCTGTCAAAATGACAAATTTCTCAGCCGCAAATATTTCCCATAATGGATTTTGATATTTGGGCTTAACTACCTATTGGTATTATTATCCATCTGAGTATCTAATGGAAGATTTTGTGGAAATCAAGAAAATAAATCGCACTTTATCAGTTAAACCCTCAACTAAAAAGTTTAAATCAACTAATTGAATATTTTTTTTGCAAAATATACACTTTAACGTTCTTGTTTTCTGTCGATCATACTATCTTGGCATTTAAATGATCAGGAGTCACAAATATGGTTTGTGGGTAAAGTGGGCTTTGAGGGAATATTGATGATCTTTTGGGGAAATGCACTGGTGTGATATAGCCATTTTGTTTGGTGGATAGTGCTAGTTCATCGTCGGAAATGAAACAACACAAATAACCTTCATGTGTAGCAAATGCATTCCTCGTGCAAGCTACCCCCCCCCCCCACCCCCCCCCCCCCCCCCCCCGCCACGCATTATTAGAAATGTAATACTGCGCAAAGAGTACAGTTTCTGTCTGTTCCCGAATTTTATGGAGCACCTAGTGTTGACATTATGAGGCTCTACGGAGGGTTATCCTGATTCATTAGGCAATGATTGGGCCAATTTTGTTTTTGGTCGTAGTCGTTATGTTTCCTGACTTATAAACCAAATATAATCAACTTAACTAAAAGTCCTTTCTGTTGCGGCCAAATGGCTGTAGCGTTTTAATGGTAAAGATCCAATGGACTTCACTCAGGTGGCGTTGTTCCGTAGTGGTAGGTAGATCCGGATCGTAGTATAGTACCTGTATAATACGGTACCGAATGTCGGATATCGCGTGATTGGTGCCATTAAAGTGGATGGTAATAGGAGTGTCTCGTGTGTGTTTAATATCCGCCAGGTGTTCTCCGATGCGGATATGGAAATGTATTTTTGTTTCACCAACGTACTGTTTGTCGCAGTGGTGAGAGTGCAAAAGGTAAATGAAATCCTGGTCATGCAGTTTGTGCTGTGTGGACCTTTCAAGCGCTTTTTCGTAATTGTGCTATGAAACCATAATGTTTTGGGTAGTTAGAGGTAAATGTTGCAATTTTGTGTCTTGCAAAGGTTGCGTGGATTTAGGATAATTTTCCCACTCACTTGGTGGAGTGGAGGTGATTTGACTCCTGTAAGGATATCTTTCAAGGAGGGATTACGTCTACGGGCAAGGATGGGGCGTGAATTAAATACCGTTCTGCCAGTTTCACTGCCGTGTAATATTGGCCAAAGGCGGCGGATATGTGTGTAAATCTCCGTATTTTCCGGGTGATAATTTGTCACAAACGGAATACGGGTCTGGTCTGGTCTTGACTGATTAGCTCTAGAGTTGATGATGTTATTTCTCTCTATTGAAGTAACCTTGTTAAGAGCTGTCTGTAGCATTTCAGGTGTATATCCATGTTTGGCGAAGTGGGATAGCATGTTGAAGACCTGGCGATCAGAGTCATTGTTTTCACTACAGATACATTTGACTCGAAGCAGCTGACTGTATGGGATGCTTTCAATTAGCTTGGGGTGGGGGTGGCAAGAGTCAGGCTTGAGATAGGAGTGTGTGTCATTTGGTTTGGTGTATAAATCTGTCGTGATTCTGTCATTGGTTTACTTGTCACGTCCAGGAAGTTCACCGAAGTGGTGGAATATTCGGTTGTGAATTTGATAGTGGGATATGCAGAATTGAAATGGTGGATGAAATCTTTGAGTGATTTTTCCCCGTGGGTTCAAATGAGGAAATGTCGATATATCTGAGGTATAGTTCAGGTTTAAGGTGAAATTCATTGATGAGTTTAGTTTCGAGTCCACCCATATTCGAATATATTGGCGAATGTCGGTGCGACCCTTGTGCCCATAGCAGTGTCCCCAATTTGGAGGAAGTGTTCGTGGTTAAATTCGAAATTGTTACATTGTAAGACTATTTTGAGCAGTCAAAGAAGGCTTGTAGCGGTTAGATCCCAGTTGGGTTTGTGCTTCCGTATTCTACGAGCTACCGCTAGAAGGCCTTTATAGTTTGGTATATTGGTGTAGAGTGATGTTACGTCCATTGTACATATAATACAATTTTTTTCCGATAGAGGAGGAAATTCCTGGAGTTTAAGTAGTTGGTCGTTCGTGTCGCGTAAGTAGCTTGGGTATAATTTAACGAAGTCCTTAATATATTCATCTACAAAGCTACTAATGAGTTCAGTGGGTCCTCCACTGCCACTAATGATGGGTCTACCGGGGACCTGACCCCTGGTTTTGGATTTGTGGACCTTGGGTAGAAGGTAAAGTTGAGGGGTCCGCGGCGAGATGCGTATTAAGCCATCTCTCATTTTGGGGGTAATTTTATTTTTTGATACCAACTTGTCTAATGTAGCCTTGATGAGATTATTGTGGTGTTCGGTAAGGTTTTCTTACTTTTTAATGACGAATCGTTCGTCATTAAGTTGGCGGGAAGCGTCATTAGCTTAGTTAGCATGGTCCCATAGGACTATGCCAGAGCCCTTATCGAACTGTTTGATTACGAAGGTCTTGTTTTCGGAGAGGGATCCCAAAAGCGGATCGTTCTCCTGGAGTCAGGTTATCTATACGAAATCTTTTGTCCTGGTTAGTGAGGATTGAGAACGTGCTGGTTCTGGTGCGGTATAAGGCTTCGAGACAGGCGTCATCTCCGGGGGTGGAGTCCATGTAGATTTTGGTCTGAATTTCCTTTGTAATCTATCTTGAAGGCTATCGGCCTGAGTGGGGTGACGGTATCATAAAATAATAACTCAGCGGAAGGCGGCGGAAGAAATCCTTTGTATCTTTGGATAATTGCCCATTATTGTTGAATTTGGGGGTGGGGGTAGAAATTTAAACCCTTGGAGAGAAGGCTGGACTCGCCAGGACTAAGAGTATGGTCGGATAAATTGATAATTAGGTCAGAGTAATGATCATTGTTATTTGTATATTTTGATTGTTATTAAGTACAGGTTGGTGCTGGTAACACAAGTTTCTGAACGACGATAATTCATTGCTGCGTCCATCTCTGGTTTGGTTCGGACGCTGCTTGTACGGAGAATTTCTATGGTTGCGTTGATTCCTGTACCTAAATTGTTTCCTGGAATGCTGTGCGTTTCTTGGCTGCTGTTGTAACGGTTATTGGGTTTGGTTTGATACTGGTTGGTTTGGGCGGGATTCCTTTGTTGGTGGTTGGTCTGTTGAAGGAATGCATCCTTGTCGAGCATGTATAATTTGTTTTCTTTTTCATTTTGGAGGGGAATGATTCTTTTGTTATAAGTTTGTTGTAGGCGTTGTCTGTAAAGTCCAAGCACTGTATTGATTGCTACCTGTAGCATTTCGGTTTCATCAGGGTCCCCAGTGGGGAACCGTTCTTTGGCGGCGCTCACTTGGTTGGTGACCGTAGCGTGGTCGTTTTTGGCCTGTTCCAAAGTAACTTGTAAAATTTCTCCACCCGCTCTGATGAGTGTATCTTGCAATCTGTATTTGGTAACATCGGTACGGGTGGCGCGGGCATGGTGGGTCTTAGGCCCGTTGGTGTCAAGTTGAACGAGATGCATTTTTCTAAGAATAGGATCTGATGCTCGAGCTTGAGCTATTTTATGCACAAATTCCTAATAGTTCTATATAAAGGTTTGTTAATCTCGCTGATTGTGCGTGCTGGATTGGCGCGCCATCTTTTTGTTGGGCGTTCATCAGTGTTCGACATAACAACCGTGGTATTACTGAGGCTGAATGTAAGACTGAGGGTGCTAATAGAATCTGTGGCTTTAATATTATTTGCCATAATGGTAACACTGGTCTAAATTTATGGAACAATATAATAACCAACTCGAAAGAATTCGAGGGCCCTGTGGATAATTATCCCGTAATAGACGGTGTAGTGTGCCTGACCGGTTTCGTTATATGATGATGACTTCATCAGTGGCTACTTGTTGCTGAGCCTTATATATTATCTCAAATGTAAGTGTCGGATGCAGAGTGATGATGTAATTTTGGCGGATACATGGTATGGTTCTATGGAACTGAGTATAGATTCGGTGAGAGGCATATGTATCTATTTGTTTAGTGATGTAATCTCATTGTTCCCATTGTCTCGAAGTTTCGAGAAAGGGGGGGGGGGGGGGGGGGGGGGTAATGAAAACCTCACTCTGAATGATTAATAAATCTTTTTAGTTTTGTAGATGATAAAACAGAGAAAAGTGAAGGTGAAGCTCATGTGGAGGGAGCCTGGATGGCTGATGAACAACATTAGGGAGACGAGCGAATCCATATCTAGTGGATACAGGAATCAGCATGGCGGCAAAAAATAAATAAGAGAAGAATGAAATGGATCGAAATAATAATAAAAAACAATAATACCTGATATTGTGTTGTTTTTATTTTTTCCCAGGGGTGCATTAAGGATGCGTGGTATGATGTGGCGAGTGAACATCTGGTGATGTAAAGTAGCTGCAACAATATGTAGAACGTTTGGTGTTATATAGTCCGCTTATGGGGACGTCATGCGGGGTGTTCCCCATATCACTCAATAATTTGGGGTGGGGAGGGCCGATGTCAGGATTGACGGTGATTTCGGCAGTGGAGTCTGTTCGTCTCCTTATGATCTCTCTGTGCTCTTTTTGTTTGGAGTAGTGTCTTCGCAGGACAGGGGTGAATCTGGTATTGGATAAATGATTGGGTCCATTCTTCCAAATTCCATGGTGATGTGATTCGGGTCCGCTTGAAACGTGGTCGATACGGAATCCATAATTTACGGAGTCGAATAATAGTCCCATTTACGGAATCTCTTATATAGCCTGTTCATAAATATTTTACAATGAACGCTGTATAAAATAGTACATGTTGGGGGAAATGAAGCAATATGCTCGAACATTTTGAAGGCCTGAGCGAAGGTATAGCTAGGAAGTAGTGTTACAAGTCAAAATTAATGGATGAGACATGGGGCAGAATAACGGTAGCGAACAGTAATGGTACAAGGCCGCAGTGGCACAAGACTGCTGTGGAAGCTAATGATAGGACAGATAGACCATAGACAAGTATTAGCCTTGGACCTTTGGAGATAAGATGGAAGCCGTTGGTAAGACTACCTGTATAGGAACTTTATAGGAGCTGGGTCATAGACATCCTCAAAGAGTCCCGTAGTACAATACAATACGTGTTCTCAAATAGTACAATACCAGGCCAAAGGTATCCTCAAATACCCGTATGTGCTAGTGCACAATGTGTCACATTGTGCCTTTGCACATAAGAACATGCGACAAAAAAGGGTTTATCCAGAAGGTATCCTCGATAGGTATCCTCAAATAATACAACACCAGGCCATATGTATCCTCAAATACCCGTATGTGCCTCTGTGCTAGTGCACAATGTGTCACATTGTGCCTTTTCACATAAATACATATAGGCTCATCCAGCAGGTGCTTATGTGCTAGTGCACAGTGTGTTACATTGTGCCTTTTCACATAAGCACATATTGGCACATCTAAGATGTGCCTATGCGCTACCTGTAATGTGTACAATAGAACATAAACATGAGTAGTAGTGTTCGTATGTTTCACTCCCATTCTGGGGGACCTCGACGGGGGACCTCGGAAGTGACGTCATCTCACGTGACGTAGTGGCGCCATGTTGTGTTGTCATGGTAACCCGCGTGAGCGGCCATGTTGTGACGTCATCTCCATAGCGATACCTGGTGGTAGTACGCATGCGCAGTGCGTGTTGTTAAGGTGATACGTGTTTTCGTCGTCCATTTTGTATACTGGAGGCCGCCATCTTGGTTTCTATGGTAGCACGTGATTGCTATGTTACCCAATGTTTCTGCAATAAGACGGGGTATGTTTTCGGGGTATGTTCGATTGAATCGGAGTATTTTCTGGAACGACTTCCCTGGATAATTACCAGGGAAGTCGTTCCAGATCCCATGGGATGTGGCCATTGGATATAGGCTTTTATTATACACAGGGGAGATAACTCTGTATACAGATTATGGGAAATCAAGCAATCTGATTGGTTATAAATGATCTAGATAAATGAAACAACAAGAGTACTTGGAATAGGGTCAGAACTATCAAGAATAGACCAGAAATTGCTAAATATAGCAATAATAAGGTAAACCGTTCCAGTTAATAGGCTCTTCTACGCTACTGGAGTATACTCTAGAATAAAGGAACATGGCCAGATAACTATTGAATATATAGATAGAAGCAGAGAATTCTGAAAGAATTCGAAATAATACAAGTTGTCGGGTTGTTTGTGGTAATTATCCAGGAAGTCGTTCTAGAAAATACTCCGATTCAATCGAACATACCCCCAAAACATACCCCGTCTTATTGCAGAAACATTGGGTAACATAGCAATCACGTGCTACCATAGAAACCAAGATGGCGGCCTCCAGTATACAAAATGGACGACGGAAACACGTATCACCTTAACAACACGCACTGCGCATGCGTACTACCACCAGGTATCACTATGGAGATGACGTCACAACATGGCCGCTCACGCGGGTTACCATGACAACACAACATGGCGCCACTACGTCACGTGACATGACGTCACTTCCGAGGTCCCCCACCGAGGTCCCCCAGAATGGGGGTGAAACATACGAACACTACTACTTAGAAGTTAGAATAAATAGAACAAAGAAGTCATAAAAAGGGATTCTAGGCGGAACCGAACCAGAGAAGTACTCTAGTTCAATCGAACTTACCCCTGGGGCCTCTTCTGTACTATAGCACTACGTGCTACTATTAAAATATATGGTATGGTGGTCCTAAAAAGGATTCTGGGGTGGGGGGGGGATCCGTAGTAAATGGGGAGGGGGGGATCCGTAGTAAATCAGTAAGTCAATTTCGGTGATTTGGAGGGATTATCGGGTTGTTTGTGGTAACTAGATTTTCTCATATTCAGTCGAACACACCCTCCGAACATATCCCTGTCTTGTAGGCCTCTGGGTAACATAGCAACCACGTGCTACCATAGAAACCAAGATGGCGGCCTCCAGTATATAAAATGCACGACGGAAACACCTATCACCATAACAACACGTGCTGCGCATGCACACTAACACCAAGTATCACTAAGGGGATGACGTCACAACATGGCCGCTCCCGCGGGTTATCATGACAATACAACATGGCGACACTGGGTCATTACGTCACTTCCGAAGTCCTTCACCGAGGTCCTGCAGAATTGGGGTGAAAACCACATTACATACTATTCCCCCTCAGTCAGTCAGTCAGTGGAGACCATGACAAATGTGTAGGTGGCCAAAGCGTACTTATTATTTTTTTCAGTACTACTATGCGGACATTACCCCAGCATTGAGCTATTGGTTTGAAGCAAGTTAGAAAAGAGCAAATGGGTGAGGTGGGGTGGGGTGGGGGGGGGGGGGGGTTGTATTGAATACTGAAATTTTCTTCCAACATCTCGAATTGAAGAATTTGCCTTTCCTGACGGGACCCTAATATAAAGGCTTTCTGTAACATTCATGTCATCACATTGTGATATGGTAAGCAAATCTGCATGAATTTTAACATTTACTTGTGAATGCTGTTGGTCTGTGTCAGGCCATATTTTGCACTGGGTATGTTCGGAGATTCCCACGGGGCTTTGTGACTTTGTGAGGGTTGGTCGTTTTTTACACAAACATTTTTTAACCTAGCACGGTTCGGTTGTGGAAGTTTCCATAATAAATTTTTTGATAAGCAAGGTGTTGACTGGGTTGACTTTTCAAAAATTAATCTTACTGTTTGTTCAAACAAATAGAAACCACGAAACATCCATTGAATTAAAAAAAAATAATATCATTGAAGATTGCTATTGCAACGTTGTGCGTCGAAAATTGGTTGTTGTCGCGTCAAAAATATCAACATCTGCATGCAATAAATCCCAGCTATTAACCAGTGAAAGGTTATCTCGAGTTCTTTTGCTTCAGCTGAGCGCCGGCGCATCGTGCAGCAGATGGCTGTGCAGGTATCTGACATTTTTTAAATACAAATGCTTTTTGCGACACATCTATCACTGGATGAGTCTGCCAGGTTGCAGACGACGTTTTGCCTATACGAGCAATTGCCGATGAAATCACGGTTTTAGCCACGTGACTGCCATTCTAGTCCTTTATATATCCGATTTGTATGGTAATTACAAAACAACACGGCCGCTCAGGCCGACTACCATTTCAACCAAACATGGCACCACTGGGTCACGTAACAATGACATCACATGAGATCATATATGAGATCTTCCAAATGGGTGTCGAAAACCACATTACATACTACGTTTTCAGTTTCTGAGTGATTATTGCTGTTAACACTTGCAATTATGCTGTGGTAAAATTTAAATGTATCCAAGTTACAGCTAGTGTTAATAAAATTAAAGTTTGTTAGTTCACCAGGGTTCACGCGCTAAGAATTTTTTAACACTCCCGCCTCAGTGGTATGGAGCTGTCCGAAATAAAATACTTGTAATACTTGAAACTTTCATTGTTTTCGTGATTCGTCACGTATTAAATGGAGAAATCCCTCTATTAAAAGCTTTCGACCAAAGGACTTCATCAGTTTTACTAGTTTCAGTTAATACTGCATACTCGGGTGAAAGCAAATTACACAGAATGAGAACGTTGGACGTCGAATCACCCTTCACGGAAGTCTGGAGTCAGAGAATGTACGTTCTGTTGTTCCTCGTGTTAAATCTCTGCTCATTCCACCTTTCAAGTTTCATACACTAGTAAATCTCTCTTTAGCGGGCCTGTCAGTCTACACAGCTGACTGGCAAACCTTATATACTAAACAAATACTAAATTAAGGTCGCAGTTTTACAATTCACAATTTTGCAAATATCAGAAGAGAAGCATTACTCACGGAGTCAAAAGATAAAACATTGCAGATACTGTGCGTATTGTTTGGTGTTTCATCTCACCCTGACACAAGTTGTTTACTATGGAAACCTTGACTCGGTGGCACGAGTAAATCTATGAAAGCTCTTTTTTCTTCGATATTCTTTGCATCTTATTACCTAAACGTTTTTGCCTACTGGTTCATTTATGAAGCAAAGTTCAGTTGTTCTATACGTTTTTCTCGGGTGGTGGAAGAGCCTGTCAGAATTTGGATTTAATTGATGGAATTTAACTGGTAGAGTGCTAAATGATTTTTGGTCATTCAAATTTGTCCACGTCTCTTTGCCTTGTTACAATTTATGGGAGAGGTACTCTCCCATAAATTGTAACAAGGCAAATCCTCACAGACTAAATAATTTCAATTCAAAAATTATATGACGCAAATCCATAGAATATGAAGCCATTAAGTTGCAGCACCTTCACTTCAGAATAAAGCCCAAATATGGGCTTCCAGCACTCTTCCAGTTAAAGATTTCTGTATCTACTCCATACATTCTGGGCGTTATTATAAGTTGCATTGGTGATTCCCGCCTTGACAGGCATGAGAAGCATTACTCACGGAGTCAAAAGATAAAAAGTGAATGCCGCTGACGTGGTAATATTTTTTTTTATTATTTTACCTGCAAACGTCTTTAACACTTTTACTGCCGTGCCAATTTTAGTCATATATGGAGGACCTTTTTGAACGCCTGTATGCGAGTTTAATAAGATTTATGACATACTTGAAACACTATCATCTAATTAATTGTTGGAAAGGGCTCTCCGAGATGCTAGGTTTGATACGCATACCAGAACGTACAGATAATCATCATAAAGCGTAAGTGAAAAACAGCTATCATTTTTTAGTCACTCAACACTGGAATTGCCATCCAATAAATTTGAATGTTTTCTTTTCTTATTCTTTTAATTCATATCGACTGCACAGGTTGACTTGCAAAGTGTTCTTGAAACAACTGGTCTCGTTTTCTCATTAATGTTTTAGCTACTCATTGTTTATTCCCCGTGTACTAAACGGATTTAATAGAACCGCTTTTTTATTCCCTGGAAAATAATAACCTCGTTTATAATTTAAACTTTTAATCGCCACGATACACCCTTAAATGTTGTTTACGTAGCGTTAAGTACCAGTAAATAAATATAAAATAAACGGCTACTTGACAAATTTCATCTGTCAAAATATTAGCAAGCAATTCGATCATATTAGTAATATCAATTATTTTTCTCCAATGTCTATTAATTTATATGTTGACACAATGCCATCATAATATCATATAGAAGGCATGCAGTTTGATGGGACATATTCTGTGTTGATGATGGCGACAAAACTACCTCCTTCTCTTGTTTGTGTAATTTTCTTTCACGGAGTAGTTGTTGCATGTTGCGGTACATTTCGGTTCTACATTTCGAACGCTATTCCACAGGAAGATGTGAAGATTGATTCGGCTCCTTATTTTATTATCAACGTTAGATCAGTGGTTCAGTGTCTTTTCAGATGCGTCGATGATGGAGGTTGCCAGTCGTTCAACTATAAACGGAAGGAAAGCAGATGTGAACTACTAAATTCGCATCGATGCGATTCGGACAGCGGTTTAGTCAAGTCCCTGGGATACAGATATTATGACGTTGAATACAACGTTTCGAGGGAGGTGAGTTTTGCAACATCTTTAGTCAAGCAGGCACGAAGGAAGGATACAGACGTTGTATTCACCACTTGTCATATAGTTATGATGCCACTCCTTTGTTTAAAAGAAGTGATATATTTCGAAGAGTTGATAAGAGTATATGCTTTATTCAACAAATATTCACCCCAAGCTCTGCAACACCTGGGCGATGAAGGATATCTTACGAGAACAAAGGCAATGAATTGGGAGAGTGTCAGCTCTGACGTAGTTCACGCACTATTCTGAACTTCCTCGCCTAGTGATATTAGACAACGTTTCACACATAAAATAAAACCCCAACGTACGATAAAAAATAAGTTGTCCGTATAACAATTGCAAGATGTTGCTAACTCAAAGAAAGTCTCGAAAAGAATGAGAAAAAAAGTTTCAAATTTACTTAATTTAATCGAGACTTGATACTGAATCTTTCATTCGGGCAAAGCCCTCGTGAACAACCTCGCGATTGTATATTCAAAATCACTTGCGTTCTATGGTGTATCCTCTACTCAGCAGTTAGCCTTCGTTGCGATATCCGAAGATCCTCCGTCGAAGTGGATACTCAATAGACCTGGGTCAACACGAAACGACCAACCAACAGTCTAAAAAAGGATAATTCTCTGTTTCTTTCAGACGTGTAAAGGCGCTTTACATTCTACACTAATGTGAAAATACCGAACCCTTCAAGTAGCAAACGTTTCCCGTATTGCAACTAGGAATTTAAATAATTCAATCTTGTTTGACAGAGCTCAATGAGCTCTGTCAAATAAGGTTCAATTGTTAAGCTTCTTGTGAGTGGGGGATTAATTTATTTAGAATTTGATTCATTCTCTCTTCGCTAACCCTTTCAAACTCGACTTTCTGAATAATATAGTCACGTTTGATAGAACTCAATGGCTCTGTCAAACAAGACTGAATTGGTTAAATTCCTAGTGTGTGGAGGGTTAATTTATACAGGAACGTTTTTCATTCTTACTCCGTTAAATGTTTCAACAACGAGTTTGGGAATGATATATTCACTTTTGACAATCTCAATGGGTCTGTCAAAAAGGCGGAATTGGTTAAATTCCTAGTATGTGGGGGATTAATTAAAATAGATTTTTTTCATTCTCTTTCTGTTAACCCTTTCAAACTCGAGTTTCGGAATGAAAGAGTCACGTTTGACAGAGCTCTATGAGCTCTGTCAAGACTGAATTGGTTAAATCCCCTGTGTGTGGAAGGTTACTTTATTCAGATTTTTTTTTTTCATTCACGATCCGTTAACCCTTCCAGCCTCGAGTTTTTGAATGACGTGGTCACTTATAAGGATGGCAACAGCAGTCGTGCGAATCTATTTTGCTTATGTATGAAGATTTAGTAATTCATTCCTACAACCCCAAAGGGTTATAAGATTATATGATTACTGATCCCTTTAGGTGTTTTGATGTTGTTTAACGGGGGTGTGGTGATCATCCCTACTAGGCGGGGCCTCGGGTGGCGGATAGAGGACGACTTGCTCAGCTGGGCAGGTTGGCTGATTTGAAATTAACCGATTTACTCATTTCAGCAGGTTTGCAGCGGAATATCCAAATACGCAGCCCTGGACCAAAATGGTAGTATCCTGCTATTTCATCCTATATGCACCTTGTTCACCCGTGAAGTACATTCCAAAGGCCCAGGAGGAAGGAATCCTGACAGTTGACGACAAACAGAGTCTAGGATAGGGCAGCCTCCATTCTGGCGATACCTGTCCAATGTACTGCTTTCGCCCTAACTTCGGGAGTAGACGGATGGTCGGACCGATCCGTTCTGGCCAACCGGGAGCAGCCCCCAGAAAGGGTGTCACGTCGGAGGGCATTAGGAGGTCATCCAATCAGTTATTTCTTTTATCACTCTTTTGTCATTGCCAACGTATATTTTCAACAAATGATGATGCAGCTAACGTAGACACCACGCCCAAACATCATGACCAACCTCCTTGTCGCAGTCTAAACGATACGAACTTCACGATGGGACTTGTTGCCGCCCTCATGTGTTATGATAAGTAGTGGAGGGAGTCCTATAGGCAGGTTGCTTCTTGCCTACCTTGAATCACCGTCTTTCCGCTGCCGAAAATGAAACACTAATACTCTAATCTCAGAAAAGTAATGATTCGATCGTCATTCTCCATCATGTGTCACATAATTGGCTCTCAGTTCATTCTTTCAGTCACAGTCTGTTTGCAATCACCCCATCTTCTTCCAAGGGGTGGCAGGTAGACAGCCAATCTGGCTATGCCACTTCCCACGGTATACTTCTCATTACATTTATGCAATATGTTTATTTGTAACCATTTCACATGTATGTGTACCGTGAATAAAGAATCTGAATCTGACAAATTTTGGAATTTTCAAAATTGTTCGTTTTATTGCACTGTCTGTGATTAGTTGCGCGTGGCCATTTGCATTACACCAGTTTCGTAAAATAATTGGTTGAATGACCGCCTTTTGAAGACCTGCTACCCACACAATCGGGCAGAGAATTTGCATTTGCATTAACGCTGCTCGGGTAGGCTTTCCGTGTACTCTTGGTTTTGAGTCCAGCTCGTTTTGAGCTGAAACATACCCCCCCCCCTCCTCTCCATGTCGCACTCAGACTAAGGGTGAGAGTCATGGACTGAGCAATTTAGAAATAAAAAATGGGAAAAATCCAATAAAAAAAAAACCACAAAACAAAAACGAGATAACAAAATGAATTTAACTTTATGGGTCTCTGACGCAGATCAAGAAACCACAGCAATTGGAACGAATTGGTCTAAATTTGTAATCAATTGTGCGGAGGAAAAAAAAAACATCAACTAGACTTTATGATTCTGGAGAATCATGGCTTTTCGCGATGAGATTCCATGATTTTTCAGGACTCCACAGTGTCTGATGAATTGTTTTTAACTCTCTCACTGAAGTTCCTTCATTGATGTTATGAGAAAGGTGAGTGTAGTAGTCTCAAATGACCCAGTCTGACAACAAAAAAATGTCTAGGTAAAAACCATCATTAATGGTGGAGTGGGTTAATATCAATATCGTCGTCCGACAAGCTAATGACCGACTAAATAAGTTATGTTTGTTTGACACATACCCTCTGAGTGCTGTGTCTATTTGAAAATGGTCCATTTTATCTCAAATGTATCCAAAATATTGATGCCTGGCAGCTTGTAGAGGGTTAGTTAACAAGTGCTAACAGGAATATTTATTCAGGCAACTTGTAATTTCACACCAAAAACCGCGAATGGCCATTTTTACTTAAAATCTACGAGATGTTTTCAGAGAAATCCAGGAAGAACATGAATTTTAAGCTTTTGATGGGTATCATTGTTTATCCAGCCCAAAACGGGTCAAGGTTTGTTTTTTTAATACGCTTATTACTTACACAAATAATTCTTAGTGAATTCTTTTTCCACTTATGTTGATTTCTCCTCTTAATTTTGGGTGCTGCTGTACCCAAACACTGCCCATTTTATCAAAATGTTGATGTTTGAGAACCTGCAGAACCTGGATAGGGTTAACAAATGCTTACTGGAATATTTTGTACATGCAGTTTGTAATGTCACACTAAGATCTGAGAATGGCCAATTTTTCTTGAAAATCTACATGAAGTTTTTAGAGAAATCCTCGGATAACATGAATTTTTAACCTTTTGAGGGGTATCTCTTTGTATCCAGCTCTAAACGGGTTAATGCTTGGTTTTATGAATACCTTCATTACTTACAAAAAAAGATCCTCGGTGAATTCCACTTGCAATGAAGGAGGTTATGTTTATCTCGCAGGTACACATTGGGTGTAATGGGTGCCCAAGAACAACCCATTTTCTCAAAATTTGTATGCTTTGCAGCCTTTGGAGGGTTAACAAACGCTTACCGGAATATTTTGTCCATGCAACTTGTAAAGTCACTCCAAGACCTGCAAATGGTCATTTTTTCTTGAATACTTACTAGATTTTTTTGAGAAATCCACAGAAAATGGGAATTTTAAGCTTTTAAGGGGTACAGCTTCTTAACCAGGCGAAAATGGGTTAAGACCTCGATTTTTTAATATCCTTACTACTTACTAAAATTTTTCCGTATCAGTTTCGCGTTCGGTAAAATAAGTTATGTTTCTGTGACATTCCCATTTGTTGTTGGTGTCCAAAAAACAGACTATTTTTTCAAAATGTTGACATTTAGCAGTCCATGGAGGGTTAACAAATGCTTACCGGAATAGTTTATCCAT